>JABRWF010000007.1:0-2400000 GCA_018343915.1 Agroathelia rolfsii | reverse complement strand
TTATACTGGGTATAGTAACGCCACGTTCTGGGTATTTTGAGCCAGAGTTCGCAGGGCCGTCAAGCGCATCAAGGTCAATATATTCTTGGATTGGGGAGAATACAGTAGTAGATGACAGTAAAAAGTGACCCGAATGGACGCCAACCCGCGACTATGGTGGGGAGGATAAAATATTAACATGCGTTTATCGCAGACGGAGATGAATTCGGGTTTTCTAGTAGTGCCCGTCAGAGAGGGACGATATTGTATTTTTTTTACGACTGAGCTGGTGGGTTTCGAAGCATGATATTAGCAGGCGCGATGTGTCGGGTATAGCTGTAATAATACGAGTATGCAGGAAGGGAGAGTATAGGTAGACAGCTGAATCGATACGATAACCATGGCAATATTAGGCACTTGAGTAGAGTTTGTTGGCCATGTGTGTGCATTTCTAGGGGAGGAAGACTAGCATTTTGATTGACAGAGGGTGTGGTGTGAAGGAGTGTTCTAATCGAAGGTTCTGCACATTAAAAGCGACAGATGCTTGATAATCAGATCCAACAATCACAGTGTCGTATCTCCAGCTGCTCCAGACAGAGCTCAGAGGGCAGTTCATGTAAATGTTCAGATTATTACCATTTGGATAATACTACTACTAGGTAGCAACGAGAAGTGAGTCAGGTCCGACGGAAGCGCCAATTAGCGCCATTTCGCCTCTCTCATATATCTTTCCCCGGCTCTCTTGTTTGCTCCTCGTCTGTTTATTAACTAACTCATCTCCCCCTCCTCTTGCTCTCAGGCTACTCTCATCCTCTCGCTGTAGCCTGCTATTTCGATCATTCTCCGTGAATATCACTGGGGGGGAATATAGAGCACGTATCAAGGACGCCACTGTCAATCACTCTCTGCTCTCTTCGCTCTCCCGGCCTAAAATACAGTGCTCGCTTGGGTGCTCTTCTCTCCATCAGCTCTGTTCTCTTAGTCTCCCCTCGTTCTCTCTCCCTCTCTTTCCTCTTCTCCACAGCCTACTTGGCTGCCCCTACCTTCCTTCGCCATGATCACTCTCGCTGACAGAATAAATGCATATGTACGCTCCTGGTGTGCTCGTCGTCGTTGCCATGTCTAAACTTGGCTTTCTTCTCAAGGTTGCATACTCCTTCGTCGGTCGCTGGTTCCGTCTCGAGGGCTCCGGCCATCCCAGAGAGCGAGAGGGTTCCCGGTTCCTGGTATGTCGCCAGTCGCCATGGCTGGCTAAACCGTTCTGCGCATTCATCCTCTTTTTTCCCCACAACAGACAGAGATACGAGCTGGCCTGACCACATGGGCCGCCATGGCCTACATCATCTCCGGTAGGCGCTCAAACACAATTTTCCAAGTATGGTAACAACAACCCTGCCGCTAACTTGTGTTCATGCTTTACTCGTTTGTGTTGCTGCTACTGCCGCCGCTGCTACCTTACCTGCCGTCTTCCAGTCAATGCCTCGATCCTCAAAGACTCCGGCGGCACCTGCATCTGCCCCGGCACAACGGATGACCCGACATGCACGTCCGACGCGACCTACCTTAGCTGTGTGGACGATATCCAGCGCGACATGATTACAACGACGGCCGCCATCTCCGCCTTGGCGTCCTTCCTCATGGGCCTCCTCGCCAACATGCCCGTCGGCATGGCCCCCGGTCTTGGTCTGAATGCCTATGTGAGCTCGTTTGAGATATCAACCATCTTTCAAGCATCCCATCTTTTCTTTTTCTACATCACAATCAAATGAAAATATGACCGCTCACAACAATCGCTTCTTCACTCCACCCTCACTCCACACCCACACAAAAATCCATAGTTTACGTACTCCGTCGTTGGCTTCCACGGCACAGGCATCATTTCCTACCGCGAAGCCCTCTCCGCCGTCTTCCTTGAAGGTTGGATCTTCTTCATCCTCTCCCTCCTCGGCCTACGCCAATGGCTCGCGCGCATCATGCCCAACTCGCTCGTGCTCGCCGTCGGTGCCGGCATCGGCCTCTTCATCGCCTTCATCGGCCTATCCCCCTCGGGCCTCTCCGTCATCGGCGGTGACACGACGAACCTCATAGGGCTCGGTGGGTGCTTACCGCAGGACATCCTCAATGGCCTGCCGGGCTACTGCAACTCGCGCGTCTTGCGCAACCCGACGGTGTGGCTCGGTGTGTTTACCGGCGGGTTCTTGACGGTGCTGTTGATGCTCTACCGCGTGAAAGGCGCACTCTTGATCGGCATAACGCTCACCTCGGTTATTTCGTGGCCACGGCCGACGGCGGTGACGGCGTTTCCGCATACGGAGGCGGGAGACGCTGCCTTTGAGTTTTTCAAACAGGTGGTCACGTTTAGGCCGATTACTCAGATTGCGAATGTGTTGGACGTAAGCCGTTTTTTCTTTTTTTCTTTAAATTTTTCTGTATTGTTTTTCACTTATATGGAATGTTTGTACAGTACAACTATGGAAAAGGCAAGGTCTGGTACGCGCTTATTACCTTCCTCTACGTCGATATCCTCGATACGACCGGGTAAGCGTCATTTCTTCCCTCCTCCTTTAGGATCTTCGCTAAATGTCCTCTTTAGAACGCTCTACTCCATGGCCAAATTCGCCGGACTACGCGACCCTATCACAATGGACTTTGAGGGCTCCACGATCGCGTACTGCGTCGACGCGTTCTGCATCAGCATCGGCTCGCTTATGGGCACTAGCCCCGTCACGGCTTTCATCGAGAGCGCAACGGGTATCAGTGGTGCGTCAAAAATCATCATCCCCTTTCCCCTCAGTCTTTGATAATTGGATTTCTATTATTATACCTCTTTATCTCATCGCGTGTGTATCAAAAACAGAGGGAGGAAAGACAGGCATCACAGCCATGGTGACCGGCCTCGCCTTCTTCATCTCCGTGTTCTTCGCACCCATCTTTGCTTCCATCCCGTCCTGGGCCACCGGCGGCGCGTTGGTCATTGTTGGTTCGTTGATGATGCGCAAGTGCGTAACAATCCATACTATCGTTCTTTTGATTCTGGCAACTGACGAACGCCTCTGATCTGCTACAGCGTGACGCAGATCAACTGGGACTATATCGGCGACGCCATTCCTGCGTTTTTGACGATCATTATCATTCCGTTTACGTACAAGTACGTCTTTTTCGCTTTGTATCATTCTCTGCCCGTAAACAAAAGGCGCTTATCATGCATTTCTCTCTTTCTCTCTATCTTTAGCATTGCCTATGGCGTCATCGTCGGCGTCGTATCCTATGTGATCCTCAATGGCGTTCCGCTCCTGCTCCGCAAAATCTCGCGGGACAGGATTGTGCCGCCCAACTTTGATGCGTCCGAGCCGTGGGTCGTGCCTCCGGGCGGGATTGTGCCGATTTGGATGTACGCACGCCTTGTTTCATTTTCCATCTCTTTTTTTGTCTTTCCTCATGTACGAAAACATTGGGAGGCTAACAATTTTTTTTTTTTTTTTTTAATCCAGCCAACATCTCACAGGAAGGTATCACCGTGACCTACGATCGGACATCCCTATGGACAATACCCTGCACCACCACCACAACCATCAGCACGATCATGTAAGCCATGCTACCATGGGCAGCCGCTCGCTCTCGAACGACACGAGCATGATGCACGACGATATCGACATGACGGGCTTGCCGATGAACATGCGCGTATTGGCAAAGGGGGGCGACTTGGATAGTAAGGAGTATTGATTGATTGGCCGGTAGGGGCCAGGTGAACTTTGTGAGCGCGGTCGAGAACGCTTGGCTTGTTGTAGCACCAAACGGCTTGCGTGATTCGTCACTCTGACTCTGCGTTTTTTTTTGTTGACGCTTTTTTTTGTGATTGCATAAGTGGTTGTGTGTGTGTTTTTTTCGTGGTGGAGGAGGATTGTAGTATTTTCTTCTATTTTCTATCCTCGAAGGATGGTTCTGCATGGGGAGAAGGGGGGGGAGGTATTATACCAGGATAAGCGATTACCCACAAAGGCAAGTGGATCGAGTTTGAGGTTATTGAAGAAGCAGCTCGGTGTAAATGGGTAGAAGTAGAAGTGGGATGTTTACAGAACCTCTTCCTTTTCCATTGACATTACGTCTTCTATTTCCTTTCTTTTTCTTCCCTTCCCTTCCCTTTCCTTCCACTTCTATCCTTTGATTGTGTGTAATTTTTTTTATCTTATTATTTCTTTTTCCTTCCTCTCCTTTTATCTTTACAGAAAAGAAAAGAGTACGTATCACCAATAATAATTGCTTCTATATTCTCTTCCTTTACTTTTCTTGAAAAAAATCACCATTACCTATAACATGGAGATGCCTGTACATACCCCTTCTTTCCTTCCCTTTGCGCATGCATTTTAATTTATCAAAACACTAAGCATGAGTACGATTTAGATATTTGGAAGGTGGGCTGGTCAGGATGTTTCTTGGCAGCTGCCTGCTACACAAGGCTTGCTTGGCTTACAGTCACCGGGTAGCCACATATCTTTGCTCGTAAAGCCGCTGACTCATTATCGGAATACCCACACGCGCCCCCGCCCCCCTCTCCCGCGCGCCGGGTCGACTGCCTAAGGGGTTAGTTAGTACTAACATGTATTCAAAACTCTAAAAATTCGTCCTTGGCCATCCGCGCAAACAGGCTCAGGCGTCCTTGAAGTGTTGTTGGGATTTTACACCTAACCTACATCCCCCAGTGGTATACCTCCGATCATGCCGGAGTAGTAAATCTGTATTCACTGGCACTGGTATCTCATGTCCCACAGGACACCCCCGCCGATGGGGCAAAGTGCGGGTGCTAACTAGGAGCAGCGGGCGGTGTGTGTGTGTGTGTACTATGTTGGGATGTCAAAGAGCGATCCCCACCGCATGCCGAGGTGTTGCCAGTATAATCATGATCCACCAATACAACGGAAGAGACGGATGCAGGATTCGATCGTTTCAACGCCTACGATATAAAATACGGCTCGAGGATGATGAGAGCCAACGGTCCAAATAAACGATCCAGCTTCAACTACACCACTCAAATCAGCGCTAACATCATCAATATCTTTGTCTACCACTCTTCCAACGCGCAAAATAGGAAATGAATCCGTGGCCGCCATCGGTTTTGGCACCATGGGGCTCTCGGCCTTTTATGGTCAAGTCGACAATGACGAGACGAGATTTAAAGTATGTGTTAGTTTAGATGCCCTAATCCTTTTTTTTTTAGAAAAAAAAAAGAAAAGAAAATTGGTTGATAATTATGGTTCCTCAAAAAATCATGACTATGCACTTCACAGTTCTTGGATGAGGTCCTTGCCAGTGGATGCAACTATTGGGACTCAGCAGATGTCTACGGAGATAGCGAGGATCTCTTGGGGAAATGGCAAGTCCGCTCCAGATTGCCGATTTATAAGAACGTAATCCTCATTGCGATACACATGCCTTCTATAGGTTCAAGAGGACCGGAAAGCGCGATCAGGTCTTCCTGGCCACTAAATTTGCTTTGCGTAGCTCTCCCGATCGTCTTGTGAATGGCGATCCTGAGTATGTTCACAAGGCTATCGACAAGTCGTTGTCTCGCTTGGGTATCGACTATGTCGATCTTTACTATATGCATAGGGCAGATAAGACTGTTCCTATTGAGGTTTGTGTACATGCGGGTCTACACAAAAAACCTCTTTATCTCACGATCCAACAGAAAACGGTTGGCGCTATGGCAGAACTTGTCAAGTACGCGTTTGAATCTTCGCTTCATGGTTTGTATCAATGTACAAACAATTAATCCTAGGTCCGGCAAGGTGAGATATCTCGGTCTCTCTGAGTGTTCGGCTTCCACGTTACGTCGTGCACACGCTGTCCACCCGATCGCCGCCCTTCAAGTTGAATACTCCCCTTTCACGCTCGATATTGAAGACGAGAAGATTGCTCTTCTCAAGACCGCTCGTGAGCTCGGCGTTGCTGTCATTGCTTATTCTCCTCTTGGTCGCGGTCTGATTACTGGACAATACGTATGTGACTCACTAATCACATTGATGTGAGATTTCAATTTCATCGCTAATTCTTGATATAGAAAAGTCCGGATGACTTTGAAGAAGGCGACTTCCGAAGGGCTGTCCCACGGTAAGTCAAAATAGGGTTTCTTTTTCGGTACAATCTGTAAACAATACTAACTACATAATAGGTACTCCGCAGAAAACTTCCCCAACATCCTCAAGCTCGCTGACGGCCTAAAAAAGGTCGGAGAGAAACATAGCGCGACAGCCGGTCAAGTTGCCCTTGCCTTCCTCCTGGCTCAGGGTGATGATATTATTCCCATTCCTGGGACTCGCAAGAGCAAAGTAAGTGTTTCATTCTGCACACACATGTGCCCTCATTTTTTGTATATATATGTGAGGGCTGATTTCTTTCCCTTCGTTGCCTTGCCTTTTTTGTAGTATCTTGCTGAGAATTTGGGTGCTTTGAAAGTCGATTTGACGCCCGAGGACATTGCAGAAGTCCGTGCCATCGCCCAAGCGGCCGATGCAACGACTGGTGATAGGTATCCGCCAACGATGGTTGATGCGTTGTTTGCAGATACGCCGGAGCTGGAAGAGTGATAATGGTAGCAAACAAAAATGAAGTACACAAGAAAGTTCTCCGTACAAGGTTTAAGCAAAGTTGGAATGCCAATATCAATACTAATAGCTCTTAAGTCGTAATGCAAGTTCAAGTTCATCGTTGTGACGGAATATCTAGCCTTTATGTGTGGCGTTGCAGTAGAGCCCAAGTACAATTTTAGTTTTTCTAGTAGTATTATGTCCAAACTGGGAAAAGGATCTTGTCGTTGTGCTGCTATTCGAATATCTGGGATAAAGGCGTTGTTTCACAGGTATATAAACACGAGAAGCTGCTAGGATCAAGAGGAAATAGAGATATAAGAGAGGGCATTCCATCATGAATAGATCCAGAACAACAACGGTCTTGAAGTCTTGAGTTCTTGCTTATCACGAATAGAAAGAGATAAACAAGTCTCCATACTAGTATGGAATGCAAAAGCTGCCTATGTCGTCAACTTGAACGTGTAGCACAGAAATCCAGTCTCCCCAAGTACTACCAATAATGGCTCATAGATAGCTCTGAGTCGGACTTGAAACCGAAGGGGCTGGACAATGCATGGAGCTATAAGTTCACGTAGATACCGGCATTACGATACTCAGGAATTGGCATATTAAATAGTTCGTGAAGCTCCTGATATTGAATGAAAAGCAATGATGATGAAAAGCTCCGCTCCGTGGCTGAATGATGAGTAACAAGAAGGAAGTAAAAATGGCTCTTTGAGTTATGATTGAATGTTGAATGCCAAAGGGCCATTAAGTTTAATATTCACAGTCGTGGCACTTATCCAACATGCCTCGAGCTCAATGGGTGAGTAGTATTATTAGTCGGGTCCACTGTCCCAGTACTTTGAACTGAAACTCTAAACTCACCTTGGCTGAACTAAGCCACGCCAAACAGAGTTGAGGCTGTTATTAGGATGGCCAATCTGCATGATTTCTTACAGGGCACGGGCCCGGCACCCGGTCCAGTGGTGGCGGGTTCGGGGAAGTGTGGGTCTCATATTAGTCACTGTTAGCCGCGGCGGGCCGTCATCATACGATTGCGTGCATACACCACACCTGGGTTCAGACTCCGACTTGCATTCACTGATGTTGGTTCTCATTACAGTCCCGGGCGGTCATTCTCTTTTGAGTCCGGCGGGTCCGCGCGTCCGCAGTTCCCCATATAATGTCGCTTGTTATGATCATACACGGTCCATGAAACTTGTATACGGCACTGGAGTGGGTAAAATCAAAATAACGATCTAAATGGGGGTGCGGCGAGAGGGAGGAACTGGGAAGTAATCACGCATGTTTTCTGATACATTCTCTTGTACGAAGGCTATGGGTTCCCCGCAAACCGGCTTTGTTCATTGAAGAATCCAGAAATCGGCAATCAGTGGGTACGTCGATAGTGGAGAAAAAAAAGTATTTGTGATCTATATATACACGAAAGGAAGGCAAGGCCATCCATAACAAACACCCAAAGCAACTACAATCCTTTCAGCTCAAAAAACAACCCAAACAACCTATTATGTCTTTATCTACTACTCTCCCGACACGCAAGATAGGCAATGAGTCTGTCGCTGCCATTGGATTTGGTACCATGGGTCTTTCGATAGCATATGGCAAGGTCGATGATGATGAAACCAGGTTAAACGTACGTCATTGAGCACAAGCGACTACTCTCATTTGCATGGGTTTCATTGAGCAATTGTTTGAATTGATTGCGCAGTTCTTGGACGAGGTCCTTGCCAGTGGATGCAACTACTGGGACTCGGCAGATATTTATGGAGACAGTGAAGATCTCTTAGCAAAATGGTAAGTAGAACCTGAGTACTGCTATATTAATAGATGGTGCCGCCCATTCATACACTACTTATAAATCCACCATATATAGGTTCAAAAGGTCCGGCAAGCGTGACCAAGTCTTTCTGGCTACAAAATTTGCTATAGGCCAGTTTCCCGATGGTCGCACAGTCAATGGCGATCCCGAGTACGTCTATCAGGCGTTCAACAAGTCGCTATCTCGTTTAGGGATCGATCACGTCGACCTTTACTATATGCACAGAGCAGATAAGACTGTTCCTATTGAGGTCGGTTAACGAAGAATACATGCTATGGGACAAAGAATGAGCTCATCATTAGCATTTCTATAGAAAACAGTCCGTGCCATGGCAGAACTCGTCAAGTAGGTCTATACATTCCATATGATGATACGAATGCAGACACTTATGAAGATTTACCCCAGAGCCGGAAAGGTGAAATATCTTGGTCTCTCCGAATGCTCGGCCGCAACGTTGCGCCGTGCACACGCCGTGCACCCGATCGCCGCTCTCCAGGTCGAATACTCTCCCTTCACGCTCGATATTGAAGATGAGAAAATCGCTCTTCTCAAGACCGCTCGTGAGCTCGGCGTTGCTGTCGTAGCATATTCTCCTCTTGGTCGTGGCCTTATCACTGGACAATATGTAAGTCATTGTAAGATACATGGGATATGAAATTATTCATGCATCATCAATACTGTTACACAGAAGAGTCCAGATGATTTCGAAGAAGGCGACTTTAGAAGGATTGTTCCTCGGTAGGTTTCCCATGAGCTCCTTTCTGATCGTATCATAGTTAAATGGCATCTATTACGTGCAGATACTCTGCGGAAAACTTTCCCAACATCCTCAAACTTGCAAATGGCCTGAAGAAGATTGGAGAGAAGCATAATGCTACAGCCGGCCAAGTTGCTCTCGCCTTTCTCCTTGAGCAAGGTGATGATATCATTCCTATTCCTGGCACTCGTAAGAGCAAGGTGAGTTCTGCAAGTGCATATAGCCGTCTCATCCGAACTACATTGAAGCTGATTGCTCATGATCGTCTCTTAGTACCTGCAAGAGAACCTGGGTGCTTTGAAGATTAAGTTGACACCCGAGGACCTTACTGAAGTTCGTGCCACTGCACAAGCAGCCGATGCAAGCAATGGCGATAGATATCCTTCTTGGTTTATGAATACATTGTTCGCGGATACGCCAGAGCTTTGAAACAGTTTCTTTACCTCGTCCTGTTGACGATATTACGGCTTGTTTGTATGCGAGAGATAATGATAGCGTCTCGTAGTCGCGGACTTTAAGATCTTGAATTGCAACTTTTAATCAGTTTAGTTTCATACTTGGTTTACCTGTGCTACATACAGAGTAAAATATATCAACGACTTCTTTTCAATGATAGCATATAATCTCCCTCTGCCTCAATCAAGCAGGACCATATCAGCTTGTTGACATGACTGGAGAAAATGGTGATTTGTGGCTAATAAGTGCAGATGCTGATTAGCGCTGATTACCTGGCGATCAGGCGTAGACATTGTCTATGATAGCCTTTGCTCCTTATAATTCTTCTGGGAAATTAAAAAAATGAGTTCGAGTGCCTTTAATTTATTGTCAGTATCAGAAATTTGGGAATTAGGATAGATCAATATTATCTCCAACATTTATGCGTCAACTATCTACTGTGTTTGAAGCTGCAAATTTTATCCATCAGGATTGCTCACCTTTTATGCACACGTTAAAATTTCTTCTTCGGTTTAGAATCTAATAATACTGCCCCTTCAATCAAAAAACTTCAAGTTGCTGTGTTTTATGAAGTCACCATCAAAAGTATGGGTAGCAGTAATAAGTATGCCAACCGTAGCTTTAGGTCGCCCAAGTGTCAAAGATAATAAATTTTCGGACCTCGCGATTGTAATACGCAATTTGCCTTGAACTCCTAAAGAAAGGCGGGAGCTGCGGCCACATGTAGCATACCAGTGGGCCTCCCATGACTCGGACTTGGATTCTTGATTCAAGTGGAGAAAACGGTCGTGATAATAAAAAGATCCTGGCAGGATTTAATCCTGCATAAACCGAATATATTGATCAGAGATCTGATTCAATACCGTTGGGCTACAGGACCGCTAGTTATGCATGCAATCATATAATAAATACTGATACTAAGGTTACCTAAACAGCCACCTAGCCAGAGGATGACATGCTGCCACATGCATCATCGTTGCACTAGATCATGCATCGATTATGGTTTAGACTCGTAGATGCACACTCTTACGTCATCCTCCTTGAGTCTATATGAAGCCGTTGTCCGTACTTCCGTTGTCCACAAATTAATCTCTGCTATAATGAATTTGGTGTGATCACATAGTACTTGTCATTCATTGTTTTGGACATACCGATGCGGAATCGGAGTGGGTAACGCCACTGAAGCTGTTAATATCTATTGAATGAGTGATCTCAATGGCGGGGAGGACTTCAGTTTCGGAATTAACACGTTTCCTTTCTTGTATGAGAGGTGGGATCCCCGCAGTAGAATACACATTCAGGGCTTAAAATCGGATGTGGGTGGGTACATCGACAGGAAAATATAAATAAACAAGGCCTATATAAAGAAGAGTAATCAGTAGCAAATGGTCCAAACACAAAAATCCTCAAGCAGTCAAGTCCAACCAACATGCCTTTGTCTACCACTCTTCCGACGCGCAAGATAGGCAATGAGTCCATCGCTGCCATCGGATTTGGCACTATGGGTCTCTCGGCCTTTTATGGTCAAGTCGATGACGATGAGACAAGGTTGAACGTAAGTAATAGTCCAGATACTGCCAGTCACTTGCATTCCCACCCTTATACGCTAATGATGATTATACCTCGAAAATACTGACGATTTACTGGCATATACATCACAGTTCTTAGATGAGGTACTTGCGAGCGGATGCAACTACTGGGATTCTGCAGATATCTATGGAGATAGCGAAGATCTTTTGTCAAAATGGTCAGCATGTTTTGGTTTCCCGTTCAATGCTATGATACTTACGCAACACTTTTATTGTTTGTTTGTTTGTTTGTTTTACTTAGGTTTAAGAGATCCGGCAAGCGCGATCAGGTCTTTTTGGCCACCAAGTTTGCCTTTGGCCAGTTTCCTAATAATCGCTTTATCAACGGCGATCCCGAGTACGTTCATCAGGCAATCAACAAGTCATTGTCCCGCTTGGGCATCGATTATGTGGATCTCTATTACATGCACAGAGCGGATAAAACTGTCCCCATCGAGGTTGGCTCATTGCACGTCAACAACGAGGAAGTTGTTTCGCTCACATTCATCTATCCAACAGAAAACTGTCGGCGCCATGGCAGAACTCGTCAAGTATGTGCCACACCATAATAACGATTCCCTTTGATACTCAAATATGTCACTATAGAGCCGGCAAGGTGAAATATCTCGGCCTCTCGGAATGTTCAGCTGCTACTTTGCGCCGTGCACATGCGGTCCACCCCATCGCTGCCCTCCAAGTTGAATACTCGCCGTTCACACTTGATATCGAGGATGAGAAGATCGCTCTTCTCAAGACCGCTCGTGAACTTGGCATTACGGTTGTTGCATATTCACCTCTTGGTCGTGGTCTAATCACAGGTCAATACGTAAGTCACAGGAAAGTGATTGTAGATGCATTATAACCGCATTCTTATATTATCCATACCGTTATACAGAAGAGCCCAGATGACTTTGAAGAAAGTGATTTCCGGAGGATGGTTTCTCGGTTAGTAGAATGCTGGCATCCTTTCAAGCATATTGTAAATGTATGATATCACTCACACAGATATTCTGCGGAGAACTTCCCCAACATTCTCAAGCTCGCAGATGGCTTGAAGAAGATTGGCGAGAAACACAATGCTACAGCTGGCCAAGTCGCCCTCGCCTTCCTCCTTGAGCAGGGTGATGATATCATCCCCATCCCGGGCACTCGCAAGAGCAAGGTACGTTCTTTGAATAGATACACAGTTATTTATTCATAACCGAAAGCTGATTATCTGTGTTTGTTTAACAGTACCTGAAAGAGAACTTGGGAGCTTTGAAGATCAAACTGACAGCTGAGGATCTGGCTGAAGTTCGTGCCACTGCCAAAGCAGCTGACGCAGCCAATGGCGAAAGATATCCTCCTGGTATGTCAGAAAACTTGTTTGCGGACACACCGGAGCTGTGAATGGTTCCTATTACCTCGCTTCATTGAGTATTACGGGTAGCAAATCTATAAATCTATGAATATGCATATCTATAAAATCGTTGTAGGATTGACATATTCACAATGATTGCACCTTGACCACAACCAACTCGTTATGACCATATACCAGTGTGACTTTGGTCATTTACTACTGTAGAGGCCCTGTCGGCTTCCCAACGGGATCCAAGAGGACATAACACAAGTGGATAACCGTCATGGTACGGTACAAGTACGGATGCAGGTAGATGAGGTTGTCACACGGCCCTAAATACTAAGCTAATCCCGTGTTTCACCCTCCAAACATGTGAACACATTATTGCTGACTGCCCTCTCTATGATAGTCAGCGACACCACATTGTTGAGGCCTTAAATGGCTTCTCCATCCCACTCGTCCTAGGCACTCGCAAAGGCCTTGAAGCACTCGCAAAATTTGTGTCAGGTTCAAATGCCTTTGCAAAACTCCCTGACGCTATACAACCCCTACCCATTGGCTCGTTGTTATTTTTCCCATATCTTTTTCACTCTATGCAATTATCTGCTTTGTTGTGTTTTCTCAGCTTTGTTCTGTTTTCTTGGTTTTTTGTTTTTGTTTTTGTTTGATCAGCTTTGTTTTATTTCTCGGCTTTGTGCTGTTTTCTTGGCCTTATTTTTCTTTTCCCTCTCTTGGTTATATCTAGCTGGCCATTTTATATGCGGTTTCAACTCTCCTAAATTTCCCTATGCTATTACCCTCCATACTTCCCTTACTATCTTACCCTACTTCTCAACTACTTATACCGTAGTTTTTCTTCAGTACATGATGCGGTATACAAATGTAATTAAAAAAAAAAAAAAAAAAAAAGCTAATCCCGTGATCCCCCAAACCTATCACGTGTCTACCCCGGGGTCACTCCTACCCTCGGACCTACCGGTCCACTACTTAGTAAGTTCATTTGAACGTGCCGATACGGAATCAGAGTGGGTAACTGAACACTAATAAATGGATAATATCTATTGAAGAGGTGACTGAGTCCAAATGGCGCGGAGAAAGGGAGGCTCAGTTTTGGAACTTATACACAATGTTAATAGATTCTCTTGTGTGAGGCATACAATCCCCATAGCTAGATATGCTCAGGAAGGAATTCAAAACTCGGTCATGAGTGGGTGCATCAGCGGCGAAAAAGGAGCTTTCAAGACCTATAAATACCGCAAAAGAAAAGTCATCGATAACCAACACTTCAAGTATATGACCCCTCGAGCAATCAAGTCTATCCAACATGCCTTTGTCCACTACTCTTCCAACGCGCAAGATAGGCAATGAGTCCATCGCTGCCATCGGATTTGGAACCATGGGTCTCTCGGCCTTCTATGGTCAAATCGATGACGATGAGACAAGATTGAGCGTACGTGCTAGTGCGAGTCCTGGTGATACTAGACATCCACGCTTATAAACTGATGATCATGCTTCAAAAATGCTGATAAATCACTGGTACACACATCACAGTTCTTGGATGAGGTACTTGCAAGTGGATGCAACTACTGGGACTCGGCAGATATCTATGGAGATAGCGAAGATCTTTTGGGGAAATGGTCAACATATTCTGAGTACTCATTTATGGCTATGATGCTCAGGCAAAATTTGGGTATTTTCCAGGTTCAAGAGATCTGGAAAGCGTCATCAGGTCTTTTTGGCTACCAAGTTTGCAATAGGCCAGTTTCCCAATGGTCGCATTGTCAATGGCGATCCCGAGTACGTTCATCAGGCAATCAACAAGTCGTTGTCCCGCTTGGGTATCGATTATGTGGATCTCTATTACATGCATAGAGCGGATAAAACTGTCCCCATCGAGGTTGGCTTATTACATGTCAATGTAGAGAATTATCTAGCTCATATTGATCCCTCTTACAGAAAACTATCGGTGCTATGGCAGAACTGGTCAAGTATGTGTTAAGTCATAATAACAGTCCCCTAAGATATTTAAATATATCACTACAGAGCCGGCAAGGTGAAATATCTTGGCCTCTCGGAGTGCTCCGCCGCCACTTTACGTCGTGCGCATGCCATCCATCCCATCGCTGCTCTCCAGGTCGAATATTCCCCTTTCACACTCGATATCGAGGACGAGAAGATCGCTCTTCTTAAAACCGCTCGTGAGCTCGGTGTTGCTGTCGTTGCTTATTCTCCTCTTGGTCGTGGTTTAATTACAGGTCAATACGTAAGTCATAGAAAAGTTGCTTTTACATAAGCTTTCAAGTTAATTCATGCATTACCCATGTCGTTCCACAGAAGAGTCCAGATGATTTCGAAGAAGGCGATTTCCGGAGGATGGTCCCTCGGTTGGCGAAATATTGAAATCCTTTCAAGCATATTGTAAATGTATGATATCACTCACACAGATATTCTGCTGAGAACTTCCCCAACATTCTCAAGCTCGCAGATGGCTTGAAGAAGATTGGCGAGAAACACAATGCTACAGCTGGCCAAGTCGCCCTCGCCTTCCTCCTTGAGCAGGGTGATGATATCATCCCCATCCCGGGCACTCGCAAGAGCAAGGTACGTTCTTCGAACAGATACACAATTCTTTATTGATAACTGAAATCTGATTATCTGTGTTTGTTTAACAGTACCTGAAAGAGAACTTGGGAGCTTTGAAGATCAAACTGACAGCGGAGGATCTGGCTGAAGTTCGTGCCACCGCCGATACAGCTGATGCGGCCAATGGCGAAAGGTATCCTCCTGGAATCTCGGTGTTTTTGTTTGAAGATACACCGGAGCTGTGAATTGTCCCTCTCGCCTCGCTCTGATGAATGTTACAAGAATATCCATAAATCCAACAAATGTTTCTACCCATGATATCATTATACATCAGCACCTTTGAAATACTGCCTTACCTCTCTAACAGTGTCTCGAATGGCATAGATAACACCTATATATCAGGCTAACCTAGCAAACTGCCAACCGATAGTACACCAACAACACAAGAATGCTAGGGAACATATCAATCGAGTTTGGAAGCACTTAAATGTCGGATTAGATCGCTAATACCTCTCTAGGCTATATAGTCATTGTATAAAATAACTCGTGTGATTTTTGGGGGCTATAGTTTGCTCCGAAAAGTTGCAATCAGCCTAAAACTTGGCTAGCGAAGGACGGATTCTCTTTTTCTTAGGTTACACCTATTAGATCTACCTGAGAAAATTGTTGTACACCCTTAATTACTATCCCATTGAATTCCGAGCAGAAGTTTTGCATGATCATGCCTTAGTGGCGAGACATAGATGTCATTGCAAAGTGCCTATCTTGCACTGTAGTCTTCGACTTACTTCAAGTTGGGATTTCAAGTGAACGGAAGCAAAGGTGCAACTAAATGCTTGCGATACGCCGGACTAACTTAAATAGTACCTTGTAATATCTGAGTCATGTCCGGATAGGACAACTTGAATGTGTCTCCAATGTGACTGTGCGACCCCGTGCCTCAATTTTTCTCTGTGTCTAGTGGAGAGGCCCTGGGGGCCTCCCAAAGAGATCCTAGAGGACCTAACACGAGTGAATAACCATTGTAGTACGGTACAAGTACAGATGTAGGTGTATGAGGTAGCCACACGGCCCTAAATACTAAGCTATCACGCAATAATCTAACCTCATCATGTGACCTTTTTTTTTCAATTACGTTTGTATACCGTATCATGTACTGAAGACAAACTACGGTGTAAGTAGTTGAGAAGTAGGGTTAAATAGTAAGGGAAGTGTGGAGGGTAATCATGTAACCCCCCTTTTTTTTATACGTTTATATACCGCATCATGTACTAAAAACAAACTACGGTGTCGTAAAGGCTATAGTGTAAGTTATGCAGTATAGGGAAGTATGGTGTGTAGTGGCATAAGGGTTATTATAATGGAGATACTGGAAAGGTTAGCAGACCAGTTAATTGTGTTGAGGTAATTGACAAAGGAGGGAGGAGAGGGGTAAATATATAGTTAAAGATTGGGGGGTGTTAACAAATGAATTTCCTGCTTTGGTGGAAAAATTGAGGGCATTTTTATTGTAGGGTTGATCTAGCAAGTTTTGTAAAGGCATTTGAGCCCGATACAAACTTCGCTAGTGCTGTAAGGCCTTTGTGTGTACTGAGGATAATTAGGGAGGAGAGGCTGCTAGAGGCCTTAACAATGTAGTGTCGTTGACTATCATAGAGGGGGCAGTCAGCAATAATGTGGTCACGTGTTTGGAAAGTAGTGTTGTCGCATGGGCATAGAACTGACTCAGAGGGAATGAAGCGAGCATAGTAGTCACCCCCAAAGCAATGAGCTAGGATAGTTTGGATTATTCGGGTGTGTACATCCCGACGGCCGCTAAAGTTGCGGTGGAAAGGGGTGAGTTTAGTGGAAGGTGGTGTGCGAAGAGCTATGGCAGCTAGGTTGTTGTGGGGAAGGGTAGCCCATTCCGAGCGCCAATCTTTAAGTGCAGTGGCTTTGGCTTTCTCGCGTGCCCATGATATAGATGCATGGAATATAGGGTTGGCACCTCCTCTTGCAGCTTCTTTTGCAAGTGTATCGACGCGGTCATTGCCTTGGATTCCCTGGTGCCCTCATGTGACCCCTTTAGGGTCGCTCCTACCCTTGGACCTACTGGTCTACTAGGTGGCCCCGCACCACCTTCCAATACCACGACTTCTTGACCATCCAGCGTCTGTTTTTTGCAGCCCATGTACTAGCAAATACTACTGCTCTTTCCTATATTCTAAACTAGTAGACTGCAAGTGAAATCTGCTCGGCTCTGAATTTTAACTAGTTTTCAAAATGAGCCGTGCGACATGCCCGCGTGGATACCTACAGAACCAAATCCTAGACTAACGTCACGATTCATTACACCTCTATGTGCATTCTACGAGGTGCCCAAACTGCACAAAGATGGCGTCAATTACTTCTAGTGGGATGCCCTTGTCAAAGGTGCAGTTATCGAAAGTGGACTCAAAGGGGATTTATTCGTCTACAATTCACCATCCAACAATGAACAACGTCTCCTACATGGAGAGATTTTTGACATTGCTCTTGCTCTCATTCCTACCTCAATGCATACAAATACATCCCCAGCATAAACCAGCTCTGCGATTTCCTCACAGCCCTTGAGCTGGATTTTGGCGTATGTACACCAGCTAGGACGGAAAGGATGATGACGCGTCTGTCCGAACTTCGGTGTACAGATGACCAGCATATGGAACGCCATTCGGAGGATATGGACATCGTATGCTTTGAGCTGTATGCAGGGGGTGTTGAGCTTGATGACCAAGTGTTTCTTGGCACCGTTGTGGCTTCTGTGCTCGCAAGCTATAGGGAGACGATACGCGAGGCCAGTAATTTCTATAGGGACCTCATGCGGTCATGAATACCACTAGATGAGGAACTGGTAATCCCTGCCGATGTCGTGATCTTGGCCCTTTGAGGTAAATGTCGCCGTTGTCTATCGATGGATCCCAAAGATGAAGACTATGGAGAGCCTGAATTAGCATCTGCGTTCTAGTCGGTAGAGATGGTGCCTATGCATATTCGTATCATAATGTACATACAATTTGTGCATGGTTGATGGGATGTTTTCACATACAACCTCGGGTTTTCAGTCATATACGTATATTACATACATTAATCTCTTATTGCAATACTGTTCTTTAGTGTGCAAGAGCAAGAATGGATTGAACACAGCTGAACACAACAGTTATTCGGTCACAAGGTTAAGCCCGGTAATACTGGACTGGATTCAAATAAGTCCGAGTCATGCACATTACGATGCTGCCTTTCAGTGGCTCTTATGTGATCAACAACCTGTACCCTTGCACCTCTATCCGTTTTTTTATTTGAGCTATATTCTATTACTCGTCATTCCTGCTATTAATTGAAGCTTTTCATTCTACATCCTGGCCACCGACAGGGCTTTTACAAACTATCCACCATGCCCATTTCTACTTGCCACAACGCTGGTATCTGCATGACCTTATCCCGCAGCTTGTCCTCCATAATTTCTTCAACTCTAAGCTGCCTACGAGAGACTTTCAGTGATAAAGATATATTGGCTGCTCAAGTGGCCCTCTGATTCCAAATGAAGACCTGGATATATTGGTGATGAGCAAAGACTTATTATAGCTTTTGAATTTGTTAATGCTTTGTCTCTGTCATGAGAAGCTTGTTTTTATTCTCCTTTTCCTCTTGGGTCTTTATTTTTATCCTAGCGGCTCATATTTTTTGGCTATAAAAAACTGTGAAAGTCATGCGCAAGTCAGTATAGTAGTGTAGTGATACTCTCACTCTTCCACACTACTCCCAATACCACTCGTTGGCTTTTTCAAAGCTTTACTATCACACCGAGTGACTAAGTAATCAAAAAAGTACTTTCCCTATATTGAACTGCGTCATCAATACCTCGAGCTGCACAGGC
This sequence comes from Agroathelia rolfsii, assembly GCA_018343915.1. Lineage (NCBI taxonomy): Eukaryota > Fungi > Basidiomycota > Agaricomycetes > Amylocorticiales > Amylocorticiaceae > Agroathelia > Agroathelia rolfsii. The sequence goes on along the minus strand of JABRWF010000007.1, from coordinate 2,381,017 downwards.
AGCAGCAGTGACGCTTTCACCATGACACATCTCAGGCTTTAAGCTAGCCATTCAAGCCTTTCGCAAAGTCTCAAAACCCCATGAGAAGGAATACAACTGTTTCCCCCAGTTGAACCTTGTTGATAAAAGGCCACCCCTGCATGCAATAGGAAACGTTTCTTCTCCCTGACATTTGGAACCCACCATCGCTGGATGCTAGTATGCAGCAGTGCCACCTACTTAATCGTAGGTTGTTTTACCACAACGAAATGTATGGCGTCATCCTGAGTCTTACATCTCACTGTTTGCTATCCAAATATGCACCCCATCACAATCAACTGTATAAATTGTTTGCTGCGTTTAGAACCAATTTTAGAAATAAAACTTCGGAAAAGAAGCTACAGAAAATCAAATTCCTATTTGGACTTTGTTGCCTCCGCACTCATCATAGTAAAATAGCACACTACATAGGTAACACTGGCATGTGCCATTTGTGCCACTGACACAACCTAGGCGCCGTCGGCGTCAGTATTTCCATAGACGTATTTGGTTTCGCTCTCTCAGAATCCTCTACAAAACAACCTGGTAATTTGGAGACAGAAGAATAGGGGATGCAAATTAGCTCCGAGCTTGACTAGTCGATCCCGTCGCCCAGCAAGATTGGTCTGTATTTACCAATATATCTTAATCATTTAGTGGATGTTTTTTACGTATTTACAGCTAAATGCTAATGCAGACCAGATATCAAACAAGTGCAAATCTTATCTATACGTTGTGCAGCGAATTGCTATATTCTGTATACTTCAATTCCTTATTCTAATTTAAGCAAATGTTAGCGAAATTTGGCCAAGAATATAAGATAGACATTGAGAACTGGATTAGAAAGTGAGGTAAATACACGGGCAAGTAAAGGAATCAAAAATGGAGTGTATAGTATCGGGCTCGATTATGGGACATCCTCTAACAGAATATCTTTTTACAAAAACGACACCAATGTAACTTTGGAAGAGACTAAGAGAATTGCTAACAGATAGGTTTGGTACAATAGTCAAAGCATGCCATGGGTAGATATTGGCCTAGTGGACCTATACCGTTCCTATACGACATGAACTTTTTATTTCTAATTCATCTTCTATTTCCGTAAGTTGAGGCAGGCCTTCCACAGTTCCGAAATCGTCGATATTTCCCAGTTGAGGCTGGGATTGTACACCGGTAAGCATGATACATGAGTTGGAAGTTCCATTATTATGCGGAGTCGTCGCTCTACTTTCTGACAGTGACTTTCCAGTTGATAAGATGGCAACGACCATGAGTGTGGGCATTATACCACAGAGTTGGGTATTGACCGTCATCATAAGCCATCTGAAGGGTGACTGTGTGACGTATAAGGGGATAGTAATTATCAACACGGTAGGATATATGCTTCCAGATTCTAGGTATATCCATAGCAAACTTCGATATCTTTTTGCACAGGCATAGCTATTGACACGAGTGATTTGGTGTCCAGCTTGATAGATACGGAATGAGATTAGGCCTGACGCTAATATATTGATGGAAAGAGATATGACGTTTAGCCATATGTACCAGGCCACAACAGCAGCGTTGAGTGAAGTTTCGGATGGTGGTCGCAAAACTGCTAATGTGTGACCTATAGCACAAACTAATATAAGTCAGAGAGAAACTATATCAACTGTGTCATTGTAGATCTTACCAACAAATGACATCTCTAATAAAACAAATGTGGGAATGATCCATGATTGTTGACCCCAAAGTACCCAACACCTCCAGGCCTAGAATTGACTGAATTACAACCAGATGTGTCATGAGAAGGGAATTTTCGCCGATTTTTCGGTTATTTTCTTGTATTATTTGGACCATTATTTAATTAGTTATTGCATTTTCTTTTCTTTTCCTTATTTTTCTTATAAGAATTACCCTTTAGGGCGTGGACTGTGGGCAGTGCAGTGGTCATGTGATTGGCCCTCACGTGCACCAAGCCGCACGTCACAGGAGTAATCTCGGGGCTGCGCATACTTCTATTTCACCATCATGCACAGCCTAGGAACATAGACTTCCCTCCCTGATCAATTCCTAGCGGTTACCGGTACCGGTCCGGAAACGGATCTCCACACGGATGCCCAGTGGAGTTAGGTTAAAAGATCTTCCCCTGCATTGCCACAACTATGCTTCTATCTCCCTCTGCGCACAGACCATTAATGCTGCGCACAGACCATTCAGTAGTAGTATATATAGTGCATGTAACTTGTCCTGAAGAGCTTAGCTTCGACCTCTTCGCCTTCAGGCAAGTAAACAAAAGTTTGTATTCCATTTTAAAGTAGATTGCTAATAAACTTCGCCTTCAGGGTATTTACTCATAGGCCTAGGCCCTTCGTCCTAGCATCCCCCCTCTCTCTCTCTCCCCTCTCTTACTTGTGGGTGGTGCAAATCCCCCTTACTGTGTGTGTGTGAACCTCTAAGAGCATCGAACAAGTGTGAGATAACCGAGTACCCGGCTCCCCTTTAATAAAATCAAGGGCGTAGTATCTGTGGGAAAGCTCATATTTGGGTACTTCGTAAGACTTAACACGTTAAGAAGGGCACTTATTGAATTTGTATTAATTTGTGGGTGTTGACCTACAATTTAGTCAAGTCAAGGAGTGTACCCTTGACAAGATGCCAGAACCAAACTATCTCTTCGATCTACTCACAATAAAACTATCGGCCACAATTGTAATTGAAGCCCAAATGCTTTTTGTGACCACAGTTACATAGATGGTGCTCCCAGAATAGTAAAAGTACCGGCCAGAAGCAGTGAGAACATGAAGGAAGAGCTCAAAGAGCGACACAATCATGTGGGTTGTTGCCAGCGCAAACAAAAGACAAAGTGTAATGCCTGTCGCAACTATGGTTCTTCGAGTACTATTTTGTCGACGATTCCAGACAAAACACATTGCATAGCCAAAAAGGATGAGATAGATGCCTTATACCAGCCAGTTAGTTCAAATATATCTTCTAAGGATGGTGTTACCCTGTGGATTAAGATTTACCATAAAGGAATGCTTCCAGGACAAATGCTCCTACAACCATAATGTCGCTGCCGGGCTCGGGCATATCTAATCGATAGAAGTGTTGGCTTTCGGAGTACTAGTAAAGCAAAAAATGTGGATACTGTAGGTCCAGGGAAGAGAATATATCACTACTAGATTTAAAGTGTTCTACCAGTTCGAGAAAAGAGCTCGGTGCGACCGTCGGCGGGGCCTTACTAAAGTCACACTTATAGTACCCAAAGGGTGTCCTCTCATCTGCTGTAGTATATTCCAGGATAGATAAATCCATTTATTTATTGGTAGGTCAGCCCTGACATGAGGGGCAAAGAGCTATTAAGTGACACGCGGCGTCCGTCTTGTCAACTAGGTCGTAGGTAGATTGTAGGCAAGGTATCAGCTCCCTTTTGGGTAGGACAAACTTCAAGGACAAAGTGTGTGATCAATTGATTAGATTAAGCTTAGTAGCGTACAATTTATTGAACTGCAAGTAGACTACATTCAATTCAATGAAGTATGCGTTACTAGGCTTAATCTAATCAATCGATCACACACTTTGCCCTCTGTCCTACCCAAAAGGGAGCTGACACAGGACCGGTAGTACTGTAGTTGTCAGACCATAAGAGCGTTACACGTTACGAATTATGGACCTCCGACAAAGTTGTATGCTTTTTGCCAAGGAATGCCGGCATTAAGTCTTTGGACTATGCGCCAGGGGCAGACGAGGCTAGAGGACAACCTACCTCGCTCCGTCTGCCACCCCATTCGTCCACTCACCTTTTGCTTTTCACCCCCCCCCCCCCCCTCCCCCGCCGTCACCTATTTAAATTTCACACCCTTATTTGTCATTCCTTGTCAATCTTTTTCCTTTTCATATCCCTAATACTGAGCTGCGTACACACTACAATGTACTAAGCAACGGCCACTAATATCCATTCGAACTAATATAATTCTCCTTAACCATAAACCCACAAATACAACTGATCAAAACCATTCGGAAATCGCGGCCTGGCTGCCAGAAAGGAAAGATTGGGAAAGGCGATACCAGCCCACCCCACTGCTTGCCTCCTTTCCCCTCAGGTTTCTCATGCCCAGCCGCGATCGGAAAGTGCTTCGCGCTTTCACCCAACAATGCACACTGTACACACAGCATGCTCCAAAGATTATGGTCTGACAGCTACAGTAATCCCCATTAAGGCCGTTTCCGCTTCTTGCCCGGAAGAAATATCACGTGACTTTCAAAATATCCAGTACTAAGCCTATTTTGGCATTCAGGAGTGTGCAGCATGCCCAGGGCTGCACACTCGCCAAATTTCAGGCAATTACACCTAGTTGTTCATTTTTAAAATGCGATTTTTAGGTTTTTTGGCGGTCGTTCAAGTCCCAATTTTGCCCGGATGAGGAAACGTCATTTGCTAATATTGATACCGGTCCTGCTAACACCTAGGCCCTACCAACAATTTACCTACGACCTACCTACAACCTAGTTGACAGGACGGATGCCGCGCGTCACTTGACAGCTGCTTGCCCCTTGTTTGAAAGGCCTATGTTATTACTTCTACCACGAGTCACGTTATCTATATTCCTAATGCTTACAAATTTGGCCTAGGAAAGATTAGGGGGAGCTTCAAGGAGCCGGAAAGTTAAGCCACTGACAGTTGAAGGGTGAAACCACTGGGTCTCCGCCAGGCTGGGTCCTGCCTAATTGCCGGGGAACTGGAGACTCTAGTGTGGCAGAAGTAGTCTACATGTAGTATCTGAAGTTGCAGCAAAAAATCCACTGTTTGTAGGTGTTCTCAAGGCAGTTCCACAATTTGCTTCCGATACACGAGGTATGGATAGTATTCCTTGTATTTATTTCAAGTCGAGTGGAGGGTTTCTGGCAAAAATTCAAGGGATTTACTGGCAGTTGGCCGTACAGGGCCAACGCTCAGAAATGTAGCCAGTGCTATTAAATGTGGCTACAAAGAATAATCGGCCATCCCCGGATGATTACTTGCAATCGTGATTACTTGATTACATTTTTTACAGAAACAGCAATTGCTATCGTATAAATGGAGTGTAAGAAATGAGGAAGTGAAAAAAGAGGAGGGTACAGGTGAAAAACATCGAGGTACATAAAGAAATTAGTATATCAAGGGGGCGAAACATGGAGGAGAGTAAAGGGAAAAGGCAACAGAAATGATAAACAGAGGAGGTAAAGCAACTGTTGCACCAACTTGTGGAGTTGAGACTTGCGCGATAGAATAATACAGTCCCAAAAGACGGCGAAGTCGACTCAATTTTTGCATTTGTCTCTGGATGTTTGCCTTGTGCAGACTTGGGAGCTTCTATCTTCCTCATTTTGTATTCTGACTTTGATTTCACAGTTCAGGCGTATCCACAAACAACGAAGCCGCCATTGCTGGCGGATATCTATCACCGTTGGTCGCATCGGCCATTTGGGCAATGTCACGAACTTCTGCGATATCTTCGGATGTCAACTTGACTTTCAGAGCACCCAAGTTTCCATGAGATACTGCAGAAAGCAGGATGGGAATTGGTAAGTGATCCACCTTCATATTTAAAAAATGAGGGCACATATGAATGCAAAAACATCTTCCCTTGCTCTTACACGTATCAGGAATGGGGATAATATCATCACCCTGAGCCAGGAGGAAGGCAAGGGCAACTTGACCAGCTGTCGCGCTATGTTTCTCTCCGACCTTTTTTAGGCCGTCAGCAAGCTCGAGGATTTTGGGGAAGTTTTCTACGGAGTACCTATTATGTAGTTAGTATTGTTTATAGATTGTACTTAAAAAGGTACCGTATTTTGACTTACCGTGGGACAGCCCTTTAGAAGTCGCCTTCTTCAAAGTCATCCGGACTTCTCTGTATAAAGAATTAGCAATGAAATCTCATATCAACGTGGTTAATGAGTCACATACGTATTGTCCAGCAACTAGACCACGACCAAGAGGAGAATAAGCAACGACAGCAACACCGAGCTCACGAGCGGTTTTAAGAAGAGCGATCTTCTCGTCCTCGATATCGAGTGTGAAAGGGGAATATTCGACCTGGAGAGCAGCGATGGGATGGATGGCATGCGCACGACGTAAAGTGGCGGCGGAGCACTCCGAGAGGCCAAGATATTTCACCTTGCCGGCTCTGTAGTGATATATTTAAATATCTTAGGGGACTGTTATTATGACTTAACACATACTTGACCAGTTCTGCCATAGCACCGATAGTTTTCTGTAAGAGGGATCAATATGAGCTAGATAATTCTCTACATTGACATGTAATAAGCCAACCTCGATGGGGACAGTTTTATCCGCTCTATGCATGTAATAGAGATCCACATAATCGATACCCAAGCGGGACAACGACTTGTTGATTGCCTGATGAACGTACTCGGGATCGCCATTGACAATGCGACCATTGGGAAACTGGCCTATTGCAAACTTGGTAGCCAAAAAGACCTGATGACGCTTTCCAGATCTCTTGAACCTGGAAAATACCCAAATTTTGCCTGAGCATCATAGCCATAAATGAGTACTCAGAATATGTTGACCATTTCCCCAAAAGATCTTCGCTATCTCCATAGATATCTGCCGAGTCCCAGTAGTTGCATCCACTTGCAAGTACCTCATCCAAGAACTGTGATGTGTGTACCAGTGATTTATCAGCATTTTTGAAGCATGATCATCAGTTTATAAGCGTGGATGTCTAGTATCACCAGGACTCGCACTAGCACGTACGCTCAATCTTGTCTCATCGTCATCGATTTGACCATAGAAGGCCGAGAGACCCATGGTTCCAAATCCGATGGCAGCGATGGACTCATTGCCTATCTTGCGCGTTGGAAGAGTAGTGGACAAAGGCATGTTGGATAGACTTGATTGCTCGAGGGGTCATATACTTGAAGTGTTGGTTATCGATGACTTTTCTTTTGCGGTATTTATAGGTCTTGAAAGCTCCTTTTTCGCCGCTGATGCACCCACTCATGACCGAGTTTTGAATTCCTTCCTGAGCATATCTAGCTATGGGGATTGTATGCCTCACACAAGAGAATCTATTAACATTGTGTATAAGTTCCAAAACTGAGCCTCCCTTTCTCCGCGCCATTTGGACTCAGTCACCTCTTCAATAGATATTATCCATTTATTAGTGTTCAGTTACCCACTCTGATTCCGTATCGGCACGTTCAAATGAACTTACTAAGTAGTGGACCGGTAGGTCCGAGGGTAGGAGTGACCCCGGGGTAGACACGTGATAGGTTTGGGGGATCACGGGATTAGCTTTTTTTTTTTTTTTTTTTTTTAATTACATTTGTATACCGCATCATGTACTGAAGAAAAACTACGGTATAAGTAGTTGAGAAGTAGGGTAAGATAGTAAGGGAAGTATGGAGGGTAATAGCATAGGGAAATTTAGGAGAGTTGAAACCGCATATAAAATGGCCAGCTAGATATAACCAAGAGAGGGAAAAGAAAAATAAGGCCAAGAAAACAGCACAAAGCCGAGAAATAAAACAAAGCTGATCAAACAAAAACAAAAACAAAAAACCAAGAAAACAGAACAAAGCTGAGAAAACACAACAAAGCAGATAATTGCATAGAGTGAAAAAGATATGGGAAAAATAACAACGAGCCAATGGGTAGGGGTTGTATAGCGTCAGGGAGTTTTGCAAAGGCATTTGAACCTGACACAAATTTTGCGAGTGCTTCAAGGCCTTTGCGAGTGCCTAGGACGAGTGGGATGGAGAAGCCATTTAAGGCCTCAACAATGTGGTGTCGCTGACTATCATAGAGAGGGCAGTCAGCAATAATGTGTTCACATGTTTGGAGGGTGAAACACGGGATTAGCTTAGTATTTAGGGCCGTGTGACAACCTCATCTACCTGCATCCGTACTTGTACCGTACCATGACGGTTATCCACTTGTGTTATGTCCTCTTGGATCCCGTTGGGAAGCCGACAGGGCCTCTACAGTAGTAAATGACCAAAGTCACACTGGTATATGGTCATAACGAGTTGGTTGTGGTCAAGGTGCAATCATTGTGAATATGTCAATCCTACAACGATTTTATAGATATGCATATTCATAGATTTATAGATTTGCTACCCGTAATACTCAATGAAGCGAGGTAATAGGAACCATTCACAGCTCCGGTGTGTCCGCAAACAAGTTTTCTGACATACCAGGAGGATATCTTTCGCCATTGGCTGCGTCAGCTGCTTTGGCAGTGGCACGAACTTCAGCCAGATCCTCAGCTGTCAGTTTGATCTTCAAAGCTCCCAAGTTCTCTTTCAGGTACTGTTAAACAAACACAGATAATCAGCTTTCGGTTATGAATAAATAACTGTGTATCTATTCAAAGAACGTACCTTGCTCTTGCGAGTGCCCGGGATGGGGATGATATCATCACCCTGCTCAAGGAGGAAGGCGAGGGCGACTTGGCCAGCTGTAGCATTGTGTTTCTCGCCAATCTTCTTCAAGCCATCTGCGAGCTTGAGAATGTTGGGGAAGTTCTCCGCAGAATATCTGTGTGAGTGATATCATACATTTACAATATGCTTGAAAGGATGCCAGCATTCTACTAACCGAGAAACCATCCTCCGGAAATCACTTTCTTCAAAGTCATCTGGGCTCTTCTGTATAACGGTATGGATAATATAAGAATGCGGTTATAATGCATCTACAATCACTTTCCTGTGACTTACGTATTGACCTGTGATTAGACCACGACCAAGAGGTGAATATGCAACAACCGTAATGCCAAGTTCACGAGCGGTCTTGAGAAGAGCGATCTTCTCATCCTCGATATCAAGTGTGAACGGCGAGTATTCAACTTGGAGGGCAGCGATGGGGTGGACCGCATGTGCACGGCGCAAAGTAGCAGCTGAACATTCCGAGAGGCCGAGATATTTCACCTTGCCGGCTCTATAGTGACATATTTGAGTATCAAAGGGAATCGTTATTATGGTGTGGCACATACTTGACGAGTTCTGCCATGGCGCCGACAGTTTTCTGTTGGATAGATGAATGTGAGCGAAACAACTTCCTCGTTGTTGACGTGCAATGAGCCAACCTCGATGGGGACAGTTTTATCCGCTCTGTGCATGTAATAGAGATCCACATAATCGATGCCCAAGCGGGACAATGACTTGTTGATTGCCTGATGAACGTACTCGGGATCGCCGTTGATAAAGCGATTATTAGGAAACTGGCCAAAGGCAAACTTGGTGGCCAAAAAGACCTGATCGCGCTTGCCGGATCTCTTAAACCTAAGTAAAACAAACAAACAAACAAACAATAAAAGTGTTGCGTAAGTATCATAGCATTGAACGGGAAACCAAAACATGCTGACCATTTTGACAAAAGATCTTCGCTATCTCCATAGATATCTGCAGAATCCCAGTAGTTGCATCCGCTCGCAAGTACCTCATCTAAGAACTGTGATGTATATGCCAGTAAATCGTCAGTATTTTCGAGGTATAATCATCATTAGCGTATAAGGGTGGGAATGCAAGTGACTGGCAGTATCTGGACTATTACTTACGTTCAACCTTGTCTCATCGTCATCGACTTGACCATAAAAGGCCGAGAGACCCATAGTGCCAAATCCGATGGCAGCGATGGACTCATTGCCTATCTTGCGCGTCGGAAGAGTGGTAGACAAAGGCATGTTGGTTGGACTTGACTGCTTGAGGATTTTTGTGTTTGGACCATTTGCTACTGATTACTCTTCTTTATATAGGCCTTGTTTATTTATATTTTCCTGTCGATGTACCCACCCACATCCGATTTTAAGCCCTGAATGTGTATTCTACTGCGGGGATCCCACCTCTCATACAAGAAAGGAAACGTGTTAATTCCGAAACTGAAGTCCTCCCCGCCATTGAGATCACTCATTCAATAGATATTAACAGCTTCAGTGGCGTTACCCACTCCGATTCCGCATCGGTATGTCCAAAACAATGAATGACAAGTACTATGTGATCACACCAAATTCATTATAGCAGAGATTAATTTGTGGACAACGGAAGTACGGACAACGGCTTCATATAGACTCAAGGAGGATGACGTAAGAGTGTGCATCTACGAGTCTAAACCATAATCGATGCATGATCTAGTGCAACGATGATGCATGTGGCAGCATGTCATCCTCTGGCTAGGTGGCTGTTTAGGTAACCTTAGTATCAGTATTTATTATATGATTGCATGCATAACTAGCGGTCCTGTAGCCCAACGGTATTGAATCAGATCTCTGATCAATATATTCGGTTTATGCAGGATTAAATCCTGCCAGGATCTTTTTATTATCACGACCGTTTTCTCCACTTGAATCAAGAATCCAAGTCCGAGTCATGGGAGGCCCACTGGTATGCTACATGTGGCCGCAGCTCCCGCCTTTCTTTAGGAGTTCAAGGCAAATTGCGTATTACAATCGCGAGGTCCGAAAATTTATTATCTTTGACACTTGGGCGACCTAAAGCTACGGTTGGCATACTTATTACTGCTACCCATACTTTTGATGGTGACTTCATAAAACACAGCAACTTGAAGTTTTTTGATTGAAGGGGCAGTATTATTAGATTCTAAACCGAAGAAGAAATTTTAACGTGTGCATAAAAGGTGAGCAATCCTGATGGATAAAATTTGCAGCTTCAAACACAGTAGATAGTTGACGCATAAATGTTGGAGATAATATTGATCTATCCTAATTCCCAAATTTCTGATACTGACAATAAATTAAAGGCACTCGAACTCATTTTTTTAATTTCCCAGAAGAATTATAAGGAGCAAAGGCTATCATAGACAATGTCTACGCCTGATCGCCAGGTAATCAGCGCTAATCAGCATCTGCACTTATTAGCCACAAATCACCATTTTCTCCAGTCATGTCAACAAGCTGATATGGTCCTGCTTGATTGAGGCAGAGGGAGATTATATGCTATCATTGAAAAGAAGTCGTTGATATATTTTACTCTGTATGTAGCACAGGTAAACCAAGTATGAAACTAAACTGATTAAAAGTTGCAATTCAAGATCTTAAAGTCCGCGACTACGAGACGCTATCATTATCTCTCGCATACAAACAAGCCGTAATATCGTCAACAGGACGAGGTAAAGAAACTGTTTCAAAGCTCTGGCGTATCCGCGAACAATGTATTCATAAACCAAGAAGGATATCTATCGCCATTGCTTGCATCGGCTGCTTGTGCAGTGGCACGAACTTCAGTAAGGTCCTCGGGTGTCAACTTAATCTTCAAAGCACCCAGGTTCTCTTGCAGGTACTAAGAGACGATCATGAGCAATCAGCTTCAATGTAGTTCGGATGAGACGGCTATATGCACTTGCAGAACTCACCTTGCTCTTACGAGTGCCAGGAATAGGAATGATATCATCACCTTGCTCAAGGAGAAAGGCGAGAGCAACTTGGCCGGCTGTAGCATTATGCTTCTCTCCAATCTTCTTCAGGCCATTTGCAAGTTTGAGGATGTTGGGAAAGTTTTCCGCAGAGTATCTGCACGTAATAGATGCCATTTAACTATGATACGATCAGAAAGGAGCTCATGGGAAACCTACCGAGGAACAATCCTTCTAAAGTCGCCTTCTTCGAAATCATCTGGACTCTTCTGTGTAACAGTATTGATGATGCATGAATAATTTCATATCCCATGTATCTTACAATGACTTACATATTGTCCAGTGATAAGGCCACGACCAAGAGGAGAATATGCTACGACAGCAACGCCGAGCTCACGAGCGGTCTTGAGAAGAGCGATTTTCTCATCTTCAATATCGAGCGTGAAGGGAGAGTATTCGACCTGGAGAGCGGCGATCGGGTGCACGGCGTGTGCACGGCGCAACGTTGCGGCCGAGCATTCGGAGAGACCAAGATATTTCACCTTTCCGGCTCTGGGGTAAATCTTCATAAGTGTCTGCATTCGTATCATCATATGGAATGTATAGACCTACTTGACGAGTTCTGCCATGGCACGGACTGTTTTCTATAGAAATGCTAATGATGAGCTCATTCTTTGTCCCATAGCATGTATTCTTCGTTAACCGACCTCAATAGGAACAGTCTTATCTGCTCTGTGCATATAGTAAAGGTCGACGTGATCGATCCCTAAACGAGATAGCGACTTGTTGAACGCCTGATAGACGTACTCGGGATCGCCATTGACTGTGCGACCATCGGGAAACTGGCCTATAGCAAATTTTGTAGCCAGAAAGACTTGGTCACGCTTGCCGGACCTTTTGAACCTATATATGGTGGATTTATAAGTAGTGTATGAATGGGCGGCACCATCTATTAATATAGCAGTACTCAGGTTCTACTTACCATTTTGCTAAGAGATCTTCACTGTCTCCATAAATATCTGCCGAGTCCCAGTAGTTGCATCCACTGGCAAGGACCTCGTCCAAGAACTGCGCAATCAATTCAAACAATTGCTCAATGAAACCCATGCAAATGAGAGTAGTCGCTTGTGCTCAATGACGTACGTTTAACCTGGTTTCATCATCATCGACCTTGCCATATGCTATCGAAAGACCCATGGTACCAAATCCAATGGCAGCGACAGACTCATTGCCTATCTTGCGTGTCGGGAGAGTAGTAGATAAAGACATAATAGGTTGTTTGGGTTGTTTTTTGAGCTGAAAGGATTGTAGTTGCTTTGGGTGTTTGTTATGGATGGCCTTGCCTTCCTTTCGTGTATATATAGATCACAAATACTTTTTTTTCTCCACTATCGACGTACCCACTGATTGCCGATTTCTGGATTCTTCAATGAACAAAGCCGGTTTGCGGGGAACCCATAGCCTTCGTACAAGAGAATGTATCAGAAAACATGCGTGATTACTTCCCAGTTCCTCCCTCTCGCCGCACCCCCATTTAGATCGTTATTTTGATTTTACCCACTCCAGTGCCGTATACAAGTTTCATGGACCGTGTATGATCATAACAAGCGACATTATATGGGGAACTGCGGACGCGCGGACCCGCCGGACTCAAAAGAGAATGACCGCCCGGGACTGTAATGAGAACCAACATCAGTGAATGCAAGTCGGAGTCTGAACCCAGGTGTGGTGTATGCACGCAATCGTATGATGACGGCCCGCCGCGGCTAACAGTGACTAATATGAGACCCACACTTCCCCGAACCCGCCACCACTGGACCGGGTGCCGGGCCCGTGCCCTGTAAGAAATCATGCAGATTGGCCATCCTAATAACAGCCTCAACTCTGTTTGGCGTGGCTTAGTTCAGCCAAGGTGAGTTTAGAGTTTCAGTTCAAAGTACTGGGACAGTGGACCCGACTAATAATACTACTCACCCATTGAGCTCGAGGCATGTTGGATAAGTGCCACGACTGTGAATATTAAACTTAATGGCCCTTTGGCATTCAACATTCAATCATAACTCAAAGAGCCATTTTTACTTCCTTCTTGTTACTCATCATTCAGCCACGGAGCGGAGCTTTTCATCATCATTGCTTTTCATTCAATATCAGGAGCTTCACGAACTATTTAATATGCCAATTCCTGAGTATCGTAATGCCGGTATCTACGTGAACTTATAGCTCCATGCATTGTCCAGCCCCTTCGGTTTCAAGTCCGACTCAGAGCTATCTATGAGCCATTATTGGTAGTACTTGGGGAGACTGGATTTCTGTGCTACACGTTCAAGTTGACGACATAGGCAGCTTTTGCATTCCATACTAGTATGGAGACTTGTTTATCTCTTTCTATTCGTGATAAGCAAGAACTCAAGACTTCAAGACCGTTGTTGTTCTGGATCTATTCATGATGGAATGCCCTCTCTTATATCTCTATTTCCTCTTGATCCTAGCAGCTTCTCGTGTTTATATACCTGTGAAACAACGCCTTTATCCCAGATATTCGAATAGCAGCACAACGACAAGATCCTTTTCCCAGTTTGGACATAATACTACTAGAAAAACTAAAATTGTACTTGGGCTCTACTGCAACGCCACACATAAAGGCTAGATATTCCGTCACAACGATGAACTTGAACTTGCATTACGACTTAAGAGCTATTAGTATTGATATTGGCATTCCAACTTTGCTTAAACCTTGTACGGAGAACTTTCTTGTGTACTTCATTTTTGTTTGCTACCATTATCACTCTTCCAGCTCCGGCGTATCTGCAAACAACGCATCAACCATCGTTGGCGGATACCTATCACCAGTCGTTGCATCGGCCGCTTGGGCGATGGCACGGACTTCTGCAATGTCCTCGGGCGTCAAATCGACTTTCAAAGCACCCAAATTCTCAGCAAGATACTACAAAAAAGGCAAGGCAACGAAGGGAAAGAAATCAGCCCTCACATATATATACAAAAAATGAGGGCACATGTGTGTGCAGAATGAAACACTTACTTTGCTCTTGCGAGTCCCAGGAATGGGAATAATATCATCACCCTGAGCCAGGAGGAAGGCAAGGGCAACTTGACCGGCTGTCGCGCTATGTTTCTCTCCGACCTTTTTTAGGCCGTCAGCGAGCTTGAGGATGTTGGGGAAGTTTTCTGCGGAGTACCTATTATGTAGTTAGTATTGTTTACAGATTGTACCGAAAAAGAAACCCTATTTTGACTTACCGTGGGACAGCCCTTCGGAAGTCGCCTTCTTCAAAGTCATCCGGACTTTTCTATATCAAGAATTAGCGATGAAATTGAAATCTCACATCAATGTGATTAGTGAGTCACATACGTATTGTCCAGTAATCAGACCGCGACCAAGAGGAGAATAAGCAATGACAGCAACGCCGAGCTCACGAGCGGTCTTGAGAAGAGCAATCTTCTCGTCTTCAATATCGAGCGTGAAAGGGGAGTATTCAACTTGAAGGGCGGCGATCGGGTGGACAGCGTGTGCACGACGTAACGTGGAAGCCGAACACTCAGAGAGACCGAGATATCTCACCTTGCCGGACCTAGGATTAATTGTTTGTACATTGATACAAACCATGAAGCGAAGATTCAAACGCGTACTTGACAAGTTCTGCCATAGCGCCAACCGTTTTCTGTTGGATCGTGAGATAAAGAGGTTTTTTGTGTAGACCCGCATGTACACAAACCTCAATAGGAACAGTCTTATCTGCCCTATGCATATAGTAAAGATCGACATAGTCGATACCCAAGCGAGACAACGACTTGTCGATAGCCTTGTGAACATACTCAGGATCGCCATTCACAAGACGATCGGGAGAGCTACGCAAAGCAAATTTAGTGGCCAGGAAGACCTGATCGCGCTTTCCGGTCCTCTTGAACCTAGATAAAACATGTGTACTATATAAGGATCATATTCATAAATTAGCAACTAGAGTGACTTGCCATTTCCCCAAGAGATCCTCGCTATCTCCGTAGACATCTGCTGAGTCCCAATAGTTGCATCCACTGGCAAGGACCTCATCCAAGAACTGTGCCGTGCATGTGTGTTTAGATTTTGAAGAATAATAGTCATAACTGATGGAAATGGCTTAAGGCATTTAAGCTAGCACATACCTTTAATCTTGTCTCATCATCATCGATTTGGCCATAGAAGGCTGAGAGGCCCATGGTGCCAAATCCGATGGCAGCAACGGACTCGTTGCCTATCTTGCGCGTTGGAAGGGCGGTAGACAGAGGCATTTTAGTTAGCCTGAATGGTTGGAATTGGAATTATGGATTGTGTGTTTGGATCGTTAGTTAGTATCAGCGACTGCAACTTTTCTTGCGTCATATTTATAGGTACTGAAGTCATCGAAGCCTGCATCTGGGCCATGGCCGCGCCTCGGCATGTGTAACATGGCCCATCTGCTTCCGGTTTTACCCACCTGCAGCCACTTCGGAGTTTCAAATCCCCACCCGGCAAGATCTTCTACAGCTAACTCAGTGGCTAAACTCCGGGGACAGTGGGTCAATACGATCAGTGCTCCAGTACATCTCGACTATTACCGTGAGGCTCATATGCTTTGGTCTAGCCATCAGGAGAATTTCATAAATCTCCACGTTCATCACTAGACCTATCCAACACAATGATGCAGAGTTGTCCAAGTCTATCTCGCAAGCTAGATACCAAATCACGATGTGATGCCAACGGTCATGGCGTTCTTTGCCAGTGCTCTGCGGCTCAGCTTATGCATAACTGCAACCATCGTCGATGCAGCGTCTGTACTGCAGGTTGGCGCAAGCTTTTGCAAAACTTATTTACTGGTGCCTTAGCTTAAGCAACGACTACACAACTCTATTTCTCTGGCTTGGTGACTGTCTTTGTCAACATGAGATATATCACCTCACTCTTAGCAGTGCATGATTGACATATCACACCAATATTAATATAATCTGATATCAAACATGAATGAGTACATATATATATCGCACTGGCACAGGCCTGCCGTTACGTATCTTACTGCTCTGGGCCCGGTGCTTAGTGAACCTCTACATTCTTTATCGGCCCTTGCATGTAGCTTGGGTTACCTACGGCTTCTGGAAGCTATATTATACGTCCTCTTTGATATCTTTCCCACTATTCCTTTCTTCTTCTTGGTTTTACAAACACCTGCCATGCTCGAAGCTTCAAAACTTACCACAGTGCTTCTGGTGTCTCTCTTTCTTGAACCGCTTCTATATGGTGCACTTTGAACTTCTACTTAGTATAATAATTTCTTCAAATATATTGAAGTTACTTCACTACAGGACTTCTCTTGATTTTATTCCCAACCTCTCTCTTCCTTTTATTGAAGCATGGGAGCAAGAATGCCAAGCTCATGAATCTTCCTTTATTAATCATCATGTTTATTCTTGCTACGACTGTTAGTCTTCTGCTTACTCTGCGGTGTTACCGGTTTTTTATTTGTTTTCTTTGAACGCATAGCATGTATCTATTAGTCTGGCGCAATCCATAGACGCCTTTAACAAGGGGAATGATGGCTCAAGCACGCTGCAATTTCTGATGGGAGGAAAACAGCTAGATGTTGCATCGATCTTAATTTTTGGTGCGCAGACATACATAGGCGATGCCATCATGGTAAGCTTGCAATCCCAGGTCCTCTTGAAACACGACATCTTGTATTGAATAAAGCTACCTTCGACCAATGCATAGCTCTGGCGTCTCCATGTAGTTTGGAATGGAGAAAGAAGGATGTTCATCGGGTTACTTTTATGCTATCTAGCCAATCTCGGTCCGTAATTATGGCATTGAAATCCATTGTGGGACCAGTGACTGATTACCCTACTCAAAACTAGCAATTGCGCCTCCTGCTATACTGTTTTTTACCCATCCTGAAAGGCTACACTCTATAACTAAGACCACATATGTCATTGACTCCCTAACTATTGCATTTTATACGTTAACATTTGTCACCAACGTCGTTTCTTCATGTGAGGGCATCATCCTATCTACTGTATCTCCTTTGACTCATGCGGAGCTTGAACCACAATCTGGTCAATATAGTTTCAATTGGACTGCGTATATGGTGGGTAAACCAACATAGCATCTCGAAAAACGCTTCCGCAGCAGTATTACAGCCCCATGAGAGGTCAAGTAAAAGGCTCCTGATCGTAGCAGCAATCATCATCCAATCCGGCGCTGTCTATGCTGTTTGCTTGATAATTCTCATATGTTGCCGTATCACTCGCTCTCTTGGTGAATACGTTGTGTTTGAAGTGGTGAGCTGCTACCTCGGCTCTTCGAGCCGGCAATGCTAGAGGAGCCAAACTTTACTGAATACGATTGAATTATATTATCTCGTCTACTAGATGATACAGATAATCGTGAGTACACCGAATATTGTAATACAGTGTGATCACCACCACTCATGACTTTTTTTTTAAAAAAAAAAAAATAATAGGCTATCACATTCACCCTCCTCGCCATCCACGTAGGTCGATACTCATCCCCTGGTAACAAACATTGCATGTCCAATTGTGCCTCGCTGCAAGCGGCTAGTAATACTCATAGTCACAAGCCTTCGACTTCTAAATCAACACCGCACCACAACTCCAGCATGCCGGATCCCGTCACTGCATGGCAAGTGACTCAAATGAGGTCTATGAGTAATGCAAGTAGTACAGATGATCTTGAGTTGGAGGAAAAGAACAAGGCTGAAGATGATGATATGGTCTAGATCAATGGCCAATGTTAATCGGCAGTAAGAAGGAGAAGGAAATTGATCGAACTTGACGTCCAAGTATTTCTCTTTTTGGTGGATTTCTCCTAATGTATTTAAGTATGGTAGACAGAATTGAATGCGCTCAAGCCGTTACTAGTACATGCTTCCAATGCATCGAAACTTACCGCTGATGGCTGGCTCTATCAGCTGGTATATGCCCTGAATTTCCTTTCCTTCATTTCATTGCAACTTTCAGTAGGAGATGCGACCTAAAAATACTACCCTGAATGAAAAGCGAAGTCAGACAATAGTCGGACTCAATGTGCCAAAAATGTCTTTTGCGATTAAAGTATGACTGAGGTGCAACTGGTATTGTCGGACTAAACAGGCACACATCAAAACCCAATAGTCACACTTTGGTCGTACTTTAGTCGCAAAAGACGTTTTTGGTACATTGAGGCCTACTGTTGTCTGACTTCGCTTTTCACTGAGATATATGACCTGTAACCAGTTCAAGAGTAGAGATTTGCATGGTATGATATTGATATCATGTATTTTGGACTCTACTCATCCACATACTAATGAATTCGCACGCATACAGCGGCTTAGCAAACTTGTTATCCGACGCATAGTCCAACTAATAATCGATAATCTTACACTATCTTTAGCCCTACAAAGAAGCAACTTTGTTCCTGGATAAGGCGCAATTTAGATTTGATTGCATCATGCAACTAACTCAACATATGCGCTCGTACGATAAATAAATACGGATATTAGTGGGCCGCTTTTTTTACTAAGCGTGCAGGCCAAACTCTACAAATACTGCCAAACATTGCTTGGGGCATGTATTAGTAGTAGAAGTCGTGAAATCAAATACATAGGTTTTGAAATTTTAACACAGGGTAATATTTACGAGCCATTCATTCCTTAGGCCATAGGAATTGATCAAGACCAACTTGAGATATCTTTTTGGCAACCTCTTTAAGGAGATCGCAATATCATATGTATACATAGTCTAAATTGATTGGATTTTTGCTCAATTGGTCAGAGCAATGGATGGGTCGTTTTTCTTCGGGGAATTAAAGCTCTGCCGATTGATTTCTACTAGTAGCACACACATACATATTTCAATCACCATCGCCGGAAAACCCACTTGACATGATGCATAATTACGTTTTATAGGATCATGGATAAGGCTATGTCGTAAAATCCCTGTCTTTAACACTATAAAAGCCCGCGATCAGAAAACATGATGAGATCAATACCTTCACAACTTCGACCGAACCGCAGTCATGTCATCACCAAGAATCGCTATAGTCACTGGTTGTGCAGGTGGTATTGGCCGTAGCATAGCCCTTCAGCTTGCAGACGATGGTTGCGATATTGTAGTCAACGATTTGCAAAACCAACTCCCCCATCTTAACTCACTTATCGACGAAATTAACTCTAAAGGACGTAAAGCCATCAGCTATGTTGGCGATATAACTGTCGAAAATAACGTGAAAGATATGGTGCAACTAGCTGTCACTACATTTGGTGGTATTGATATAGTACATTTAATGTTTTGCATATTTGAGGGCTTTGATGTGTTGCTTATATGTGTAAAGATGGTCGCGAATGCAGGCATCGTCTCTCAAAAATCGATTATTGACAGTGCGCTTCAACCCTCGGTTCCTGTTGTTTCCAGAACGCTTACATACACTATACAGTCTCTGTGGAAGAGCTGGACCGAGTGTTCGCTATTAATGTAAAGGGGGTATTCCTATCGTATAAATATGCTGCTATCCAAATGATTAAGCAAGGTCGTGGTGGTCGAATCATTGGTCAGTAGACGAAGAGCTATTTGCACAAGTCTTTCATTAGTCTAATGACCTTCTTCCAAATCAAGGCGCCTCATCGATGTCGGGAAAGAAAGGTTTTCCATCCGCAGCAGCGTATTCCGCATCTAAATTTGCTGTGAGAGGGTTAACTCAGTCCGCCGGTAGGTTGCAGAATGTCTATTTTGGTTCGAGCAACATGAACTGATACAACTGGTACAGCTCAAGAATGGGGTACATACGGTATCACCGTCAATGCGTACTGTCCGGGGGTAATTAGGACGCCGTTGAGTATGGAATAAGTTACTATAAATTCCATCGCTTGTTTCTTCATTCATTTTTTTTTTCAAACTCAATAGCCGAAGGATTGGTCGC
Organism: Agroathelia rolfsii; assembly: GCA_018343915.1. NCBI lineage: Eukaryota > Fungi > Basidiomycota > Agaricomycetes > Amylocorticiales > Amylocorticiaceae > Agroathelia > Agroathelia rolfsii. The sequence goes on along the minus strand of JABRWF010000007.1, from coordinate 2,360,699 downwards.
ATCCTCTGTACAGCATGGGCTATCCGAAGATGAAATGTGGAACACGGTATATTATTTTGTCAGCTCTTTCTTTTTTGAAAAGTATTAAGGGAACACAGTGGGCAAAAACAGCCACTCTTGGTAGGATTGGAGTGCCAGAAGATGTGGCTAAGCTTGTATCATTTCTGGCTTCGGAGAAGAGCAGCTTTATCACGGGACAAAGCGTACGTGAAATAGGGCTGACTAGTTCTTGTTGAGGCTTGGTACTTATTTCTTAATCCATATTGCAGATATTGGTGGATGGTGGTGTCTTATTTGACTGAGAGAGTGATTGCAACTTTGTTGATTTGCCCAAGTACTGAATCTACTGCATATTCGTTCCACCATTTAAATGTCGATATACATCAGGTAGAGTACGAAGAAGCCAGACGTGCATATGCAAGTATTAAATAATAACGTGATTGTATCGGACTCTAATGAACTTAAATCCACCGGCATCAGCGGCATGTCTTTCAGGATTGTAAACATCTACGGATTATGATACGATTCATGATAGAGCTACAATCATGTCATCTTCAAGGACTGCTATAGTCACTGGCTGTGCAGGTGGCATTGGACGTAGCATAGCCCTTCAGCTTGCAGACGATGGTTGTGATATTGTGATCAATGATTTGGAACATCAAACCCCTCATCTCAACACTCTTCTCAGTGAAATCAATTCTAAAGGACGTAAAGCTATCAGCTATGTTGGTGATATAACCATCGAAAACAATGTGAAAGAAATGGTAGACCTGGCTGTCTCCAAATTGGGCGGTATCGACATAGTGCGTTCTTTTATCGTTGCATGATATTTGCACCGATCACTGGTTTTCGAAAGATGATCGCAAACGCGGGAATAATGATGCAAAAACCAATGCTTGATGGTGTAGTCCTACCGTTATTGGTTTTGAACTGTTGCTTATTCTAAAATTGTAGTATCTGTGGAGGAGCTCGATCGGATACTTGCCATCAATGTAAAAGGTGTATTCCTATCTTACAAGTACGCTGCAGCCCAGATGATCAAGCAAGGTCGTGGTGGTCGGATCATTGGTGAATATATTGTAGTATGCACCTTGGGAGATATTACCTAACCTTTTCCTTCTTTATTTTATGTTAAGGTGCCTCCTCGATAGCAGGGAAGAGAGGATATTCTACAACAGGAATATATGGCGCGTCAAAATTCGCGGTGCGAGGTCTAACTCAGTCCGCTGGTACGTTGAGGAGAAATTCTTTCCCTTAGAGCCATGTAAGCTCATGCTTGAATAATAGCCCAAGAATGGGGGAAATATGGCATCACAGTAAATGCATATTGTCCAGGAATGATCGAGTCAGCAATGAGTGCGTTTTACTCAGAGAACTAACTTATCTTTATACTTACTTCAAGAAAATAAATAGCTCAAGGATTACGCATCTCTTCTGCTCAACTGACTGGAAGATCTGAAGCTGAGGTCTTGGAAGGTGTAGGTTTTTTTTTTATCATCTCCTTTAGCAAAGATTAATCAAGTATAGTGGGAAAAAATGGCAACTCTGGGTAGGCTTGGACAGCCAGAAGATGTTGCTAAACTTGTTTCATTCTTGGCCTCGGAGAAGAGTAGCTTTATCACAGGACAAAGTGTACGTGAAATAGGAGTGATTTCTGGTTCTTGTTGTAGCTCAGTGCTCATTTATTGGTTCCCGCTGGTGCAGGTATTGGTGGATGGGGGTATTTTGTTTAACTAAGAAAATAATTGTGGGTCATGTATTTCAACTTGAAGTACCCCTGTTTCAGTCGCACGAGACTCAGGCTCCAGCAGACTGCAAATAATGATAATGTATACATATGCTTATGCTCGAGTTTATGCTAAGACTAGGGCTTTCTAGTCACCCCAATTAAACTCACCGATTGTTTCTTCTGGTCAGTATCAGCATGGGATTTCAAGGCAGATTCCAATATAGAGGTGGATGGCCGAGTTGTGACATCCACGTAGTCTACACATTGCCACCAGCACTCATACTCATAACACACTTTTACTACACGAACTGACACCACCCCTCATCTACCTTTCCGAATCCTTATCAGACTGCGAGACACCGTTTCCGTGAATACGTGCACCATGATATTATCATCGCTATAAGGGTCGTATTGCCCGTAATTACTCGTACAACCATGATAAGGGCTTATTGCAAACAGATATAGCCAAACATGGTAAAGCCAACACAAACGCTAAGGGGGGAATCCGTAAACTAGAGAGATATCATATGTAAATGACAAGCAATCACATCACCAATGAGCTGAGCAAGAGAGGAAAAGAGAAGAATAAAAAATAGAAAGGAGGCGAGTCATCTATGCAAACTCGGGGTCCTCAGGGATCTTCTCCTCCTTGCAAGCAGTGGGGACCTCATAGTCATTCGAACGGATTCCTCCGCCCCAGGGTGTGCGGCCATCGACGCGGGCGTCGGGGCCCAAGCCACGCTTGGAGAAGCCTGCCCAAAGCTCGCACGCGTTCTCGCCACCGGTGAGAATCTGGTCAGCTTGGATAATGGCGTCGCGGGCCTCAAAGAACGAGGGACGGCATGGCTGGAGCTTCATGCCGTTGAGGACGAGCCTGTTGAAAGAGAGAAACCAAGTCAGCTATGTCTCTTGGAAAGATAATCGCCAAAGTAAAATAAATAAAAATGAAAACTCACTGGACAATGAGCGAGTTGCCGTGAATGGGCACCAAAGGCTTCTCCTCGCCCGTCGCCGTGTACTCGCGAGGACGGTAGAACTCGCCCTCGGGCACTGTACCGTTCTCCAACGGCTTGGGAGGGAAGAGTGTCTCCGAGTAACCGTGCTTCTCGATGAGGCCCTGAGCGACGGTCCAGAGAATCTCCGCCCAGACCTCGCCGATGGCGTGGACGCCCCAGTAGCCGGGCTTATCAAGTGTCTCATAGGTCGAGGGGTTGATCTCGAAATCCTGAGAGAAAGAAAGGAATATGATTAACATTTGTCACATGCATAGATGGTGGCGCCGGTGGTGTTGGCCTTGGCAACGAGACTTACAAGAGAGTATGGGAAGTTCCGGATACCATTGTCGCGATTAGCAGCCCAAGCGCCCATAGGGAAATCAGAGTACTCGCTGGTACTGCGGATCATGGTAGCCAGGAAATCTAAAAAGGAAAGATAAGCCACAGATGATAGCAATCACTATTCAATACATTGTACTTACCACCCCAACCCTCACCCATACCTCCTGACTCGCCCCAGCCAAGACAGCCGGAGTTAGCGGGACCACCGGTCAAACGGGTGCTGAGACCGTGTGACAGCTCATGGATGACGATACCCGCCTCAAGATCACCATCGCGGTACGGCGAAGCGGTGTTCCAGAGGTACATCCTGCAGCGACCGTTCTGACCATCGGGTGGGGTCATGAAGTTTGCATTGTTGTAACCCGAACCGTCCTGCGCGTTGGCAATGACAGCGTCGCCATCACGACCACCACGACCGAAGTTGTACTGCTGGAAGTTCCCGGAGACTTCATCGAAACCATAACGATAGTACAAATCGTGGACCATGTTGGAGGTGTAGAACAACTGGGTCACGGTGGCGTTGATGTACTTCTTCGCCTCCGCGAGAGCCTCACTGCGATCAGTGTTCTTGGGGTTGTACTTGTAGTCAAAGGCAAGACTCTCGCCAGCATCGGGACGGTAGTTGTCAACCCAGTTGTTGGCACCTTCCCAATCCTCGTGGGCAAAGACCTACGAACGACATATAAGCATCTAGTCTGAATAATTATCAAACAAGGCACTGGCTTACGTTGTTGCCCCAGGTGGTGGTAGTATTGTGCCAGAACTCGCCATCCTTGAACTTGACGTAGCCATGGGAAGGATCCTTCCTGTATGGCAGGGAGTGCCAACCTATGGGACTCGCAAGCGTATCAAAGTTCTCGTGTTCAATGCTGCGTTCGCCCTCCGAAGGGTCGTTGATGCCCCACTTGAAGACATTGTAGGTAGCAGGTTTCTTCTCAACCGGCTCTTCGGGAATGGGTGCGTCGGATGCCCAGTCAACCACGGAGATAATGCGATGAGGGGCGTGGGCAGAGACGGATGCCTCGTACCAGTTATCAGCCATCTCCACCTCGAACTGTCATAGAAGTGTGAGTGAATAGGCACAGCATCATCACGTGTGACAACGTGCGTACCTTCCAAATAGGGTGAAGCTCAACACGGTCGCCCACAGGCACCTGTGCATAAGCAAAGCGCGCCTTTACCGGAGAGACGGTATCGGGGACATTGGAGATGAGCTCAACCATGGCCTGGCGACCTTGAATGGACGAATGCTCAAAGGTCGACTCCAGGGAGTCGACGAGTGAGTCATATTGGGACTCGATATGTTCCACCACGGATGACTTGGGCGTAGCCTTGAGCATGAACTGCAGCAAAGGCTTACGTGGGTCGAAGGCAAGCGTTCCCTGCTGCTCAGAGCCAAGAGTGGAGACAGGAGAACAGTTGTGCGCATGGAGGCGCCTCAAAGAGCTGATGGCCTTCCTATCAGACTCCTGAATAACAACCTGTCCAGAGCTGGCAAGAAGCTGTTGCTCCTCATGGGCAGCAAGCTGTTCAGACAACTGCTCACAGTACTCGCCATGAGGGTCAACGCTGGAAGAGCCCAAGATGGACGACGGCTCCAGCTCACCCCGGAAGAACTGAGAAAGGGACATGGCAACGGTGAGTCATAATGCTATGATAAGGCCGAGATAGGGCGCCATACCGAGTTACCGAACGAAATGACAACGCCATCACGGACGTTGATATTCATGTCGCCGTCAACGACTTCAACGCCGTCGACAAGCTGGCGCGCATAGATGTGAGTAACACCTGTGTTCTTGTCCGTATACGAGTCCTCCCGAATGTAATACGAGTTGACGTCAAGCCCGGTCTGCTCCTCAATGAAGATACGAGCTACGTTCTCGGGGGACGACTGGAGGCTCTCAACACGGAAGCCACTTAGCTGCGTCCTCGGTGTTGTGTCGAAGACAGCATGGGGATGAACGGGACCGAAGCCCAACGACTTGCGCTGCTGCTGGGCGAGCGTCGAACTGGCGAGGCCAGCGACGAGAAGGGGAATTAAGAAATGAGAGCGCATTGTGGTTGTCGTTAGACACACAAAGAGCTATCCAACAGGGGGGAGAGGAGGTGGTGGATGGGGGGAAGGAGTCAGACGACTCGTAAGGATAAGCAGCAGCAGTGGCTACATCCGCGGGCCCATATACATATGAGGAGGTGGCTGTGTTATATCTGTGGCTGTGTAATTGGCGATTAAGCCGCAGTCGCACGCGTCATTTCCATTTTCCATTTTGAGCAGCGACTGGGCGCGGCGAGTGAGCCTTGCTTCGACTTGTACTCGCTTTTGGCCTGCTCTCGTTTTCTAGCATTTAGATATCATACTCAACTACGCTTATCGATCACAATACTCGTATAGCTGTATAGACCCTTCACTCTACTCACATAGCCACATATGAGTCTCGTTCGTGGCGTTCGCCAGATCATCCAGGCGCTCGTCGCAGCCGTGGGCAGGCTCGACAAGTCCACAAATCCTCGAGAGACAATTGCGAAAATACGCAAGCACAAGCTCGTCTTTGCAGACTCAATATGGCTTTTTCATTTCTCTCTCGCCTCTTTCTGGCTGTGTTTTATGACCATGCCGCCATTCCCCTATAAACTGCTCATCCCCATCCTCTACGGGATTGGCATTCTGATACCCCTGACCTCGCAATTCCTCGTGCCAGCCACGCCTGTGCTTGATTGGGTGATAACATGGTACTCTGTTCCCTTCCTGCCGCCCTCGTGGAAGCCGACCGTGTCCGTTTACTTCCTCCCCACCCTCGAATCCGTACTCTATGGCGCCAACATATCCGACATTCTCACGCGTTTCACACACCCTTTATTGGACATCACCGCGTGGCTACCGTACGGCGTTGTGCACTTTGTGCTTCCATTCGTCATTGCCATCTTCATCTGGCTCTTCCGCCCAAAACAGGTCCTCCACCTCTGGGCGCGCGCATTCGGATACATGAACCTCGCCGGCGTGCTCATCCAGATCGCTTTTCCCTGCGCGCCGCCGTGGTACGAGCTCATCTATGGTCTTACTCCCGCGTCGTACGCCACGCCCGGGTCCGCTGCTGGCCTAGCGCGTATTGACAAGCTCTTTGGTGGTAATGGCTATGCCGTCGCCTTCTCCAAATCGCCCGTCGTTTTTGGTGCATTCCCTAGCTTGCATGCCGGCTGCGCCACGATGGAGGCCCTATTTATCTCGCACTTCTTCCCACACATGACGGTATATATTTGGGGGTACACAGCTGTGCTCTACTGGGCGACAATGTACCTCACGCACCATTACCTCATCGACGTCGTCGCAGGCGCATGTCTGGCCGTGGCGTTCTTTTATCTCTACCTCCCCGACGAGATGCGTACGCCCGGAGCGGGCAGCAATGCCGCGATCTCAAAGTATGAGGTATACGACTTGGAGACGCCGCGCAGGGGCGCCGCCGTAGGTGACGTCTCGGGTGATCTGGAGAGCGATGAGGAAGGCAGTGATATGGATATTACGGCATACCGCTCCCCCGCGGCTACGCCGACAAGTGGTACGCCTTTTGTCCAGCAACAGCAACAACAGTCAAAGGCATCTTCTAGTTCGAGCGCAAAACCTGGCGGACATAGACACACTGCGAGCATAGCTAGTCTCATTAGAGCAGACGAACGTGCCGAGGATGGATGGAGTCCCGTCAAGACAGGAGGTTTTACGTTCCCGCCCCCAAAGTCAAATAGAGATGGGGAGAGCTCGAGAAAGTGATTGGAGAGGAGGAGGATGGAGGATGTGACGATAAACCGTTACCCCATGTTAACTGACGACCTTCCTTTGTTTCATATATGTGTGTGCTTTTCTGTGTGGTAATGTTTACTCTCTCTTTCCTTCTCCCTGTCTTTACTGTTTTAACACGCTGCCAGCCACCTGTCTTTTCTTATTTCCTCTCCCTCTTCACCTCGTCTACATATCTAAAATAGAACTCGTGGTTCATACTTAATTCTGCTGTATCGAGTCGAGTCTATTTTCTACAGTCCCTCCTTCCTTGACATACCATCCAAGTTTGTGAGGGAAGAGCACTTCGGGATCTTCACCGGGTTTATCCTCGGCTTTCGATTCTGACCAAGCTTTCATATCGGCAATCCAATGATGTGCAGGTCGATCAAGGCAGCAACCATCGAAGAAAGCAGCCCAAAGAGGTGTCCAGAATGATTGCCACCTAATGAACATACCATTCGCCCATATTCATCAAGACTTTGATTTACCATTTTCAACACAATAGAGACAACCCACCATGCCACATCCTCACGATCACTCCTCACATGTTCATAATACATAAACACCCCGCCAGGTTTTAACACGCGCTCGACAAGCTCTTCGATAACCCTCTTCGCATCCGGGATCGTACACAACGTCAAGATAGCCGTCATCGTATCCACACACTGTCCGTCCACGCCCCCGAGCGCATCCACCACAGCATCCACATCGTCCGCACCGCACCCCAAAATCTTCAACGACCCGTCTTCTTCAAAATACCCGTTCTTAGCGGCCACGCGCCTCAGCTCATCGTGCATGCCCGTATTGGGTTCCAGCGCGACATAGCACGTAACAGCCTCGCGCGGGAGGTAAGCCGTCACGTGGCCGTGGCCGGCGCCGATGTCGAGGACGATGCCTGTAGTGAGAGCACTCGATGTGAGCAAGCGTGCCTTGGATGTGGCGCCTGCTTCGTCGACGCCGGCGCTGAAACCGGTCCAGACGTGTGCAAAGAAGATGCGTGAGAGGGCTTGTGGGTGTATGAGAAGGGAAGGACGGCCGAGGATGGCTTTGAGAGTGGGAAGGAGGGCGACGGCAATGGCGTAGCGTAGATCTAGGAGGAGGCTGAATGCATTGGAGAGTTTCATGGCTGTTGCCGTTGTTGGTGGTACAAGTGGAACTACAGCAGGACACCCTGTAGGGCCTTCAGGGCACACATGATATGCATATATAATGCATGATATTAGTCCGAGTCATCGAAAATGAAATCTACGAAGCTATTAATCACATGACATGGATTACTAAGATGTATGATTGATGTAATGATTGATGGTCTGATGGTATGATTCCAAGGAGGAGCATTCCAACCACCAGCACGACCGTGACTATCGTCCAACTCATCATCTTCATCTGCTCAAGCCTTTTCGAACCCACCTGAACTCAGCCTTGCGCTGGAACAAGGCAGCAAGCAAGCCATCCCTGAAACTTGGCTCGCAAATACTCAGACCATCTGCAACTACACATATATCATGTCCTCCCAAATCTGGCCGAAACTCTCCGCTGATGCACTCCACCTCGTCTGCCGCGATGTAGGTCTCAAAGGCGGTCCTCACAAAAAATCGGACATGTTGAAGTTCCTGGGTTCTGTGGATCAAATAGGCTGTACGTCAGTGTTTGTCTTATCCGCATAAATACTGGTCCGAATCTACATGGAGAAATCCGGTCGCCTATTCAAACTGCCCCACTCCTTCCTCCACATTATGCTCCTCAATTGTCTTTTTTTTTTTATATATACTAACGATAATAATAATAATTAAATGACATATGAAACCAGTGGAACATGCGCTGGATGAATATAACAACGACAGTAGTGGGAACACTAACCACGAGGCGCTGGCGATAGCACCGTCCTCGTCGCCGGTCAAGCGCAAGAGAGGCCGACCTAGGAAAAACCAGATCGCCGCGCCGGCTACGAGTGTGCCAGGAGGCGGCGGCGCCGATGCGAGGACGACGATGCACAAGGACGATGGTGCACCTGTCGCACCTCAAAGCTCTTCTTCCTCATCACAGAAGAAACGCAAGCTACCGGTTGATATTCAAGAAGATGTTGAGGACATCAGGAGTAATAGGGTGACGCGGACAAGGAAGCCCAGCTTTAAACTGAGGGAGTCCAAGAATGAGGAAGAAAATACAGAAACGGCGTCTACATCTGCGGCGCCAACCCGCTCGCAATACGTGTCTCAGACGGCACCCAAAAAGCCCGAAAGTAGGCAGCAAAATCAGCGAGACCGAAGGAACAAGGATCAGGACACACAATCCCAGGTTAACTCGAAAATAAAATGGGTATTTGACGGCGTTGTCATTGAAGTAGGGGCATTTGCATGGTCAAACAAACCATCAAGCAGCTCTGCTCAGCAGCAGGGAGGGTCTATGATAGATGGGATAGAATGGTCGGAAGAGGACGCACCTTATGAAATGGAAGATTCCTTGCCGGAATTCAATTGGGATACTGCCTTAGACGTTGCGAGTGCATTATCTCAAGCAATGACAGGTCAGCTAAGGTTTTCTCTGCCTATATTTTCAGTGTCTCATGAAAGTTGTCTGTCCTTAGTAAATGGGCAAGCATCTAATGTTACTACGCAAACTTCTTCACCCATAGAAGGTAGCGAAAAAGGTGCAATACATTTGTGCACTAACATCATTCACTTTCTGTCCCACTTACATGCCTTGAATATAGAAAACGCACCTCCAATACCACAATCCTTCCAGGAACTTGACTCGACCCATCTAGATGATGAGCATGAGTATATATCATATCCTTCCATCATCAGCGGACGAACCACGCCCGCACAAGAATAAGTCCCAATACCACAGACATCAACAATTGTACCCTCTAAGGACCAGCCACTGACAGCTGCTGGATAGTAAGACCCAATATAGATAGAAAAACAGCTTAAGCTACCTATCCTCGCGATAAGGGAAAGGCAGTACAACTCCATTCTAGGGCATACTAAGGGTGTGGGCGCTTTTTAAAGTACATTCGCACCCACGCGTTATCTGCTATGAAAATACTGGTCTGTGAGGTGGCCGTGATGTAGTATGGTTGGTGATGTTGATAATTGGACTATTCATGCCTGTTTTATGTAGTATATCGTTGCTCCTTCTTGGAGTATCGTGTTCAGAATATATGCTATCTTTGTTTATTTACCACGGATTACATATCGTGTTGCAATGAAATGTATCTATTAAAATGTGCAGCTGCCCCCGCTTTAATAATATGCTGTCTCAAATGACAGTATCAACGTTAGATTGAATGGATCTTCTGCCGTCTCTATTATTCACACCAGCTGTCACTGAGTACATAATCACGTTATTAACTAATTTCAAATAGTGATGTACTGCTCCCTGCGTGCAAGGTTTGAATCCCAGGGCCATGGATATGACTGATCGATTGTTGCGGACTTGGAGGTGCGAAGACCATCGGACTAGAAACCGAGTACTGGCTCACCCGTAGTGGCAGCGGGTCGGAAAGTTTCTCCGAATTGGTCAACCCGACAGAAGTGTTGAGGAGCGTGAAAGTGATCGCCTACACAAAGCAGACAGAGAAGATAGTAAGCAAGTCAAGTTAGTTGCGTTGGTACTTTGCAGGTTGCCCGAAGTGACTAGACATGAAATATGTTGTTTTTATGTACTTACGATTATCAAAGTCATCTTGGTTAGTTATTTCTCGTTAGTACAAAGACACAACGTCTAAAGGCACAAGTTGGAAGGATGCAGCGACGTACCGTCTCGAAGACGATATGTAGAGAACGAGATTGCGTGATGGTCAAAGTGATGAGCGTTAAGAGAAAAATGGGGTATATCGCCCCTGACTGTATTACAATCATAGTAACAGAAAAGAGGCTTTTGTCTGTGAACGACGGCAGATTCGAGGCGCTTGCCGCCTGGTGTTTTATCCCCCAGATACGCGAAGCAATAAGGACTGCTGAAGTGATTAGATCTGCGATATTCAGGTAGTGTTATGAAACTATAGGAACTCGCTTGCACAACTAAGATTGGTGAGAAACGTGAGCGAGAAGAATGATAACACTAGGCCGGTTAAAGTAGCGTTAATGACGGGTGCGGTTTGCGTAGGCTCTAGAGCTTGGTGCTCCACAGTCAAAGCGGCAATTCCCATTCCTAAAAGCAAAGGTACATCTGGGAGTGAGTGCGCGCATTGCTGTAGGTCAATCCATGGAACCAGAAACTACGGACCGACGTTGGTCAGGAAACATAATAATAGCCCGAAAAATAGTTTCCCATTGCCTTTCCAGGCGACATATACACGATAAAGCTTCATTTCAAGCGATCAGTCAACGCAGTCCGAACTAGTAGAGGAGAATCAGGATTTTCAATCACCATGATGCCGTCTCCCAGCAATGTTTGTAATCCGTAGATAATTGTCGTGAGCAAATCCCAAAAGGTCATTTGATCTTCCACGAACTCTTGTACTCCCAAAGGAGTATCACTATGTTTTACAAACGCTTCAATTGCTCGAACCAGTGATGCAAGGACATGCTAACATGTTGATATAGATATTGAAGTTTTCCTAAGACACGGTATTCATCACGATCATTAGCGTGTCACTCACAATTGTCGACAAGACAAACATAACGATTGACGTCCAGATGTTGATCCTACTTGTTCGTTTGCTCCCGTGCTTTAATAAAACATGAATAGATACTGTGAAAAGGAATACAAGGATACCTGCAGAATGACTATAGCCTCAGCTTCAACACAGGTGAACAGGGTCTCGAATTTTTCCAAAACTATCTTACCATATAAGAAAGGTTCAATAAAGAAAGCATCTAGAGCTATAGCATTCACGGTCCATGAATTGATAATCATGAATAATAATGAACTGGTGAGGAAGACGCTGGAAGTAGCTTGGCTGGCTAAGTAAGAGATAGAAGCGCCAGCCCGAATAGCCATTTATAGAGCGAATATGCTCATAGCTGTTCACCAACCTCAAAGAAGCACGCACAGCATTACACAGGCCACCAGCTAACTGCGACACCTGACTCATTAAGGGGGTCATGACCACAAGTCGGATAGGTTCCCACGCCCATCCAAGTCGCACTCCCGAGAAAGTGCCAACAAGATTCATGACCGTGATCAAGAAAGCTTCAGCATGTTATCGTGATCCTTTGAGGAAATATCGAGTGCAATGGTATCCTGGTTATGATACCACGAATAAATCAACAGGACTACCGTAACATCGAGAGTCATTGTAAAAGACGATTGACTTCCGCACATCCTGAGAGACCATTTTAAGTTACTGGAGCAGTGCATCTAGTAGTTATCTCGGCTGGTTTGCGGTAATGCCGAATGAGAGAGAGAGAGGAGCTCGGTATGTCTAGGTTTTGATGTAAATCATTACGGCTGTGTATAGCATAATGGAATGGAGCATTGCTCACGCCTTCGGATGTGGATCGCCAATGAGATAACTTTGAAAACTGAGCTTTTTGCCGATCTGTGATCAGTGTCGCTAGGGACGAGGGGCATTGGACGTCCAGTACCTTACTGAACTCATAGATCATCCTCCAGCAAAAGGTCGTCCAGCAGCTCTGAAGCAGAGAGCCTATTTGAGGGATAGGGCGCCAGGCAGCGACGTATGATAACGCCAGCGCTGTTGATACCTTTGTCCTGTAGAGGATGGCCAGTGTCGCGAAAACATTCTCATTAGGGCGTATGTCGACGACGTTGAAACTCTTCAGATGTCTTAGAATCAGGGAGGATCTTTAGCTAATCTACAGCTTTCGAACTTCCTGTCTTTCTTCTCGAGGTATTGAGAACTGTTTGGGTGACGTCGAGGTCCATGGATGATATTGCTCGCCCATGAATGCCATAATTCGCCGAAATACGTGCTTGACCCGCACACTGACGTAGGATCGGCACCAGATTATAAATTGATAAAATGGCTCGGGTGAACCTGGACCCCAAAGCTAAAGCGCTAAAGATCTAAAGACTTTAGTGTGTAACAACAATTTGTTGTTGAATGAATAACAAAGTAACCTAAGTGACGTCGGTACCTGGACCGTCTTCGCTGCTGCCACGACTACCGACTTGCCACTCCTTCAACACTATCCATGTCCGACTCGTCCAAGTCCTTGGCCAGCTCGACGCTGGCCTCGGCCTCGTCGCTCATGGCACTCCAGCTCCTTTCACGCCTATTCACATTCGCCTTCAACCAGGCCCTACTTCGACTAGCCTCTCCCAAAGTCTTCGGCACTGCTGCGATTCAATTTGAGCTACTTCTCAACACCGTACTCTTCCTCAGCCGCGACGGTGTGCGCAATGCACTCATCCGCAACTGGCCACGAAAGGAGTCGGACCCAAACTCAGATGCCAAGCAAACGCAAGAGGATTCAGAACGACAGCAGCATCGCAAGATGATCGAGAACATTGCGCACATCCCGCTGATGATTGGGCTACCACTTGCTGCACTTGTGGCGTTTGTGTATGTGCACTATCTCACGGGGGAGGAAGCTGGGTCGCAGCCGCATTTTGTGCTTGCTGTGTCTTTGTATGCGTTCGCTGCCGTGGTAGAGCTCGTGAGCGAGCCCATGCATAATAGGTGAGTAATAGGCTGATCCTGTCCGCCTTTTTTCTCTTTTCTATGACGTTTCAAAAAGCTAAGATAGTTAGAGGGCGATGGGAGAACTTCGGACTATTGTCAGAGTGCGCGCAGAGGGATTAGGCATTACAGCGAAAACACTCGTCACTTTTCTTGTCCTTGTTTACGATGCTCGTCGAAGCAATGACGCAGAAGGACGCCTGGCGCTGTTGGCGTTTGCGTTCGGGCAGCTAGCGTACTCGGGTATTGTACTCGCCACGTATGCTGCTGATGCGAGATATGTCACTTTGTTGCCCTCGCGTAGGTACGTCATTGTAGAGCTTTTTTCTGTTAGAGATATGCTCATGGATATGCCGTTGATAGCGGAAATCGGACGTTCGATCCCTCTACCCTAGAGTTATCGATGACGATGACGTCGCAATCTCTAGTCAAATACTTCTTAACGGAATGTGACAAACTCATACTTTCGATGCTCAGTCCGTTACAGAATCAAGGAGGATATGCGCTCGCCGTGAACTACGGTAGATAAATGTTTATTACTCTTAAGGGAGAGAGTTTAACGTGTATGTCTTTCAGGCTCCTTAGTCGCTCGCATCGTCTTCCAGCCCATCGAAGAGTCGTCACGAGTCTACTTTTCCAAGCTTCTCGCACTCACTACCGCAGATTCCTCTGAGAAATCGAAATCTGCCGAGTCGCCTGCAGTAGCATCTTTGCAGCAAGCTGCGGATGTTATCATATCCATTGTACAGACGCAACTCTCATTATCGCTTATTTTGGTAGTGTTCGGCACAATATATGCGCCCCTGGGTCTCCAAATTCTTTTACCTCCGAGGTTCATGGCCACGAGCGCTCCAAGCGTATTAGCTGCATGGATCTGGTATATTCCTGTATTGGCAGTTAATGGGGAACTTGAAGCCTTCTTGTCAAGTGTGGCTACTTCTGCGGATCTCAACCGACAGAGCAGGTTAGTGCGGTCCCTTCGGAAACCCATATTATTATTATTTTAACACAAAGCGGTGTACCATAGATGGATGACCGTCTTCTCCTTCGTCTTCGTAGGCGCAACCCTGTTCTTTTATAGCCTAGGCCTCGGAGATACATCCTTGGTATACGCCAATATCATTAACTCGACAACTCGCATAATATATTGCAGCCTTTTCACCACTTCGTATTTCTCTCGGCACGGAGCCCGGAGCAAGCTAGAATGGAAGAAGGCCCTGCCCCCTCTGCCTCTGGTTCTTTTTTGTGCGTTCAGCGCTGCTGCGCTAGGAACGAAACGCGATGTTCTAGATGCTGGCAAAATTGTGAGTTTACGTGATAGGGGCACGTTGGTACCTATGCTGGCGCACATTGGTGTTGGTGGAACGTTGGCAGTCGTTTCGTTGGGTATTTGGTGGTACACTGCTGGTAAACGTGCTGTACTGCCTAGGAGGAAGCAGTCGTGATTGAAATGTAGCTAGTATAATAAGATAACAAAATAGTGACTTGATTTGAATTTAGCCAACAATCGGCCAAGGGAGAATGATCAAGCGGCAATTACAAACTTGGTTTCTGGGCGTGATTTTCTGTCCCAATTTGTCACGACTCATTTAGACAGCATCTTGACCAAGTACTGCCGCCGATGATGTTATCGCTGGTAACCTACACCACTGGCACCGGTCATGTCTGCCATCATTAAAAACTCTCCTACTTACCACGTCCAAGCTATACTAGCCACCGTCCAAGTGCAGTAATCGGTGATTAGCCATGTCCACACCACCAGTTGGTGTTCCAAGCAACGGTGGTGGTCATGATGTACATGCACGCGAGGATGGCGTCACAAGCAACAGAAACGCGCCTGGTGTCGACATCGCCATGGCTCGCAGCCCAGTTGTTTCCATCCCATCTGATTCGTTACGGCGTGCTGGGTAAGTATTGTCCCCCAAATGTACATCAGTTATTTGTTTCTATTGCTGGCGTCCGGGCCCCCGTGCTCTGGCCACCGTGATCGGTTCGTTCATATATTTTGAGCATTTACCGTCGCGATGCTTTCTTCTATCCATATTCAGCCGTGGTTCAGACCAATGAAATATAACGGCATTTTTCACTCGCATTATTGCATATGAATGACGCATAATTTGCCTTTCCCCTCCCATTTGTCTCTTGTAAACCACTGACCTCTGAATTGATGGACCACAGACTACATCAGCCCAGGAGTATTGCCTCTTCTTATGGCCAGCACCTTGCGATACCCCATTCACAGAATGACATCCGTGCCAGTACTATGAGACTGTCCGGTATACCTATGCCCTCGTCTTCCTTAACACCAGCATCTGTGTCCTCACAATGGTCTTTTACGTCCCATTTGCCTATGGGACCACCGTCTTGGCCTTCCCCTGCGCATCAAATCCTACCATCTGAAGCCAACGGTGCAGCGGTAGCAGTAGCAAACAACGACGCGCCTCAGCCAGATTGCCAATATGTCGAGTCTCCCAGCAGTGCCTCAAACCCGCCAGTCTCTGGCCCATCCGGCTTGTCCATTCTAATGGCCAAGGCGTCGCCTAGATCCTCTCCTGTGAGCGTTAATACGGCGACACCACGAGCAAGAGCCTCTATCGAGGATAGTGACAGCAGCATCGCGGGCAACCAGCCCCTACGACCTACGCCTACCCAAATCCCACCTTCTATCTTCAACACACCATCAAAAAATCTCAGCAACTCTGATGAGCGAACACCACTCTTACGGCATATCTCCGAGGAAAGCTGCATTGCACCTAATGCGAAGCCACCTGCTGCCTTACCATCGTCCCTTCCTCCACCGTCCTCCTCCAATCCACCAACGCTTTCAAAGTCCGCCCCTGGACGGCTAATCGCACGTGCCAGGCGCACAGCGCGCAAATATCTCTCACCGGCGGCGCTCCGGGACTCAGGCACCACAGCCGTAAAGAGTCTCCCTGCCGTGTTACTCGGTAGCCTACTCAATATTTTGGATGGCGTCTCATGTAAGTGATAAAACCTTGCTCGGTTTTATATTCGTGTACACGGTCATCTGCCTGCGATCGTGATCATGCTACACACACCTTTCCGGCCAGACACTATATTTTCTGGTTCCTTCGCAAAACGCCGAGTCTTGTGTGCTGTTCACGGGACCTGCCTTGATGCGCAGCGAATTCTGTTTCTTATCCATTTATTCATTTATTTTTGTATTGGCCATTGACAACCGACTAAATGCTCTTGTATGCAGATGGCATGATTCTATTCCCAAGCGGAGGCGTATTTTCTGGATTTGGGGGTATGGGTGTCAGCATGTTCTTTGTCACGTAAGTTCTTCCATTCAGATTGGTGACGTGATACTCTGATGCGGTCATCGGTCCTGTGGGGCAAGTTAAGCTCAAACTTCATTCTCAGTGTCATTATCTCGCAATTTGTTTACACATGTGGTGGGAGCGGATTTGCAGGTATGTTATTATGCATTCATTCCTTGTTCCACTTTCATTCATCAATAATCAATATGAATGTACAGGTGCCAATGGAAGTATGATGATTGAGGTTGTTGTATGTCACCCGTTTTGAAACTTGTATCAGCTCTCCGGAAAACCCCTTGATTAACGTATCTTTTTTCCTTTTGTTTTTATGAAGCCTTTCTTTCATATTCTGGCCGGCAGCATAGCGTCGCAGATAGGAGAAGATCATCCGGCTGAGATTGTAGCAACTACGCTCGTTGCTTTTGCAATCTCCAGTTTGTTGACAGGTATGCTTGCTGTTTTTATGGTTGAGTTGATGCAAATAAGTATCTTTCGCCGCTCTAGGTATTGCTTTCATGATATTCGGCGCATTGCGCCTTGGTTCCATCTTAGGCTTCTTCCCACGACACATTTTAGTGGGATGTATCGGCGGCGTTGGGGCATTTTTGATCGAGACTGGGTATGTGCGATCCATCCCCCGGGCTTCGACGAGAGCAATGGACTCACGCTTCTTTAGTTTGACCGTCAGTATGCGGATAGACGACGATCAGCTCGGATGGAACGCCTTCCAACCCCACTACGTTATCATGTGGTTACCGGCGTTACTCCTTGCCATTCTGCTGCGCCTCATCACCCACAAATTCCACCATCAGCTTGTCTTTCCCGTTTGTAAGTCATCCATTAGTGCGCTGCTTATCAACAAACAGGGGACTTAACCCTTTTTTTTTTACATAGATTTCTTGGTTATACCCTCGATCTTCTACATCGTCATTGCCACGGCCGGTTTCAACCTTGGCGAGCTCCGTAAAGCCGGATGGATATTTGATATGGCAACGGACTCGACATCGGAGCAATGGTACACCTTCTATACCTACTTCGATTTTGGCAAGGTCCGGATTAAGCCGCTGTTGTCGACGATGCCAACCCAGATGGCTTTGTAAGTATTCGTTTTTGTCTTTCCCCATTGATCGTCTTCGTTACCAGGAAAGGCTCATTATCCATAAATTATTAGATTGTTCTTCAACATCTTGCACCCGCCGTTGAACGTCCCCGCGTTATGTAAGTGTCGAATATTCTACGCCTGTATGCGTGCTAACAGAACGTTGATCAGCTGTGTCATTGGATGAGGATGTGGATACGAACAAGGAACTCGTGGCTCATGGATACTCGAACATTCTCGCAGGCTTGTTTGGTACTGTGTAAGCATTTTGTATATATGCTATCCCTCCTACGCTGGGATTGTCTGACGAGGGTTAATCTAGCCCGAATTATCTCGTATATGTCAATACATTGCTGTAAGTATCATTTAATAATTTCCTTGAGCATGCACGAAGGCTTAATCGACGCTTATAGCTTCTATCGTGTTGGTGGCGACACGAGAATAGCTTCATTTCTTCTCGCAATCGCTAGCATCTTGCTGCTCATCATTGGGACAGGCCCCATTTCGTACATACGTATGTCTTAGTATATGACTGCATGCTAGTTTTCTCGAACTTACAATCATACTCGTGGTAGCTGTCATGGTGGTCGGTGCACTGATTTTCGTACTGGGAATCGATCTTGTCAAGGAGGCGTTATGGGACACGCGCCATCGTACAAGCAGGCATGCTGCTTTATTTCTCCCTCCTGAGGAAGCGAAGCTCATAAATATTTCCGCAGAACCGAATATATCACCATTATCAGCATCATGATTTGCATGTAAATGACCTTTCCATAATGTCTCATAACAACTTTCCGACTAACCATTTGAACAGGACGATCTGGGATTTCGTCATCGGCGTCCTCTTTGGCATTATCGTCTCTTGCTTCTTCTTTGTCGTCCAAAACTCCCAACGACGGAGCATCCGCTCCTTACACACGGGAGAAACCTCCATGTCTACCGTCCGTCGGCCGGGCTCGCATCGCGCGTATCTCAGTGCAGTGACGAAGCAAACGACGGTCATTCACTTACATGGTTTCCTCTTCTTCGGCACAATCGCGCATGTAGAGGATACGATCCGGGATATTGTCGCTGGCCCGACTTGGGAGCACAACCCGGTGCGGTTCCTCGTGTTAGACTTTACCCTTGTCGCAGGTGTGGACATGTCCGCTGCCGAGGCGCTGTTGAGGGTGAAGAGGATTTTGGATGCGAGAAATATCGTCTTGGTGTTCTGTGGCCTCTCTCTTGGGAGCCCCATCGGCAAGTCGTTGGAGAGCGTCGGCGTGTTGGAGTCTTCGGAGCTATTTTCGACGTTCAACGATGCGATGGAATGTGAGTTCTGTTGTGAGATGTGAACAAACAACCCCGGAGCCATTATGCTGAATACAAGGGTAATATATAGGGACTGAGAACGCCTACCTGCATGCATGGTTCAACTCGCAAAAGCAGGAGAGTCTACCACTAAGTGAGTTTCTTGTTTGAAGCCCAAAATAAACGAGACCGTGTATATCTAATCCTTTATCAGCCTTCCCTGGTCGACAGGACACCCTCCGGGACTTCAGCATCGGAGGCGTCTCAGCTAGCTCCCCAAGAAGAGCCCACATTTGGGATGCAGGCACAAAAACGAAGCCCCACGAGGCCTTGATCACCACAGTCGACGAAAACGACGAACCGTTCGTGACGCTCTTCAAGACGTTCTCATTCTACGGTGAGGTGACCCGCGAGCGATTTAGCCCTATGCTGCCGTACCTTGAGAGGGTATGCGTACCGGAGGGCGCTGTGCTCTGGAGCCAGGGTGATGCGCCCGATGGCATTTACCTGATCGAACAAGGTATCTTGCGCGCTTCATATGCATTTGCGGAGCATGCGCCGCAGACGGAGGAGTCGATGGTTCCTGGCACTACGGCTGGTGAGCTTTCGGCACTGTCGGACATGCCAAGAAACGCGACGGTTATTGTGGAACAGCCGGCTGTGCTCTGGAAGCTTTCCACCGATAAGATGAAGGAACTCGAGAGGGATCATCCTGAAGTTGCCCATGCTTTCACCCAGCTTGCGTTGAAGAGTGCGTATTTTTTGTTTTATGTTCGTCCTCTATGTATGTGCTTTGAGCTAATGGGTAATTCAATAGCTGCAAAAATTGATTATGATGTGTTGTTGTCGGCTCTAGCGTCCAGACAATGAATGAAAAGTACGGAATGGACATTAGTTTGCATACCCCTTTAGACATTGCCCACGCAAATATTTCATTATAATCACATCCAACGCAAAAAAAAAAAAAAAAGTTCAACATTATTGAGACAACAAAACTCTCGTGAAGTACTAGTGGGATGTGAAGAAAATCAAATATGATTATACCGTTGCATTTCCCGTAGAACCTGTTGGAATCTCAAAGACCACCACCCTCGCTCTTCGCGCTCCTTGTCGCGTGACTTTGCGCTCCCCGCGCTCGCATCTTGTATCTGCGCGGATGGGCTCTTGGGAATGGGAAGCCCGGACCCGAGGAGCGCCCTGACATATTCTTGCGTGTCCATCTCGAGGTCGACGTTCGGGCCATGGGCGAGGTAGCCCCCGGAATGTGATGGGAAGGACAACGAGCGCAGAGTGAACTCGAAGCATTTCTGAAATGCAGAAAGCCATTCCTCTTTTTTCGGGTAGGTACTCTCGGCCGCGTGAGAGACTGCGTCCGTGGTGCAGAGATGGATAGAAGAAACACGAGCATTTTCTGAGAGTATGCCGTGCTGTAGCTCCGTTGCGTTCATTGGGAGAAGGTCAAGAGTAAACCTAGTTCCTATTAATATTTTGGGTTAGAAAAAGACAGTAACTCGCACAGAGACATGCGTACCAGCTTCTGTCGTTTCTTCTTTTACTCCTAACAAGCGGGACAGTCCAATCTCTGGTAATAGCGACCACGTGACCGGTGACGCACTGTCTTCATGAGCATCAAGCGTAGTTAATAAGACTAGATCAATGAAGATAAAGACTTGAACATCCCGCCTCTTCGATCGGGAGCTCATGGCAGATGGGGTTGAGGGTTTTCTTCCGAGCGCAAGGGTGTTGGAACTTTCGCACGTCCGGAATGAAATCCCACTGGATGCGTTGGACTTCAAAGAGGCTTGTCTTTGGAGGTCCCATTCGTTGATGGCCGTGAAAAGCTTGGAAGTGCGTTGATCCCGAGTATCAGTGTGCAGCAAAGGTGGGATGGATAGACTGCTTTGCTGTTTAGGAGGGATAGGATCGTTGTCGTATAAAACTCCTTGAACGAGTAGCTTGCGCTCGCGACAAACCAGCGATGTAGTGTCAGGAAGACCATAGAGACGAGAGGCGATATCTTTGAGAATGTCATAGTCGTCCTCGCGGAACTTTACCTCTCCCATGACCCGAAGGATCGTACGTGTAGAATGGAGTAGCGAAAAAGCCGCAAGGTAGTCAGAGTGAGACTTGTTCGTAAGATTGACGATTTTCTAGGGACTAGATGTCAGTACATCAGAGAAAGCGACACTAAGAACATCGATTTGTACCTCAAAGTAATCTGTCAGTATCGCTAACCTGTCAAGCGGTTCGGACAGGACGTCTAAAAGACGCCATTTACAGTCATCACTTTGAGTTTCTTGAAGTCTCACGAATGTAGCGAAGTCGTCATTTTTCTCGAGTAGGGCGCTAAGACTATTAGCCACAGCATCGACTCTTGCCAAGTAGGGTTGATAAACCTCCAGTCTCGGGACAAAAATTCTCAGAAGCTCAGAAAAGTTCAGGATAACGGGAAATTGTTCCTTTTGAATCGTTCGAAGGGTAGATAGCAGCTGAGTATGTAAGTTTACAATGTCTTCCAACCAGTCGAAGAGTCGACAGATATCCGGCGGAATGCCCTCAATCCACGCCTTTCGTCCACGAACACGTAGAGGTTGAATAAAGAGGCGAATAATAACTTGAAACTTGTTAATAAATGCTTCTTCTGATTCGATGAAATCAACGATCACTTCTTGACGTTCGACTTCTTGTTGTCCATATTTCTGAAGAATATGATCGAGTTCCCTTGGTGATAGCATTGACGCCCATGTACCTCCGCGCGTGAAGGTCGGGCGATTCTTCATGTCGTCGTTGATTGGCGATGGTCTTAAAGATGAAGATGGATTTTGATTTTCTTCCAAATCATCTTGGGAAGTGCTAGTGACGGTATCGTGATAAGGAGGAACCGCTGATTTAGACTTGGAGCGTCGGTGTTGGACATCGTGGGTCTCTGTCATGTATTGTCGCGCAAACCGCCTCGATGTTGTCGAAAACATTTCGGATGTTTGATCGGAGTCTAGTGTTCCAGCGGAGTTTTCGGAGCGTTTTTGCGCATGAATGGAGTATGGACCAGAGGGGCAGTGCCTCAGTGAGTTCCGGGGATCCTCGTGTTCAACTTTTGAAGCCACTGAAGCATTAGGTACAGTAAACCTAGATTGAGAAGGCTCAGGCATCTCGAAGTTTCTTTGTACTTCTCGTCTGAAATCAGCTCGAGAATCGTAAGCATCATCGATGTCTTCGTCATAAACTGAAGGAGCAGAAGACAGATTTGAAGAAAATGAGACCGAAGGAGATAGAGCACGTAGAGGAATGCTATGTCTATTAAGCACTCTGTTTTGACTAGAACCTTGGAGCTTGTGAAGACTAATCTTGCGAAATAGTGCCTCGGCACCTTGACTCAAATCAACAGCATGTTCTTGAGAGTTTCCAAAGCTCATCGTGGAGAGATTACTGTCAGCCTGTGAGAGCCCAAAGCTACTAGATCCACCAGAGATGTCATCAGAAGCAGAAGGAGGTATACCGAGAGCCAGACGTTCTCGAGCAGCTAAAGACAAGGATTCATCAACCAAAGTTACAGTATCGGATGTAATGGTTCCAGCACTGCTGGTATAATCACGAGTAAGAGAGTTCCTTGAACAAGACTCTAGTCTCCCAGTATTCGCAATGTGAGTTTGAACGAATGAATCAGTTGGCATCGGAGAGTTGGATGTAGATAGAGGCTGTGGCAAGGTAAGATCTTGATGGGAGAGTCTTTTGCGAAGGAAGCGGCGGTTCGACGGCTTGAGTGTAGTACTGTCACTTCGAAGGCCTGAGACGTTTTGAGATCTTGGTACACGATCTTCGGGATCATTATTATCCAAGTACTGTATAGAATGCTCAGTGGCAGTGTTAGCATCGTCGGAGTTGCTGAGAGCTAAACCTAAGTCAGCAATCTCCTGGTACTGATTCAAAGACTTTTCGGAGTCAGTAGCCATCATGCTGGTTGCCGTCGTCGCAGCTGTGAAGTCAATGCCATCGAAGATACCTAGGAGAGCCGTACGACGCCGTTCCTGTATCTGGATTTCGTTTGTAGTCCGAGATGTATCAGGATCTTGGGTGGTATCGGTGGGTTGTTTGACGGCAATAATTGCTTCCTGACTATCTTCATTCCGGATCGGAGACACTTGTGGTGTTTTCACTCTCTTATCGCTGTTGTCAGGGGGCATCGACCAAGAATCATTTGGCCCTGTGTAGTCCCTCTGAGGGCCCTGACCTAAACCCTCCGAGAGATGTGGCTGGTTATGAAAAGAGAAAGATGCTCTCGAATAGGCTGTATGATTAGTGGTGTATCTAGGAGATTGAACCTCTGTCTCGCTTTCTGAACTGGAAGAGGGTACGATAGAGGCGTTGGTTACGATCAACTGCCCAAGCCTATAATGTGTGTCGCGATCTACATCCAACGAGTCGCTCGCGATGCCACGCTTCGGAATTCTGGAGGGCGTATTAGGTTGGCGAAAACGAGAAACGGGCCGGGGCTGAGGAGTCATCAGCGTCTGTGATATCGTTTCCGCTGGTTGAGAAGCGACCGTGCTTCCAGGATCTGTAACGGACCGCGTACGACTCTTGGGGTACATGATCCTGTTAGCCTACGACAACTTAGTATGTGTTCAAAATTCATCAGTATAACCTACACGAACTCTGGCACTGTTGGAATATGTCCGATTGCTCGCGAGCTCTGGACCAACTTGCTTAGATGCATAACTTGCTTGAGGTACATCTTCGTCATTTGCAGCTCTATCCCGCGAGGTTGAAAATGGTGTTGAGGAGCGGGAAACTGACTTCATAGAAGATTTTTTCTTGGTTACACATTGAGAGTGATGAGTTATATCAGAAAAGTCAGGACGCTCTATAGCTGAGACGCGCGGGATCATTGAAGCAGATGGTGCTGATGCTTCAGTAAAGCGTGAATTATATGAAGTATCGGATTCAAGGTGACTTGTCGAGTCAGTGAGGGAACTCTGTAATTGCTTGTCATGGGGTCTAGTCATCCGATCAACAGTATCTCTGAGAGATGGAAGCAACAAGGCCTCGAGGTTAGGGAGGTGGCTTTTTCGGCTTTGCTTCTGATCATAGTCGGATCCCTTATCAGGTTCGAGACGTCCAGAAACTGTGCGAGAACGGGAACGACTATTCTTCCTGAGTGATAGTGGATTAACATCCGCGGCAGGCTTGACGGCTTGAGGCCTCTGTGCTTGTTGTCTCCCTTTCTGGATGGATAAGGCAGTGTTGTAGTCAAAACTACTTTCGCTTGTGTGCTCCCCCCATGGTGCGACAGCTGCAGCATAGTGAGAAGGTGGTAGGAACATTTGCGGAGAAGTCATTGTTGATGAACGCAGTGACGGTGCTGTAGCACTAGAAGCGGTAACATATGCAATCGAAGGCTTGAGATTGCTCTTTGAGCGAGTATTTGAGCGTAAATGAGACATGTGGAACAGGGTGCTGAGTATGAATACCCTCCAGTTGCGTCGGCGAGAAACCTGAAGTTGAAGTGAACACTGGCAGTGGCACTGGTAGTCACACCGGTGTCTTTGAGCGACTTTTAGCCACAGACAGTAGTGGCGTTAACTTCAAGTGTTGCCACACTACGCTACCGACGAATATTTTGAATACGTGCTTACTAACTCAAGTGCGTCATTGCAATAACCTTATGTGAGAAAAAGCGAGCCAGCCAGTAATAATTCAAAAGCTAGATAGCATTACGCTTGTCCTTGTACTTGGACGCGGTACGCGGACAAACGAATGAAGTAACTACTACAAAAGTCCGTAGCTACATACTACAGTCACGCTCCACGTGACTGTGACTCCGTCACTCCCATCGAGGCATGGATTGCCCATTCTAACACCTTAGGTCTCAAGTAATAAATATAATATCAGTTTCAGTTCTAATGTCCCAGCAAATGTACTCTTCAGATAACATATCTGATCAAGCGTCCTATTACACAACTCCCAGTCTGAGTCCACTGCATACTATGACATTATACATGTACATATATGGTCGCTACTTTCTCTCGTTTAGCCAATCCACAGCCATATCAGCTCATTCTTCACCCTCTCCACTAGATAAGGCGGCGAAAACGCTTATATGGTTGTGCCCCCTTGCAACCCACTTCTCCACAGGCTTGTGCAGACGTCCCAAAAGCATCATATGGAAATCGTCGCCAACCTGTTTAATAGTCTCCGTGTCATCTTCGGATTCCACGAGTAGTATATTAGGCAACACTTCGAGAGCAGCCTCATTTGCGGACCTCAAGAGGGCAATGGGCTCCTTTATAGATGTTTGCTCCATACTTCCATAATACGATTCTGCGATGCTCGGTGGGATAGCTCCACCACGAAAATGAAAAGCTCCACCGACGAGGACGAGCCCCTTGATTCGTGCCGATTTCTCTATGTGTCGTTGTAGGCCTTCCTCCAGAATCATTGTAGTTATATGTGTACATCCCGCAGAATGGCCAATGAAGAAAATAGACTCTGTATCAATAGTATGCTCGGAACCAGCTTGAACATCGTCAACGCTTGCGGTCACCCAATTCATGGCGTCGAGGATATCCCGAGCCGGTTGAGGATAAGTGGCGGGAGGTACGAGTCGATAATCAGGTATGATGGTTAAGAATCCCCTCGAAGCAAAGAATGCCCCCACGTTATCGTAGATCAGCGGCCATTCGGTACTATTTCTTTCGCCTTTCGCAAGACCGCCACCATAAATAAAAAATAGAAGAGGTATCTTTCCCTCTCCAGAAGTGCTCGGTGGATAGTATATATCCAACTGAGTGGTATTTGATTCTTATCATCAGAACCTATGTAAGAAGAGCTTTAGCTTACATTGTTCCTATCTAGCGGTCCGAATTTAAAGGTCTTTTTGGGAACTCTGATTTTAGCCTCGTTAGCTTGAAGTAGTGGCATGAAGACATCATTGCCTAGATGGATTCATTTATCCTATTAGTTTATATGTCTCAATTCGAGAATATAGATCCGCACTGAATGCAACCACCGCAGGAAAAATCTTGTCTTCTGGCCTGGCTTTTGCGATGCTCTCCATCGCTAATTTCTCAGATGAGTGAGATACTCTTAGGCTCGCTAAGCTACACTTCAGGGGCGCATCTTCTCATCTAGCTTTATCTAGAGCGTGGAGGATATATAGTATACCCATTCGGACGCATGCGCGCCCCATGATCAAAAGTTTCTTTGGCCACGTCACGAATATGCTACTATCGATGATATGGTAAATCGATTACATGTACTTGTTCGAAGATGGAGAATCATTTGTATTATTTCTTTGTGCGCTCACAAACCGACCCTCTGCGAGGCAGAATACAGACATGCCTTTAACCCGATATTATCTTATCCGCTATAGGTCGGTGTTATCTTGCTTCTGATTTGCTTCTTAATGGCTATATATAAACCAATCGCATTTTGATTGAAATATAAGCCTATTTCATCCTAGTTTATCACGGTGTAGCTGGTCCGCTACTGATCACAGTGAACAGCTTTGGTGATAAATGAAAATTGCGGACTAGGAATCTCAAGTAAAGCCGATGATTCGGTGGTGAGAAAATACAGCAATACGATAATTTGTATGATCACCTTATAGTTCCAGTTCGGAAATGTCACTGTCGTCTATCCTTCATAGAAATAAGCCGACTAGTATCAAATTCTACTTGACTCGTCAAACTCGGACCCTCATTCCAGATTGATCAGCCTATTGGGGATGACCTAGGTACGAAGTACCTAATGCGGATTTATATAACCGTTTTAAAGATCAAGTGGCGTTCGTGGCAACGCCGCAGACATGTGCTCATGAGAACCTTAAGGCAGAACACCAAGACTATCCAAGCTGCTGAAGAGTATTCAATTGACGGCACTGATTGGATAATACATATATGCACTCGGGCTTCTCTTTTAGGCTCCAGATCATTCTGGTAGAGTGATCACTTGCTTCTGGCATGCCTTAGCGAAGTTAACATTTGACGATGGCCAAATGGACAAATGGACAAAAAGGTCGGCATATCAATCGTCCGGTCTTACGTACCCTCGTCGCTTACGACGACTTGCCTGCATCCATCGTCGCATGGTCGCCAGGTT
Source organism: Agroathelia rolfsii (assembly GCA_018343915.1). Lineage (NCBI taxonomy): Eukaryota > Fungi > Basidiomycota > Agaricomycetes > Amylocorticiales > Amylocorticiaceae > Agroathelia > Agroathelia rolfsii. The sequence continues at coordinate 2,333,499 of JABRWF010000007.1, read as the reverse complement.
GTTATTGACCCCTTCTAACAGAATCAATAACCCACGACATGGCCTCTCAAAGCGAAGAGACGATACTGAACTACTTTGATTATCGCTTGACCGTCGATTTTCATTGTGAGTACAATCTATCAACATTTACTAACCTCATAAGTGAAAACATGAATTATACAAATAGGGGCCACAGCAGCTCTCCTTGTCAGTTACACGAGAACTTGTGCTTGACAAATGATGTTCAAACACGGATTGACAGGTTTACGAGTACATATTGACACTAGACGACGAAATCGAGTACATATGGAAATCTAGGTGGAGCATTATCAAGTTTTTGTACTTGGTATCAAGGTATACGCCTTTCCTGGACAGCGGTGAGAGGAAATACAGTCTTGTTAGTGTTTAATCAATCATCTCATATTTTCAAAGTGCTTTTACTATCAGGTCAGAGCTACTGGCAGCATAACTTTAGGCTGGTCTGGCTGATGTACGTACTGTGACTACCCAAACGCAGCCAAGATTTTCACACTGCACTCGTCTATGGTGTGCGCAGCATTGTATCATGCTGATGGCTGTGAGTTTATTGCCCTCTTTCTTCAAAATGAAGCGAAATTGGACACATTTACTTCCAGGGGTATTTTTTTTTGGTACTGCCCTTACAGAAAGTATATCAAAACCCAATCAAGGATATGCATGCACTTGAACTAACACGTCATTTGAAAGTACTCCTTTCGGTGCGAACTTGGGCAGTATGGGGTAGAGACAAGAAAGTCACGATCGGTCTACCCATTTTCTTCGTGTTGGTCTGGACACCTATGCTCTACCTCATGTACTTGTTCCAGAAATCTTTTGACGACTGTATGTGAAAATCTCTTGAACACTTATTATCTCCGCACACTCATTGGTTCATACAGTTATTATCTTGAATGCTTGCTTTATTAGTTATAATCCTGGAGTATGCTCCTCCATTCATTCCCATTTGATTTGCAGTTCAAATATTTGTGCCCCAAGGCTCCCCCTATTCTCTGGATTGTCTTCGTCTTACTAATGGTTTATGACACTGGTTTGTATTGGATCCGAGCCTGTCATTATTGCTTGTGTTAACTTCATTGCGATCACTGCGGCCAGGCCTTGCTATTTTGATGTGCATCAAGGCGTATTCATTTTGTGAGTGTTTCTCTGTTTTCACCATCCACGCAATCGAAAAAAGGAAATTGAAACAGCCTCTCCTTGACTTCCAAATGAATTAAGATAAGACACAGCGCACAATCAATGCCGCTAATAGGAGCAGATGGTCGTCTATGACCATAAGAAGTTCTCGCGAAAGGAGCAAAAAGGTATCAGAGATCGTTTTCCAAGATGGTATGGATCAATACAGTCATATTCATATGGCAAAATCACTTATGAAGATTTTTCGCAGGCCTGTTATACTATCTTTTCTTATTTGGTGCGCCTTCACTTTTTTCAAATGGGTTGATCCTTAGCCTAAAGATGGGACAGCGTTCTCCGCAATTCAAGTTGGCATTAGCCGCACTTCTCGTGTAGGTCCAATGTCGCTATTCATCTTTCTCTTGCTTCGCTGATGATTTTTCGCTCTTTCTCAAAAAGTCGATTGTGATGAACCTCTTGCCAGATATGCATCGCGTGTTGCATGCTGCTCTAGCTTGTCGCATAGTCATCAATATTCGCAAACACAATGACTCCAATCGTACCCGTGGTCTCATGCTTACTGACGACTCGTATCTCCTAGAGGCCCTCCCGGGTCCCCAGAGCCCAACCCATGCTCCGTTAATTGGATCTTTCTCGAGTACCTCAAGCACCCCTCTTACTACGCCGATGTCTGCTGCATTTCGCCTGGACGGCCCATCAGCATCTCACCCACCCATCCCGGCGCACGTGGATGCAGACACTCGGCACACTGGCATTGGGTACTGAAAAACCTATAAACAAAGTTTTTTTTATCTTATATTTGAATCTGGATGGACGTTGTCGGTGGACAGTATTTCGCTTTCTTCATCCTTGTATTACTGTAACCTGCTCTTACGATTGGAATACCATGATTGGCACATACAATCTAATTTATCATATAATTCTGCCAGAAGCGATAATTTATTGTTGAATGTGATGATCTTATTAACAATGAGCCTCATTCTCGGTTCAAGATAGGGTCGTGTAAGAAAGTACCAAAAAGCAAAAACTGAATTGTAAGTAATGGGGCATGCCTTAACTCACAATTCAGTAGGGATTTCTTACATCAAATCAGTTTTAGGAGCCATGCTAAAGCCATGTATAATTGTGACAAGAAATAGAATCCACAAACAGCCTCTTTAGAAAGAAAATACGTAAGATACACTACTACATAAATGATTTGGGTATTTGGAATCGAGTATTGTCATCATCGTAAGTATGTCGTTATGATAACCAGCAGCCATGTGAAAATGGACCGATTTCTAAGATATTAGATAAGCCCTTAGCATGCACACCCACCAGCACTTGTAGTGTTTCCCTCGTCTAAATTAACGCTACCGGGCATTGTACTGTTTGAAGCATTGGCGGTCTGACCAGCTGTCCGATTATTTGTGGCTCCCGGGGCAGGAGCCCAAAGTTCAGGCGTGTCAAGAATGCGTTCCACGACTTCCTGGAAAGCATCTTTAACACCGACACTGGTTTTGGCAGATGCCTCAATGAAAAGAGAGTTCATGCGCTCTGCGAAAGCGCGCCCTGTAGGGGTAGGCACTTGACGCGAGAATTCCTATACGTGAATAAAGGTATCAGTAAATACAAGTGAACCAATATATACTTGATGTGGAGAAGACTAGCCTTGTCGACCTTGTTTCCGACAACTATCTTAACGACGGATGGCGATACATACGTCTCTAGCTCTGAGTACCATCTTGGAAGAGCATCAAATGATTCGCGATTGGATACATCATATACTGACCATAGCTCTGTTAGATATTGCAGACTGGAGATTGTAACTAGCATACCCAAAATAATTCCTTGAGCGCCTCGATAGTACGAAGACGTAATTGTTCGGAATCGCTCTTGTCCGGCGGTATCCTGTTTAGTCTCAGTGGCCATCACGCTCAAAGAGGGACAAATGCAATATACCCAGATGCTGAGCTTAACTTTCTTTCCTTTAACAGTCATTTTGTGAACCTAAATAATTGACATAAGCATAAGTACATGGTTGCATTGAGATCCCATAATAATTGCGAACACGGAAATCCACACCGATAGTTGCGCTAGTCTCGTCTTCAGGCAGCCATTGTTCATCAGAGAAGCGTAATAAGAGAGAAGATTTCCCGACAGAAGAGTTTCCTATAAGCAGCAGCTTGACATTGATTGGAGGTAGGGTGCTTCTCTCGTTGGACGCCATGATCGTAAAATGTGATTCAGTGTTAAGGAAACCGGGCAGGAGCAACAAGGCTATAAACGCCCTTTGACGTCACGCAACGCATGTCTTGTCACGTCACGCATTCACGCTGTCACAGAGAACGCGCTGGCACTGGTACACCCCTGGTTTCCGACCAAATTCACTGCCAGTGATACTTGCGATTATGTCTAACAACACAATATCATTGTCAGAGCTCTTTACTATCTGTCCTTCGTCGCCATTCTAATGGAAATTTTGCCAGATATCCGCTTTCAAACTTCACGTTCAGCACTAAGGAGGCTCAGCCAGAAGAAGATCCTTCTGTCTCCGCTCGCCTTCAGCGTCTCCAGAACAACTATGAGGATTATGGCATGCGCCGCACAGTTGAAGGCATTCTTGTTGTACATGACCATGGTCATCCGCATATTTTGATGCTTCAGATTGCGAATGCATTCTTCAAACTGTACCTAAGCTATTCCTCACGATTTATACCATGCCTAGTATTTTCTCGATTCTTATGCGTGATTGTTACAGGCCTGGTGATTATTTGAAGCCTGGAGAGGATGAAATAAGTGGTCTGAAAAGACTACTCGATGATCGCTTAGCTCCTCCTCATGAGTCAAGGCAATTCAACGCGTCCCATGGAATTGACAATGATTGGGAGATTGGTGATTGTCTTGCACAATGGTTCAGACCAAACTTCGAAACATTCATGGTACCTTCATATTTTTCAAGCTTTGTGTGCTCAGCTCATATGCCCTTAGTATCCCTTTGTTCCGGCACATATCACAAAACCAAAAGAATGCAAGAAACTTTTCCTTGTCCAAATGCCCGAGAAAAGTTAATTCGTTGTCTCCCTACTTTTTGTGCGTACCTAACCATCCGCGCCCCGATAGAAGTGCTTGCTGTTCCCAAAAACATGAAATTACTTGCTATTCCTCTTTTTGAACTCTATGATAACGCCGCTCGGTATGTTTTCATTCCTCTCGAAATATGGCTTTGGTCTAGGCTAACCCATAATGAAACAGTTATGGGCCTCAGCTAAGCGCGATCCCACATCTACTGTCACGGTTAGTTTAGCTTCCACATCTTCTGCAATGGGAATTTGTAAATTTTGGCTGACTACATTCCTCCTAACTCAGGTATAATTTCATTTATCAATGACGTGACGAACTATTTTGGCATCTTGTTGGGATATCATTGGTGTTTTACTTACAGGACATGGAAGCCGTTGTGTTTGGAGGCGGGGCTTTATTTGCGCCCTTTTGATTTGTGTATTATATAAAATAAAGACGAACAATCCGCCTTTACTTTTAACGCACACTTCTGGCTCCGCATATAGCGTAGTGGTGATTCATAAGCGAATAATTGATAGTTAATTGTCTCATTACAATTTGGACCAATGTCTAACAAATGGAAAATGGAATTGTTATGGGTCATGATATGCAGTACTACCAGTGGTACATGTTCAGATCACTCCTGAAATGACTAGCAGAAAATCTAAAAAGTACAGCGGATTGGAGCCAAGGCCACTTTCGAGAATTATCAGCAATTGAGTATCAGGGAAAGATTTCATCTTATCATCTATAATTCATCTATCATTTCCCGAGCAAGATGCCAATGTACATACACAGTTTGGTACTGTTGGTCAAATTTCACGCACTTTCAACATTGCTCCGTCGCACTCATCAGATGTTCCCACCTGAAGACAATCAGAATGACCCTGATTACTCCCGAAACTCCATACAAATTCCATCACTACATTCGGCTTTATTATGCTGACGATTCTCATCCCTCTCCGAATTGCAAGTCGTTTATGCATACCCTTGGTCAAACCAGAAAGAAATTGATATTGACTCCCTTTCGATTTTACCGTGATGGAGCCTAAATGATCCTACGAGTCGGGCCATGACCCTGACATCCAAATCAAGAAAGGCTAATATCGTGTTGCTAACATCAAGAACTATCGGTGAAACACTCCAACTTCTTTCCACATGGCATGCAATGCCTTCATAGCTTGCGGGCCGATATCGCCCTGGTGCGCCGTCATTCCGACGGCCCGGTTTCGAAAGATTGAACCTTTAGATTGCAGTCCAGGGATAGATGAATAATGGACTTGGAGTAGTAGCTAAAAAGCCTCTAACAGAACTGGTGATGACTTTGCTCAGAGTACAATTCAATTTTTTTGTAATGAAAATCTTAGCGTCTAAGAGTAGACATGCTTGTATTTAAAACGAGCTGGCGACGCTTATGGTGGAGTAACTCTACTCTGTTCCTAATGATATGTTACGGTCATGTCTGACGATATTGGGTTGTCGGATCTCACTTTGGTTTTTCACACAAATAGTCGTTGCTTTTGCTCAGGAAGCAGCCAATCAGAAGCTGAGAAGGTCACGTGAACGTTGGTAAAGTCGATGACTTGTGGTAGCTAAATCCGCTGTAGGAGTTGTTAGATTGTACTGTAACCGTGACCGCGTAATTTGTTAGCGCTGACGACTTGAGCCACGTGACACATGCAAGTGCCTCGGCGGGAACGATACCGACATCCGCAACATGCAACTATTTCAAAAAGCTGTCGCTCGTTTCTGATATATACAGACCTGATCTCTGGTAGGCAATCACAGCTCATGACTTGCATGACAAATTGACCTTGTACATTAAATTTGTAGACATAAATATGACAATGTTAGTAAATTCAAAACACATAGTACATGCACTTGATGCTAGATGGCGTCCTAGGCCAAAGCAACGCTAGTCCCTAGTTACCGACCACACAAGCCCGGACCAAAATTTTATGTCGGTCTCTACGAAGAGTCACTACGGGTAGCAACATGTGGAGGTATTACACCACTGGTTCCGCCTATTAGTTGCTGTTGCCGACTTCACTCAGGCTGGCGGTGTCTCAGTGCCATCGGAATAACCTATATAAAATGGGAGAACTGGTAAGGGCTCCGGTCTCCGTGGGCTATAAAATGCTTCTCAATGACGAGGAACTTCGAGCAACTCACATACCCACTCACACTCCCCACTTTCATTTAAACAACAAGGTTCCTTCTTACTAGTAGAAATGGTTCACAGTTTCACCGTCCTTGCCGGCCTTATTGCCTTGCTTCCTGTCGCTTTCGCTTCCCCACTCGCGGGACGTGCTCTTGATACTAGCTGGCATTGTAATCAATACGATGCCATCGTCGCAGGCCAAGTAATACACACATTCTCTGCGATCATTGCGATTATCGTTCCTGATATGACCGGATTTGCAGTACACTATGTACACCGATGCATGGGGCAAGAATAAGTATGTCTCCCTTGCTACCCCTATTCTTAGTTTGTTTCAAATGCTGAGTTATAACCAGTGCGAAATCGGGATCCAACTGCGCTGCTATCAAATCCCTTAGCGGAACCACTATTGCATGGCAAAACAACTGGTCATGGACTGCTAATGCAAATACTGGCGTTAAGAGCTTCGCCAACATCAACCTCAACTCTGGAATCAATGTTCAGCTGTCTACCATCAGTAGCATTCCGGTATTCGTGTATTTCATTTTAATATATTATGCTGCAGCTTGACGTTTATCCGGCTTCAGTCGACCTGGAAGTGGTCCCAGAGCAACACGGCCAACGAGGTCGCTGATGTAGCCTATGACATTTTCACGTCTAATACCTCTGGTGGCAGCGACGCCAACGAGATTATGATTTGGCTTGCAAACATCAACGCAGGTCCTATCTCCTACAACTATAATGCAGACGGGTCCGCCAAGCCTGTTGCCACTGGCATTTCACTCGGCGGCCACACCTGGTAGGACGGATTCTCTTACTCCATAATTATTTCCTCTACAGAAGCTCAAGTGATTAATAGGACCGTGTATCACGGTAACAACGGTGCCAATGAAGTTTATTCCTTCCTTCCTTCAAGCATGATCACTTCTTTCAGCGCCGATCTTAATCTCTTCCTCAAGGCGAGTTCTTGAGTTCCAAGAGTTCATTGTGTTCCTCGTATTCAACGTAAATATTTTTTTAGTACCTAACTGGCAAGGGTTACTTCGCAACATCGCAGTACCTCACCAAAGTCCAAGCAGGCACTGAGGCTACCAGTGGACAGGCTGATTTCATCACGTTAGTCTCTATCTCTTAAGCCATCTTCGACATTCACTATAATCTCAATCTCATCACCAAATTCTCTTTTCAATGCAGGTCTTCTTACACTGTGACTGTCAAGTCATAAGTCTTTATTTGCACCCTAGCATCATAGAGTCTTGTGCTGTTAAAACCGACATTCTTATATAAACTCTTCACCGGACTGTATGATTGTATTTCAAGACATTTTTTTCATTCTAGTCCTAATGGCTTGACCTGTTACCTCGGCGTTTACGATGGGACAGACATAGTAAATCCCGGTATGGCCATGAGTTCATAAATGATCAAATTCAACCGAGTGTATTACTTCAGTTTGTTCATATCTAGCTAAGTTTATCCGCTGGTGTTTCTGCGAATCCAATTGCCGCGAAAACAGGGGGTTCAAAGCATAGTATAAGCCGAAGAACCGAGCATGGACTCCCTGCACCTTGGCATAAATCATTGAAGTGAATCGATCGACTGTCATGGAGATAAACTTGAAGTTTGTCTTCGCCCTAGCTACCACTGGCAAAATGAATAGTCCACGACGCGCATACAGTGTCTACACACTTTTTTTGCATCCGGTCAAAACCGTATCCTACTATAAAACAATTTCTGTAGTACACAAATGAAAATTCAGATGAATGCGTGCCACATCGACTCGGACCATCCTGCCGTGCTGTAGCTTCGTCCGAGTCAGTAACGCTCGCATTGGCTATTTCACTGGTCCATAACGCAACAATAAATGGTGCCGATCACGTTGGGCTTAGCACCACTGGCACCGGTAGTAGCAATCTCAACATTCTAGCGCATCGCTAGGCAACTCCAGGGAGGATTAATGATTTGACATTTGATGAAATGATATTGGAAGCAAAATAACTGATAAACATGGCTTCCCCATGAAAGAACGAATGAATTTCCACCGTAAATTTCCCGAAATATCGCCTTGACTCTACGAGTTAACAACAACAGAGTACGCGGAGCTATAGTAAAGAACGGTAAGTCAAGTGTCTCGAGTTGAGTAGAAGAGAGTAATACTGACGTCGTAAGCGTGGCCGAGCCACTGGTCGCCTCCGTGCCGGCCTCGACAGTCGTCAAGTATTGAGAGGATGAAAAGTAGCCCTTCGTCGTTGTCAAGTACTAGAAGTGGAGGTTAAGTATATGCGAGTTTTTTTGAGTGATGGACTTCTTTACCTTGAAGAAGTCGTTCAAGTCAGCGCTGAACGAGGTGATAGTGTCACCATCAGCCAACAGGAACGAATATACTTCGTTCGAGCCGTTCGAGCCAATGTAGAGATCCCTGAGAAGAAAGATTGAGAAAGTGTAGTTTCAGAATATTAACGTATGATGTCTTACCAGGTGTATCCAGCGAGAGAAATACCAGAGACGGAGGGCTCGGGGGATCCGGAGGAAGAGTAAGAGGATGAGATCGGTCCAGCATTGTAGTTGGCCATCCAGATCATGATCTCGTTGGCGGCGGAGCCACCGGAGGACGTAGATGTGAAAATGTCGTAAGCAACATCAGCTACCTCGCTGCTGGCGTCACTCTGAGACCACTTCCATGTAGTCTGGAATTTAAGATATCGTCAGTGATTAAGTAATAGTTGAGTTGAGTGAGTACATACAGGAGCACTAGTAACTGAGCTGAGCTTGACGTTGAGGCCAGAGTTAAGAGCAACGTTGGAGTAGCTCTTGACACCCGAGCCACCAGACCAGTCCCAGTTAGTCTCCCATGCGATAGTTGTTCCGCTCAAAGAAGTGTAAGAAATGCAAGTCTCTCCTGAGGATGCACTGTAATAAGGTCAGGCATTGATTAAAAGAGACGATACTTGCTAATCTTACTTGTCTTCACCCCAAGCATCGGTATAGATGATGTATTGACCTTCTTCAATATCAAGGTACTGTCCGCAGGTGGATCGTGCAACCGGTGAGGCGGCAATCAACGATGAGAGAGCAGCGAAAGCGAACAAGCGCGAGAAGATGGCCTTCATTTTTTTTTTATAATGGGCAAGTATTAGATGCAGTGGGGTGCCACAGTATTATCCTGAGCTGAGCTGCATTCATCCTCGAATCAAGAGATTTTATACACCGGCAGTTGCTAAGTCATGACTTGTAAGGAGCTAATTATGATTCTATGAGAACTGACTATTCGCAACGGCCCGCCTCCGTCGTAGTTATAAAATACGATGGGAATTATTGCGGGGAAATATCTACCGCTTTGTGGGTATGACACGGCACTATGGTCAGGAATAAGTCAGCAATCGATTATTTTTGAGTACCAGTAGTTGTCTGGTTGGCCGATTCTCAACATGTAATTACCAATTGGGGTAAGCGAGTCCGGAAGCACGCACAGAGCCACGCGAATACCTTACCAGCGGACCCTGCAAAAGTCCCAGCGCGCTGCGTGCCAGCGGTGTCCATCGTCATAGCCTACGTATCGTAATCTTTTGACGTAGAGTTGCGTGATCAGCTATCACGGCGTAGCCATTCAAGCTTGTCCTATACACCAATGATGAGGTAAAAACGTACGTTGCCACGTCTCAAACAGGCGGAAGCGACGGTCCGCCAGGCTCATGATGACCAGTGTACTGACACACAAGCGTGATAAATACCCTGAGTTACGTATTGTACAAAAAACCAGCGATATGCAAAAAAGAAACAACCTCGTGATCATGAAAAAACATCCCCTGAGCACCCCACAAGAGTTGGAAAATCTACTATTCGCCTACCAAGGCCATGGCGACGACACCTGTCAGCAAGCTGATCAACGCTAACCCCTGCCGTTTAATGGAGCTTCGCCATAGATGGGTGTCCATAACAAAATCGGCGGCAAGCATCTCCACACAGGCTGCGTAGATGAGCATACCTGCGCTCACGGTTGACATGATCCCTTGGGTCAGCTTCATCTTCACTATGGATACAGGTTGAGCAGGTAAGTTAAAGCATATTGTAAGATCAAAAAAGAAATAGGCTTACGTTGATGCTCCCAATGTCCATCATTCTTGGCAAGTGTAATTAAGCCAATCGCAATGCCAATGGGTGCAGTAATGGCAAAAAGTGTGGTCAAAACTATCTTGAGAAGTCGGGACGGCGGTGGGAGGGCGGCTATCCGAATGCCCAAGCTCAGGCCCTCGAAAATTTGATGAAATACAATAGCAGTGAGCAGAGAAGCTGTTGCAACACCATTTTAATATTAAGTAGATGACATTGTAAAACATCCGCATACTGAATTCCGTCCCCCCGGTGATCGAGAGTGTTAGGCCGATTACCAGAGAATGTATGGCAATACCCAGTTGTAAAACCTTCGGCGTTTCAATCAACCTGTTACTTTACTAAGAATCTTCCAAAGGGACTTACAATGATGCCCACTACCTGCCGTTTCCTTCCAATGTGTGCTTCATGAACTCCATCGTCATGGTGATGAGGATCCTCTTCATCATATCCGTGGGCATGAGAATGACCATGAGAATGAGGGGTCATACAACTGGCTGCAGGATCAGAAGGGGCTTCAAAATCGAAATGACTGTTGGCCCTTTTCAGACCCAGGTGATGATGTGCGTCATGGGCGGAGCGCGATTCGTAGCGGTGATGTCCAGAAATGTATGACATATCGGATGGAGCAACGGTATGTGTGTGCACATCAGTGCCCAGCTTTCGAGTACCCACGTTGCCTGTAGTATGTGAGCGACCTAATGATCCATATGAGGTTGGTGGGAGGTTTGGGGCAAGTTGTGATGCTTCGGAATCGAGACCAGGCGCGACACCTTGAATGTCAGGGGTTCGCTCTGGGCTACTATCATGCGATGATTTCGCTGATGGAGTTGAATGGAATCGGTCCACAAACGAGGTCGATGTGTCTGATCAAGATGATAAGAATCAGCATGATTACAGAGTAATTTACGCGTTACTAACATTCAACGAGGAATATGATTAGGAGGGACCCAAGTCTGTTCACAAGCACAATGTCAGCTACTAATCAAGATACAAGGAGATGATGCGCACACAATCAATCCACCATGCTTCGCCACCCTCCATCTTGAACGAATGGCTGGATCGTTGAGTATTTCAAGTCCCTCTTGAAGCAGGTGAACAAAGGCGGTAGACAAGATGACCCCCGTCCCGAAATGTTTGCCGATGAAAAATAAGATGGGAGATATCCGAAGAAATGAGAATCTTCTTGTCTTCGATATTGATGGGAAGGATACAGCTGTAGTACAACTTCAACAAAGTTATAAGCATAGAACGTCCGGCCCCATGCTAACCTAGCATGGACACAACGAGGATGAAAAACAGAGCTCCAACGCGAGACTCAGAGGCATTGACGTCATCGTCATTGCGTATAAAGAAATCCATGCTGCTATGCTGTGCGCCTTTGGGAGAGTAATGGACTTTATTGGGACGGATGATAACGGGCGATGGACGATGGCTGGTCGGAGGGTCTGAGCCGTGCAGTGTGTGCTTATGAACCAGGGGAGGGACGAGCGAGTACCTGAGCAGTTGCTCAGCCTCAGCCAATCAGATCACGTCAGAACACAATTGCACGTGATACGATACAGGGTCGGATTCCAAGGTACGAACTTGGTCGGTTCACTCGCACTCAGGCTGCTGCACACCAATATCAATACTGATACATGTACCGAGGCCCAATGACATTTTACGTTAAATTGAATACTCATAATATCGAACAGAGCTCCTTTTCATAAGCTACTACGGGACAGAACTTGAAAAGCTGAGGGATAGGTAACTCTAAATGGGCACTGTCTCCTAGCGCTGAGTTATACGAATGACACTGAACCGCCAATTGCAAGTCTGATAAGGGTAACTACCAGCTGGTAAGTATCGGGACTTAAAAGAATGAAACTGGAGGAACTTTAAGAATACCAATAGAAGAGGGAACTACGGCTTCAACACGCCTTACTCGATTGAGTGATCCAAGTCGAGTGTGGTCCCAGTCTGCTTGGAAACAGGCCGGGACTTATTATCAATTTAACAATACCACTGAGCAGGGGGTCCTCTACTGCAGCTTTCTTGATTCACGGCGGGGGATTTCAAATGATATTCGCATTAACAGATGAAAAAGTTATCCGATTGGCTGAGACCCATTTGCCGATCGGCTAAGGGTAAATATCATGTGAAATCCCCCCCTGTGATTGGTCTTTCGACAAGCCGAAAGCCGCTGCCGAAGTATATTTATTTGATTGCCATACTGGGCAATACAAGTTGTTATAAACACTCATTCGACGGAGAGCATCTCATCCCATCTCACCTTCTGTTCCACCTAGAGATAAATTATTTTACTTTTCCAAACATTATGTTAGACAGCTCGCATATGACGCTATGTGTGTCTTTTCAAGCACATAGTTCTTGCCCACGTTTGTAGTTTAGTCAAGCCGGGTTAGCCAAAGCGGCCACAGTGGTTTGTCTTGCGATTTGATCAAGTGCCCCCCACGCCTGTAGTTCCAAAATCATCTACATTTTGTGCTTCCGAAAGATAAATTCCCATTTTTGTACACCGTGGGTGACCATTCTTCCTCTGTCTTGAACCATTACCATCACCTCCGAGCCCTAACCTCAAACCTGAGCATTACTAAATAATCTAAACACCTTTGGCTTGCTACTACATCTAAGTCGTACAGCTCTTACCCGGCCCATTCACTATGGCTATCTCTCAAGGCCAGCTGAACTATGCCCAGCAGAGCGCCACCCGCAGCCAGCCAGTAAATCAACCCGGTCCCTCCAACGCCACATCGATTTCCACCTCGTATTCAGGCCGACCAGTTGTCCGGAAAACGCCCAATGGTCGTCGAGTTGAGATAATCAATTCCAGTCCAGTCTCACCTACGCCGCATGGCCTTGTAACAAGAGAACGCCTTCGGTATTGATTTAATTATTCGACTTCCTAATTTGTGTTTTGAAACTAGTGTCAGGTATATGCCATTACATGTCCATGAAGTACTCTGCCAAGGCATCACTGCTCCTGCAGCACGCTTTGCTATTTCCAATTCTAGATTGTCTCAACAGGAGTCACCCCCCAAGGTGCCACAGAGGTGGGATGGGCGTGTTCACGCTTATCAAGAGGCACTCATGACCGCTAATGATGCGGCTATCCTCTCCGTAAACCACATCCAGTCTAGAGATCCTGGCTTCAATACCAGTGGCCCTGGGGGGAAGAAGTTTGAAATCGCCTTCAAACCTGATAGGGAGACTGCTGACAAGGAATACTTCGACCCCGTACGGCTCCTCAAATTCTCCTGCAAGGATGCAAAAAAGAATGAATGGGAACTGCTCAACAAACATGATGCACCCCAAGGCGTGCCATATGTGCTTCCTCGTAAGCGTATTCAATGGACCTCCAACAAGCTAGAAAGATTGCGTACTGTTCACGATCCCTTTTTCTCGGAGGTAACACAGATTTCTGAAGCATCCGTCATCACCGAAGCTCTCTTATCCGGAATACGTAGAGGCCCGAGCGCTTACGTCGTTGCCGGTGAAAAGATTCCTCCCGCATTAAAGGAAGCCACCACGAAGATGAAGATCTCCGTTGCACCATCAAGTGCTCCTATAACGCATGGCTCCGGACAGGGCAACGATAGCAACAAGAAGAAGCAAACCACAGAGCTCCAGCCCGATCGCACTTCCGATGGCGTGAAAACTGTCGTCGCCGCGCATGCCAGCGGCACATTAGGAGGGCCTGCTCCCAGTAGCCCCTCTCTTTTGTCCCTGTTTGACAGTGACGATGATTATATTACGACTAATAACACTCTGCCTCATTCTGACCAAGAGAAAAAGAAGGCGGAAGCCCTCACTAAGAAAAAGACTGTGACGTTCCCCACGCAAGCGCAAAAGAGGAGGAGAGACGAGGACTCTAATGGTATTTCTGCAAAGCCCTCAGGTTGGGACGAAGGCCAAAACAAAAGGCTCAGAACCGAATCCAAATCCGCGTCTTCGCCTACGCGAAAGCCGGTAGCCCCTTTCTCTTCGCTAACATCTATCTCGTCGCCCGGGCTCTCCCTCTCTCGTACACCTTCTGCACACGAAATATCGGAGACACCAGCAACAGACAACGAAGACTCCGACGGCTTGGAAAAAAACTCCGTTGCGAACGCGGTTTCTTCGTTTTTGGTTACACCAGATACGGTCCAGTAAGTAGGCATTATTTTATCTTTAAAATTAAGGTTGATGTTTATCTATGATATGACCCAGACATGGAAGTTTTCTAGTGCGCGAAATTGCCGGCTCAGACAAATTCACCACCAGTGCCACTCTTCTCTCAGCCAACGACTCCCCTATCGCCATCCCGCTACCTGAAGATGTGCCTGCTGCGGCAGTGAATGACAACACCCCCGCTCCACGAGTTCCTGACAACACGCCCATCCAGTTCTTGCCACGCAAACCCGCCCCGGGTGATCGCTCCGAGGGCGGCGCATCCTTTGAGATCGGTTTCGAGGTAGAAGACAAAGATCTCGACCAGCCCGGACCGTCGTCTTTCTCCGGATACCCAAAGAAAATCATGCTGGCACAGCGCGAACCAGGCATGTCCGATGTTGCTAAATGGACCTATCCGATCGATACTATAGCATACTACCCTGCGCCAGCGATAGCCTCGAACGCGAATCAGAGGAAGAAGGTTATAACCACGATGGAGACGTGGTCTGATCACAAGCTGGGATCGCGTCAATGGCCTAGAGAGGCAGTTTATTTGACATTCTTCGATCCTATGCTCATGTGTGGGGAGATGCATCGGAAGGTGCTGGGGAAGTCCCTTCACTTATCGGCCGGGGACGAAGAGAATGATCAGGCTGAAGCTGAAGAGTCAAGCAACTCGAGCTCAGAATGAACAAGTCATCGGCAATATTTCCAACGTGTACACTAAGAGTTTTTTTAGCTAACGTCCTCGCAGTACTAGTAGTAATAATGGCTTCCGAAGACACTGTTGAACGATACTCCGCTGATATATATATATGCTCATACCCTGTAATATTATTGTGTATATAACCTTTGTACATTAGCAGTACACTCGGAAGTAGGTTTCTTTTTGTATCTCACTGTACACTTCTACGACTGTCCTACAAAATCATATCCTCCAATTTTGATTCCAATTCCTCTCTTCTCCGCCCGGTCCACGACAGCCGCCGCAATTGTGACATCCATGAGACCGACCCCAACAGATTTGTACACCGAAATGCCCGAGCCAGCACGGATCTTCTCCTTGATATCCTTACACTTCTGCGCGGCGGGCCTGATATCGCCGCCTTCGAGGTCCTGGATGAGGTCCCCAAGCTCGATCAGGTCCGAGCGCGAGAGGCCGGCGCTGATGATCTCGCCCGCCTCCTGAAGGCAGGCGTCAGCGGAGTCGACGAGTAGGCCGTGTGGTAGTGCGCGCTGGATGAGGGAGGTCTCGACTTCGCCCATGTAAGGCTTGTAGGATCCAATGAGGTTCAAGTGTGTCTCGTTCGAGACAAGGGCGCACGGGAAGAGGGCTTCTGTGGATGATGTGCAGCAGCATATTATGTTTGCCTGATCAAAGGAAAAGATAATGTCTTTATTAGATATATCCGCGATTTCCAAGAAAAACTACGCCTACCCTGCTGATTGCCCACCTCCTCAACAACTCATGCTCGTCAACCTCGGATGAAGGGGCCTCAGTGAACAGTGGATAAGCCACAAAGTTGACCCTCGGGAACTTCGGCTGTAACGTTTGGACCAAAGAAGCTGCTCGACTTATGGATCGATTGAATATAGTACATTGCTTGATGGTGGGGAAGAACCTAAGGTGGAGATCGATATGCATTTCCGCCTGCTTTCCCGCACCAAAGACGGCAATCGACTCGGGGTTGTTGGGTCCGATGAGGCGAGTTGCGAGTAAGGAGCCTAGCGATGATGAGGATCATACATGTAGAGAAAGATAAATGGTTATCGAGTCCAAAATTGTCCAATTTATATTCACTTGCATGCTCTTTCTTTGTTATTGTTTACGAACCTGCTGCAGTCCTTAGCGCGGTCAAGTTTCTTGCATTCACGATGGCCTTTGCGGCGCCTGTCTTGTTGTCCAACACCAACGTTGTCCCCGGCAGGCCGTTCTGATCCCGGTTCCTTTCATTGGGCACGGACACAACCTTGATGGCAGTGCCAATGGGTGCTATACGTGATGGCATAAACAAAGTATTGTGGTAGGTCATGGGGATCATGGTGCGTAGTGGGCTGTACGCTTCATTGGTGTCTGGTCGTGTTAGGGCAAAGAAAACAATAGCGCAGAGGACTTGGAGTTCATCGGGTGTGAAGAGCGCCGTAACACGATCCACATCAGCTGCAGAGAGGACGAGGAGCGACATGATATTATATCACAGGTAAAGCCAATAGCCTGAGCCAGGAGTATATTGTGTGTGATTTAGCAAAGTAAAGTGTATAAGATGTGATTATCACTCGGGCCAACCGAATAGAGTCCGATTCGGAGGGAGTAACGCTGCAGATCTTTTCAAGTGCGGACGGAGTACCTCGGGCTGTATAGCGCAACCTGGAACACTGGCAGTGACGACATTCAAGTGACCCATCTCCTTGACTGTTTATATGGAAAGTGTGTACTTAGCATTGTTTGACCATATTACAGAGCCTGATATGTAAGCTATACCTCTGCTGAGCAAGCTGCCGCTGACGAAGCCCCTTCCGAGTCGCTCATATATAATTATAAAGTCCGAGTCATGGTTAGTTACTGCCTAAGCGTTGATCGCAGATGCAGTAGGATGAACACACAAACACTGTCGAATATATGAACCACTATGTAGATCACTTGTATATAAAATATTCAGGAATGGATATGATGGATAGGTCGTATACAAAAAGGCCACACAGTGGATATACTAGTGAACAGTATACAGATGAGTAAACAAGGAATAGACTTAGCATATACGGAGAAACTGGCTGGATGCGGTAAGGAGCGTGGTATATCAATGAGATCTGATATATATAAAAATGTTGATAAAAGGGTAAAAAAAAAAGAAAAGAAAAAAAAGATCCACAACAGTACCAGTAATCAAACAACTCCGAGGAAGTGCTAGGATTTAACGTTCTCCACGACGCTCCTCGACGACATGAGTGACCCATCTCTCCAAGATCTCAGTGAGCATCTTCGTCCAACCATCTTCCTTTCTCGCAATAATACGGGCATCAAAATACATAGGTGGCTCGTCGAGCGAAGCAAACTTGGATGCTGATGGGGAAGAGGCGGGTGATGCTTTGATGCCCTCCACCTCTTGAGGAGGGGTAATGATCGGAATGAGGTAACGCAACTTCAGAGCTCTATAAATAAATAAAAGGGGTTAGTATATTTCAGATTTTTGGTAGAGCAATACGTACGCAGCCCAGATCCTAAAGTTGTCCGTCCGCCGGAACGTCCAGCTCTTTTTGGCACGATCCTGGCCCTCCTTGTCTTGGGTCAACTTGTTGTTCTCTTCGAGCGCAATGATGTCATGTATAGCATCTTTGCTCACGTAGCCCCAAGGCTTGCGAGAACGGCGAACGCCGGCGTTGTACGCCACGCAAAGCAGTTGTCCTGATGACAAGCTTTCAAGAAAGGCCGACGAAGACGAAGGAGGGGCGAGGAACGGGAGGAGGTTTGCAGGGAGTAGATGCACGAGTAACGCATGAGCACGGCCTTTGGGTATGGATTAGTAAAAGCAGCAAAATGAGGGAAACCACGGTTCGGAGGACTTACCAAGAGGATCATCGGGGAAAGAAGTTCTCTTAGCCCATACAGGCAGATCCTCATCATCAATGACATTTTCCAAGATCCCCTCTTCTTGTTCTTCGGCTATCGCTTCCGGCTCCTCAGCAAAGCGCGCATTCCTCATCAAGTCGACAGCACTGGCCGAAACCACCCTTCTTGTAGCTGTAAGCCTGGGAGAGGCACCGGTCAAAGCGGCCAGAGCATCGTTTCGTGCTTTCGACCTCGACTCCAGCTCCCTCTCCCAGCCTCTCTTCCCGTTCAGTGAGCCATCAAACAACGTACTGTCGACTGTGTCCAAATAATGGATGATCGCCACACGCTCCTTCTCCAGATCCTTGAGCCGTATGTCTTGCTTGTACAACCAGCCGCTGCTAAGCACAAGTTTCTCATCCCAGTACTCCCTTGGTTCTTGCACCACTTCGTTGAGGTTAATGTCATCCTCTTCTTCCCAGACAGGAACAGAGTCCTGGCGACCCTGCACCCGGACGAGAGAGAACGCAGCTGGCGCACTGAGACCGACGTCCATCTCATGCACAGCCTGTAGATTGGAGCCATCGTCGGAAACGGACGATGGAGATGCAATGCGTGGGATTGATGCGCCAACATTGACATTACCACCGCCAGTGCTAATGCTGCTACTGGTCTGGGAAGGGCCGTCGAACTGACCATGATCGCTCTGCGCATCGTAGGCTTCGTCTTCGAGGGGCAAGCGGGAGGATACCTCCAACTGACGCAACATATCGAGGACGTCGAGCGCCGAGCGTCGAATACGTACCAGGGTGTTGCTGTTTGCAGATTTGGAGGACGAACGAGGCCTGTTTTTGCTTGGCGGGAGACTCGACAATGAGCTTGGACGGAACTGGCGTTTGTTCGAAGGCAGGTCGTCATCTGGGAGAGATACAACGTAGTTGCGAATCGATCGCACGGCGCGTGTAGTGGTGATAAGCGTTGATAGGACGTCAAAGCGATCCGTCTGTGTATCGTCTTTGGGGGAAAGGTCAGTGCCGATGCCCCAGGCGTGCACGACTGCATTGAGATCCTCAACTACGCCCGGTAAGAGTGTATCAGGGTCGGTCTCGACATTTTTCACATGGGGAGGAAATTCGAGGTCCATCCGCTGCGGGATAAGCGGGGACGGGGGAAGATCGATGGACTTGAGGCTCGAGATGGACGGGTTTGTCCTGACGTGCATAGGTCCACCAATGGCTGGCACCAATCCTTTACCTTTGGGTATTGCACTACATAGCACCGATATTAGGGGATGAAAGCCGACTAAGGACAAGGGAAATACCTCTGCTTTGCTGCAATCCCAGTCTTGGTAAAGTAGTGCTGTAGGTGCTCTATGCTCCCCAGGGCCATGACACTCTGCCGCTTGGCCGCACTGCGACTGAATGGTTTCTCGGTCTTGTTGGACGAATTAAGACGAGGATAAAAGGCACTATGCTTGCGTCTCATAGCAGGTGCAGACTCTAGGGTGCCCGTGGTATCTGGCGTGAGCAACAACGACTCTGGTGTGCCGGTCGAGTCAGGCGTGAGCATGGGGGGCGGGGAATCGGTGTGACGAGAAGACATGGATACAAATGGACACAGAAAAGAAGATTATTAGCAAGAGATGTAAACAAGGTCAGAGAGCGTCTGTCGTGAGCTTTGTGGACCAAAGCAAAATGATGAGAAGGAGCGTGCAAGAAAGGATTATTACTGGTATTTAGTAGACTGTTGGCGGTGGGGGAATAAGAAATGGATGTAATACGTGTGTCATTTATTATTACAGTGTCATGTATTATTACAGTGCTCCGTTGCCTGAATCATCATCTCTCCCCATAGCCGCCAAAAAATTGCGAGAAAAATTCCCAGCGGGTGTCTGCGTCTGCTTGATGCCCAGCCGTCCTCCTTTTTCTCACTGATTAATCACTATGGCAGTCGAATCAGCTGTCTTCTCCTCCTCTGGCGCCGACGCAATAACCCGCCAGCTCGACGTCGGCGAGGCACCCTCCTTCACATCTCGCTCTGAGCTGGAGCAATTTTACGAGATCGAGCGCACGGCAAGGGAAATTACTCAAGGCGGCTACAAGCGAGTGGGCATACATCATTAGCGTCATTTTCATTATCATCATCACTGTTGCCAACCATGAGCGCATCATCAGACAGCACTGCAATTCCCAGATGAACTGTTGCATGACTCGGTTACTATTTATCGGATGCTCAAAGCGAGAATACAACCAGACCAAGAGTTGTATGTGCTTGCAGATACGTCCTATGGTAGGTAAGTTGCTTTCGTCAATCGTCACCAAGTACAGCTCTCATACTATGCTACAGTTGCTGCGTAGATGAAGTAGCAGCGTCCCACGTCGATGCAAATGCAATAGTCCATTACGGCCATGCCTGTCTAAGCCAGTGTGTATGCGTATAGATCATGCCAACCTCATGGCCTAACATGCAGTTTTATAGGCCATCAAGAATTCCAGTGATATTTGTCTTTGGAACATCCTCCCTCGACATTGAACAGTGTGTATCATCCCTGGCAGACACAATTCTGGCATCATCTGTCAAGAAATCGGACTCTAAGATAGTCCTTTTCAAGCACGATGTCTTGTATCAATGCGTAGCAGGTAAGATGATTCAATGCTTTTTAGCTGATAAGAGACCTCATGAATCATCCAGACGAGATTATAACTTTATTAAGAGATCGCTTGTCTAATGACGAAATAGCTGTACATTACGATATTGTACCCTTAAAAATGGATCCTCTGGACGCCCGCCCTCAGTTGACGGATAACGCTACAAAGCCTACGTCCAATCCCATGGCTGCACCGATATACGATCTAATAGTGTATGTTGGCGGCGAAAGCCTCACTTTGACCAACATTTTGTTAACGAATCCTACGACCGAGGTACGCATATAATCATACAAATCTGATTATTTTATTGATCATACTCGTTATCTACCCTAGGTCCACTCTTACGACCCAATAACACGCTCCGCACGTCTCGAGTCCGTACGCACGAACCGCATCCTTATGAGACGCTATGCCATCCTCCAAAAAGCGCGGGACGCAGACGTGATCGGAATCCTCGTAGGCACACTCGGCGTAGGTGCGTAAACCATCCTCCTATCCATACCCCTATCGTCTTTCTTGAGAAAAAACTTTCATCTCATACTAACAACCCGCGTCTTGCGACTGACACAGGGTCATACCTACCCCTAATCACCCACCTACGCAAACTCATCGCCTCGGCGCACAAAAAGAGCTACACACTGGCCGTAGGCAAGCTCAACCCCGCCAAACTGGCCAACTTTATCGAAATCGAATGCTTCGTCGTCGTCGCCTGCCCAGAGAATAGCGTGATAGAGTCGAAGGAGTTCCTTCGGCCGATCGTGACGCCGTATGAGCTCGAGCTGGCGTTGCAGTCGACGCAGCCGAGTTGGGGGAGCGATTATGTGCTTGATTTCAATAAGCTGCTGGCTACTGCTGGTGCTTTGGTTAAAGAAACCACGGGCGAAGAAGAAGACGGCCTGGATGAGGACAGGCCTTCTTTCTCCCTCGTCAGTGGTACATACCGCCAAGCGAAAAAGTTTGGAGGTATGTATCGATATCGCCTCACTTACACACTTATTCTGTTGCTCACGCCTATCCCCCTGAAAGTATCAGACAGCTCATCAGAACAATCATCATCATCGCTCAATGGCACCATCATTGTCCGTAACCAGGACGGGACCGTGGTGACGCTTAAAGACAGCGCTGCGGGTAAGTTCCTTTCTTGCTCCCTAATCGCGTTACAAATAGAAACCCGTTTCTATTTCTCTCACACCTCTTCCTTTCAGGCCAATTCTTGCAAAACCGTACCTACCGAGGGTTGGAGCAACGCATTGGCGAAGACAGCCCCGGTCTCCTCGAAAAAGGCAGGAGTGGTGTAGCAAGAGGGTATGCGGACGATAAGAAGCATGACAATCAAGGGTCCTGAGGGGTTTCCATGCATTTGCAGTAGCAAGAATGAATAAGAGTTGTATTAGTGGAACAGACTAATGTTACACATATGAGCGAAGGTAGGGAGAAGAGATGGTACAGAGGTTATGACTGTTCAGCATAAATCTGGGAAAAAGAAAACATTAGTTATCATGGATGGGAAATGGATATACGCCAGTAGGGGACGCCTTTGGGTAACACTCACCTTGATAGTCTTGTCCGCACCACCAGTAATCAATCGTGTTCCTGTTTGGTCGAACGTCGAGCAGAACACGCCAGCCTCTGCATCGAGGGAGCCAGGCTGGGGAATATCCTCCATGTTCTGGAACGGCGTTCCGGTGTTGTAGTCCCAGAAGGTAAGGGTACCGTTGTCACCTAATTTATTCATAAATCAGAGTGCGGTTCAAGATTTGCCAGAATTATTCTCCTAACCTCCAGAGAAGAATACGCCTTCAGCATTGACTGAGAGCGTGTTGATAATGGCATTGTGTCCACTAAAGTTGAACACAAAGTTGCCATCGGGGCACTTCCATTTCTTAATGTTGTTCCCACCAGCAGAGCCCGATGCGAACGAGAACTCCGTGGGGTGAATGGCCAGAGCACGCACTGACTTTTTGTGGTGCGTCAGTGTTGTCATCGTCTTACCCGCAGCAAGGTCCCATAGCCTAGCAGAATGAGAAATCTCGTAAGCAACTTGGCACCACGAATGGAATCCCCAAAAAGGACCAACCTGACTGTAGTGTCCATGCTGGACGTGATAACCTGCGGATCCGAATCTTGACACTCTACATCAGCAACCGTGCCAGTGTGGCCCGCGAGGGTGTATATTTGGGCCTTCGTCCGCATGTCCCAGACTCGTGCCGACGCATCACGACCAGCTGTGACGAGCACGTCCAGCGTGGGATGCAAGCTGAGGGTATATACGCCGGACAAATGACCGTGGTAATGGCGGATGACCTTATTAGCTTCTAGGTCCCAACATTTTACCATCTATGAACGTGTAGAGTTGGTATTTAGATGACGAACACCATAAAAGGAGAAACAATCGACAGACCTTGTCCTCTCCACATGAAAACAGGTAAGGATGACGCGACGATACAGCCAAACCGCGTACTGTCGAAATGTGACCCGTCAAGGAAAGCTTGAGCTCGCCAGAGGCAAGGTCCCAAATTTTGATGACACGGTCACCAGCACCCGTAGCGAACCACTTGTTCCCAGGCTCAACTGCAACACTGCGTACCCAGCCCAAGTGACCGGAGATGACACGCGCGAGCTTCCAAGGAGCATGGTAGGTAGGCTTGACCGTCCGTACGGTTTTGTGCAGTGCCAGTGCCTGGGAGAGTTTGTCGGAGGATGAGAATGTTGATGGTGTATATGTGGGCGTTTTGTCGATAGTTGCAATGATGCGGGAGGTATCGCTCGAGGCTGGATGATGCTTTGTTGTCAGTATGTACAATCTAAGCGTTAGTTTCGAGATATGCACTCACGGCCAGCGGTAATGGCTTTTCTGGCTTCTTTGGGACGTGCAGGACCAATAGGGCCTTGCTGTGATAAAAGCGCTCGAGGGAGCTCCTTGAAATCTTTATATTCGTCATTGATTTTGACAGAGAGTCTTAGGCGAGCACTATGAGTGTCAATGGTAAGTAGGCATGTTGCTCTTCTGATACCAATGCTTTCTTATTAGCCCTAACCTCTTCTCATCGTCTCTTAGGCCCTCATCGGCGCATGATGCGAAGACGTCTCGTGTTCGTTTGGCACTTGTCTTGAGTAAAGGCTCCAACGAGGGCAGTGCGTAGGTGGCCATGGAGAAAGCGAGTGGTTTGTATGCAAATCAAGTACAGAGCCAAAGAACGCCTTTGATGATAGCAATCGGACTGAAAGACTCTACAAGAGATATGGCCAACAAAGCCGGGCCTTTTGGAGCTGCTTGAAGGTGATTGAGGCCCAAGCGAGAGGATGGCCACAAGAAGGTGTTTGTCTCTGTTTGCGTGGCACCAACGCGCCTTGGCTCTCGACGACGACGACGGCGTGGTGTGGCAATTTGTGCGAGTACAAGGACGGCTTATAGCTTTATAAAGAGGTACTTGCAGTAGTCGGTATTAGCTGTAGATAGACCATGTCGACCGATCTTGTAGAGCTGAGAAAGCTCGCGAAGCAGGTATCTGCTTCGACTTCAGACGAGGTTCGTGTTCGTGACGCTAAAGGCTGCCCCTCGGACGTCGTGTGATGTTGGTCTTGGTCTTCTTCACAGGAAACACTTCAACTTCTCGGCAGACTCAAGAAGGAATTCACTGTAAACGAACAAATCCTTAGGGTAAGCATTTGTTGTTTGTCTATATATATACATATATATACATCTACTCTTACTAATCTAACTCCTATATAGGAAAGCAAGGCTGGTCTCGCTGTTGGAAAGCTCCGCCAGCATGGTAGCAGGGCCATCGCCGATGCAGCCAAAGACCTCGTCAAGAAATGGAAGAACGAGGTAGAGCAGGCCAAAACCGCTGCTGGCAGCAACACCAAGACCGCCGCAGGTATGGGTACATCTTGTTATCACCTTCTCCAACGGGCGCTAATCATATTCCTAGTTATCCGCAAGACCCAGTCTACCGCTGCTAGCTCAAACGCTTCCGCGGCCTCGTCGCAGAACAAATCTGATGTCCGCAACGCCAAAAGCGATGGCATCAAGACGACCTTTACCGGCGATAAGACCCGCGATGCGTGCGTTATACTCATGTACGATGCTCTGGCGTTTGACTCAGGAGCACGTACGTATGCTTGTCTTTATGACTCATGCACACATTGATGTGCCTTGCTATATTTAACAGCATCAGAACAAATCTCTCAGCGAGCCGTGGCCATCGAAAAGGCAGTGTTCAACGAATTTGGCAGCACCACTGCAGCATATAAAAGCAAGATGCGTTCGTTCTTTGTCAACCTAAAAGACAAAAACAACCCCGGCCTGCGCGCGAGCGTCGTTAGCGGTGGAATATCAGCAGAGCGTTTTAGTAAGATGACCAGTCAGGTAAGGTCCCTTTTCCATGTCGTACTAGCGATGCTCAATCTTGTACTTAGGATATGGCATCCGCCGAGAGAAAGGCAGCTGATGACAAGATCAAGGAGGAGAATTTGTTCAAGACGCTTGCAGCCGAAGAGCAGCAAGCTGAGACAGATGCATTCCAATGCAGTAGATGCAAACAGGTCAGTGGCAGTGACTTCATACTTTCCTTTTCCTTAATTATTGATAAAAATTGGTCTTCCAGAGGAAATGCCGATACCGCCAGGCACAGACTCGCAGTGCTGATGAACCTATGACAGTATGTTGCCTTTTACTTTATTTTGTTAATTTTTTTTTTTTACTAAAAATGTTTATTAGACCTTCGTCACGTATGTTACTTTCATATCTTCTACTGATTTTCTAGCGCACCGTGCTGACCACTTTCTACAGCTGTACAGTATGCAACAACAGGCAAGTGCTTTGTTCGTCATACAAGATTTCTGTCGTACTCACTCTACCTTTTTCTTGCAGGTGGAAGTTCTCATAAATCCCTCGTCCTCGTATCACAATTCGCTCTGCTTCTTTCATTTTCCTCTGCTGAGTCTGCACAGCCCTTTTCTTTGCTTCTCTCTTCTTTTTTCGCCCAATCATCCATGTACTATGCTGCCATAACAGACTCGCAATGTTTACATTCTCTATACCTCTATACCTTCCTTGTCTGCATTCGTACGACTCAATGCAAACCTTGACGTTTAATCTGCATACATGCCTCGTATATTGTCGTCAAGTAGATGAGTCGACTTCTGGGCTAGATTACCAGCACAGCATCATATCGCGTGCACACAACCCTCAATATTGAAGGTTAATTGCGAGATAGCCCTACCTATCCAGAATTGTCAGTGGATTGCTTCACTTGCGTTTGTGTGGCGATTCACCCACTAGCTGATGCACAATCTCTCGAATATAAAAACGGTAGAATCAAAAACATTCAGAATAACAAAAGCACAAGATCGTATAATCAGAATACACATGTATCTGTATCCTTTACTACATCCTGAGTCAAGAAATAGGGGGAAACAAAAGGGAACGTGGGTACTAGTATGAAGGGGGCGGAAACAGCTGTACGAAGCAAATCCGAGAATAAACCTATATATTTTAAGGAAATAAAGAAAAGTCCTTGCAGGGGATTAAATATTGGTATATACATATATCGCAGGGATTGAATATCTCGTCGTTCATCCAGATCAATGAGGTATGAAGAGAAGGAAGTATAAGGGGAGAGAGAGACGAAACTTGGTAGAAAGAATAGAATCGTTGTACGAGAATCAGGAACACTAAAAGGACAAAACAGTCGGCCAGGCAAATCTCCAGTGTCATGATCGTCATCATCAAGCGGAGAGCATATGTCCGTCGTATAGTGTTTCGCAATACCAATCAGTATTAACCACTCCAGCAGTACTGTGCAAAGCACGACTGGCACACGCCGCTCCTCGCGGCGCCCAACCTCTGACGCTCACGGTCAACAACGGCACAGGCAAGGCATGCCGGCCAGTTGGGATCGGAATCGGTGCTGCTGCCGTTAATGGGGGCGATGCCCTGGGTAGCAATGAGCTGGATCTGGTCGAGCATAGCAGCGATATCGTCAACGGGGTAAGATTCCGTCGTGGTGCTAATGTTCGTCAGCGTTCTTGGGTCAGCGCGGGGTGGGCCGCCGTTGGCGATGTAGATGACGAGGGGCGGTACGTCCTCGGAGGCAACGTTGTCCACGTCGCAGCCGAAGAAGGTCGGGCGGGTGACGAGGCCCTGGGCAAGGAAGATAGAAACATTCTGGGGCACAGTAGGGAATGAGTAACTCGACGGGAAGTATGCGACTCGCTCTTGTGTGGACTACATGAACGAAGGGTGATATTATCAGTTATCAGAACTTGAAAAGACTGTATAGGGTGTAAAAACTCACAACGAGAGCATCTCCATTCGCATAGCCGTTGTTGTCACCGCTCTGTAATAAGTCACTCGTTAATACTGTGGGATGAACAGGAGTTGACCTGGATGTACATACGGCATCGATAGCAAGAACAACATCCACGCCGCGAGCCTTGACGAGTGGTGGCTGGATAGGAATCACTTCGCCATCTTCACCTCCGTCGACCGGTGTGAGATAATCGTTTCCGGATTGGATGAACGTATCCGGCTTGACCCCCTTGAACGGGTTCGGAATCGCTAAACCATCCAGAGGGATATTGGGAAAGGGAAAGAGGTTTCCAAGTGTCTTCATAATCCCGCTAATATCTGGGTTCTGGGTTGGATCATATTCATTGAACAGGAATGAAGAAGATCCCATGATGAATGACGCTTGATCGAAATTCTGAACGCATTTCGAGCTTGGCGTGGTTCCCAGGTACTGTGTTGGCGCGAACGCGGCCAAAGATGGATCCCAAGAGCCCGTCTCGTATAGGTTATACTCCAGGATCGGGTTTGCCTGGGGTATGAAGTTGCCGTTTGCGGTGGAATAGTTTCCATTGGTAGAATAGATGTCAGAGATGATGATTGGGAATGGCTGACTATACGTCAGGAGAGAATTGACGGAAGAAGCGAGACCAGACCAGGTGACGCCAGCTCCATGAGTCTTGGTGAGACTAAAGGTTGCAATGTCGCTGGCTGTGGTTCCATTTACAAAGTGCCGAGCCAGCGTGCGTGCATAGATATCATTCAAGGTAACGGGGAAACCAGTGCCAAACTTGCCCGCCGTCTCCGATACAAGTGTGGCAATGTAGGCCGTATCGACGAGAGGGTCGGACGAGGGAGTTAGGAAACCATACTGCGGCAGCCAGCCAGAGTAAGTGTCGCCGTCCCAAGGCTGTGAGTACTCGGAAGATGGCCCAAATACCAGATTACGGAGAGGTGGGAAACCGGCCTGCGTCAATGAGCCAACGCTAAAAGGAGTTGTTTAAGATCGGTATAATAATCAAAGATATGAATGCTCACAACCAAGATCCGCCGGAGAGACCAGCCAAGTACGTCGCTGTCTGTAGTAAACCGCTGATTCCTGACTGCTGCTCCGAGCGAGCGTCGATGGCATTGAGAATGCCCGCACCGAATATAGCCGCTCGATATCCACCGCCGCTCGTTGCGATCCCAAACGTAGGCAAAGTGGAATTGCCAGAACCCGTGAGGATGTCGGATACATATAACGGCAGCTCGACGTTTGTGGCTTTTACATTAGCCAGATATGCCTTCCATGCGTCAGGCAACAGCGCCTTGCGATTCTTGACGTATTCCTGTTCGCCAGCACTGAGAGTCTGTCCACTTGCCGTCGTTGATACCTCTCGGACAAGCGTGAAGCCTGCAGGACAATTGCTAATAGTAGGTGTGTATGCCTCCAAAGCAGTTTTGGCTTCCACAGGCCCCAGCACAGAGAGCGACGAGATGAGGCCAACGATGAGAGTCAGACCAGTGAAGACAGCCATTCCCTAATGACCTAATGACCGACAGGGTTGTGGACTCTAACGGGGAGGTATTGTGCGTCCATCTTATACTGTCGATTCGCTAAGCAGGCTGACAATGTGGAATCTGTCAAATCCGACAGCCAGTCCAGAACGGATCCGACAAAAAGCGCAGAAAATAATCCGTTCCTTTGATATGTTTTGGCATATGTCGTTTAGGCAAAGCAGTTGGCTACACCAGTCCGCCATTATAGCGTTGCTAGCATGTGTATGACGAGCGGGATGCCAGAAGCTCATGAGACCTCTACCAATAATCCGTTGATCTTGTTTTGAAGTTTTGAGGAATATTTTGAGCTGTCGGTCACTTCTACCCTTTGCCTCAGGCTCAGGGCAAGCAAGTGACATCTTTTATTTTATTTTATCGCGTCCACCTGAGTACCTAGAGAAGGCACCAGCATAATAAAACCAACCAGAGTTTCTGAGTTGAGTACAAACGGCAGGGGATATTCGCATTAACAGATGAAAAATAAGCCATCTGATTGGCTGAGACTCATTTGCCGATCGGCTAAGGGCAAATATCATATACAACGCTGTGTTGGCGAGACAGTTCATTTGTAATGATTGACGCACCATAATATTGATGATCTAATCCCGAAATTCCATGCAGGCCGCATCCAGTTCGGCCCCGCCCCTATGTCGGCCTGAACCTGGAGTCCTGACCGTCAAGATCTCCACGCAGCGCTCTGTTAGTAGTCTAGCAAGTCGCAACTCCGATCTTCAACACCCTCTGCTCTGCTTTACATTACTTCGCAAGGTACGACTGAAGCCCTCGGGCTAGTATAGCCCCATTTCGGGGGACAGCATGCCATCAACAATTACAAAAGTTAATTTTACTCAAAAGCTTCGGATGGTAATATGAGAACACATGATACATATATTACCGCTCCCCGTATCCGGTGTGCTACCGTGACCGACAGCCGTTGTCCGTCCATCGCAGTCTTGGATTACCTTCCAGAAGGACCTCCTTATTCGAACTGTAAACAAATCCGGACTAAAGGACAGCACTAAAAATCAGATTGTGGCATCCCCGCCGGTCTAAAGATGGTCCTGGGAAATCTCATCTGTTGCCGACCTTATCCTGACATATCAGTGAATCAAGGCATGAAACAAGGATGTTCATTCATTTTCAAGTTTTCATGTTAGCACTAGCAAGACAGAAATTCATTTGTTTATTGTTACCACTGCTTTGTGTGTATATACAAGTCTATACAGTGTGTATTAAGTGGTTTGAAGTGGGGAAACTTGGAGCGATTATAGGGGGGGGGGCGAGTGCCCTACAATGGGGTGAGTCTGGAGACTCAAAAATATGGTGATAGAGAGGGAAGAAAAGCGGAGAGAGGGAAACAAAATCAAAAGGAGATTCAGACGGTATCTGTGTAGTTTGGGAAGCGCTGTGTCATGTCTATACGTGAGTGTCTTTGAAATGTTGTGCTTTTTTTAAGAAGGTTGGAAAATGATTGATCATTCATGGTGGGTGGGGCGTTTATAATGTTTCAACGCTAAGAACCTTGTATCGCTGCAGTGGGGTAGTGGTAACCTGGGTCGTTGCCATTGAAGTTCTTCAAGCTCGACCCGCCCGGAGTTCGATTCTCCGTTGCAGCAGTGATATATTTTTCTTTCTTAAACCTCCAAAGTCATGACGCATGATGACCCCCGACGGCGGGTGTATTTTTTAGGTGCCCAAGCTTTTGTCATGTTATGAGGCTGAAGCATGCTTCCCATGCCTAACGACCCTTCAGTAGCTTCGTCCACACTATTCTTACACTCGGGAGCTTGGGCCCATTTGCGTTCCATTGCAGCTTTCTTGAATCTCCATAGCTATATCATTTTGGAGAAATGGATGAAGACTTGCTAAGGCAGGAATTTCGCCAACGACTTTTTTTCAGGCTCAAATTTATTATTTACAGTCTCAGATATATATACATATATGACACGGGTCACCATGACGAAAAGTCACCCTGGTGAAACATCGGTGCTTGCCCACTGCCGCCTTTGAATATTATGTCATCTATCCTATGAAGCACATCGCGATCAATAGCGGAAACGGACACAAGTCGGTACATCCGCCAGCATCGAAGAAGGAACACCACATGCGCTGCCACAAGGCCGCAACCCCGGTTGTATGTGTTCTGTGAAGATATTCCAAGGTGAGAATACTGGCGTATAGATCGCATATTGCGAAGACACTGTAGGTGAATGGTGATCGATGATCATGAGCACAACTGCAAGGCCAATTAATAATGCACCGGGGAATTGGCCAAGGTGGTCATGGTTTTTTTTTTTTTTTTTTTTTTTTTTTTTTTTTTGCAGCTCGGGTTCTAGGCTCGCTGCATAATAGAATTCGATAATCGATGGCATGCTCACATTTATATTGATGGCGTCCAGTAGCTGAAGAAGGTAAAAGAACAACTGCTTACGGCAGCTGCCAATGTTGAGCATCATGTGTAACTGAATGTGGAAGCTGAATACCCGTCTGTCACTACCATACCGCTAAACGTGTATTTGCCATCCTTCAAATTCATAGCTTTTGCATGATCTTATATTGCAGAACGGATATAAAAAGCAAGATACTCATACAAGCTATTACTGCTCCTTCCAAAAAGTTCTTTTTGAGCCGCCAGTAAAAAGAAAGAAATAAGCATAGGCATAGTCATATGAAACACGAATGACAGGCAGAACGCCCACTCATGTGTTCACAGGACCTGGGGCCAAGCAAAAATTGGTAACGCCCTTTATTCTTACACCCATTTAATCACCTTTTCTTCTTCTCGGTTTCCGTTACATTTTTTATAGCTTCAATTTCAATGAAGATCGCTGTCATCTTCGGGGTCGCTATCGCCATAGTCAGCCAGCCCACCCAAAGCGGGTTTTGACGCGTCGATTGTGGCGGCCGACCGCGCCTGGGTTTGTTCCTCAGCTAACTTGGCTTTGACCAGCCGCCAGCGGCGTGACCAACGACCCCTGAGGAAAGCAAAGCGGGCATCATTGCCGTGGTTGGCTAGGATACGCATCTCGAGATGGACAGAGTTATTTGAGGTCGACAGGTGTTGGGCTGTACGACGCATGAGCTCAAGCTGCGCTTCATCGGGCTGTCACAATAACGATAAGAGCAAAATCCAAAAAGGTCCGGGTTATTGGTCGATGATGAGAGAGCAATTATGGGAAGAGAGTACGAGGGCGCGTACCTCTTCATCACTACCACCCCAGACATCCACCTCTTCCTCTCCCTCCTGACCCTGCCCATCATCATCATCATCTCGATCTTCAGCCCCTGGGTTCCCCTCAGCTTCCTGCATGGCCTTAATGCGCTTTTCCCTTCCTTGTTCAATCTCTCTTCGGCGCCTTTCCCGACGGTGTTCCTCTACTTCCTCAGGGCTGAGAAGGAAGGTGTCTTCCTCATCGGAGGGCAAATCTGACCATCCCGTGGGCGATTCTGGAGCGCTGCCTTCTTCTTCAATGATTGGGGTGACAGTGCCCTGCTTCGAGAGGGCATCCAGAAACAGACGAACGTCGAATCTAGTGTGGGAAGAGAACAGAGAAAATAAATAAGTAAGGTCTCAATAATGTTCGCGCCTGAATAACAGAGAAAAGGGAAGAGTGGTAGCGGAGATGAACTCGAATTAGTGTTGGGTCAGAGTTAGTGCACTGGAGTAGCCATGGCTTTTGGTTTATTGGCCGTATCGTAGCACGAGGCGTGCGCGACAGACGGAACAAGAGATACATGCACAGCACACACACACACACACACACACACAGAGAGAGAGAGAGAGAGAAGAAAAAAGTTTGCGTGCTTGACGTTGTTCGCCCATAAGCCTCACGTACCTATCCATCAGGACCCCGTGTCCGGTGCCACTGTCCTTCCGAATGGCAGCGGTCCTAGAAGAAGGCACAACGTCAAACTCATCATCGTCATCACGTATGCTGGTAGTGGTGGCGTATGAAGACGACAATTTGCCAGTGGAAGAGGCAGAAACAGGCTGGGCAGCAGCAGAAGCAGACGTGGTTTCTGAATACGGATGCCATGCTATGAGCGTATTGTTGGGGTTTTGCCAGTCCAGAGCATAGGCTGAATCTGCGGCTTTAGGCCCTCTTCGTACATCAGCTTCATACGCCTGTAAAGATAGAAACGTGTGGTTGACGACGCCACCAGCCACTCGACCTTGACCATAACCATAGCCACCATAGTGGCTGGATGATATTCGCCCAGAGGAATTCCCAACATTAGTATGAGTACCGACGCTTGCATTGGAAGGGAAATCATTGAAGAGACTAGCGGCACCATCAGCTTCTTCATGAGCCGCATCACCACTGTGCCACATGTGGTCGTTGTCGCGATGCTTTCGCTTGCGTGGACGGGGCATCGCGACTGAGTACAAGTCTACTACTGCCGTAGTTGGTATTCTGAATGCTTTTTTTTCTTTTTTAAGTGTTCTTGGCCCTTGAAGCCAGCGACAAGTCCCGGGCGGCCGCTGGTTGAAACTGAGATGATTGAACTAAACGAAACCTGGTCGGGGCAACTAAACAAATCGGGCCGGATTGTCCGAACTGGTTGATGAACAACCTTCCCGTCGGCGTCCGCCTAAAGTGTATATGTACTTGGTCCATGTCAGCTGATACACACAAGGACAAACATGAACAAAGTTGTAAAATGGGAAATCATCATGTCGGTCCGGATACACACACAATCGATCCAAGAAATTAGCATGGATTTATTACATATAACGAATCAGGGTATGAAGCTGAAGTAGAGAAGTTACTGATACACGATAAATTATACAGATCTTTTAGGTTGCTTGACTGATAACGAGTCCTCTCAGGTCGCTTAGTAAGCGGCACCGCGTCTCCTCCTGCGGTAATGGTGAGTACCCGTGCGCATGCCACTCCTCCTTGATGCGAAGCAGCATCTGCAGCAAAGGATCTATAGGATGAAATTTTAGCTGAGAAGCCAGGAAAGCGGAGCCGTAGATGCCATATACTTACATCTAGTATAACATCAACGATGGTGACAAGGACCCAGGTGATCGCAGAGACAATCGCCTCGACTACGCCAAATACGGCGGCAACGACTGCCTCAATGGCACCACCAATAGCAGAAATGATAGATCCCTAGATCGTATACTTTGAATACGCAAGCCGGAGTTAGGAAACCAAAGTGAACTGACCATGTTGTGAGTGTGGTTTTGGTGAGTTGATATGTAGAGTAATGCAAGTGTGTTAAGTGAAGTGTGTGATGCCGATTCTGGATGTTTGAAATGCGCTTATATGTCTCTGGAGATACTGGGGATACGATGACATGACGCAGGCAGACGAGGGCCAACGACGTCATGTCCTATGTATGCATGGAGAAGTTTGGTGCTTCATGCCAACTTTCAAATGGCCAACTGGGCGCAGGGCAAGCGGAAAACCACCGTCGCGGAGAATTGAGAGCCACTTACACCTGTGTGGGTATGAGGTATCCTGCGCTCCACTTATTGATCAATGCATAGGGCACGATGACGTCATTGCCCGACTCTATTCTGTTCTCTATAGACATGTTGTTGTTCCTCCCAACAGCCTTCGTTATCATGAATTTTGGCCTGCATGCGTGTCATTGGCACCAGCGTACCCCCTGTGTACTATCGTCGTCTATTCTCCTATCGGATCAGGGTCATAATAGGCATTCTCGTTAAAATCTCTATAGGAAAGATAACGAACCTTTGCCCATAAGAAACTCCATCCCAGATTGCTGGGCATTGCTCATTTGCATAGTTTGTAGCTCCGGGAGCCAGGTTTGTGTATGAATGTATGTCGATAAGTGCGGCCATCCCTCGCGATTTCAACATGTTATTCAAGCTGGCATGAATGAATGAATGAATATGGTTTGCAAATTTGCAAGTTCTTAAACTTCCCTCACGTTACATAATCGCCGCTGGCCAATCGAAATAAATAAATAAAAAAGGTTTAGACGATGATAAGCTTCCGACAAGCCGCTCAAGCGTCCCTTGCTCCGTCAGCAGAACTTGGGCATCTGCAGGCCTGGCTTTCAGTAGGTCCTCCACCAGTAGACGGGGAAAATGTGCGTTCGTCTAATCCTAATACTGACCAGAGAACTACTGGAATGGTCCATCGTCTGTTACAGCATTGGCTAACGACCCTCCCTCACTACATTTCATTACGTTATCTTCATGTCTACAGATACCGTTACTGCAACTTAAAGGCCGCTTGGAGCTGCTCCAAGTATGTCAACAGAGGCTAATAACTCAGAACGTACTCCGTTGCTACCAACGGATTCAACCCAGACAGTACCACACTCATCAAAGGGTCGCAACTCATCGTCGGACCTTCTTACTACTCGTGCCAGTGGTGCTGAAAACATCGATGACCTGCAAGACTTGGCCAACGGATCTACCGAGGTCAAGCATCGCACTTGGGCCACTTACGCCTGGTGGGCCTTCCTGGCCATCATGACAACTTTGGCCCTCGTATTCCTCATTAAGGGTTTCATCGAGTCAGATGACACTGGCGTACGTTTGCCAACTGCCCTTGGGTCATCTGATTTCATTACATATTGATTGGGATACGACCTACTGCTGGCAGTTTGATTTGAAGAAAGCGCTGAAATCAGCCCTGGGTGGTGGATTGAGCGGCGCAGCAGGTCAGTCGGTCGACTATGGTTTAATTGCAGTGAATCAACTGACTCGGTATGAATTGTCTAGCTATGGTTCTCCAGGTGCTCACGTTAATGGTCTGTGTCGGCAATGACCAAATTCTGTCTCATCCTTTTTCCTCCCCATCTTCCTCGTGATGTAACCCCGCAACTCACATGCGCAATGTTAGCCATTACGTACGGTCATGAACTACCAATACCGTTACGGAACTTCGACTACCCAAGCCATTCAAACGCTCTATGCTGACGGGGGTTTTGGCCGGTATTACCAGGGCCTACTTGCCGCTCTCATCCAGGGGCCAGTTGCACGATTTGGCGATACAGCAGCTAATGCTGGGATTCTTGCCCTGCTGCAGAGCAACAGCTTCATGAGGCGCCTGCCTGCACTTGTCAAAACGGTGTTCGCTAGCGTGGCAGCGGCGGCGTTCCGCATAATCCTGACACCCGTGGATACCATCAAGACAACATTGCAAACACAGGGGAAGCCAGGCATGGCTATTCTGAAAGCGAGGGTGTGTTGCCTTTCGATCAAATATTTTCTTCTTCCCCGTATGGAATTTTGATCCGTTTACGTGCCTATAGATCAAAAAGTATGGAATTGGTACACTGTGGTATGGTGCCCTGGCCACGGCTGCCGCGACGTTTGTGGGACATTATCCAGTATGATTGACACACGTATATGAATCGATTGAATATCTCACTGATTGATGCTCAAATTTGTTGTAGTGGTTTGGTACATACAACTTCCTCCAAGACGCTATTCCGCCGCCCCACACATTGGCCCAGAAGCTCTTACGACAGGCATTTATCGGTTTTTGCGCTTCGATAGTGTCCGATACCATCTCCAACTCTCTTCGAGTGGTCAAGACCTACCGCCAGGTGAATGAAACACGTGTGGGCTATCTTGAAGCGGCACGGGCCGTAGTCTCGCAGGATGGCTTACTAGGACTGTTTGGGAGAGGGCTCAAGACTAGGATAATCGCTAATGGCCTCCAGGGGCTCATGTTTTCCGTTCTCTGGAAATTATTCATGGATTTGTAAGTATTGATCGTATTCCCCCCCCCCCCCTTCTCATAAGGTTCGAGACCGCTGACCGGACGATATGATTTGGATTCTCAGATGGAACAACAAGACGAACTAGATGGATAGTTGTTTGCTTAAAAGCAAATCTATACTGCCCTTTTGATATGGTGCTGCGTGATTTTGGCCTGTGGTGTTCGTAGATATAACCCGATTTGTACTGGTGCTCTTTTTTCTTTTTCTTTTTTTGCCATTATTAAGATCTTAGCGACGAAGCCCCGAGAACAGAGGCCGAGAAGAAATTGGGCTACAGCGGCCGAAAGAGACGAGGCATCTGAATTTCCCAGTTTGTCACGTCGGTATTCAAGTGTGCAGAAACTAACAGAGAGATGTCTGATTCCAACAGAAGGGGAATAGTCCATCAGCGCACTAAGTACATCCCAGAAGAATTACGGGACAGGCGGCCTGTGCCCAAGATCTCGGGCGTGGGGAAACCCAATCTAGGCGGGAGTGATAAATACATTGCATGCGATGGATCCGATGAGTAATCATAATCAGTACCCATTCGGAGCGGACAAGGTTGTGGTCCCCTGTGCTGGGCCTGTACAGTATAGTAGCCTGCCTAACCTTGGCCTGCTTGACTTGGCCTAGTGCGCCAATGGACACAGATGAACATCTAAGTGCCGGTAGTCCATATGCTTCCGTGCCCGCCGGCGCGTGCGTGATGATAAGTTATCGACGGTGACGATGCAGTGTTGGTAGCAATAGTCCATATCGACATTCATCACCCAGTTATCATCAGCCCTTATTGGAAACACCGCTCGCAAAAGCCGAGTGGGCCCCTTAGGAAGAACGGCCCGAATCTGTCCAACCATACTGGGTCGCAGGCAAGCGCGTGCTCTCCTGGTTCCGGCAGGTCTCAACCATCAAGAGCCTCAGCAGGCCCGCTGCATGGCCTTCCCGTGCCCTTCTCGGCTTGCTTCCAAACCACCACCTAGTGACTAGCCAGCCCTGAAGAGGGCGTATAATCCCTCGTCCCGTCTTTCCTGTGATGCAGTCATGTCAATCCATTTCCTCCATGTCTGAACCAGGCTTCCCCGTTTTCTCCTTATTTATTATCGAAAATTCGCGAGATGTATATCGATCGTGGGCGCATTTGAGAGACAATTATTTTCCCGCACTGCTCAGAGCCATCAAGGAATCTGACGCAAAGGTCCTCTTTCCTGCCCTTGTTTTCTTTTCTCTCCTTTTTCTTTTATTTTTACAATAGAAGCCTTTTTCCCTTTTTCGTTTTGAGAAATACCTATTTACTGACTGTGCCTTTTTCCATGTGTGGATGTAGAGTCAACCATTAACATCCTTTAGCTGTCCCGTCTCCGATGATAAAGATTTGAATGAGTCGAATCACCCGATGACAATGACTACATCTGGATTGCCTCATATACCCTTTTATGATCAACCCGATAACAGAATTTCTATCCGCCTTCTCGAGAGAGGTTTTCAGGTCTCCCGCTATTTAAAGTCTTGTGATTCGGTTGAACCGACTAATATTTTTGTTTTCTTCGTTGGATACTTTTCTAGACGATCGCAACCACGCACCCCGAGAGGCCAGCTGCGCGCCACGTCTTCGTCATTGCCGCTGCCAACCCGCTTGATGAATTTGGGAGGGAGCTGGGTGCCCAAGACGCACCCGCGATTCAACGGCTAATACGAATTTTTACTCAGGTATCATTTATTGAAAGAAAAGAATTAAACAAGGGAGTCGCCCCGTCCTAATCGCTGTCTTTCAGAAAAAAGTTAATTGCCACATGATTCTGCAGAAGGGCCAAAACACGAATTTTTTTACTACACTTTTCTATGAAATGGTACTTTTTTTGGTTTCATTACTACTGTTGACAACAATCATTTTTCTCATATCTCTCCACCACTACAGCTGAGAGTCTCGCTTTCTCAGCAAACGTCGCCTTGGTTTCCGGTCGGGGACGATATGCAAGTATATTTATCAGCCCCACTAGTACCCCCCAGCTTCTCAGCGTCGAGTGAGCATGGTTTCTGTGGTTTTTTGATACATTTACCTTAAAGTTACTGTTCTTTTTTCAGTCCGTCAGATGCCAGAGGTATGCGATGAAAGAGAAGAATGCGCATATATTGTCTGACTTACGTTATTTTGGACAGGCTGCCCCACCCTTGCCCCGTAGCCTTACATACCCCCCTGACGGCTCCTCAGCGCATGTCATCGTCCCTGGGACAAATACATCATCAAGAGACGAGACGCTTTTGGAAACAAATATGGTGGCGACCGCCTCTCTCGTCTCACGCCTTCAAAAGAAACACGGTCTGTCGTCGAAGAAAAAGAACGGTGCATCCCATTCTCCACCACGTTCATCTGAATTCTTTACCGAGTCTCCTCCCCCACGCGAAAAAAGCACATATCCTCCTCCGATCGCCATTCCGAGCCCTCCACGTCGGAGCCTGACCGCCTCCGAAGGGATGCCCCTTACATCCATAGGAAGACGCCAGCACCTCCATCCTACCTCACCACGCGAAGCAGCGGCACCTTATTCTCGTTCACGCATGCCCAGAACCAGCCCTCCCGGTGCCCAGTCCGAACTTCGGCCGGATGGATACATGGGAGATCCTACAATGTCTCAGGTATACATGCATACCAGTGGTGGATGGTCGACACAGCGAGACCGTTCGAACAGCAGGCGAGGATCGGCAACATCATCGCCCATTATTCCATTATTGCCCTTTGCGGCAGATGCGGGTGGCGTAAGCGGAGGGGGAGTAGGAGAAACGGATGCAGGAAGCGTATATTCCAGCATGGTCATGGCTTCTTCACCACATTCTTCTGCATTATCGTCGAGAACGCCACTGCCAGTTTACCCTTCTTCTTCACCCGAACCGGCGTCATCCGATGTATATGTGTCGTCACCAGCATCCATGACATCACCTACCACTACAACGATATCCAACACGGTGCCATTTGGCACTTCTCCACCATTTCCGACGGCCAGTCACCTACGTCAGCAACAACAGCCGCAACCGCAGCCGCAAGCACATCCACAACCACAGCAAGCATACGTGCCGACGCCCAGCGCACTCGTGGCTGCTCCACTCTCAGCCACTTCGATATTCACATCGCCCACGATGATCGAAGCTGCAAATCAGGATCCGAACCAACCATTCATCTTTCCGGAAAACGAGCCTATGCCGGCAGTACCAGTACCGCATTATATGCCCACTAGTACCGTCGCCACCGCCGCCGCCGCTATGACCGCGACTGCTAATACTAGCCCTGGATGGCCATCTAATGTTCAACATCATCAGCCAATCGTTCGTTCATCTACGACAGCAATGGGAATGTCTATGTCGATGACGACTGGCACTGGGTACATTAATCCAGGTGAATCTTATCTCGAGAGTGCAATTCCTCGCCAGGTACCACCCTCGTTCGGTGCCAGCGCTATGGACTCCTTCGCACTCGCAAATGGTGTTATGCACCCACCGACACAGTCATTGGCGGCAGCTATCAATATGCCACAACCATCGCAAACGTTAGCATCCAGTTTGGTGGCCGCGACGCAAACAGGTGGTCGCGGTACCACCATCCAACAGCAGCAGCAACATCATCAACAACAGCGTCGAACAGCGGCGGACGATATCCCGGTGTATACCGGCCGTCTACCCCGTGGCTGACACAATTCTATGGACAGCATCTTTCTTTTCTTTTCTTTTTCTTTTTTTTTCGTTTTTCTTCTTTTATTTTATTTCATTCCTTGCTCTGTCTATATTCTTCACATTTTCACCACAATCGGCACTATTGTCGTTTCTTGTTGTTTGTAATTCTCCACCTTCATCGATGTATCATGCATTCATTCATTCATACCTGCTTTTCTTTGGGTTTTGTAGCGGGGCAAAAGCGCCAGTCTGTAATTTTATTGTACTTCACCCTTGCCATCCTTCTTCTACTGCTTGTTTGATTTTTTTTTTTCCCTCTGAGTTTTATCTCTCTGGTGGATCGAAAAAGGAAAAGAAAAGAAAGACACTCACCATTAAGCGTTATCATATCACCTCTTCTCATAGAGATCTGATATGTTATTGCAAGTGGAGAGCAGATGATGATGATTATCATTCAATCACCGAAGGAGAAACGGACAATCAAACATTGAACTTGCTTAAGAGGTGAGGTGAGTGGGTTGGTATTGGTCCATATTGGCATGTATCCATGTATGGAAAAAAAAAAGAGGAAAAGTAAACCTGCCGTCCACGGCATTTGTAAATAGGTAGATAGGCATTGAATGAATGAGAAAGCCATTAGAGTAAATACGATATTATCAAAAAATTTAAGCAAAATAGAAGGAAAAGAGCATGCTTTCACACTTGGACGTCAGCATGTCCATTCATCAATCCTCTCAACCCTCTATATAGTCCACATAGCGTTATCAATCCTTACCTCTCCATCCCCGTTGAAGTTATATCCGCACTTTTTCTCCCCTCCCAGACTTAGCCTAGGGCCTGGCCATCGAGGACAGCTGGCTGGCCATCTGTGGATAGTTTTGTAAGAACTGCATCTGTGCTTCCGTTGCCTGACATGGTAAAAAAGTTTGTCAGCTGGGACTCCAAGAGGGAATAAAGATGTAACGCACATATTGATACGTGAGTGCATTCTGTAACTCGGGCTCACTCCGTGCGAGCTCAACTTGACGCTCGAACATCTTCAAGGCGACGTCGATACGGCTTTGTTGCAAGCTGAGCTGGGCCAGCGTAGCCACGGCTGCCTCGCACTCGTTGTCGATGGCGAGCGCTTCGTTGCAGCACTGCTCGGCGGCGACGATGTCCTGCCTCCACTGATAGATGGCAAGACCCTTGTTTACGAGAGGTAGGACGTTGAATGGGGCAGGTCTATACCAGAAAAAGAAGAGGGGTGGTTAATATTTTTTTTTGGGTATCTTGGTGACGTCATACATACTTTTGGCTTTCCAGCTCGTACGCGCGCTCAAACTTCTCGATGGCCTCTTCGAACCGTTGTTGGTCGAGGAGCAGCTCACCGCTGCACACAGAAATTAGGTTAACATCACTCATCAATAAGACCAAATAAACCGCATAAACGTACTAGTAGTTGTGTGGCTCACTCCTTTGAGGGAAAGCCTTGAGCGTCCTCCTGAATGTCGCCATGCTGCTACCAGTCTGATCCATCTTGTATTGAGCGACAGCAAGCTGTATGTGACTGAACACGAATTGATCGTCGAGCTCGGTTGATTTTGCATAGTTGGTAGAGGCCTCCTTGAATTCGTTCATGATGAAGAGAACTAGTATTCAAGAGAACTACGTTAGCACCATCGTGTGCATATACGATGAATGGGCACAACATACCCTGTCCCCGGTGGTAGTAGATATCAGGATCATTAGGGTTGTGCTTGATAGCCTCGTCGAAGCACTTGAATGCTTCAGTGGGATCACCCTGCTCCATGTGCACGCTAGCCAGTTTGACATGGCTCTGGGTCAAGGAAGGAAGAAGCTCAGTCGAGGCCGTCAGATCCTCCTTGGCACCAAGGATATCGCCCATCAGGAATCTGTTCATTAAACAATCATGAGACTCAAATCATCGACATTTCTTTTTCAAAATTGCGTACTTGAATGTACCACGGAGATTCAGTGCTTCAGCGCGGCCAACATCGAAGGAAATACCCTGCTCGAGGGATTCGTTGATGAGGGTAAAGGCATGGGTGTAATCTCCAGCTTCATGCGCTTGCAACGCTAATAACAAGGTCGAGTCGCCCGTTGATGGTTCTTCGGGAAGGGCGGGTATGGGGCCTGAATTTGTATTTTTTGTGAGTAACAAGATTAAGGGGGGAATGCTCAGAAGCATACGTGGGCGGAAGGCGGCGAAGTAAGATGAGATGAATGTACGAGGTGGCAAGCGAGGTTCACGTTGCTGAACAGGGTATCATTGTAAGCCAAAAAGCATTGAACAAAAAAGATAAGTAAAAAAATAGCGTACAGCCAGGATTTCGGTCGCTTTCTCAGTAGAGATGGTCTTCAGGACGCGCTCTACTGATTGAGCAGCGGACACGTTCTGGAAGCGATCCAAAATAGTGGCGGCCGTGAAGTCTGAATAAATGGTTCATAATTTAGCCTTGTTAAAAATCCATGTTCCTTCTCTATACTAACCTCTTAGCGCCTCAACGTAACGTTGCAGTCCCTCGAGCGCGGTAGCACGTCTGTTCAGCGCCTTGACGTAGCTCGGGTCGAGCTTCAAAGCTTCATCGCAGTCGGCCACCACCGACTCCAACTTGGGCGGAGACATGTTCACATAACCTGGGAAACTATTAAACCCGAGAGCGCGCAAACATCATAGCATGGACTGGACTAACATGCAGCACGATTGCTGTAGAAGACCGGTTCTGGTTTGGGCGAGACCTCAATGGCACGTGTGTACAGGTCCACAGCCTTTTCGAATTCACGCTTCTGGTACGCTGTGTTGCCCCGGGCTTTGAGGTCTGCTGCAGCTTTTGTGCGGTCCTATGTTCGGTATTCATGCAGTAAGTATATCAAACCAAGCGTCCCGTGTATGTCTGTACAAACCTCGGTCGACAGTGCAGCAATCTGCGCAGGCGTCAGAGGCTCATCATCTATTCAAAATATCATACCTGTTATTCAAGTCGCAACAGCAGACAAGATGCAGCATACATACCCTCTTCAGCCTTGGGAATCTCCTCCAATATAGGACCGTCGTCATCCTTGACTGTCTTGCGCTTCTTGGAACTGCTGCTGCCCTTCTT
Source organism: Agroathelia rolfsii (assembly GCA_018343915.1). Lineage (NCBI taxonomy): Eukaryota > Fungi > Basidiomycota > Agaricomycetes > Amylocorticiales > Amylocorticiaceae > Agroathelia > Agroathelia rolfsii. The sequence continues at coordinate 2,290,388 of JABRWF010000007.1, read as the reverse complement.
CGAACCCTTTCCTTTGCCCTTCTCTAGGTCTCCGCCGGTGCCGCCCAGCCCACGTGAGGTAGAAGCATAGTACGCAACACCGCCGACAGCAAGTACAGCGGCCGCAGTGCCAATAATCACAGCACGTTTATTTTCCGAGACAAAGTTCTGGACACGCTCAATGAGCGTGGAAGATGTTTCCGCGGGTGCCATTCCGTTACGGGTCAAGTAGTCACTTGCTTGCTAGCTAGTCTGGCGTAGCCTGGTGAAATAGATACAAGAGAAAAAGACAAGAGGTAAGCAACCAGTCAAGTAGCGCGCTACCCACACACACACACGCGGGATGCAAATGCCTTCAAGTTGGAGTATGTCGTAAACAACAGTGCGTCCGCGTTCATTCGGCAGCCGGAATTTTTTTGGGCACAGATCCTCGTCCAAAATGGTCATGCTATCCGAATGCCGGTCCGTAGGTCACGCACATCACGTGATTTTTGGACCTACGGGAATACACACACACAAACCTGAGATAAGACTAATATTTGCGCAATCCGTCGTCGTCCTGGAGATAACCCAAGGGTCATCCGTAGAGAACACGTTCATCCATCGTACATGTACACCATCCAAGTTGTTGTTCAGGTCATCTTCGACCATATATTAATATTCATATAATAACCATACATACATATACATGTTTTCTCGTTACAGTCATAAGCATAATTTACGGTTGCCAGATTTGTACATGGAAAGAAAGAAAGAAAGAAAACGAAGAAAGGAAAGCAATCGGTCCTGTTGAACGGGGTGCTCCAGGCGTGCAAAAGAAATAGAAAGGAGAGAAAGAGTTTCAAGGAAAAGAAAACTGAAAAGGAATGAAGGAAGCGTAAGGAAATAAAAAAAGAGGAAAAAAAAAAACGCAAATCTGTAGAACCACCTCGACAATCGGCGTGGGGTGTCTGGCATCATACCCACAGGCAGTCTATTACTATGTACAACGGAAACCTGTGGCACGCGTGGGCGCAGATGACAAGTATGTCAACCAGGACTACGTCTCCATCTCGGAATCCGGGTCGATTAGATGTGTGCCATGGGGACCTAGCAGGCGGGGTTTCTTGAATACAACAGCGGTGCGACCGGCAGGGTACTGCACACTAGGCACGAAACCCGATGCGGAGCTGGTAGAGTTGGCGCTCGAGTTAGTGGTAGAGTGGGAGTTGGATGTACAGGTGTACTGCGAGCCCGATCCGATATCCTGTTCCAAAATTAGGTGGGTTCCCTCGGGGCCCAGCAGTCGAGGTTTGCGTGGGCTTGGCGAGGACATCCTTATTTTGGTGACGGGAAGGATACCTCTTCGCACAGGTGGAATCCAGGACTGTTCGCCGGTGTCAAAGTCCATGGTGTCTTCTCGTGCCAACGGGCGCTTCTTACCAGAAAACACACGCCAGTGGTCCGTACTACTTGGTGCACTGGCAGTAGTAGGGCCAGTCGGCGTCAGGCTACCCATGCGGAATATATGACCTGCGCCGTCATCTTCATGACCAAGACGGGGCATCTTGCGTGGTGTCCTGAGGACGGAGCTGGGCATGATAGACTGTTGTGGTACCCCAGGCGTGGTCAATCGCGGATATTCAGATTCCGGAACGCTCGTGCCCCGGTTTCGTTGTTCGAACGAGACATCGCTCATATCGTCGTTCTCATCTTCGTCATATTCTTCATCTTCATCTTCGTCATCTCCGTTGTCTTCTGTTAGATCCGAAAGCGAGAAGGTACCCGCGCTAGAGCAAAACGATAGGCTCGAGATGGACGGAAGCGCACGTCGCCGGCCTTTGATTCCCCGCACCAGCCGGCTGCGGGACGGCGGGCGGAAATCAAGTGAGGGGCGACCACCGGTGGGGGATAGCAACGGGTCGTCATTGTCGTCGTACACCCACTTTGTGTGTACGCCCATGCCGGTGTGTGATGGCGATATAATGGCGATGTAACCATCTCCTCGACAGGTTCGGATACCAGTAGCTGAGTCATGGGGTGCGGGAGATAAGCTGCTACCTTGAATGGTAGCAGCGGAGGCAGCGTGTCTGGCTGCTGCTGCTGCTGCTGCCGCTCGTGTCATTACGACCATGGGAATCGGATAGGTTTGCGGCTAAGTAGGGATGTTGGGATGCGAGGTAAGGTAATTTGTTATTGTTGGCGAGGCCTTAGATATGGGTGCGGTAGATGGAAGCCAGTCAGTGCTGTCGATAAACGTAGAATGAGGACAATCGAGATGGTGACGCCGCATGCTCCCCTCTTGCCTTTTCTCTTTATACTGAGAAACGGTCGATGAAAACGCTTTGAGTCGGAGTCACGGCCACAGTCGTTTGCTTTGATTGGCAATCTTGACCTGCCTGATTTGCCGCTTGAAAGCGAGGATGGAGGAACGGTGCCTCTGGTTTAAGAGCGGGGGACTCGGGAGGGGGGGCGTGTCGGTGGTTGAAAAGAAGTGGTTTGTTTGCCTGCTTTGGGCGTGCGCCTTTAGTGTGGTCTCCCATCAGATCACTTCCCTTTATGGCAGTGGCTGGGACCCACAAGCAGCCACAACTCACGCCTGAGAGCTGTGGCTGCTGTGGCATGGCTTAGTGACACGGTGGCAGACATGCGACACACTTCACATTCTTATTACAGGTCCCGCAACGCGATCACACACGCGACATTGACGCAATTTCAATTTTAACGGATTCAATCACAAAAAATATATTCCGGTGACTATGATGAGCTGCTACAGTATGGTACAAAGGATTTCTCTAAGCGTGGAATGAAAATTGCGAATGACAAACACAAAGCGGGGGGTCACATATGAACACAAGTGAGTCCGAGACGAAACAAAAAAAAAAAAAAAGAAAAAAGAGAGAGACCACCACACAGCGTGGTTTGATCATGACCGGACGGTGCATGAACGTGGAAACGGAATGCGTGTATGGTATATCACATTCAGCATTTACCCCATTCACGTTCAAGGACTTGTGCCCAGGTCATGATGAAATATACCGTTCCCGCCGGTACGGCACACTGCCAGCCCACCTCGCCCCAGTCCCATCTTCTGCCACCCCACTTGCCACCCCTCCATCTTTTATGGGACTTTGGTCTCTTACCGGGTCCTTCATGTAGCTTGCTCCCTGAACCATTTCCAATCCCACTAGAGATGCCATTCGATCCTGTTGTTGATGCCAAGTGGTCCCACCAAAGGTTACTCGTCACCCAAAGCTGTACACTTCTACTGATGCATGTTGCAGTGCCAACGACAGCCCAGGCAGCTTCAGGGCGCTTATCATGCCCGATAATGCTGAGCGTGATATGTGTGAGTGGCCAACAGATCGCTTGGAGCGCCAAGAGACGGATGAGAGTTGGTAGTGGAGGATAGTAGACCCGCCAGCGCGTGAGCAAACCGGAGGTCAATGCCAGACATTGATATGCCGTCAAAAGGGCCTACAAAACCAATCCTTGATAAGCATATTTTTGCAACGGATGAGAAACAAGCGCGTTTACCCAGATTGCCGAAACTGCATAGTCTATTTTGCACACTCTCCTCGAAGCTCCCATCTCTGGCGGAGAACCAAACTGGGGCCATCTATCGAGGAAATGGGCAACATGGTAGAGGAATCCCAGGGTGGCCGGCACGATGGAAAGAAGTCGAGATGTTTCGAATAGAATAGGTGTTAACCAATGGGTATATATATGCGATCCTGACGCATCAGGTATGCCAAGCGCCTGTGAGATGCGCATAGGTCGATTGCGAGTGGTGGGAAGGCGGACAGGCTATAGTGACAAAAATGTGAGCGTAAGTCGATTCGACAAAAGTCGTGTCAAACAAAGAAGATGAGCGGTATCTTGATGGCATATAGATCATACTCACAGGACCTTCTCCCTCTGTCTCTGTCTCGCCTGCACCACGCAATCCTGGTGTGGTTGTAATGCTGGATAACTTCTCCCTGCTCCCAAATATCCGGCTGCGAAGGCTAGCACCACGACTCAAGGAGTTAAATCTTGAAGACGACAAGGCCGAGCTTTCCGCCCGCTCAGTTTCAGTTTCAGTCTCCGTCTCCGTCTCCGTGTCATTATCATGCTCGACGGGAACAGGTGGTGGTGGTAACTCTGAGTACGCTGGGGGGTCCATAGCAGGATATGTGATCGTGGCCGGGTAGGACAATGATGATATAGACGAAACGCTTGGGGTTGGGGAAATTCTAGGAGGATATGACGGCGTTTTAACCGGTGTTGTATCGGGAAGATGGCAATTGGATTCTTGCAGAAGGGACTTGTGCGGCGGGCAAATGAATGCGGAAGATGATGAGCGAGGCGATGGCCGGGTTCCAGATACGGTTACAGTGGCCGACCTAGGACGTGACGGAGGCGACGAAGAAGACGAATGAGATGCAGAAGAGCCCAGCTCGGATGAACGAAGACGACTGTTTGAGTTCTGGCGTTTGTAGACGCGATTACTGGCGCGCCGTGTCGTACTATCTGTCAGAGAAAAATTTAGAAGACAAGGTTGGGATAGTATGGCAGAAGGACCGGCAATACTCTTATCTTGTCCGGTGAAGAATGAGGACGGAGAATCGAGAAAGCCGTCTATATAGGCCTTATTGGAGCTCTTGGTCGCAGCAGGTGCTGGAGATAATGCTTGAGAGACCTGAGACAGGACACTGCTGCTGTCCGTGTCCTGCAAGGACGCCGCGGGCGGCAGAGTCAATGCCATGGGCTACTAGGAGAGGGCTGGTGCGGGATAGGGCTTGCCTAACAACAAGATCGCAGCAGATATATAACGGCCTTTTGGGTGGCCACGGTTGATGAGCGTATAGCAATCTGTGAACGTTAGAGTGACCTCAGACAGCTCCTCATACGGGCCCAATAGCAACATGGCAAGCCCGGCCTCGTCGGAGGCACTTCCGGCGTTGGCTAATCAGCCCCTCTCGGAGCTCGGCCCCGATCAGCCTTTCAGCGGCCGGCAGCTTCCAAACTCGTCAATCGCTCGGATTCTGGACAAATTAGGATTCTCCTCCGGTCTGCCATGTCGTACGCAAAGGACACACATTACTGGCAGCAGCTCAGACTAGCGCTCACCGCAGGCAACTGGGCGGCACAGGACCCCGCTAGAGCGCCCAATAGTGCCCCTCTTTCCTGGTCAGAGCTCTATAGAAAATTCAAGAAACATTGCAGAGGCTTCGATGACATTGTCGAAATCGCGTCGCGGACGCAGGCTCTAGGATTGCTGCTCGAAGATGAATCTAATGCACACGATGACATGTCGGCCTATGGCAGTCTATCTATTGGTACTGACTGCATGCTGCGTCCCCAGTGGCATCAAGAGGTCAATGAGGGTCTTGAGGCTCTCAAGAAGCAAGGATCTTCTGAGGTACGTCTTCATGGGTTTCTCCATTGATAATCATTAAGAGTTTACTAGTCCGGAAACCTTGTTATTGCCTACTATGCGTTCGCTTTGGGACACCCAGAAGAGTGCATCGACTACTTGAGCAAAGTTCCGAACCTGTTGGAGCTATCCATACAGTCGTCATCTGGAACAACCAGTTCGAACAACTCTACCCTATCCAGCCGTGCCGCTTGGACTGACTCGACTTCATCGGTACGCCCAGGAAGCGCCATCTCTGGCGAATCCGTGAATGTGGCTTCCATCGCCGAAATCAAGAATGGACAGGCTTGGGCTGTCATCGAAGCATTACGGAGCTTGTGTCTCAAAGGTTAGATCTCATGTCCATATTACAATTTAAACGTCTATAAGCATTCTTCATATGTCACAGGAATGTCTCAGGAACTTTTGAGTCCTCGAGATATCGATGAATCTCTTCAGACATATCAGTCTGCACTACCTGTCCTCTCTGCGCTATCCACAACATTACCTTCAACCGCTCCACCCATGCCTCAGACCCTCGGCCGTGGCCCTAGTCAAGTAGAGTTCACCTCCTTTAGGCCATTCCAGGAGCTTTGGCGATGGGTAGAACGACTGCTACGACGCGCCGTCATCCTCGCCGCCAAGAAGGCCACCGTATCCGAAAGCGACGCCGCAACCAAGTATCACGGAATGCTGCTATCTTTCTGCGCCCAATATCAGTCGTGCGCAACATATTGGCCCCCACAATTTAGATCGAGACAGCGCTCGACAGTCGCAGTGATACATTTGCGTGCCCTGGTTCTATCCGTTGAGCCCTCGGCGCCCGCAGCGTCCTTTGACCTGGAGAAAGCTCCTGTTTGGTTTTCGACCGCGAGGTCTATCATTCAGGATTACCGTACAGTCCTGGATGCCTCCACTCATTTCCCCCGCTCAGGAGAGAGGAATGTTGCCGTAGAGGACCTTGTTGAGCTTACCATGGCCGTTTGGGAAACTGCAGGCGCGAGAGGCGAATGGAGCGGCTGGGTGACTGATGTAAGTTGCGCAAGCTCATAAAGCTGTCTCTGTCCAATAATGGCCTTTGTTCTCAGCTTTTATGGTGGGCGACCCGGTTGACATTCAATTCATATCGTATATTCGCCCACATGTCACGATTGGCCTATGTCGTGGGGGACTACTCTTTGGCCACGAGGACATTCAATCTTTACGTGCAGATCGTTAGCAAAGCGCACCTTGCGGGAAGCGATGCCGACACGGATCGAAGATGGGTAGAAACGTTGGTGCAGGGCGTTCGAATGTTATGCCGGCTTGTCGGCGATGATGCCTCTAAAGTCAGAAAAGAGGGCAAGGATGCTGGAATTATCCTCGAAAAAGCCCGATCAAGGCTTGATAAGGATGACAAGGTGCTTTGTGCCAGTGTGGACCTAGCAGAAGGGATATGGAATATGGTGATGGCTCATCAAGGTGTGTCCATCAGATCCGTCCTGTACGCTTAGGCACCTGAGAACTGATTTCAATTTCTCACACTCACACGCACTCTCTTTTGTTCCATTAACCTATAGAACGCGATCCGAGGACTCGCACCGATCGTCTGGACTCGGCCCACAAGCTTATTTTGCGCTCACATGAAACGAATCCCACTCCCTCATCTGCGTATCACCTTGCCCTTATCTTGTCCCGCCCTGGTCCGAACCATAATCTCGACGAGGCTATCGTGCTGGCTGGTGATGCAGCGGAAGGTGCACGCTCCGAGATCAAGGCTTGGCATCTGCTAGGCATCTTGCTGGGCATCAAGGAGCTCTGGCCCGCTGCAAAGTCAATCTTGGAGACGGGTGCGTCCATTGGCGAGACTATTACGGACATTCATGGCTTCTCAGGCGAAGACCTCAGCGCCCGGGATTTCGCTACCACCACAGATCCTCCCACAGAAAATAAGGGTGATCAGACGAATGGGATTGCCTCTAACGCGAGCATGAACAAGTCCACAATGCCAAGCGGGCCAGTCGATCTATCTCATCTGCTTTCAAGCGATTTATCTTCGTTCCCGCCTGCGTCGGATCTCCTCGCGCCAATGGAAGATCATCCCCGGCCCTCTCGTCGCGAACTGCTCGAACAGGCTTTGCAGTTACGCATGACACAAATCGTATTCTCGGAACACATGGAGGGTCCCGAGAAAGCTGTTGAGAGGTTCAGAGACCTTTTCATCTGGGTGGCAGAAAAGAGCGGTGCTGCTAATGCTGGTGATGAATGTAAGCCAAGACGTCTCATTGTATGAATTGAAGTTCATCATTGTTGTTTTGCCAGCCCGTCGTGGTTCTATTGACATACGAAGATCTCACGAGGGGACGCGGACACCTTCCTATCAATCTTTGAGCTTGCAAGTCGAGGAAAAATCGGCGGACCATCACTCGGTCGCCTCTGGTTCACAAAAGCCGCCGTCGACGAAAGCCCATTCCGTGCTACAACAGCGGCGTACTTCGACGGATACTATGAAGCCTACGAATCCTACGTTGAAACGGGTTGACAGTTCGACGGGAAAGAAAGTGCAACGTATTCTCAAGGACCGTGTGCAGAAACAACAAGCACGGATGGTTACCATCTCCAAGAAAATTGGCAGCGGCGTCACAAGGAACGGCACGCGTCATCTGAGTTTGCGGCGAAGTACCTCAGCACCAGGTCAGTCTATTTTGTTTGACCCGTGATATTGGTGTTCATCCCTCTTAGGCTTCCTTGATGTAGATCAACCCAACCATTATCAAGCATCATCCATCCACTCACGACGTCGGATCGGGTCAATCATCCAGCAAAAGTTTAATGGACCTTCTCATCAGCATCTCCGCCCTGTTGATTCTCCCCCGCCGCCTCCACCGCCTGCGCTTCCACCCGTTCAGGATCGAACGAGGGGGAGCATCAAATCGCAGCGGGAGAAGCGACTCATCAGTGATCTCTGGCTCATGTCTGCTGCGATATTCCGCAGACTGGATAAAATTGAACAGGCCAAGGGCTCGATTCAAGAAGCCGAGGTGCGAGATGAGGATAATCCTGCAGTTTGGGTTCAGGTGAGTTTCTCGTACACACGTGTATTTGATTATTTTAGAATTTGTGTATGCTTAATATTGGATCATATAATAGTTCGGGTTATACTATACTGCCATGGATCAATATTCCCAAGCGACGGACGCTTTCCACAAGGCGTTGTTCATCTCCGTGGATGATGTGCCAGCGACCATTCACCTCTGTAGGCTATATCTGACACCTCCGGCAAACGGCCGTGATACCGCCCCGCTATCCACGGATGTTGATATCGCAGCCAGCATGTTGGAACGTCTCACGCGCGGCCCTGGCTGGGATGTTCCTGAGGCATGGTTTTACCTGTCAAAAGCATACGGCTATCAAGGGCGTAAACAGAGTCAACGGGACTGCCGCGCATTTGCTCTCACGTTGTCGGAGACGAGAGGTATTCGAGATATCGGCGCTGCTCTTGGATGGTCGTTGTAGTCAGTGTGTTCTTTCGCCACTTGAAACCTTCGCGCAAGATACCCCCCGGATCTTTCGTCTTCTTATTTTACCGAAAAACGAACTTTTACACATTTATACATATCACGTTTATCCAACTAATGTTACATCCCAAAATTAATCCGACATACATAATTGTCAAGCTGCTATACATAGACATGGATGTATGTGGCCGGTCCCTTAACTCAAATGTAGAACATTGTCTCGCTCAGACTTGGATGCGGACCGGCACCCCAATGTTCTTTAGCTTTTGCAAACACCTGTGCCATCTTTCTCTCTTCCTCTCTCTTCCGCTCTATACCCTGGAATCTCGGTGGCCTGCCAGAAGAGCCTGCGGTAGATGGTGCGACCGAGCTGGCATCATCACCCAGATTGAGGAATTCGTTGAGATAACATCGTCCGCGTTCACAGGCTAGATCAGCGTCTGTAGGAATAATCAATGTCAATTAAGATTGCTCAGAATGAATGGAACTAGAAAAAGACTGTTACAGTAAGCGGGAGGTACTAGGCTGACTGCTTTCGTCGCACGGCCATAGGAATAACCTAGAATTGATTTGTCAGCGATTATTACATAGAATTATCCAGAAAATACATACTCTTGGTGTGGATACCCTGCTGTACCTCATCGGCGCCTAAAGAACAAATAAGTCATCCGATTTTTTTTTTTTTTTTTTGAAATAATAATAATCGGGAAGCATTCCAACTTACCGAGGTTGTTTTCATCGTAGACTACAGTGTAATGAGTAGGGCGAACGGTGCCTTGGAGGCCACTGTGCGGTTGGAGGTAAAAGTCGAAATTCCATCTAATGCGTGCAATCGTTCACGGATAAGCAGGACTTGAATTGTTTAAATGAAAGAACGTACACAGAAGTAACTCCTTGACTGATAAAAAATGCAATGGGTTGTTAGTGTCAGACAAAGCATGTATCGGCAGGGAAACTTACTCGACGACAGTTCCGGGTTTAGTGTTACCATTCTTATCCGCATCAGGTCCATTTGTTGGATAGAAGCTGTGCAGTGCCAGAATGAATAATCTAATCGGATAAACTGCGTACAAGTAAGACCTACCGAGCATGGTGCCGTTTGCCACATACGAAGACGGTTATTTTTGGTCTAAAAGGTTCTTTGAGGTCCTTGGTATTCATTTTTTCAACTGCCTTTTGGACCTCTGTGAGTTCCTTGTTAAGAACATCTTCGAATTGTCCCTGAAACAATCCGTTAAGCTCTGAATGTGTGATATGTAAAACGAGAGTAAGAATCACCTCCGATACTCCATCCCGGAATACAAAGATCCTCCGCGGAAGCGCTTTGTTGAGCTTCTTCCACAGCAGCAAACGTTCTACGACCATGTCTGAGAGCTCCGTGACCATCTTGAAATAAATCAACTTAATATTCTTCCATGAATCCTTCAAAAATATGTTCATACCTCTTTTTTAGACTCTTGGATGCGAAGAGAACAAGGATACTGGACAAAGTCCTGATCCACGCTACCAACAACCGCTACAATGGAAGGTGTGCCCTTGACACTCGATGGTCCGGGATGAGTGACATCGATGCCTATGGAGATCGTAGACTGCTTCGTTAACCATCTCATGTCGTCCGGGGATAAAACATGATTGACTCCTCCCAGTTTCGTGTTCACTACGTATGATCAATGAGTATCGATGAAAGGAGCTGCAGGATCTTAAAGCAAACATTTTAACGCAACATTGGAGAAGTACTGATCTTGCTTTCTTGGGTCTCCGAGGGCTTTATCGAGCTGCATGCACACAGTTTGTAACCCCATAGTGACCTCTCCGATCCTCTTGAGGTTGGGATAGATGTAATCATCCGTGTTTCGCAGCAGAACAAGAATGAAATCTGGCTTCCCTCCACCTTTCTTTTTCGCCTCCTCGAGAGTCTCGCGAACCATATTCGTAGCACGGATCCGATTGGGATCATTGGAAATGGGTTCAAGGGGTGGGGTTGTCAACCAACGAGGATTTCCTCCGGGCATTGTCATGCCGGATTTTATACACTTGGCTGTAAACCCTTTTACGAGATTGGATAGGTTAGCTTGATTATAGTCGCGCGGCGGTGGCCCATCAGCGATCTCAAGGACCCAGAAACCTCCTATTTTGATGCCCCGTTTGAATTTGACATCGAGGATATTCCAAGAGCCACCCGTCACTCTTGCGTTGCCTTGACCATACGCAATTCTAGGCGGAGGGAGGATACGAGCGGGCACAGTTGCCATTTCCGAAGAAATCTCGATTCCGAAGGCATCCATAGGGGATTGAATCGGTTTCGTGTAACCGAGTGTCGGAAGGCCTTGTTGGACAATGGAAGTGGCATTTACAGCAGGCCTATTGACTGCAATTCTGATCATATTTCTGGTAGAGTTCGGATCGAGGCGACCATGGTATGGCTGCCCTTCTTCGATGATGCATCTGTGATGTAGATACTCATGTGAGCACGATGACAGGGCGTTGGAAAATAGAGACGCACAACTCAGCTGGTACATAGTTTGCCTTACTATTTTTACCACCTATGTTCACAACCGGCCATTCAGGGTGTTTGAGAGTGACATTCCACTCTTAAAAAGAAATCGTTTTAACGACTTTCCCCAATATCAATGGATTAATAATAATAAAAACTACTCACTTTGACGGAAATGCTCTTCAACCGAGGTTTCACGTCCCCCTCCTGGCTTGGAAGGATCATCTGGACGAAACTTCTGTTGTTTGGCGTTCTTGTCCATGATCTTTTTCAACGGCTTCTTCATCTTATGTCCCGTGTAGAATGTAGTTATCTTGATACCCTGGGCGAACTTTTGAGGCATCGCACCTCTGGATTCGCGCCGAAATGTAGCAATAGCATCGCCCATGTTTCCAGGTTCATAAAAAGCGGCAAAGCAAACATTCACATTGACCATCATCGTCTTGTACACAGGTCGCACGCTGGTGAAGAATCCTTTCCACGCTTGCAGACCTGTATTTAATTTCTGGATTTCTGCGGATGATTTCTCGAAATATCGATTCTGGCCAACTCGGGGACCATTACGACTCGCTCGTTGTTGCACGATGAGATTCAGGGCGGACGTAACGGGCAGGAAATCATAGTCACTGGGGCCCTTCCCTTCGGTATAACTACATATATTTCAGTCCAAATTATAAACCAAATAGAAAAAGAAAAGCTCACCGCGTTATTTGCGTTAGATCTAGTTTTCGCATAAATTTCACTGAAATCTGATACATCTTGGGATCCTGGCTCGGAGCCTCGCCCTCCCACGAGAAAGGGAGCTGGATGTCGAGAGGCTGCGGCAACTCTCTTGCAGAGACAAGCCTTTCGCTGGAGTCATGCACGATGTGGTTGGTATAGGGTGTAAAGGCTGGCGCTGACTCAAGAATCTGGAATATCCGAGCTTTGTGACGTTTCATATCCGTCTTTGGGGTAATCTCGACTGATTTAAAGAATACAGCCGTCGGTTTCATGAAGACAAACGGTTCAGCGATATGGCACTCACTACTGTAATCATAGAAAGGGCCTTTCGGTAATTTGATGGCGAAAAAGTTGGATCGAACGGTCGTTTTGGTTCCTAGAGTTCCAAAACCGGGGCGTGCTGGCATGCGAGGCCCAATGTGAAGCTTGCTGAGAGTCTTTGCGAGATCATCTACAGTAGACAGTCGAGTATCAATTGTCGCAGGAACGTTAGGTTGAAATATCGGATCTTGGGGCGGGCCTGAAGTAGATCAGTGAGATAATGATATGCTGGCAACGCTAAAGAGCAGCATACCCCTGGACGGTCCCCCACCTCTGTCACCAAATCCCCTTCCTCTCGCACGACCAGATCCTCGATGTCCTTGGAATCCACTACCACCCCCGCTGCCTCCGCCGCCACTTCCGGGCCCACCACTACCGCCACCACCCGGTCCACCTCTACCCCTCCCTCTGCCGCGCTGCGGTCCACCTCTCTGAGAGCTCATGACAAAAACTGGTTCTGGAGTAATATGACGGTCTGTAGTTGAGTTATGACTGTGATCTGCGATGCGCCAATTAAGTCCCTCTGCTGTTGATCGGACTTGCTCCACGTGCCAGTGTAATCCTCAGTGACTCGTGCTCAGACTTCGAAAAAAGCATCTGTGTTGCACCCGGGGCATAAGACAAATGAGTCAAAATTGATATGGGATATCATCTTAATTGCTCAAAATTTGTTTTATTGATCGCAACATAGGAAAGCTGGGGTACTATATGATTCACGAAGCAACTCGAAGCCGTCATCCAACTGATCTAGCACTGGCACTGGCAACAATATCAGACTCCGAAGGAAGTCACAGTCACATATTTGTTTAACCGTGACGCGTAACGCCGGTCTTTCTCTCCTTTCGAAGTTACAAAACTTAGCAACTAGCCACTGGCACTTGGACCCTCTGGACAACTCGCTCGGATTTCGGTAATCCTGATATTGATACAAAGGTCTCCTGTAATTTGGGTACAGGCTGGATCGTACATAACTTCAAGAACAATAATATTACAATCAACCTGGATTATCTCTATCAAAACGTAGCTTCAAAGTTCAAACTATAGTCTATGGGATTTCAATCAAACAATAGCCACATTGCATATAGGTTATAGCCTCCGAAAATTGTTGCTGTCTTATCGGCTCCGAGCCATAGCTCACTTCATTTTTCGAGTTGAATTCCTTTGTGGTGCCCATATTCCGAGTACCTGAGCCAAACGCGCTTGCACATTCGACACAATGCTTCCCACACTCAGTGCAGCGCGAACCGCTGGAACAAGTGGTGGTAATAAGAGTGCTATGAAGTCCTAACCAGAAACGTCAGAATGCCATGTTTTCTTCATATGCATTCAGGTGAGCGGCGTACATCTGGATGATAGAAGTCTTCTTGAGATGCGATATAATACAAGCCATCCTGCTTTTCCAAGGTTAATTTAACCAAAAGTCTAGGAAATTGAATCAGCATGTGAAGTACCACCTATGGGTTTTAGTTGAATAAATTGGACCTACCGGGCAGGAGCTGGTTCAAAAGGGCTAAACCGAATATGAAAAGTCTGCACGATATCAAGTAGGAGTTTATCTCTCTCCGTATCATGCACTACCAGGGAACATGAGGCGAATGTTATATGTATATGTACTGCCACCTAACTCACCAACTTCGTTCACGTGAATATCTATTTGTGGGGACAGAACACGATACCACCTTAGTTAACAATGGTATGCATAAGAACAGAATATGAATTAAACTGTCGAAGTTATCGTACTGATATATTCCTATGACTTCCTCTGTAGACAGGCGGTGCGGTTTAACATGTACAAGGGGATGCTTGAACTCCGCATTGGGTACCCAATACTGATGGAAAGTTTCTCGCTGAATATCGGGAGAGGGCGAAGCGGTCAGTAGTGACACAACTTGGGCGATTTCATTCTTTGGGTCTTGCATGTTCCAGGTTGGATGAGCGTCGAAGTTCAAGTGACAGCCCGAGCCTTACGCCATCACCAGGGATACTGGCAATACAGAACCCGGATCCATGACTCCAGAACCGCAATGGGTGATGTTATTTCCTTCCGCAGAATGAAGTCACAGATAGGGAAGCATGTGATAAACATTGATCAATAGTGATGTCATGACATCCAACCTAAACTTCGTCGTCACATAATTATAAGCCTCGTAACCCCTCAGATCTGTATCACTTCTCGTTGCATTCACCATGTCTCCTGTCATAGATGCCCTTAATCAAGTTAGCAGAGAACACTTTTCACATTTTCCCTTTAGCTCGCCCACACAAATAGTCACGGCTATATTTGAGATACTGTACATTCTCGTGCAGACTGTGATTTCCTGGCTTTTCAAGCCAGTATGTTATTACAATTTATTTTTTCCATTGAAAGTATGGTTGTAACCGCTTGATATAGCCCCTACCAAGGCATAAGCAGAACTCTACAAAGCAGCGTGGACGTATCGCAGTTATTGGTGCTGGGTTAACCGGCATCTCCTCAGCGGCGTAAGTCAATCTCATACTCAGCAGCGATATATAAAAAAACCTCATGACATTGTATTATTTCTAGACATGCAATTTCTCATGGTTTTGATGTCGTAATATTTGAGAGTCAAGACAAAGTTGGCGGCATCTGGGCCAACGTCAACTTCACCTCTGGTTTACAACTTAACTCTTTGCTTTATCGCTTCCATCCTGCCCTCCTTTGGAGGAAGTCGTTCCCACAGAGAGACGAGATACTGGGCGGTATGACTGGACTCTGTTATATAATAAAATACACTTACATCCAATCTCCTTAGAAATTTCTCGTATCTGGAAAGAGTACGAGTTGGAATCCAGGACTCGGTTCAAAGTTTGTTATGATGAATATGGGTATTTGCAGTCAAATGGCTCAAGTGTCTTCTCTTAGACCCCTGTCACATCTGTACGACGTGCAGACCCTCACGATTTTGAGGACAGTGATCCTTCAAGCCTTGGCCATTCCCGTTGGATAATTAACGATGGCAAAGAAGGCATATTTGACGCGATAATAGCCACTGTCGGAACCTGTGGGGAGCCATTGTGGATACCATTGGAGGGCATGCCAAAACACATCCCAGCTCGTGATGGTGATAGCAAAACCGAAGACAAGTCAGAGAATGACGTAGATAGTAAAGCGGATGATCGCAATGCATTCAAAGGAACCATATTGCACTCTTCCCAGTTAGACACAGTCTCGGGAGACGAACTGAAGGGAAAGTCTGTGGTTATCATCGGCAGCGGTGCCAGCGGAGTAGAAGCTGCAGAGACCGCGCTGAGCCGTGGTGCAGATCATTGTGTGATGCTCGCTCGAGATGACAAGGTATGCATTCATTTGGCACGCAACAACTATCATTAAATCAATGTGGTATTTTTTAGTGGATAATCCCGCGAAATATGGCTGTTGATACGCTCATCTCTATGCAACCGTTCGGGCGCGAGATGCCTCTGAGGCGAGTATATGCGCTCTTCTCCGCTTTTACTAGTACTGAACATAATTTTGACTTTAACAGCTTCCTCTGGGAGTACTTCCTTCGAAAATGGCATTATCATGGCGTCGAGGATCTTGTGCCAGCTAGCAAAGGCCTATTCGAATCAACCCCTATTGTGAATGACGAGTTCCTTGAACACGTACGCAGGGGTAGCGTAGAATATGTTCGCGGCGAAACCAAGAAACTTCTCCAAAACGGAATACGTGTAAATGTTCGAGATAGGCAAAGCAAGCCCGGGGATGCGGGGAAGGAGAAAGAGTTTGGAGCAGATGTCATTGTTCTCGCTACAGGGTTTAAACTACCATCTGTAGACTTCTTACCAAAGGATTTGTTCCCAGAAGATTACCAGGTGCGCCAGTACTAGTGGACATAATGTCAAGCCAGCAGCGCTGAAGAATGTTCTAGCGACCCAACTTGTATCTGCAAAATTTCTCTACAGAAGATTGGAGTATACTCCTGACAAATGCAGCATACAAGAACGCTATCGGCACCGTAGGCCACTTGTAAGTTTCAGTGAAGGCTCACTTGATGGGAATCTCTAATAATGACATGAAATTCCTAGCCATATAGGCATTTGTACGTGGACTCGATCTTCCTTAGTGAATTCATCATTAAGTTCCGCATTTTCACAGACACGCGCATCCTTCTCGTTCTGCTAATGAATAGGAATGCTCGCCCATTACCCAAGGACATGAAGCTCTGGGTAGATGTCATTAGATTCGCAAAGCGTGGTGCCAAAGGCGGCGCACTTTCTTTCTTCACGTACATGGAGCTCAGTCCGTATCTTCATTTATAATATATACAATCCACTTTGGCTGATTGAAGTCTCTTACAGCTATTTGGTTAATTTTATTCCACATTTTCCGGCCGGATCGAATTCGATGGTTGTTCTTCATTATGCAAGGGTGGGGTTTTTCTTAAAACTTGAATAAATACGAAGATTATTTAAGTATGCTTCCTTCCAACGACCACGGCTGTATTCGGGTAATATTTCATAAGTACTACTAGCCAATCAGATACAGAGTGAGTTTTGAGCTGTTGAAGTCACTAGAATGCGCTACTCTCGGCCTCATTCTGAAAGCAAATGCCTAGTGACAAAATGGTATATTTTACCAGAGTATCGATAAATTGCGTAACTATTCCAACCTATACCAGTACTGCGCGTAAAACGTATCAAGAAAGTATACCTAAACCCTTCTGGTATTCATCATTTCATGAATAAATTGTCTCCTAGGGATTAGGACTGATAGAATACGGCATACTAATACGACTGGATATCACCATTTATTCACCTTATTGCATGCTACGGATCTCTGAGGACAATGCTGATAGGGCCAGATTAATAGCTGGTCGCCCAGAGCCAGCATCAGCAGAGCATGTCTAATCAAAACCATAACACAGCCTTATAAGTGGATTGTTAAATCGAAGTGCGTGATGGCTAATGCCACTGGCAGGGGGCTTCGACGGCTGATCGACCGACTCGCTCATCTGTGGTCGACAGTATGGAGCTCGAGTTGCTCCTGTATACACGAATACGTGTCCATCATATGGTCGTCCACGTCTGCCCACATCGAGCCGATTTCTGGGGCGGGGATGCTCGTGGTTAGTTGCACATCGACGGATAGTCCTGTGGAAGGGACATGGACGTCGCCATTGTTGACGAGGTACTGCAAGTTTATGATCATTCGGCATCCCTAGATAGGCCTGTTAGTTGCGACTATTACAAGAGCAAATTATGAAGATGAAAACCCACAGCAATGGACGCCAGGGTGCTCAGCCAGCTGGGGAAAGTGTGTATTGATATGGAAGCCTGTGTATTAGGGTTAACCTGTCTCACCAGTTAAACAATGCCGAGAAATGACTGTCGACGAGGTTCATGATTGTGGCTAACAGAAGCAGACCTGATAGGAAGGTTGAGATATTTTACTCGTACCATGCCTAGTTTGACGATATTGGACTCACTGCAAATCCCCAACCAAGTTATAGTCCCATCCTTCTCTAAAAGTGCTACCAGAGCATGTTGACTCCACCCAAATCTGTACGCCTTCCGACATTGATAAATAGTAAATGCCCAAGCCAAAGTCTGAAAAGTCATGTTAGAGACACTGCATGGGGAGGGGGAACCAGGAAAAGATGTCAGATAATATATTGGTGCACATGAGAGCTCTAAGGTACACAACTAACCCAGAGAAGATAAAAAACGGCATAGATAGATGAGCCATGCAATACTCATCGATATTCATACGTGGAATGTATAGTGCGACCATGATGATCACGATGAATATCTGTGATGTGAGAACGCTCGTCAAGAGCATAAGGGAGGTTCGGGTGCGTTTGAAGAGAATCCACACTTGTCGGAATAGAAATTAGCTCTCACAACATAATGAAACTCGACGCATGCGTACCTCGTAATAATAGTAGAAAATCTAGGCAGTTGCTTGAAACCAATGGCTCGACCATCCCGAGTATGATGAATCCTGTACATCTCGATATAGGAACTGGGTAGGAAGGCTCAAGAAATGAAGCCCATATACGAAGAGCGCTGGATAATAATAAAAAGAATAATATTAGTAATGACGAAAAGGGAAAGTTATAAAGTATGGATTGGTTGTGGCTTACACTTGGACAATAAGGGAGTAATACCGCATAAACAGGAATAACGCCTTGACGCGCTTGTTCAGCCGCCAAGTTCTATTCAACGGATTACCAGAAATATTAAGCGTCAGTTTAGCTTTGTCAAATGATGCGGTGGAAACGATGAGATTCATCGGATGCACGAGATAAATCAAAAATCGGCCGTGCAGCCCCAAGCATAAATGCAAGTAGTGTGTCGGGGTCTTACACTATTATCATGGTGCCGAGTTAGTGCTTAAGAAAATTACCTTACCCCCAGATGAATTTACGCTCATCGACTACAGTCAAAAACCAGTCGTACACCCACAAAGTCAGAGAAGCCGCTGCGTGAGGTCGTCCGTCATTCACTTCAATATTGGCGCGTAAACTTGAAAAAACCACTCACCTGAGGACAAGCTTATTATTTGAATGGCCCGAATTTGCTCTTTCGGTACAGAGAAAGACTCTCCATTGACGGACATGGGTGCCCTGGAACAGGATGAAATGCAAGATAATTGTATGAGACAATGAAAATGCCTCGCAGTCCAGAAAGCTAATTATTTAGCTATTCAGACTTGGGAAACAATGGAAGAATACAGGAAGATATAGATAGATAAAGTTTGAAAAGACCTAAATATTATGAAAAACCCTGACAGCAGACGCAGATGTAGTAGGGAGGCTTGGAACAGTATGTGCGGCGGCACAAAGACGATGTAACAATGTAAGATAGAGGTGCTTGTGGACCCAACTCCTCCACGCCCAGGGGCTCTAACACCTTGTCATGAGACATCAAATAGGCAACTAGAGGAAGCTATGACAAGTGGGGATTAAATTGCAGGCAGCATGGCCTTTTTTTTTGTCCCTTAGGGGATTGTAACGGATGTCGGGCGTGAGGGGCATTTGGGGCACATGCCGGTACAGCCTGATCACTCCATATGTCAGTCAAGTCCCATGCTCACAAAAATCGTGCAGGGATGCACAAGCGGCTCTGTACAAGGTGCTTGTGTGCATAAATTTATTTTCCGGGAAGAAAAACTCAGCTCCTCGATTAGGATCCGGTATCTCCGCAAAGAGCTACAATACTTGGATAGTTTCCTGTACATTGGGAATTGATTAAATCGGCAACTGCGTCGATTGCGTTAATGGCCAGCCATCCGTTTATTGGCATTGACTCGGATAACACTTTTTGACGAACATATTGAAATATTAGTATACCAATTCCAGTCCACGAATAACAACCTGCTATGCCAACGCTTGCTAGTATGTTTTGTACTCAGTTGAAATAATTTGGGCTCGGCGGGATTACTTAGTACCTATTCCGATATTGCATGCCCTGTGTCGGCACAAAGGCACCCAATGGAAAGCGGCTGGTCGCCCATAGGCAGGCTCGGCGATGCAAATGTGACTGAAGCTCAACTTGAAAGCAATAAAATCCTTATTCCGCTTTCGTATTCGCAACGAGAAGTGACACTTAGTGGGTGGTTCTACACGAGTCTAGAGGAACGAAATAAGTTCGGGATGAAAGAGCATGTACTGGCAGGTGGCGATGTCCCACTATCAGTCAGAAATCCATTTATTTATAGTGATATTGTCAGGCCTGAAAGGCCTATGTTACCACTGCTTCGTAAGTATGTACAAATTTACATGGTATGTGTTTAAGTGTTTTGGGGTGGGAAGACTTGGAGCGACTATAGTGGGAAACGAGTGCCCTGCGACGGGGAGAGTCCGAAGGCTCAAAATTAAAGGGGGGTATAGTGGTAGAGAGAGAAAAGAAGTAGAAAGAGGGAAGTGGGTCTAAAGGAAGATTTAGGTGATATCGGTGTAGTTTGGAAAACGCTGTGTATCGTGTATGTACGTGAGTGTTTTTGAAATGTTTGTAATTTTTTAGAGAAGGTTGGAAAGAGAGAACGGGTCCTTGATGGTTGTGCGTAAGTGATGTCTAGCTATTTTGTATCTCTGGCAGGTCCCACTATCAAACCGCCTCTTAGCACTGGCTTTAGTCAATAAAAATAAAATTGAATAATGCCGCGGTGCATTTGCCGCGGCTGTCATTATTTCAGACTCAGCTTAACTAGCGTGCGCTCACAGGACTCTGCAAGTAAACCCCGGGCCTGCCAGTGAAGCTATTCAGCTTCGCTCATGTTCAGTGCCAGGAGCAACAGGCTGCTGAGACTTTCTTGACGCTTTTTGGAAAATTATACGGACATCACTCGACACTTCACTCTACGTCAACGCATTGCTGGCCCTATACTACGACTATAGCTTGAACTATCGCTCCGGTTGCTGCTACATAGTAATCTCTAGTACACCGCACTTTATACGATTCATATAATCACCTGCCTACTGCGCCCGTACCGGCATGTCCAGGCAATTGAACCCCACGTTTCATATTGCTACTTCAAACGCTTCTGACCCGGAAGACGGCACTGCGAGTAAAGACTCCCTGATGACATCTGCTCGAAAACACATGTGGGGATGGCTAAGCTATGCCTTTGCTAGGTTAGACATCATGATTTTCGTTTGAATAATATTTTAAGGCTTATCACAATGAAAGCGAGGTCTTCGTTATTGTCTCTCTTACTCTGTTCTTGCCCGTCTGCCTTGAACAGTTTGCTCGGGACAATGGATATCTTCTACCGGATAAGACTGTTCCATGTAGTGCCAACGTCACAAGTCAAACCGCTTCTGATGAAGAATCCTTACGTTGTGTGGTAAAATTAGGTTGGGTGTGGATTGATACAGCAAGCTACAGGTTTTTATTTCCTTCAAATATTCATAGCTCATTGTCTTGGGGAGACCTAACACCGTTTTATAGTTTATACGTATATTCAACCTCGGTGGCCTTACAGGCTCTAACCGTTATTTCCATGGGCGGTATTGCCGATTATCGTAAGTTGTCATAATTTGGGCTCTGGGCCAGGAGAATCTCAGTACCTTCTAGCACCCTACCGAAAACGTCTTCTACTCATCTTTGCCTACATCGGATCGATCTCCGCAACGCTATTCCTAACTCTTCCCTCGACCTCTCCTGTTTGGTATCTGTCAGCTTTACTGGCTATTTGCTCCAATGTTGCCTTTGGTGCTTCCGTTGTAGCCATGAATGCATACATTCCTTTCTTGGCAAGATCTTCTCCTGAAGTTGTGCAAATAGGCTCTCGGATACACGCTCTTTCACTCTCCCCTACCAACGTCGAAGGTCCCGAATGGACAGAGTCAGAGGAAGGCGCCGCCTCTGATCCTCTTCTACCCAGTGGTAATCAGGACATTCCTGATGAGAGTCAACTCCAGAAAGAATACGATGCAGAACTATCTCGTGCGACGTCCCGGATATCATCGAAGGGTATTGCTCTAGGATATGGGGCAGGCATACTTTTACTAATCCTTGCCCTTGTTCCTGTAACGCTTATGCACGGATCGACGTTCTCCTTACGCCTCGCCATTGGGCTCAGCGGAATCTGGTGGGCAGTGTTTTCCATTCCTGCTGGAATATGGTTACCCAGTACGGAACACACATCCAAGGATACAGCCTGGCTGGACACCAACGACGTTGACCCGCAGCATGAACGGCCGAATGGTGGCTTCTTCGTCGAGGTCGCTTCTGCTTGGCGCAGGCTGGGAAGCATGCTTCGTCCCAAGGAAATCAGACGACTACGAAATACCTTCCAGTATCTTGCCGCTTGGTTCCTCTTATCTGATGGTGCGCTATTCTTGACCTTAAACCTTCAACACAGTGGTACATACTCACATGAGCCGACGCCCAGGCTTTACGACCATCACGTCCACAGCAATTCTATTCGGAAAGACCACGCTGCATATGCAGCCTTCCGCGCTTATCCTCGTCGGCGTACTCACGCCCACGTCCGGAATCCTTGGCTCCCTCATCTGGCCCATTTTGCAACGGCGGCTGGGGTGGTCCAACCTCCGCGTGCTCGTCATCCTGGTCCTTCTTGCATCCGCCATTCCGGCTTATGGCTGTTTAGGATTCCTTCCCTTATTCCACGAACACACCAAGTTCGGCGGATTGACAACGCAGGGCGAGATGTTTGCCTTAGCTGTTTATTTCGGTGCGTATAAGCTCAAATTAGCGCTATGCTTGAGAGTGAGAGAGATCTCATGGTATTATTAGGAAGCGTTTATGGAGCTTTCCAAGGATATGCTCGGGCGTTTTATGCAGAGCTAGTGCCTCCAGGGCAAGAAGCGCGGTGGTAAGAGACCCAAACATACCTGCCCCTCAGTGCACACATCCTTACTCATACTTGATTACCAGGTA
This sequence comes from Agroathelia rolfsii, assembly GCA_018343915.1. NCBI lineage: Eukaryota > Fungi > Basidiomycota > Agaricomycetes > Amylocorticiales > Amylocorticiaceae > Agroathelia > Agroathelia rolfsii. The sequence continues at coordinate 2,267,629 of JABRWF010000007.1, read as the reverse complement.
TGGTCTATTCTCAATCACAGACAAGGTATGTCTCTACAGCACGGACTAACAGCCTGCGCTCGGTGTCTTACCACCCTTAATATCTCTTTACAGTCAAGCTCCTTCATAGGCCCCCTGGTAGTTGGCCTTATCGCAGACAAAACAGGCAACATCCGCTGGGCTTTCCCCTTCCTTGTCTTCATGGTCTGGCTTGCCGTACCTATCCTAATAACGGTCGACGTCGAGGAGGGGCGACGAAAAGCCCAGACATACTCAAACGAATATCAATAAATAAATTATTGTTCGACATCTTGATCTCTTCCTACTATTAATCACAAATGAATGCTAATATGATTACTGCTTCTTTTGCGTGTGGGTGACTTTGTACGCATCCAACTCCTTCAGTCGCTCCATTAATGTCGGGTGGGAGTGGTGGTAAGCAGAGAACCTAGTAATTCATGATTAACAAGCAAGTAATTTTGCGACAAATGTGAGAGAAAAGACAACTAACAGCCAATCGACCCAAACCGTTGATAAATTCTTGACATGGAGCGTGATCAACGCGTTTCCGAGCCTGTCACCAATATCCTGCATACCAGGATCCGAAAGTTTCTCCTGCAACTCGCATGCGAACCGGTCGGCCTCCCACTCAAACTTGCGAGAGATGAAGTTCATGATGACGCCCACTACGGACTCCATGGGCGTCAAAATCATCTGTGTAGATTTTATGAGATGGATTTGACGAAGAGGGTGCTATTTTGGATGGTGAAATTCACCTGATAGAGCATAAATGCGATCATGGTAGGAGGCTGACGGGCAACCTGTTGGGGGAAACCGAAAGAGAGAAGCAAAGGAGGCGAGTGAAGGAACGGCGAGAAAGTGGAGAGGATAGTGAATATGTGGAGTTGCGAGATGAGCATCAGCTTCGTGGGGTGCATATAGTACCAGTGGCCAAGTTCGTGGGCTGTAGGCGTATTTATGGTTAAAAATATCAACCAAGATAATAGCCTTTTCTGTTGGGCTTACCAAGAACGGCTTCAACTTCCTGAGGCTCGCTCTGCTTGATTAAGGTGTCGAAGATGACAATGTGCTTGCTCTGAAGTGTACGCATATAAGTACATTGACTTGAGCGATGAAAATCAGTAATCACCCAAGGCAGACCAAAGAAATACGCGTTGCTGTGAGAGCTGCGCTTGGATCCATCAATCTCGTACAAATGCTTCAATGGGAACTTGAGTTTCGCTGCGAGAGTCTCTATACGTGTCTTCAGTTCGCCATCACCAAGAGGGGACAGCTTGTTAAAGAAGGGTTGGATAACTGTAGGGTAAAGAATGACCTAGTCAAGAAATTTTTAGCTCCATGAGACCTAAGGACAGGGAGGTATAAGAAAACATACTATGATCATCTGGAAGGCGAAGCTTCAATTTCGCGCCAAGTCAGCGTCCGGTCTACGTGGTTCGTAATAACATTGACATACAAGAAGCCAGTCAACCAGGGCACAAAGCTCGCGCCCGCCCATTTGAAGATGTACAAGAACAAAGATAGGAAAGGCATGCCAATGACAATGCCCAAGATCCACCCCTTGACCAGGTCCGCAACGAAAAGCGACGGTGTCGTCTTGTTGAATCCGTGCTTTTCCTCGAGAACGAATGTTTGGTATACGGAGAGCGGAATAGAAGGGATGGAGGAAACGGCAACCAGAATGAGAATAAACATGCATGATTGCAAAATCTGTAATATTATTTCTTAATCAGACTCTTTTTCTGCTGAGGGGTACACGACTGGGATCAAACCTCGTATTCAGGACCATACCCAAAGCGCCCAATAACCCTGCCGGCAACATCCCAAGACCAGGGATATGCGCCCCAGAGAAGAGTAAGAGTCTCCAAAGCCTGTTTATACAGACCAGAAAAGATTGAAAATTTTGCCTTGTCCTTGCCATACTGTTGTGATTTAGCGAAGGTCTCGGCGTCAATATGCTTCCTGAGCGCTGCCGGGGGCTCAGTTTTGCTGTACAGAGGGTATTGACGCAATCTTTGAGTAGAAATATATCAATGCCTTGGACAGAGCATTCAAAGTGGAATATCATTACAAGAGATATATCTCGAAGACAGTGATCGTCCAAGAGAAGCCAAGGACCAGGTTTTGCCATGGAATGGGAGCAGTAGTGACGAAAGCAAGTCTTTCTTCAATTACCGACAGAATGCCACTTGGAGTGACATCGCTGAGTTGGATTTTACTCATTTCTGGTCCGTTATTATGGACCGGTATTATTGACGAGTAAGTCGGGTTATGAAGGTGAATGCGGTAATTCAGGTAATCCACACTGGACGACGCGACACGACACTCATCGGCAATAACCCGTGATCGCGTGACCAGTTTGCCTTTCTTGTCGACGCTTTATTTTTGAAAATTCACATCATGGTCATGCATCTGTTTGTTGTGATATCACTGCCAGTAGTAGCTTGACTCGAGGCCCAATCCATTTTCATTTCGGTCTTAAAAGCAGCGGATATGTTTCACTGGTCTCGCTGGCTGAATAAAAGGAAATGGGGTCAGAACAGAGTCATGATAGATAATTTGTGGTCCATATATCGTGACATTTAGAGGCGCCGTACATCTTTTAAAACGCTGGACGACCTGAGGTGGCAATTACTACCACATCTGAGTCATCTCTCTTCCGACTGAACCATCTCCTCGACACCATATTTGATGCAAATTACTACTCGATTGTTTATATTAAATCGCTTTATAGCTTGGATCTCGGTTACATTGCATGAGCTTGTCCACACGAAGCCTTTTTCTGTACATGCCCCATGATATCGGTCGATGCCAGTTATGGAAGATTTCACACGGCTCTCCATTCCGCCTCCTCTGAAGGGCTCTGCTCCTCCCAAGAAATGCGATCCCAATCATCTTTGACTCATAAGAGTGACCAATTTCCTAAACAGGAGAAAATAATTCAACGCACCGCTTTTTTCTCTAAAGATAAGCTATGGAAGACCACAGATAGGCGCGCAGCATTGTCCACTAATGCATTGGATGAAACTCGTCAACGCCACGGCCCTACGCGAGTTAGTATTTCAATCGAAACATGATGATAAGGATATTAAACGCGTGCTTCAATATCAGGCCCGTACCCCCTATTGGGTTTGAAATTAGGTTCGAAATGATCATGCTGCACAAGGGGCAGCTCTCATCACAGGTGGCAAGTCCCATTGTGAGCAATGAAACAAAGACGACATCTTGAAATGGGCAACTCCATACTGGTGCAGATGGAAGGGGTAGTTCAATCGTGATCAATTTATCCGGTTGGATAACATCCGCGACGTGACTCTAATCTATGGCCAGGTCAGGACGACCTCATAGCACAGAAGGGAGTTTGTATTTCTCCCTCTTTTGTTGCCGAAGAACTCGCGGAATTATGATTTTATGAAGGAATTCCTCGAAAAACCGGAGAGTGTAGGGTCCACAACTTCAGGGTTTTGGGGTCCAACAGACTGGAATTCTACAGGTCTCGAGCTTCTACCCGGGCTCAATCTCCGCTCTCTATTCTCCCGCGCCTGATAAGAACAAAGAGCTGCAAAGTGGCCTGCACGCGTTGAATCCCAGTCAAGTTTTCGATCAAACAATATTTGTGCGGCATATCAAATACACTGTATGGCCCACATTTCAAGAAACGCTATCATCCTACATTAGACACAAGATCGCTGCTCTGTCCGAGACTTATTCGCTCATCAGTGCCAAAAGAGAATTATGACCCGCTAGATGAATTACTTGCATATATTCACCAGGTAAGCATGACCGTTGTGTGATTTCGGTGCAATAGATGTGCTTATTAGTGAAGGTGCAGACTGGAGGGAGCAGCAGTGCAGGTGCGGCGACCGATGATGACCTGATCATACTTTTGAAGGTAAACTTTGTCCCCTCTCTCCGTCGTCACAAAAAATGAATAGGGCTGAGTGTGCATCCACAGTTGTACAATGAACACGCAGGTGATGAAGAAGACTCGAACCTGGCGATACTCGATATTCCCAAAATGTTGGAGGTGGTAAAGCCACCCGTTGTCATTGTCGAGGGTCTGGCTATGCTCGCTCTTGATAGAGAAACCCTCGACAAGAAAAATGAGAGAGGATTAATGTTCAAATGAAAGTACGTGCAAAAGAAGTGCTAACAAGAGAAATTGGCAAGGTATATCGCTTGATTTGGTGGAATCTTCTGACGATGCTAGCACTGTATAGTACCCAGCCAGATTTGTCGGAAGCGATAATCTCCAGGAGCGACGCGATCAATACCTCAGGAGATGAATAATCATAGATGTGTATGAATAGAGTAACCATCGAATCGCCCAGTAATGCCACATTTGCGTGATCCTGCACCATGTCTCGTACCAGAGTTAGTATGCGATCGGATTGTAAACCAAAAAAAATGATCAAATTTTTTATTAAAAAATTAGACAGAAATACACGTATACTGAGTATGAGCAGGGTTAGGAAAAAAATCAATATGTTCGCATGTCTCGATTCTTGCGCTACTGGCCACCAAGCTGTTGGATGATAGTTGTAGCAAACGAGAATAGCAACAACTGAGCGACAATTAGAAACCTACCTGTTCCAAATGGGCATCGATTTGATCGCCGTCCTCGAGCCCTCTCTGTATAATTGAAGCATGATTATGTCGATGGAATCTCGTGCACGAATGTGTTGGTTGGCTCACCTGTCCTGGTGTGTCCTGTGGTAGCAAGCGCTCACCGTCACAGAAGAATTTGAACGTGCCTAATCCGTATATAAGCAAAACTGTTACATTAATTTTCGTCTTCTTCCAGCGTACCTGGGGCCTTGCCAAACTTTTTCTGTTAAGCAAGTGTGAGAATAGACGAGGAAAAGGAAAAGGGAGAAGACAGTTGCGCACCTCAGCAGCATCAAATACCTTCTTAAGGACGGTGTTAGCCCTAACCTTGACCGTGAACTCTGTACGGATCTCTGGTTAAGATAAAGAGCATCCCTAGTATGGCGGATAAGACTTGCGTTGTCCTTCGTAGTTTACTGTTTTAGAGTAGCCCGAGTTAACACGGGTAGAGATTTATGGCATGTGATCAGATTGCACACCAATGAGACCGAGTTTTGGTTTCACATCTTCACCCTCTTCGTTTGCGGACATGATGATTGTAGGTTTAGGGGCAGAGCAACGGCTTTAAACCGAGTTCAAAGACGTGGACTTTGAACTGCTGTAATTTCGCAAAAGTCTGAGCGGACTTGCCAAGACAACTTGAACGCGGCTGTGTTCGTCGCAATTCGGATCGACGACGGTTCCTTCCTTACTTCAGCTCGATCATAATCACATTTTCCATCGTCCACAAATTGAACAATGTTAACCAATCCATATAAATAACTATTTGATACTAAAAAGAGACGAGTATATTATATACTACTAAGTAGTAGAATCCCGGTCATTATTACCCTCAACTCCAGCAATATCTCTCCAAACAGCTCTCACACACCCCACTCCTAGCAATACCCTCCCTGCTCCTCACGCGATCCACGATCGCACAAGCCAAACAGGCAGGCCACTCCGGGTCCACGCCGCCATCAGCGCTAGTTGGCACACCCTGCGTAGCAATCTCCTGCGCTTGTGTCAACATTGCCGCAATCTCGCTAGCGGTATACACGTCCTGCGTCGTCGACGTGTTCGTTAGTGGCACGGGGTTCACGCGTGGTGGTGCGCCGTTGGCGAGGTAGATCACGAGAGGCACGTCGCTGCTACTCGATTCGTTGCACCCGAAGAAAGTGGGGCGTGTCGCGAGGCCTTCCTCGGCCCATGTAGTGAGATCCCATGGCACACTGGGGAAGCTGTACGAAGATGGGAAGAACGTGGTGCGGTTTGAGGTCGCCTGTGCGCAAGTTGTATCATTTATGTGCTCTCTTGAATGAAAATGGTGGGGAGATACTCACAATGATTGCTTCACCATTAGCAAAATCCTCATCATCATTGCTCTGTGGTAAGGTCGCATCAGTTCCACGGATCATTCAGGCGACAGCGACAAGGCACATGAACGTACCGCATCAATAGCAAAAATGACATCCACTTGTCTTGCCTTGACCAACAGGGGTTGGAAAGGCACGTTCTCTCCGTCTTCACCGCCATCCACGGGTGTGAGGTATTTTTGATTAGATTCAATAAACGTCTCCGAGTTAAGACCGTAGAAAGGGTTGGGTATGGCAGTCCCGTCGATCGTGATGCCTGAAGATGGGTATGTCTCTTCAATGGCTTCTATGATGGGGTATATTGAGGTGCTGTCCAAGTACGCTGCCTATAACGTGATAGTGGTTAATTAGGATAACCCATATAACTAAAACTACTCGTACCGAGACGTTGTATTCATTGAACAAGTCAGACGATATCCCCATGAGGAATGAGGCCTGGTCGTAGTTTTGAACACAGACTGTATCATTTGTCGTGCCTAAATATTCCGTGGGTATGAATGCAGACACCATAGGGTCCCAGGATCCTATCTCGTCTGAATATGCAGTGTCAGGACTACCATGGTCTGAGAAATGCATGCGAAATGGGCATACAGAGGTTATATTCCAGAATTGGATTAGTCAAAGGGATATAGTTTCCATATTCGGAGATAACATTAGACTCATTTCCTGCTGCGGAGTAGAGGTCCGAGATGATAATGGGGAACGGCGCGTAGTATGATTTTATAGAGGGTCTAATAGCAATCAAACGATGAGACAAACGACATTAATAGATCATAGAAGACTCACAGAGATGTGAGGCCCGACCAAGTGATTCCAGCTCCAAAGGTACCAGTAGTAGCACTTGCGAGCGTCTCGAGATTGGTAGCCGTGGTACCATTGGTGAAGTGCCGGGCCAGCGCTCTTGCATAGAAATCGTTGAGGGTCACCGGGAAGCCTAGGGCATACTTTCCTGCAATTTCACCCAGGATGATCTCGATATATTCCTCGTCGATGGTGGTGTTTCCCGAAGGCGCAGTCAGATCATATTCTGCCAGCCATCCGGAATATGCATCATTGGATATAGCAAGAGAATAATTCGATGAAGGACCAAATATTAGATCTGGAATGGGAGGGAAGTTGGCTTGGACAAGGGAGCCGACACTGATATGATGAGTACTCAAAACAAAAGTATAAACGTATTGGAATACATACAGCCAAGATCCACCAGAGAGGCCGACAAGATAGGTCGCAGCTTGCAGTAGACCATTCAAACCAGTCTTATTCGAAGAGCGCGCATCAAGCGTGTTGAGGACACCGGCCCCAAAGATGGCCGCCCTGTATCCACCACCGCTGGTAGCAATCGCAAACCTAGGCAGAGTGTCGGAACAACCGCTCTCGAGAAATCCAGAGACGTATTCTGGGAGCGTCACGCCTGTCTCTACGACGTTCTTTAGATAGGTTTCCCAAGCTTCTGGGAGAAGGTCATCGCGCGCTTCAATGTACGCCTGTTCACCCGCACTGAGGGTTTGCTCGGTTGCATTCGTCGAAAGCTTGCGGAGGAGAGAGAAGCCACTCGGACACTTTTCAACCGTCGGGGTATAGGCCAACCCAGCAGCTGACAACTCCGCCCCCTGGGCGAGCGTCACTAGCGACTGGGCAGACAATAGGGCCGCTCCAACGGCAAGGGCAGCACTGGTGGTGGTAGAATGCAACATGACGGAGGTTACGATCTCATCATGAAACCACTTGTTGTGGGCTCAAACGGATTTTATATGCCGGCAAGTGTTATCGCCCCGAATAATAATAAAAATAAAGGATGTAAGGACGGCACGGGCTCAGACCAGTGAGCCGCATGCACATGTCAAGTTTAGGCACTGGTTACGCAGATGCCATAATGGAGGCCATCACTGGCCCATCCATCAGCAAACGTTGATCAGTACTAGGCGGTACCGGTAGCCCCTTGCCACTGGCACCAGAAGTCCCATAATGTTTTCTGGAATCTGGTCTATAAGCGCAGCAACGCTCAGGGGCTAAGCAACTGAAGCAAGTTTGAGAGATCCATATGCAATTCGAAGCTTGGAATTATTGTTGTTGCTGGCGAGAGCAAAAATCATTCAGAATTCGAGATCGGGATTATATAATAAAAACAATCATAGTCGTCATCATATGATGAGATCGTCCCTATTTCTGCTTCAAGTCTGACTTCAAATATCTTGTAGACCCGTCTACCTCATCCACTGTTCCCAACCAATTTTGTTCAAATATCACGCATTCACATCATGCAAATCATAAAATGCATCCATCAGCTTAGAGTTTCTTAACCGGTATCGGATCATATTGCACAGTTAAATATTAATCCAAAATAAGCTCACTTGTCGATGCCCATGACTCAGCCATGTGCATGCCGGCGTCACTATTACTAGCTTTTGTATAAGCGAAATTTCTTAACGAGTCAGCCCAACGTCTCCGTATATCCGTCCGGTATGGTCAAAACGCACACCTGAGACCCTTATTAATAGTAACCCTCGATACGTAACTATCTCATGCATGTGATGATCATGGTAATTTAGGAGTTGAAATCATTGAAATATCAAGTCTACCGGCTTCGTTTCCATAACATCCTTTGCGTTTGAAATAATACAATTCTACGGCTTGAATAAAGCGAGTTGCACAGAAGGGAAGAAGCACGTTTGTGGGGGTCGATATGGCACCCTGGAATAATGCTTTACGAGGTTGGTTTCCACGAGCAGAAGATCCCAAAAAAATTCGCTTGGTGAAGTGCACCGCCCACCGCCCACGTGGGATATGATGGGATTTGAAGTAAAGTAGCAACCACGTACGGATGAAAGCCGGAAAGAGTACAGTCTCCCATACGCAGACTCCGATGTTCGCTTAGCTCACTTGAATCGGAGCAAGGCATAACTCAGCGTGAGAGTAATAATAATAGTGCCTCGTCGTCAAATTCAAGAGTCGAAAATAATTTTGTGGTAAATCATATTAGTGCACAATATAAGATAGCCGGCCTCCCTTATCTAAATCCTCAAGTGTAATCTGCCACACGTCTAGTATAAGATTGCAAGGTAACATCTATGCACCAAGAGCTGTCGTGTCTCGTCGACTATGGGTCCGTTTTGCATGCCTCAAAAGGTATATTATTCCTGTAGGCGTCATGCCCTCCATTCTTTTCGCCGCACCCTGTCAGATGAATGAGTGTTAGGGTCAAATTGAATGATTAAACCCTACATACGATAGACGTGGGCCTAGCTTTGTTAAGCCTCTCCTTGACTTCACTGCTCAAGCCGATAACAGTATTGTAGTCCATAAATGGATCCAGTGCAAGAGATTCATCCTCCATGAATGTGCGTAGGTCTGCTGCTTGGCGGTATAGATGTGCAGCATAACGACCTATAAATTCCAGAGATTAGTCATGAACCATGTCAGATAGGGGATCCGACGCCCGCTTGACTTACCATCAATGCCCACCCTTTCTAGTATCCTTGGGTCGAACTTCGACAGGCCAGGAATAGCACCGGAAGACAACAAGTCCGTCATAGTTATCTTAGGGTTGTGAAGCATTTCAAAACCGCTAACATAACCGAGCTGTCAATGCGATGGTTCTATCGCAGCTAAGAGAAAAAAAATTCTCTTCACTAACCTGCGCATTATGCCATCACGTCTAACGTCGAAACCAAACTTCTCCCAGCCCTAGAGTAGTACTATCTGAGAATCCGAAGAGATGTATAGTGAGCCGAATAAACTCACTTGAGGACTAAGAATTGTCTCTTGCAGAAGTCTAGACGCAGCCTCAAGACTACTCTTGTCACTGACAAATTTGTCCCAGCGAGAATCTGATATGACACCCGCTTTCCGACCTATCAAAGAATATGGTGAATATATGATAATTTAAAGAAGATAAGATGGTGCTAACCTTTGGCAGTAAGTCGCAAATCCGCGTTATCACTCCTAATCGTCATGCGATACTCGGAGCGAGAAGTGAACATCCGATCTGCATAACCATTCCACAGGTATGTGAATATGTGAATAGCAGCAGTCTGCCAGCAAATACGACGTACATGGTTCTTCTGCACCCTTGACAATAAGGTCGTCGATCATCACACCAGTATAGCCATCTGCACGCGTCAAAACCAGAGGTGACAGGCCCCTTGCGGCGAGTCCGGCGTTGATGCCGGCGACAACGCCTTGTGCTGCGGCTTCTTCATATCCTGTTGTCCCTATTTGAACTATTAGCGAGAGATAGAACATACGAGCAAGCAGAAACAAACCATTAATTTGACCAGCGAGGAAAAGGCCCTAAAATCATTCAGCTATTCTACATAATGATCGTAAAAGGGAAATTCCAGACATACCGGAATGCGTTTCGTCTGCAATGTGGCTGAAATGACGTGAGTAGTCTTAGAGACTGAGTTAAAATGGGTCGATGCCTTTACTCACGCAAGAGCTCCCTTGGATCAATGTAGTCATATTCTACACCGTATGCCGGTCGAACAACCTCAACCTTCTCTAGTCCGGGTACACTGCGAAGCATTGGCAGCTGTAATTCTTCTGCCATACTGCATGAAAGGCCGTTTGGATAAATAACATCTAAAAGCAATATCAATGCATAGACCCAGGTTTGTCTCGGCAATATATGTACCGGAATCGTATCCCTCAGGCTCAAGCCAGACTGTATGACTTGATTTATCCCCAAAACGCAGAACTTTGGATTCGAGCGAAGGGCAGTATCTAGGACCTGGCTCAACTAAATCAGATAAATGACCGGTCCAATCGACTAAAAGACATGCCTTTCTTTGTTTCCTGTATGTGTACACTAGAGTGTATACTTTCTCTGATCAATTCATGCGTTGTGGGCGTTGTCCGCGTCTGATAGCAATATATTTGGTTGTTCTGATTATATGCGCACATTAATATCTCAATGCCAGAGTTTGTCAAATTAGATGTATGCTTACCGCATTGTCCACCGTATTGGAAACAAAACTAAAGGGTGCTGGGTCTGCGTCGCCCACTTGTTTCTCAAGTCCTTCGAAGTTGATTGTACTCATAATCAGACGGGCAGGGGTGCCGGTCTGCAAACGGCCTAATTGAAATCCGGCCGACCGAAGAGAATTCGAGAGGCCTATTGAGGGTGCCTCGTTGATGCGACCAGCAGGGAAGGTTTTTGGCCCTATAAGACTTGCGTTGAGAAAACAATGAGAAAAAGATGCAAGAGTAAAAGTACCTATGTGGATTTCTCCTCCTAGGAATGTGCCCGTGCATATGACCACCTGCGAGCAGGATATGATCTCGCCAGTTTCTAGTTTGAAGTCAGCTATCAAGAAGACGGGTAGGGAATAACATCCTAGCAACAGACCTAGCCGTACACCTTTGACTTTAGCCCATTGTCCTGGACCTAAATTCGCTGAGGATGTGTCGTGCTCGAGGATGAGATCAAAAACACTCCCAGCGCGGACGTCAAGGTTCGGATAATTGAATATAAGTTTATGCATGTTGGATTTATACAGCTTTCTGTCAATTTGAGCTCGTGGACCCTGTGAGACGGCTGCTTTCAGCGAAGCAGGGAATACGGAAGATAATATTATCATACCCAGACTGCAGCACCTTTGGATCGGTTGAGCATTTGGAACTGTATGCCCGCCTTGTCTATCTTGCACTTCAATAATTCAATTCGACATACCGCAGCTATTTATGCATACCTGCTACACGTCCCATGACACCGTCCAGCGCATCCACTTCCCTAACTAGCGTGCCCTTGCCAACACCGCCTATGCTGGGGTTACATGAAAGCTCTCCTATGGTTTCCAGCTTTTGGGTTAACAAGACTGTACGTGCTCCAGTTCGCGCAGAGCCTGCGGCTGCTTCGCAGCCTGCATGTCCGCCACCAATTACACAGACTATTATTGAGAGAATAGATTTATGAGAAATTCCGTCCAAGGATATGTATAGGATTATGTACCATCATAGCTCACTGCAGGGGCCTCAGATGCCAGATAACGTCTCTGCAAGAGACATTGTGTACGGTATGAGCGAGAAAGTCTTTTGACAGTCGCTGATCGAAGCATTCAAGAGTAGTTTTTGCTTCCGGTACATCTCAATTGCCTGTTTGCGTTTCCTATGCGAAGCAGTACCGCTGGCGGTATGAACTAACCATGGCCTGGATCGATAAAGCATTTAATGAACAAGTTTGCCGTTACTTACTCATATACTTGCACGAGCGCATCCGATGTCTAGGAATATGACTATGAAGATATTGCCTAACCTTGAGATTTCAATGAAGCATAAAGCCCGGCACCGGCGAATGCCTTCCGTAGGCAGACTCCGACGTTATTCACCCGCATTTGCCGCTAAAGCAGGATCACACACGCACACCACTGGCACCAGTTTGAAGTACACTATTTGTTATAATATCACACCACCACCTGCGACCTCGTGCAGACGATATACCTACTTTCTCACTCATAACCCACCATGACATCAGATCCGGTTGCTGAAAAGTCCTCGTTCCTATGCATGTACATGTCCAGCCATCCGGACACACTTGTCGCATATGTCAAACACTTTGGCAAAGTATCTGAGCCAGTGACCAAAGCTCGTTTGACAGCCATAGATACCAAGGTATTCCATGGTTATAGTAATAGCTTGGTATCCCGCTAACAAACATGTATTCCCCAAGAGCATGTCACTGAACTACACAACGAAAGCTGGCAAAACGCAGGATATTGTTATTCCGATTTCACCACCACTTTCCGGCTATAATGACGTCAAACCTCGCCTGCTGAGCATGAAAGCAGAGGCACAGGAGGCCCTGGGGATGGTCCGTTCTCCTCTTGTGTGCTTAGACTATCTCAGCTGACTCCAATGTGCCGTTGTTGTCGTACATTCAGATCAAAGCACCTCAGATTACCAAATTCCACTTCCCGAGCGCAGCCCTTGTCCCGACAGCTATGCTCGGTCTTTTGGTATATTGCACGTTGGCAACCGTCAAACCTATCCCACAAGCTGAATCGAGTGCATTTGATTACGGAAGACTGTTGGTGAGCTACGTAGGTGGACTGGCTGCCATCAAATTGAGTTGGATTATTGTGGGGGTCCTACATCCTTTGGAGGCGCTATACGCATGGAGTATCTGTAGGAAACATACCGGATTTATCGTTGGTGTAAGTAATGCCTTTTCATTATGGATCAGCTCAGTTCATAGACATCGCTTTATATAGGCTCAGTATGTGCTTGGCACTTTCTTGTTTGGATATCCTGTTTTACTCGAAATCCGGCACCGTATACAAGAGGCAAGGATTCAGTCGGTGATGAAAGTTGAATGAAGTACAGTTTTCTTATATCAGATTTCCTATGTATTTATCATCATGTATATGTAGTCTCAGTGAGCATATTTGATGTTCGGTTTACTTTCACCATTTCTCGTGGCTTGGGCTAGTTTCCATCATGGATGAGTTAGTTGAATTCTCCAAATTGGGCTCAGAGCATCCTCACCGTACTGTAAAAGCACCCGGCAACGTTAGTTTATAGCTATTTCGGAATGGATAAAGGCTGCTTACAATCAAGCTCCCACGTCCAAGCAGAACGATCCTGATTTGCAAGGTACAGATATCCCTTTTGTCGCGTGTGCCCTGTTACAATGTTTTCTCGAAACGACAGATTATGAACTTACGTTGGCAATACTATTAGGATTAAGACGGACATCCTGGTTTTGTTCCCACTCGGGGTCACTGCGGTGGGACTTCGATCGATCCGTAAGAATAGCTAGAGTTAAACCGGATAATAGAATGAAAATGAGAAACAAATCTCGCTGAAGTCTACGTGATCACCCACAGCCATCAATAATACTCTGGGTGTTGAGAAACTTTGTTAGTATAAAACACTCATAGTCGCAGAATCATCGAATACGAACATGCGCCACCTGTCGTCATAAAACCATAACATTTAAGCTTCGAGCTAGCGACACGGATGAGAACAAGTGCTACGCACATGAATATTTTGTTTTCCAAACTCCTTGTTGAGACTCTGGGATAGGGCGCGTATACCATGCTTTCCAGCGCTGAAAGCGCTCGTCGTCGTGTTGCCTCTGATTGATGCTGTCGCACCTGTGAAAATAAGCGTTCCACGTTTACCATGTTCATTCAACTCCTGATCTTTGAAAGCAAGGATTGATTCTCTCGCGAATGCAAAAGCAGCGAGGACATTGGTGTCAATGCTTTCTTTGACCTCTTCGGGTGTGATCTCGAGGAATGGTTTCCAAATACCATAGCCTTCACCCATTCATAAATAAACTTGATGATAAATGGGTCAATAGCTTGGATGTGGCTGACCTGCGTTGAATAGCGCTACGCGCAAAGGAACTGAAGGCCACTTAGCCCGAATGGCCTGGAAGGCCGAGGATATGGATTCATGCGTATAATCCTTCAAAGGAAATGCTTCTGCCTATAATAGATATTGAGCGAGTGAATATATGCTATCTTTTGGTCATGATTGGAGTAAATCTTACATCCCCACCGGCCTGCTTGATTTCATCTGCGAGAATCCCTAGTGAATCCGCGCCCCGAGCGAGGAGGGCAACGCTATATCCCTGCTTTGCAAACAAACGTCTATTGATATGACATGCATAAGTCAGTTAGAGACAAATAATAAGGGGTCGGGCCCATTTGAAGGTACATACGCGGAAGCGGCACCTGTGTGTCAGTTGGTCATGATACGAATTGGTTGTCTGTTCAATCTGAGCGGTTCGTGGTGAAAGGTTTGGTACTTGCCCGTCCCGGATCCATTTCCTTTGAATTATTTCATGATCAATAATCAATATGTATGACTTAAAACCGCGTGATCTATGCACCTATCCCAGAGACGACGAAAAGCTGGCGTGCGGCGGACATGATTTGCAGAGATGGTAAACGAGTTTGGGTTCAAGCTTGTTGTGGTAGATGTGCTGGTGACCTGGGGATGGCCCAAGTTCTTATACTTCCTTGTCAGTGATGATCACTGGGATACAGGTTCTCAGTGATCTTGCGTGACGTTGCGTCATTCTGAATGCACCAGTATGTTATGTGTAAGCAAATTGGTAATCGTAAGGCCAGCGCTGCTATCGGGGATATCATCAGTAAGCAGCATCGATGCACAACTTGAATGAATGGAGGCGTTTCATTAGTAAGTTCAAAGGCGGGCCATTGCGAAGAGTAGTCGCAAATGGCCAGGCCCCACACTAGTAACTTGAAGGAAGAAACGTTGGTACGACGGTGATTGACTTGATGTCGACAGTTGTAACAAAGTACTTGTACATTTCATGCATACATGCACAATAAATTTAAACACAAAAAATCATTAATCGTTGCTTTCAACCGAAAATTACATTACATGATTGATCCCTAATTGGCCGATCCTTGGGCAAATGCGACAAATTTTTGTTCAAATCTATTGTGCCAGACTTTGGTGACGGTCCTCAAATCCTCATGACAAACTCTTCCTTTCATTTCTGCCAGTGGTCCTGGTCAAGATAAGCCTGATCTTTCCCTTATGCCGGTTAAAACGTGTGATATAAGATTCATGATCGGTTTTTTGTTGTAAGTGATACTCTTGAGTACAATTGATAAACTCGATTGCTTAATATGTTTTGCATTTTAAATTGGTTGGATTTCCCATTCTGCTTGAAATGCGAGATGATACAGAAAACAAGAATTCGGTTGGTGATGAAAATTAAATTAAGTACAGTTGTCTCGTTTCGAATTTCCTGTGTATTTATCATTGCATACGTGCGACATCAGCGAATACGCTTGGATTTGGTTTATGTTCACCATTTTTCATGGCTTGGGCTGGCATCATGGGTTAGTTGAATCTTCCAACTCGTGCCTGAAACACTTTACCGTACTACAAAAGCAACGTTAGTTCTGAATTTTTATTCTAGAGCAGAGACAGGATACTCACGATCAAGTTCCCACGTCCAAGCAGAACGGTCTTGGTTGACAAGATACAAATACGACTGTTCATACGCACCTCGTTACAATGTTTTTCTTTTTAAGAAATAACGAATCATGGACTCACATTTGCAATACTCTCTGGATCAAGACGGACATCTTTGTTCTTCTCCCACTCAGGGTCATTGCGACGAGACTTGTTTCGATCCGTTATAATGACTGAAATAAAGCTGAGTGTGTGCATGAATCGAGTTTATAGGGGCACAAGTACCTCCATCAATAACGCTCTGAGCAGCGCAGGCACTAGTTAGCACAAATCATCTATGCTTAAAGACATATCAAATACGAACATGTGCTACCTGTTATCAGTTGACGGGGCGTCAAATTTGAAAAACATCAATAAGCAGAATATAACGTGCATGAATATTTTCTTTCCCGAACTCTTTATTGAGGCTTTGAGATAAGGCACGTAGACCATGTTTGCCAGCGCTGAAAGCGCTCGATGTAACGTTGCCTCTGATCGACGCTGTAGCACCTGTGAAAATGAGCGTTCCTCGTTTACCCTGTTTGTTCAACTCCTGATCCTTGAAGGCGAGGATAGATTCTCTCGCGAATGCAAATCCAGCAAGAAGATTGGTATCGATGCTTTCTTTGACATCTTCGGGCGTGTTATCGAGGAAAGGCTTCCAAATCGTGAAGCCTGTATTCGTGAACATATTTAATCAGGACAATAAGTTGATCATCCGGCTGCGCTTCCGTATCGACCGAGGACATGAGCATCAACTGACCTGAGTTGAATAATGCCACGCGTATAGGAACTGAGGGCCATTTAGATCGGATAGCCTGGAAGGCGGCGGATACGGATTCTTGGCTATAATCCTTCAAAGGGAACCCTTCCGCCTAAAATAAAGGGCGAAAAAGTAAGTATATGACATCTTTTAGTTGTAATCGAGATAACTCTTACATCTCCACCGGATTGTTTGATTTCATCCGCAAGGATACGTAGTGAGTCGGCGCCTCGGGCAAGGAGAGCAACGCTATATCCCTGCTTCGCGAACAAACGTCTATTGATAAATAGATGGTCAGCGCGAGTCCGACTCCAATTGAAGGTACATACGCAGAGGCGGCACCTGTGTGTCGGTTGATATTAATTAACTGCATAATCGATTCGAACGGGAACAGCTCGAGGTTTAGTACTTGCCCGTCCCAGATCCATTGCCTTTTAGCTATTTTGTAAGCAAAAATCAATATGCACGTTCTTGAGAAGTATGGTGTATGCACCTATTCCAGATACGATGAAGAGCTGACGTGCGGTGGACATGGCTTGTAGAGGTGAACGGAATTGCTTTCAGATTATAGTAGTTATCCGAGTAGTATGGCGGACCCCAAGCGGGGACCACCCAATTCTTATATGCCAGTGATAGTCATGACTATTGATACAAGTCTCAATGGTCTTGCGTGACGTTGCGTCATTCTGAATGCGCTAAGAATACTAATGATATGTGTAAGCAAACCGGGTATATGGTAAGTTACAAAAATGACCATAGTATAGCGATAAGTACCAACATATGGTTGGTCGAAGCGTAGTTATGTTCAAGGGATGTGTGAGTGCTGCGAATATGTTGCGAATGTCCGATTGATGCCACCGAAATCTGCCCAAGGAATTGTGTTGATATTAGTTTGTAACAAGTGTTTCAGGTGTTACATTCATTTACCACAGCTTGATCACAACCAACGACAACAGTTCCCACAAAAAACTCTCTCCCATGCCTGATCTCGGTCAAGATGGTCCTCATATCTCTGTTGCACCGGTTAAGGCGGATCACTCGAAATGCTTCAAAACCATCCTTCCCCGCTAATCGGCTAGTCGGGCACATGATGCCCGACACCTCTGTTATATACTTTGAAGCCCTCGCAATCCCCAACGGTCTTCTTTCGACTTTACACCAACAACCTCACTGACCGACGTTGGACATCTTCTTTGCTCCCAAAAGAAACACTAGACCCAGACACAATGGCACACATACATGTTCGTCCAGAATCAGCCGCACTCGCCTCTCAAAGAGGTTCACAACACTGACCATCGACTTTTTAAATTGATTGCCTCTCGTGGTCCACGCTTTCAGGAGGTCGAGCCCCAAATAACCAAATTCTACTTCTCCTCACATGCATGGGCATCGCTGGTCATGATATCCTTCCTTGTATACTCTGCTGTGGCCTCTTTCCAGCCCTTCCCAGAGGCCGAGCTGCCATTCTTCGACCTGGGCCGATCTTTTGTTAATAATGTGGGCGGGATTGACAGGTTCAAGTATGTAGTGTATTCCACCCCCATCGTTCATGTCTTCGAGGCATTGTATACGTGGTATGTGGCCAGGAAACATACGAGTTCCTTCCTCTGCGTGAGTACATTTCCGTTCAGTGGTGCCTGATAAATTCGGTTGCTGGTGTATATTTTTTTCGTATTGATTGGCTCTTCAGACAATATACGTCCTTACTACGGTATACATTGGCTACCCGATTTGGTTTGAGCTGAAGCACCGTATTAGCCAAGCTAAGAAGGGAAAACTCGATTAAATGTCCTAGTTTCTATGGCATCCTATCACTTGTTCTTAGATGTAGTATTTCTTTCAGGAATATAGAGAGCTGAAAAGGGGTTATTTGATAGCATTGCGACTATAAAAGTACGTGTTGAAGAGACTCAAAATGGAAGATGGCAAGTTCAGAAGGGAAGTAGTCCGCAACAGATACGGCTGCACACCTAATAACGGTAACGAGTCGAGTAGTCTGCAGAATATATCGTTTTGTCAGTCATTCAAGTGAACGGAGACTGTAAGGCATGCTTACCCTTGGGAGAGACGACCAGACCACGTCCCTTGGATGCACCTCTGTAAACGGTCTCAATGATGTCAATCAACTAAAACGAGCGAATAAGTCAGATAGGGATACGTTCTCAGGATGACAAAATGATAGACAAACCTCTTGTTTATTATCCATCGCCCAATTACTAATGGAAAGCGTTAATTGTGAGTCATGTAGTATCGTCAAAGAAAATAAGACCGCACATTTTGTTGTTGTTACCAGTGCCCAGATCGATCATGATGTGTTTGTTTCTAGAAGATATAACAGAATAGGGTTGTCAGCTCCGTAGAAGATGTGTGCAATACAGGCAAAGATTGTCGTACCGATAGAAGAACATCACAGTGCAAGGGTCATACAATTCATACATCTATAGACAGGGCTCAGTTTCACAACGTTCTTTGAACGCACATTGATATTTTTACGCGCCTTATTAAAGTCTGGCACCTCCGTAATATCACAGAGGTATATCACTGCAAAGTTTTGCACCTTCTCAGCGACGCTGTAGAGTGTTTCGTCCATGGTCATGCATTGCGAGTCCCAGTCATGTCCGAAACGGATGACGACAACGCGGTCTTCTTCAGACTTGATGGCTTCATCAACGTGCCAGCCAGAAGGGAGATGGGGCAAGAAATAAGACATTGTACAGGATCAGAGTAGAATTGTAAAAAGAAGCGAGCTCCTGAGGGTAGAGTTAAAGAAATGGTTTAGTGGCAAGAGGTGTGTTGTTTCCGTTGACCCGTCATCGCATCATCTTCGAGTGCACTTCTCCACAAAACTAGAACATTCACGCCAACCGTGACTCCCCACTTCTCACATTGATCACTTCCATCAAAGGTCGTTCTGGACGTGTAGTCCAGCAACTTCACTGAACACTCATACTAAGTCCAGTTCTGATTTAATCCATCGCGACAACATCTACGACCTTAGCTTTTTTAAAACACTACTACACCTGGCCTTGTTTGCTCGCAATTCACGACCATGTCTTCTTCAACTACTCGCCCAATCGTCTTCATGGACATTAACATCGGCGAAACGCCTGCTGGCAGAATGAAGATGGAGCTCTTTAGCGACATCGTCCCAAAGTAAGGCTATCAGCGGAATCTCGATCTTGTTTCATAACTCAAATCATGCATTCTAGGACAGCAGAAAACTTTAGGCAACTTTGCACTGGCGAATACAGGTTTGTGACAATTTATTTATGCCATATTCGTCTGTCAATTAAATGGCACTTTATGAAGGGTCAATTCACGACCCCAGGGATACAAGAATGCCACATTCCACAGGTCAGGATTCATGTCCACAAATTCATAGCTTACTCCCAGCCATTGATTCTTGTTGCAGAGTGTGCGTCACAGTCTTTCATTAGGATAATGGCGAAACATTCATGATGACATTCTTATAGTGTACCTAATTTCATGTGCCAAGGTAATATATTCACGCTTTCATACCGAGCCGGCACACCTTCTCATAATACTAGGCGGAGACTTTAAGAATGGTGACGGGACAGGCTCATTCTCGATTTACGGGGACAAATTTCCAGTACGTTGGCTCTTTTCTTCTTCTCCACAGACCACTAGAATCTCGATATTCCGTTACCAGGACGAGAACTTTAATGAAAAGCATACTGGCCCAGGCTTACTCTCAATGGTATTTATCCCGAAATTTCTTTCTTGACCTTGGTTGAGCTTGATCCTCGATTTCTGTTTTTTTAAGGCAAATTCTGGCCCCAACACCAATGGCTGTCAAGTACGTCCTTAGGTATACTTACTCTACATTGCTATCTGAAAACGATCAAAAGTTCTTCATCACTACGGCACCATGCGATTTCTTGGACGGTAAACATGTTGTCTTTGGCAGGGTCATTGATGGGATGCTTACACTCCGCAAAATCGAAAACGTGCCTACGGGTCCCAACAATCGGCCCAAGCTGGTTGTCAAAATTACGGGTTCGTATACTTCTTTGTTCTAGAACACCATTCCGCTTACATATTAAACCTTTAAATTTAGAGTGCGGGGAAATGTAAAGGGGCATTAGGCAGTCGTTTGGACTCGGACGCTATATATTACCTTTACCAGAAACATACAGTGTATCATCACATGCATTGACCATTCAGAAATACTGCATTGTGTTTCAGCCACCCTTTCTGTATGCGTAGTTATTGCTAGGCATAGGGGCTATGACCGTACTTATGACGATATATGATCACATACCCCTGATGATGTGTCCATACCAGTCAACGCGTCGGTTAGGTGGCATCGGGAGCAAAGAATGCCATTTCCGGCATTGGGACCTGTACACCACCGGCATTTGCACTGGGAACACTGCCCGTTTTATTGCTCACCCGAGTCCCACTGCATCTCGTGCATGCTCATGATATCATCCAGCTTTTATCAAGGGCTTGGTTTCTTACGTTGATTGTCTGCAGCGCCCATGTCTTCAGAGCTCACAGTGGACATAACTGGCAACCCGTTGACTACTACTAAGCCTCTCCCTACTGTACCACGTTCGAATAACGCTTTCTTGTTTACACCCACTTCAGCTCTTACCATCGAGGCGCGAGAACATTTGCGAAGCTTTTTGAGGCATTGTCTAGATGAAGATACGCATAACATCATTTCAGAAGTAGACCGCGACGTCTGGACGGATGCTTTCGAGAGGGCACTTACAGAGCTGGGCCAATGTATCACCAGAGGTGGATGGCTCAAAGGGATTAGAAGACGAAGAACAGAGCAGAAGAAGATCCACACTATATCCCAGAATCAAGAAGGTGCTATCTCCAATAGCGATGGCCAGGATAAACCGGAGGCTATCAAGACCATCGCGTCTTCCCAACGGGATCCAGGTCTGTCAGGTGCACCCGGTCTAATTGCATTTCCTACTGCTCCATCACCCACGCCGGGAACCTCTCATGATGCTGCGATTGAGCAGCTTAGAGAGCGTGTATCTAAATCACTTCCGTCGACACCGAAATTATTGGCAAAGCATCTGCTTCTCTGCTTGTCACCTCTCGGTAACCATGCTATTCTGAGCCTTGATCCACGCCCTCTACAACAACTAGGACCCTCTTCACCCAATTGTGTATTTACACCAGGGAGATTTACCTTCCCTGGACCGACGCCTGATGACGCTCGTCGCGTACTTCTGTATGGCCTGGACGAATGGGATGGTACGCAACACTGTCGTATATAAGCATAACACAAGCTGAAGCCGCATATAGTCACATCGTCGAATCTTAAAGACGATGCACTTCAAATAGTTGGCGGAACATTCACGTTCACTTCAATCAATTCTCCACTTCAACATAACCTGTTGACTAAGACGTTACGCTTATCCATTTACGTCTATCTATCTCTTCTCCTCGAACAATCGCTTCTGTCTTGCTCCGGTATTAACCTAGAATATGATAAACGCAGACCCGCTTCTCCTACTCCATCCATCCCCATTTCGGCTCCCATCATGACCCGTGGGTCGAGTGCCATTGAAGTCAGCTCAAGAACTGACACACGAAGCCCACGGTCCATCGGAGGCGGCATTCTTTCCTTCCTCACTAAGCGGGGCGACAAATACTTCCACCGCACGAGCAGCTCGGATCTGCCTTCGGGCTCTCGAAGAGGCTCACTAGATATTGACCGGCGCAGCCCGTCTCCGAAACCGCCGTTGGGAGATGACATGTCGGCACTAGGCCGGCTGCGGAGGTTCTCGTTCATAACCGACTCTAAGCCCGCTTCCGTACTCCAACAGCAACGTGCATCCCAGGACGAATTTGAGGCTGATTCACCGTACGATGCTGCACTGAAGAGGATCGAAAAATATAAATCCTTGCTGAGCACTTCGCCTGGTATCGTTTTGGCGCCACCGCCTTTGCTGGTTACGTTAGCTGCTAAAGAGAGGAAGGATGCATCTCGGAGGACTAAAGGTGACGAGAAGATGGGGCTCATGACCCTATTGGGATGGGAAGGCAAAGAGTCCAAGGGGAAAGGGATGACCGGCACTGCTGGGTTCGTGAGACAACAGGAAATCACATTTGTCCATTCCAAATATGTCCCTCAAGAGCCATCACCCCCTCCTCCGCCTGCATCTTTACTGTCGTCATCGTCGAATTCACCAGAAAACGGACCTGGCGCGGTGTCACCCTCTTCACGCGAGTCGGAAGAGAAGCCAAAGCTGACCAAATGCGGACAAGCTCGATGGGTGACGTATCGATATTACGCGTTTGGTGATCATGAGGACGAGACGCTCGAGGATGTTGTCGTGGACACGTGTTCACGGGTAGATGAGCCATGTGAAGAGCCGGATTGTCACTTCAAGGCGTGCGAGCATGAGACAAGATGGCTACATGGTGTAACGAGAGTCGCATCTCGTGTCAAGAAGGATGGTCAGGCAAGCCAGCCTTTTAGCGATACTATGCAAACATGGGAGAGTTGTAGACTTTGCGGTAAGATGACCTCAAAACAAGATGTTAGCGATGGGGCTGCGTGAGTTCTTATGCCTTTCCACACAGAACAGCTGAGCTAATACTTCTACTCGATAGATTGATGTCGTTCGCAAAGTTTCTAGAACTACTCGTCTATTCGCCCTCTATAATTTCTCTGACACCGTCTCTATGCGAGCACACATCGATTCCTCCTCAACCTTGGCAGGGCAATGACCTCCCATTACCCCGCTCGCGCTTCAACATCGTTCGGCATTTCTCACACGGTACTGCGTCTCTCTCCTTCGAGCTGACGGAAATTTCAGAAGTATTCGAACTACGTGTACCACGTCTTCAAATCGTTCGTGGTGTGCCTCGAGAACGGGCTGCCGAATTGCTACAAACGATTCCCAGCGAGGAGCCACCGAGAGACGAAAAACTTGTGCTTCGCAAGGAGATGTTGAATTGGTGGCATGGTGTCGCGGAACATATTGACAAATTGGTAACGTCCAATTTTGTTTATCCTTGTTGATTTCTAAATAGGCCGAATTTGTACTTTTAGGAAGCGTCGTTCAATGCGGCTCACCATGATTCCCAAAGACACTCTATGAAGAGCTTGCCAAGGCTACCTTCCATGGATACACCTCTGGAGGAGGATGAAAACGATGACGCGCTGAAGACACCAAGAGCGCATGACAATCAGGCTCATTCTTTCCATCTCCCTGGGAGCGACCTTACCGATACCGTAAGAAGTCATCTCTCCATGACGAGCAGTTCCTCAACCGCCACCGCCGAGATCTCAGACGGTGGCGCATCGCTGCATGAAGGAAATAGAGACAGTACTACCTCTGCCGTAACCGATCCATCGTCGTCCACTATCTCTTCTTCCAGCCAACCAACTGCGCAGACACCGTCGACGACTGGTGCACCCGCCGATCCTGTCATGCTTTTGTCCAGCTTACGACAGAGTTTCCTACGCACCGAACAGGTTCTGTACTCCCAGCTCGCGCGCACACCCGTTTCTTCCCTTAATGATGTCCGGAGGGCGTTTCAATCTGCGGCTCGTGGCGCGAGCAAGCGGTTGACGGCGTGGCAAAGCAAGCATCTGCCTAAGACATTGAAGTCGAAATCGGTAATTGGCAAGTTGTCGGTGCCTGAGCCGGAGTGGTGGTGCAAAACGTGTCATCCTGCGCCAGGAAGCAATGTCATCGTTAGGGAGGATGACTGGGGTAGTATTATCGCGTATACCCTAAGGTTCGTGTTTATGCTTTTATGTTCCTAAGTAATATTTTGACTTAAATTTCTCCCCGCCTCAGTTCGATAGAATATCAGAAAGAGCTTGGTCAAATGGCGGGAGTTAGACAAGGCCCAATGCCGTCGCTACCATCCACACCACCCCCAGTATCCCGCAAATCGTTCTTTTCCGGCCGATTGTTCTCTTCTTCTCATTTACCCCTGGACCCTGATCAGGAAGGTCATGTCTGGCATGAACCTGAGGCGTTCTCGGCCGCCGTGACTCGGGAAGAACACCCGCGAGATCCTAGCGGTCTGTTGTCCATCCGCGAAGTGCTTCGCCAAAAGGCGCCTGAGCATGTCGGTCTCTCCTCGCGTTTCATCAACTTCGGTGCCTCGGGATCAAAGACAACCAATGGTGGTGTCGGTGGCGCAGCAGTGCCCCCTTCAGCATGGGCAAAGCCGGCTGTAGAAGTCAGCAAGCAGGAGGCTGCAGGTGGGCTACTGATCAATGGCCTTCCTGACTGTGATGACGGCGGGCCTGGGGGTGCTGAAAAGATCTTGCACGATATGGAAGCGACCTCATCTGATGTCCCCTCATCCCCATCACGTCCTAGCTCTGCGTTTGGCTCGTATGGTCCATCGACGTATGAGGCACACATTCGGCGATGGAAGACGTCCTCGATTATCTCGGCTGACAACAGCTTGAATAGTCAAGAAGCAAGTGTTGATGAGCAGTTCCCGCATCATTCAGCACCAGTGCCGCCACCGCTGCCTCCAAAGGATCGCCAAAAAGATGATGGCAACAAGCAGATGCAAGCCGAAAAGCCCCTTCCTGCGACAACCGATCCAACGTTAACCCCAACAACGTCCGGTTTTACAGCATCCATCACGAATAGCCTTACGAACGCGATGCGCCTTATGCTCACGGGCGGAGAGACTTCACGACCTACTTCTCCCATCCCGCGGAAACATCATGGATTATTGACAGTGGAATCCATGGGCTGGGATGAAAAGCCACATATCAAGCATGACTGGATGGTCGGCAAAAGGCTGAAATTCAGCTGTGTGGTCTATTACGCCAAACAGTTTGATGGACTCCGACGACGGTGTGGGCTCGAAGAGAACTTCTTGCAGAGTCTCGGTAGGAGTCTCAATTGGGCCGCACAAGGTGGGAAGAGTAGATCCAATTTTTGGAAGACAGCGGATGATCGGTATATTATCAAGACATTGGTAGATGCTTGGAATGTTGCAGACCTGTAAATGATTTCTTGGTCTTGTCCTATATCTTTCATGATTCTGATTCGTTTATCCTTTCTTTTTTGTCTAGGCAAGTCTTACTAGACCTGGCGCCTTCTTACTTCCGGTACATGGACTCGACCCACAATAGACCCACAGTGCTGGCCAAGCTTCTTGGGTTTTATACTGTTGAGATCAAGAATCTCGAGACGGGCAGCGTGCAAACAAAGGCCGACCTGCTTGTTATGGAAAATCTTTTCTTCAATCAACGCATCGCAAAGACATTT
This sequence comes from Agroathelia rolfsii, assembly GCA_018343915.1. Taxonomy (NCBI): domain Eukaryota; kingdom Fungi; phylum Basidiomycota; class Agaricomycetes; order Amylocorticiales; family Amylocorticiaceae; genus Agroathelia; species Agroathelia rolfsii. The sequence goes on along the minus strand of JABRWF010000007.1, from coordinate 2,241,725 downwards.
GACTTGAAAGGAATTGCCGGAAGGAAGGTCAAGGCCGGGCCGACTGGGAGCAATGTTGGTTCCAAGACGTTGTTTGACGGAGAGTGGATTGAAGGCGAGTTTTTTCTCAAGCATTCTTAGAGTGCATTAAATTGAGGGGCTTATTTGAATAGATCAACAACATACATTGACCCTGGTCTACCCACATTCTAAACTGATCCTTCGCGAGGCTATCAAACGCGATTGCGAATTCCTTGCTCAGAGCAATATTATGGACTATTCGTAGGTCTCCTCTTGGATATGCGCAAGCAATTGTTGAACTTGCCCCTTCCAGGCTACTCTTGGGTATTGACGAGGAAACAAAACAAATCGCTTGCGGACTAGTGGATACAATTGGTAAGAAATGAGAATATATAATTATGCATTCCATTCTTACCTATTGTTCAGGGAGCTATACTTTCGCAAAGACACTAGAATACAAAGCCAAGCAAGGCTTAAGTTCGGGGAAAACGCCAACAGTTATCCCTCCTAACGAATACCAAGAGCGTTTTGTTAACGCCATTGAATCTTATTTCCTTGCATCTCCCGGTACGTAGAAATAGCAAATCTTCTCAGTGATATTTGCATTGACGACTTTGATAGACAAATGGACAAAACCTGAGGACGAAACGAAAATCATCGACGATTATAAACTGCTGCCTTGTGTTCTTTAGTCTTCATGAATCAAAGACAATTATTACGGTGTATTACGGTATAAATTGGGTGTACGTAGTTTCCCTGTCAGCATCGGACATCATTTGGATCAGATGTAGATCAATATGTACAATTTTCATCATGACACTGTCTCTGCTCGTAATTTCTGGATGATGTGGATTTTGCGACCCCGATATCGGCGGAACGATGTGATGACAGGCCACCTTCTCACGTCATCCTCAATTGTCAACGTATGTGCAGTTGTGAAATTTAGATTGGGCACCAGTACATATAAAAGCGTTCACTGCCGACAATAGTGGCTCAGGACATCCCCAGATTTGAGAATCAACAACCATGAGCACCACTGGTCAGCTTTTTATCGTTGCAGGAATCGGTTGGTACTCCTCATGATTTCTTCAAACCAGACTATGCATTGAACACACTTTGATCATTTATTTAGGAAATGGAAGTGGGACAGGTAAGTGAATGTATTATGACTACAATGGAGACTTTCAAATGCATTGTAACCGAAAATTGATTCGCCTGCCGGTGGAAATAGGTGCTGCATCGGCGTAAGTGCATATTCTGTAGCGTGTTATGAATTTCGCCCTACTTACTAACGTGCACGTCAAAGCCGCGTTTTTGCAAAGCATGGCTATAGTGTCGCCCTTATCGCTCGAGGAACCGACTCACTTAATAAGTTAGCCAATGAGATCAAACAGGCGGGCGGAGACGTGCGTAAAGGCAATGAATGTTATAGCATATACTCACCTTTCTATTTTCCTCCGTAGGCGGCAGCGTTCTCCATTGAGGATTACAGCTACAAATCTATCGGAGACGCTTTCCAAGCCATCAAATCACACTGGCCTTCGGTTCCCGTACGTGTTGCGCTGTTCAACACAGGTATGTACTAGCAACTGAGCCTGGCTAATTTCAAGTGTAACCACAATTAACAATTGACATGGAATATTCGGCACCAGTACATGCTACATGGGGCTCTTTTCTGGACTTGACTCAGAAGCAGGTTCAAGAAAGCGTTGATACTAATATTGTCGCTGGATTTGCGTTCGCGCGCGAAGTGATCCTCATGTTCAAAGATCAAGAGCTCAATGAACACGGTAAACGCGGCACGTTGATTTTCACAGGAGCTACGTTCTCTGTAAACGGGAGTGAGACTACAAGTGCTTTCAGTGCTGGGAAGTTTGGCTTGAGGGCTCTGTCTCAGAGCTTGAACAAGGAGTTTGGGAAGCAGAATATTCATGTACGTCCCAGGTTTAACTTCATGAAGTGGGAGTCTAACAAGCAATGTAATTAGGTTGCTCATGTCAGTGGTTTACTCTTTTGATAAATTTTGCCTTGGATTTATGTTGATGCGGTAACCTTTATATGCATAGAGCATGATCAATGGCCGTAAGTAACCTATATTCTGTATGGAAAATCTCATGACTGATGGAAATTATGGATTGCTGCTTTATTACAGCCATTCTGACGGATCGCCAGAGATCTCGCCACGATTCCGAATGGGAGCAGAATGCAGACCTTCGATTGGACCCCAAAAGTATTGCCAATGTATGGTTTCAATTTCAAGCCATAGAAATATAGTATTCATAAGCAATACTTCCAGGCATATATGTACCTCGCAAATCAAGACCGTTCAGCATGGACCTGGGAGCTTGATCGTAAGTGTTTTCTATGAATTAGTGAGAAGTGGTCACTAAGTACTTCGACAAATCGACATACGCATATAGTTTGGTCAGTTTATTCTGTCTTTTCTTACTTTGTTTGCGTTGCTCATAAGATCAAAATCAAAACAGCCCTAGTCACCAAACCTGGTGAAATGATCCGATAACGCTTAAAGCTGACATCGACTTCAAGTTGCATAATTAGTAGTGTGTGAATGTACAAATTACGCATCAAATTAAACCAATTTATTTTAAACTAATTGTGGTACGATTACGATAAGTATACAACAAAAAAACAGCCAATCCAAGATGGAAGGAAAAAGATAAATACCAAGAACAGATCTAGTCATCCTTCATCACTCCGCAACATCGGTACCCATCAGCCCAGCTAGCATATCATCCTCACCCTCGAGTGCCTTACGCTCATATACAGCGAAGGCAGACTTTTGCTTGCTGGCAGCGCTTCCATCAGCAGAAGTCGAAGATGACCAGCCCTCGACACGCTCGCGGAATACTTCCGGGCTACGATCTAATAAGGCGTCAAGATCGGCTTGGCTGAGGACGACCTCGCCGTCCGCGCCTGAAACGACATTGATCTTCTCCCCGTCCAGTTGCATGAGCGAAGCGGCGAGTTCTGCCATCGTCTCCTTTTTGCCCCGCGTACCTGTAACGGTGGGGGCCTTGAATTTGCCTATGGGGGTGATAAAAGGTGATCAGGAAATCGGGGATGCCAGGAAACCTGGAATGAAATTTACCCTTTGCGATGACTACAGCCTCAAGCTTTCGCTTGTCGTTGGCGCGCCGCATAATCTTTTCTTCAATTGTGTGTGCGCTGACTAGACGGAAAATGAGCACAGGTCTTGTCTGGCCAATACGATGGGCTCGGTCCTGGGCTTGCAAATCCATTTGCGGATTCTGTTGGCGATATTCAAAAATAAAGCAGTCAGATAAGGCAGCCGATGGGATGGAAACCCGCTACAGAAACATACCCAATCCTGGTCATAAAAGATGACTGTATCCGCAGCTGTCAGGTTGATTCCCAACCCACCAGCACGCGTACTAAGCAAGAACAACATAGGCGCATTCTTCGGGTCTGTATCCCCGTTATCTTTATGGCTCTGGAACAATTCCATCTGCTCCTTCCGCTCCTGCGAGCTGCTCGAACCATCAATACGACAGACCATCCAGCCCTGGCTTTCTTCGGCCCAGGTCTCGAGGATGTCGAGCATGGTCACGAACTGGCTGAAGATGAGCACTTTGTGGCCCCGCGCAAAGAGCTCGGGCAGAAGACGTGCGAGGATCATCATCTTGCCGCTTGGCTGGACGAGCTCCTTTGCGTCCGTAGTCGGCTGGCGTGTACGTGGTGAGAGCGGCCAGTGGAAGAGGAAGGGGTGGAGGCATGTCTTGCGGAGTTGGACGACGGTGTTTTGGAGCTTGAGGCTGTTCACCTGGCGGACTGCAGATTCACTTGCGTTAGGATTAGAAGGAGATATTCAGGGAACGTAACTAACCCGCAGCTTTCAGCAACTGCTTCTTTTCAATCTCAACAAGCTCTTCGTCTCCAATCTCTTTCGTGTCCTCTTCGAATTCCGTAGACGGTTCCCTAGCATCCGCCTCGAGCTTTTCAAAGTATTCATCGTCGTCCATGTCGACATCATCAAAGCGCTTCCTCTTCTTGCCGTTGGTCTGGCTTCTCATTTTCCTTGGGCCTAGGTCTACGGGCGCACCTTCCTTTTTCTTATCGTTCTGCGACTGGTCCTTGTTGATGAGGAAATGCCGCAGACCGCCTGCGAGGACGTGATCGTACACCTCCCGTTGATCGACGCTAAGAGGCGCCCATAAAACGTATTCCTTTTTGGGTGGTAGGCCACGTTCGCCTTTCTTCCCGTCCTGCATGGATTGCAACTAGGGTCAGCTCCCTCAGTTCATCGATCGAGATATTGAGAGCAGCACCTGGTTGCCTTCTTCGTTAGCCTCACTAAACCAGTCCTTGGAGTTAAGAACATCGGTCTTGAGTCTACGCAGGAGGAAAGGCTTAAGGACGGCATGAAGTGTGGATATGAGCTCGTTAGACCGTTGTGAAGAGAGGCTGCGCTGAAGTTTAGGGATACTGAACCTATTTTTTTTTTTTTTTACCAAGCAGAAAGATATAGAAAATCGCCTTGAGCAATGAGAATGGAAAGAAAGCACATTACATACCATTCTTGGAATACATCTAAATCCGCGAATATATCCGGAAGAATGAAGTTTAGCAGGGACCACAGCTCAGAAAGGTTATTCTGCAATGGAAAGAACAAAGATTGAGTTTTCCATAGCAGATATAGTCCTCATAGGCGCATACTTGTAAGGGTGTTCCTGTGAGTACAACACGCCCATCGCTATTGAGCTTTTTGATCTCTCTCATAAGTTTACAATCCATATTTTTCAACCGATGACCCTCGTCAACGACAATGTACGAGTAATGATACTTGGCCAAGTGAGGACGGTCGCGGATGAGAATGTCAAATGTCGTGATGATAACAGGGAAAGACTCTGGGGGCTGCGTTGCCTCGGTCATCTTAGAGGAAGTGCTGTCTTTACCACGAGCCGAAGATTTGGACTTTGTAGGAGAAGAGTAGGTCGACGACGGAGAGGCTCGGGAGGAGGAAACGAGCGAGGGTGAGACCTTTTCTCGACGGTGACGGCGGCCGTTGCTCGTGCTAGGTTGAGGCTCGTCGTCTTCCTCATCCTCCGATTCTGATTGCATCTGGGCTTTTGCAGTATGGCGGCTGCTGCGCCTAGTAGCCGTCGTCGTAGAAGTGCTTTCCACTTTTCTTGGGCGTCCTCTCCCCCTTTTGCCGCCTCGTCCTCGGGCGGTGGCCTTGCCTCTGGCTTTCGGTGTCTCGACAGCCGACTCGTTCTCTTCATAGCTTTCTTCTTCTTCCTTCTTGACAGAGGCCTTGCCTCCTTCGTCGTCCTCTTCACGAATGGGCCTCATTGCAGTTCGACGCAGCTCGGCACGCTCGATGGGATTACCGTGATAAATGCATACAGGAATCTGTCAATGACAAAATAGACACAAAGTCCAACATGCATGAGTGCCATTGAAAGAAAGAAAGAATTCGGTGGCAAATATTACTGTGGGCGCAAATTTGTTGAACTCGGCCTTCCAGTTGTCCATGACGCTAAGGGGACAGACGACGAGGAAGGGCTTGTAGATGTGTGACTCGCGCAAGAAAGCATTGAATGCAATTGTCTGAAGTGTTTTGCCCAACCCCATCTCATCCGCTAGAGATGTATTTAGCATGTGGATAAGAGTGAAATAGGTGCACTCACCTAGTATACCGGAAATGCCGTTCATATGCAGACCCATCATCCACTCCACACCTTCGAGTTGGTAATCCTTCATAGTCGCGCCCGTAATGAGCACAGGCTGTCTAAATCCTTCCTCTTCCTCCTCTTCCTCCTCCGCTTGCCCACTCCCACTCTCCTGATCCAGCTTGGACCGCTTGGTAGGTCTGGACGTATCGTTGTTGTTGCTGTTATTCCCACTGGCACCTTCCTCTCCTTGGTGGTGAGACTGATCAGACTTGAGCCTCTTCTTCTTGCGCGCCTCGTCCATCCACTCTTTGATGCGGCGCGCATACAACTCAGATTTTTTCAGCGTGCGCTCAAGCTTGCTGATACGAATGGCAAATTCCTGTTACAATTTTTCAGTCAATATAACGCTCATGTAAGTTAATTGCATGGCTTTCACTACGTACAGCATCTTCTAATGGGGTGTCATCTTCGTCATCATCTTCAATCTAACATTTGTGTGCGCCAATGTTAGTCAGGAAAGATTGCAGATGTGGCAAAACAACTTGAACGCTATTAAAAGCCAGGCGCGCTGTACTACCTTGAATGCATCAGGCTCTGTTGGCGGAGGCGAAGAGGCCACAGAAGCGGGGACCGAGGACATGTCCATGTTCGTTTCCGCTAATAGTCGCGTATATCAGCTTAGGGTTAGTTGTAGTCGTAGTAATAGTCGTAGTTTTGTGCAAGACACAGCTGTAGACTACCGCCAGTTCTATGAGGCGCGCGCCCGCGTGCCAGGGACAAACAGAATCAATATTATTATTATTATTATTATTATGACGCGCTTTTCGGTCCGCAATCGATCTCAGATCCGTCGCCGAGTGTCACAGTCAGGTGACTGTCACGGCCTTGAGTGCCATATGTGACAATTCTTGGAAAGTCAGCATGAAATTCCGAGTCAGTATGCGTGCCAAACACTACTGGCAATGGCTGATAGGCACTGCCTTTAGTTCTCGCTCATTCTCGACTCGGTCAGATAATCATCAATCACTCGCTTGCGCACAGCTCTGCCCTGGAATCTATATGAACGACCTAGTACTAGTACCAGCGAATAATCCGAACCCACCTCATTAACAACTACAAGTCTATAAACCTGCCAGCGGACCCATTGATATCAATGCCTGGATCAGAATTTGCTGCTGTCCAGACGACCCCACCAGCAGGGTCTTCGAATGCAACTGTCAATGACGCCGACCCTGTCGATGCAGCTATGAGTGAGAACGTCGCAACCACCTCTGTTGCCGCACCAAAATCAGCCCGAGCGCTGCGCAACCAGCACAAACCGCCCGTCCTCGGGCCTGGGGACCCTATTGGGGCAGGCGATTCATATGTACAGTTTGATTTGCTCCCCGACGCGGAAATGGCAGAGCGTGTGTTCGGGTTGCTAAAGGAGGAGGTGGGGTGGAATAAGATGTTTCATCGTGGTGAGTGTGCGGAGGCTATAATCCCTCTTTCTTCTAGCAAGCCAACTTTTTTTTTTTTTTTTGTTTCGATGGAATTTGTGGGTGCTAGGCGGGGAAGTGCCTAGGCTGGTTGCTGTTCAAGGTCAGATTGAAGAGGATGGTAGGTAGGTGCCCGAAGCATTTTGTCTTAGACTAGGTCCCATGCTCATACTCATGACCCCCTCCCAAAAGTATCCCCGTATACCGCCACCCAGCAGATGAATCTCCGCCTCTCCACCCCTGGACTCCAACAGTACAGCTCGTAAAAGAGCATGTCGAACGCGTCGTACAGCACCCCGTGAATCACGTACTGATTCAGCTTTATCGATCCGGCGCGGACTACATCTCTGAGCACTCGGACAAGACGATTGACGTGATGCGTGGGTCGAGTATTGTTAATGTGAGCTTTGGTGCGCAGCGAACGATGACGCTAAAGATGAAGCGCGATGGCGGCCGGTCGGGCACACTAGGGGCAGAAGCAGGTGCTTCTGAACAGCAACATCTAGTAGGAAGACCATCACAGAAGATTCCATTACCGCACAATTCTATATTCATCATGGGCCTTGAGACGAATGAAAAGGTACGTGTGCATGACAATCCCTTCCAAACAGACTTTCATGAATGAATAAATAAGCTCATTCTTTTGTTCACCGAATATTTATAGTGGCTTCATGCGATTAATCACGACAACCGGCCATTCTCGCAAAAGTCCGCGGCGGAGCAGTTTGAGGGCGGCGAGCGGATCAGCTTGACGTTCCGACACATCGGGACTTTTCTCACAACTTGTCAGAGAGATGGCGGCAGCCAAGAGGGAGACGTCGGTGGGGGTGGCGAGAGTGAAACGCGCATATATGGTCAAGGGGCCCGCGCAAAGAGTAAAGGCGGTGCACAGGCCGTTGTACGCGGAGGTCCGGAGGCGGAGAGGCTGTTGGCTGCGTTCGGGGAGGAGAATCAGCAGAGTAGTTTCGATTGGGAAGAAGTCTACGGAGGGGGATTTGATGTGCTACATTTCTAGTAATTCTGGCATAATGATAATGCTAATTGTATGCCTGTAGTCATAATGCATGGTATATTGTACGATGAATGCGTCCGAGTATTATTGTGCATCCCCGGTGTGATTTCTTCTGGAATTGTGTCCGCTGTTTTCGATCAGGCGTTTTCTGTCATTGGCTGTCTCGGAAGCAGAATGGTGCTTACCTAAGCATGTAGTTGATTATTGAACTTCTTCAACTTCACCCGCTTCTCTCTTTTTGGGCTCTTTTCTTGTTGGGTTTTTGTCCTCGCCCGTCCTTGTTCTCGTTCTCGTTCTCTCTGTTCCCCTACGCGGCTTGTGCTATCCCCCTTGCCTGCGTCTGTGGCCTTTGTTTTCTCTTGGCCCCGTTGCGAACGAGTGCAATACTTCAAGAACAGTCCTGGCGAGCCGCACACGAGGCCTCCGTGTGCCCCCCTCCATTATCATCATCATCATCATCGACGAGCCTTGAGGCAGACTGCTGTTACTGCTGCTGCAAACACACTCGTCTATCGCATTATCTACCTTTCCCCCCCCCTCTTGGGCCCTCTTCTTATTCTTCGACCCCCCTCTTGTTCTCTTCTTCTCTCTGGTCCAGTTTTGTCACATAGATCCTTCTCTACTACCTTGTCTTCGTTTTAATAACTGCCTCTCTTGTTGTTGGTTTATTTCCAACCAACCCAACGTTATCTCATCTATACTTCATCTTTGAAGTACCTTCAACTTGCATCTCATGTCCCGCCCCCACCGTCGGTCCTCCTCCGACCCTGGCGGCCAACAACACGTGCATGACACCCATGCCGGCACTGGCAATGCCCCCACGACTTCCATGACGCCTTCCCCTTCTTTTTCCCCACCACCACATGTCATCCCGCAGACCCGTGCCTCTTCGCGATCTGAGGGTTACCCTAGCTGGCTGCCCTGTCGCCCGCCGCCGCCTGCACCACAATCGACGATCCACTCTTCCCGTGTACCCGTGTACGCTGGCGAAGATGAGGCGCCTATAAAGCGCAGCTCCTTCTTCGGTGTCGGCCGCAAGCCCACCCCGCGCTCCATGCGCGTTGTGAGCTTGCAAGAATCGCCAACGCCGCTCAACCGTTCCGGCAGCTACGGTAATCGCCTCGCCTCCCCCGGCGGGCGCCGCGTCTGGTCGCGCGCGACAGGCTCGCCGTTCGCGTCCACTCTTATCGGCGGCGGCGGGCGCGCCAACTCATTCTTCGGCTCCACGGCTGCTGCTGCTGCCGCCGCCGCCGCTATCCGCCCACGGTTCAAGAGCACGGCGCTGCGCCTGGAATTGCTCCGGAGCCCTTTCTGGTTTACGCGCTTGCGCTTTTACCTCTTCCCCTTGTTTGTCTTTGCCCATATTCCGCTTCAAACCTTTTTCGATTTCAATGCCGTTTTCATCCTTTTCAAGTACGTTTTTGACCTTTTTGGGGGTGATAAGGCTAATAATGCTAACATTTCATAGAGTTGCCCAGCTCCCGAACTCGGCCGCGCCTGGTGTCCAGGGCTCCGGTAGTGGCTGGACCCTCGCCGCGGTGGTGTACATCGCCTGCTGGGCCATCTGGCTTTTCTTTGTCGTGTTTCTCTATGAATTTATATACTCTTTCGTGCGGCGCTGGAGGATCAGTCAGTATATATATGCATCATCATCATCTCGTCAACTCTTACTCACCCTCTTGGATACATACACACGCAACAGAACGCCCCTTGATCACCCCGCTCTATCTCTCATCGGCCGGGTTCAACTATGTCTCCATGACGTCCTACACCCACTTTTGCTTCTTCCAACACATCCGTCTCAGCGCATTCACCCCTTCTTCCGGCGGATCCTTGCACGATGGCCTCGCCGAGACGTGCTGGTTCTACGCGCAAAACTGGCCCACCGTTGCCTTGCTCCTCCCACGTGCAGGCCTCTGCGTCGCACTTCTACTGGCGCTCTCTGGGCCTCAGCCAGGCTTGGTCGCGCTTGCCGACCAGGGCATCACGCGCGACTCGGCGGTGTATTTCCGCGCGGGGGACGGTGGCGCGCTAACTGGCTACGCGAGGGGTGTGTTGTATGCGAATGCGGCGTGGGCGGCCTGGCGCGCGTTGGTGGTACTCGCGAGTTGGTACGTTGCTGCAATTGCCACCTCTTTCCTTCCTTCCTTCCTTCCTTCCTTTCTTCCTATGTGCGATCTTACCGAGACACTTGTTTCGTATAGGTCCGGTCTGTGGATCCTCAGCGGGCACGGCTGCGCTGGCCTCTGCGGCCCTCGTTACCGCTGGGAGGAGGAAGCGGCTGCCGCCGCTCTCGGAGGGGGCGAAAAGATGTCCATGTACAGCGAGGCGGGGATCCTTCCCGACATCGCTGCCCGCCCACCTTCCACCATGCTCGGTGCGGCTTCTTCTACCGCCGCACCCGGCACTACGACCCTCAACCCCGCCGCGGCGGTGACGGCGGCTAGCACAATCGACGAAGAACAGCAACTCGACGCGCTGCCTTGGTCCTGGCGCCAGCACACGCGCGAGCGCATCTTTGACGCGTGGGAGTTTTGTCTCACTGTTAAGCCTGTCCGGTGGGCGAGCAACGGTGCCGCGTTCGGCAATGGCAGGAAGGAACCCGGAGCTGCCGCGCTTGCATCAACGCCGGCGGCGCCTGACGCTGCTGCTAATAACAACGCTGATGTGAATGAAAAGGCGGCACAACAACAGCAGCAGCAGAAACCGGCGTTTGAAGGTGTAGAGCAGGTGATCGCCGCTGTCGGTCTGCCGGGACATCCTTTGCCATCCAAGAGGGGTGTGCTTTCCGAGCAGCTGTTTGAGAGTCCCATGGAGGGGTCGTATCTCGAGAAGCACCAGCAGCAACAACCACAGGCAGGGCCTTCTCGTCATCGCATCTCCGAAGGCGAAGAGGACTCGGAGCCTGTGAGCAGCGAAGGCGCAGCAGCGCATGCGGCAGGTGCCGGCACGACGAGTGGTAGTGCCGCCGAGTCTTCCTCGCAGGAAGGCGTGAACACCCCGATCAGAAAGGGCATCAATAACAAGAAGCAAAAGCCGACCAAGTTGGGCCCCGCCGTGTCTTCGCCGTACCCGTATCCATTCACCGCGCGCGGATCGCAGTTCTCTTCAGAGGACAAGATTCCGTTCCCGCCTTCGCCATCTCGCTCCCGTGCAGAAGCGCAGGAAGAAGATGAAGAAGTGCCCGAGGGAGAGGAAGAAGAAGTATACGATGAAGAGGAAGAAGACGAGGTCGCCTCGCGCGACCCCTCCTCGGGACGTACCTCCGCCTCGCTCTCCAGCCTCGGCCAGCCAATCGTCTCCCGCTACCCCTTCCAATTCCGCCAGCCCACGCGCGGCGGCAGCCTCTCCTCATCCGGCATCCAGTCCCACACGACGCCCCGCTCCGGCATCATCAGCGGTGCGAGCGCGAACAGCGGCAGTGGCAGCGGCGCCTCCCCGCCCTCGTCCACGACCAACTCGCGCTCACATTACTCGTACTACTCACACTTTTCGCAGTCGACGGGCAACCGCGAGTCGAGCGATTCGCATTCGCCCAGCTCTCAGGGCGGCGGCGCTGATAACAGTGCTACCAACGCGGCTACCCTCGGCCTTGCTTACAGCCCTATCCCTCACCCACCGCGGCATCCTTCACATCAACAACACGTAGGACGCATGCGCGCGGGTACGAACCCAGTTGTTTCGCCCACGCCAGCACAGCGCCGTCGTCGTCGTCCGCGTGGGAGCGCGGGGAGCGCGATCGCGGCGCCAACGATGATGGCGGCTCCGACGGCCACCATGTCTTCTTCCACCACGCGCCGTCCGGTTGGTGCTGCCGCCGCCGTCGCCGTCGCTGCTGCTGATCCTGATGTGTCGTACGAACCCAGCGTGCATGAAGAGTACCTTGATAACAGCGGCAGCGGCACGGGTGACGACAGCATGATGGAGCAGCCCGAGGCGGAGGAGGAGGAAGAGGCGGGTCCGCAAGAAGAGGCAGAGCAAGACGACAACGTCGGCCTGCTTTCCTCAGACTCGCGCGCTGCCAGCCCGCGCGCGTCGTTCGTCAGCCTGCACCGTCTGCGCACGCGTTCCAGTTCGTCGCGCCACCACCGTATCTCGGCCACCTCCAACTCCAACGGCGCCGCGTCTTCATCCTCTTCTTCGGCGCGCTCGCGCACGGGCTCGTCGGTCTCACAAAGCGTCCGCTCGCGCGCGCAGAGTATGGTGCACAGTATCGGCGCCGCGTCGCGGTCGAGTCTGGACCTGGCCTACGCCGCCGTTGTGGCCACACGCACGCGCACGCGAGCTCATTCGTCGCTTGCGCGGTTGCAGGATGAGGAGGCTGCTGCTGCTGCTGCATGGGGCTCTGGCCATTCGCGTTCCGGGTCAGGCTCCAACTCGGATGCAATCATGAGCAGTCCGGAGAATTACACGTTCGGACATCCGATGAGGGAACAGTGGAGAAGGGAGGAAGAGGCTGCTGCTGTAGCTGCTGCCGCCGCTAACGGAGGCGGTCTTCTTCCAGGCGGTGTAGAGAGGATCGAGGAAGAGTCCGGTTCGCTCAGGTCGAACACGAGCGACGGCTCGCGTGGTATGGTCACCGAGGCGCATTTCACAGCGCCTTCTGAACCGTACAGTGTGCCGCCGTCGACGTTCGGTGGGCGCAGCGCGGGTTCTGAGCGGTCGCCTTCGGAGTTTATGGCCTCGAACGAGTCTCAGCAACAGCAGCCAACGATGGAGGGAGATGGCCTTGATCGTGAGCATCGAAGACGAAGACAGTCGAGCAGTGCTACGGGCGGCGCACTGACCATTCGTGGGTTAATGACGACGGCCACCGAGCCATATGCCGATGGTGAAACCGAATCGTCCGCCAGCCGCCCTGACATCTCGACCGCTGCAGGCTCGTTCGTCACGGCGCCTGCCACACCGGACGATGCCACGGAATCGAGCGAGGGTGGTAGAACGATGGCAAGCTCGAACTGGAACGTTTTCCGCGCGATGCCGCCGCACCATCACGGACATGGACATGGCTGGCAGCATGGCCCGGCGTAGATGCAGTGTTTTGCGCTCGCCACGCCTTATCTTCTCATCATCTCTTTCCCCTTTTCCCTTAGAAATTCGCCCTTGATTCTACACGCTTTCCCCTGCTCCCCTGCCCCATGACCTCTTTGAATCTTCACCCTGGTTCATTTTTTGTTGAATCTTTTTTTTTGCTGATCTTTTGACAGTTGTTTATTGTGCTCATCTACTCATCATGATCATAATCATGCATACAGCCGAAAAACTTATTCGCATTTTGTGTTTATAGTTATTTGCCTTTATCTTGTCTCGGCCTACCGAACACTTTCTAAATACTTTTCTTTGGCAAAGTGCCCGGTTTTTTTGATTGTTTATTACTTCTGTTTTTCTGTTTTGTCCCCCCCCCCGACCCCCTCTTAAACGCCTTTCATCATCCCCCATGATTTAACCCCCTTTCACCCTTCACCCTTCCCCATATTGTTGTTCGTTTTCCTCTTTTCCCCTCCCCTCTACCTCGCCTCATGTTCATGTTCATTAGCTTGTCCTCCCTCTCCCGTATCCTCTCTACGTACCATTACGTACCTACTTACGCCTCTGTACTCGCGCGAAACCCTCCGCACAACCTAATGACTTGGAATGAAATAAAATAAAAGATTTGTTGATGTTGTTCACTGATATTTAAATTGAAACCCGGAAGCCATCTCTCGCTGTGCAATACTCAAGGATGCCTATGACTATGTGACCACATTGAGAACACTCATGCCACAGAGGCTCTTAATCAAACTAAGACATATATAACGGTCCTGCCATGTGTAATTCTGTCTTAATGAGTAACTTGTGACTTAATAATCATGAACAAAACTGGATCATGTGCCCATTCTGAACCGCATTATAATCGCGCACAAACGCACCGGAAGGATCACACGCACAGCAGACGAAAAAAAAAGGTATACACACCTTTTGAGGGTGATGTATACAGACAGCAGCATATCTCAAGACAAAGCGCGTATGATAGCGATCGTTGATGAAGGCTTGATAAACGATATAAAAAAAAACGATAAGAAAAAGTCGTTGGTCGATGAGGAGAATAGGACAGAAAAAAAAAAGCGGTGGCAATGGGGAGGCAATTAGGAATTATGTGAGGCAAAAAAAGTACATTGAACGGCGTGTTTCTTCATTATATACGCTGCCTCGAGTTGAGAGAGCCAATGGATAGATGAATGCGCCGTGGTCATTCAGTGGGAAAAGAGTCATGCGATGAATATCGGAGGAATGGTGTGTGTGGGTGATAAGCTCAATGGCTGTGGTAGCCTCCAACCTCTGTGAAAAGGCAAGAAAATGTCAGCTGGCAGTCCCAAATTGGCGCGCGAGGTATAGGTGACTAAGACGTACGTTCAACCATCACATCAATCGTATCTATTTACACATGTCAGAAAAGCGCGATCGTATAGTGAGTAGGAAAGGCGAAAATTAACGTACCATTGTCTTCCATGTCCAGCGAGTTGGGCGTGTCATCGTCTTGTATCCTGGCACCATCATACAGGAACCTAGTGGCATTCACGGTGAAAAGTTAGCAATCTACGCGCTCTTGTTCTAATGGATCGTATGATGAAGGCTTGAAGTGGATATCATTGTGATCGAAATAGGGGAAAGTTGCATTTCAAAGATCGATAAGGCAAGAAAAACGCCACTCGAGCCATGAAATTTGAATGAAAAGCCCCCAGAGACGTAAAAAGAAAAGGACATAAAATAATGGGCAGTTCACTCACCGAATACTGTTCACGTCCTTGCCGACTTTGTTAGCGTAAGCCCCTTGGAGCTTGCTAAGTCTCGTGCTGCGCTTAATCTTGAAGAAGACCTCTTCGCCAGAAGAGCTGACCACCTATATTTTTATTTCGTATCCCCCACGAGTGTAATACACCAAACCAATAGGACCGAGAAAAGCAGGTGAATAGCCCCAGGAGGGAGACAGAGAGTGATCAAGGACGCATTGGGAGGCAGAATGATTGAGAATTGTGCAAAAGCCAGCAAATCGTAAAGAGCTCAGGGCGCCTACCTTGATGTTGATGGTCTCGTTGTTGGCAGTTGGCTCAGGTTTAACCTCGGGTCCAGTGCTACCTTGATCAGCCATGGTTGTGTAGGAGGTGAGCCTGGGTGGATTGTAAGCAAGAGAGTGATAGAGCGAGAGAGAGAGCTTGTGGGGCAAGCTGGAGTTTTGTGATCGTTGGACGAAGAGAAGTGCGGCGGCCACAACAAGTAAGCAAAGAAAGGCTTTGAGACAATCAAACAAATCTATCTGCCGCTTGACTGCTTGTGGCGTAGCCCATTCCTCCTCTTCACATTTGTCTAGTTTAATGCATATCTGACTGTATAATTCATATGGTGTAGCGGAAACTATATTATTGTCTTTAGTCAAGTAGCATACAGCCCATAAGAAACAACCTAGAAACAAGATATTATACGCCCTATTACATATATACCACAGTAGAAATCGGAGAGGTTCAAGGAGGAATAAAAAAATATAAAGATGGTTTGTCGCTATCATGGTATACTCACCCACAAGCACGAGAGAAATAATAATAAAAGGAGAGAAAGAAGGAAATTATTCCACAACTTCACCGTTTCCCAAGTACACCCTGCGCCTTCTTACCCACTCGCACGAGCTTCTTCCTTGCCTTCGCATAATCTTCATCCTCTTCACTCGAGTCCTTCCACATGTCTTCCTCAGCAGCGTCTCTCGAAGTCGACCAACTGCGGATATTACCGCCACTGCTGCCACTCCATGGTACGTGCTCACTCTCGTCGTCCTCGATCGCGGGTGGGGTGGGCGCATATGTAGGCCGTTCAGAGTACCTCACGCTCTTCCTACGCGCAGGCCTGTTCGTTTGATCCTCACCTTCGCCTTCTTGCTGCTGCTGTTGCTGAGCAGCATGGATGGAAGCTGTGGAGCCATCCGAGACAGCCGTGCCGTCAAAGCCTTCGCTGTCCTTTGCCGGCGGAGAGGGCGGCAGCAATGGTGGGGGCGCTGAGATAGATAGTAGCCCATTGACTGGCTGTGGTTGGGCGGTGGGGGCAGAAGTAGAGGCAGAGGTAGAAGTCACTGGCGCGACTACATTATTGTCTTCGCGCTCTGTGTCTTCCTCCTCTAGTACCTCATGTCCTGTCTCGTAAGAAGACAGCGAGGAGACGTCGTCCTCCTTTTTCTTCCCTTTCCTGTCCACGGCGATAGGGATGGGAGAGAGAACAGGCGGGGGCAAGGGCGAAGGAATAACGTCTTCCACCTTCCTCACTGGAGATACCGATCGTGGAGCGCTGACCGCCGCAGACGAAAACGATGGCGACGATGGCCCCGGCAAGGGCGGCATGGGAGACGGTGTGCGGCTTGAGTTCCGGAGGGCCGAGCGTAGTGGCGATGGCGACTTGGATGGTGCATGTGGGGACAACAGTGCCGGCGAAGACGACGACGTTAGACTTCCCCTGTTCCCCCCCGCGACGCCATTCCTAGCCCTAGTAGGAGAATCGGCGGGGTCAGGGTGAGGCGAGGGACGCTCGCGCGGGGAGTTGCTGCGCACCCTGCTGCTAGTGGTCGCGGAAGTGTCCACGCGTAGAGCAGTTTCGATGTCGCTCCTAGAGACGGGAGGCGGTGCCCTCGGCAAGACCTCACCGCCGCTGACTTGACGCGTGTTCATCCGCTTCATGTCCTCGACGATGGTTATCAGGTTAGCCTCGGGAGTGTACGATCCGCCGCGTGCGTGTCCATGAACGCCGGCGAGGCTACTACGGAGAGAGGACGATCGGACGACAGTGCTCCCGCCATTCGTGTTGTTCTTCTTCCCAGACCTGGAAGTGGTGACGGGGGCAGAAACTGTGCTCGTTAGGGAGTCACGGCGGTTCATTGATTGCGAGCCTGAAGATCCAGCCTTGCTCCCAGTGCCGTTGGTAGACGCAGTGGCATATTTTCTGCTAGGTGTTGGAGGGTTTCCACCATCATGGAGAATGCCATTCCCATTTGCGGCAGACTTGAGTGAAGGAGAAGGTAATGGCGGATCATGTGAATCCCGCACATCGGTGAGAGACTGGGAGGATTGCTGGCTCACCCATTGGCTGACACTGTCCTTTTTCGACAGCGTCGAGTGGTCCGATTGAGATCTTACCGGTTGCGGCTTGCTACCCGAAGGCGAAGAGAGGGACGTTGACGGTGTTGCAGGCGCAGTTGTGGAAGGGCCCGCGCCAATGGTCTCACTCCTCTTCAACTTCCTCTTGGAAGTCCCACTTGCAGGTGCATTGGAAGCAGAAGCACTCCGGGCGTCTAACGACGTCGCCCGGGGGAGAGGAGGCACCGCAGGGCTAGAGCCAGAGGCGAGCCCGACTCCCGCAGAGCCACCGATACCCAGGTGCGTCCTCGCAGCGATATCATCATCACTGCTATCGTCGTTCCCACTAGCGCGCGCTTGTCGTTTGGCCTTCTTCTTGGCCGCTTTCAAGTTGGCCTCAGTGCGGGTCGCCCACTTGCCGTTGCTACCGCCTGTCATAGGCGATCTAGACGAGGAGAAGGCATCGTCGCGATCATCGTCGTCGTCATTGTGGGCTCTATCTTTCTGAGAATTGGCGCCTCGGAAGAGTCCGCGGAGAGTCCCAAAGAAACCTGTTCGGTTGCTCTTCCTCTCTTTTGCGAGACCGTTTAGATAGGGATCCATATCGGCACGTGTTGAGCTGCCCAAAGCACTCTGACTGGGAAACGATCTGGGATTGACGACGCTCGACCTTTTATCGAGTTGAGCATTAGAGAACTGTGGGTTTTCAACCATCACGAGATCGTTGGAGCCTTCTGCCTCATCCGAGCTATCGTCCTCGTGTTGGTTGAGGCTTTCCTCTGTGATGCGCCGAGGTAGAGTATGGCGTGGTGCGGGGATTACGCCGTCCCGGTTTGATGCTGATTGGGATGGGGTAACGGAAGAAATATCAGAAGGCTGTTTGACCGCTGGGTCGCCAGGTAAGGGCTTGTCAACGTCTGTACGTTCGAATGGACCGCGAGCAAGAGAGCTTGAGCGTGATAAGGACCCCGACAAGCGACTTGGACCTGCTGTTTATTCGCACGATAATTAGTCGTCGTGGTCATATCGAATACTTGGGATATGGAAGGGCGCTTCGAAGGGTGTGAGCTTACCATCGGGAGATTCTAATGCTCGAAGGGCCTCCTTGCCCATTTCACCCCATTGCCAACCACACTCTACCATGGCCTTGGCGCGGGCGCTGAGTCCCTGGCGGATGACCTCAGACCGGCGCTCAGCTAGTTCGCGCTCCTTTTCGGTCAAGTAAGCTTCGCATGCCTGTAGTTCTGCCTGCGCCTGCCCAAGCTTGGTGTTTGGACCCGCAGAGTGGTCAGAACCCAGTGAGAGCGTAGAAGATCCCGAGGGTGTAAGTTGGTTTCCTAGGAGTGAATCACGGGTGGGTTTCTGAGATTTGGATGCCTTGATGAGACGGCCAATGCTATTATGGAATATGATTAGAAATCAGAGAAAGGATCATGGAAACGCGCATAAATCGGAAGACAGAAGAGAAGAGTCTCAAAGGCGCTTAAGGCCTTTCACAGCTCTTGCAGACAAAAACGTAAGTCGTGCCTTCTAGCCAAAATGGTTATGGCTAGACTGAGATACGATACATGAGCAGCACCATATTTGGAGACATAACAGGAATGATGTGCAGGATAAAATGATGTGGATCACTAAGCGTGACACATCTGTCAAGATGTAAAGAACCCTTGACTCTTCGGATCGCGAACAAACCGTGGATAAGACAAAACCAAAGGGGTCTGGTGGGAACAAAAGCAATGGAAAGGGTACACACAGTATGTCTTTATCTCGTATAACGGTATTTACTTCGTCCTCTAGCGCCTTGAGTCCATCAAGTTCATTGCGCCAGGCATCTACTGCGTTGGCATACTTTAAGAGAGCCTCGTCTGCACCAGCGAGGGCGCCGGCTACTTGTGTTATGATTTGGGATGTGGGCGGGGAGGATGCAGATGCGTAAGCAGAAAAGGAGGCCAGGGAAGATGAGTTGGATTTCAGTAAAGCATCAAGTTGTTTCAAGTAGTCCTTTTCAGTCGAGAGCAAGTTGGCTAGCAACCGGGAGTCGGCCTGACGGTGAACCATGGTCTGCAGAAGAGACCGGGGGGCCAGCGAGATTCAGCAGACGGTTTAGAGGGTGATATGCTGGTTGAAAGAGGAGAAGAGAAAAGTGTGGGCATGAACTAGCATATGGTCGTATGAAGCTAGCTGCTTATAAGCGTAGTTAAATGACGTATTCTCCTTTTTATTTTACTTCCGTCTCCTAAATAATTTCAGGTAGACAATGGCAGTGTCCTTCAAGTTGCTAGTCGATTTCACTGGCAACTCCACAAGGTTCAATGGCAATGACAATAACAGCTGGAGATTGCAAGTGCTTGTCGCTGGACTAGTTTCTGACATCTCATCTTCCTTCTAGCCATTTCTCTTACCTGACTGTCATTTTTCTTGTGATGCTCCACAGCAAGCGATATACTTGCTGTGCTCACGATATTGCTAGTACCACCGGCTGACAAGGTTTGGGAGTTAGGAGTAGCATGTATCTTATCTTTGTTGGGTTACATTGGGCTTTTCTAGGACCTTTGGTATTTACCCAAGCATATATATATTGTCTTTTGGGTCAATTGTCCTCAATAGGGGTACATTTCCTAGGATTCGACTTGAAGATCCCAAAGTCAGCTAAACCATGCTTCCACGATCGATCTGCTATTTTTCAGCAAGGCAGCCTTGTGGATCTACTGCTCGCTCATGTGTATGGCCAAAGGAGCAATATGCTGGCCTTGTGATACGTTTATAGAGCGCACCTGGTCGACGTTCTATTCTTCGGCGGCCAACGTGACCAGGCTACCCAACCTCACCTCTCCAACCCACCACCCGGAGCCCGGGCCTAACTAACAGCTGCTCGACATTCTTATTGGCCCCAGACAGCATAGAAAGACTTGGATATATACACACCGGCGACACCGATACACCTCTTCTCGCCCTTCTGCTCTATGACCGATCTCGGATGATCTCCGACGTACGACCGATCTCGTCAAAGGGAAAGAAGTATCCACGTATCACCATCGACGCTGGCAAACTCCATCGATGATCTATCGACGATAATCCTCCCAGCCATTCGGATGCTTACACCGGCAACACATTCGAGCATCCAACCGATTATATCTCCCTTTACGCTTCTTCCCGTATGCTTATACACCAGCACGGTCCGTAACGGATCACACACCCGCTATTGTAAATCAGACCGGATGGATCCACAGCAGTATCACACAACTGGCGATGGCCACATGTAATGGCTGCCTACTTCCACGTTATCACATCTCATCTTTCCTCGTATGAGAAACCCAGGATTCAACCCTACCCACTGGCATCCTATCGCATGTTCGTGTTCTATTACTCCGCACACTTGGGTTTCCTCTTTGTGCAGTCACAATCAGGGAAATCGCAAACGACATGATGCCGTGTCATGTTGCGTTGCGTCTTGTGTCGTCCTTCCTCCGCATGAGTCCGCCCCGAGCCGGACCGTTTATGCGTAATGGTCGAGACCGATTGAAAATGGATTGAACCAGTGAAGTGGAGGTGGACTCAAAGTCCACACCGGCTTTCGATCACTATCTCTGTCCGAGGATGGAAGTTGTGCGTACGTCCGTGCGTTCTACGCTCTCTCTCAGCATTGTAAGCCGCCACCAATACTTTTGAGCTATGAAAGATATCACCCCCATAGTATGAACACGGAATGAAGGTAAGAATAAGACAAGGCCGAAATCCCCATAGATGCGCTTCCAGAGTCAGTTAACCTTGCAGTGCAGGCGTTTTCTGCCATGATCGACGCATGGATTCGCGGTTGCTTCTACTCCGTTTTTTTTTTGCCACTTCCGTTAATTGCCAACTGCTACCACTAGCCCTACTACTGACACCCATCGGTCTCGCATTTCATTTTTGGTTCTACTGATCGCATCATGAAACACCGGCTTTTTGATATTATTCTTAGGACTTTATTTCCCCACATACGCACACCTCCACATTTTGCGAAAATAAAATGAATAATAATGAAAGCGTATAGATGTGCGCGTCTGTACGTACAAAGCTGTCATAAAATGAGCGGCCGCCTGTACGGTGCCAGTGATGTGCATACATATACTACACATACGGAATCGACGGACAAGATTCTCTGACAGATTGATAAACTTGGGAGACTAGTAGAATGCCATTATTAGCTGCAGCTGTGTTGCTCGCTGCCCCTTTACGCTGAATAAAATGCGTATGTCACCTCCGCAGGCGGCACGTTTGTAATACTATTACTTATTTTATGTCAAATTGTCAATTCGCATTCACTAATGAGCGAAGACCCGCTGATGGATATCGTCAGCCTGAGCGCGTATCACGGACATTGATTGCGACTCGTCCATAAACCGTGTCTTTTGGAGCGTGCGGTTCTACGTACATGTATGTTGCGGTGCATATGTCTTTCGTGATGATCATTGATTATCATGACAATTCAGACTTGTGGGACATTGATATTCATTCAAGCCCTTGCTGGTCCCCCCCTGTGCTCCACCAGCGCGCTATAGATGTTGCATGAATCAGTACGTGAATGACTGAACGCATACATGGTGTATGTATGCATCGACTGAAACACTGGTTACCACTCATTCGCGAATACCCTTGCCCTTAACCCCAGGACCCGTGCATGCAAATGCCCTGCACTGGTATGCATGATTGTATACAACCCTGAGGTATGTATGTGTGTATGACACCCCTGGGCTGCACGCCCAGGCAAGGTGTTTATTTACCATTTCTAGTATCCCTAAGTTTCCAAAAGCGTTCGTGCCCCTATCTAGGGTCTTATAGGTACGCCGATCAAAACAAAACAAAAAAAAAAAACTTGAAATTAGATCTTTTAGCAACAGCAATCGATCAAAAGGTGTGATCAACTTGAATTGAGACTTGAAATAAGAAATCTTTCGTAGCCTCGTGTAAGCCGCCCAGTGCCAGCGCTTCCTGTCCCCGAGTCACAGGTCCGGGCGGCATTTGATAACCATCGCGAAGAGATGGATAACGATATGCATTGTACTGCATGCTAGTGCATGTACGTAGAGTATACATTCAACTTGAAATGTAATCATGATAACTGATGCACTGATGATCCATGCTACTTTTTTTTTGTACTTTCAAATTGAAGGTCATCAATATTTATACTTAGTTTACAAGAAATTTTTCTTTTACACATCCCTGTGCTATACACTTCACATTCAGAGATTCCCGATGATCGATACACGAGACATCGGTGCTTTCGTAGCTTTGAGCTTATTTGCGTTCAGTCCAATACACAATCACTCGCTTAGTCGCGTATCATTCAAGTTCGTTCATAGAATGTGCATAAAGGTACAATTGAAATCTGATTGCGTGAGTGGCCGCTACACGTGAAAGGGGGGGGGGATCTCAAGAAATACAGAAGAATGTGTCGAAAAAATGGATACAAAACAAATGTTGTGCGAGAGGAAAGGGGAAAGGGGGGGGGGATCCGTGAAATGTAAATGCGTGTATGGATAGCAGCGGTCTGTGATAGTACAAATGATTGATGGTTGACGGTTGGGGAATGGGGATGCGATGGTGGTGGTGGTGGTGGTACAAATGTGCGAATGCTATACGTATAAAGATACTATAGATAACACATCAGCATGACGATGGCTGCGCTAACGCGTGGAGTGGGCGATTTGGGCGTGTGCATGTGCGCACAAATATGAACAGAGGAAAGCGAAATAAGAAAAGAAATATGCCTGCAAAGATATAAAAAAAAACTGATGATCGATGATGGTGATGCGAAGGGGATGACGCAAAAACAAGAAAACAAATGTGTGGTACATTCGATCGGATATAAAATGTCTAGTGTGAAGAACGATGAGGAAGAAATCATAATTACAGTTCAGGTGCTTTTGGAAGGGTGCCTGCTTGGTGGCAAGAGGTGAGAGCGTCCGATCATGCGCGGCGAGGGTATGAAATCATCGAGCGTCATTGCTCCAGAGCTTTATCGAAAGGGCCATACGCGAGGCATTGGTCCAAGAGCACCACGAGCGAGAAGACAAAATATGACAGCGGAACATGGAGAAGAAAGCCGCTCGATCCGGTGTGATCCAAGGATAGAGAGCGGGGGTGGTGGAAAGAAAACACAACACATGATAAATGACAACAACGATGATAACAAAGGATGACGACATAGTCCATCCGCCTCGGAACCTACTAAGGTGGCGGCACGGATCGTTCGGAAACCACATACACACAAACTCTAAATAGCTGGAGTGTCTTTGTTTTTGTGGATTTTTTTTGTTTTTGGACGATAGTCTGGAGAAATCGTAGGGGGAGATAAGACATCGGTAGTCGAGCGCATGCGCATGGTGATATGGCACGTGAGCGCAGCGTTGGGCATCTATGATCGTGACGGAAGTAAAACGTCGCTTGAGGGCAGGGGTGCTTAGATGCACCACCGCAACCCTGAGTATATGCTTCCATAGAGAAGCGCAATGGGCATGTCCTGCGTGTCGAGTGTAAATGTTTACCCCGTTACAGACAACTTTCGCTTCAAGCGACGTTTTGTGCGGAAGATCCCAAATCGGATGGCCAAGGCTATGGCATGGTATTGGGTACGCAGAGCATCGCCGCAAGTAGGGCTGAAAACGCAGGAAATATCGTCAGTCCCCATAAAAAAAGAACTTCAAGTACAGTACTAAACAAAAAACTTACGTTGTATCCCTGTTGTCGTTCATTGAGCCAGGAGACCCTGGACGCCGGGGATTCAATGGATCCCGGGGGTCCGCAATTTGTTCGCTTTCGTCGAGCTGCTCGGGCCTATCCTCTTCTATTGATCGACGTCGGCCCTTGCTGAGGATACGTTGGGCAACAGTGCTCCTTTCTGGGAGCTCCTGCTCCTCAAATGGGGAGCACTCTTCCTCCTCTTCAAGTACTGTATCTGCAGAAGCAGGTGATGTCGAGGTGGACGGAATGTACGAGGGGAAGAATGCATAGGGGGCCGTGGATACCGTTGATGAACGACTGCGATGTGTAGAACTTTTCGGGGAAAATGGATCAGGTATGGGTTCGTCATCATCATCGTCGACGGCGTTGCGGCGTACACCTTGGTCACGCTCCCAAGACCGGCGTCTGTCCTGAAGTTGCACAAGGGAGGGGAAGTGGCGGAAATCAGGATCGTGGAGATCACCTGACTTGTCAATGAACACGCTTGGTTGAGCCGTCGTGACCACTGGAGGCACGTATGATGGATCGAGTATGCGTGAGAGAGCCTCTGCGTCATCAGAAGGCTGGTACTTTGTACTATGCAGATGAATATGCGAGTTAGAGTGGATGTGAGTTTGGGTGCTAGCCCGAGAGGGCGAGTGTTTGCGCCGCATCGCCCTGCGGGATGAGGGTGCCTGCGAATAGGGCACTGGCTGGCTAACCGTATATGAGAATGAGTTCGTATGCGACATTGCTGATTTGATGATGGGCGTTATGGGATGTGTGCCCGATGGACGACGAGGGCAGGTCCGCTTGAGGGGAGGGATGAATATCAGACATGGCTCGACGGCTCTTTATAGCACTTGAGCGCAATGAGAGAGCATTCGTCCGTCACCGGCTCATCCAAGCGCGCGTCCCGATCTCGATCTTACCCAGCCCCCGATCCAATCTAATCCCGCGAAATCCGACCACGCCCTGGGTCAGATGTCCACAGCCAATCCTGCAGGTATGCCTCGCTGCTCGCCTGGCTCCTATGAAGCCCACAACTAGGATGGGCTTGTATGTAAAATAAATAAATATTTTGTCTTCCCTATTCTCCTCCTATCGAGCATCCTCGTGTGTAGGTGCCGTGTGTGACCCACTATGCTGCACACTTGTTGACAAATGCCGTATAGTAAGCCTTCCTATCGGCTTGGTCACATCAACTCAGTCATCATGGTGATAATCCCAATCGTTTATCCCCCCCCCCAACCCTTCCAGACACGTCTATTGCTCGGCGTCCGAGGCTTGATGACAAGTCCGTTTTGCTTATTCAGCGGTAGTACCCACTTGTAAAATGTTACCATCACCTCACTTCGTCGCCAGAAGCCTCCTTCACGTTAACCTAGTCATCTCTCCTCGTCGGCCGCGGTCGATGCTATTCGGTCGGTGGCGTTTATCACACATCCAGTCTACGAGCTCCATCTGTGTACCCGCATGTAGAAGAAGAACATAGACTTTCTGGCGAGAGTATTCACATCTTTGAAAACTTTCATCCACCATTTGAAAGATGTCGTTGATTGGCCCAGGAATGGGGAGGAGGAACGGACTCCCGACATAGCCCGCCTTTCCATAAACATGTCGCGTATCCACTCGGCAAGGTCATCCCGGGTCTCCACCGGGATTATCCCGCGCATAATCTAATCTTATCAGATGTCACCCCCAACCCACCGCAGTCCCACCGCAGGCCATTTTGACCCACTTGTGATGGCACACCGCACACAGCATGGTCATTATTGGGCACAGCAGATCCGTGCTGAGATCCGACAATAAAGCCTGCAGGATGCAGAGGACTCCTCTTTCATCTCATTCAAGCTGGCCTAATGCAAGAAAGACTTAACCAGTAAATGACAACGCGAGGCATTCATAGATCGCCGCTGAATGCGGATAACAAGTCCTTATCACACAGATCAGAATGAGTTGGACAGCTCGTTGGCAGCACTGGCGAGTCTGCCTCACGGTAAAGTTCCGAATTCATCTCGAACCCACTTGAAAGCCTGAGAGGACTTCCTTTTTCAACACTTGGGCCGCGTCGTTCTCTCGACCGACCTATCTGGGCGCCGGTCATTTGCATCAGCAACTTCTTGAGTGGTCCGCAGCCTGTTAGTCTGATTGAAAGCAACTGTATTGTATACTGCTGCCCATCCCCTTGACCAACGTGTTTGTACAGGGGTTGCGCCGCAAGTCTATAGTGGGATTGTCTCCAGTACTGACGCACGTCGTGTATTCTTGCCTCGAAATGTAATCTTTGCGCATCCGAGCATGATTGAGGCTGACTCGAAAAAAGCCTCAAGGCGTGCTGGTTCACCCAAAGCAGAGATCATCTGACCATAAATCTTATCAGCTTCACCTGTCCATAGTAAGCGCCCAAAGCTGTGCCCGGAATAGTGACGGTTCGTTCTCTCAGTTGGGTAATTCGCACTGGGCACCACTATGTTTGGCCATTAATATATTGGATGCCAGTGATTAGCCTGTAAACTCTACAACTGATTTCATAGGCTTAATGGGGCGATGTTTCTTGCACAATCACTCTTCCCGATGTCGGTCCTCTTAAACAACCGATAGCCTCAAGTCCCCGGGCGTCTAATGTGGAGCTCGAGTGTACTTACGCTGCTTACTAAAGGCGCATATACGCAGAGCCTTAACCTTCTCTTATACGATTATACTGACTCAGTTCTGACTGGTGTCGCATTACATAGTACTCGTGGAGCTATTTGATGCATCCATTTGCTTCATTCACCATCATTCTTGACTACTTACCTTGGCCTGTACTCGGAAACTGGTGCTATCCATGTTGTATCCATTCTGTGGCAGTCCTCTCTGCGCCACAATACTGCGGCCACTACGATGTGCTTCCAGTGCTTGTACTTCATAAAAAGAAATTGGCGTTACGCCAGCACAGCTGATTCTGATCAGCAAAGAAAAGGCTGTAGCTATTCTCCTGCAGGCAAGCGCATGTCCCCAAGCCTTGTGCACCATTCACCCTTTTTTTGAACTATTTCAGATAATCACGATGGCCGTCCCCACAACCCCTGGGCATATGTTTAGAATTGAAAATAACTTAGCGATCGTCTATGAATTTACTCAATATTTCTTGCATGAGGCAAGTAAAAACACACATGACAAGGCTCATTGAATAGTTGTCACCCCACTACTATTGCTGCCTTTGACAACATTATCGCATTATTTTCGCCATTTTGTTGTCTCGCCAAGGGGTCTTGACCATTAGCGAAAACACGCACCTTTCGCTAAAGGAGCCATTCTCTATGCAGGGTAAAGAATACCGTCACATCAATATGTATCAATACCAAGGCGGCCTCGTTCACCCTGTTTGTGATCTTCCCAACTAATATTCAGGTGTCGACAGGCGGGGTTTTGCCGCCCTAGCAGCGACGATTTACCCCTGTCAGACGCGGGCTCACGCACCCTTCACAGATCACCACATGAGCCCGATTGCGGGCCAATCACGCCTGGAAGGCTGGGTCCCTTTGGTCTTATCACTTGTCGATGGCGCACCTTGAACACGCCCTCTCCTTAAAAGACATCTGCCCCTCTCGCCTTGCACTCCTCGGCTCTTCACTATCTCCCTCTCTCCACGGCCATAAGCCCTGGGCAAGTCCGTCTAGGAGGAGAAGAGAGGGAAGAGGGCATCACACGTTGCCTGCCTCACGGCGCGCTTACTTTGGAGCTCTCTGTTGCTCTTCCGGTGACCCTCTGCCCTCGAATTGCGGCGTTGAGCCCCAGGGTGCGCGTGTATGATGATAACAACCCATATAGAACCCAGTGGACAGCGGCCCGCACGCCCCCTCTTCCCAGCCTTCCCGAAATAAACCGTCGGTTAGCTGACATAACTTTCGCCTAGTCAGCCTTTGCACTCCGACTGGCGCTCCGAGGGAGCGGTGGCCAACGGGATTGTCGTGGCACCGAATCTCGTGGGATCCGATTCTACCGGAGAGAAGAACCTGAGATTACAAGTTATCTGTCTAAATTTGGTAATATATCTCAAGAAATAGATTCGGATGAGACCTCCTCTCCCCTCGCTCCTTTGTCGTCATTCATGATCACTATCAATGGGAGGGACAAGATTGCAGTCAATGGTTGTGATTTGGTGCAAATGTGCGGCGTCGCATCCTTTCCGGCTGGATCATGACCAGTAGTGGATAAGATAGACGAGGCCTCGATGAGGGTAGTGGCGATGACGAGTCCTATGGCGTCACTGGTTGTATGTATGTGCAGGTCTCTCATTGAGCTATCCAATACATCACAATTACATGTTTCTAGTACAATGTAGTGCCATGGCCGTCTTGGATCTGGTTATCATTAACATCACCTTCCCGGCAACCCATGAGATTGTTTGCGATGGAGATAAACTGATCAAAAACACATGCCACTAGAAACTGTTCATTTCTGAGTGTGTGTCGTCATTCCTCTCGATGATAAATGGATGGGTGCGGAAAAAATGGGCCATATGTTGATCCACCGGGTACTATTTACATTTGTGGATGCATCTATTATTTTTCGATTGCAAGTCTTACTCTGCCTGCTTGTTCCTCGGCCCGGGGGTATGACACTTGATTCTACAAGGGCATGTCTTGATTTCCGACATCTTCCTACATATTTAGATCCATGCGCGTATAACGATGCCTATGATTTTGGCTTATAATAATAATCAAAATGTTAGGGAATGAGTCGGATAAGGATCAAAAACTATGGTTCCGAGTTGATGCGATAACAAATAACTCGGATCTCCTTGGATTGTACATGTATAGCAAATAGTAAATATAAGAGGAATCTCGGGACTACGCGAGTCATGTTTCACTTGTAGGCTCGGACGATGAAACTTCAATGAAGTTCGATGAAGGCGGATAAGTACCGTAGTACTGATAGGGCAAAGTCTGAGATGATGATGTATGATACATGATGCCCGATGTCTTTGTTTAGTTACCTGCTAATGTGACTACGTGAATGAACTCCCCTGATGAAGCCAACTAACTAAAACAAAAGTGGCTTTAAGTGAACATGAAAACAACCCAATGGTGATCGCGAACTCAGACTCAATTTGATTCATCGAAGTTCGCACCATGCCTATTACAGACATACTTTATCTCGTTCTATTACTCAGATAACTTACACAAAAGGCAAGCTGATCAATCATGCACAATCACAATGAGTTATCAAGCCGCTCATAATGTCCATCAAACGTCAAAGACGTTAGAATTCATTAGCATTTATTCGTCGTCAATCGTGTGACACGACCTTGTCTTGTGACGACAACTTGCTAGTCAGTCTAATGAGAGCGTGATACAGCCGGACAACTAGCATATAATAAACCAACATCACCAGCCTTGCCAAAGCTACCCTATGACAGATGGGGCGCCAGAACTTCTAATTTTTTGTGCGCATATGGAATCATGTAACCCAAAGCTACCGTTATCAATATATAACACACGGTTATGCACCGAAGATGGAGCCCCCTATCATTAAATAGTATACGACAAAAGAGGTTTCTCCCCAAAACGTTGAGGTCTTGCGTTGCAATCGGCGTATTTAATTTAGCCACTCACACATGTTGTGTGTGGATTAATTTGAAAGGCTATGAGTGATTAATATTGTCTTTACAGTACAGCACCGGAGACGCATAACGGAGCTGGATATATGCGTAAGCTCGGATACTGAAGCTTGTTGAAGAGTGTGATCTATTTTGAGAAATAGCCACAGCTAAAAACTGGGGATCCGGGGTTTGTGCTTACAACGGGCTAACAGCGCTACGATTGTATGTTCCTCAGGATTATCCATATGGCAGTGGCGGGGATGAATGCATCTTTGCAGGGAAGCGTACTTAGAGACGACGTGCTACAATGACCCTGGGTCGATCAAGGAAGAAGAAAAAAAAATGCGGGGTATTTAACATGTTTAAATTCTCCAGCCCTTCACGGTGGAGAGAAGAACAAGGACGCGCTCGCACAACCAGGAAGAAGATCAAATGCATTGGCGCATTGCGGCGCGGTATGGACTAGAAGACTCTTGCACTTCTCGCTAAATATCCAACGACCAATTTTATATTAAGCGTCGAATTTTCAATAGTACAGATCAAAACACAAGTACATAACCCAGAAGTACGATCAAAAAAAAAAAAAAAATCAAGCTAGCCGGCCACACAGTCGTTGGGTAATATTAACCCGCAGATCGTTTGAAAAACATGAGAAGTAATTAAAAAAATACATTCATAATCGCAATAAATGACAACCCTTAGCGGCCCCGAACAGGAGCACTCCTCTGGCGGGTCGACCTGCGCAAGTTACCAGCGGGAGCTTCTAGTGCCGGAGCGTTCTCGGCAGCAGTGGCTTTTGCCGCCGCCGTCATCTTAGTAATGCGACGCCTCGTCGGGAGTGGTGCAGAGGTCTCGTTTACACCCTGAGCGGTAGCAACAGCAGCAGCCTTACCGTGCTTCGATGCCGTCTTGGCTTTGGACGACTTCGACGATGGGGGTGCTGCTGTCTTTTTCCCCTTAGATTCTGGGGCTACTGTGCGACTCTTGCCCTTGCCTCTGGTGTTCTTCTGGACAGCTTGATCCGGTACTGGATCAGAACTATTGACGGCCGTGGCCTTAGAGCGTGCAATGCGAGCATTGCCTCTTGCAGTCTTGCCCTCAGTGGGAACACTGGCCTGGAATCGGGTCGTCTTGGGCACCTCGTTCTTGGCTTTCTTGTTTGCCACAGCTTGTCCAGCTGGAGCTCTTCGTGACCGTAGCGCCCTTGATGCAGGTGTGGGGAAGGAAGGCGTTGAGACAGAGAGACCATTAGCAGCAGGCTCCTGCATGGGCTTTAATGAAACGGAATTGGTAATTCGCTCGCCGAATACGTCACTCTCAGGCTCGTCTTCCTGTGATGCCTCACCAGACTTAAATAAGCGGGCATATTTAGGAGGCGGTGTATTGGGCGCATCAGAGATACTCTCGTGATCAACTTCATCCAAAGATCGCTTGCGGTCGTTCTTTCCTCTGGACACGGGGGTTGGTGAGGTCAGGTCCACCTTCAATGGTTGGGGTGACGCTGGCTCCGGAGTTTCGCGGGCTACGGGACTAGGTGTCCTGGGGGTTGGCAGAGATAAAGGAGATGTGGCGCTGGGCGTGGTAGATCGCTGTCGAGTTGGGCTTTGTGGTACATCGGGTTTGGGGGCTGGGGCCGGGTGGGATGCGCTTGTGCTCGGTCCTTGCATAGGAGTAGTTTGGCGGCTGCTAGTAGAGACCACTCCGAAGGGGCAGAGAGGAGCAGAGAGAGATGCCCCTTGGATGAGATTGTTACTGACACTCTCTGTTTGTCGTGTTGCCTCTTCCCGCGAAGGATCTGCATCACCAAGATTTCCTATCTGATCAGGGACCGGGGGTAAATCACTCCAGCGCCGCGAGAACACATCCCTACGCTCCTGTAGGCAAAGACGGCGCTCTTCCATCGTCATGGGCGCTACATCAATATATTGAACAGGTACTCTGGCACCATGCGACTTGCGCCACTTCTCGACGGCCTTGGTTTCTTCCTCGTTGAATTTGCTGCTGATAAGCCCGTTGCTTGCGAGACGATCCAGAAGTGCACCGGTGATTATACCCGTCGAGGGAGGGTGCCACAAATATGCGTCGTGAGTCAGTAGAAGAAGTCGACGGTTGAGGGTAATAGGAACAATATCAACTGGATCCTCTTCGTTCTCGGCATCATTATCACCCGATGCAGCTCCAGGAAGGGGAGGATACGGCGGCTTGAATGCATAGTCGCAAGTCTCGATCCCAAGCTCAGCCAATATCTTTAGGTGTCCGGCTTGCGTTTGATCTGGCCAGGTATCATTGCATTCGGTTGATGCTGGAGAGACAGGAGGTATAACAGGGGTATCGAACTATAAAGTAGGATTAAGGAAATTGATGAATCGCAAACTCATGTGGCAACTAAATCATCAACTCACAATCTGCACTTCCCTGACGGAGGCGCCTTCGATGCCTTCAATAGAGGGCGCAGTAGAGTCAACGGGAATGAAGATAGATGCTTCTTCCCATTCATCAGAGTCATCGTACCTCCACCTGAGTTGCAGCCAGCCAGATACATGGGTGCTGACCACGACTCTGCTATTGTAGGGACAGATGAGCTCAAAGTGGCGGACAGGTGGGTCTGTGACGACGCTCGCAAGGTTAGACATATTGGATGAGACGGTTATGGAGAGTAGCAAAGAGTAAATTGTCGGGGTAAGAGTAATTAAGAGAAAGGTATTAACAAGTGGTTTGTGGCACAAAGGCTTATGTATCCATGTTCTGTCGCACAGCAGATGTAAAACCTGATTATTGTCTTGCTTCTTGCTGATTGTGGCCGGTGGTCGAAGTGGCTCGACGGCTCACTGAAATTTTCGCACATGATCATTCCACATATATGAGCTCGTAAGATGGCTTCAGTTGTATAATTTCATCAGCTATCTAAAGGTATAGAGCAGAGTAGGAGTGTATCATCACTGGCAGAATAGAGAGCGATTGCCAGTGCGACTAGGAAGCTTGATTCGGACATAAGGAGGATCTTAGATCGACTGAGTTTTAATTGGCTTTGTCATCACTGCACCATTATCACAAGGCAAGCCTGGTCTGCAACATCGTTACCTTGTCCTCGGCTACTACAAAGACAAGACTTGAAACAATATCACTCTCATTCACCAGTCCGGCATGGCGGATGATTTACCCAATAGAACTTTGGACGACATAAGAGCAGAGGTCGCTGCCCATCTCGCCGTGAGAGCCTCCAAAAAGGCGATTACGATTGACAATGTCAAGCTGGGTGTTATTCAGACGCTTTCCGAAAGCATCCTGCAGACAGTCGCAGAGGAGATTTCGCACCTGATGGTATTCTCAGAATACATATTTGCTGTATACTTCTCTATATCCAGTGAATATTCGAATGTACTTGTCTTTGGGTCGTCTCCCACATTAGTCGAGCGAGCAGTACTGCTCATGTCATCTAAATTCCTCTCTCGTGTCGAAGAAGCTAGCACTTCACCTTCTGGTAATTCATGGTCGGCGTTGATTTCGACGGATCCCGGGGAGAACATATTCATCACTCTTGAAGATGTTTTAAAGAAGGCAGCTCGAACGCCAGGCGACCCCCTCCGCCCACCCCCAAATTCTTGTAGCGTGGACGATTTGCTCGTGTTAGCGCGCAGAAAACTGAGTAGGTTACCACCGAAGAACGCATTTTCAGAACTTGCCGACCCTACGCATCCCCTCCCTGTAATCCTAGTGGACATTCGTCCAGGATACCAGCGGGATCGTTTCGGCGTCATTGCTGGTGCGATGCTTATCGAGCGTGTCGATCTCGAGTTCCGTTTCGATCCCCGGAGCCCAAGACGTGTAAGCATTGCGGATCGATACGACCTGCGGGTGATAGTATTAGACCAATACGGAGATGCATCAAGTCTCGCTGCCTCTGCTTTGCATACAATCGGACTCGAGAACGCGACTGATGTGATTGGCGGCTATGCAGCCTGGAAGGCAGACAGGTTGCCGTCACAGGTGCCAAATGCCGACTCTTCGTCTTCTGTAACGTCAAGTGTGCATGCCAGAAGCCATGCTTTCACAGATTAGGCTATTCATTTACTCTTTGGGGGTAAGGATTGAGTTTTTCTTTTTTGAATGGAAAGCATAACCGAATTGAAACTCCAGGTTTACACCAAGCGAAATATCGGGATTTTATTATCGAATTATGCAACAGGTCCGCGCGCAATGTACGATGCACTGCCTCGAAATGCAACACCGTTTTGTCGCCTCACTACTCTACGCGAAAAAGATAAAAAAATAAATAAGGACGCCTTGTCATCACCAGTCGTGGACGTTGCGAGGGGTGATAACCGTCCTGATGACGTGGCGCTTTACGATTGTTAAACCTCGGCCAGGTAAAATCACGAATAGTAGATCTGACTGAGGATGGTTTCAACACCCGGCAAGTTTCCTTTCGGCAGAATGGCGGTCTAATCCTAGTTCAGGTTGTGAGTACATCAAAAAAAGACTGCGAATTCCGTATACATTTCAGGCATTATTGTACAAAAAATATATGACACTACATCTCTAATTATGATGAACTGCCCAAATAGTCTATCTCGTCCCGCCTCACTTAGAAGCGATAACAACTCGCAGAGAGAACACAAGTAGAAGCGTAGCTCATCAAATCAAAAAAGAGTAAACACTGGTTCTTGGAAGTGACGATGGAACTTTGAAGCTGCTTCTCATGATTGGAAAATGTCCTCCAGATTAGATATGGGTGTTAGAAAGAACTCGTATCGCATTGATTAAAATCCACTATAATTTACGACAGTGCTTGTTGCTTGCGTTCTGCTTCCAACTTCTCTAAAGCACCGGGCTCTGTGACATCGATGCCCATGGCTTCCGCTGTACATCATAAAACCGAATTTTCAGTAATTCATACAGGACAGAAGGCAGAGGTGGTTAAGGGGATATGATGCGTACCTTCGATCTGCTTTCGAGGACCTTGGAACCAATGGCGTGCACTCAATAGCCAGAATCCAAAGCTGTAAGTCATGACAATACCAACAGCTACAATGGCATAGTTGAGCGTTTGTGAGTTCACAGGCTGTATTTGAACCGCGTGTGCATGTCAGAACAGGAACGAAACAAAAAGAATAATAGGACTTCAAGCATACGTTGGCCGATGGCAGGATGAATGCTGGTGGGACGATTGAATTGAGCATGACCCGAGCAGGGATGGGAAATGGAAACTGAGACTTACCAATGGAGATGAACAGAATCCAGCACACTGCCAAGAAAGCGACAGGATAAGAGAAGGGGCCCAAATGGAATGGGCCTCGTTTGAAGTCTGCACGATATATGACGCGCAAAGCGATGGGAATGCCTGTGAAAACGGGTGATATGTTCAGATTGATCGAATCATAGATGCTTTTTGTACAAATCACTGACCATAAGAAATATACAAGCCAATTGTGGCAATACTCGTTGCCGCTGAGAAAGCGACTGAGCTACCAAGGGAAGGCAAACCAAGGATAAAGCTTAGTGTGCATGCGAGCCATACTGTTCGCACTGGGGATTTGCGCTTCATATCGACCTTGTGGAAGAATTTGTGACCAGGAAGGGCACCGTCACGGCTAAATGCATACCTATAGAGTAATGGGTTAGGCAATGGAGAAAGATAAGAAGGCGATTTGCGCACATCATCCGTGAGTTGGAGGTAATTGAAAACGTTCCACAGAAAAACATGGCGCCGATGACGATGACCATTAGCACGACGGCGCCCCTCTCTCCCACAGTATCCTGAATTAACGGGTGATATATCGTAAGAAGACGAAGATAAGTAGAATCCTTGCTAGTATAACGTACGATGAAGATCTGTGCAACTGGCTCGCCGGTTGCGGTGTCGATAGTGCCCTGCAAGTCCTGAATCGAAAACAGCAGTCCGAGGATAAGGAACCAGCCCAGGATGGCGGAAACACCGATGGCCATAATGATGCCGAGAGGTCCAGCCATAGCTGCGTTGTGCGTCTCTTCAGTCATCTATCACAAAGTATAAGTAAAACGCATATTTATGCAAAAGTTTAGGATAATGAACAGACATGAGCGCTAGCATCGAAGCCTGATAAGGTGTACATTAGTATAGCATTAATTGTAGCATATACCCGTGAACATACCAGTTAGTGTGTACTGAGCCATGAGAATGCCTATCACGACAACATAAGCATTGCTAGCTCGTGCACCCCATCCAGGCGCGCCATCCACGCCTGTGCCGTCGATGAATTTAGTAAAAACCCATTTGGCAGTTTGGTGCGTGGGTGCTTTGGCCAAAATAGCAATAACAAGGGAGGTTGTTCCCAGAGCATGCCACCAGACTGAGATGTTGTTGAGGTAGCGCAAGATATGGACACCGAAAGTATTGATCAACCCCTGGGTGACGAGAACGGCAGCATAGATACCGATGTTGGTCTTTGCATTTCCAACAAAGTCGCCGTTAATTTCGGCGAGGGTGGAAATGAAAGTTGCACAGGCAAAACTGTAAAAACAAAAATGTTATGGCACAATGCCAATGTCGAGTTCATGAATGATGCTCACGAAATACCAGTTGTCACAGCCTATCAATCGTCTCAGTTTTCACTTTGTAAATATTATTTTTATGAACAGTAATACGCACAACTTGGCCTAGTAAGTTGAACCATCCCGTGACCCAGGACGCCAGAGGCGCATCCTTATGTTTCGAAAGCATGGCTGCCCAGAAGTATGGGCCGCCACTGGTTGGATGGGCAGAGCAGACCTCTGCCATAGCGAGACCAACCATCATTGTGAAGAAGGCAACAACCCACCAACCCCATACCATCTTGACATATGCTGAATTTGAATATCATGTTTTCACACTAACAGGGCTGCAAATGGACTACTCACCACAACAGGGCCTCCAGTGTTCTGTTAATATCCGAGTTGCGAGTTAGAATTGAATCTATGCACCAGTTTGAATGGTAAACACTCACGAGACCATACAAGAAGAGGGATGGTATACCGGTGATGACACTGATGATACTAAAGCTGACACCGAAGTTCTTCGAATCAAAACAAAAAACATGGTCAGTATGAGTTCTTAGAAGAGTCTTTGAGTGAGCGGTTTACCTGCAGCAGACTCAGGTCACGCCTATACACGTCAGAGGTAAGCACCAAATGCCAAAAACAGTTGGTTTACAGGCACAAACTGTGAGAAAAGCGAGCCAGCCAGTAATGAGTCAAAAGCAAGATTGCATTACGCTTGTCCTTGTACTTGGACGCGGTACGCGGACAAACGAATAAAGTAGCTACTACAAAAAATCACAGCTACATAACATGGTCACACTACATGTGACCGTGACTCCATCACTCCCATCGAGGCATGGATTGCCCATTCCAACACACCCCCTCAATCCCTGCAATCAAAACCCAAAGGAAATCCAACTAAAGAGAAAAGAAAATCCTATGTAGGTAATGTAGATGTAGGTGGAGTAGTGTA
The DNA here is from genome assembly GCA_018343915.1 of Agroathelia rolfsii. Lineage (NCBI taxonomy): Eukaryota > Fungi > Basidiomycota > Agaricomycetes > Amylocorticiales > Amylocorticiaceae > Agroathelia > Agroathelia rolfsii. The sequence goes on along the minus strand of JABRWF010000007.1, from coordinate 2,204,729 downwards.
TGCAATAAGAAATGAGAATGAAGAGAAAGAAATAAAATAAAAAATGCAAGATACCACTTGCGCCCAAAAATCCAAAACAGAAATCGCGGCAGCCGTGCGCACGCGATTGGGCCCTGGCGGTTAATTCCTGCATGTGCCGGCATCCTCTGGTTGCTGGTGCTATGCCGGTCTTGCTGTGAGTATTGAGCTGAATGCAGCGGGATCCATCTTCACGCGTTTGGCTCAATAGCCTGGGGCGTTGTGCTTGGCACCCCCTGGTGTCCGTGCTCGTCCTATGGGCATGATCCATCGTGGTGTTGTCCCATCGCTCATCTCTGCGGCTGGGATGGTTCTCACGGCTCAATACCTCTCGGCGGCGGTGCGCACAGAATATGGTGGTGGTCATGTTTTCCCCCATTTCGTGCGGTTGACCTGACTTGCTGCCCCGGTAGCCCGACTAGAGGTCGGCGGCGCCTGACATGACGGCCGGTGGCTCGACTAGCGGTCAGCTGTGCCAACTTGACAGCTGGTGGGTGTTGCGAGTCATGGGTAATGCATGTAAGAACATGCGGCGGGTGGTGTGTGCTTATGCTAAGCCCTAGGCAAGTGTGGGGGGCACAGTCCTCCCCAACGGCGTTACTGGCGTGCGAGTTCGTGTGTGCGTGTGTGTGTGATCTGTAAAATGCTAATGCCAATATTAAAACTTCAGTTTATTGTAATGAACTCGGTATATACCTAATGCCAATATTAAACTATAGAAGTAATGAGCATAGAAATAGAAGTGAGGAAATATAACAGGATACTTACACTTCAGTTTATTGTAATGAACTGAAGTGTGTCGAAGGAGAAAACAACGGAGAAAAGGACGCGTCAGTCATGTGACGCCGGAAGCAAAATAACATGTACCGTATCCGTATAGAATTAATGCAACAAATAAAAGGAGGAAAAGACAAGGAAATGAAGTGAAACAAGTATGAGTTATAGATGAAATGAATATTATACTGCTTGGAATCACAACATGATCTTGTCCTCCGGCAAATCCCCTCCTGCTCTGCATCCACTCTGGTAGGTACGCCAAACCTAAACCTGGCAATTGCCAGTTTATTGGCGAGTTCTAGTCGCGATGGTCTTCCCGTCGCCCTCTATAGGGGACTTGTTTTCCACCGGCAGTCATTGCTGCCCAATCTCCGTGTTCCCATGAGTGATGTCTGGCCTAGAGGCCTGATGCCGGTTTGTTGGATAGTCGGTTACGGGCACGTAGAGCTCCCCAGGAGCTGTCAAAGTGAGTCCGGGGTGACGAGTGAACTCGCGGCTCGCTGCCTGGTCAGACGGCCGTTCGTCTATTGAGTGACCAGGAGAAATGCAATTTTACGTGCTGCTACACGGATTCGTTTGTGTGAGAAAAGCGAGCCAGCCAGTAATGAGTCAAAAGCAAGATTGCATTACGCTTGTCCTTGTACTTGGACGCGGTACGCGGACAAACGAATAAAGTAGCTACTACAAAAAATCACAGCTACATAACATGGTCACACTACATGTGACCGTGACTCCATCACTCCCATCGAGGCATGGATTGCCCATTCCAACACAAACTTGAGTTCTTGCTTATATCCCATACGATTGAGGATATCCTCGTCGCCAGCTGCTACGGCAGCGCCGAGATGAGTACCAGCCTTCTCACCATCGGTGTGAAGGGAATCAGCCATAGCCGCGCAAGTCGTGAAAGTAAGTTGGTCGTCGAAAGGCTTAGAGCTTTATCTCTCATTTTACTGGGCATATATACGCAGTCAAATTCATGATTGCCGCCGCCCCTCACAGATAAGGACTGGCATAACAGTCGAGCCAAGACCCGCGTCGAAGCGCCTCGCTTAGGCGACCGGAACGTCTGTGGCTGCCCCTACCATCATCACTTATCCGAATCAAACCTACATCATGGCCTCTGAACTACTGATCTCTCTCCATGTATCATATATACAGGCGCTAGGAAAGGTCGCTATTATGCCTATAGTTTTGTCTGTGCACCGTATTGAAATGCCTTTGCGACAACTACTGCACAGAGTTCGGATGATCTTGCTTATCACATGACAGCGCATCTTCGCATGAATGCCATCTACTGGGGGTTAACAGCATTGTGCATCATGGGCCATAAAGATGCTCTTGATCGTGAAGAGATGATTGAGTATGTCATGAGCTGCTGGGATGACACTGCAGGTCCGTTTGCTGCTAGCTCTCCTTGAAAGGCCCTTCTCCAATATCATCGCGTATCAGGCGCATTCGGAGCTCATCCTAGACACGATGCCCACATATTGTCCACCTTGAGTGCTATTCAGATACTGGTGACCCAAGACGCATTGGACCGGGTGGACATCGATAGGGTCGTGAAATGTGTGTACTGAGTAATCAGTGACAAGTCCTCTCAAGTACATAATATCCATAGTCATCTTGTCTCTCCAACAGCCATCTGGTGTCTTTGCCGGTGATGCATTCGGAGAGACTGACACACGATTCCTTTACTGTGCCGTCAATACCCTTTCTCTCCTTGGTCGTCTCTCGGAGCTTGATGTCGATAAGACGGTTTCGTACATCAAGCAATGCGAGAATTTTGATGGTGGTTTTGGGAGCACCATTGGGGCTGAGAGTCATGCTGCGCAAGGTGAGCTTATGTTCCTTGTGATTATGATTGAGTTTTATCAATTTAGTAGTTTGGGTATGTGTCGCCGCGCTTGCCATACTGGACAGAATCCAGGACGTGGTCCACGAGGATACACTGGCCTGGTGGTTGGCCGAGAGGCAGCTCCCCAATGGCGGGCTAAATGGTCGTCCTGAGAAACTGGAAGATGTAGGCCGTTCATTGTTTATACAAGCCAACGTTCTGAGCTGAACCCGGGAATAGGTGTGTTATAGTCACTGGGTTTTGTCTTCATTGTCTATCCTTCGCAAATTATCGTGGATCGATAGCAAGAAGCTGGAGGCGTTTATCCTCTCCGCCCAGGTACGGTGTATGAAAAATAATCTATATTGACCTACTAAAACGATGCAGGATCCCGATCATGGAGGTATTGCTGACAGACCGGGGGATGTCGCTGATGTATTCCACACCATTTTCGGTGTTGCTGGTATGCTTTACTACTTGTTCAAATGCAATATTCATGTTATTGATTACCTTGCACAGGCCTATCTCTCCTTGGATATCCTGGACTTGTTGATCTGGATCCCGTATACTGTATGCCTGCCGAGATCATTGAAGCTCGGGGCCTCAGAAAGTCATGGGAGGCGCTCCCCCGTAGAAATGCATGACTTGGCGATAGTGATAGTGTATTATAATTTTGATCTCATCAAGGATGCACCACTTTTAGAAACTTTAATTGATCGACAAAAGAAATAAGGACATGATATAAAGGCAACCGTTTGTTCACTGAGTCTTAGCGTGGAAATAAGTCGCGATCGATATGCGTTCACAGCGTCGGCCGAGATAGCGACTAGTATGACCTCGACTATGATGTTACACAGATCATAACTGGCGGCACAGTCAACACTCCTCGACTTCGGCTGTCATCTTTGTGAATAATTACTTTAGGTGCTTCATCTGCTTCCCCGAATGAATACAAGGATGGAAACGCCATCGCAGCTGCTCAACTTCCCATCCGAACTACTGATATTGATACTGACCAACCTCTCCGTTCGCGATATTCTCCATTGTTCTCAAGTGAGCCATCTGTCAGCGTCACGGCTTGCCATACATCTTAGTCCAATACTACAAGTGCTGTCGATTCCTCCACAATTTAGTCTACTCGGATGTCAGGCTACAATACCTCATCGAGCTCGAAGCAGATGGTATGCAAGACGGTGATCCTTCACTACACTTGCCCACAGACAAGAAGCTGCAATTGCTTCTCGATAGAAGAAAGGCCTGGTCGAGTTTGCAATGGAGACAGCACGCCACTATAGATATACCAGGTTTGGGTTATGTTCTTGCATGCTATACGTGATATCGCTCATTTGTGTAATGGTATTATTACAAAGGTTCCTGCCTGGCATATGAGTTAGTCGGTGGCCTCTTTGCAAAGATGACAGGGGATCACGTTGGGTTTGCTACCACACATTACCCAATATCCAATGAACCTCCAGAGACGTTTTCTATGAGATACCCAGGCGATGCCTACAGAGACTTTGCTTTTGATCCTAGTCAAGACTTGATCATCTTTGTGGATAATGATACCGAAGTAGAGCAAGTGTTTCATCTCTATTTATGACGTACAACTGACTTATATCAATTTGCTACACCAGCCCAGCTCTGAGTTCCTCACGAACGAGACAGATCCACGTACATTCAATCAGCACTAATAGAACACATCCAGAGTGCCGTCATTCAGGCAACATTGTGTTTCCTCATCACCCCAATACCAACTCTTTCACACAGATAGCAGGAGATGTCATTGGAATGTTCCTGTTCGATGCACCGATTGGCCTCGCTGATCCCGGAGTGGACGAGATTCCTAGGCTGATGATTTGGGACTGGAAGGAGGGTATTCTCTTGGTCGTATGTCTCCATCCTTCAACAGTTCTGCGTGATCATTTTTGATAACCATTCTCCTCTTGACAGGATATGAACTCACGAGACATGCCTCCTAGAACCTGGGATTTTGCGTTCCTGTCCAACCGCGCATTTATGCTTACCAGCAAGTTGGCCAGCGGCTGCCTCTGCATATACTCTTTTCAAGGTCTACCCATCCCAGGTCATATCCGCTCTGTTGGCTCAACAACTGCCATGCACCATGCAACATTATACCTACCGCGCTTTGCACGATCATCCACACAAGGTGCCCCCGTGCAAATAAGTCATATCACTACGCACACCGCTCCATACGTTGAAACTGTGCCTAAAGGTGTTCCTTTCTACACTGCACCCTCAAGCCGCATCCACGCCGTTTCTGTGGGCTACACAACTCCAAATCCTCAGCACGGCCACGCATCGTTTCTTCTTATCTTTCACAATCGCACCGCACTTGCTTACGTGAACGAAGACTTGAATGATCGTAACAAAAGGCGGTTATCAGGTCGTACGGTTCACGCCCGCGACGTACCCTGGAACAAATGGGGCCCTACTCAGACCCGGTTCACGCCTAACACGGAACGGTTCTCGTGGCTACGCTATGTACACGGCGCGCGCATCATTCATCCTCCCATGTTCGTCAGCTCATCTTTCTCCATGTTGCCTGACGTGGGGCATGTAATGGAGGTGCTTGACTTTCACGTTCACCTGTCTAGGGAACAATACCAGGGAAATACGATGTCATTGGCGATGGACTATTCTTCTTTCAAAGATGATGATGATCCCGATGACGGTGTTGCAATTCCCATCAAGGACGGCAACGTTAACATTAACGATGGCTCGTACTATGGCGGTATCAATGTCAATGATGGTGGTGTTGCACAGCAGATTCACTATATGACAGCACCTGACGATCCCGCTGAAACCAGCGGTCCAGGCACGACCAGCACCAGCACGTTAGTTACAGAAAGTACAGTGATCCGCCTCAAGGACGTTTTCGAGGAGGATGTCGTCACCAGTCTACCATACAGACGGACAACACGTCAAGCGAGCAAAAAATACTCTGGTTTTATGCTTGATCAGGATAGGATCATAGGACTTCCCTGGAAGGTGAGTGGTGTATAATAGAGGCCGTATTTTAAGTAGGGGGATGTATCAAACTGAAATTTTGTTCAACCATTGTTGCAGCAACACTTGTGGTTTGACAATCATATCGAAAACATCGACGTCTTCACGTTCTGAGGTATTGGACTTGTCTAGTCAAAATTGGCTTGTGTCACCCTATGAACATCTTGATTCACGGTTGGACGACAAATTGTATATCTTGTTACTTGTATCTTATATTTGTACATTTTGTACCAGTAGACTGTGATCTGTCGTGCTTGCTTCGGTTCCTCTCCTGTTTGTCTATATCGCAACGAAAATAAAATAAAATAAAATGGATAAAAATGGATCGTTGAAATTTCAGCCGTTGCCATATAATGTTTTTGAGATTCGTAAGCTACTAACCAAGTTGGAGGAAGAAGAGTGACCTTCATGAATAAAATTAACGAGTGATCCCAAACAAAACAGAAAACGGCAAGCTCAGATGCATGCTAAAGAATGGAGAAAATACTTAGTAGAAAAAAAAAAGAAACAGGAAAGAAAGGACGAGGGGGACAAGACAAGATCTAGCTACAAGAGCAACCTCAAAGCAGTAAATTGCATTCAGAAAAGGAAAAGACATTGAAGGGCATAAAAGAATGAGAAATAAACGGAAGACGCAGATAGCGCTAATTAATTCAGATAAGGAAAAAAGGAAGAACTGAAAGTTGAAGCCCAAGAGTGCTACAAAAACGGGTAAAAATGAGTAGAGTAAGAAACGTAAGCAGATATCGTGATGATGACGAGTGTTCATCGACTTGTACCAGATTTGGGTGAGTTGCAAATTATATCCAAAAAGAAAACAAGACAGAGAAGAAAAGGAGGAGGCCGTGCCACCATAGAGACGATAGAGGGCGAAACATAAGCGGCTTGTAAGAAGGTATTCATAATTTTAGTTCCGTCAAAACCCGACGAGCCAGCATTTGATATTGCCAACCATCCCCACCAGCACGTCGGAATTGAATGCCATGGAATGGCAAAAGGGGTACCTATATAATCCAAGCATTCAAAGATTAGATCACACCGAACAAGAACATTGATGTGTATGCATACCTTTACAATAGATATCTCAAATCGGACAGACATCGTGTTTGCACTTATCGTCTCAAATGTCTCCTTGTCAACCTCACCCGTCGGGAAAGGCGTCAGGGCTGGCGTAGTTGCGCGCGGCGTGAGATCTTCATAATCCCTGGGTATCGGCGGCAGCGTCTTACCACCCGGCGGCGAGGTTGACGGACGTGGTATCTCTTCGGCAATGTTGAGAGGTCCAGCAGTCATATCACTGGGGGAGGGGCTGCCAGCACGCTTTGCGGCAGCGGGATTGTGATGACCGTTGAAGTACAACGAGGAACCATTACTAGGTGTGGTCGATAATCCCGATGGACGCCCAGGGAGATCCTTCTCAGGTTTCTCAGTAGGATGATCTGAGTCGCGACCATGGATAGAGTCCTTCGTCTTTGTGGTGCCGAAAGATAATTTCGATGCCTTTCTCCCCAGACTTTTGCGTGAGAAGGGGGATTCGGAACCATTCGAAGTGTGCTTATTGTGGCGTGATTGTTGCTGCTGCAGCTGTTGACGTTCGGATTCCTGCACAGAAGATATGTCGATGGATGGGATGTGAATACATTCAAAGCCAGATCTGGTCTCGCGGTATTGCACCTGCATCCGATCGAGAACACGTCGGATATCTGTCTTGATCACATTCGGCTGTTTGGAGGACGTCGTGGCAACGCTAAATTTGTAGTATAACAATTAGTACCAAGAGCAATCGCCAAATCACGGAAACAGAACACCCACCTAAACAAGCCCTTGAGGAATACAGGTTTGAACTCCTTGTCGCCACTATCATCATGCTCGGTCTCATAATCCGTATCGAGCGCCGTCATCTCTCCAGCTTTTGGATCCTCAGGTCCAGCCGGCGCACGTGGAGCCGGCGCCTGCTCTCCACCTTCCTCCTTGGCGCCCTCCTTGTGCGTAAACAGCCTATCTCTCTCCTGTCTCGCAGACGATCCATACCCGACTGAAGGCCGCCTATGCCGTCCAATCGTGCCACCGACCTGGTTGAGCATCGCCGCGCCAGTGCTGCTCCTACGTTCATGCCTAATCGCCCTCCCCTGCGGATCCAAGATCGTCGCCGCCCGACGGTGGTAGTTACTCGGCGGCTGGCTCTGGCTCGGCGTCATCGGCTTCGCACTGCCACCATGAGCGGGCGGCGTTGCCGTCGCCGCTGTTGTCTCATGCGCCGTCTCGGGCAAATCGCTCTGCGCTGCCGCCTTCTTCTCGTCCTTCATCTCCTCTTCCAACACCGGCCGTTTCTCGCCACCCTGAGACTGGGGATCTTCAGATGGCCTGGGGGACAGCCCACCAGGAATAGGACTACGCTGCTTCGACCGCCTGCTGCTGGCCGTATCATCGCCCCTATTACCCACCAAAAGACTCCCAAACTTGCGGACCAGCGTTGCGCCGCCCGCGAGCAGCGCCGAGTGCTGTTCGTGATCATGCTCCTGCTCCTGTTGCTCAGGTGTAGACGGAGCGGGAACAGGCGTGGGAGCAGTAACGGCGGAAGATGGCATCTCCTCATCCTCGGGGAACGAAGGAAGTCCAGGGCCAGCAGACCGCGGCGGCTCCATCGCATTCTCCTCGTTGGCGCCCTTGCCGTTGCCGAACATGCCACCCCAGCCGGGTATAACACTTGGACGCTGGCTGAGACTGTGACTGCGCCGATGCGTCGAGGCCGGCGGTGCACGCGGCAGATCGTTCTTGGCCGCTGCGGTTGCAGCCGTGGGCGTGGGCGGCGGGAGCCCGGGCGAGGCGGGAGGGACCAGGGGCGTGTTGCGCTTGGGCGGTGCGGGGAGCACGTTGCCCGCATCGCGCGGACGAGGCTGAGGGTGGAAGTTGGGCGATGTCGGCGATGGCGTGGCCTGGCCATGTTCATAAGACATGTCCGAATAGTGCGAGGTTGGTGGCTGTGGTAGGCGTGGTAGAAGCATGCCGTAGTCTACTTTGTTCGGTGCAGGGGAGGTGGCCTCCTTCTGGGGTGGTGGCGGAGCATTGGCAGGTACAGGCAGTTGCAGGGTGTTGTTGTTGTTATCATCTGCCGTGGGCGAAACGGCTTCTGGTATAGATAACTGGGAGCTTGCAAAATGACCGGGGCCGTACACGCGTTCTCGCTCGAGTTTCTCGCGTGCAAGGTAGTACATCGAAATGAGGGGGTGGAAGCCCTGTGTAGGATCCGTAGGTTCCTTGCTGTCCGTCGTGGCCGACAGATGATCGCGCGATCCATGGGGTGTGCCAAAGGGACTGCTTGGAGGCGAAGAGGACGGCGAAAACAACTTGCGTCGATAAAAGTCGAAGCCGGAGAACCTGCGCCTCGACTTGGATGGAGAAGCGGTAAGATCACCCCTGCTGCCTTGAGATGTACTGTCAAACGAGATGGCCAAACTAGAATTGGAAAATCCGTGGCCATTTCGCTTACGCTCCCAATTTTGAACTGCCCTCTGATATGAGTCTGATTCGATAATACCAACTAACTTGCGCTCGATCTGCTCATCCGTGCCAAATTCAAATCCGTGCATGGCCTTGATAACCTGGCGATCCAGCTCATCGGCGCGCAGAGGCTCACGATGGACCATATGAATGTCAGGTGGACCCGAGAAACCGCGCGTCATCCAAGGATGAGAGAGCACCTCGGGCAGCGTCGCCCGGGCGGCTGGATTGGTGACCAGCATGCGCGACAGGATGTTCTTGCACTCTGTGGTGTGGGACAACAGCTCGCGTGAATTTGTGGCCCCTATGATGTCATCAATACATACCTGCACTGAGCCAAACAGGATATTCGACAACACCACGCTTGATTTTGGCGTGCAACGCTGGCATGCTCTGATCATCGAAGGGTACCTTGCCGCATACAAGAACATACAACACAACACCAAAGCTCCAGACGTCTACTTCAGGTCCGGTGTAGACCTTGGCATTGAGGAGCTCCGGCGCAGCAAAGTACAACGAACCACAGAATGTAGACAGATAATTCAACGGGTCGTACAGGTTGGAGAGACCGAAATCGATGATTTTGATGTTACCAGACTCGGAAATCAGGATGTTTTCGATTTTGAGATCTTGGTTGGCATAAAGCGTTAGTCAGCTCTCAGAGGTTGAGATGAGCAACACAGACCTCGGTGGACGACGTTATTTCGGTGGCAATATTCAAGGGCACTGCCAATCTGACGCGCGAACTTGCGTGCGACACGCTCGCGGAGCTTACCATGGCTAATGATGTAGTCAAGCATCTGACCGCCACTGATGTATTCAAATACCATGTAGTAGTGATGCTGATGCACGATCATCTCACGCATGCCACAGATGTAAGGGTGATAGAGACACATTGAAAGGGCGGCCTCACGCAAGGTACGGATCTCCTTGGAGGCATCCTTGGTTGCCTGTTTAGCAGCCGCCTCGGGGTTCATGTTTGTGCCATTCGTGCCCGGGGGGGTGCGAGGGAGAATCTTGACGGCCAGCTGCGGGGTGCAGGGTAAGCAAGAGGGCAAGACGAGGTGTAATGATGAGCCCCCAGGGGCCTGCTGAAGCTGTGGGATGTGCGAACCTTTTCCTTTGTATTATTGTGGGTCGCGAGCTTGACCTTGCCCATGCTGCCTGCTCCAAGCGTCTTGCTGAGGGTGTAGTCGCCCAGCAATCTGTGCGTGCTGCGCCCAGAGCGGGTGCCATCCTTCGATGAGCGATGGCGACTGGAGTCGCCTTCGCGCTGTCTGTCGTGCTCGCCGTTTGCGTATGTGTTTGGAGGCATCGAGACTGGACGTTGACGCGAAGCAGAGTTCGATGGAGGACGTGAGACAGGAGGGGGCTGTCTGATTTGCGAGTTGTCGCTCTCCGTAGCCGCTGTTGTCGTACTGCTAGTAGCCGTGTTGGTGGTGGTGGTGGTGGTAGTGGTGTTGGCCGTGGCGTGTGTGCCGGAGTGAGGGCTGACAATGTAGTCGAACTCGTGGCCTGCAGCGACGACACCGCCGTGGGAGGGGGTATGCTGGCCTGACTCGGGAATCCTGTCCATCGTCGGGGCCAGCGAGGACGGGTATGCGTTAGACATGACGCTTGGCGCCCGAAAGGGACTGGGAGGGCGGGGGGGAAGAGAGAGGGAGCACAGGTACTTACTCGGTATCTTTGAACAACAACAAAGTCGGGTTCAATCTTCCTCTCGTCGTCGTCAGCAGCAGCAGCGGCGACAAAATACTCCTCAATGTCTCTGGTCAACAACGGTGGGCTATCTCCATTATAATGATCACTATCATCATGCCCATCAGCACCATCTATACACTCCCCCACGTTGCCTCAATATATCTTCTCCATCGTCACGCTTGAGCAAGACGTAATCTGCATTGCCAAAAGTATCCAAAGAACAAAGAAAGAAAAAAAAAACATTGATGTTTATACTAAGGTATGCATGCAAGCCAGGTCTAGAGGTACAATACATAACAGAATGAGAGTGGGGGAATATTAAAAATATTAGTTAGGGCAATGAGCGTAGTCATTATGTCTATTTGGTGTCCGTGTCTTCCGGTGGTCCAGCTTTCCAAATCTGCACCACCCGGCTAATCACATTTTGGGCGAGGAGGATGGGTTCGTGCGTCCAGGCCTTATCCCATATCTTGAACATAAGCTCCTTCTGTGACCCAGAGACTATGCTCTCATGGACAAGGCCCATCAGCTTGCGGGATGGCTGCAGTGCGCTTTGTACCTGCTGATAGATAGGTGTAAACGACGTAGGCAAGTGCACCATAAATGCTTCTCTGAATGAGAATCAAGGAATGAGTGTCATAAAACTCGCATGCAGAATTGAACCAAACTCACGACGGGGTAGATGGCGAGGGAGGAGACGTGGTCGGCGTACTGGGAGAAGGCATGTCTGCATCATGGTGGCTACCGCTGCTGGAGTCCCCCGACGAACCGGCACTAACACTGGCGCTGTTGGATGACGGCCTCACCTGTATGTCCCGCATGCGCTTCTTGCACTCTTCGTACGCCACCGTACGCTCGAGCTTCCGCATTTCATACTTCATCTGTTGCGGTAATGTAAACCTCATCAGTTCCGTCCTCTCATGATGACTCCAGATATCTGTCGTCGTCCAAAAGTAATAGCCTTCCTGGTAAAACCGCCGTGGCTTATGCGAATCCTTGTCTTGTAGATGCTGTGGAAGTGGGATCATTGGCTTGCGATCCGAGTCGTAGCTGACGGGCAGATTCATGATGTTGTTCAACTCGTGCTCAAACACACGCCGTATGCACACAGAGCGACACTTGGGTGGCTGGTTGGCGCTGCGACCGATTGATGTCTGCGAGCAGTATGTGAAGCAGCGTTCATCCACGCGGCTAGATCGCGGCCCTGTAAAAGAAGCCAGTTTATATATGCAATGAAGAATCAGTTGCTCCAAATCATGTAACTTGCCTGGTTGATCGTTGTAGATAACGACATGGGGCAGACCATAGTAGCTTGCGGGTCTAGCGCGCACTCTCCGAGGCTGCGTCTGCGTGGGCGTTTGGGTATCGGTTGCCTGAGACGTGCGGGGGGTAGAGCCATCAGCATCATCAGGCGCCATATTTGAATGTCAATGTGAGTATGATGTGATATGATATTTTGTCCTATAGTGTGCAGTCGAGAGAGTGAAGTGTTAATGAGATTATGTGTGCTCTTGTCGCTGACAACCCTTCGCGGCGCAGACTCGGATGTCTGCCACAGTTGCCACAGTGGCACCACGACGCCACCAGCGGAGTCCCAAATGCAGCTAGACTCATGTTTTCTTCCGTTCACGTAAAACTTTCACACACACGACGTCGTCTGAAGAATCGCCGTCGCAGCTCCCGCACAGAAAACCAGGCATTCTAGCCCGTGTTTTTCTTCTTTTGCTGTGGGGAAAGTCCCCGGAGATCCGCTGGCTTATTTTGTCCTCGCCCTGCATGTTCTTTGGAAAGCGGCCGACGCTAAGCACGCCGGGACCCATCAGGGCGCAGGATGGGCGAGGCCCAAAGACTTGTCATCTGGCTCCCATGATCTCGGTCTTGGACGATGCCATGACACTCTCTCGACCCGGTCAGCTGCCTCATGCTTGCTGTGGGCGGCACTCTCAAAGGCGCCAAGTGGCGAAGATATGAGCCTTTTGGTTTTGCTTGTGTTTGCCTGCGTGCATCCTGGGCACCCGTTGCTCATAGACATAGTTATGCGATTGATAAGATTCCCCTTGCGGGATTTTTCAACTCAATGGGGCTTACTCTCGGTCGACGGACCGTGCATTGCTATTTTTTCCTACCATGGACTTCGCTCCATTCATTATCTGTGATCTAGTGCGACTGCAGCCTGCAAGGCGGTATGAGATAGGTGAGAAGTTGTTCTTCATTTATTCGATGATGTCTTGGATATCTTTCCATGAATTTCTTCAGGGAGTATACTTGGACTCATTTTTTGAGTTTAAGGCGGGCTCCAGAATTGACACCCTGACCCTATTGACCCCTTATGAATCTTCGATATCCAGCTGACCAAATTTCCCAGGTTGCTTGCGCATGTAGAGAGATAAGGACTGGTATCCTCGTGTATCAATTTGATGTATTTTCTACTGTGTCATAAATGCCAATCTAATATTTATCCGTCCGCTGAAGTGCCTTTTTGCTTGTTCTCCGTAGTCAAAGGTGTTTTATAGGCTTGGTGTTCCAGTACTCCAGTGTTGTGTCATTTTCGAGGTCATCTGAGGGGCTCTGAAATACTCGTTCTCTATTATGATGTCTTCAACCTTCTGAAGTATTATCCAAATCCGGTCAGGCCTACGCCTAAGCGGCCTCGTGGTGTTCGTACTCCACCATATTTGAACACGCCTCGACTCATGCCGTGCGTTCGTGTAAACTCGCGTGTTCCTCGTGCACGATTTCTGGCCGTGTTTATATTATCTATTCGGTTGGGGACTCACCCTGATTTGCCCATCATCCCTTTACCCGACGCCTTTCTTACGATATGCTGGCCATACCATCTCGTCCTTACGACCTTTCTGCTCGTAGCATTCGCCCCATGGGAGGTGTATCCCACCACCTTGACCTCGACGAGGAAGACTCGCGCGCGTTGGCGTCTGCCTGGGCCCATCGTCACGCGACCGTGTTAGATATGCAGGACATGTCGGCTACTACTTTCAATAGCAGCAATCAGGCCACCACCGCTCTCCTCCCGAGCCACGTCGATGTCCCGGCTGTGGGAGAGATGCTCACCATCCTGCGTCTTACGAGTAATGTGCTCGCGGGAGCGCTGCAGTTTGTTACTGAGCAAATGACCGTGGTCGAGCAACTTGAATCTGCTTTAACGTCGGGAAATGAGGTTCGTAGTTCATCTTAACCCGCTGTACTTTGTCTATCCGGTTTGAGTTTTTGAGTGACCCGTGTGGCTTCCATTTTAGGTGCTTACTGAGCAGCTGATCGAGAAGTGCTCCCAGCAGCGGTCCCGGGCGCAGGAGCTCCAGGACACTTTTGGAGCCTTCCGTGGCGGCGAGCTGTACCACAACTTGCCCAATACTTCTGGCTGCGCTGATCCGCAATCTGCGAACCGTGTTATCAAGAATGAGCTCAAGCGCCGTGTAAGCGCATCCCTTTCATGATGGTTCCTTACAGGAGTACAGATTGCTCATACTCGCCTCCCAGCTGTCTATCCGTATCCCTGGTTCTGAAGATAGTGCACCTCAAGGAAAATTTTTGGACCAAGATACCATCTGTCGGAAGGAGTATGTATTGCATATGCAGTGCTGTTATCCACTAAAGGAAGTGCTTAACGCCCCATTAAAACATCTGCAGTGACCTGAGTACCTACCCGTCTCCGTCTTCTGGTTCCCTGTCCCCCTCCCAAACGATTAGAACGGGTGCCTTCCGCCCTATGCTTATGCTCCATCCCGAACAATCACCAGCGCCTCGCTCTTCTCCATACGAAGAAAACTTCCACCCGTTGCTTACGCTACACCATATTCAGTCCCCAGCACCGCCGTACAGCGCCGTTGATAGCATCACATCACCACCATTTTCCCCAGTTGTGCCCGTGCAGCCCCTATGCGCAGATCTAACAGCGCTCACAGCGCTTGCCGCCGCTACCACTACCACCGTTGAAATACCAACCATCTCCATTACTACCACCACCGCCCCTTCATCTCCGTCGTCGTTATCATCGTCATCGTCATCAACATCGGAAGATTATGCGGAAACGCCCACGGCGCCTTACTCATCCATGTTGTTGCCTATCCCCCTTTCGGAATTTGCCCCGCCATTCTCGCCTACAGTGCCCTCACCACCGGTGTGCACACCGACAGTAGAAGTGTTCTCCGACTCGGACGACGAGGGGGAGAACACACCGACGAGGAGATCGAGCCGGAGTCCCTTTTCGGCCGTCGTGTTCGATCCTGAGTTGAGCGAGATAGAGGAGCTCCTAAATATGAAAATGGAGAGCCTGTTTGGGGATTTTGCTTGACGCTCTTTGTGAAGAGAGTATGTATTAACCAAGCGTTTATTGGCCATCTGGAATGGCCGCAGGACGATTAGAGCCCATTTGTGTGGGGTTCATGTGTATATGCAGCAGTTAAGAGAGCAGATTTTTGTAAGAGTGTATGATTACTTTAGGCGATGGTTGTATGTAGATCGCTTTATACCTTTTGGGCTGTGTCGATGATAGGACCGCCATGATACATGTCTTGTATTGTCATGTAGTTATGCCATTTTTCAATGTCATATAGTGTGGTATCATGTATTATTTGGTTGTTTTGACTTGAAGCCTCCGATTTTGTTTTGGATAGGAGTTATCCAAAAAAAATTATCAACTTTGGGGTCGGCTTTTGACTCACCCGATTCGGTCTCGGTGTAATAAATGAGCACTAATAAGCGCCCATTAGACCGGAAGCAATTGAATCTCAGCGATCTCTGCAACTGCCAGTGACCATCATATCATTCAATGTTCATGTCGAACAGTCTGCTTAGGCCCAGAGCACAATATCTGAAATGCTCTATCATAGCAAGTACTAGGTCTCGGCAACCTATCCATTGCTCGACACAACAATGGAGCCAGATCAGGCCGTGGCTACAAGCTCACCGGTCCATGTCAACACGTCCTCCAGTGAAATATCCTCCTCATCTCTCGCGAACGTTCGTCTTCAGTATTGCTCATTCTGCCAAAAATGGGCCACGAATGACAAGTGTATATTATAAGACAGACACTCCGTCCTTAGCCTCGTCACTGCGCCTCCGAAGTCTATGCTAATCGTGAATAAGTTGCGGACACCGCCTGTGCTCCAAGCCATCGAAACTTTCATTGCGTATGTCTTCCGGTGGCTCTGCTTGCTCCGTCGGCCTCCACCGCAGCTATCTTTGTCTTACAAATACACCCAGATACGTGAACAAGGAGCATCCAGACGTGCGTATTTACGGAGAGAAGAAACCTGAGAGCTTGGCAGGTGTCCAAGCATGGTCTCCTGGTCCGTTTCGGAACATAAACTCCTGCGCTGGCCTTACGCACCCTGACATTTCCAAAATTTGTTGACATGCAGGTCTTGGCGCCGAGAAAATTGACCTAATTGTTACCTTTGGCGGAGATGGCACGATTCTCCATGCGTCCTCGCTGTTCAGTGCCGGAGCAGTGCCTCCAGTCCTAAGTTTCTCAATGGGGACACTGGGTTTCTTACTTCCATTTCGTATGTCTTCATTCATTTATGCGTAAATTTCTCAGAGACCATGTGGCTCATTGATCATCGTCAAGATGTGGATCATTATGCGCAGGCTGTGGAGAGTATTTTCGAAGGCAAAGCTACGATTCTGAACAGGATGCGTCTGGCTTTATCATTCCATGATAGGATTGGAAGAAAGCTAGGACAAGCAACTGATGGTAACCTCTATGTCTATGATTTCTCTGGGCCCAAGGAAACTGACAGCTGGGTAGACTGGCAGGTGATGAACGAAGTCGCTCTACACAGAGGCGCGAGCCCACACCTCAATACCATTGATATTTTTGTCGATGGGCAACATTTGACGGAGGCGGTTGTAAGTTCACAGTTATCCGTCGCACCGGAAACATGATTTATTTTATTATTAGTGCGATGGTCTTATCGTATCAACACCCACTGGGTCAACAGCTTATTCACTTTCGGCTGGTGGACCGATTGTGCATCCCTCGCTAAGCGCTATCGTCTTGACGCCCATTTGTCCACGGAGCTTGTCGTTCAGGCCACTGGTTTTCCCATCATCCTCGTCTGTGACCCTGCGGGTAGGAAAAACTTCCATCGTCAACACAAAAATTGTATTTCTTAGATACTTTTTTCTCTTTCCCTTTCATTCCAGATCGGAGATCATAGCAGGGCAGCTGCAGGGGTATCTATGGATGGGCGCATAACAAATACTCTCAGCCCAGGAGAATCTGTCACCATAGAGGCATCGCCATATCCCGTTCCTTGCATAAACCGTTCCTCGATCGCAACTGAACAGGACGAGCGGAACCTTGCTCAAGAGGGTGTTCCGCCAGGCAAGGAAGATGATTGGGTTCGGGATATAAACAATCTACTACAGTACAATGCCACGTTTAGGAGCAAGGCGCTGTCGCGGTACAGTGGGTCATAGCTGTATATACTACAATTAGTTATGTACGGGCGGCTGCTGCATGGCCTTCATGTCCACAAATATATCATATTCATTTAAATGGCTCATACTTTAAATACACTGCCTAGCATACTGTTGTTCAATTTCGAGCCGATTTTACGTGAGTATGAAAAAAAAATAACATGACCATGATAAATAAATTATGTCTATAGTTATTGAGAGGATCCAAAGTAGTACAAAAAATACAAGCGAAATCGGAGACAGTTGGTACATGAACATTTCCGTGTACTTGATATGTGGCGGAGATGGGGTATAGAGGTGCATGATAGAAATAGAACATGGTTACAAGTAAAAGATCCAAGACAAATTGATCTGATCACTATAGTACTCATCGCATTCAATGTTCAATATTCAATGATAAAGTCTCTTGAACCAGCTGAGTTTCACTATTTTTTCGGAGTGAGTAGACGTTTTGCCATCTGGTGACGATGGTCTGTATTCCTCGCATGACTTCGAACGACGCAGGGATTCTGCCACCAGAGCTGGTGACATCCCAGGCACCGTCAAGTATTGGTCTTTAGAATACGAAGGTAGGTCTGAGGTTGCGTCCGTGTCTTCCACGATAATCTTGATCTTCTCGTTGGAATAGTCCATATCAGAGTCCTGGCGGTCGGCATCGACTTCAACGTTGAGGACCTCGTAGCGATGCAAAGTAGCCGCCACAGAGGTCCACGCCATTGGGCTAATATGAACTGTTGCCCTCGTCTCTTTCATGTATACACCAAGGGATAGAACAATATGGTCCGGCTTTACATGTGCCAGGTCTGAGAAGACTTTACGTGCGTTGTTTATAGTCTCCTATTGATATTGACAAAATTCTGCCAGTTAATATTAATAGTATACGACAGTGCAAATATTTTACCTCGTAGCTTCTCGATAACGGAACATAGACCATCTTATCACCTCGTCGGAGAGTGATAATGTCAACTTTGGGTGATGTGCGCTGGGACTCTACACTAGTGTGCGACATGCTTCAAATTCGGTTGGTGTTGGATGAGAAAGCTGTAGTAGTGGTGTGGGGATGTGTGTAGCAAGAGTTTGTATCGTTACGCCTTTAAAAGAAAACACAGTGGCGATGTATAATTGCACAGCAAAAAAAACCAAGGGTTTGAGATGTTTAATTACCGAGCAGGTGGCACTATTGTGGGAGCATAGCCAAGCGCTTGTTGGGCGGTACATGCTCACTTAAGGCTAATATTAGATGCACTGCTTTCAATTTCAATACCAGTGTGACATTTGCACCTTTCTTAGTCACACAAGAATCAAATTTTACAGGCCGACTCATTTCATTAATCGTCACATTCTTTTTCCCTAGCGATGTTGCCACAAATTTAACTACATTACACTTGATGTTTCTGCCAAGAGATCAAACATTCCTCGGGAAAGGGGCGACCTCTTAGTCATCTTTGGCCGCCGAGAATCATTTTCGGTCACATGACCGGTAACGGACTTGTTTTTCCTCCGACTTCCGACTTCGCGTTCGGCAGCAAAGTCCAAACCTGATTGGCAAGCTTTCCATGTTAATTCTGGGACAACATCCAGCAGGGTACCCATGGTGGCATCGCGAGAAAGCCATGCATGAAAGCGACGGCCGCTGAACCGGTGAATAGGACTAGGAACCCGGTCGGAAAGGAGGAGTACCTGCGTTAGTTGTAACACTGACTCGAGAGCGGTGCATGCTTGCGCCGTTAGCTGGACGTGGCGATCTGTGATGGTTGGATAGCTGGTTGGTGACGCAACGGTTAAGTGAGCATCATCGGTTTTGGCCGGGGACGATGGGACAAATGAAGCTATAAATGATCGCCCTTCGTGAACGGTCCATCGCTCTTTGTCTTTCTCCTTGCTGTTACCGGTCAATGCGCGTTCATTGAGAGTATGGACGATTAATCGGAGCGCTAGTGCAGGCATGAGATCTTGGGGCGGTAGGGAAAGTATTTCGGGGATGTTTGAGTGCAATGCATGACAGAGCAGTACCAATCGATCGTCTTGAGGACGCAGCACATATGGCAAACCATGTGCATACAGTCCAGTGCCATCAAGCAACCTTGACAGGGGCTTGACCTGCACGAGCTCCTCTGCTAGCCGCCCACCCCTTCGAACATATTCGGTAATGAAAACTTCGACTGATGACTCATGGGCAACATTCGAGCCATCTTGGTCCGTAGACTCTGTTGAGCAAGCAGGCGTTGAGATTACGCCGGCCATTTGTACTTGCTGCAATTGCCCTACTAGTGGGGCTAGAAGGTCTACGCTGTCACCATCGTCGATATTTCCTTCGTCAGAGTCAGGGTCCTCCATGACATCAATGATCTCGTCATCATCGGACGGAGTATCTTCCGGTTTTTCTTCTTGGAGGGTCTCCTCAGCTTCAGTCGCAGCTAAAATACCTATGGAATCATTTAGGAAGGCGTACACCCATTCACGGATAGGACGTCCAATGCTGACTGCAACAGTCTCCATATCAGGGTTTTCCAGCAATATCCTAGGCCACATGGTTCCTGTGTACATCAAATCCACGATCCGAGCAGAGAGCGCTCCATGACGATACGCATTCATAAAAATGGTACGAATTTTTTCCTGTTGCAAGAGCCAAGATTGTGCGGTGTTTCCAGACTGGCTGTGTACGTCCGAAAATGAATCCTGGTCTGAAATTTTCAGAGAAAAGGCTCGAAGAAGATCGCATGATCCGCTATCATGTATTTCACAGACTGTTGTCTCATGCGATGGTGTCGGTGTATTAGGTAGACCTGTGGTGGCATCGCCTTTTACTTTTGCATAGCGCACGGTAGTCTGAACAATGCTGTCAACAGCAGCATCAACTTCGCCGGAGCCCATCGACGATAGAGGCCTGATCAAAAGAGACTGGACAACCCTGGCAATGAAATCCAGCACGTTACCTACAGCAGCATTACGTTTATTTGAAGGGGGATGAAGAACGGCGTAGATGGCTGCTGCCACACGCTCGATACGAGCTACGCCTGTCATGCGTGATTCGAAGAAAAGACTCTGGACAGGACGTCCCCCAGTAGACGTCAAAGTCTGGGAGAAGTCATTACCCACAAGGGAAGCGAACAAAGGCAGTAGATTCGGCGGAATCTTTAGGTGTGTCGCGAGAGTGGAAGGTGTGTACGCCACGGCGCTCAACATCAGCATTCCACCGCTCGAAGCAGGTGGGAGGAGTCCATGTCCGAGAGTAGTAGTAATAGCAGCGTTGTGCTTGTTTTTCTTCTTGACCACTGGCCGAAATCCGGCATCAGCATCATCATTACTTTCCGCAGACGGAGCAATACCAGCACCCGGTATAGACCATTGCATTTCCTCAAAGGGTATGTACCCTAAATACCCTGGTGCATCGAGTATGACATAATCCGAATCCTGCCCAATTACGTAGGCACCAATATGCCCAGCGAGTTCAACTGCGTACGGATCACCTTCTTCATCAGCAAAAACAATATCAAGATGAGTGGCATCGCTGGAATACGAGTGTCGTAGAGTCTCAAGTGCATAAATAACACTGTTAAGGATGAGAGGAGGTAATATACGGGACTCGGCCAAGAAACGTGGTGTGGCGCGTGATACAGCCGAGGTACGAAAGAACAGGTTGGCTGGATTAATTCCGTTTTCCTTGGCACGCGATATTAAAGTAGGGAACTTTGCTTCAGGGTACGGACCTAATGTATACAATAGGATGAGATGCGTCAAGATCTCGACGTTTTGTAATAGCCGAGGAAGGACATGTCAAACTTACCGTCAAAGACAAAATAAACATTGAGCCCAACGTCGATCCAGGACTGAACAACGGTAGTGACAGATTTCACAAACTATACAGTTCAAAATGGAGTCAATGGGGTAAGGGGGAATTGCTTGAAACCATTGATCAACATACCTCCTCGTATTCGCCGCCATATACCCAGGGTAGGTGGCCACAATCATGCTGAAGTTGGTATATGAACCTTTTTTGGAATTACTTCCACGCCATGCAAAGATTGATTGAAAGCACAAGTTAATACTCACGACCAACCATCAACGACAACATTCACGCGGTCAACATGATTGGTACGATCACTGGCATCTACGTGATCCTCAGGTTGATTTGAGAAAATAATAGAGGACGAAAGATGACGACGTTTCTCGCGAAGATAGGTGGTCAAAGAGTGTACGCCCATTTTATCGAGAAAGCTTTGTGATTGAGGTTAAGAAAATTTAAAGTCTGAATGATAACTTCAGTTGGAAGAGCCAGCTAACCAATGTATGATTACTGGGAAGGGCAATCAATGGTGGCAACGTCACGGAAGTTCCCTGCGACTGCTAAATCAAGGACGTCACACTTGCGCGCCGCCTTTCCGGATCTGGAAACCAAAATCCAAGTTCGTCTTTTCACTGATATACAAATCATACGATGCAATGATAGGGTGAGCAAATACCATTTTGCACTTTCAAGGCCAAGGCTATGCATTCTAAACCTCAAATATTACCCATGGGATTAAAAATAAGGGAGCAGGCGGGTTTGCTACTAGCAAAATATTTCACTTGAACTTTCCAATTCGGCGGGCTGAGTCTAGAAGTGTTAACAACTCTGAGTCAACGTTCAACTTGAATTGATCTTCTCTTCATGCTGGTTCAAACCCTATTTAGGTAACCTTCAAACTCACCGCTATATAATACTACACCAGCAGCGGCTAATTCCAGTGCATCTCTACACCACACCATCATGAATCCATCATTGGCAATGTCCATAATGCAATCATTTTAATAGCTGATATATAGCTCACTGACACTGGTATCTCCCATTGGTTGTCGGGCTCATCGGTCTACCTCAGGCGCTTGTCAGTTTCAATAATCGACAAAAGAGTGCAGTTGAAACAAGTGTTAGTAGATATGCAGCCCAGATCATAAGCGCCTACGCAGCTACAACTTGAAGCTTCAACATATTTTACAGCCTGAGCGTCTGTCGTCTTTTATCTTGATAGACTCGGACCCAAGAACTAGGCAGAAGAGTTTATTGTCATGTGGTTCATATATCCGAACTCTGATTTCGCGCTCAATATTAGGACAGCGTACGTCGGCATCTCCAAGATCTTTTCCGTGCCATCTCAGCAAATCACGAAATAGTGGTAGCAGCCATCGTCGACTACTGTAACATCGTATTGGATATTTGCTATCAACACTGGAACTGAGAAGCAAGGTGGATGTCACATTTAATTTCAGTAATTTTGGAATCTTCTATAAAGATTGGATTTATTATTGGATATCGGAGACTTAGCGATAAGCACCGGTGAATAGTCTATCACTCACTGGAGCCATGGTATCGGCTTAGTCTTTAGGGTTGGGAATGCACTGACTCAGATGCTGTACCACCTCTGATTTTCACCAATGATTGCTCTAAAACCTGAATATAAAGATAGTACTGATTATTGGGCTGGTAAATCATCATAGCATTGCAACCTCTGTTGGCGACTGTAGCGCTCCATTCACTATTGTGATTTCAATTACTGTCCTCACATGGTATACTATCCCACAGCAATATTGATAGTTGGAAGAATTCTGATATCTATACTAGCTTCTAATGCCATACCAGTACTTTCAAGATACATCTGTTTGACGTATTGAAGATACTAATCATGCGGTGCCGGATATGCAATGAGCCATGCCACTAGTTACGTAGAAACTTGAAATCTATAGGGAGGCCGTGCATATATGCACTAATTACCAGGACGCATATATTGCTTGGTGACACGGACAGCGCATTAATATCACTAGCATTAGCTCGGAGCTTATTAATAGAGTTGATACACTAGCCATTGTACATAACCTATGCACATTTCATTTGCGCGGTACTATCGAAGTTCTACTCGTAGCCGGCGTTGTAATAACATCACTGGCAGTGATGCCAGTCGGTTCAAAGCTGCACACTATCGACAGCACCATGCTGTGAAGTAGACGAGGTTTTACCACTGCCATGAGCACGAGGCGTCCATTTCACACACAGCTGAATTAATGTATTGTGATAATCAAGAAGTGTTAACTTAACCTTCACTAGCGCTCGCAAGAAAGCTGTGCTCACAAGTTTATGTTCATGTACCTACACTGTATACACCAGCCTCACCAGGACTCAACATTCAAGTTCTACTGATAATTGATAGGCTCTAGCCTCTCATGGGTTTAAAGCCTACAGCTATCCTGTATGTCATGTTACTGGTGGCTCTGAGTCTATCACGATTGACTCGGAATTAGAACATTAATATGAGAGTTTCGGCGGACGGCCACTTTGCAGTGCTTCTTCACGGCACACGACCATGTGTGCTTAAGCGCCCATTTACAACTGATGATAATAGCATATACATATAAATTGTATACAGCCTCAGGCTCAGATGTTAAACACCGTTCCACTGCAGTGCAAGAGCTATTATTGAATTCGTAACGTAAAAAGAGTATAAGTCTGAGACAACGATAACAACACGAATTATACGTAGTAATATATAAACATGATCCATCCGGGTCAGTTCATAACATGAATATTTTTCTCGTCTACCACATGGAAGAGAGGATATCAGCCCAGATATCAACCCCCTCCCCCACCAGTCCATGATTTTTTGTGATCGAGGGCCCGATCGTTGTCATCATCATCATCACTGATCATCATCGGGGCATCTCCCCAGTCACATGCGGCAGTAACGGACAGTTGACCACAATCCCCGACAAGACGTGTGCGCCGGTATTTATTAAAATCAAGTGCCATAATATTCAGTGACGCCGCATTCTAAGTAAAACCGTGATATGTCGCACATGTAAACGTTTCATCAGAGTTGTTGACGGCGGCCGGTTCAGAGATGATACTGGTGGGAGCGCTTATCAAGCGCCGACGCTCAGCTGTCTGGGAGGAATGAAAAAAAAAAAAAAAATGTTAGCCCCTTTCGAATCTCTCTCTGTTCAAACGGGAACGGGCCGCGCGACGCGGGGAGTACTAGTAGTAGCGACGCCAGCACTGGCGCTCTGTGCGGGTATACTATTAGATATCGGCGATAACTCTATGCCATCACCGTCGGTATTTTCGTAATCATCTTGGGCGGTGCTCATGATGGTGTTGGACGTAATTCCAGTGGTACCGCCAGAGCCAAAACCTGACGAAATACCACTAGATGTGGAGGTAGGATCAAAGAACAGCTGTGTTGATAGTTCTGGCCCACTGCTGAGTGTAGTCCTAGTTGTACGATTATTGCGGTAAGATGAGGTGTCGGCGTAGTGGAGGTTGAGGAGAATACGGTAGCCCTGTGATGATCATAGAAGAGGGGGGGGGGACGATGATGAGAGCTGGGAGGGAAAAGAAAAAACCCCGATTTTGTTGAATGAATACGTACGACCATGGAAAAACCAGTTAGGAGCCAGCTATGTGGTTTTCGTAAGTTACAGGTCTGGATATAATCGCGATCAAAACAACAAGTCAAATGCTCTCTGGTTTCGCTTGTGCTTTCTAGCGGCCTGTCCCTTATTGGATAAGGCCTGTGGCATTATTCGTATGTTATTGGCGAGCCTTTGCTCGATTATCACAGTGTTACATTCACTTTCGTAAAGAGACAGCTGGATGTGCTAGGAGGCACACGCAAATTTCTGATTGGAAAGCACTTGTGCGTGAGGCGTAAATGTGTATAGCGGGTGGCCCGCTGGTTAGAAAAACAGAAGCGCTAAGCTGAAACACCAGTACAAATGTCTGGGTTCGGTGACCGAAGCTTTCTTTAACCGTTAACACTAGAAGTGCTTTCCCTCAGGCCAGACGGCACAGAACGAGCCGTCCGGTTCTCCATGCAGCACAATACACGCTGTGATTCATAGACGCACATGCACAATGATCACGAAAACGAAATTGAACATACCCAAAGAGAACACCAGCGTAGGCCGCATTGGGCACGAGATACAACGACGCATCGCCCAGGATAAGGCTGAATATAACTACGAACCCCCAAGTGCCGTCGCGCACGACGGTGCGCACGAGCGGTGTACGGCTCCATCCACCGCGGACGGCCTGGATGAACTTGTACATCGTCAGTGCGAAAAGGAGGCCTTGGTATGCCACTGAGGCGATTCTATAACAATCGTATCATGGTAGGATATTAGGAAGGTAGGGTGGTTGGGTGTCGCGGGAGACTTACCCGTAGATGAGTAGGTCATTGGGCACTTCGAGGACGATGCAGATGTCATTTGTGATGATTCCCGGTAGGGCTTTGGCTAAGCTGAACACCATGGCGGCGATTTCAGCGACGTAAAAGCCCCACGCGACGAGTTTGATCGGAAATCGATCGTGATATAATGCTTGTACTATGATTATATGAGAAATGGCATGTTGAAACGAGATAAGCTATGGCTAGTCTACGCACCTCTTAGAATGAGGATGAAGTCTGTGGCCATGACGATCATGAGGGCGGCTATGCCCTGGTAGACTTGCCAGATCCAGCAGTCATATGGTGTGAAATGAAATGAAGGTGTGAGGTCCGTGCCGATGCAAAACAAGGATCTAGAGGGATAATAGAAATGTCGGTACAAGGAATCAACGGAGCTTCAGCAGATGCCAGTGCCTGTGCTTCATGCACGACAAAGAATATACGCACGCCTGCACAAACAACGGAATGTAACGGATGAAAAGGTACAGCAGTTTCATGAAGGACCATCGCCGGCTGTGAAAACACGACCCAGGCAGGTGAATGGATGAGCGCTAATGTTGAGCCTCAAGTTCTTTCACCGCAGAAGGATCGGCAATAGGCTTACTTCCACATTAAATCAACCTTGAAGAGGCCAGGCGAGGTACAGATAAATGATTAGCACAAGGATCGTATCGGGTTTGACAGCTCTCTGTGACTTGCCTCTTGCCCCGTGGTGATAAGTACGTCATACACCAAAAATGCCAGTGCAGCCGCTGGAAATTCGCTGCATCAGCTACATGGATGCAAAGCTAGGGTGTCCGAGAGACAGACCAGAGCTGTAGTTGACGGCCTGGGCGCCTTGGGCTTGCTGCAGAGGAGTAAGGTTGTTTCCCTTGGTGAGGTTGGCCGGCGAAAAGGGGGTCTTGCCAGTGCTGGGCGCCATTTATTCGGAGTCCCGCTGTAGGGGCGCGTAATATGCGTGGGCGTGTGCGGACCGCCTGTGTCGTTATAGAGTGCACAGATTGCCTGCAGCCATGCAGGCGCTTGCTCGTGGCTCTCACTGCAAGGTTTAAACAGTATTCTTATAACCAACGAATAGAGGAGTCGAAACGCCCCAGCTCGGACTCTGTGTCTCGACCATTGGTTCTTTGGCCAGCTTCGATTGATTGATGGCCATTGGCTCGGCAGGTACCGGGCCGGTGTTCCAGCTGGTGTCGATTACCAAAAAAGATGATATGGAACTGCAGCAGCTGACGGTATATATTTTTTAAAGAAAATAAAAAGAAAACTGCAGCAGCTGATTATGGACGCGTATGTGTTGATGATTAACAATGGGTGCGTCTGCTCCGTAAAAAGCAGAAAAGCCATGGTGGAAATGCGGGATATATTCGAGCTGAGCAGAGATTTTTTACCCACCGATCGTTGCCGTCATGAATGAAGACGGGGGGGGGGGAGCAGCAATGACGCACTGTACCTACTCTCAGGCCCCGTCAAGAGAGCAGCAGAAAAAAGGAAATAAAACGCATGAATGAAATATTATATGAGGCAGCCACCCGGAAGTGTCGGAAGTCGGAAGAGGGAGGCGCGGTCATGTGCCATTTGGGAAACAGGGCAAATCGAGGACCAGTGGGCGAAAGGCCGTGGTTGATATTTGCGCTGATTGCTGCCAGTCGCTCTCTCGCTCTCTCTCTCCTCTTCTCTCTTTCTCTTTCTCTCCCTTCCCCTTGCTCTTATCGCCCTTGCTTTCTTCATGAGCAATCTGTCGCAGCATCCCGCTGCGGCACCCCTGCGCGACAGGAACTCGCCAGAGCCCTCAAAGCTACCTAATGGCGCCGTCTTGCGTGAGGCCGCTCCCAACGCCGGATGGCAGCCATCGCCCCCATCCACATCCCCCTTACGAATCTCTAAACGATCTCCTTCGCCTTCGCCCATGCTTGTCTCAAGTAGTATATCGAAAACTCTAGCCCCAAAGCTACCCGGGAAGATCCCCGCAAGACGTAATTCTAGTAGCTACAGACATATGCATTCCAACAACCTCGTCTCAAAATCTCCCTTTAAAACTCTCATCCCCTCTGCTCCCTCGTCGTCTACTTCTGCTTCTCGTCCCATCCAGATCCCTCAGCGCCGCGTCTCGGGCGAAAAGAGGCCCCGCCCCATGTCTATGTATGAGCCTGCCGACAATGAGAATGAGCGCCCATATACCACCAAGCGCGAGCGCAAACAATCCAAGGGCTTTCGTGGCCTGAATGAATTGGAACCCGTCACCAAGAGCCCATTCAGGCGTGCCCAGTTCTTGGGCAACGGTGCTGATCCTGTCACCGAGAAGCCGTTGCCTAGTGTACCTAAGCAGCAGCAAGCGGTCCATTCAGGCTCTCCCGTCCGATCCAGCCTTGTCTCGAAACGCCTGCATGGCCCAAGATCGACATCAATATCTAAGAGACCCCGCAGAAAGACGGTGACGTTCCATGAAGAGTGTGATGTGGTGGAATTCGATGTCGAGGAGCCATTTGACGATGATGATGAGCAGGGTCCATACACGGACTCGGAAGGCGACTATGAAGATGTTGATGAGGAAATGGGCCATACTGGTGAAGAACACGAACCGGAACACGACCACGAATACGACCATGACGCATATGAACATACTAATCATCATCCGATTGATCACGAACACGGTCACATGGAGATGCCCACTGCTGCTGTCCGAGGTAATGAGGATCGTGGCATTCAAGGTCCCATGACCGCGTCGCCGCCCTTGCCAGAGCCGCCGCACACGCCTCCACTGGACGTGGCACCTGTGCCAGACCAGGAGACAGAGGATGGTGTGCCCTATGGGCGCACACATCACGCCGAACGTGCGCGTCAATTCCACCAGGAGCAAGCCACAGAGCATTTTGGTACGCCGCCGTTACCGCCGCCGCCACCACCTCAGGAACCCCCACGCAGACGCAGCATCGACGCACTCGGTCCATTGCCACCCATTCCTACCGGGGATGGTGTTGGTATGCGCACACCTCCCATTGCTGGCAGCCCATCGACTGGGACGTCGACTCCCCCTCTCGGCCGTTCGACACACGCGGAACGCGCCCGCGCAGAACACGCAGCGCATGCATTCGATGAAGACGTGCGCCAGCTTCCACCGTCTCCTTCACCGCACAAGCCATCGCCCCCAGTGCTGTCCAATGGCATGGGACCTCGGTTATCGCTTGATATTGATTCCGCGATAACCTCACATGGTTCGCTTATCATCATGATCTTTTAATGAAAATGAAATATTGATTCCTTTCCCTCTCCGGTGTGTCTAGATTCTCACGACGCATTCGAAGCTGCCAAAGACGAACGAGAGCTCTCATTCAACTCTATCCGTTCCCACCCTTCTTTCAACTCACTCCGCAGCGCGGCTTCTGCCAGCGGCGCCTCCTCTCCACACGACGCAGGCAGCCCATCGCTCGATGGCGTCAGCATCTCCGCCTTTGAGGCCGAAATCGCCCATGTTGTCTCTGGATCTGCTCGATCATCCATTGACGAATCTTACAACAATGATAACGACATTGATGATGGTGACTTTGCCAACCATCAGGACCTGCGCCACTCGACGCCACCACCGCCCCCGCCACCGCCGATTCCCATCCCCCGGAGCAGGAGCGCCTCGCCGTATGGATCGCGCGAAAACTCACCCGTTCCCGGGCGGTTCCACTCGCCGCGCGTGAGTTCGCCGTTGGCGGCGCCAGAGAATAATTGTACTCCGCCACCGCCACCGCGCACGGCATTCTTGCCGCACCAGCAGCAGCAGCCGAGTCCTACGAGTGGACGTACACGTATCACGCGCGAAGATATGCAGCAGCGATTGATCCACCAACGGAGTGTCGAGGAAGCCCTCGGTGCTAGTGCTAGTGTCGGTAACAGCACCAGCAGCAACTTGAATTTGCCTTCTGGCTTTGGTTCTCAGGGCCAGATGCACTCCCGCGTGTCGTCGGACTCGCTGATCAGCGGGCCGTCGAACCATTCCGGCCTCGGTCATGGCAGGAGCAGTGGTATCGGTAGCGACAAGTTCGTGCGCACGCTCTCGCTTGATGTGAGCTCGTCCTCGCTCGGGCTGGATGGGTCGTTTGATGCTACAGATGCGGATGGGGACGTGAGCATGGGAAACATCAACGTCAGCGCGGAACATGCCACGATCGAGCAGGTCGAGAGACGTTCCATGAACGCGCCTTTGCCTCCTATCCCAGGCGGTGGCATTGTTGCTGCTATCACTCCTGGCATCGTCCCCTTCCCCGCCGGGGGCAAAGCGCGCACGGGCAGCAACGCGAGTCTACCTGCTTTACCTGTTGCATACCCCCAGCCACGACCGGCGCTGACGAGCTCGGCCTCTGCGGACCGCGCGGTCATTGGGCTCGGGAGTGTGGCTGATATTGTGCCGCCTATACGGCCGTCGATCCGCCCACGGGCGCATACAATACCGCGCACGGATGCGGATGATTCGATGAGTGTTGCGGTTGGGATTAGCGGTAGTGGTGGCGGTGGATTGGGAAGTCCTGGTGGTGCTGGTGCTGGTGGGATGGATGTAGATATGCGTTCGGCGCTCGATCGGCTTATGGATGATGTTGCGTCGGTGGCGTCGGGGCATGCGGATTTGGAGGCAGACCAGGACCCGGAGCGGGAGCAGCAGCAGGAGCAGCAAGAGCGGGAGGACGAGGACGAGCAGGAGGAAGAGCAGCAGCAGCATCGACAAAGACATCGTAGGCGTCGGGATCGACGCAGGTATAGCAGGGGCCCAGGAGTGGAAGGAGAAGATGAAGCGGAAGAGGAGGAGGATGAGGAGGATGAAGGGCAAGTAGGACATGAGCGTGTACGAGATGCGAGTGTGAGCCTGATGGAGGTCGAGACGACCATGACGACGGACCCGGAGACGTCCTTGCGCGTGGAGGTGATTACGGATGGCATAAAGGCGGGGCATTTCGATATGCTCCCGACGCATGTGCAGAGGCATGAGAGGGAGGATGAGGAGATGATGGATGACGATCGTGATGAGGATAAGCTGGATCAGAGGGATAGTGGGGAGGAGGGAGAGCAGGAGGAGGAGGAGCCAGAAAGTGGGCTGCCTTATAAGAGGGAAACGGAGGATTCTCCTGAGCCCGCGCCAGCTCCTGTTGTGGATCACGAGGAGAGTAGCGATGAACATGCTGAGGAGGAGCACGTACAGGATCCGGACGATACAATGATGACGGAGGATGCGGAGGAGGAACAAGAGGAGGAGGAAGACGCACCCATGAAGCTTGATCATCGTTCTCTGGCCAGCGAACGGCGCGGACTTCACGCGCGCGCGGCGACCGACACGGAGCTGCTCATGTCCAAGCCCCAACCACCGCTGCCCACCACTCCGTCGATCACTATCGATTTCGCTCCACTCGATATCGGTGAGAGTATTAGTGGCACATCATTCCCTGCCGTGGGTACCTCATCTTCCGCGTCGTTTTCTCGCCCATCATCACCGCCTGCACCTGCGCCTCCGGCCAAGGATGCGATCAAGGACAGACACCAGCTCATTATCGAGAAGCGACGTGAGGCACGGAGGCGGGAAGAAGCTGCGATGGGTCTCCCGCCCAAGCGTACTGGTCGCAGGAGGAGCATGAGCACCGGCGACGCGGAGGGAGTACGCGCCAAGCAAGCTTCCACTGCACGGCCGGATTCGCCTGGCCTGGATGTGGATGGTATTGATAACGGCGAGGCGTTGGAGGAGAGCATCAACAGGGAGTTACAGAAGCTTGGTGTGGCCAAGAAGGTGAGGCGGTTTTTTTTTTCTTGAGGGAAACCTTGCAACTAACCCATTGATCTTTCCGATATTAGAAATACCAAGTTCGCGAACGGAGGGAGACCATTTACGCGTCTTCTGATGCAGCTGTGGGACATCTGGATTCTGCTGGTGATGTGAATAGTAGCAAGGCATGGAAAGCGGTTAAGCGTCCGTCCGACATGGTTAGCATTATTCTTTCCATAGGCGCCCTTATTGAGAGATTCATAGCTAACTGTCTTGTCTGGTTGATAGAATGAATACGCGAAGCAGATCAGAGAATTCCG
This sequence comes from Agroathelia rolfsii, assembly GCA_018343915.1. NCBI lineage: Eukaryota > Fungi > Basidiomycota > Agaricomycetes > Amylocorticiales > Amylocorticiaceae > Agroathelia > Agroathelia rolfsii. The sequence continues at coordinate 2,173,175 of JABRWF010000007.1, read as the reverse complement.
TGCTCAGGAGAAGCCTGGTAAAGGGCACGGGAAGGTCTTCGTCAAGGGTGAGCTTTTTTTTTCATAAATGCTCTTCTACAGTTGAGCTGAGTACATTCTCCACAGTTGTTGGTGTGAAGCTTGATCTGCCCCTACCACCGCAACCGACGATAATGACATGTACCCTGAACAATGGCATCCATTATGTCACGACTCCTGAGTGTAATTTAACCAGCGAAGCCAAGATCAATCAGGAGTTCGAGCTGTGCGTTTTGTTTTGCACCTCCCCTCTTTTTCAAAGCAAGTTGACCTGACCTTGGCATTGTTCCTAACAATAATAGGATCGAGCATAGCAAGCTAGAGTTCACACTAACTCTCAAAGTTCGACGAGACCCTCACATCATAACCCAGTTCAAAGCACTCCAACCGCCGCCGGCACCGCAAACCCTCGCCCCTCCCCCGACCAGAGTCGTGCAGGCACCGCCACAACGTAGTGGCATGCGCCGCTTCTTCAGCTCCTCACCCAAGCCCAAGGACCCACCCAAGAACGCTGCGCCACCACCACGCCAATCCGCCCCACCGCCGGTGCACCGCATGCCAGACAACCTCGCACGGTACCTGAAGCAGGATGGCATGCTCGCACGCGCGTTCATCGCGTTCAAGGACGTGGCCTCACACTGTGATACGCGCCTGTTCGAGACAAGTTATCCACTGATCGGCCAGCGGCTCGAGCAGGGTGGCGGTGTGAAGAGCATGCAGGTGGGCGAGATCATCCTGCAGATGTTTAGGCTGCCACCGCTACCGGGTGTGCCACAACATGAGTTACCGCAGAGCTTGGAGGAGTGCCATCGTGGGCTAAGGCATGTGGCTTGGCATAAGGTGACTTATTTCGAGGGTATTTTGACACAGAATGGCGGCGATTGTTTGGTGAGTTCTCGTCATCTGATTTGTGTTGCGAGTACGGTTTTACTTACCCTTTTTCAATCCCCAAGACATGGCGCAGGCGGCAGTTGCGCGTAATTGGCGCAAATCTGGTCGCATTCAACGACGTGACGAAGCGGGCGACGGCGTCAATTGATATTCGCAAGGCGATCGCGATCGAGGACGATCAGGATCGTGGGAGGGCGCTCAGTCCTATCTCAGCGCGTAGTCAGGCTCTGGACGACTACGACGGTATATTTGGTGTCGAGCGTTCATTCCGTTTAATTTTCCCGCATAATCAAGAGATTGTCTTCTTTGCGGATACGGATGAGGAGAAGAGTCGATGGTAAGTTGCTTTCACAATATTATGACCAAAGTTAGATGATGACATTCGCTGTTTTTCAGGTTGGAGGTTTTACGTGCGCTGGTCGGACACATTCCACCCAACCCCTTCTGGGCTGAGCTCGTATGGCAGAAGCAGCACGATCTTGCCAGACAACAACAACAACAAACCCCATCAATGTCGTTGTAACCCCAACAACCGCAGTCATAGGGGTCCTGAGGTTGTTCTTGCCATTTTTTTTTTTTTTGACGATAGACACGTACGTTACGGGCTGCATGATTGTTTTTCTTTTATTGTCTCTTGTCTCTTTTTCTTATTCTTTCTTGATATCTTAACCGCTTGTACATTTCACTCTCTTGACCAATATTCTTAAGAGTCACTTACCTCCGCCACGCGTACCTCCACTCCTCCCCTTCCCTCCCTTCTATTTCCTTTTATGTCTATCTATCTCTCTGATTTTCTCTCTCTTTTTCTTTCTTTTTCGTCTCATGCTTCTTAGCGTATTGAGCGACTGGTATTCAAATCGAGCGCACATCTTGTATTTATATGATGCTTGCAATCTACAATATTTTCCCTTTTTGTGGACTCGGAGTGATGTACATGAATGTACGTGAGGGTACTTAAACTTGACGCTCGACGGTTCACTTGGGGGTCAGCACGCCAAGAATTCTCCCTCTTGCTGGTCTGTGTCTAGCCTCGTATGCAAATACAAACAGGACCTTTGTGTTTACTAGATTGACGCTGGCTTAAGACCTTGAATTCCTCTGTTTTTATTTTATTTTATTTTATTTTATTCATGTCCTGTCTCATACTTGCTTCTTAGCGTCTTGAGAGATTGATGTCCAAGTCGAGCACATATTTTGTATTTATATGATGTTTGCAATCTACAATGTTGTGTCTTCAAACTCTTGAAAATACCACCATTGTTGCGGCACGATCACATGTGTGGCCACGCGTAAGCGCGGGTGGCCACTACCGGAAGCAAGTATGCCGCTGCCCATGCTAAGTCCAATTCGATCGAGGCATCCGACAGTCGCGCTGGCCGTTCGTGACTTCTCTCTCGAACTGCCAGCGTTCTCCTTATGCTCGTCTCTTGCGCTGGCTACAACTTCTAGGCAAATTTTAGGGACTGTTTCATTATACTTGGAGACATTATTGGTGTTTCATTACCTCGAAATACAACAGCTTTTGAACGCGCCGCCCCACAAACCAACGCTCCACCCAAATTCATCGAATTAACGCGCCAATATTCGTGTACACTTCAACTACACTATAAAGCATTGCTATGGAAGACGATCAATCTGATGATGCTATACTTCTATCTCCCACGAAGAAGGGTCCCAAGCGACCTTCACCATTCGATGACGACGAGATCAGGCGCACCGTGCCGCTGCGCAGGGATGGGCATGGACGTGGGCATGAGAGGGATGTGAAGAGACACAAGGGTGAAGACGCGAATGCAGCTGGGCAGCAAGAAGATGCGAGAGAAGAAGTGGGTCAGCCTAATGACTCAAGCAATACTATTAGTGCTGTTGACGGTAGTTTCGATGAAGCACGGGAACGATCGCATGATGCTCCAGCGAGATCACGTACACCTACACCCAAGACAAGTCCACTCAAGCGCGCCCATAGTGTACCTCCGGGAAGTTCGCCAAACAAACTACGGACCATTGATCTATCCAAGCCACTGCAGTCGTCTCCCTCGAAGCGCAAGAAACAATTCCGTTTTCAGAGTGTACCACTCATAACTGAGGCGAAAGAAGAGTATAGTCCAGTGGATGCGGGCGAGGGCGTATATAGTCCAGGGCCTTCCAAGGATGTTCCTATTGGGGATGATGGAGATGATGGAAATAAATTACAGCAAGGCTCATCCACGACAACCAATACAACGCATGTCACTCATCCTCCGAAATCACCCTCATCATTGCCATTTCGGAAGCCTTCCAGTGGTTTTCGCGTCCTTGGCCCATACAAGACACCCGGCAGAATTATTCGCAATATGTTTGAGCTGCCTTTATCACCATTGACACCTCTACCGCCCACACCGTTCGTCAAGTCGTTGGCCGTACCCGGGAGCGCTCGTCATGAGAATACACTTCGGCCCTCAAAGAAGATTCTCCCAGTATGTCAGGATATACAAGTAAATTCAATCTTATTGACACTTATATGTGCTAGTCTCGACTCGCCCTGGCTACTCCCAATGAAGACGAGGAAGACGAAGGAATTTCCGGTTCCGATGTAATACAGCCCAGATCTATGACTAAAAATGATCCTTCTCCACCAATTGCTTCATCTTCAAAAATAGTGGATCTGCCTTCTACGCATGTTCCGGAACCGCCTACGTCTCCCAAATTGCACATGAACCCCGAATCACGCATTCCTCCCCCGCATCCCGCTGATATAGAATCTGCCCCAGTTCAGCCTAACGATTCTGCACCTCAAAAAGCGAAGCCTAAAGGCAGACTCAGACCGCCAATACATAGAAGGGAGCCTTCGACACGCGCAACAAAGAGCATATACTCTGCTTCTATGCGAAACGGAAAGGGTAAAGGGGTCACAGACACAGTTGCCACTTCGAGTACAGCCAAAGACCAGCCCAATGAAGTGGAGGACAGCACGAAGACTACATCGAGTCAGGAGGGAACATCTAAGCCAAAATTACCAGCCTTTACATTTTCATTTGCGGCACCCACAACATCAAGTGTAGCCAAAGCCAAGCCATCCTTCGGCTCGTCTTCGCCAGTCAAGTCAAGTCCTATGAAAAGACCTGCGAGCATGTTCATCCCTAAATCAAGCTCACCAACGAAGTCGTCCATTCCTGCTCGCCCAAACTTTATACGCGCAACGACGGCCGCTCCCACATTTCGCTCGACGGCGCACTCTGATCCACCACCTCCACGCGCGCAGCTTTCTATACTGAATAAGACGCTCGATCGGCTGAACGACCCCCCACCCGAGAGATCATCGGATAGCCTTTTCCCGTCCTCGGATAATGGTGGCGGTGCCCCCGCCACTGCTGCTGGCCGGCCTCCGCTTGGTCACAAACGAGCATCGAGTCTGAGTCGAATAGAGCCGAAACATAACACAAGTGCTTTGGGGCGGGCCCTGTCTGAAAAACCTCGGAGCGCGGCGGTGATGTTGAAGACCAAATCGGTTGGTAGCGATGCTGGCGCCGGGTCATCCATCCCTGGGCCAAGTAGGGCTGCTCAGATGAGATTTAGCAGCGTCGGTCCTCCGTCTACACCCGCGGCGCATAGAGTCGGTCAGCGGCAGAAAGCGTTATTTGGTGGTCTGGTTGCATCGGGTGCTTCTGGTAGGATGAGAGGGGGCATGTTCATGAACGGTGGTGCTGCCAATCGATTTGGAAGGACGAGAGTGAGCAGAGATCCGGGATTGGAGACAGTTGAGGGGAGTCCGGTCAAGGGTGGGGAGGGCGCGATGAGGCGGGAGCCGTCTTCTGTTCCAGAGGATAATGATGATTCGTCCAGCCAACTACCACAGATATCGATAACCTTGGAGGACATTCTTGGCCCTCCGACAAACAAGACGCCGTCTCCTAGCGTTAATCAGGACAAGGGCAAAGGCCGAGAAACCGATAGTCCAATTTCTACATCTGGGGGGAACATGGCACCACCATCTATTCCGCGCGCGAAGCCAGACTCAAGACGCATGTCCATGGCTTCTCACCTGCTCTCACAGTCAATAATCACTGCCAATGCTACACCGCCGACGCCGAAAACAAACACTATTATAGCATCGCGCTCGGGTCCAGCACCGACGCGCACAGGACTACGGTCTTCTACTCATTCTGCTTCGCCTAATAATGTACCAGGGCGTGCGAATGGTGATAGCAATGCCGGTAATAAAGGTGGGAAGGAGTCTAGGAAGGTGGCCAAGGTGCTCAAGGACTGCACAATATTTGTTGATGTACGGACGGACGATGGAGATGATGCGGGGAACCTGTTTGTGGACATGTTGCGGAATTTGGGTGCTAGGATTCTTGGACGACCTGGACAGACATGCACACATATTGTTTTCAAGAATGGGTTGACGAGCACTTTGACACGATATCGGTAAGAATATCACCTCATTTTTTCCCTCTCAAAAGGACTTGGATTTTGATCGAAGATGTTCAGCCTGTTGCACGATCCGAAGCCGCTCATTGTTGGCATCGCATGGGTTGTCGAATGTGTAGAAAAACAAACCAGGGTAGACGAATCAAGGTTCATTATCGATTTAGATTTTGTCGACACATCAAACTCCAAGGTAAGAGATGTGCTACATTCATAGTAGACGAAATATTCACTTGATTGGTTTTCTCAGCGACGACGAAGCGTATTGTCTAAGATTTCCGATTTGGACTCCCTTCGTGCCGAAGCAGGTGAGGAGCATGCAGTTGCTTCTGATATGGATGTCTCATTGGAGTCGACATCTTGTGAGTGGCATAATGCATTTCATGTTCTGACCCGATTTAACATTTGATTTCCCTCTTTAGCTCTGGCGAATGATGGTGACGGAAAGAACGACCCATTCGAGAACCTCCCACCGCTAGAACGAGCGCGCAGGAGAAAGCAGCTCATGATGCGCTGATGATTATAGTTAATTTCGTTTTTATCTTTTCATGGGACCAGACGGGTAGTCTACTGGAATCTCGGCATTTATTTACACATTTTATTTTTCTCTCTCTGCGGCATGGTATTGAACTGGAATACATACACTTTTGTAATACCATCCCTGCCCTCGTTTCGTCGATGGCGGTGTTGCACTAGGTTTTGTCACGACGAGCGTTTGACCGTTCTACATAAACACAATTCCAATTTGAGTGCTCTATACTAGCTTTAAATACCTCCTCAAGTCAATCATTAGTATACCACGGAAAAAGATACTATTGGCAACACGAGAGTGCAATCAAGTCAGACATCGATTTTGCCCTACAGGAACCAGGGTCACCATGTGCTCCCGAAGATGAATTTATTAGAAAGAGGGGTTGACCGACGCTGCGAAGGTACCGTAGAGTGATGATAAATCCAATATGCTAATTAATTGGGAAAGCGGCAGCGAATGATTCACATATTGATTGCCTATCCTCTTGTAGCTCTTGCGTGATAGTGCTATGGAGGCTGCCCTAGCGGCTCGTTTGTCTTTGCAACTCGCAGCGAAGATCTTATGCATCTTACGACCTTGTACATTTCTCTTTAAAGTCGCTCGTTTGAAACCCAGTATGCTACACCATATCATCACTCGTTTTCATTATCCACTCCTTTATCAATCATGTCCTCGGCAGCAGAGTTTGAAATCCCTTTTCCAATCATCATACCCAACCCAGAACCGGGCATACACGTAGCCGAAACAATCTTCATATGCATAGCTACCCCAGCCAACGTCATATCAACGCTTGTATTTATCTTCACTTCCTTTGCCTTGTGCTCTCCTTCAGACGACATGTGCAGGGAGTACGATTTTCAGCTCTTTAAGCCCGAGCTCACATCTCACCCTCCGTTGCTTACTGCGACATGTACTGGTACCATTGTTATGCTCATGTTGGCTATCATTTCCCTCTGCAAATCATCCTCTTTCTTGCTCTCCAGAGTCCTGTGCATCATTATCAACGTCTATGCCCTTATTCTAGCTCAGATCCCAAGTGCGCATATGCCTAACACTACCTTTTTATGATTAGACTACTAATGTTCTCAAATCAGGCTTTGTATTCCACACCATTCATTTGTAAAGTATATCCTCTACGAATGACACCATTAAGGTGATGGTAAATTGTTCATTCGAATTCAACAGTCTATGCCATGAAACCCGTCAATGCTTGTTGAACAATCCGATTTTGTGATCTAAACACTTGCTAAACACTAAGAGCTTTACTAAGCCTGTAAGCTGCAAGTCTTAGCCAACTCCAGTCCAAGCGAGTATTAGAATTTGCCTCAGCCAGCTTAGCCAAAAACCTTTCGTACATTGCAGCTGTTACATTGCGTTAGCAGGTAGCCTGTTGGCAGTCTTAAGACTCCAGTAGTGAGCCTCCTATTTTGATGCCAATGAGAGCCAATGTATGACGACCGAACAAGGGAGTCACGAGAGACAAATCACAAGAGAGGAGAGAACTGGTATAAAATGTCTATTGTATTCCCTACTCGACTACACACATGGTCTGTATTTATACCTATGCTGTTGGGGTTTCTGAATAAGTCATAGCAGCGTCGTATGTACTTAGTATAGATTATATTTATTTTTCTTATTGCTCTGGCTCTCATCGCGCATATATTGGGGTTTGGGATACCCCACGAATATCTTATATATATATAAATACTGGTCTATTTACTATCGAATATAAATTGTCGTCCGTGTTTACCTACCTACGGCGTGATCTGCAACAGGCACTACTACCAGGTACTCGGAATGGATGGCGTTTGGCAAACATAGTAAACTTTAAAAAAAAAAAGTCGAGTTGTTTTCTGTATTATTTGTATTTACCATGCGGAAATCCCTAATTCAAAAGCCTTAACGGTAAGAGTGAGAGGGACTTCTCATGCTCAACGAAATCATGTGATACATGACTAGAATGTCATAGACCTAGTGAGATCTAGGGCCTATTCATCATTAAAAAAAAAAGAAAGGACCCCGTTGATATCACAGTCAAAGCTGTCTTAGATTATGACCTCTCAAGTCTATCAAACGGCCACGGACTCAGATACTATTACAGATCAAATACCTAGTATTGTTTGCTCGACCATACTGCATTCTCGCCAGATGGAAATCTCATCTGTGAAAATACGACGAGCGACGACGATGAACAGCGGTCGACACAATGAATAGTATTCCGCTTGTCTACTTGTACATCATTGTACGTAGTCAAACGGATAGTAAACAATAATGTAAACTACCGTAAATATAAAGGTAGAATCATGTGACCCAGCACATGGATCACATATTCTAACATCATCGCCTCCGACTCTTATGCACGATCTCATGACTTGGATATTTGAGCCTAGGATGTACCTAGAAACCAACTACATTCATTTGTGTACTATGCAAGAAATGTATTCGATTAGGTATGGGGCTTGTAGCCATCACGTGAGAGGGAGTGGCGACTTTTTTGCACGCCACTGTAGACCATCGAACTGCCGGATGCTTGCCTGTGTGTACACATGTGTTATGTCACGTGTGATCTCGGAACTCTTATATATTTGACACAACTATGCCCAGCGACGTGGATACAACATGGACATGCATTAGACACAATTTTGTTCGTCGTGTACTAAGCGTACGCAGTAATGATGTTGTCATCACGATGACGCAAGACCGCAACTCGGAAGCAAAAGGCACTCAGGCCGTTTAACGCGTAGAAATGCAAATGATAGGCTGCCGCTTTGCACATGTATGTGGTAACTTGGGATAAGGCTTTCATCTGCACGACATAGCAACTGGACCTACGCGATTTTTTTCTACGATTTTGGACTACTAAACATTATTTGGCTTGTTTGCTGGGGGCTTAAGTTTAAGAACAAACACGACACAGACTCAACTGCCGGCATGGCCCCGGGTCTCACGAAACGCAGCAAGACATGGCCTTCTAAGGCTTCGAATGATGATGACGATACTTCAGGAATATCTCATACCCCCTCGGCTGAGTCGAGTCAGGCGTCTGGATATTCTACTCCAGATGGTATTCGTGCCGCACGGACGAGGCTGGACTCGATTCACACCGATATTATGGACGAGGTTGACCATCTGCGCGAGAAAATCGTTGAGGTAAATGGCATCGCGGCTTTTATTTTTCCTGAAAGATGCTCAATTCACATGAAGAAAGAAACAACCACACATTTTTTGAAATCACGAAGATTCCTTTTTCCTTTAGGCATATTATGTAGGTTTCCATGCGGCATCGTCATAGAAAAGCGCTCGGCTGAAGTTAATACCTAGTTGGAATCCTGCTGGGCTTCATACTCGTTCAGCCTACCGATATATCCGAGCTTCAAGCATCTTTGACCTTATTGTTATCGGAATATGATATCCAACTGCCGCAAATACCCGAACTAGATCTTACACGTTTGGAATCTGAATGGAAGAGGTTGAGAAGTAATATCCCGGAGATCTGGAAACTGAATCAAGATGGCCGAGAGTTTATGGTTGGGGAACAGATGAAGACCAGGGGCTTGTCGGCGAAATTCCCTGTTGTTCTGGTTCCTGGTGTCATTTCTACGGTTCGTTGTTCATTCGTATCTATTTGGTAATACAAAAACTAAAGATCTTATTGACACTGGCAATCAGGGTCTTGAATCGTGGTCTACTGCGCCCAAATATCGACACTTCTTCCGTGAACGAGTCTGGGGCGGATTTAATATGATCTCGCAGGTTACTTTCAATCGGGAGACATGGATTCAAACGATGATGCTAGATCCGTTGACTGGTCTGGACCCACCTGGTGTGAAAGTACGGGCTGCGGAGGGAATTGACGCTGCGAGTAGCTTTATTCAAGGATATTGGATCTGGTCAGTTTCATACATTTGAACTTCGCCTTTGCGTACATGACTGAGGACACTTCATCCGACAGGTCCAAGATTGTCGAGAACTTGGCGGTTGTAAACTATGACACTAATAATCTCTTCCTTGCTCCCTATGACTGGAGGCTTTCATACTGGAATTTGGAAGAGAGAGACGGATATTTCTCCAGACTGAAGACTACCATCGAGGGTTTAAAGTGGGTTTAGTAACCTCATGTTGAACATAACTAAAACATAGATAGGAAGCGCCAAAAGAAGAAGGTTGTCATTGCTGGGCATTCCATGGGAAGCACGGTCAGTCTATTAGTCACACTACTAATCTCTGATGACTGATTTGCATTTACAGGTTGTTTTGGTACGCTTTTTATCAAGTTTGATGATACTATTTCATTGACTTGTCGTAGTACTTGTATGCACTCTAATCTTTCATCTATGAGCAAGTCAAGTATTAAGTATTCGCTCAGCTTTAAATGGGTAGAGCATCCTGATTTTGGAGGTGGAGGTCCTAACTGGGTGGAGGTTTGTGCACATCTGTATCATCTGTTAGGCATCGCCTCATGAGCATGTGCTTTCACTAGGACCACATCGAAACGTTCATCTCTGTTGCTGGAACACATTTGGTATGTCTCAATTTGATTGATGGTTTTGACCGTCTGCTTATTGTATTTCAGGGTGTAGTAAGTTTTGTGCCAACGCTGGCAGTGTTCAGGAGTCAAGGACTTATATTTTTAGGCTAAAGCTATGGCTGCCTTCCTCTCGGGAGAGATGAAGGATACAGTCCAGTTGAATCCTGCTGGTGCTTATGGTTCGTACTATTTCCTTTGTCTGAACGACTTGTAAGCGGTCGTTTATTCACGCAAATCTGCAGTATTGGAGCGATTTTTCTCGCGTAAGGAGCGTCAATCTTTGTTCAGAAGTTGGGCAGGTAGCGCAAGTATGTGGATTAAGGTAAGCAGGTTTTACATCCCATTTAATCCCTGCTGCTTTCTGAACATTTTTGCCCTTCTTCTAGGGTGGTGAAGCCGTATGGGGCAACGCAACGCACGCACCCGATGATACACCGCATCATCGTCACACCCACGGCGAGCTGATTGCTTTCCGTGAAAATTTAAGGCCACATAACCATACGGTCTCCAATATGACAGCTAGTGCGGCTGGTGCATGGATTTTGCAGCACACACCGAAGTCGTTCCAGGTCTGTATAGTGTTTCGAATCTCTGTTTGTTGTCAATTAAAGTGGACATAACTAGCTCATGATGCACACAAACTATTCATACGGAATCGAACGTGACGAAGAAAAGTTGGTTTTGAATGATAATGATCATACAAAGTGGACGAATCCTTTGGAGAGTAGGTAAGTATTCGCCTATGCTATTCTATGACTCAGGGACTCGTTCATGTATTTTCATATTGTAGACTACCCAATGCTCCTTCCATGAAAATCCTCTGTGTGTACGGCCACGGCAAAGAAACAGAGGTATGATTACTCATCTCAACCCTATATATATATCACGCTTATTATGTCGTGTTTGTTTAGAGATCGTACTGGTATGATGTTTAGTTTTCTCAACCTTTGAACCATGTTTTTGACTCCTGATGACGTCATAGGTACCAGGAAGGTGACAATGAGTACGACGAGGCATTCTTGGACACAGTGAACGACACATGCACAGGCCTCGGCCTGCCCGGAGGCACATGTCAACCTCATCGTTCGCCGTTAGACTTACCTCTCACACGCCGAAGCTGGATCGATTCCGAATACTCTCTCGACATACCCGATACCTATCCCAAAGTACGCAACGGCGTCAAAATGGGTGAAGGCGATGGAACCGTGTCTCTGCTCAGCTTGGGAGCTATGTGTGTTGAAGGATGGAAGAGGAAGAGATGGAACCCAGCCGGTATCAATATTACTACCGTTGAGGTGTGTGTTTCCTACAGCCCACATCCTGCTTCGTGCCCCTGAAGCCTAACATATACCTGCAGCTTCCTCATCGCCCAGTAGCAACGATGCCCCGTGGTGGTGCGAACACTAGTGATCACGTCGATATCTTGGGATCCACTGCACTAAATGAAATCATCGTCAAAGTCGCTACCGGTGCGGGCAGCGAAATTCAAGACTATTTTGTGTCCAACATCCAAGAGTACGCGAAGAAGATCCAGTGGGACTGATTTTATTTATTGGACGTATAGAATACTTGTAGACACTTGGGTTCGGGATTTGGTTCAACAGAATTCTCCCAAAAACACTTCGACCTTCTGATGTATTTGAGACGTCATTCGTAGATTACGTAATTGCATTCACTTGACCTGTTTCCTCAACTGGGTCTAAGGTTGGCGTTTGTGCCGCCGTAACCTCAAGTTCAAGTTGACTCCTCCTGGCACGGAGAAGGCCTTGGCTGTATCAATCGACTGTTTCTACTAGTGGCCTTGTTGCTTTCGGGTATTAGTCACTTTTTTTTTTGAGAAAGGCCTCTATTACTTTCCCTCAACTACGAAAATCCAATCTTGTTAACGACACCTTTTACGACCTGTTACGATCTTGCACTACTTCTTCGTTATTCTATCTTCTGCCATATTTAACTGTCTATTCTATTCGTCGAAATCAACATGTCCGAGTCAACTTCTGAATCAAGATGCTATACGACGAAACCCTCCCAAGATAGCCCGCCATTAATCCAGAATGGACATCTCGTCCTCCAAGGTACGAGTTTTGTGACTGCTAATGCCTCATGAAAGTACTAAGTATCTACACGCTGCTAGCTCATGATGTCAGATCTCTTTCTCTAATTTCAAATTATCTAAATGTTCACGTCTCGTGTACAGATTGGATGGTTGATATCAGGGGTTTGTACAATTTTAAGCATCGTCATCTCGGCCTGGCTCATTTACAAGCATTTGAGGTGGTATACCAATGTAAGTCCTTATTTGAGCTTTTCTGTCGAAAAAGTGCTTATTTATCAAAACTATCATTTGCTAAGAAACTGGAGCAACGATGTAAGCTCTTCTGATAACACATCACACCCTAATCTCATTCTCCAATTAGATATCGTCCGACTGCTCTTCATGGTTCCTATTTACGCCACCATCTCTTTTGCTTCTTACATTTTTTGGAATAACGCGACCCCAATTCTCCTTGTTCGCGATGCCTACGAAGCAATCGTTCTCACGGCATTTTTCTACTTGCTCTTAATGTATCTGTCACCTTCGACCGACGAACAGCGCACCATTTTTGCATCAGTCGGCCTTTCTAAGGAGGCAGACCGAATCGCGGTAGCTAACGGTGAGCCGATCAAGAAGTGGATGTTTCCTCTCTCCTCCATGAAGTGGAAACCAGCTGTGAGTTGCTTGAGGCCCTTCATTTGGTCGCTTTATTGCTCACAGGCATGGTATCGTGTATAGGATGGTCTTTATTTCTTACAACTCATGAAATGGGGTGTGTTACAGTATTGTGTTGTTCGTCCTATGTAAGCATTTAGACACACCATATCGTCCACTTACTTATAATTTCTGTTTAGAACAACCCTTGTAGCTATTACACTTTCCTACGCGGGTCTTTATTGCGAAGATAGCTGGGGTCTGGGATGGGGTCATATTTGGGTAACTACTAAATTAATCAGTGCTGCTAATACATGTATCCTAATATCATCGCTGCAGATTACCGCCATCCTCTCACTATCGGTCACGATTGCCATGTACTGTCTGGTTCAACTCTATATACCCATTGGTCCTCTGTTGGCTCGACATAAACCTTTGCTAAAACTGTTCTCTGTCAAGGCTGTTGGTAAGGGCGTTTAGGACGGGCATTTTCTGTACGCATACTCATAAAGCCCCATAGTTTTCCTTACATTTTGGCAAGCCACTCTTTTAGGAGTGCTGAGCACGTTTAACGTCATTCATGATGTAAGATTTGTTCACTCGGTTGTTTATTTGTACTGTCTAAGCTTCCTCCAAGTCACCCTACATGACCGCCGATGACATCAATATTGGCTGGGGTGCATTATTGGAATGTTTCGAGATGGTGTACGTCTACATATTTTTTAATCATCGTCGGAATTAATTCTAAATATATGGAATACCAAGACTGTTTGCACTACTTCACATTAAGGCGTTTCCATATCAGCCATATGTAACCCCCGGTCATTTTTACCCAGAGAAGCCCACTCCCGTATTCAAGTCGCTTGCGAATGCTTTCAACTTTAGCGAGACACTTCATGAAGTTTGGCTAGGCATAATCTACCTTTATGACCGTATGCGGGGTCTTGAAGCAAGAGACGATGTCTTGGCTCGTCGTGCGGTTCATCATGCGCAAGCTTTTGGTCGCGCTCGTCCGATGCCGGAGCAAAATGTGCCCTTGATGGATCAGAAGATGGAAATTATGGTCGAGCGCAGAGTAGATGTGGTCGTATCTCAGAGCGACCCCAACTTTAATCCAGCCATGTATCAGCTGCCACTGCTGAAGAAACAGGACAATAGCGAGGGGTTAACGGCATCCTTTCGGCGTGAACTAGGGAAAATCAGATTTGGATCATCTAGCAAACGGCATTCCGACTCCGGGCAGATCTCGTCCCGCTCCGAATCACAACGTAATTCGCGACGCTCATGGTTCAAGGGATCCTATTCTCGAGTGTCCCAGATCGTGGATGACGAGCTGGGTGCCAAGGAACATAGTACCCTCGCTTCTAAGGATTCATCACACCAGCATCATCCAGACATCCAAGGTGCACTCCCTCGGATGCCTGAAAACGTACTCGAAAAAATCCATGAAGATCTTGATGACCCACCACCACCTTCCAGGCTTCGTCATCCTCACCAGAGCTATCATGATGAAATGTCCGATACTTGCAGCCAGTCTACCCTTGATTTGAATCTTTTTCCTATGCCACCATCAGCGGGTCATTCTCAAAGCCGAAGATCCCGTACATCTCGACATTCGTATCTGGCACAGGAGGAATCCCCTGGACCTGCCTCCCCTCCACTCTCTGCTACCAAACAACAATTTATTGCTCCGGGATCTCCTCTACGTACACAATCTTCTTCTATGTCGCACCCGTTGTGGCCACCATTATCCAATGCCTTTCCTTTTGACTTAGCCGGTGCAGAGACTGGTAGACAAATGGACAACCATGCCAACCCACGAGTTTTTGCGCACGCGCAACGTGTGAATGAACTTCCAAAGCCAGCACGGCCGCACCACACGCCCCTTAAGTTGTCAATCCCCGCACCACTAGCAGAGATCGGTCACGATCATCATTGTGACACCGCCACATTTTATGCGTCGCCTCCCCGCCCCAGCTGATACACGTTGATTACCGACCACGGAACGGAGCTGTCTACCTGCTTCAGACCATGATGCTACACCCGCCCTGCAAAGTGATATGCCTCATGGATGCCAGCATTGCAAACGTGGCTGGCGGGTAACAGGCATGTACCAGTGCCATCAGGTCGGGCGATACTGAGCTACCTTGTTTTTTGTCTGTTCTTTTGTAATGACCTCATTGATGCCTAATTTCTACTAACGACCCTTCATGAACGCACGACACCTTTTGTTTATAATTGCGCTACCTATTGTTTCTTCCTACATTATCGTTGTATTCCAACTAGCACTGTTATTATATTTTTAAGCGAGAAATGGAAAAATGACCTCCTCTCCGGGCGGTTGTTTGTGCCGGCCAATGCTAGAACAGCCGGGGGACGGCTTGCAGTGTTCTGGGCGTCAAACACGCGCGTTGGGTGCGTGAACAACGATGTGGGTGTGCGTGTGTGCATGCCGCCGATTAGAATGATGATTAGTTGATAGTTAGTTGATTATAAAATGCACATCTTTTATCTTTTGTCTGCTCTCTCTGATCATAGATTCCCTCCACCATCGTCGCTCTCGTTACCAACCAGCAACTGGCATCTCACATCTGCCAGTGCTAACATCAATCCAGATACACATATAATCACGCAGTGCACAGCACACATCTTGTCCTCCAACCACCAACTAGCACCATGCCGCCGCGTCATTCATTCACCGCGCTCAACTCGACCTTTGTCGTCGATGCTGAGTATCAGTTCGTGAAAGAGCTTGGACAGGGCGCATATGGCTGTGTCGTCGCTGCCAGACATCGTCGCACAGGCGAGGGCTGCGCGATCAAGAAGATAACAAACATCAACACCAAGGTGTGTTTACCTACTTGGGCGTCTTGTTGTACATAGGGCTTATATCAACTTTATCAGAGAATCCTGACCAAGAGATGTCTGAGAGAAATCAAGTGAGTTACTGATGAACGAAAGCAAAGATAAAGACCGAGATACTGACATTGGTGGTTACGAAAGGCTCCTACACCATTTCCGAGGACACAAGAATGTGCGTATTCTGATCATGTCCAGATGACTACTTGTTTATGTGAATGGTATAGATTATTTGCCTGTATGATATGGACATTGTGTTCCAACCCAACGGCAACTTCGACGAGGTCTATCTCTATGTGCGTAATATTTCTTTGATATATAGATGCTTTTTGCTGATCAAGGTATTTAACTTTTAATAGCAAGAATTAATGGAAGCCGACCTACATGCGATTGTATGTGTCGCCTATTCACCCTCAGTTTTGAATAATCGTCTTACCCCACTCGTAGATCCGCTCTGGCCAACCGCTCACCGACGCTCACTTCCAATCATTCATCTACCAAACTCTGTGCGGTCTCAAGTACATCCACTCCGCCAACGTCCTCCACCGAGATCTCAAGCCAGGTAATCTGCTCGTTAATGCCGATTGCGAGCTCAAAATTTGTGATTTCGGTCTTGCTCGTGGTTTCACTCCCGGTGGTGGTGCCAGCAGATATGCTGGTAACCAGGGCTTCATGACTGAGTATGTCGCGACAAGATGGTACCGTGCGCCTGAGATCATGTTGAGCTTTGCAAACTACGTACGTTACACTGATCATGCCTCATACTATGGTACTGAGTATTACTTTTTAGACCACAGCGATCGATGTTTGGTCCGTAGGATGTATTCTTGCGGAGCTTTTGGGAGGAAAGCCTATCTTCAAAGGGCGAGAGTACGTGTTTAATTTCATCATTTTCGTGAAACAAGAAATTTGCTTACCTTTTGTATAGCTATGTCGATCAGCTCAACCAGATCCTCCACTACCTCGGCACACCCTCTGAAGATACTCTCCGCCGAGTTGGATCTCCAAGGGTGCGTACATGCTCCTTTTTTCGGCCTCATCTCGACCTTTAATGAATCATCTTTCTCCATTGCTTAGGCACAGGATTACATTCGTTCCTTGCCTATCAAGCCCCGCGTGCCATTTGCAACGCTCTACCCACATGCAAACCCTCTCGCGCTTGATTTGCTGTCTAAGATGCTCTGCTTCGATCCCGCCAAGCGTATTTCCTGCGAGGACGCGCTCAATCACCCTTACCTCCAGGTTTGGCACGATCCTGCCGACGAGCCGTCATGTGAATACGTACGTCCCATATTTTCTGTATGCACCAACATATGCTGATCATCTTTAATAGAAATTCGACTTCGGATTCGAGGAAGAGGAGAACATCGATGGTATGAAGAGACTCATTGTCGAGCAAGTCAACGAGTTCCGCGCCGAGGTCAGGAACCAGGCCAGGGCGTCTGGCATGCAGCGCAGACAGGACAGGTGAGATTCACGAGCCATATTCCTATCGCAGTCCTCTGATAACACATGGTTTGCCAGCTTGCCTATTCCCTCTCGCGATGAGATCATCAGCTCACCGGCAGTCGAACGCGGGCCCGAGATTCCTTCGGGAAGGCAGAGCCCCGGCCACATCGATGATCCCAGTGACGAGCTCGAGAAGGAGCTGGCAGGGACGCACATTAGCCCCATGAGGCCGTGATCGATGGTCATGAATATATGCATGAAAAAATATGGCTTGATGTTTTCTTGGATATCAGATCTGCCTCTGTGATGGCAATAATGAAGAGAGGCTGTAATTGTGATTGTTGTAATCTTTCATTCTCCTTTAGGTACTTGTACATCATGTATAACCGGGAATGGACACTGTTTTTTTTTTTTTACCCATAACTGACGGTTCGTCTACAAGAAACGAGAAGAAAGAGGGTGTCATTTGAATAGGATGCCGGCATGATATCCGTACATTGACATGCACACGCCCTATTACTGAGCTTTCGCAGCCTTCTTGGCCGCTTTCTTTTCCTCTTTCCGTCGTCGTTTCCTTGCCGCTCTGTCTTCCTCTCCTACCTCATCATCTTCTTGACTTGAAGAAACAACGGGCGTCTCCTTACTCTTTTTCCGCTTCTTCTCTTTCGACTCGCCAGCGCTGACAAGAACCGATGACGATTCTGCGTCGTCGGAAGGCGAAGGAGCAGATGGAGAGGGAGTCTCTTCACCCGTCTTGCCCGTTGCTTTATCTTCCCGCTTTCGCTTTTCCTTCTCCTCCCTTTTTCGCTTTTTCCTCTCCTCCTTTGTAGTAGGAGCGGGAGTAGCTTCACTCTCGTCGGCAACACCAACTTCTTCTTCAGCAGCCTCTCTCTCCCTCTTCCGCCTCTTCTTCTTCTCCTCTTTCTCCTCTTTCTTCTTTTTGGATGATTTCGAAGATTCTTTCTGGGTTTTCGATGCAGGAGCTTCAACCACCACAGTCGTTGTCGTTGTCGTTGACTCAATGACACGATCAACTGTTGATGAAGGTCCGGCGTCAGATGTAGAAAGGAAGGAAGGGGCAGTGAACATGGATGCAAGTTTGGATGTCGTGAATGAAGACATGCCAAGGCCTCGGCGTATGGGTATATCATCTGCGGTATCGGCAGCAGTCGAGGTGGTGGTATCATGGCGTGAGCCCAGCCCACGTCGTGGGGCGATCATCTCATCGTTGTCATCGTCCTTGCTAGGAGAAGCAAAAGACGGGGTGTTTTGGGTGCTTGTTGATAATGGAGAAGAGGCTTTTGTTGAAGTAGATGAACGAGCGGCCAAGCGTTCCTTGAAATAATCCGCGAGACTCGTAGTTGACACTGTTAGTTTTTCTAGAGTTTGGGATTCGTTTTCTTGTTGTAGTGCTGGCGTGCCGGGTGCCGGTGTCGGAGTGGCGGAAGTGAGAGAAGAAGGAGAATCAGAGGCGGAGGGTGCGATGCCCAAGATTTCTGAGATGGAAGCGGCAGATTTTGAGGAGATGTTTTTGGATGCTATCATGCGTGCTCGGTGAGAACGATGTCTGTAAGAGCTGAATTCAGAATTTTCATAAAACAAAAGTATAGAGTAGAGTGTATGCTTACCGCATTACGACTGGTCTAGAAGGTGCTGATTTAGGTTCTTCACTTTCAGTAGCATTATTTTTGTTGCTGTCGGCCTGGTCCACGATCTCGTCTGTCTTCTCCTTGGATTTTTTGCGTTTCTTCTTCCCTGCTTTATCTTCATCGCCAGCTGCAGTCTCTTGCCTTTCCTCTTTACCCGTAGAGGTGTTGGCATCCTTCTCAGCATTCCCCTCCTCCTTATCATCATCCACCTCTTGCTGATCGTCGTCCCCAGGAGCATTGGCATTCAACCTCCTCAACAACGCCTCGAATTCCTTGTTCTGCTTCCACGCAATACCGTCGGGATGATTTCCATGGCTCGCAGCGCCGATCCCAAGCATATCGAGCTTTTGCGATACCTTGATGTGCGTCATACGGCCCTCACCAGAGGCTCCCAGTCCTTGAGATGCATCCCAGCCAAATTTTGAGAGATAGGCCTGGCCGAACCGGTTGGCATCCGCGGCCCAGCCGAGGTTGCGTGGATCGTTGCCAATGCGCTGTTTTTCCTTACGACCTGCGAGTCCCATGCTGTTTTATGTTTGGAAGACTCGAGTCAGGTAGTGTACTTGTGGACTGGGCACGGAGGGTGCGATGAATGCGCCAACTATGAGAAATGAAAGAAATTGCCGCCGTCTGAATGACAATTTGCTTCCGGCGTACCTGCACTTGCTCCGAGTCTCTGACCTAATCCACTCTCACTCTCAGCTGGCAATCTCAGTCGTTGCCTCTTTCAATCACCCCCTCTCTCTTGTATCTTTGTCATCTCTTAAACCATGGCTGAGCGTAAAGGTATGGAACATACTACAGTCAAGCTGAATAACCTACGCTAAACGTCTACCCCAGTTCTGAACAAGTACTTCCCCCCGGATTTCGATCCATCCCTTATCCCAAGGCGAAAGCAACCCAAGAACAAGCAGCAGGTTGTTCGTCTCATGGCACCTTTCTCTATGTGCGTAGAATTAACACTTATATAAGCCCTCTTTTATCTGAAACTATACATACACTTTTAGGCGATGTAACACCTGCGGCGAGTACATCTACAAAGGCAAGAAGTTCAACGCCAGGAAAGAGACTGTCGAGGGGGAGGACTACTACGGCATCAAGATCTTCCGGTTCTACATTAAATGGTGCGTCTATTAGAACCATCCAAATGATGGACATGAGAAATGCTAACCATTCTTCGTTCACAAAATGACAGCACACTATGTTCCGCTGAAATCACGTTCAAAACCGATCCCAAGAACACGGACTACGCTGCCGAGCATGGTGCCTCGCGCAACTTTGAACCATGGCGAGAAGAAGGCGAGGCGGAGGAAATCGATCGGCTGGCGAAGCTTGAGGAAGAGGAGAATAATCCCATGAAGGCGCTCGAGAACCGCACGACAGACTCGAAGCGTGAGATGGATATCCTTGATGCGCTACAGGACATCCGGGCACGGAACGCGCGCAACGAGCGTGTGGGCCGCGAGGTCGATTTGCTTGCCCAACTTGGGGTAGAGGAGATTCAGACAGAAGAGGAGCTGGAGAAGGCACGGCTGGAGGAGGAAGACGAGAAACTCGTGAGAGAGGTGTTTTCCAAGGTCGCCTCGGGAAGTGGAAGTGCAGATGCAGAGGAGGTTGTTGTGACGGTGAAAAGGAAAGCGGATGATGTGCAGCCAGAGCTGCATACTCTACTGTCTGACTCTACCAAGGCGCTCATCACGTCCAGGACCTCGGCAGCCGCAGCAGCACCACCCGCAAAAAAGAAAAAGGTGGAAAACAAGAATTCATTGGGTATCAAGATGAAGAGCAAGCCAAAACCAAAGCCCGTGACTACTTGATTTATTTGGGGATAGTTTTCTTTGTATATTATTACACAGCGGCTAATGTTTTGTATGTGTTTCTACTGAATTTTTTTGTATGATCATGTCTAAAGCGGTGACAAAGGCTCTCTCCAATGTGGCACCCCTTGCTCCAGTGAACAAAGGCCGGATGATATCTATCTTTTCGTGCTTGATTGCGCCATATTCTTCATGGAGTTGGTTCGCGAGGCGTCTAGGCGGCTCCACGGTTTCGAGTGGGACGAAAGTGATCGCATAGCGGGGGAGCAGCTTCCTCAGGATGCGGCTTTGCATATACACTGTTTACCGATGTTATCCTCTTCAGTTATTTTAGCTTATCGAGGAATTTAACACCTGACAAACCTTGCGCATTCCAGTACAGCGCCCAATTATCTTTCCGTATCTGATTCTCCTTTAGCCTCTTCCCGAAGACGCTCTGCTGCTGTGCTTCCAGCGTCCCGAGGGCGGGGACGTACCAAGCACCGTGCCACACGACGATTTGCTTGTTCAAGTTCATCAAGGTCTTGATGTCCTCCAGATTCTCAAAGATAGACGGGATCCAGATATCCCGCATCATACTGCGAGCAGTCGTGAGTACATCTTGACCGGTCATATTGTGGAGCACCGAGGTCAAATTTGCAGGAAGCGGTATCGGGGCGCGATGCACAACAAGTATATCTGCAGAGCGAGAGAAACCAGCCCAGTAGGACTCATGCATGCGTATATTGGTCTTGGGGTGGATCTGTGGACTGGTATAGGTGGGATGAAACGGGTCGGTGATCGTGGGGAGCGAGTACGATCGCCTATAGCGCAAGAGAGAGGAGCCCGTGGCAACAAGCTGCTCATGAGTTGGAGGAATCTTGCGGCGTGCTGATTCGTCTATGGTATCTGAGTTCTGGCCATTGCTGCGACAGATGTGGTGAAAAGCGCAGAACTCGGGGCTGGGACAGGTGTGCGGAGTGCTTTGATTATCATGGTATAAGGATACAGAATGCAGCAAAGCGAGGTGCAGATGATGGGTTTGCTCTGGACCGGCGAAGAGCAGCGTGCGTGCTTTTAGAGCTTTGCAGACTTCATGGCTATCTCTCGCAGATATTGATGACGGCTGGGCACAAGAAGGATCAATAACGAGGCTTGAGCGAGCGAGAGCATGAGCAGAGTGCCAAGGAGTATGATCCATGAGACAATTGATGGATTGCTGTGTTTTTAAAGCAGTAGCCATGTTGATATCAGGTTGTTCAGAGGATGGAAAAGATTCAGCGAGCCAGATATCAACTTCTGCATCGAGATGGGCAAAGGCTGCAGCCTGTGAGAGGTTGTGTCGATTATTTCTGATATAGCTCATCGACATGGACAAAAAAAAGGCGGCGACAACAGTCCAGCACAAAAAATATTTTGTTGACTTGAACATTTGGTGGCTGTATGCAAGAACCAAACCCAGAATAGGATGATCTTTGTTTCTGCCTTGTAAATATCACATGCGAGGGAAGGCTTACATAAGCTTACGTCGTCTCATTCCACTTCCTGCACCATCCCTTGCCATCCCTCGACGATGATTATCCCTCTCATCTTTACACAACAATCATCATCTAGATGAGCTGGCACATTCCTCTCATAGGTCGGCTATCCGGCCGCGAATACAGCGCTGTCGTCCTAGGAACACTCTTTCTCGCTCTCGAAACACTTCTTCACATTGTCATCCTCTTTCTTCCCCAATCGGTTATATCTTGGTTCTATGAGCGCACACGCACATTATTTCACCGTTTCTCCTCCCCGCCTCGACCAAAATCTCCCGAAAAGGTTATATCCGACCGTGTACGCAAGGCGCGCGACTTTACGGCGCTATGCGAGATTTTTGGATATACACCCGAGGAGCATGTGATTTTGACCAAGGATGGTTACCTGCTCACCCTACACCGTCTGCCAATGAAAAAGAACCAGAGGAAGGCGGCGCCGGGGACGAGCACGGGCAAACCATGTGTATATCTGCACCATGGTCTGCTGATGAACAGCGAGGTCTGGTTATGCTTAACGGATGAGCAGCGGTGCTTGCCATTTGTGCTGGCTGAGCAAGGCTTTGATGTCTGGCTTGGTGCGTTTTGATTATCGCATCTCTCAAGGAAGGATGTATGTTCATTAAATGAACAGGCAACAATCGGGGCAATAAATACTCGAAGAAGTCCATCCACCACAGCCCCAATAGCACAAAGTTTTGGGACTTTAGCATGGATGATTTCGCATGGCATGATATTCCAGACTCGATTGAATATATTCTCGAAACAACGCAGATGCCTAGTATTGGCTATGTTGGCTTTAGTCAGGGCACCGCGCAGGCTTTTGCCGCCCTCAGTATCCACCCCAAGTTGAACCAAAAAGTGAATGTGTTTATTGCCCTGGCACCTGCAATGAGTCCCACAGGTTTGTCTGCACCGATCGTAGACGCTCTTATGAAAGCTTCGTAAGTCCTGTCTAGTTATCGACACCGAGTTAAATATATTGATTAATTACGATAGACCTACACTTGTCTTCCTCTTATTCGGTAGAAGATCCATCTTGTCATCCACGGCTATGTGGCAGTCCATCGTTTACCCACCTATCTTTACCGCCATCATTGATACCTCTCTCAACTTTTTATTCGCCTGGCGTTCTCTGAATATTGACATGGTAAGCTACTTTCCACTTTTATAGGATATATGCGCACTCAACACATCCATCCCGTACATAGAACCAAAAACTAGCCGCCTACTCCCACCTATACTCCTTCACCTCCGTCAAGGCCGTGGTACACTGGTTCCAAATTATGCGCAATGGGGTCTTCCAGATGTACGATGACGACGTGTCGATCCCAGTCACGCTCGCGCTCTCCTCGTCAGGCGAAGGCGTCACCTCTTACCGCCCGGCGCGCTTCCCAACGCGTAACATCGTCACGCCCATTGTGCTTCTCTACGGCGACAAGGATAGTCTGGTGGACATCGACGTCATGCTGCACGAGTTGCCGGATCACACCGCTGCGCGCCGTTTGGCAGGATACGAGCATCTTGATGTGATTTGGGGTAAGGACGTTCATCGGGATGTGATTCCACATGTGGTGGACTCGTTGAAGGAGTACATGAGCTTGCCACCACCTAGAAGGTGATTCACGAATGGGACCGGGCATCACGATGATGTCGTAAGCTTGTCGCCGGTTCCATGACCCAGTCGCCTTATTTTGCAGTGAACTGTGTTTAATTTTGGAATTTAAATACAGTGGACAACTGTCCTCTCAATATCATACCCATCATGCATCATCACTACTACTATACTGGAAATACATAGTTTTTGCTATTTATTTAGTACTATACACTTGACATCCCAAGAAAAACAAGAACAATTTCCTACTTTTTACACATTTGAAATCGGTCCTGAGACGATGCTCTAAGCAAGATTCTTAGCAGCCTTGATAAACGCCGCGACCTTGGCTGGATCCTTGGCCGTCCCATCCTCAGTCTCTACGCCGCCGCTGACGTCGACCGCAAACGGCCGGACGCGCGCCACGGCCTCAGCAACGTTCTCAGGCGTGATACCCCCCGCGAGGAAGATAGGGAGTGGGTACTCGGGCTCCGCGACTGACGGCGGGGGTGCATGTCCGTTGACGGTCGAGTCTGCGATGGCCGGCGTCGCGCGCGCAAGGGGCAGCTCGCCCTTGTCGACGATGCTACGCGCAAAGTCCCAGTCGACGAGGGTGCCGGTCCCACCGCTGAGCGCTTGCTCTTGGCCATTCGCCTCACCACCAGCAAGGGCGGGCGCGGGTGGCTTGACCCCGTCGAGGAGCACAAACTGGTTCAGCCCCTGCCTTGTGATATCGCGCACGCTCTTCACCGCCGCCTCCTTGGATGCCGCCGCATCGCCACGGACGTGGAATACGCGGATGACGGGCACGCCAATGAGCTTGGCCCAGTCGGCCGGCTCGGTGCCGTGCAGCTGCACAAAGTCCGGTTTGAGGAATGCCACGAGCGCACGGATGTGCGCCAGGGGCTGGTTCTGGAATACGAGCACGAAGAGCGGTGTACGCGTCGGCTGAGCGCGCCGGATTTGCTGCGAGAGTGTGGTCGCGTGGAGCGTGAGCCAGGGGGAGTTGTTCACCGCAGGCGCCTGCAGGTCACCATTGGTCTGAGGTTGTGTATCTCGGCCACCGTTCTTGTTGAGCACGTGTGACCGTAAGGCCTGTACAATCTCGAACGCGCGCTCGGGTGTGATAAAGCGCTTCGACTTGGGGACCATCATCAGACCCAGCAGATCCGCCCCACTTTCAAACGCGTGCAGCGCCTCCTCGGGCGTACGCACGCCGCAGATCTTCACAAGCGGCGGCTGATTTTTCCACGACGCCAGCGCATCGCCTGTCGGCTCCGGCCACCCGAGCAACTCCCGGATGAACGCCTTGGGCTCGGGCGCGCGCATGAGCGCCTCACCGACCAAAACGGCGCGCACACCCTGCGCAGCATACGTCTGCACGTCCTGCGGCGACGAAATGCCACTCAAGGCACACAACACAACACCGCCCTTCTTCGCATCCTCCGCTAGCCTCGAAGTCGTGTCCATGTCCACATTGAAATCATGCAGGTTGCGATTGTTCACACCGACAACTTTGGCGCCGAGCTCGAGCGCGGCCTTCAGCTCCTGGGCATTGTTCACCTCTACGAGCGGCTCCATGCCGAGCGAGAGCGAGTACGCGTAGAGCGCTTTGAGGCGCGCGGGCGGGAGCATGGCGACGATGAGCAGGACCGTGTCCGCGCCGTGGATGCGCGCCTCAGCGATCTGGTATTCGTCGAGAATGAAGTCCTTGCGCAGGATCGCGGGCCGGTTGGGAAGTGCGTCGATGGCGGCACGCACGAGGCGCATGTCGAGTAATGAGCCTTTGAACCAAGTCGGCTCGGTCAGGACGGAGATGACGGATGCGCCGGCAAGGGCATAGGAGAGTGCTTGGGTGGGCGCGGAGGCGGTGAGGGCGATGTTGCCTTTGGAAGGCGAGGCGCGCTTGATCTCGGCCATGAGCGAGACGGATGAGGGGGAGTCGAGCAGGCGGGGGACAAGCGGGATGGGCGGTGGCGCGAGCTGGAGAGATAAGATGGTGTCCAGATCGGCTGGCGTCGTGCCCGGTGTGGCCTTGGCGAGTTCGACATCCTTGATACGCTGCGCATAGATCTTTTCCAGGATCGTAGGTATCTTGTTCGTCGTGCTTTTGGAGAACGGTGTGCTGCTGCCAGGCGTTTTGATCGCGTCAATAGGGAAGGGCGGTAGGCTCTCGTCGAGCACACGTGAAGCAGGATTATCCTCCCAGGAGCCACCACGAAGGGAGAGGAAGTTTTTCAGCACAGCGTCACCTGACTCTGAGAGGACAGATTCGGGGTGATATTGCATTGCCTCGAGTGTATATTTGCGGTGGCGTACGGCCATGATAACCCCAGAATCGTCAGAGATGGCAGAGACTTGCAATGTCGCAGGAAGCTTTTCTAGGTTTGCCGCAAGAGAATGGTAGCGCGTCGAGGCGATAAGCTGAGGTATATCGCGGAAGATGCCACGGTTGTCGTGCTTGACTTTAGACACTTTGCCGTGCATAATCTCACCCGCGTAGCTGAAAGAGTTATTATTATTATAATTGAAGACGGTATTTCTCCAAGAAAAAGAAGCGACTCATTACAAGGTCATGGTAGGCAAAAAAATACGAGTTATCAAAATAAATGAAAAAGGAATGAAAAATCAAAACAGAGGTGTAGATGTAAAATTACCCTATATCACCACCAAAGACATCAACTAAACACTCGAGGCCCATGCATACACCGAGGATGGGAACCTTTCCTGCAAAGAAGGCTATGGCATCACGAGAGATGCCCGAGTCTGTCTTTGGATGGCCGGGTCCTGGAGAGATGACGAGTTGCCGGACATTTAGATGACGCAAGGCGTGAGCAGGAATGGCATCGTTTCTGATTACGGTGACCTTGGCTCCCAGGAGAGAAAAGGACTGGTAGAGATTCCAGGTGAAGGAGTCAAAGTTGTCGATCAAGAGGACGTCAATGGGCTGTGCGAGAGCTGGTGGCAAAGTAAAGGTTGATGATGGGGCAGCCATAACAAAATGCTAGCAATGATGCGCTCAGTGAAAATGATGCTTGTTACGATGACCGTAGTTCTAGAAGGGCAGAAGAAGGTCGAGAGAGAGAGAGATTGTTGCTGTAATAACAGAAGGGATCTGTAGAGATGACTCGGCGGATGATGATGGTTGCTGCCCTGCGTGTTGTCACGTCACTATCACAGCAAAAGCTGACTAATATTGATTTATCCCAATTTAGCATTGTCACGTAACGGTAATTCTGAATTAGGCAGTGTGGCTCAATTACAGTTATGTCTGTCCGCGCATTCGCCGAATTCTCCGACCAAGTGCCTGTTACCTGTTACCTGGTGGTAACGCGTAGACAGATTGATGGTTACTACTTCCCCATCAGGCAAAGTTGATAGGGGCCTCTACCGCCATATACGGACACTAGCGGAGGGCCATATAGGCGAGCAAGACTGTCTGATATGATTTGGGTCAAGTTTCTTCCTCTTCTCTTCTTATTATTCTTCGTTCTTTCTTTTCTTATTCTCTTCGTCTTTGTCTTTGTTCTTTCAATCTCTCTCTCTTTCCTCCATCTTCACAGCGACAGGCTCGCTTTCTCCTTCTCTTGCTATCCTCTCTTGGTAAGTCCTACTGCTACTGCTTAGCTCGTTCTGCAGCGCCTGGCAACTGGGAATTTCCACGTCGCTCATCGCTTACCAGATCGCATAAATACTTTGCTGGCTTTTTCCGTGAGCCGCTATCCATTCTTGCCATCCAGCTCTCTGTTGCTGATAACCAACTGCTCAGCTGTGTTCCACTCCAGGTCCGTAGCATTCTATTGTTGACTGAGCGCATGCATTCATCTTCATCGGAAGCAGATTCCGCTACACATTTATAATTCTCTACACACTCTCTCTTTATTGTCAAGACACACACACAATGAGTTTGAAACAAGAAATTGAGGTATTCTAGGTTTTCGTCGTAGCGTGGCTCTTCTCTCTGACCTGCGTATTCATTATGATAGACCTGGACAACTGCACTTGCTGCCTACGACGCCGAGGACTTCGAAAAGGCCTTGCAGCTCTTCTCTACTATGGAAGAGGCCAGCAAAATCCACACCAATATGGGCCTCATCTATGCCACTATTGGCGAGCATGAGGCTGCTGTTGAACAGTTCAATGCTGCCACAGGGCTTGACAGGTACCTGGCCGTTGCGTACGTATCGTCTACATCATGATCCATGACTTTCTCCGATCACCGCTTATTTCTCTGGCTTGTGATGCCATCATCGTAACAGATATTTCCAGTGCGGTGTATCCAATTTCCTCCTCGGACGCTACGAAAACGCACATCAGGACTTTGAAGAGGCTCTCCTCTACCTACGTTCTAATCAGGCGATGTAAGCCGTTTCATGCTGGCTATATGCACCAACTAGTTATTCACGTTTCTTGATTCACAGCAACTATGAACAACTCGGGTTGAAATTCAAGCTCTTCTCGGCTGAAGTGTTATTCAACAAGGGCCTTTCGCTGATCTATATGGGCCGTGTTGACGAGGGCCTGCGTGACATGGAAGATGCTAAGCGCGAAAAGGCCACGGACGACCACAACGTTATTGACGATGCTATTGTCGACCGGGGTGACGGGTACACTGTCTTTAGTATCGTGGGTCTCCGTCCGCTGTTTTCTCTTTATTTAAACTCTTCTGACTTGTGCCGGCACCATCTTCAGCCCGTCGGTGTGCTCTACCGCCCCTCGGAGAGCAAAGTGAAGAACATGCGTGCCAAGGATTATATGGGCAAGGCCAAGCTCATCGCCGCCTCGGACTCAGGCGATGCATTCACCGAATTCACTGGTGTCGCCCGCCTGCGCATGGGTGTCACCCCCTCCGGTGTGCTCATAGATCGCCCGCCGACTGACGAGGGACCTGGTGGCTCTCTTCAGCGTAGCCTAACGACTCCCTCACCTTCTACCGGTCCTCGTAAGAATATTTTCCCCGCCGTCTCGGTTTAGGTTCTTATTTTTAACGCCCGCCACCCCCCTTTTTTGCTTCAACTATAATTAGGTGCTGAGAGACCCGAACCATCCCTCCAACGCGCCAAGACGACATTGACGGTCCCATCCAATGCTCGCGAGAGAACTAGCGGTCCCGCAGCACCTCCCGCAGCTCCTATGACGCGCAGCAATACTATGGGTAGCCGTCCGCCGCCAGCTGGAGGCATGCCCAGTGGACCCGGTATGACGCGCGGCCTCAGCGTGCGCAAGCCAGTTCCAGGCCCGGCACCGCCTGCTCCTGCTCCAGCTCCAGGTGGTGGTCGTCAAGAGCCACCGGCGCCCTCACCTCCTGCTAAAGGTAAATTAGCATCGCATTTATTTTATTATCTTATTTTATTTCATTTTTGCTTCACCTATCCTTTGCGGACATTTTTCCCCTTCCAATCTCCCGAAAACATGTTTCGGTCTCGCTTCGACAGCACATCAAATGATGTGTTCTTGCCTCATGATATTTTGATGACTGATAATAACTGGTGTTGATTGATATTGGTTGATGATTGATGATACTAATTACAATTTATTTTCCTCCTCTTCTCTCCAGCCGAGCCCAGTCGCCTCACGGAGTTCTACGAGGACTACATTGACAGCTACGCCACCGCCGAAGAGCCCGTGCCTCCCATGCCCCCTGTAACGAACACACAGGACCGTGTCGGCGCCTGGGCGCGCGCGAACGCGAATCCGTCCCGCCCACCGCCGCGCTCAGGTCCGCCCTCAGCATATGCGGCGTCCTCGTTTGGCAGCGGAGGATCGATGCGCCGTAAGGTGACGAGACGCAACACGCAGAGGACAATGAGCCGGTACGGTGGCAGCGGCGGTCGTGGTGGAGGTGACATGTACGAAGAGGAGGAGGAGGGCTATGCGAGTGGGGATTATGATGATGCACCGTTTGAGCTGGTCAAGATCCGTGTCAAGGTTCGTGCCATCGTCGTCGTCAAAGGATAGAAAATTGTTCTCTAACTTTTGTGTGCAATAGCTCCATTACAAAGATGACGTACGTGGTATGGCGCTCTTGCCTGAGACGCCGTTCGAAGAGTTCCTCGACAAGGTTTGCGCCAAGTTTGGCGCGACGACCCTTAACCTTAAGTTCAAGGACGAAGATGGTGGACAGGTCAGTCTCCGCGATGAGTCGGACTACGAGCTCGCCATCGAGACGGCACGCGAAGCGGCTAAAGGGAAACCTGAGGGCAAGTTGGAAGTTTGGTGCGCGACGTAAATTGTCGGAGAGAAGAATTGGAATATAAAGCACGGTGCACAGTGCATGCACCGGTTTGCTTTTGAAGCGGCGGATGTTTTACGCGTCCGCCGTCTCTATCTCTCCTCTCCGTCTTTCTTGCGTTTTATATATTCTCCAAGGAAGGTCAACGGTGCACGGCTCTTACGCGCCCTTTCTTGGACCTTCAAGCAGGACCGGCTCCTTATCACACCCTGGCCGCCTACTCGCACCATCTCCACCTTTCTCTTTTTCCGTCTTCCACGTCTTTTGAGTTTTTAGTCGTTATCGAAAACCTATATCTATACCATCACCGATCCTAACGCACCCCATTGCCGCATTTCGGACAATACCTCACGTTGCAACGCCGCAAGTTACCATCGTCTATCTATATTGTCTATATATACTATAGCCCTTACTCCGATCTTGTCCTATATTTCAAGCTCTCTCTCATCTTACATTCAATCTTTTCTTATCACTACATTTGTTTTGCTCGATATTTAGAGTGTTCTGTGCAGTTGTAGTAGCCAATCTGAAGAAATACCAGCAATTTTTCTCGATCCATGTTGTGAGTGAGGCTTGAAAGAGAAAATAAGTTGCTTCGTTCAGGGAGTCGTAGACTGCAGCCTTTAATACAGCAAAGGCTCTACTGTACTCATGCTTTCTTGGACAATAACCTTGACGATATCACATTTAATTCTCCCATACGTAATGGACCGGATTGCCCCAATCAGTATTTCGCCGAGTATCGTCCTTTCATCACTGGATTCTAGTGCTTCTTAACTCTAGTGTTGAGCGCTGAGCAATCAATTCAGGTCCGAGTCGGAAAAGCAAGCGAGAATACATCAAAGAATAGTGACAAGGAAAGGCTGTAACCCAACAAGTGACCTATATTTCATTATCGGTCCTATTAAACACGGACAAAAACACGAAAGTATTACTGGGTCACCAGAAATACTCATGGTAGGTTCGTGAAATGCAGAACAAAAGTTTACCAGATGACACAAACACAATACAGAAACAGACCTGTTGAGTAAGAAGAATTAGGAAGTTGCCCTAATACCATAATTAAAAAGAACCAGCGGTAATATATCAATAGCGAAAACACACAAATTCTGTTCAAAGATTTGGAATTGAAATGCTGGGGGATCACGGTCCAAGGGAAACCGATCTGTGAGAAGACAAATCTTGTTGTGATAACACTGGTGCTATTGAAAGAAAATGTGTAAACAAGTCGTTCATTCGGGTATTTGGAAGAAATACCGATGAGTAAGAAAAGAAGCGTTCTAGCCTCGGAAAGTCTGATCACAAGAGCCGAAGATGATGAACTTTCTATGGAGCGAGGATCAAGCCGAGTTGACGTTGACTTAGTCAGTCACTATGTGGTCTTGCCACTGTTGCCAGTGAAATGGACCATCAGCTAGTTGGTTTGCGGGCACATCCCAGACCCAAATGCCCAAGTCATGAGATCATGCATAAGAGTCAGAGGCGATTGGATTTCCGTCTGGCGAGAATGCAGTATGGTCGAGCAAACAATGCTAGGTATTTGATCTGTAGCAGTATCCGAGTCCGTGGCCGTTTGATAGATTGTGCTTGAAAGGTCATAATCTAAGACAGCTTCGACTTTGGTATCAGCTGGTTTTTTTTAATAGTGAATAGACCCTGATCTCACTAGGTCTACGACATTCTGGTCATACATTACACGTTTTCGTTGACTATGAGGCCCCAACGCCGAGCTCCTCTCACCTCTATCCTTCAAGTTAAGGCTTGAATGCACTGAAGCTTTTGAATTAGAGATAACTACATGGTAAATACAAATAGTACAGGAAACAACTCGACTTGTAAGAGCTTACTACGCTTACCGAATGCTATCTCCAAATACCTAATAGTCAGGCTACATGTAGTAGTGACAACTTTCACTTTCGCTCGCTACATTCTGTTTATACTGTTCTCCAACTTATAGTAAAATCACATGCTGTTCTTGATATTGAGACGTGGACATATTAGTTGAGTAATAGTGTATTGTGGATGATGAGCTGGTTGTGTACACTGGAATGGAAAAAGTTTGGCTCAAGTCGAAGTGGTGTATGGTGTGGATGATTGATGTGTGATTTTTGACCGGCTGAAGGTGAGAAGCCTAAATAGTAATAGTAGTTAGGAGGCGTTTAGGGGGTAGGATGACTTAGGAGACTGATCCAAGTAGGACTCCTAATGACTGCATAAGAGAACAAGACTTTTAGTTAGTTAGTTAGGGGGCTGCGTTTCCGGCCAGCGCCTGCATACACAGTGCAGCAAGCCCGGTGGTCCGTGTACAGTTAGCCTTCCTAGGCATGTGCAAGTTTGCGTGATAACAGTCAATCACTTACATCGGCGCTTGTAAGCAGTAATAAGAGAGCTCCCACCCTCTCAAAAACGGAAGTCTGCTGTGATTGCCCATCTTTGGCGTTGCTTGATGGGCTAGCTGGCCTCTATACAGAGGCGGCAGCAGTGGATGAAGGAAAGCGCGAAGTACTTTCCAAGCCCCAGCCGGATAGAAACCTGTGGAAAGAGGTTAACAGCGCTTCCGATGGTGTAGGAGTGCATTGACGCATTGCATAAGCATTAATCCCTCCAGCATCGAGGAGATGCAATCCTTAGATGATCATTTAGTCGAAGCCACGCAGGCAATCCGACGACTTTCTTTACCAGCAGTCGATAGCTGGCATTAAACTAAAGGGGTTATTGAGTCCATATCCTGCCATTCTTCTTCGTGGAGACGAACAGTTGATAAATTTTAGAAACAGCGGCTATCGGTGTCAACACACATGGAAATTAGACAGGACTGCGACCGAACTTTGTTAGAACCAGAGTCCCAAGGCAAGGCTAACGCCAGCTAAATAACAGGAATCAACAATTAACAAGTGTATACGCTTGCTGATGGATTATAGACTTGATAAGTACGACAAGCAGTAAGGCTGGTCCGTGTGCTCTGAGATTTCTGGCGGGGAGAGAACCGAAATGTTAACGTAATAGTGGAATAAAATTCCATGTTAATAGAGTCATTATCGTCAGATACCAGATCTCCACGAATGATAAAAGGTCTTGGCACAGGATCATAATGACGATTGCGCTGCATCGAGGTTCATGCTCGTATTTCATCGGTCCTTTCTACGCTCATGCTCCACCATAGTGGTGTTGGCATTTTCTTCGGTCGTTCGAGTTATGCCGAGCTGACAAAAGGGATAATGATTCTATCAAGGAACATTTTGAGGAAGCCATGTCAATGGCACTGGGGAACCCGTTAAAGACTCAAGTATCGAGCACCTTCACATGCCCTTGAAATGAACGAACATACCGTACACAAATTGTAAACGAAGCGCAGGACAAATTGTTGGGTGTCAGATACACCTTATCAACTCGCGAAGTGATCCTATTCTTATTACATAGGCACAAAAATTCTTTTAAACTATGTTTATGTACCTCTTGGACGCTCGATGATAGAATGAGTTCCCAGCCAAGGCTTAAAAAGAAAAGGTGGGATGAATTGCTTAGCAGGTGAGAAGCTTCCCTGGATACCAAGACGATAACGCCATCTGGCCGCAGAAATTCGATCTGGCTGAGATTCTCGCCATGAAGCCTTCACTTTGAAAGAAAGGAAAATGCTCATTTAATATCTTCAAGCCACGAAAACATGACACATCCCACGCTGGGAGATTACCCGTAGGGAAGTACTATGAATCCTGCGACATTGTAAAGAAGTGCGATTATGTTGGCACGGCGCTCCGTTCGTAGAAATAGCGAGGTCAGTATATCATGCGGCGTTGGTTTGAGAAGGAATATTTCAAGTACTTGGAGAGGGTGGTTTTGTTGGGTTTCACGAGCCTAAAGGACTATGGTGGTGGCAAAATGTTGAGGCGCTGCTCGAATTCCTAACGTGTCGACTGAGATCTTTTGCGCGTTGCGTCTAATCCAAGCCTTGAGATTCGACAACCTCATGGTAATACAAATAGTAGGTGTTCTTTAATAGTTGTAGGAAAGATGCTTGAGTGAAGTGCCCTTTCTAAAGAGTGTCATGACAATGTAATGGGAAAGGAGAAGGGTAATCGGGCGGAAATTGAAGTAAGACTGGCAACTGCCCAGCCGCTTCACCCGTGCTTTCTGCTCCTCCACCACCACTCACTCACCTATCCTACATCTTTTGCCTATTATTCCTTCTTGTGCACCTCTGCTGCGCCTTCCGACTCTTCTGTTTCCAGCCACCGAAAATAAGGGAATCAAATTCGCCTTCAGAGACGCTCGCTACGTTGAAATCTCACCGCAAGACCGTGAAGGCAATACAGCACCGTTCGAGTCATGCCTTTCAACAAGGACAAAACCGGGGTGCGTAGCCAATTTCGTCCACAGCATCTACGAATAGAACTTCAGCGATACCGTGCAAACAATCAAAAAAAATACCTTACTATCACCCAGTCGATTGAGTAAACCACCAACAATTTATGGAATTCTAGTTGTGGATATCAGTCCTGATATCCTTTTTTTACGAACCTCACGGGCAATTTGTGGTCGTAAGCCTGAAGCTATTCTGAAGTGTATATCATCTTAATATACCTACGGCCCGGGGACCATTGAATAACCCACAAGCCTTGGTCACATTCGCTGGGATATTTTGACAAAGACCTTGTGAATCTTGAAGCGCACAGGTGATTATTGAAGCATCCACATCATATTTCACTCAGAATCCGAAGGCTTGAGGAGAATTGCTGTCTTGCAAGACCGCTCGAGACCTCTATCAGCTTGAGCAAGAGTTATACAATATTGGCTCATTTGTTATGCTCCAAGCTGCGCTCTTGAGAGTGGAATTTATTTTTGGCTTTTTTGTCTTGTGTATCTTCATGCCGGCTGCTCTTCGTTTCTTGCTGGTCTTGATGGCTCCATCGTCCCGACATGGGACGCCTTGCAGGTTTGATCACTCTGCCAGCATAGCTGGTCGTTGCTGGGGAGGAGTCCTCGTATTTTAGCACTTGCCTGTGATACATAGTTGTCATGGATCAAGATGGATTCCTGGGGCTATTGTTCGTGCACGTTTTTAAGGTGATCCGGACGTAACGCCGGCCGGAGCCCCGCCGTGGCGCCGCCCGCCCTTGTCTTTTTTGGGCCCGACGTGTGACATGTCACCTCCCGCCGCGTGGTCGCCGCCGACGCGTCGGCCTTATGGCCGGCCTTTGGCATTGTCCCAGTTCCCCTAGTTCGCAACGACTAGTCCATCGTCGCAGGGAGTGTGTTCAAGTCCAGCAAAGCACGTAGAGCAAGAAGCTAACGCAGAAAGAGTCTTGGTCTTCCACTCTACCTAGCGCCTCTCGAGTCCAGGAACTGAGGCGCGGCTTTCTCGGCTGCTTATCACCCATCAAGATCGTGGGGCGGTGACGCCTTCGCCGATACACGAGGTTGCGAATCTGTGACTCGAAGAGCAAACCGTCTCTCACCGGTAAAGAAAACTCGTCCAAGATGTGCCCTTGTAGCCTAGGTTTCAGCAAGTTCTATTCGGATTCGTTACTTTGGAACCCCAAGAGTGAGAGGGTAGAAGTTTTGAAGGCGGCGCTGTACGCAAAGCGGGTGTGTGATGGAAGAGGTGCAAGATTGAGCAAAATAAACACCATAATAGGCTCGAGCGCCCTGTGTACTCTCGCGAGAACCTCCGCGAGTCCTTACTTTGACCCTGTTCCCATGATGCGCTGACGGATATCTAAGCACTCGGTCCTTCCATCCGGCTGTCTCACAGGCCCATATAAACACCTTATATCTTGATTTACCGTCCCATACTCTCTTTCTTTCCCATATCTTCTTATTCCAGCACCTTTGTTTTACATCGCTGTTCCTTCACTTCTCTCTCTCTCTCTCTTTCAATCATGCCTATTCGACCACCGTATCCATCATTTTCGCTTGTTGTCTACTGCGCTTTCCTCGAGCCTTGGGAGGCAGAAACACTTATGCAATCGGCCCAAGTAACACTGCCCAGCGGAGATGATGCCAGTGTTACAATACAGGTAAGATCCCTTTTCGAGCATTGAACAGCAAGCTCATGCTTTCACAGGCGCTTGACAGTCATATATTAGAAGAAATTGTCCCAAACAATGAATCTCCTGTTTCGATGCCGCCCAAGATGATAGACAATGGCGCATTGGTCGCCCAAGACACTATTCAAGGACCCCTTCAGACATCCAAATCCTCACTGGAGCATCATGATGATGTCGCTGATTATGTCAATATTCCACACACCATGAAACCCCGGACTGGACTCAGACAAAAGTCAAAGGAGATTTGGATGTCCGTACGTCAATGTTCTCACTCAGCCTAGTCATTTTCCTAACAGCGACTGATATAGCTCAAGACCCTCTGTGGACGATCACTCCATTTGAAACTAAAGAAAAGACATCATGTCAAGATTCAAGCTTAGGCAACTCTCTTCTATTTCTTTTCCCTCTGTTACACTACTTCTTGGGTCATCACGACGAAGGCAATGATTTCTCGTTTTAGTTTGCTATTGTACCCATATCACATGCATAATATCTTGGCATAACTGTGTATAATACTCGTAATTACCGCCACTTCAATGGCATTGCATTTTTCAGACATCAATATTTCTTGGGGTGTGATGAACACAATGCCGTCAATTACTTACTACAGCACCTCCATTAGCAGTATTTACTTCCGAGTGGTTTGTCGTGTAGCACCGATAGTCGCTTCGAATAGTACACTCGCCATCTTATACCAGTAGCACTTGCTTGGCCTTTCTGAAGGCCATTGCCTAGCACTCGACTCTGTAATGTCTGGTCTGAAGTTCTGGAAACCCGGTACAACAGGACCCGGAAGTACGCTCGATAGAGCGACCGAAGCTGAGGAAAATGTTATACAATCTGCTCCTATATATTCCTCAATCTCGTCTGCGCGTGAGAGGCTGCCGATCTCCAAGCACCGTACGTGCATCTGTGCTCGAATCTACGTCCCGCCTTTCCTCATGTCTTCCAATTCCTGTCTAAGGCGAAAAACTGCTCTATAGTGTGGAAAAGTATGGTGTCATGATTGTTATAGGACAGACAGGTTGCGGAAAAACGACGCGTGAGTTCAGTTCCAGAAAAGGGTGCTGACAATATCTTAAATTGTAGCTTGTATTTAGAGCTTCCGCAATACTTATTTGAAGCGGGGTGGGCTGCCGATGGTAACGTTATCGCATGCACTCAGCCTCGACGTGTTGCAGCTACGTCGGTCGCTACGAGGGTTGCAACTGAAGTGGGAACCGTTCTAGGAGATGAAGTAAATCCCATTCTGTATTGCTCTTGCAATTCTGAAATTGACGTTGTCTAATTAGGTTGGCTATACTATTCGATTTGAAGATGTTAGCGACAAGCAGAAGACAAGAATACGTTATATGACGGACGGCATGCTATTTCGTGAGACCTTGGTAGATCCGTTACTAAGCAGATATAGCGTGGTAATGGTGAGTAAACTTTAATACGTTGAATGTATGACCAGAAACTGGACTATGATTTAGATAGACGAGGCTCATGAACGGAGTATATATACTGATCTCCTTCTTGGTGTTTTGAAAAAGTACTTCCATCTGGCGGCACCAATCTAGCTTCTACTAACACTCATGTGTAGAATCCGCCGTAAACGACCGGCACTTCGACTTATCGTGTCATCTGCTACTCTGGATGCGACGTCTTTCCTGGATTACTTCACGACGGGAAGCGATCCCAACGACGCAACCATAGTTAGTCTGGAAGGACGCGCATATCCTGTTGAAGTTGCATATCTTGCGGAACCGACACCTGACTACGTACAGAAGGCTGCAGAGGTCGCCTGGAACATCAATTTACAGGTGAATTCCTGCATTCTTTTGATCCGCGCTGTCGAGCTGATCTTCACAGTTATGGTGATTTAGCAAGGACCGGGAGACATCCTAGTATTTTTAACTGGGAGAGAGGACATTGAACGTTGCCTCGAAATCATGAGTGATATGCTTCCAACGTAAGTCAAGATCAACTAGATGGTATTTGCACTTACTCATAAGGTATGCCTCCAGACTTCCCCGCAATGCTACGCGCTTGACTGTACTTGCTCTTCATGCTGGTCTCACGACAGACGAGCAGCTCAAAGTATTCGAACGAGCTGAACAAGGCTACCGCAAGATCATTTTCTCTACCAATATTGCGGAGGTATGCTGCTCAATGAACAGACAAACATATGCTAAGTTTGTCCTCGTCTTAGGCAAGTGTAACCATTGATGGAATAAAATTCGTCGTCGACTCTGGATTTGTCAAAGTTTGTTGTTTGGTTATTTGATTATTGCCAGTATATTCTGACGATGTGTTTTCAAGATACGAACCTATAATCCAACAACGTCCTTATCCACGCTTTCTACCGTACCTGTGTCCGTCGCCTCCGCGACACAACGAGCTGGTCGTGCCGGTCGTACTTCGTCTGGGGTCTGTTATCGTCTGTACACTGAAGACGTGTTCAAACAGCTCCCTCAAAACACACCGCCAGAGATTTGCCGCACGGACATGACGACGCCCATTCTGCAGCTCAAAAGTCTCGGGATAGACGATTTGATGAAGTTCGACTGGGTCAGTGCGCCTCCTGCTGAGAGCGTTCTACGTGCCTTGGAAGGCCTGGTCGCTTCTGGTATGATTGGGGAGGATGGGCGGTTGACCGTTGTTGGTGAACAAGTCGCCGAGTGCCCAGTTGAGGTTGGGATTGCGAGAATGGTGCGCTGAGTACATTTGTTTGTTGATGGCCATAGACAACTAATTGTGATCCAATAGCTATTTGCGTCCAAAGAGTATAACTGCGGAGAAGAGATTTTGACTATCGCAGCTATGACTTCTGTCCAGGTTTGTCATACAGTTGGATGGCTTATAATCATGGCATTCAATGATCTTCGCAGGATATATTTGTCATCAGAGACGGTGCACAGGGCGCTTTGGATGAGCTTGAAAGGAGGAAGTTCACCGCGGAGGAAGGCGTAGGTTCTATCTTCCGGTCATCTTCTCTGCCGAAATTGATTTTTTTTTTTTCTCCCTCTGCCTACCAAAGGACCACCTGACACTCCTAAATGGTAATAAAAATAAAAATTCCAACTATTCGTGATTACTGGAATATTATGGCTCATGAGATGATCCCCAGCGTATAATGCCTTCACGCGGTACGGCCGCTCTTCCTCATGGTGCAAAAACCACGCGCTGTCATTCAGGGCGCTATCTCGGGCAGTCTCGATCCGCTCACAACTCAAGAAGTACATGCAGCGCTTCAACCTGCCTATTCAGAGTTGTGAAGGTGATGCCAAGAGACTGAGACGCTGTCTCGTCAGTGGATACTGGCGCAATGGTGCACGGTGGATGGCAGACGGGACCTACCGCACCATTA
This sequence comes from Agroathelia rolfsii, assembly GCA_018343915.1. Lineage (NCBI taxonomy): Eukaryota > Fungi > Basidiomycota > Agaricomycetes > Amylocorticiales > Amylocorticiaceae > Agroathelia > Agroathelia rolfsii. The sequence goes on along the minus strand of JABRWF010000007.1, from coordinate 2,133,597 downwards.
GAGGAAATAAGGTAATATTTTCCTTGTGGTTTCTCTTTGTGCACTGGTTGTGCGGGTATCCATCAGATGCTGACTCCGGGAGTCAGGTTTTACATGTTCACCCGACATCCGTATTATTCACCAGAAAGCCAAAATCAGGATGGGTGGTTTTCCATGAAATGGAAGAGACGAAAAAAACTCAGTGCGTCTCTTTTTCATTCCCTTTTTCCTCGAGTTCTGTCCTTGCTAATAACGGCTTAATTAAAATAAAAATCGTGCAGGATCCGTATCCTAACCGAGATAGATCCGGACTGGTAAGCAACATGACATCAAATAGCACCCTGAGAAAGTGAATTGCTCACGCCTTACGATAGGTTACTTGACTATGGGCATAAATATCACACGAAATGAAATAGCTATAACTACATATCTCGTCTTCTTCTCTTGTATTTACAAATAAGAAACAATGTCCTCGAGCACCTGTGTACTGATATAGCTGCTTTCTCACAGAAAGACAAAAACGACAATATACTTGGTAACATCACGCCGTCCCGAGTCATACTGATTCTCTCACTCGCTTCTTTTTATGATTCCTTCATTTGGGCTAAACACACGAATCAGCTGTGCATGCAAAACATCAAATAAAAATCAGAAACAATGACAGTCTGGACACAGCTGATGGCGAAGCACAGCTCTCGGGAGGACCACATCGATAATAAGCGTATATTACCATCAAGGTTGTGTCCAAAGTCGTCAGTCGACCTCTCCGTCTCAGTTTCGCTATTTGCCAACTATCGTTCTCGTGATGGGGATGGTAACCCTTGCGATGATCGTATACGCAGAATGTGAACATCACCTAAATACAGCGGTCCTCTCTCAAGTTGAAGGATACATGGATCTGCCCATTTTCTTTTGACAGGTTTATTGTTCCAGCGGCTATGCAGGTCTCACAAATAATTGCACCGGTCCGCTTTTTTCTTGTAAACATCGCAGGTCAGTCCCGGTGGTTAATGGTCAGCGATCCACCGCCGTCATTCCAGAACTAACGCTCCAAACAAAGCTGATAATTGGTGGTTTTCATACCACTCATACCCTGTATATAATATGTGTACTCAGGTAAGACCTGGGCTGTCACCGCCTCACCCCATCTGTCTATATCGGATCCATCTCCTCCTCACACACATACCGGAGGTCCCGAGGAGCTTACGCCAGCCCTTTTTCCGGAGCGCAAGATCACATGATACCATTCACTGCCTCTTTATTGCTTAAATAGGCAAGTGGGTTCGAGAACCTCCATATATAAATTTCGACATGGCCTTTCCTGAACAACGACCATCATCGTGGGCCCCCTTCAAGGGTGAGGGAGTATATGTATATGTGGGAAAGAGGTGAGCGTTCAAGTTTTCACTTTCACTTACGCACGAAGTAAACGCCTCATAAATGATTTTTCACCTTTGACCCTATTCTAATTTTTTTTTTTTCCCGGTTGTTTGCGTTCTTACCCTTGTTTTGTATCGGTTCCATCTCCTGTGCATCATACTCATACAGTTCTTTCTTCTGACGCACATAGGTTTTTCTAGATAGTCGATACACGTGTATATGTGCTTCTCTTCTGACGGCGCACAGGATGAGGGCGGTGCACGTACTTGGACAAGATAACGTATCAGTCCGCAGATTTTATCGATCCGGTTCACTCTTGCACGTGCACGCATTGTCAAATAAATAATACAATTCAGCAGCAGCCAGCCAGCCTCCCCCAAAAAACTCATCACGAGTGTCCTCGGGCTGGATATTTTACAGGTGGTACGTAATAAGAAAAGAAAAGAAGAAAAAAAACAGGCATAGTACAATCCACAAAGCAAGGTGATACAGCAGCAAGTTACAAACCACAGTAAAATTGAAACGATTCTTAGTTTACAGACCGACTACTTCAGTCCTCCAGGCAGTGTTCGTATTTAGGACCAGAGCAAGGATGAACCAGTGTTATAGTTGGCATCATCTTCTCCCACCAGCATCGCCTCAGCTGGTGCACCTTGGATCTCGTTACGGCTGTACTCGAACTCGTCGATGTAACGGTTCGGAATCTCAGCCCTCGTCACAAGGCTCACCAAAGGCAGGGGCGGCTCCTCAACTCGCATGATGACATCTGGATAGAGTGGCTCCTCAACTTGGATGATCTCCAGGTGGGGCGACAGCCTGACCTTGCGGCGTCGCTGCTTCACCGATGACTGTGGACTATAACACATCGTAAGTATGACTATCAATGATGATGTGGCAAGAAACTCACCTGTATACACCCTTTTTCAACATCCCACCTAGTGCCACATTCATCTCTGACAACCGCAGCTGCTGTGCAGGCGACGGCGGCAGGCTATTAAAACACTATGTAAGCAAGGTTAATGCCAATAAACTGTAATAGGATACTAACCTATAGATTGGACCCTTGTCCGGCAAGGGCCCCTCATTCATGATTGTCTCAGACAAATATGCTGTTAATAAACATCAATGGCTGGGATGAGATAACAAAAGAAGGTTAGTACTCACATAGGTGCACATCTCTGTTCTCCTTCTCTTCCCCTCCTCTCCTCATCCCCCATTCATAACCTCTCCGCGCCTGAGAGTCGACGCCGCCTCCTCTAAAACCCTTGGTTGTCAACTCCCGTTCATTAACCCCGGCCTGATGAGCCGTGGTCGTTTCCGACGCGGAGATATAACAACTAGGGGTCATAGAGGAGCCGGGAAGACTAAGGCCAAGATAATTGGGTTCTTGGAGCTGTGGCATAATGCTGAACATAGTCGAGGGCGCGACGTGATCTGAGAGCTGAGGCAAGATAACGCTGGGAGCCTGAGATGGTGTAGCCAATGCGCGTCGAGTATAGTTGCGAGACCTCTGAGGTGGCATTGTTGCACGTTGAAGTTGGATATAGATGATTTAGTGGTTGGAAGTCCCGATGATGCTAGGGGGAGTGCGCAGTGGAGGGGGATGTGGGCGATTGTAAGTGTTGTGGGGGCTCAAGTCATCTCTAATGCCCAATATAAATATAGTGTGTGACACGAACCAGACGTGTGTTACACTGCCAAATATGGGAGTGTGACATTTTCCCATTTTGGAAGTCATGGCTGCCTCGTGCCCGTGGCTGGGCTGGTTTTGCGTGCACTGGACTTGCGCCCTCCAACGCGTGCTGATCATCATCGCTGCCCCCGCCGACAGTGTGCGTACGCGTCATCCCCTCCTAAGATTCCGCTCTTTCCTACTATGCCCCAACTCCCTCCCGCAATCCACTTGCTGTAACAGATTTATTGCAGCAGCACTATAGATCTCTCTCGACTGCGCTCCGACTCGGAGGCTAGACTCATTATCATGGCATTTATTTACGGTGCCGGTCAGTCTGCCTCTTGACTCGAAACACTATCCGCACAGGGTTACATAAGCGCCCACCCGCGTGCCGACGCCCACGTTTCACCGGCGCTCAAATGGCCTTGCGGACAACAGCCAGCCAGCACTACAAACCGTATCAATCAAACTAGGCCATCTTAATCTCTGAACAAACGATAATAATTAATCAGCGCTAGCAGCTGCATCTTATTTTGACCTCTGCCTTTTCTTTCTCACATTCATGATCACCAAGCTAACCATGGCCACGAGGGGAAGGAAGGTAACAGGATGGTAGAGGAAAAGGGCCAGGGGCGGTGTATCTCAGATAACCGTTTCTATCATCATCTCGTGCTATGCCCAAAATATGCATGTATCCATGTATCCGTCTTCCAAACCGCACATTCAGTTCATGATAAACCACAACGGTTCAACTAGGGATGCTACATGTAGACACACAGGGCGCTACCTTCTCATGATACATGTGTTTGCGCGACGCTCCCATTGTTCACCCTTCCTGTTTGGTGTTTTGGTATTGGAATTGCTTATGCAAGCCTGTGGTCAAAAAGATGATAACACACGTAGTGCTACACGGCGTGTCTACTGATGATAATATTTGCGCGCAGATGCCGAGAGCGCACGTCAATGTTTGCATCGAGGCATTTATGCGTGTTCTTGTTAATATTAGATCACAAAATAGACGCCCGTTAGTGAACTGCATAGCCATCATGCTATGTTCAAAGAAGAGCTTCCATTGCCAAGATGATGATGATGTCAACTTATGACGGACGGCCTCCCGTCTCTTCCTTATTTCCCCACACCCTCACTCTATGTAGTGTAGTAGCGCAGGTGTTACAACTGAGGCATAAACGCTAATGCCCTTTTTCAATCACTTACGCCCCTCGGGAGTATAGAGGAAATGGAAACCAATCACAAGATCCATGTAGCTGCTCATTGTCCCATTCGAGATCATCGCACTGGCACTGCAATGCATATAATAAAGAAGAAAGAAAAAAAGATGGCACGGTGTAATCGTGAACGTGGATCAGCGGCAGCACATTCGTCATCCTCATAAAATACGCCAGCATCACGCATAGTACTGCATCGTGTACTGATACTAGTATCGGCGGAGAAATGCAACTGTAGGGTGCTATCGAAATTTTGTGGCACTGGGAGTACCAATCGCCAGCAGGTGAGCTGGCCGCGGGCACACGCAACCGAAATAAGACATATCAGTATGCAGAGAACACCGCCACCACCTGCTTCTCAACTTCGTAAGAATGGAGTCCGGGAAATACGGCATCCCGGTGATGAATCAGTTCACCGAAATAGGAACAGGCGCTTTTTATCGTTACACACGCATAAGCGAAGGGGTAAGAGAAATGCGGCGACGGGCGGTACACGGTTATGAGCGTGGATCATGTCGATATATAGTAAAATGAACTGAGCAACGATTAATTGTTCAAGTGAGACATGGTGGCGGTAATATGAACGGAGCATGCAACAATAAGTAAGATGATATTTAATTGTGTACTAGTATAATCCATAGCAACAAGTAACACATCTGTCATTTTTTTTATTGTTCATCTACGCGAGAGAGAGAGGTACGATACTTCACAAAAGAGAGATAAACGAGGCTGTGAAAAATAATAGAGAAAATTTCAGACGATTCAAGCTTTATAAGGCGATGGCAATTCACGGTGTTGATCCACCATCCCAACTCCAATCAGGCATCCGTCGAGCGAGTTTCCTCACACATATTCTGCTCCTGTTCCTGATACTTGACGACGATGATTACGAAGAGGAGCACAGCAGCTGCTAAAGCTGGTTAGTCGCACAGGTTACATTTGTGCTTGCATTTATCAACTCTTTCTTTTTCAGAAAACCAGTCCGAGGAGATTATTGTCGCCCTGGGCTCCAACAATACCATTGCTTTCGGGTTCGATGTAAGCGGTGGTCGCCCATTGGTCTTCCCCGAGGCTTTGTTGTTGGAAGGCCGCTCCACCATCGCCAATGCCGAGGCCGCCGTGATCATCGTTCTGCCCAAGGGCAAGACGAGAATCATCCTCCTGTGATCCAAATCCAAATCCAAATCCGGACAGGCTGAGCCCGTACGGCGGCGGTGCCTGGTCAGACTGACTGAAGGGGTCTACCCACTCGACATTGCCAAACGCAACAATTAGGGAAAGCGTCGGAGAAGTAGGCACGGTATGATCTTCCTGTTGCTGCTCTCCTCGTCCTTCCTGTGGCTCCCTTATGGCATCTCTGTAGAGCGGGGGCTCAATGTATAGCGGCAAAGGTTCAATGTCTTCATCCTGATTGGTATCCAAGAAGCTGACAATGTTTTGTTGACGAACATCATCGGCACTAACACCAGTTCCAAAGTTGAGGAGGAACGGGATGCCCAGGAAACTCTCGACACTGTCAGATCCGGTGAGTTCAAGCTTGATTTATTAAAAATGCATAACAGAGTTGACAGACCCGTCGAGTTCAGAATCGTCATTGCTAGTCGTCGTCGTCGTCGTCGTCGTCGTCGTCGTGTCGCCGTTGGCGTTGGGAATACTCAAAATTGAAGTTGCACTAGAGATGGAGGTCATAAGATAAGAGGTATAAGGAAGCAGGACCAACACAGACTCCAGAGTCTCGGAAAGTGGTTGCTCCTGTCCAGTGTTCGTGCGAAAGACTCTAAGTACATAAATAGCAATGATGGTAAGCAGATTTGCATGACCGGAAGGATAACATTATTGGCTCACGACCCGTTTTGGACTGCAGTGCCACCGTCTGAGGAATATACAACTGTGAAGATGCCAAGTGCCCCTCGCCGCTATAAAGTTAGGATGACGTACCTGGCTCAATGACATCTCTGTACCGTTCGGTATTGTCGTCGTTCGTGTCGGGGAGTTCTACCACATAGAAACCCTGCTTGCAACGTACATGGCACTCCATCCTGTGACTGCTGTATATCCATCTGTGAGCATAATTTAATCCGTTGAAACAATTTGCGGACTTGACGAACTCGTCCGGTACAAGTTTGACGTTACTGTTGTCGGCGATGATACTATCATCAACAGTGACGATTTTGGGGGCAGTAGAGTTCAGGATCAAGATCGCGCTGGAAGTGCGGGGGGAAAGGTGAGAAACGGGAGAGCAGTGAACGAGTGCGAACGCGAGGGCCTGGACAAGTGGCTGTCCTTCTTCGGTGCTCGTGCTGGTGGTCCGTGCACGGAAGAAATGGAAATGATGGTAAGTCATCTGATAAGGTTCTGGGAACAATAGCTTACGATATGTTATTTTGTTCGGGGTAGGTCGCGGTAGTGCCATCTAAAGAATGGAAAAGCGAGTGGGAATGCCACAAGTATATGGCGAGCAACATCTTGAGGTACGTACTTGGTCCAGTTGCATCTGCCACCTGAGCAACAATGCTGCGAACTTTCGGGGGTTTGACCATTCGCGAGGCTCTCTTGTAATCGTCTATGCTCTCCTCCTTTGAATCCCTGTCGTCGGGTGAGATGGAGGAGACCCCATAGGTGGTGGCGGGAGAGCCCGCCGTCTGGTCTTGCTTCCCATTGTTCTTTTCGGGCGAAGCAATACTTGACCCTTGTCTTTTTTGTACTGGGGATATATACGCCCGAAAGGCACAGAACCCACTGGCAATAAGACTCCACAGGCGACTGATAATAGCCGAAAGGCTTGTACGAGCATGTATCATGATGAAAGGTCCACTTCAGAGTTCAGAGGACGAAGAGCCGTTTTCTGTGTAGAACAGCTGACTTCTTATACAGACATCACAGCACAAGGGATCTTGGAACAATAGGGCATTCGTCGACAATGATAAGGACGGGTGTGTTGTTCCCGGCAAGTGGGTCGTGTTTCTGATTGGCCCTCTTACCGTCGCCACTTGGACATTGTTTAATTCTTTTAATTTGACTTGACAGTGGCTGAACCGCATTGTGTTTATGCTTGCGAAGAAAGGGCGTCATTAGCCCTGGATACGACAGCCAGGCGACGCATATTGTTGTGTAAATACACACATGCACAATGGCATATTTTTGATGTCACAACCGATATGGGATCCTCATAGGCTGTTGGTCCATGCAGATGGGAGTGGAGGGGAATGATGGAGGCATCGAGCGACGGAATTTACAAGGACTGCCTTGTTTGTCCGACGGGTGGCAAGATGAGCTGCACTCTGACATGAGCACGAGGCAAACCATAAATGTACCCTTCCATAGCATAGCCGATAAGTTTATGAAAGGAATAAATCAAATTAAAGGAGATTCCGCGTCGTCTCTGGCTCTTGATTGCATGTCCGAGCATGGGCAGCTTCAGTGGAGTGGCGCTAGCATTGAATCATCATGATAGACGAGGGGACTGAGGCTTGAGGCCGAGTTTGATGAAAAGGGAGAAACAAAGGCCAACGAAGAGCCAGCTATACCAAGCGAAAATTCGTCTGTCGTCGCAGTAAAAAGCACATCCTGAATGTCATGAATGCAAGGTGGTGAGACTCGGACGTACCATCATGATGCTAGTGGACAGGCGGCGCCGGACGCCGGGGGAAAAGGCCCGGTAAAGCCGGTCGGAAGCAAATATCTTGGTCCAATTGCAAGTTATTCACATTATTTATTGTTAATTTACTTCAAGTTAACTATTGTTCATTGGCTCACTATTCCGAGTCTTCCTCAAGAGGCACTTGGCTCAAAGTCGCTGCTATCATTCGCAATGGATCTCACATATACGCACGGATCCCAGATACAAGTCGTCCGAGCCTGCTACCACGACGAGTCAGAAGAACCCCTTGTTGCAATTAGTGGCGAGCACTCGGTCGACGTCTTGAGCATAGTAAGTTATAATCTTGTCAACAAACTACCATACACCCTCTTTTCTGACTATCCAAGCCTAGTAGAGCGCGTCAAAAGTCAACGTCCTTGCTTCGTTTCATATTGGAACCCCTGTAACCGCGTTGGCATGGTCTACACGCTCTGCATCGCCTGCATCTTCTGATGAATGGATCATCGAGTGCGTTACTTGCACTACCCTCCTCAAGTTGCACTAATAATATTCGAATAAATGTAGAATTGCGGCAGCAGGGTCTGACTATGGGCTGTACCTACTTACCAAGACGGCAACATCCCCAACTGAGCATATATTTTCCTTCGGTGGTGGTCTGAGTGGCCACCATGGCAGAATCAATGACATGACGTTCTGTGGTGGATCAACCGAAGACAGTGCTAGATACTTGGCCACCGTGTCGGATGACATGGTACGCGTCATCCATTTACTCCTTCATGTATGTGTATAACGATGATTTTTGCCCCTTAGATGCTCATGGTCTGGGACCTCCATCCTGATCTCGACCGTTCCTCGTCTATCCCATCCCCAGATTCACGCTCACCATCGCATGACGAAGAACGCTCGCAACCCCAGGCATATGTTATTCCCTTCTCACATCCCCTCTCCTCTGTCTCATCACACCCCAACACGAGCAAAGAGCTTCTCATCGCCGACTCGCGAGGCTCGCTGTTCTTAATCGACTGGCGTTCAGATCCCCACGGAAGCTGGCGCGGTGCTAGCCTCATAGAACTTGTGGACCCCAAGGCGTTGGCGAGCAATAGCCCTAATTCGCATACATGGGGTGGGTCGGCAGCATGGAGACGAGATGCCATCGACATGTGAGCTTTTTTTTTGTACGTCTTTTGTTCTGAGGAACTAACCGAGTGTTTTTTTTATATAGAGTTGGCGCAGCTTACGGCTCGCACTTCTCCATCTGGGACGTCACAAAAATGGGTGGCAAACCTATGGCGACCAGTCCTAGTTTCGTCGAGGGTGCACATCGTTTTAGGTTATTCTTCGTTCTTGCCCATTCTCTCAGCCCATTCTAAATATGATGTTTATCCACAGATGGTCGCCTACATACCCTGACTTCTTTGGTATCTCGACTCAATCACCATCCCAAGGCGCTGTGCTACACATCCACAACCTCGGCTATGTACACGCCAGTCCTGTTGTGCTCTCGCTTGCACCCCGACCGCATCGTATCCGCGACTTTGACTTCCTCGCCACCAAGGGCATCCCGCGCATCGCGGCAGCTGTGGGTAAACAAGCTATCATCTTTGCCATTGGTGAAGCCTGAGGCTTCAAAAGGCCCGGGGACACATCTCATCTTTGTTATATATTTCATTGTCCTCATCTATCACTGATCTTGCTTACTGAAAAACAAAGCTTGTTTTCCTATGTATGCCATCATTGGATAACTGGTGAATACAATATTTTAACAAATGATTAGATTACAAAGAAGAAAGTACTCTGTCTGTGTCTGTGTGTTCTTATACAAATGAATGCTGTTAAGAAAGAAAAGGGGATTGAAAAAAAGGTGATGGGTGAGAAACTAATGCCTACAGAGTTGCAAAGGATAGCAATCAAATAGAAAGAAGAAGAAAAATCAATACATGCTCGTAAAATCTCTGAACGCCTGCTCGCCCATGACACCTGGCGGCGGCTGAGGCCCGCTCGCCTCCTCCTTATCGGCCTCCTCCATTATCTTCTGCCTAAAGTTCTTGATCATCACCAGTCGCCTGCGCCAGTTCGTCTCTACCTCCCTGCGTGACGTATCCTTGTCGGTCTCGACATACGCGCGTGTGAACCAGTCACCGAGCAGGCTCGTCTGGCGGATGAACATCGGCAAGCTTTCCGCACTCACAATGATAAAATCTCCAATGGACGAGAAATCGGTCATCGTCGGTGCCAGCTGGATCGAGACGCGATAATACTCATTGTCATACTCGTTTGTCGTCGATGTCGTCGTCCCTGTCGTCCTTGTCGACGGCTTCCCAAACGCGGCAAAGACCGCACCACGCGAATGCGGCTCGATCACGATATTCACAAACTGGAACTGAGTCTGCAGCGTATCGAAAGCGTACGGCAGGCCTGAATCGTTCCACACGATGCGCACGTAATCATTCCCAATAGGTGCCTTCTTTCCCATACATCTGGGGTCCTCCGCCTTTGTTGGCATCATCGTCGCCGTATGGAAGAGCACCTGGCCGATGTCGTCCCACCATGCGTAGGTGTATCGGCCATACAAGTCGGATTCGCCCAGCTGGCCGACATAAATATCTTTTTGGCCGCGCAGGTCTACGAGGCGGCCGATGCCCTCCAAGAAGCGGGTGTAAGCCGGAGACCCATGTTCGTTACGGAGGATCTCATCTTCTGTCGATTGCCCAGGACCAACATACAACACACCAATGCCATGCGTGTCAATGACGGGCGTGGTATCTAGGGTGCGGAAGAGACGCGGCAGCAGTGGGTTGTCAGTCACGAGCCTGTTCTGCCGACCTTTCATGTACGGATACGAAGATAGCTGCAAGGCGAAAAAGGACGGGTCCACAGATACATCCTTGCGACGTTGTGAGGGCGCCACGCCACTCCATACGTAGCCCGTAACAGGATTAGGACGCTCTGGCCGGTTATCTTCGCCTTGTATTGGCTCCTTGTTGGGTGGAAAAGTAAAATAAGAATACAATGAGCTGATGGGCCCAATTCACTTGGAAAATATACAATGAATCACTTACCTCCGAATTCGCCGCATCATCTTCCTGACCGGGCATAAATGCAGCCGGATTAGGCGGTCCATGTTCCAACAACATCGCAGGCAAAGAGATCAAATCCGGATCTACGTCTCCAGGACCGACCAATGGGAAATTCTCCACCCTACAGAGGAACTTGGTCTCGCCTGACGGCCGCCTCGAGATGATTTCGATCCAACCGAGCTTGGTGAGACTACGAATGGTCACGATGGAGTTGCCCAGCACCCACGTCTTCTCGCTGACAGGGACCTCCGGCTCGGGCTGCACAGTCGTCGGGTTCATGATCAGATCTCGGATGACGGACGTCGCAGGGCGTGGATCCGCGCTGGCGTAGGTGTATCGCGCGAGCCAGTCAAAGCACACCTCCGTAGGCTCATCCACTTTCTTCTTATCCTCGTTCGCCAGCAGAAGCTGTCGTGTGATGAAGGTGATGTGTTTGGGACGGTCGGGCAGCTTGAGGGCCAGGAACCAGAGATAGACGAGAGCATAGGACATAATCCGCATGTGTTGCGATAGTGCCCAGGAGCCATCGAAGGACGCGCCATATCGGTTGCTGTGCTGAAGGTACTGTAGCGCGACGGCAAAAACCATCTTGTAGTCTGCCTCGGTGAAGTTGACATGCAGATCGCGAATGCAGCCAACCATGTAGAGGAAATTGATGATGTGAACTGCCATGTCGTGGTTCGACATAATCTGCGACAAGCGCTCCAGGATCTTAGACAACCGACGGGTCATCGCGGTCTGTAATTCATGGGCCGCGAGGGCAAGACTGCGTAGACAGGACTTGACCGTTTCTTGCTGCTCCTCCAAGCCTTGCTCTAACGTCTCCACCAGCCGATTCCGCCTAGGAATGTCGAAGCATCGTCGATAGGAAATGAGAACCCCGAGAGTCTGATATGCCAGCCCACATGCATCGCGCGCCTTTACGCCAGGAGTGAAAACATCCACAGCTCCGATCTTGCCATTGATAATCCCCTGGCAGACGACGTCCAGGAGATTGACCGTCACAGCACGACACTTGGGACCACAGAACAGATGCTTGTTTGAGAGCTGCACGGGCAGATGACACAACACATATGACAAAATCTCCCAATCCCTCTCCTTCTCCAGAATAGCCACAATGCTCGCCAGGTACCGCGAAATCGGTAGAATATGCGTATTTTCTGCCGAAGCCTCGTCGTACATGACTAGATACCGACTGGCCATGTCCGCAAACATGACCGTGAACGGCAGCGCCTCCGACGACGTCCCGGCCAACGTCTCTGATAGCATCCAGAGCGGATTCCTCGACACCACGACTGTCATGGCGGCCCCACCCGAGGCGCGCACCAAGCTGGCGATGCGCGAGCGGCTGCGCGCCGTGCTCGAGTGAGACGGTCGTGGAGCGCGCCCACGTGAGGTCTTCTTGGGGTCCACACGATCCCGCGCACGGGCCTGGCGCGAGTACTCCTCCTGCGACAGATCCCCCGCCGCAATGGCCACGGCAGCAGCAGCAGCGACATTATCCTTAGCACTGCTCTCACTGCGCTCGCGCCTCAGAGGCACGTGTCGGTTGACCCTTTTCGTGAGATTTGTCACATTATCCTGCGAGCTATACTCGAGTGGGGAATAGTACACGCCATGGTCACGACCGGCCCTGAGACGCATGAGGAACTGGAGACTTGTCAGCCTCGCGCGTGTGGAACCGGCCTCGGACATGATGTCGATAAGATGGCAGAACAGCTGCTTGGCCAGCTCGGACTTTTCAGAGTCGGCAGCGGGGTTGAACGCGATGCCAGAAAAGGCGTAGATCAGCGCGGCGACGGCAAAAGTCGATCGTCCAGGCTGGTCAGGAGAGTGAGAGGGTATAGACTCGAGAGGCGGCGCCATCGGGTCCGCTTGTGGCTCCTCGTACGTTGATGTCTGCTGGGACTGCGGACGGGACGAACCAGAAGCGAGGGATGAAAGGATGGAGATCAAGCCGGACTCTCTTTCCGGTCGTGGCGGATCAGACTGCATCCTAGACAACACTGGCGAATGCAACGGAGAGGGGGAGGATGTGTTTAGGCTTAAGTTGATAGTGGACGAATGCGGATGAGTTGGCTGGTCCAGAGATGTGAGCGATATCGCGTCGTTATTAACGTTATCCTCCTCTTTTCCCATTGCCGCAGTAACGAGCAGGTTGATGATATTCTCGACCGACGCTTTAGCACCTGCGTCCAGTTCGTCCTGGTCACTACTGCTGGCATTCTCCAATGGCGGATCTTCGATGACCTTGAGTACGATCTCCTCGCCCAGTATCGACCAGGGCATATCAGGGTCGGCACCAGTGCGTTCAGGCCCATCCTCATGCACACGCCGCTCACAAAAGGCGTACACGAGATCGACCAACGGGCGTCGGTAGGTCGGCATATCCTTGACGGACTTGAACACAGACGAGAGCGCCTCCATCACTGTTGTCCGCGTCAGCACGCGCGCAGACCCACCGAGCATGGCTCGATTCGTGAAAATGTTGGTCCAGTTCGTGAGCCAGTCGAATGAGGTCGGTGAGAGCTCTTGCTGCTCGAACATAATGACCGGCAGCCTGGCGCTCTGAGCATCCGAGAGATGGTCCACGACAGAGAGCAAGGTCGTCGCCAGCAATGGCTGCATGTACAATGTATGCTCTCTCACCAGCAGAGATGACAATGTGCGAAGGAAGGGCGAAGGCGCATCGGTAGGACGCGCAAAGGGGATAAGCCATGGGCTTCCATCCGGGTTCCTGTCATGACAGCATATATGAATACACAAGTTACATGGAAACGAAATACGATAGGAAAAAAAAATACCCACTTGAGAGGATGCAAATACTTCGCCAGCGCATATAGCGCCTCACCAACCACAGCCGCCTCATCATCGTCTACAGGCACATTCCCATCCCTCCCATCCAGCTCCTCCAATATATCCCTCACCGTCCCGGCCGCCTCGTCCAGAATCTTCTCCCTGCCCACCACAATCGACTTCTGCCGCCGACCGGGCCCCACAATCTCAGCAGGCGACGCCGCCAGGCCGTGATCGATCCAGGCGCCGACAGCGAGCGCAAGCACGCGCCCAAGCTTGACAGTGTTGATCGTCATCCCCGGCGTCTCGTCCTTTGGCCACGCGCGCTCGAGCAGGTCCGGCGGCAGATCGAGGCGCATTGGTAGGCCTGAGGGCGCGTACGATGTCGAGCTCTCACGGGCGATGTATGCGCGTGCTAAGCGCGTAAAGAGCCCACGTCGGATGAGATGTCTGAGCGTGCGATGGGCGCCCGTAGAGATTTGGATAGCGGCGGTGATATCCACACCGGTGCCGTTTTCGCTCGTGATAGGAGGGGGAAGCAGGTGCTTTTTGAGGATGCGCTGGCAGGTGTAAGTATATGGCCCCGCGAGAAGGGCGTCGAGGATGGTGGTCAGCTTGCCTTCGGTGCCGAGTGTTGAAGGATCCGTTTGGGTGTTGAGTGTGAGTCGTGGAAGGGGAGAGTAGAAGAAAGAAAGGGAGCGGAAGAGGGATGGGAGGATGTCGTCTAGATGGCTTGGTTCCAGGTGTTTGATACGTAATGAGAGATATCTGAGAAAGGCAGGAACAATGACAAATGAAGGATGATGTTTTGGCTCAGCAGGCTTCTGGATTATGGGCGGGGGGATACTATGAGAGGGCGAAGCAGACGCCCCGAGCGACAAGGAAGACAAGTTGCGTCGATGTGTGGGTGGCTTGACAGGCGTCATGGGCTCCGGCGAGGCCTGGATAACTGCCTCTTCGGGCATTGGCACATCCAGAGCTTTACCTATCATATCCAAAAAGAATCGCAGCAGCTGGCCCAACTCTCCCTCACGGACTCTCGCCATCATATTCTGCCTCTCCAACAACGAGCACAGAAGAGTCATGAACCCATCAATGGCCTGTTCGCACTCCGCAAGGCGCGCTTTATCGTGCCAGTCGTAGATGGGACTCAACAACGGCTCGAATGCACCCCGAAGCCACGCCTGCAAGATCTGGAGTAAATCTGCCTCCAGGGCCAGCGTACCGTTCTCCCCATCCGTCAGAGCTCGCAATGCCCTCAGGCGGGGCCCCCATACCTCGGAGGTCCACAAGAGCTTATCGTCGCCCTTGAAAAGAGATAGGCAGGACATCTTTACTGCCATGCGTGGTGTCGGCTTCTGGGGGTTCTCGAGATAAGCAGAGAGAATGTCATACCCCGCCACCCGTATGCCGGGGGGCGACTGAGGATTACACAGTGAGAGAAGCACGTCAATCAACGTTTCGAGAGAAGGCAAGGGTGGCACATCTGGCGATGAAGAAGGCGACGATGGCGAGGCTGAAAGCACCGTCGCCAGCGCACGCGCATGCTGTAGCGAAGGTACATTGGAAGGTTTCAGCGTCTCAATCAGTTCCATGGGCGAAAGAGACAAAGGCGTGGGCAGTGGCGATGATACAGCATTAACAGTCGTCACTGACACCGATGAGGATGAAGGGGAGATCATGTCCTGTTGTTCTTGCGTATTGCTGCTGCTATTGCTCCCAGCGCGCTTCCAGAAGGACGTGAAGGGTGAAGCTGTCGTAGACAATGTCGTCGTGCCCGCGCGTGGCCGTTGTACTCTGATATTGTCTGCATCTTGAGACGGAGGCATCCAATGTAAATGAACGAGTTTAATAGAGAGGATAAATGAAGTTGAGGGTGATATGACGATGATATATGAATTTGAATTATAGGCGGGGAGAGGCGTTATCTCTTTGCGGTTCCAAAAGCGTTATGCCGGCTTTCTTTTTGATTGTTGGGCTTATCAGAGGTGGATGAGATGGGCAACGAAGTACAAGGGGGAGTGGGGCGAATGGTCGAAGCAGTCCAGGCTATTGTCTGGTTAAGTACCCGTCAGGAGAGGTAGATTCCTGTGCTTTCTGTTCTTTTGTAGCAAGAAGCGATCAACTTTGTCCTGTCGTCTTTTTGAGCCGCCCTTTTTGGCGTATAAGGATGCGTCCGTTGAGATTGTAATCCAATATATGCACTTTAGCCACCAACAAGCGATGTTTTTATTTCAAGAATGACGGAGAATAGCAACAAGAACGCAAAGACAACTTACAGTACGAAAGAGAAAAAATTGACGTCGAATAACGTAGCAATGTAACAAGCGAAATCTCCAGCGAAGCGTGTGCGTAAGACGTCAACAAAAAATCACGATCGAAGAAGATTGATTTCAAAGTGTGGGGACGGAGCAAACAGTCACGGTGGTCCAAAGGTGGCAATCCTTCTTTCACGGGCGCTTGTTCTGAGCCCTGATCATACACGAAAATCCAGAAGATGAAGAATGAAGACAAGCCAGGCTTCAGTTTACGCGGATATGGTTTATGTGTTGGGCGTGTACGTTTGTGTATCGGAACTGATGGCGTTGATGATGCTGATGCTGGTGCAGGTTGTCGACAGTTTCTTTCAGGTTACAAACCACACTAGACCTTTCCTCATTATTATCGATCGAGTCAAATTAACGTCTCTTTCCTGTTCCTGGCCCGACCAGAAAACCTAGATAATCACATAAAAACTAATACCCATCGAAACCCAGGAAAAAAACCAATAATATTCCTTATCATCATCGATGTAAAATACCACTTATGATTGTGCTGCTAGCAATCGACCACGGATCAACCATGTGCAATAATAAAATCGCACCAGTACCTAGGCCCGGAATTTTAATCCTCCAAAAGTTGACATCATGGCCTGAGCCTCGCAGCCCATAAATGTACCGTCTGGTAAGTTGCATTGCAAGTACATGTAACATGCGGACTGCACGGGCTCAGCGGACCGAGCACACCGGGATTCTGGGCCGTAAAAACAGGTACCCACGCGCACCTCCTTGATAACATAAAAATCTCTCGGGCTATCTGCCAACCAATTTGGGGATTTGCACCGAAACAGTTGTGGCAAGTTCACAAAAACAAGCCATCCCCAAAGATGGGATAACAGAAGTATAAATAAAACGAAACCTTTTTTTTTTTTCTTTTTTTCTAAAAAAGAATAGAACTTGGGGTTTTTAGATACGCACCGACACTCTCAAAGCTTTCTTGTCTCTTCCAACTGATCGAATGGCTTACTTCCAGCTCGTACTATCATGATGTTTATGGGGGTAATAGCTAACTATCAATCACTTCAATGGTTGTGGTCAAATCGCTCTATGGGCTTCTACCTACAAAAAAAAAAAAAAAGTACCCGTGAGATGATGGTGGTGATGGTGATGATCACGCCAATACCCGATATATGCCTTCCTCAAGGCAACTTATCGAGGGTCAATGCTAATGGGCATCACCGACCCCGGTCTCGGGATTCGCCTTAAGCTGTACTGAAATACCACAGTACATAAATGTACACCACTAGTTCCATATTATTAGTAGCGCGTACTGTGGTCAAGTGTCTGTGGAGAAGATTACTCCGATTCTATACTAATACAAAGTAGTATTCTAAGCAACAAGTATATGCGTTTAAAACTGGAGTCGTCGATATTATTGGTATCGAGTTCTTTCTTTTACTATACTTATTGCCACTTAAACTTGCCATTATGGCATCCGTATGGTTATTTTATTTTTATTTTTTTTAAAAAATCTTATCATATCCACTTACCATGTGTGACACTTTCCCTCTCTCTCTTTTGTTGAGTATTCACAATGGCAGGAGGGCGCCAGGCCTATTCTTTCAGCCAGTTCAACTAAATAGCAGTGGAGGCTACTTCCTACTGCTAACTTAACTTAGAAGCAACAGGGTTTCTTTCCCTGAGAGCCATAGGGGCTCCCACTGCCAAGTTCTAACCAACCTTCTCACAAGGCCGTAAAAAAGCTATCCACGCAACTCACGCATTGGCAAAGCACGTTTTCCAATCCCGATCACAGCTACACGCACACACTATCAACAAGCATTGGCATAAGCATATCCATAAGATCAGAGTATAAGAAAAAAAAAAAAAAGTTTCATATGCATGCACGAAAATTCATCAGTTACAATTAGTAAGGTACGCGTTTTTGGTGTGTGTATGTACGTATATATATTATGGGACAGGTTGGAAAAAAGAAAACGAAGAAATAAGTGTCCGAGATAAGAGAAGAGTGAAGAATGGAGTAGAGGTTTACACTGAATGTGAAAGAAACAAGAAACCGTGAACGTGAGAGAAAGAACAAGATAATAATGTACACATTGAGCGATCGAACAGCGAACACCATTCTTTAAGTCAAAGAGGCAGGCGACTTCCGTATAGAACTAACACCCAGAGAGAAGCGAAGAGAAGAGAGGGGGTGGGATGAAAGAGGTAGCAGCGAGACGTCGGCATGAAGAAGAGTAAGACAAGGAATGGCAAGACGGGAGAGGAGGCATACAAGTCGGGAGGCAAGCGGACCGAATCAAGGAAAGAAGAGAGGGCATGTGCATAACAAACAGATAAAATAAAAACACATCGTCATCCATCATACACGTTTCTTGCCCTCAATTCACATCCGATGATCATACGCCGCCATCGACCTGGGCGCACCCTGCTCCACATGCTGATGGTGGTACCCTCCGTACCCATTCTGCTGCTGCTGTCCGGGCTGCACGTACGACCTTGGCGGCTGTGCTTCCAGCGGCGACATAACGTGCCCGCCCATCGGGTGGTGCTGCTGGGGCTGAGCGTGCTGAGGCGGCAGACTCGGCAGCGCCTGCGACGGTGAGTCCTCGCTCGACTCGGGGTACCCAATCTCCGCAAACATGTGCTTCCAGTAGTGAGCGTCGCTCTCTGTTTGGTGCTGTGGTGGCATCGGCGCACCGTAGGGCGAGTACGCACCCGAGGATGCACCCGCACCGCCGCGCGCAGAGCCCTCTGCGTGGTACGCGTTCATGCGTGCCGACGAGTCCTGATAGGTCGTCGAGCGCGAGGCATCAGGGTACGCAGAGCGAGGCGATCCGTTGGGCGGGTAATACTGCGGTTGGGGCTGCTGCTGCACCTGCGCGGAAGAGTACGACGAGTAGCCGCTATACCCATTCGATGAAGGTCCCTGCCCGGGGTACATCTCATGCGCCGGCGGTTGCTGTACGTACCCCCTCGATGACGACGCCTGCTGCTGGGCCAGGACATCCATCCTCTCCTTCTCGTTCTGGCGCGCAATGTACCTATCCTTGGCGATCAAATTGCGCAGGAAGCGCGAGTGATGCGCCGCGGACGTCGACGCCGGCGACATGATGGACACTTCCTGGTAGGCATCTGCCGTGCGCGAGATGAGGGCGTAAATGTTCTCTGTCGCACCCTCCTGGAGGCTCGAGAATGTATTTGGGCTGCGTAGGAGCTAGAACGGGTGTAATCAAAACAAAGTGCATCGTCAGCTGCCTTGGTCTCTCCTCTTTTTTTCCGCCGCCGCGGAGGAATGGGCTAGTGGCGGCGCACTTGCTCCCCACTTCCCTTTTTCCCTCCTCTCTTCTTCCTCTTCTCCGAGCTCTGATGTGATCAGAATCGGGAAAGTGCGAGGAGACAGAGAGGAGGTGGGTGGGAGAGAAAGAGGCACACCACACACACACATATATAAACAAACAGAAGGGTGCATTACCTTGAGCAGCAGCACCGCGGAGTAAGCAGTCATGATCGTGATGGAATCCTGTGCGTAGCGCTGTATTGTAGTAAAAAAGCATCCGCATAGAAAAAAAAAAATGTCGCAGACCAGACGAGCCCATCAGCAAATGCAAACCAAACCAAGCGGATGATATCGTCCACTCACCAGCATACTGAGCTGCACAAAATCCTGGCTCACAATCGACAAAATCTCCATCGCACTCTGATAGCATATCGAGAGCGCCTGCACACTGGGGGGCATACGGCTATTGGCCACCATCGAGCCCTGGATGCCGAAGCTGTTGAGAAACAGGCGGTCGTAGAGTTTGAAAAAGTTCATGAACGCGAGGTGGAAACTGTCTCCGCCTGCGCGCTCCATCTCGGAGCGCCACTGCTCCGTCCAGGCCGTCAGCTTAGCATTACACGAGCGCAAGACGACATCATAGTCAACGTCAGCGTTCGGCTGGCCAGCGCTCTGCTTCGCTGTGAACATGTCTCGCGTTTCGGCCTTTGGGAGATAAATTGACATTCAAAAAGAAGATAATATGATCAGTCTTGCTGCTCATGACAACGCAATCTAGAGAAAAATGAATAGTGGCTTACCGCGATCCGGCGGAGATTAACAAAGGCGCAGAGAATCACGTCCTCGGGGCGAGCAGGGCCGGCAGCTTCATGCCAGTTGGAAGCATTGCGTACAATATCATCCTATATCAAATTAGGCAAAACGTCAGCAAAAAAAATTGTTCCCAGACGTCTTAAAAATTCTAGTGCCCATTTTGAATGATGGCACACACGCTTGGCAATCCTCACCTCTGGCAGCATCCAATGACGTCCGGTCTGCATGGCGAGAGCGCGGTCGTGGACGAAGAGAACGAGGTAAGTGCGTTCCCTATTGCGTCGCTCGCGACGCTGGAACTCGGTTTCGTGTGCGGGCAACTTGGGGATATAGCGGTTCAAACCGAGTTCGACTGCCATGCGACACGCATATCCGATGAATGTCCATGTACGCTGTAAGAAAGTGAAAAAATACCGCCGGTCAGTATCACGAGATCAAACGCAGGGCTGACAGGCCATCGAGTTTAGCCGAGAAGAGAACGAGATAAGCACCTGATCATCTGGCTCACGCCAGTACACAAGGCATGCAAAGGCCTGTACGACTTCGACTGATTTGGTCATGTCCGCGAAGGCACGGATGGCCAGCTCGTTCGCCAACTTTTGACATGTTTTATAATGTTCATGTTTGAAGAATTTGCAGGCAGCCATGATCATGGACGTGAACAAGAACGGACTCTTGGAGCGCACATAGGCGACTGTGTGCAGCGACGGGTCGAACAGGTTCACGAATGGGTTCAGACGCAAGAAGAACATGTCGAACAGATCGCGTGCCTCTTCCTCCGTGATGAGCTTGGAGGTGAGGGGGTCCTCGAGCCCAGATGGCACGGGGGCGGGGCGGAGATACGGTGACGCGGGGTCGGTGTTGCGGCGGTGCGCTTGTGTGAGGGGTTGCTGTTGAACAGAGCTTGCACTGGCTCCAGAGTCCTGCTCGTGGTTGAGGATAGTGTGGAAGAAGGAATGGCGCTGGTTCTCCTTGCGGATCAGGTTGGCGGGGGAGATGTCGGGGGCATTACCATCGCTGCCATCGGCCTCTTCCTCATCGACAGGACGACCGTCACGGTAGCCATGGTAGTTGCTCATGTTGAGGGGTGGTAGCTGGTTGGACGGGAAGTACGTCGAGCTCGCCTCATTTCGGGAAGAGGTGAAGGATGAGTCGGTGCCATCGTGCATGCGAGCATCGTTCTCGTGCTGAGCCTTTATTTTTGCATTGTTAAGACCCTTTTCGAGGCGGCGAAGCATTTTGGAGGCCTCAGAGAGTCTGTGTTGGGGCATATGATGATGAGCCAATGATATAAAAATAAAGATAAAAAGAATAATTGGTTTAATAATAGGTATGACGAATATTTACCTGGAGCCTGGCTTGCGCCCTCGACGGTGCTTTTCAAAAATGCAGCTGCAGGAAAGAAAATTGACAATAGTCAACCAGGGTAGCTTGATAGGATAACAATAAGCGACGGAGGACGTACTCGACATTTGCTCTTTTGCAGCGCTGGCAAGGCTGGCCGTCTTCTGCGCCGACACACTTCATCTGGAAGGCGGCGATAAGGACAAGGACGATGGAGAGGGATGACTGGGATGTGGGACATACCTTGGCAGTACGGCAGACGGTGCATGCCCTGGCGCCTCGTACGATGGGGGGCTTTGAGCTGTAGACGGGGACGGGGACGGGGACGGGGACGGGGATGAGCATGACTGGGAAGAAAAGAGAGAGGGAGAGAGGGAGGGAGGAAGGAGACTGACGTTTTGGGATCGGGTTCCATGAGGGCGGATGTTTGTGGTTGTTCCATCTGCATTATCGATTGGGGGGAGAGAGAGAAAGACAGAGAGACAGAGAGATGGAGAAGGGGGAGGGGACAACAGGTAATCCAACACGTCGGCGACTCAAGGGCGGGGATATATACGAGTTGCGAGGAAAGGGCAGGAAAGGGAGGGGGGGACAAGGGAATATTATTTATTGGAGTAACTACAGTCCGGCTCGGGCAACTCAAAGGGGGAAATCAACTCATCGCCACGCGCGGCTATCTCTCCCTTGGATCTCCAGTCCGGACCATTTCCCGGCCTTCTTAAGTCGCCGGCTAAACGACCCCGTGTCACCCCAGCCCGGGGTCCCTGCATCCCATCCTCCCCCCTTGTAGCCACCATTTCCCGATCCTGCCCTCTGCGTTTCATAATATCCGTCCCATCATTCCCACCAGTCACTCTCCCAGCTGAGGAGGGGCCTGAGTATGAGGAATGAGAGAGAAGAATAGTACAGAAAATCATTCATCACTATCTTCTACAGGCCATCATACTACTTTGTTCTCCTGCACCGCATCCTTTGTCTCCGGTTTTCTTATCGGTATTTCATTTTAACATAATCCTTCAAAGAAGCTCATCCTCTCCCTTTCCCCTCTCTCACGCACTCTCCCTTGGGTCCTATTCGTCATCTGCGTCAATCCCGGCCTTCGATTCCACCCACCATACCGTCTATCTCATTGCGGTCTCACGACCAAGAGAAAGAGGGAACATATGATATAAGATATATTCTTGACAACGAGAACCCGGCCGAACGTCCGCTCTGGCAGCGCAAGAACTGAGGGTGAGACGAACGGCACGAGCGAGCGAGATAGTCAAACCAGACGCTTCCTCAAGCAGCCCAATCGCGCGATGAAACCGGTGTTCAACGGCGCGGCACGACAAGTCCCATCTGCCAACAATCGGGGTTTTGTTGGCCAACCCGAGTAGAGTTAGGATTCCCACCCTGCCTTTTTCGGCAAGTCTCCTGCCCTCCGGAATGCCGATCACGAGATCGATCAGTTCTTTATGCTTTTCTCCTCCTTCTTTTTTCCCTGCCCTTTTTTTTCCTGGCGCTTTGTGTTGATCCTGACGACACAAGCGTAAGTAACGTAAGTCGAGATGTGTGTTCGTCATTCACCGTTTTACTCGAGCGCCGCTCCAACAAACACACTGCTTAGGCCTGGCATCTGAGTGGGGTCCATGCTGCAAGAGCTTGCCCGCATTTACAAATACGCATGCACACACTAAAAGCGTGTAGCACGGTGGTCTGGCCTCAAAAAGAATAAATAAATGCCTAACGCCGTTGAATGCCGTCTTGTTTGTTGTTTACACGTTCGCGTTTATTTATCATCATCACCATTAACATCATTATACCACCCATCACCACGATCAATTACAACCCGAACCGACACGGCTGTCCCTCCAGTCGGTCATGAAGACCGAGCTCTAGTGTGTGTGTGTGTGTGAATGCTTGCCCTCTCTCAAACGAACCGGCTCTTTTCGCCGCTTCAAGCAGAGTTCTTAGACTGGCCAGCTGAGCTCCTGACTGGCCTCCTGCCGCTGGCCGCCTCACGCTCACATCGTTGTTGTCACAGAATGGGAATTGTCTCATGTCCCACTCTCAATCTGAATGTGATGTAACCTTGATAGCGACGAGAGCCAAGAAATATATGATGATTATCATGCTCTTACTACAGCTGGCTGGACAATGGATACCAATTTAATCAAGGTTAGAATTGCTGCCATTCACGACGAGATAGCTGGCTGTCTAACGCCCCTCCTCTCCTCTCCTCTCCTCTCCAACAATGCATTGATAGCCACTTATGTGTATAGCCTGCCTTTTTTTTTTTTTTTTTTTTTTTTTTTTTTACTAGTAGCTGCGTATGGTGGAGCAGTCAACCCTGACGCCGCAGCTTATTAGCACAATACTATCCCTACAGGTTGCAGTTGCTGCTATAACAGGAATCAACAATTCCAGTCTATTACACAGTCGGTAGGCGCGCAGTAGTAACTGGCGACTGACGGCGGGAATCAAACGAACCGAGCTACCGACGCTCGGCTGCCTTCTTCAAATTACATTGCTTCGGCTCTAGTCGCCGAACTGTCTATTTTCCGATCCTTCTATTTTTTTTTCCGTCCCCGCTTCTTCGCCTTCCGAGTCTCATTTCCCCCTTTCTTTTCCAATCTCTCGTCCGTTGTCGCCTTGCCCCCTAATAAAATTGATACGTCGAGGCTATCAAAGCTTAAAAAAAAAAAAAAAAAAAAAAAAAAAAACATGCTCGTCTCGTCTATTGCCCTTGGTATTCCGCAATGCATACTTGTTCGCCTCGCAACTGAATGTGTGCGAGGAAATACATGGCGGCGTTAGCTACCTGTAGCTTCAATGGTTGATAAATACATGTTTGTATACATTATAAGTTTTGATATACACCTACATCATGAAGCGGTGCTTTTACATCCATGTACACACACATCAAGCGTCGTCATCATTGTTACAGTCATTGCACATCATCGCAATCCGGACATACTGAAATTAGTAAATTTTATACGCCAAGGCCGCTCCGTCATTGCCGGAGGCGGTATGGTCGGTGCCAGTGACAGGCGCTGACAGTCGATAGTACTAGTAGGTCCTGCCGATCTTTCTTTCTTTTTTCTTTTTTCTTTTTTCTTTTTTTTCTTTCCTTCTTCATTTTCCATATGTTCTTTAGAATTCTCGGTTTATCGGGGGCAAACGAGTTGTGGTCTGCTAGTGAACGTCTGGGCGGGTAGTAAGGGATGGAAGGCGCCGCTTGCTTGGCCCCGCCTCCGTCTCCGTTCAGTTTCATGACGGATATATATTTACATATTGCATACGATCGTTCTTGACAAAATTAGAGACTAGACATCGACATCGACTCCAACCATGGGAATCTAGAGCTACATATGTTCTTTCTCGCGCGTTTCACTTGGCTGTTACTGCCGCACTGTGTCAATTGATTATTTTAATAGCTACCTACTGTATTATTCATATTTTATTTTGCGCACTCCCACCACTGGCCCTTAGGCCTTATCAACAGTTGTTGGTCGAATAAAATGCCGGTTACAGGGATCGGGTCAGACTGTATTACTGCCAGCAATCACATACCTACTAGTAATTAGATTTTATTTATTTATTTATTTTACCCTTGTATTTTGGTGAGGGGACTAAGAGAGATGAATGGATGAGACGAGACGACAGAACAACTTGCGGCTAACACATTCTTTCCTTGCAAGTGTGTGTATTTTCATAATATGCCAAGGAGCGTCAATGACAGCTTGAATAACAACGCTGATGTCTACCCTCCTCCGGTAAATAGATATAAAAAAACCCACGCACAAAGAAGAAATCTAGGAAACCGCGTACACATCCGTATCACGCATGCATATGTATCCATCAAAGTCGATCGTACCACCAGCACCATCATTCGAATGCGTATCGTAAGTATGATCGCGGATTTTCGTAAGATTAAAATCACCATCCCACGATGTATAATATTATATTTATAATGCCCGACCTGCTCCATTTATTGATGCCTGTAATGCTTATTCAGATGATAGCATCGGGCGCACACTGAGGCCGGTATTATGGTGTGCAAGGTCGGAGTGCCGCACTGAGAGCCCGCACGGTTCTCCGATTGTACACCGGAGCGGGCGTGGTGGCCACCAGCGGGCATTGGCACTATTTTGACAGCGTAGACACGCATCGTGCACTCTGTTACTGGTGGAGCAAAAAAGACTCGGAGGAGACAATGGGCCTGAGCTTACACCCACTAACATATACACGTTCTCTGACCGGTCTCAGGCCGCTATGTAATTATCCAGTTGTAGCACGAGAGAAGTTTTTATGTTCTGAATCTGACCGAGCCGGTTTGGCCCAGGTTAGGTTACTATGCTAATGATCAATTTCATGGCGTCCCCAGCTGGCCCTCCACGTACATTGCTATTTGTCCAGCCTCCCGTCGGCATCTTCTTGGTCTGCCTGAGCTCATCGCATCATCATCCGAACCATCCGGCTCATCATCTCATATAATGGTAGGCCGCCATCGCTGGCATATTCTGCCGAGTCCCTCTCAGGCTTCTCTCTTCCTCTTTTGGCACTGGCCATCGGATGTCTACGTATCCCCACACCACGCCCATCATTATCTATCACACGACTCTGGAGATGGTCCTGCGTTCGGTTTTACCATCAATCGGACATCGATCAGGTGGTGTACGGCAGTGACGTTGGCAATGACATTGCTACCGTCACTTAATACATGCATATAATAATAATATAGTGTATTGACATTGATACTTGTTTTATTGACTCGAGATATGACAACCGCCGCCATCGGAATGGATTACTGCTTGGGGCGGAAGAACGAAGGGAAAAGAATGAGAGAAGAACTTGACGAGGCCCTCACTGGCATCACCCACATGTATGATTCATGCAATAGCTATGGATCACACGCATACTGGCACATAACTTTATTGTGCGTCTTCTTTGCCAAGACATTCCTCACACTATTGCCCAGTGATGATATGGATATGGCCCATGCACACATCATGATCCGCCTTGCTGCCGTGCTTGCCAACGCCAGTATCAACCAGGTATCCGCTTGAGATAAGCCGATTTGTTGATCATTCAGTATTATTCGGGCTCCCATTAGCACGTGCCGCTCAATCTCAAGCGCACAGTCTGAACCCAACAGTTTTCAGGTACAGACTGGCACAAAACTCTCCGAGAGATAGTACGTATATTATATTTGATTTCTTATATATATTCTTCTTCTCCGTCTTATAGCCATGTGTGTGTGTGTGTGCGTGTGTTGGGTTCGTTGCCTGTGGGCGGGCGCCATGGATCCGGTCGTAGGCTCGAGTTTTCGTAGATTATCGACCCCCTAAACCTGGACAAAAAAGGTGTATATATGCTACCAATCCCTCGTCATGGGATTGATTGCCATTCTCCTCCATCCGGAGTTGCCGATACGAGTCTTCCCGCAGTACGGGTCTCCATTGGGTTGCCAGCCTGGGGTTTGTGTAATGTACCGGCATTCGGACGATTCACATGGGTACGGTGTTACAGATAATCCCGACTGGGTTTATTACCATTCTCTTGCTCATATATAAAGTACATAAGAGCCCATTGTAGACTACACCGAATGAATACATATGCAGTCATATCGGTAAGATTCAAAACCTCCGCAGATGAAGGGGAGAGGAGGACGTCGGGCAATTTATTCACACCCAAAATAGCCTATTTTGTATGAAATAGTGGTAATGTATACATGAGAATAGACATTAGTCATGACTGGATGGTAGTGGTGTAAGCTATAGTCGAAACCGTATAAACGAATACGCAAAAAAAAAACCCTTCGGAGACATCGGTCTTCTCTTCCATATGTGCAACGGATCGCTAACTTTCGGGTTGATAAGATTAGGTGCATGCGCAGCATGGGCCCATAATAATAAAAGTCCAGAGGTTAGAGGTGAGGAGAACGAAAGCTTCCGAAGATTTATGCGGTTTCGACTGTATATTGTATCCTTTCGGACACTCAGGGTTGGACCGTAATCATACCACAAGGGGACAGAGACAACAGGCAACAAAGCCTGTCTAGATACGTAAAGAAGAAACTAAAGGGAAGAGAGAGAGAGAGAACAGATTCGTTATTGTTTTTTGATCTGGACGTTTCCAAGGGAGAGGGAAATACACTTGTGTCCTCGACGACAGTGCTTTGACATGCTCCGAGGATACTAAGCTATTCGCATCAACTGTGATGCAAGACTATGATGCACAACAATACGTCTTTGATATCCTAGGAGGCGCAGTATATACGCATGACGTCTCGACGTCTCGTTGAGCTGATACTGGTTTCCTCCACGGAAATCCTCTAAACCCAGTCGTTCTGAATAGTCCGTTGTGGCGTCAAGCCCGTGGTAGCACTGATTATTTTACCTTTCTTACTGCTACTTAGCGCTGATCCTCCGCGGTCGAAAGAGCAGAGAGAAAATAGCTCATAAGCGCCTTCGTCTCTTTCCTCCGCGGCAAGTGGAAGTAGTAGGCAGAGAGGTTGACAGCTGAGACGACGTGGCTGTATTTTGTTTTGAATCTAACACACATATGTATCGCATAA
This sequence comes from Agroathelia rolfsii, assembly GCA_018343915.1. Classification (NCBI taxonomy): domain Eukaryota; kingdom Fungi; phylum Basidiomycota; class Agaricomycetes; order Amylocorticiales; family Amylocorticiaceae; genus Agroathelia; species Agroathelia rolfsii. Next base: position 2,105,585 of record JABRWF010000007.1, on the reverse strand, counting down.
AATAGTCTCTTTTGGTATCCACATGGAAATGAGCGCCATATAAGCCACCAATGACCTCTGCACGTGTGTATACATACAAGGCCTAGGTGCACTAGAGGTTCATGTCCATATTTATCGAGGTAAGATTCATTATATTAATCTATTTTCCCAATGCGTCATCATGATCGCAATCAGTACCGGGTTTCCCGGGGTTACTATTTGAGAGGATAAAAAAGCAGGGGCAAGGGACAAACAACAATGGGTAATGATGAATGGATGGCTATATTAAACACTATGAGGTGAACGAGACGCACCACGATGATCACCGGCCGGGGATCGGAAATGGATTTTTGCCAAGGGTGACCGGTTGATGACCATCGTTTTACACGAACCGGGGGGAGAGGGAGGGGTTGGACTGGACCGCGCGAGCGGACAGCGCCATCATTCCTCGTTTATCGCGTGTGCACGCCATAAGAAGCCGTGAGTGGAGGGGAGATGCGCCTGGTTATCATGGAGAAATGGGGAAAGGTAATGGGCACGGCAAGACAAGGTTTCGTGCCAAGACGAAAGATGCGAACACCGTTTGTTTCTCTGGTAAACATTCCGTCGCTAGAGCAGGCACAACAGAAGCCGCACCAAACAACGTGCGTCGTCGTGTAATTATGAGGGTGCGTGGAGCTAATAAGCCAATCACGGGATGATGGCCAAGCAAAAGAGAGACATAGCCAGCATGTTTAGCGGCAACCTAAAAAATTCTTGTATGAGGAACAGAAACAGCCAGGATAGAGACGCCGCCGCCACCTCTGCGCAGCTGATGATGGCTAAGAAAGGGTGGTTAGCCTTGATTCGTCGGATGACTCCGGCTAAGGCAAAGCAGACAAAAAGCATGTAGGTGCGGACATAAGATAGACCGAGAGTGAACCAGTTGAATCAGAAAAAAAAAATCATGCTGCTTCCTTGTCAAATCGAATCACGAGCATCTTATCTTCCTCTTTATAGGGAACATAGGTCAAGGGCAAGTGATCAGAAGTTCATCATCAGTCCCAGACGGCAACGTTAGAGTTTCAGAGCTATAGAGCTTTCCCAAGGTCATAAATAATGCGAGCAAAATATTCAGGTTGTAATTTGGTCAACAACCACTCGTCGATGCCATACATGTAGTATGTAGTGGCGCCAGCCACACACCTTTCAATCTCCGATCGAATTTGTTAGTGGCCACTTGCGTTGGTCGTCATTACCGGAAGCTTCTTCGCCAAACGACTGTGACCATTTCTTTATTAACACTTGCTTTCGTTGACTTCTGACGCGGTTGGTCTAATCTGCTGTCATGGTCCGAATCATTATCAAAGGAGGTATGTAATCCATACAGTTTTTTTTAATATCGTGATGTCGATAGTTGACAAATACACAGGTGTTTGGAAGGTCTGTATAGGGTTTCCACAACTACTTCAAAGTTGACTTGCGCGCGCATATTATACAGAGTTTGCTTACTCAAATGATGCTTTGATTACGCAGAATACGGAGGATGAGGTGCTGAAGGCGGCCATTGCCAAGTACGGCAAGAATCAATGGTGCGTTGGTTGTACTTGTGGTATACATTCTTCGTGTCTGACGCACACACGTCTGTTGGATTTGTGTTTATCTAGGGCCCGCATATCCTCTCTACTCGTGCGCAAGACGCCGAAACAATGCAAGGCTCGCTGGTACGAGTGGCTCGATCCGTCTATCAAGAAGACAGAATGGTCAAAGGTCAGCGTGACGAGGCGCTTCCCCCCTCCCCCCAATGCGGTCGCAATAGGCTCTGTTTCTAAATAGCAAACGTGTTTTCTTTTTAGATGGAAGATGAAAAGCTACTCCACCTCGCCAAGATCATGCCGACGCAATGGCGCACGATAGCACCCATCGTAGGACGTACGGCGACGCAGTGTTTGGAACGGTATCAGAAACTACTGGATGAGGCAGAGGCGAAGGAGAACGAGGAACTCGGGCTGGCGGGTACGGACGACGCGGGTCCTAGTGCAGACGACGTTCGGCGGCTGAGACCAGGCGAGATTGATCCTGACCCCGAGACGAAGCCGGCACGGCCTGACCCGATTGACATGGACGAGGATGGTGCGTTGTTACATCTTTTGTTTGGATGAGCGTGCGGTGTTGATATTTGTCTTAGAGAAGGAAATGTTGAGCGAGGCTCGAGCGCGTTTGGCAAATACACAAGGTAAAAAGGCCAAGCGAAAAGCAAGAGAACGTCAGTTGGAGGAAGCTAGGCGACTTGCTGTGTTGCAGAAGAAGCGAGAGTTGAAAGCGGCGGGTATCATGTACGCCAATCGCTTTTCAATTTATCTAGGATGTCTTTCTGACTTATGGATAAACAGTATGCGTCACAAGACCAAGAAAAAGGGCATGGATGCAAGTTGCTTTCAATTAATCTCTCTAAAATACAATCAACTTATCCTTTTGTACAGTACAATGCCGACATTCCCTTTGAGAAAAAGGCAGCACCCGGCTTTTACGACACATCAGAAGAGCAAGCCCGTGTTGCCGCAGCGCCCGTTGGCCAATCCCTCCGTCGTCTCGAGAACAAGCGCAAACCCGAAGACGAGGATGCCGAGCGCAAAAAACGACTACGCAAGAACGCCGAAGGCAAAGAAGGCCCTCATCAAACTAAATTCATCGCCGCTCGAGATGCACAGATCCAGAAATTGAAGGAGGCAGAGTCGATCGGTAGGCGAAGGAAGTTGGTGTTGCCCAACGCGCAGGTTGGCGAGGCGGAGCTAGAGGAGATTGTGAAAATCGGGCAGGCGGGTGAGAATACAAAGGCGCTGGTGAGCGGTGGAAGTGATGCGAGCGGCAGGCTGTTGAGCGATTATGATGGCTTGGAAGGGGCGAAGATGGCACGGACACCTAGGACAGCTCCTCAAGGTTTGTCTAATCAGAACATTCTTTTTCTTTTCCTGGCGTCAGTATAGCTTATCTCACTTTTGGAAATATGCAGAGGATAACGTTATGATGGAAGCACGAAACCTACGCAACATGACTGCCCAACAGACACCCCTTCTTGGCGAGGAGAATACGCCTCTTCATACGAGCTCCAGTGGAGGTACCGGCTTTGAGGGCGCCACACCGAGACATCAGGTACCATTCACGCCCAACCCTCTCGCCACCCCTATGCATGCGGGTGGTGGTGACGGTGCATCAGACGTAGGGGCAACGCCTCGTACAGACGCCGTTGGAGCAACCCCAATGCGCACGCCAAGGGACAACCTCAGGATCAATCCTGCCACCGGCTTGCCTGTGGGTGCTACGCCCCGTGAGCGACGGGCACAGGTGGGCTCTGAGAAACGGGCGTTGCAAGCTGGCTTCCAGAGCCTGCCCAAGCCGGAGAATAACTTTGAGCTTTTGGTGCCTGAGGATGAGGATGAGGGCGAAGAGGGAGCGGATGGTGCCCCGTTGAGCGTCGAGGATGCAGCGGAGCGGGATGCACGGATACAGCGCAAGAAGGAGGAGGAGGAACGCAAGGCTCTCGCCCGTCGCTCGCAGGTCGTCCAGCTTGGTTTGCCCCGCCCGGCGAATGTGGACGTGGCGCAGTTGATCCTGAACCTCAACATCAACGAAGACGGGTCGTCCGTCGAGGACGAGGCACAGCGGCTGGTCAACACTGAGATGGCGGAGCTGCTCCAGCACGATGCGATTGCGCACCCTATCCCGGGCACGTCGAGGCCTGGTTCGACGGTATCGCCGTACGCCATCCCGGCGGACGAGGATGTCGCTCTGGCCCGATCGCTGATTCACATGGAGCTAGCGACTGCTGTTGGGTTCCCCGATGCAAATGAGGCTCAAGTGAAGCAGGGTATTGCGGCTGTGCTGAAATCAGAAGAGGTTGACGACAGCCAATCGTGGGCGCAGGTTCGCAAGCGGCTCGTGTTCGATGCGTCGTCGAGGACATTTGTCGATTTCGACTCGCTGTCACCAGAGCAACGACTGGCAGGGTACACGGCGCAGCTGGAGGAAAGCAGGGGAGCAATGGCCAAGGAGGCAGCAAAGGCTGCTAAGATGGAGAAAAAGCTCGGGGTAATGCTTGGTGGTTATCAGGCTCGTTCGGGTACGTTGGCGAAGCGGCTGGTGGATGCCTTCCGGGAATTGCAGGCGACCAAGATCAACCACGACAGTTTCGCGGCATTGTCGGTGACGGAAGATGCGATGGGACCGCGACGTCTGGCGGCGCTCAAGGAGGAGGTGGAACGCCTCGAGGCACGCGAGCGAGCCCTGCAATCGAGATATGCTGAGTTGGAGGCGGAGAGGCGGGAGAGCGAGAATCGCGTGGCTGGATTGGAGGAGAGGATGATGGCGGAGGCGGAGGCGCTGAACGAGGCTGCACTGGCAGCCATGGAAGATGCATGACACTATCGATGGTGATGATAATTCTGGCTGGGCTGTATTATTGTAGTATTTTTTTTCTTCATATTGCACACACACAGAGAGACCATCATGGACTGTTTTTGTATCATGTTGCTGCTAAGGATATAACTATAACATTGGCATATGGTGCGCCGATGTTACCACGAGACTAGCTGGCAATGTGCTAGGGTGAAGAGGGTTGTAGCCATACGGGGTCGAATCACCGAGTGCATACGTAGCGCCTGCAATCAATGCTATATGTGTACACATCCAGTCACAGCATATCAGTAGCCAGCCAGTCAGCCTCGCTCCCTGCTCCCTTCCCTTCTCTCCCTCTGTCTCTATCTCTCGCTCTTTTGCAACACTCACCATGTCTGTCTCCACTATCACCACCATCTCGCTTGCCTCTGCAATCCCACAGATCGTCACCGTCTACTCGACTGCTAGTGCCTCGTCAGCAACCGGAGATGCCGTCTCTGCCGGAAACACTTCTTCCTCCAGTTCGGGCAGTAGCGGCAGCAGCTATCCAGTAGGGGCCATCGTCGGTGGCATTTTGGGCGGTTCTTTTTTGGCTGTTGCCGCTGTTGTAGGCTGGATTCTCTGGGGTCGGTCGATCAAGCGTAAAGAGAGGAAGAGAAGGCAAGAACTGGTATGTATATACAGTCTCGTAATGGACACATGAACATATTCTAATCCTGCCTTTTTCAGATCGATGCTTTGACTGTACGAGAAAACACAAGACACAATGCCTCGACGATGTTTTCCACGCCGAGATCGGTCGCGCCCGACTCCCATTCCCGCCGTCCGAGCGAGAGCAACGATCGCACGATCAGATTTGTCGCCTAAAACCGCTACTGGCATCACCGCCCATCATCTTCTTCATCTGCTCCAGGGATCATTTCATATCTGGCCTTTTCCAAAAATTGCAAAGGCTTGGAGGCGATGTGTTGGTACCCCACATAACGGCACGTATTGCCACCTTGCCAGCGATGATCACGCTTCTCTGGACCCGGAAGGGAGCTGTCAAAACAAGAAGATACGAAACATAGATCGATAAAGACAGTAAGAATGGAGCGGTGACAAGATGGACATTGATGTCCATGAAGCTATGAACGAGCAGAATGCCGCGGATTTGATTGCACCAACACAGGTTATCATTGTCTTTAGGTATGCTGCTCCTCGGCGTTCATTGTGCAACCCAGTCCAGGCCGTATTGACGCATTGCGCTTTGACGTACGTAGCAACGTTATCTGGCCTCGGACATCAGCGCTGGCATATTCATGTTGATATAGCTACATCCAGAGCGAGGTGGCATGCATTCATCTAGTTTTGTATTTCCGTGCCAGCAGGAGTTTCGTCGAGAAGCTAGTAGGAACACTCGAATGGACTTTTTTTTCTCTCCTTGTAGATTAGGACTTTCTCTTCTCTCTCTCTCGACTCTGAACTGGACGGTTACGACTTTTTATGGACTCGCACGATTCTTGATGTGATCTAGATGTATAAAGAGAAATATATGTGGATGATATAGCGTCTCTCGGGTGTATGGTCTATGGTGACATCTGCTACCGCAACGTTTTCACGTGCTCCTATATTGATAATGAACGTTGAGCAAATGTTCAAAGTAACGTAATGTTTGTCAAAACTTGCCTTCTCTAGCTCCGCTATTGATGCTTTGAATGTTTGCACCTCCCGCCAGCAGTCCAAGACCGTCGTAGGGTTGTTTCTAAAAGACACGTTGCAAGGAGAAGAAAATGAGAAAATAAAATACAAGCATTAACCGATAATAATTGCGCATACTTGTAGCAATTCACGACAGCTTCACCATGGGCCTTGATCTCCAAAGCCTCCGTAAGCTCCTGCTTGGCCTTGTACTTGTCCAGCTTCTGGCGGACCTCCTCCAGATCACCCTGGAGTGCCGCACTGCTCTTCACCGAGCCCACTCCTCCTTCCGACTCGCCAGCAACAGCCGCCTCAGTCTCTTCGCCGGCCATGTCCCGCTCGCGGTCCAGGTTCTCCTTCTCGAGTGCCTTGGCAATCTCCTGGCGTACATTCTCCTCTTCTTGCCGCAAATGCGCTAGCTCGGCCTGGATGCGCGCACGGATGTGGGCGTCGAGCGTCGTCTGCCGCTCCGGTGTGGTCTCCGTCGAAGCGGTGTGGTCCGAGAGGTGGTTGACGACGTCCTGGGAGAACTGGACGGGTGTTTGGCTATAGAAGACTTTTTCGTCGTCGGCGCCGTTGGCGGTAGACTGTCCAGCACCCATTGTAGTAGATGTATTTGTCGTCTAAAAAGTCTAGCGTCGTTATGATAAAGTGTCACCCGGCGCGTTGCGCGTGCGGAGAGAGAGAGTTGCCTTTATTACACAAGTGGAATCTCAAAGAGGACTTTTCGGAATCTGAACGTATTCTAATGTCCATATTTGGAAAGTGTACGGTCACATGTTACAGTCACGTCCACCCACCCGGGGACTTCCATAATAACTGGCAAGAAAATAACGAATATTGTCATATCGTTGACTGTATAGATGCCAGGCCATCCTCGTCCTCCTCCCAAGCCAGTGAACCGCGCACCGAACCCGTTCTTGTTCGCCGGCCTCTTCGTCGCCAGCACCCTCACCTTCGTCTACATCACCAAGAAGAGAGAGATCACCAACCCCGCCTCAGCCCAGCCTAGACAACACGACCATCCGCTCTTGCCACCTATTCATAGAGAGCCCAAGTAAAACGAACGACAATCGATAATCATCATCACTATCAACGTCATTCATAGATCAATAAATCAATAAAAATATATAATCGTTACTAGTCTTTTTCTTCTTCTACTTTTTGATTACAACTACTACAACAACAATTTCGGACGACGATGCCTGCTATACTAGACAAGATTGCTGACAAGCTCCATTTACACCATCACGACAACAAGGAGGGTGGTGATGCCCCCAAGGAGCCATCCTCGAGCACCGATGCTGCTGCTGCTGCCGCCACCACCACTGCCACCACTGCTACTGAAACGGTGTTCGACAAAAGCAAGGTCACGGTCTTGTTCGTCCTAGGTGGTCCTGGTGCAGGTCCGTATATCACCCAGGACTGCAACAGTACGCATCATCATATCTCATCTTCATCCTATACAGGCAAAGGCACGCAATGCGAGAGGCTAGTTCAAGATTTCGACTTTTGCCATCTCTCCGGTATGTGATGCTCCCTAAGTACTTGAAGGACAAGGTCATCGATCCATCTCTCTGTTCAACAGCCGGTGACCTCCTGCGCGAAGAGCAGAACCGCCCAGGGTCGCAATACGGCGAGCTGATCCGCACCAACATCCGCGAGGGGACGATCGTGCCGATGGAGGTGACCATCAAGCTGCTCGAGAACGCCATGCGCGACGCACTCAACGGCACATCCACACACCCCACGCGGTCCACGCACGCCGGGTGGGCGGACGGCAAGGGCCGGTTCCTCATCGACGGGTTCCCACGCAAGATGGACCAGGCACAGAAGTTCGAGGAGACGGTGTGCGAAGGCAGTCTCGTGCTGTTTTATTCGACGACGGAGGAGATTATGGTCGAGAGGATTATGCATCGCGCGAAGACGAGTGGAAGGGAGGATGATAACGCCGAGAGTGCCAAAAAGCGGTTTGGTGAGCTGACTTTTTTGTTTTTGGGTTTAGACCAGGTTTCTGATATATATATATATATATATATATATGCAGTAACCTACAAGAATGATACGATGCCTGTCATTGAATGGTACCAGGAGAAGGGTAAAGTTGCAGAGGCAAGTGCTTTGGTTATTACTCCTTTGTGATGGCGTTCTAAAATGCCACCCATTTCATCAGTTGGATAGCTCTGTTTCCATCGACGAGGTCCATCAGAAGACAAGGGCTGTTGTGAGCAAACTTTTCGACGGTGTCACTCCTGGTCATATCAAACAATGAAGAGGGGAGCGGAGCGGGGACGAGGATATTATTCATTGGCCTCTGCTCGAACTCTTGTCCTGTTCTTTTTCCTTCATAATCCCTGGAATATCATGCTATAATACATCAGTACAATTCATTTATCCAAATCTCATCAAGTTCTTGCTGCCTATCTATGCAGTTGTAACTGTCTTCACAAGTAGACACTGTCAATTCCCACTAATCTAAGATCTTATCTGCCCCGATGTGGACCATGAACCCGGCCGATTCGGTGGGACGAGCAGCAGTGCAGACGGCACGACCCTCTTTCTCGATCTGGAAGATCGTGCCGTCAACGCAGAGCGTATGCGCATCCTCATCAGATGAATCCTGAGAAAGAAAAGGGAAAGGTTATGAGAACACCGCAATGACACCCGGCATTTCTTTTCTTTTTCTACTCACCGGTGCCCACTCCCATCCACCACATCTAATATACTCCACGACATAATCTCCCGAGCCTTCCGTCGTCAGCACGCCACTGGATCCTTCTTCGCCGTACTTGAGCCCGATATGCGCGCCATCCTTGTACGCACTCATCAGCACACCCTCGAGCCTCTTGGCAAACGACTGCTTCTTCTCCGCCTCTCCCATCTCAGTACTCCAAATTGCCCTGTCGCGCGAAGGCCGGACGATCACGACGTCCACCGCGGGCTCGCGTGCCGGCTCGCGCACCGCCGCAGGCGCAATCACAAACTGCGGCTCGAGCCGATCCACATTCACCGTACTGAGGAAATACGCAAACGGCCCGTCGAGATCGACAATCGGATCGCCGCCCTCCTCATCGTCGTCGTCATCGCCTTCGTTACTGTCCGGGTGAGACGACTCGGGGTGCGTCTCGAACTTGCCCGTGGCGGGGTTGTAGATCTGCACGACACCCGCCTCGGCGAGCGGGAGGAGCTTGACCCACGCGGTTGTCCACTTGGTGATGTTGTCCAGCGCGGCGCGCTTGAATCGCTCGATGCCCGGTATCGTGGCCCGCAGCACCTCCGAGTCGCGCAGAATCGCGGCATGCAAGGAGGTGGAGGTCACGACGGCGCTCACGGCCGCGCGTGGGGGCCGCTTGCTAGCCGGCGGGGAGGAAAGTGTGGTGATAGCGAGTGTGAGTGGCACGGCGCGCGTGCCTTCCAGCCAGGCTTTCACGCTCTGGAGTTTGTAGGCGATCGGATCGGCTGTTGCAGGGGTTTCTGTGGGCGGTGGTGGGGGGAAGAAGGAAGAATAGAGAGCGTTGGCAGTGCCGCATGGTACGAGAGCAAAGTGGAGGCGTGAAGGGGGTAGAGTGAGTGTACCGGAGAGGCTTAGATGGGAGATGATCTCGTGCAATGTGCCGTCACCGCTGCCCAAGATGACGGTGACGATGCTACCGTCCTGATCGCCACCATTATTAGTCGCTGAGCGCTCGAGAAATTCGACGACAGTCTTTCCTGCGTGCTCGGCGCTCTGGGTTGCAATAACGTTGCCTTCTGGGACTGATCTACCGTGCTGAGCAACAAAAGGCAGAACATGCTCGTGGAAAAAGGTCTCCGCGGTGCGGTCGCCACTGACGGGGTTATAGAGAGCAAGAACGGCCATGGCTAGCTGGATAGATGATGTCTGTGGTAGAAAGAGAGTTAGATACGCATCAACAGTGACTCGGAATGCCTTGTTGTCTTGGTCTGCCAGTGAGCCTCATCGCGGCGATGACGAATGTTGCAACTTTGGTTCCGTCATAGATTACGGAAGCATTCAAGAGTACTATAATTAGAATAGTCATTACGAAATAACAATTACTATTTGTGGTGTTACTGTAGTGATCTCATTACACTAGTTTGTAGTCCATTATGTCGCTTGCTTCAAAGATACCCATCTTCAAGCCATTCAAGCTCGCTCTCATCCAGCTCGGTGGTGTCACCACAGACAAAAAGGCAAACTTGGTCCATGCTAGGAACATGATCCTCAAAGCCGCGTCTGGCGCTAGTGCCGCCCAGCCATCCAAGCCAGACCTCATCGTGTTGCCAGTAAGCAAGCCAGTGGGATATATGGTTTGCATCCGTCTCGAACATCAGGATAGGAATGCTTCAACTCCCCATACGGCCACACCCACTTCCCCGTATATGCAGAGGAAATCGGCTATGCTGATGGCCAAAAGTACAATGTTGAGGCCAGCAAGAGTGAGAGTGTGCAGATGCTGTCTGCTGCAGCCAAGGAGACAAAGACGTGGCTTATCGGAGGCGTGTTTTCCTTCTCCCTGTTTCCTTGGCTTTTGTGATTGACTTCCAGTGAAACAGGGTCAATACCCGAACGAGATCCTACAGATGGAAACTTGTACAACACCTGCACCGTATATTCCCCATCTGGAGACCTCGTCACTATCTTCAGGAAAATACACTTGTTTGACATTGACATCCCTGGGAAAATTAAATTCAAGGTTTGACTCTTCTTCGGCTGCCGTAACAGTGATTCGACATGCATTCATAGGAAAGTGAAACGCTGACCGGTGGCCGAACCAAGAGATACTTCGATACGGGTACGTCAAAGCAGTCCTATTCTCTGTTCGACACACTCAACTTTGCATAGAGTTCGCCCGCATCGGTCTTGGCATATGCTATGATGTGCGCTTCCCGGAGTTGGCCATGATATCTGCCAGACAAGGTTGAGTTGTTAACCTAATGCATACCTTGTTCCATGGACTCATATACCCTTGATATCCAATCATCCAAGGCTGCCATCTTTTGGTTTATCCCGGTGCATTCAACACGACGACCGGGCCCCTTCATTGGGAGTTACTCCAGCGCGGCCGGTTCGTATAGCTTTAAGCTTTTAATTGAATTTTCTAGAACAATATCATGATATTGTATCATAGTGCGGTCGATAATCAGGTGTTCTTCTCCATGTGCAGCCCCGCAAGAGACTTGTCCGCCGGTTATCATGCTGTAAGTACAACTAGCTTGAATCTCTCTACGCACTTACAGATTCTGTTCTAGTGGGGACATTCAATGGTAGTAGATCCCATGTAGGCTTATTTCATAATTCTACGATCTCTTATTCTTTCTGAAGGATAATTTACAGGGGCAAAGTTCTGGGAGAAGCTGACGAGACTGAGAACATCATATATGCGGATATCGGTATGCTACATGCATCGTCTTCATCATCAAAACAAATCACTGATTATTTTTGCGCTTCTCCTTCAAGACCCAGAGACATTCAACTCTGCCCGCGCGGGCATCCCCGTGACAACTCAGCGGCGGTTCGATGTCTATCCTGATGTGAGCGAGGGTTTCAAACAGTGAACAAAGGGGTGTCTTCCCAATGCCCAGTAGCAAAGCAAATGTCTACTATTTTAATTAAATAGATTTGATTTTACTGTATGATAACGATAACCTTGTGTATATATGAAGCGCACTGGAGCATAATGACTACCACAACATGTGTGATGTGGGCCGTGAGCTGTGAATGGCGTGCTGTCATTGGCCAGAAGGCAGTGTTTCCAAAGTGTTCCAAATAGAAGAAAAATGCTTGAAAAGGAAATGTTCTATCACCTTCCACAGCTTTCCTTTTTCTCAAGGCATCTGCTTATACACCGCCCTGCCTGAAAAGCACGCACTTTCACGCACACACCCACACCCACTCCACACCCTGCGCATTATACGACCGGCGCATACGTTAACGACTCCCTCTGTTTCTTATACTCGGACGCACACTAATCCCCTAGATCACCCCCACATTATACAACGATGGTGAAGGAAACGTGAGTGACTCGTTCTTATGCGCATTGGTCATCATGCTAAGACAACATGTATTCATTGCAGAAAATTCTACGATTTGCTGGAGGTTTCCCCCAACGCAGATGAGTCTGAGCTCAAGAAGGCATACAGGAAAAAGTGCGTTCTTTTTTCACTGTGTCTCAACCCCTCGCATGATTGATCTAAACGATTATGATTGTATCCTTTTTGCAACAACAGGGCACTGCGCTTACATCCTGACAAGGGTGGTGACCCCGAGCTGTTCAAGGAGCTGACGCATGCGTAAGTACTGATTACTACGAACACTGCCCTTTTTCTTTCTTTCTTTCAAGCACTTGATGCTGACGTATGCGTCCTTTGCGCATACAGCTACGAGGTCCTCTCCGACTCTGACAAGAGGAGGGTATACGATACTCGTGGTGAGGCTGGACTGAACGAATCTGGTGGCATGGGCGGCATGGATCCGCAGGTACGTCCGCATATATGGTGCTGTCTACGCGAAGAGCTTTGTATTCATCTCTCCTCGCCCTACAGGATCTATTCAGTCAACTCTTCGGTGGCGGAGGTGGCTTCTTCGGCGGCGGCGGCGGATCGCGCCAGTCCGGCCCCCGACGAACAAAGGACCTTGTGCATCGTGTGCACGTCACGCTCGAAGACCTCTACAAGGGCAAGACGACCAAGCTGGCGCTTACCAAGAGTGCGATCTGCTCGAAATGCAAGGGCAAGGGTGGCAAGGAGGGTGCCGTACGCACGTGCGACACGTGCAGTGGTCGTGGTATCACTGTCACCTTGCGCCAGATGGGTCCCATGATCCAGCAGATCCAGTCGCCATGCCACGACTGTAGTGGTACGGGCGAGGTCATCAACGCCAAAGACCGCTGCCAGGGATGCAAAGGCAAGAAGGTCGTCCCCGAGAAGAAGTTCCTCGAGGTGCACATCGACAAGGGTATGAAGGGCGGCCAGACGATCCGCTTCCCCGGCGAGAGTGATCAGAGCCCGAATGCGGAGCCGGGCGATGTGATTATCGTGATTGAGGAGAAGCCTCATGAACGATTCAGGCGCCAGGATACGGACCTGATCACTGATGTCGAAGTGGATCTCCTCACGGCCCTCGGCGGTGGACAGTTCGCGATCAAGCACCTCGACGATAGAGCTCTCATTGTTAACCTGGTACCCGGCGAGGTTATCAAGCATGGTTCGTTAATACTTTCCCTTAGACATTACCTTTTTCTTTTTTATTCATGAGATTTTCTCTTAGATGAGGTCAAGGTGATCAAGGGCCAGGGCATGCCATCTCAACGACACCATGAACCTGGCGACTTGTACGTCAAGTTGACCGTCAAGTTCCCCGACCATATGGACCCCAACGTTATTTCCTTGCTGGAGAAGGCACTTCCGCCCCGAAAGCCGCTGGAGAAGTTCCCTAAGAACATTGAGAAGGAGGAGGTTGATCTCGTTGATGTTGACAGTCGCAAGCAGGAGCACGCACATAGGATGGGCAATGGCGACGAAATGGACACAGAAGAGGACGGCGGACATCCTGGTGTGCAGTGCGCAAACCAGTGATTTCTATCTTTACTTCCCTTGCCTTCTTTTGCCTTCTGTTTTTTCTTCATTTGCATGCATTACATCACCTTCTCTTATTTCTTTCTGTTCTTCATTCTTTTATTACATACTTGTACTCATTGGGCATTTCATCATCGTACAGTTGTTTACTAGTATTCCCATCAGCTCTTATGTATAGAAGGATTTATTACCCTGCACAAATATCAAAAACAAGAACAACGACCAGGCCCGAATAGAAGAGAGGAAATGCATGAACAGGAGTTTGCGGCTATGATGTCTTCTGTGATGGATCCCAAAGCGTCTATAAACCGGCAGTTTGTGTCACCAATAAGACATTAGCACAGAAACCTTTGTTCCCTCACCTCGGGATTTGCCTTGAATTTAAAGTAAGCTTCACGGCTGAAGAAGCTCACCTCCGTTTCATTTTCTACAGAAATAGCGATCAGTATCGTAAATCTTCTTGAAGAGGGTTATATGCATAGTTGTTACCGAAACCAAGATCTGCCAAGATCTTACTATCGTCTTCGAGTATCCATTCGTCGTGATCAAGGTTGATGATGAGGTTGGTTGTCTGTTAGGATGTAGAGGCTTGGTGCTACAAGACACAAAGATTATCTGCAACAGGACTGCTCACTTTGGCCCCGTGAGCTTTGGTGTATAATTTCAGCGTATCTGTGCAATCCCAGTGATAACAATGAGCAACAGTACTCTGTGATGGCATACAGTGAATCCATGCTCACCTAGGACAGCATTCCGATACGGCTTCCAACCCGGCTGCGTCAAAACGGCTGCATGATCATCGCCACTGAGAGTTATCGTCAAGTCACTCGGACAATCAAAAGAAAAGAGAGATTCAACAGATACACGCCCCCCGTCGGGACATCGTCGCTAACCTTGACGTGCGACTTCCTTGAGCTGCCCAACGGTCATCTCCTGCAGGTTGAGATGATGCAACACGAGACTGCGTTCAGTGCGGTATTCGAACGATTTGATGATCCGCAAAGTGATGGTCGCATCAGTTTTGGGTTTAGCTTCATTGGTGAGGACGTCTGAGATCCCGTCTGACATTGGTGTAGTCCGGTTTGAGGTGTATGAGGGGAAGATGAGCGTAGTATGAGAGGAAGGGGCTTTGAGAAGCTGGAGTTCAAAGCTTGGAAGCAAATGACGTTCCGAAGAAAGCTCTAGTAAAATAAAAGTTTGGATGATGCCGGAAGCAACTTGACTTGGCCCGGGCCTGCCATCCGAGTCAGTGCTCAGCAAGTTGAACCACACTGGCAATCATAATCGTGACCATTGCAATACGTCTATCTTCTGTTTGAGAAATACCTGATACTAACTGGACATAAAGCTCATATGCTTACCATCAATGCTCCCTGCGGCCATTGGGCGTGTATTACTAGCATATATGTAAATACAGCCGCCGCGGCTTCTGCGTTGTTGTAGTTCATAGTATCGTCCTGGATTCTACGCCGACGACGGCGACTGGGGATATTCTCCGCACTGGCAAATAGGAGTACATCAAAGCTTGTAAAGCACTGATTACGGGTGCATGAAAGACCTATCCAGGTCTGTCTAATGCTAATGTGCCGGCTATATACATTGAGATGCCATGGTACATATCCAATATACCTGCAGGTTTTAGGAATTCGGCTCTGCCAATATTCAATACAGCAGCAGATATGCGCAATTGAATCTATGATTGAGGGCTCTCAATGCCATGCCCACGCGTACTCTGGGTAGTACAACCAGTCTTAGCATTTCTTGTAGATCTAGGCTCAGGTCGTAGATATGTTTGCACGCCTATCTAATACCCCAGTTCCATCTCTCATGCCGAACAGCTTGAGGTTCCTTTGGTATTAGCTCGTTGATACCGGCCAGTTTCTCGCCTTCCGCGACTTGAAGTATAGTCTAGTATTATCACAGGAAATGAAAGACATGGACCAGAGCTCTTAATTTGGCCGATTATCGGTATTCATCCGTGTGACATCATCTACACACCTTTTACCTCTGAATCATGAGCTGGTCCGGGAACTATATAATTTCAACAGCGACATCCCTACTGATCAACACTTTATAATACCTGCTGAGATCAAATTGAAAATGACTGGATCTGACGGTCACACAAATTATCCACTAACGAACAATAGCTCACTCGAAGCCCATCAATAAATAATCGCTCTAAAATCTGGCGTACATATATGTTAGAATATGTGATCCATGTGCTGGGTCACATGATTCTGTCTTTATATTTACGGTAGTTTACATTTTTGTTTACTATCCGTTTGACTACGTACAACGATGTACAAGTAGACAAGCGGAATACATTTCTTTGTGTCGACCGCTGCTCATCGTCGTCGCTCGTCGTATTTTAACAATATACCTGGGGATTTCACACCGATTTCTACAGATTAGACATGCAGTATGTGATGAACAAGAAGATATTTGGCTATAGGGATATATTAGATGTTCCATTCGACAAAGACAATGTTTCTTACGTTGGTGCTGGGTCAGGCTCTTGGATTTTGGATGTCGCCCCCATTCCCGGATTCAATGTCCTTTTGTCTCCATCTAAAAGTAACTCCATTACGTTGTATGTGAGCGACATTACCACTGCCATATTCCCGCCCTTACCCGTACTTGATTTCATATCTCGACGTTTGAACAAGATGTACTAGTAACGAAGCCATTCCCGGATTGGACGCAAGACAAAATTGATGTCATCCACATGTCAATTTTAGTGTAGGTACTAACGCAGGAGGGATGGAGTCTGGCATTGCAAAATATTTACAATGCTTTGAGTGAGTTTAAGTGGTGGTGACAAGTTGTATTTCTAACGGAGAAATGATGATCTCAGAGCCAGGTGGATGCTTCAATCTTCTGGGTGGTGATGTAGTCTTCAAAGCCGACGAAACTTGATGGAAGACCCATACGATCCTGATGTTCTCTCAATTGGACGATCACTCATTAGCAAACTTAACTCGATTTTCCTGATAAATGCTATTCATATCAAACATGTCCCCAAGTAAGGTCCTTGACACTTTCTTCCTTATAATCTACTAGCTCGGACTACCCGACCGTATGATAGACTAACTAGTAAGCTCTGGGGTATGCTGGAGGATGCCTCTTTTACACAGTTTCCTGTGGGAGGATGCAGTACACGTTTACAAGCCCCAAGCGGAGAGAATCAAGGAAATTTTGTAGACGTGACTGCACTAAGGATTAGAGTATTTGCTGATGCTATGAGTCAATAAATGATTACCGAAGATTGAATATATGATTAGGAAAGGGGAGTGACACCGAGCTTAACATATATGTATGCATCATTATTAATGTTTTTCAACCAATAATTTGATTCTTGAATCAATAATTCATTTTTGTCCTTGAGTATACAAAGGTTTTTACCAGTTCTGTGGTATATCATACTAAGCAGCTTCGGCTTCAGACCTCAGGCCGGTCAGAGCTTGGAATATAGGGAATGAGAGGATTTGCTGATGTACTGAGCGGAGTTATGCTCTCGGAGGATTGCTAGGAAGTCCCTCGAGGAACCAAAACAGAGAGCGATCAGGCGAGATGAGAAATGCCAAATAAAATCCTTCAGGGGTTCAAAGGAGGTGGGTCTGTGCACTGCGATCTCTGAATAGTTGGAGCATGATACAAGGTGGATGTATGCGTATGAAATTTACTCACCTGATTCAAAGGTTAGATAGCATGTAATTTTGCCATTGGCCTCGAACGCACTATGACAGCTTTCGGGCTACGAATGCGGAAAATACTTTGTTACGATATTCCGCACGTGTTGTCTTTTTGCATTCTGTCTTCATCAGCTGATGATTCGTACTGGTTAATTTGTTTATGTGTATCATTCAGTTGCGGGCGATGGATTCCGATCCAGCAACTTCAAGTTGCTGGTGTCACACGAACAGTAAGTATAATGGCTGAAAGCACGTTGTTGATTCATATTCGTATCTATGGCCGGGAAAATAGACGCAGCGAAGTCTGTAGTCTAATTCATGAACCTGAAGCCCTGAAGAATTTGACGATGATGCATGTACTACTGATGTCCGAAAAAATGGTTCGGCGAGACTTCGGAAAAATAGCATAGGCTTCACGAGACCCCTTCCTCAGCTATAAAAGTCAGAGGGGGCCACCTCCTAGGCAGAATCTTTTTATGACCGCAATGGTTCATTCATTCCTGCAAGATTCTGTTTCGGAGTTAGTCGATAAGCTAACATTGGACGAGAAAATATCTCTTCTGGGAGCTCCAAATTGGTGAGCAAATGTGCATATCTGTCTATGAGCGCATACCTTACTCTGATCTAATAAGGTGGAATACAAATGCTGTTCAACGGCTGAAGATACCGTCTGTGCGGATGAGCGATGGGCCGAACGGCGTGCGCGGCTCGTCCCATTTTATATCCACGCCATCCCAATGCATCCCCGTGCGCCTTTACACCTATTTCTTATGATCTAGTATATTGAGAATCGACATATTTAAACTCTCAGTGCGCTACGTCGCTTGCTGCGACTTTTGATCCAGAAATTGTAACCAAGATAGGAGTGTTCCTTGCAGAGGAGGCCAAAATCAAGTCCTCTGTCATACTGCTCGCTCCTACTTGTAATGTACAGAGATCACCGCTGGGAGGACGTGCATTTGAATCCTTTTCTGAAGACCCTCATCTGTCGGGTAAGGCTCGGATCTATTATACGTCAAGGTATAGCGTCATCTTACACGTGATGGACTCAGGTATGATGGCTGCCGCATATGTTAACGGTCTCCAGTCAAAGGGTGTCTCGGCGTGCATCAAGCACTTTGTTGGAAACGACCAAGAACATGAGCGGACTGCGGCGAACTCGGTTGTATCCGAGAGAGCTCTGCGAGAGATCTATCTTTACCCGTGAGCTAATGTGCTAGTGCCTTGTATTTGAGCACAGCGTCAACTTATACATGTCAAGCTTTATGTTGGCCCAGAAACATGCCAAACCATGGGCATTCATGACATCGTGTGTAGATATTTGTTTGGTAGAGTGCTGAGGTTGCTTACGCATTCCTCAAGGTATGGCCGCATCGATAACGTCCATTGCTCGGAAAATCCCCGTGTTCTTGAGCAAATTTTGCGATCTGATTGGAAATTCGAAGGACTCGTGATAAGCGACTGGTGAGTTTTGGTTCTAACTCATCTCTATTTTACTCACAAAGCGATACAGGTACGGCACATACAGTACTGCAGAATCCATCAATGCAGGACTAGACCTTGAAATGCCTGGTCCGCCACGCTGGAGGACTCCCCTCCTCGTTACACACTCACTATCCGCACAAAAGACTTCAATTGATGCAATCAACGCCCGCGTCACAGAGTTGCTCAAGTTTGTGCAGAAGCAGGCACATAGAAATCCAGACATAGTTTTCGGCGACGGAAAAGAGCGTTCGCGTGACTCTCCGGAAGGGCGCGCTCTCTGTCGTAAAATTGCCTCAGAGGGAATTGTTTTGCTGAAGAATAATGAAGAGCTTCTCCCCATAACACCGAAGAAGCTGAAGAAGATAGCAGTAATTGGCCCTAATGCGAAAGGAACAGTGATTTCTGGTGGTGGATCCGCTGCGCTGAAGCCCACGTATGTGGTAACACCATGGGACGGTCTTGTGGAAGGAGCCCCGGAGGGCATCGAATTGGAATACTCGCTTGGCTGTTATGGTCAGTACTATTTCGATGGAATAATCTGAAATCTACACTTCAGTTTGACGCCTTATACGCATAGCTCACAAGTTCCTCCCTACACTGGAAAACAATTTGAAGACTCCAGACGGCGAGACAGGATGGCGTGCAATTTTTTACAACAGCAACTTGGACGGACAGCCTGTTGGTGATCCTGTCGCTGAATATACCTTAAACGATACACGCATTAAATTGAATGACTTTTTGCCATCCGGTTTGGGAGAGACCTGGGCCCTCAAGATTGAGGGTCTCCTCACCTTTGACGAATCAGGTGAATACGAATTAGGTGTGGCTGTTGCAGGTATGAAATTCCACCTTTGTCTTTTGTGGTGAAGAAAGAACTGAAGTTGGCGGCACCTGTTAGGTCGTGCGAAGCTCTACGTGGAGGACAAGCTTGTTATTGACAATTGGACGAAGCAAACGCCAGGAGAGTTTTATTATGGGTAACTGCTCCGTTTCTTATACCTTTAAAAATGGTTCCTGAACCATGATTTAGTCAAGGCACAGTTGAAGAGAAAGGGAACGCTCATTTCGAATCTGGAAAAGCATTGAAGGTTCTCATTGAATATACCAATACTTCTCCGCCAACAGGAGAGGGCGCTCTAGCACAACCAGCATTAATGCGCGGAGTTGTAAGGATATCACTGAAGTGCCACAGAAAACCAGCTGAATTTGTTCATAGCGTCTTGGAGGATGCCTAAAAATTGACCCTAAGCAAGCGATTAAAGACGCAGTTGATTTGGCCGCCAGGTCCGATGCCGTCATTTTTGTTGGTGGATTGACACCTGAGTGGGAGAGTGAAGGATTTGATCGTCCTTCTCTGGACTTGCCTGGAAGACAGGACGAAACGATTGCTGCCATTGCAAAGGCCAATACAAAGACTGTAGTATGCATACAAGCCGTCAGTGCATCCTTTCCCGTCGATAACGGCCATAATCTTATTAAAATCACCACAGGGATCTGCTGTAGGGATGCCTTGGGTAAATGAGGTACATGCAATCGTCCAGGCATGGTATCTGGGTAATGAAGTCGGGAATGCTCTGGCAGACGTCATCTACGGCGTAGTTAACCCTTCGGGTCGTCTCCCGCTGACACTCCCTGCGCGCATGGAAGATATCGCTGCATATCCCAACCTTGCGAGCGAGAACGGCCAGATCCATTACCGTGAAGATCTGTTCGTCGGCTACAAGCACTTCCATTCTCGCGGCATCCGTCCTCTCTTCCCCTTCGGGTGGGCATTCTTCATACTCCATTCAAGCACCTGACCTGACTAGATATTATTATAGTCATGGCCTGAGCTACACAAGTTTCGAGTTGACATCTCTGAATGTTACGAAAGAAGATGAAGCCAGCTTTATTGCCACCGCCACAGTCAAGAACACGGGCGCCGTCAAGGGCTCGGAAGTTGTCCAAATATACGTATCTTATCCAAACATCGGAGTCACCACCCCTGCCCTTCAACTCCGAGCGTTCAACAAAGCCATTGATGTAGCACCAGGGAGTTCGGCCGAACTCAAATTGCACTTGGATCGGCTTGCGTTTTCCTTCTGGGACGAGGTCAAGGGTTCCTGGAGTGTACGGGCGGGAACATACGGAATTTATACTGGAAGAAGCAGCAATGACCTACACAAGGTTACAGAAGTGGATATCGAAAAGACATTCCACTGGATGGATCTATGAATGTAAAGTCTCACGAGAAGAAATCTTGATAATGTAGAATTATCGTATGGGTATCAATATCGTGAATCTATGTTTTCTCCTTCCCAATTGAATCACTCTTTTCATGAGGAGAACCGACAGAGGCTGGGGGGAGACAATCCTCTTTATATGCATAAGGTGATTTCGAGCGGATATATTTCCCATATTTCTTGGAAGAGAGAATAGATCAGCACAAAAAAGAGGACATGAGTGTTAAACGGTCTCACGTAAAAGAGAGCCGGCACAGGCATACATGCCAGAGAAATAAATGCAAATACGCTGCATGCCCACTCGTCACCAATCGCGCGGAACATAGGTGGAGTAAAAAGAGGGAAGGCTGCAGCGCATACACAACGTAGGAAGAACTGGGAAGCCAGTGCACTGGCAAAATAAAGTGCGTATGCATCCATAAGGTAAGCAGTTAATCCTTGCAAAATCATTGCAATTGCAATGCCAAATGGGACTCCGGCAAGAATAGGTACGATCCAGGGTATTGACGGATCAGTAGTCCTGATTCGGTCCAAATAGGGTAAGCCATATTAGATGGACTATGAAACCAACTTGGGGTACTGTACCAACTAAACCAAAAGAGACCTATAGGTAGCATCAGGCCACCAATAATTGGTGTGTGTAATCGTCTAGGTTAAATATCAGTATCTTCAAGCAAACCAAACAAGAGGCCGCAATCTTACTCTTCTGGAGAAGCTTTTCCATCTGGATTCCTAGCCATAGCTCTTCTGTACAACCTAGCCTGTATCGGAGAGGCACAAGTTCCAAAGATAATACCAGCCCCTATGCCTAGGAAGGCAAGACCACTTTGACCAGGAGTAAAGCCTCGGTGTTGCTGAAAAACAATTGGAAAGGATGTGAAAAGAGCATATAATGTTGCATATGCCACAGAAACGAATATAGACACGCAAGCCACTATCGGTTCTGTCACAAGGAAAACTTTACTGGTCTCAGATAGGAACATCCGGAAATTTTGCATAAAGCTGCTTACGAAAAGGTCGGCTGAGATTGACCCGGAGTTTCCCAAGCAAAGTCGCATGATGCTTGACATCGTGAAAGGAAATATAATGAGTTTGACCGTTGGTGTCTTTTGTGAGCTTATGGGCTAGTCTGCGGAGTAATACCGGACCATACTGAGCAAGACAAGATAGTTAGAGAGAATCAAGTGTGGAATGGGAAAATACCCACTGTCTCGGGTGTAAGCACCGCACCACAGGCTAATGAGACGGTAGCCAAGATGAACAGGATCCAAAAAACAAATCTCCAGCCTAAATGAGACTCTGATACAAATCCACCGACTATAGGTCCAACGACTTTTACAATACTGAGAACGCCGAAGTAAAATTCACTTGGTAGGTAAACCTACCTGGTCCAAGAAATGTCGTCATGGAGTATAGAGAAGTAGGCATCCCTCGATCTTTTGGTAACCACATGTCCGAGAGACAGCCACCCGCGTTTGTAATCACTAAAGCTGGGTAAGTCCTAAAATCAAGTAAAGAAAATGCAGATGTACTTGATGCGCCAGAAATTCCTGACAAGGCTCTAACTACGAGCAAAGCAGCAAGGGTTCGCGTTGTGATACCGACAATTTGTAATATAACGAATATGATGGCTGTCGTTAGAAAAACAATTTTCTGGGATTGTCATTAACATTTCCGAATGCACCATATATACCCTATGAAAGACATACTCGGCCATACATCTGTTCAACAGTATGTATACGCTTGAGGATCACATCTCTTTATCTGTCGAAAGACTCACTTCACTCAACGGCGCAAAAAGCAAAGGACTGGAGAAGGGAACCTGTCAGAATTCAAACCAATCGTATACATGTCCAGAAAGACCTACCCTGTACCGAGGCCGAGGACGTAAAGGGATATCCCCAGGACGGCCACTTCAGATGCAACATGCATATCTTTTTCTACATATTTGAGTCCACCGCTGTAGGCACTACTGCCAAAAGAGACAGTAAACGTTGCCAGGCTAACCTTTATTGCCTAGATATGAATCGTCCGGTCCCTAGATGAGATACAGAAATGCGCTCTCACCTGAGCAGTGACCATCCACCTAAATACTCTATTCCAGTTATGCGGATTCTTCTTGGCGCCGGGTGCCCATTCAATAACATATGGCTCTTGAAGTGTTCCAGAGCCTGACCTGATTTGGGCCTGATTCAAGACATCACTAGTACCCATACCGGGCTCCGAAGGCGCTGAAGACTCTACATCAGCCGAGCGGTGAGACCCTGAAGGACGCCCATATCGTTTAAATGCCCAAATCAATGGCGACTGCATTGGAGGTGGTTACAAGCTGAGGAGTGGACACAGGCCCGAGCACTCAGACTGGCACTGGCAGGGCGACTCGGACACCTCTTGTCAGCAACAAGTAATCAAGAAATGAAAGCACGACATTGTAGCTAATTGTAGCTAATGATTCACTGCTTCGGCTACACTCGGCCAGGCTGCCAGTGGCTGACTGTAGGCGGCGGGGTCGGCCAGCAATGCTCTTAGTGGGGATTGATGCATATCAGTGGTTCTTCACAAGATTCATTACTATGACCGCATTGCACCCGGTTAGAAAGTAGCCACTACTTCCGGACGTAAACATGTAAATCATAGGCTGTGCGTGGTGACCCAAGTTACTGTTATGTTCAAATTGCGGTGTAGTATTCCCTTTCCAACCCTTCGACACTAGTAAATCCTACTTTGATTCGTAACTTTATTAAGGAAATATCAGAAAACAAGAGAACAATAACAGCTAATGCATATGCTACAATCAACCCTTTGTAATGTAAAAATACCAATGGAACCATCCTCACGGAAAACATAAAATAAGATGATGAGAATGAGAGTGAAACTGACCTCTAAATCCTCGCAAGCCTCAAGGATAATAATGGTTGTAGTCCCTACGTGCATCTGGCGGCAATGCTCCTGGAATAGGAGGTGGAGCATTCCAAGCCTGAGCCTCCCGTGGTCGGGGCACGTTTTCACGTCCATGTACAACTTGATTGGCTATGCGCTCGATCTGATCAAACAGCGGCATGAGGTCCCGAGGCGTGGTAGTATGTGAAGTAGTCATGCCAGACGCAAGGCTCAGTAAGATATCAAAGTTGTGCTTGATATGTGCAATCTGGCCTTCACTGAAATAAACCTGCTTGTTCCCATGACATCAGTGGCGTGTTGAATATAGTTTTGATCATAGACACGAGAGATGGAACGCTCTGGGACTTACAGGTTCTAAGACAGGCAATGGCGGTGGCGGTGGAGGCGGTACAGCTGACAATGCTGGTGGTATGGCCATAGATGGTGGGCCAGTGGCTGGCGGCCATGGCTCCGGGGGTATTGTGGTGGTAGTAGTTGGCTCGTCCTCCATATCGTCCATCATGTTAGCGTCCTGTACGTCCGGCTCTTCCCAATCTGGTGGGTCTGGAGAGCCAGTAGGCTCCCTCTGTATCCGTTCTGGGCGCAAGGAATTGGTAGGTGGTGCTGGTGGTGCTGATATCGACCCTAGCTGTGCGAGATCTTCGATACTATCGTCATGGTCATCCTCATCTCGCGGATGTGGATGGGCATGGACCATACGAATGCGAACGAGCTCTTCCGAGTTGTTAATGATAGTTATGTGAAGCCAGCCACCACATTTGTAGCGTCGCATCTTGGGTCGAGCAGGACGCCGACTATTCTCCTTCGTACCATGGTTTGTCTGTTCGCCTTGCGGGATAGCAATCAGGCCAATGCCATAGAATTAGGGTAAATCCTACCATCAAGCTTGGAGCAGTAATAAGTTACAACGGATGAATTCGCCGCTTTGCGCGTCTTCTTCTGACTGCAGAAAGGAGAGACTGAGCATCCGTAGAGCATCGTATTGCATTCCAGTACCCACTTCCATCTTAATGCAGCCGCATCCCCCAGCATATCTCTCAGTTTATTTGCCTTCTGATGAAGATTATCCCCTGAGCTCCATGTACCCTGTTCGAGCGTAACAAAGTAATCCATGTCGAACGCCTGATCCTGATGGCGTTTAAGGCGCTCCAGAAGCTCTGAGTAGGGTAGCATCGGAGGCTGGTGCTTGAGATTGCCCCGTTTCTTCGGCGTCGAACCGTCGGTGGTAGGAACGCCGACCATGACACTCGCGTTGTTCTTGCGTACAATCTGGCGATCGGTACATGTTTTACAGGTCTTGAGATAGCCTCCACCATTGCGTTTGAAGGGAAAAGTCGTCTCGGGACCTTCATATCCGCATCTCCCACACTTGCGGATGGCTGCATTGCTTGATGAAGGCTCTGAGGGGAAGATGAAAACATAGATGTGCAAGATGCATTTCAGTCACGCCCGATGGGCATTCGACCAATAGCGGTACTACTCACCAGAATGCCAGGTGGTTAGCATGGCGCTCACTGCGAGATTCGGCCTAGTGTACTCGGGAGGAGGTTATACAAAATGTGACAATAGGATGTGTTGCACAGTAGTCGGGATGATTCAAGATAGATGATAATGTGTAATATAGATGACCGCCTGACGGTGCCCGGTAGTGTAGTAGTGTCGGTGCGCTAGGTACAAGTTATGACGGTAGTGCTACTGGCAAATGGGTGGCCGCTCCCAGCATTGGCAAGAGCAGCGTTACGTAAGCTCGGCGTCGGTTCCTGAAACTGTCACTTCATACTTCACACTTGCCAGTATATCAATGTCTATTAAGCATTGGTAACGATGCACTATATAGGGCCATTCTCCACCAAGCGGTGTAATTGTAACCCGACGAAATATCCACGTTCCAAGCGATCGAACTCGAATACTAACTATATCAGCTTGAGCTCCATCACATCCCTGGCAACCTCTAAAAGGCTTCCCTAGCTAGAGCACAAATATCATTTAAATATATTATGAATCAATTTATCATATACATACGATCTCCAGACAAGCAAAAGAGCAGTAAAACCGCCATTCCTGTGTCGATCCCAGCGCATTTGTCCTAGTACATCCTCCTAGCGGCATCCATGCCCTTTCTGATAGCGTCCAGCGCCTCTAGATTAGCCTTTCTCTTCTCTTCGCCCTCTCCTCGGTACGCGTCTTCCCACCACCTCTCTTCCTCAGGCACATCACGCCAGCCACCGGTCATCACCTTTACAAACTCCCTCCTGTTCGCGCGCAGCTTACGCACACGCTCCCAGTGCGGCGGCGGGTTGGTGATGGAATACGACACCGGGGTGGTACCGTCCTCCGTATGTGGCGGCCGTGTAGTGCACATACCATCCGACGAGAATATCATCGCGGGCGGGACGGTGATGCGGCCGATCTTGTAGCATACCTCGGCAACCGCGATACAATGCACGACGGCGCCGTCTGGTTCGCCTGCATCGCGTGTCAACTCCTTGAGGGCGTCGATCGGGTCTTTGCTACCAGAGACGGCGGCCACCCTCTCGAGAGTGGGCGGCGTGTTGTTGCCGTCGATTTCCCCGGGAGTGGCGGGTGTACGGTGGGATGATTTGAGCGCAGCGGGTGTATGGGATTTCGCAGTTTTAGAGCCAGGCTTGGGTTTGGTGACGAAACGGCCTGCGACAAAGACCTTTTGGCGTGTTAGTAATGAGGAATAGGACATGCCGTGTGGAAAGGAATATCATACCCATTTGGAATCCCAAGTAAGAATAGACACACGAACTTCATATGGCGTGAACATGGGAATTTCACGAATGAAATGGTAGTGTGTTGCTGTATAACAAGCATATTAAGGGCAAGACAAATAATGCGTGATTATGATTACTTGCCGCCAAGTGGGACCCATCCGCCAATACGCAAGAAGTTAGGGAAGTAGGTTACGGCGGCCTTGAACCGAGCATGGTCAAAGGTCTACACAAAGAGTGTCAGACATGCAAGAAGTCTAACAGTATTGGCTCCTGATGCACCTTTCCGTAGCTAGAGTTGCTCAGATGGCCGTTAAAGTCGCAGTCGTCAATAGCTGTGCAAAGAATAAGTTGCGGTCAGCTCTTCTGAACATGTGCAGGAGGACGCAATGATGTCGTACTAGCGCGCGTGTGGTAGACGGTTACTGCCTTGAATGGGTCCAATCCCACAGGTGATATAGTAGCATCGAACCAGTCATTGAATTTGGCTTGTCGAAGTCGACGAGACCGTGGATGACGGAGATATAAACCGATGTGGAGGAAGAAGGTACGGATGCGATAGAGAACCACAGACCGGAATATACGGACTAGACACGGCCGAGCAGATCATCAGGAAACATGGCTTGATGTAGTACAATTGAGACGAGTGTGAGTGTGGGTGGGACTGACCGTGCCATGTGAAAGGTGCAGACTTGATATTTACGAGTAATAAGAAATAAAATAGATATTTCAAGAACCGTGCGCGAGTGAAAGCTGGAGAAACCGTAGTTTTGAGAACGGGAACCAGTGCTGACGACAGTCTTTCTAGACTATCCCTAGAGTGCGCCAGGACAGACATAGTGGTTTGGGGCAGACCAGTGGTATGATATCCACAGGTGCAGACCTGGGTGTGTGCACCGGCAGTTCGGCAATGGGCTTGTTGTACCACCGGCGACCGAACCACTTCGAGATGAGATGTCTTAAACTCTTTCAGTTAACTATTAGACAAAGGAGTTGCATCCTCTTTCGAACCCTAGACCGTGACTATGGTATAGATGTGGCTTGGCTTCCCATGCCATGAAATGTCTCAGGCTTGAAGCTGGCTCCTGTTCACACTACACAACCACAATTCCCAAAGGACACTATGAAAATCCGTTGGGGAAACCATTCTAATAGTGCCGACCTAGTAATCACCGCATATCGAACTCTCATACACCTCACAAATAACCCAACGTAGAAAATTGTGCAAGGCTTGCATATGATTTTCAACAATCGCGGCGTGGTCATGTTCGGATATCACATGCTCGTATCCCACAATGAAAACGTGCAACGTTAAATAGCAGGATAATACGTAGTGGATAATACCACGCGTCACATTCGGCATCTCGGATTAGGGGCAAAGTCTGCATAATAACAATAATGACTCCTGGAATGGCAAATATACACATGAAATGAATCCTTGACTTCGATGACATGCAAAGATGTCGAAATTTTAGTTCCTATCATCTGGCAACAAAACACTCCACGCCACTCACGTTCAAAAATTTGACGTTACTGCCATGCAGTTCTGGTGACGACGCCGTTTGCGTGGTGTTGAACATATCTTGCTTTGGAAGCAGCGACCCCAATATATGACCCTTTTCATAGCGCCGGCTTAATTATATTGGTTACGTACCGTCTAGTTTATTCACCCAGTGCTTCCACGATATAATGATCGGCCATCTATTGGCTAAGATTTCAGCAGCACCTTTCCCAGTCACGAGTCGAGAATCAGACATCCCTGGAATCGTCAAGAACCCATGTTCTATCTGGTGACTCCTTAGAGGCGAGCCAACACCCCACACCTTATCACCAGGTGACCAAGTTTGCTATTATCATCAGATCCAGAGGCAGCTAGCTGAGACTACCTTATCTTGAAGCTTTAGACGCGGTAACAGCTGTTGGTATGGTTTCGGACTAGATGCAGATCAAGAGCAGGATATACAAACGTGTAAGCACGATTTTTGATGTGAAACAAGACAAAAATAGCAATTTCATATACAAGCCCGCACGCTGAAAACTAAGAACTTTTGAATATTGAAGAAGATGATAAGTTAGTGACTCCAGTACTTGCTTGATATGGTGTATTACATGATGGTGGACGCCACTTTCTCACGCCTAGATCAAAAAAGTAGCCAACAGGGCTCAGGTGATCCAAGAGGTGCATAAAGGTGCTTATCATATTGGTTTGTCAGAAAGGATTGTGTCCGTAGTATCTCCTGCGCCGCAGAAAGTGGCGCTGTAAAATCTTAGGCAGGCATGTCCGACACGGGGCGCACAAGGAGAATAGAACGTGGGATTGGCGAGGAGGATCACTAGCACCGGGTAGATCATTAGTGCAGTGTGGTTGTAGTACAATAACAAACCATCTAAGTGGAGAACAACTTCAGGTTGTGCGACTGCAATAACCTTGGGTGGTGTGTGTGTGTGTGTGTGTGTGTCGATCCTGCTTATGTTGAGCACATGAGGCCCTGCGGAGGACAAAAAGGGGGATTTGAGGCCGGATCTTGGCCCGATTTAGGTAGAAATGGGAGGTAAAAGTGGGTCACGAGAACAGCGCCTTGCAAGGACCTCTCCTCCCGCTCTCCGTATCCTCCACCTCGCTTTTTCTTGCCCCCTTCCACGCCCAACGAGCCCCTCACGTTTCTCATTCTAACGACACCGATTCTATCCGTTATTTTCACCATTTGATTTTCTGCTGTCAGTGTCCGTCTACGTTTGTGCAATCAGTCCTCCTAGCGCTTCTCTTGGTTCCGCACTCAACCCCATCCGCCACCCCCTCTGCTACTGTTTCTGAATCTCTCCATATCCGTTGCACAGACAAGCCATGGCAACTCACGGCCCTATAAACGGTGTTAAGATCTCTCGTGCGTAATTATCTCCTCCGTCGTGTCCGTCTGGCATTATGTCCCGAGGAGCTGATTATGGTCTTGTTTATTTTATTTGACTTTAACCTTTCTTGTCTTGTCTCCCTTCCTTGCCCTTGCTTTTCCCTCTCATCTCGTTGGATTTTTTGTGGTGGCCCGCGTGTCTCTTCGATCGTCGTCATCTACATCCGTTATCATTGTCCTCGTAATCTGCTCTCGCTCCTGGGATGCTACAAACAGCCATCGATGACCCTCACAAGGTTGTCAAGGTCCTCGCGTGCGACGGCAAGACAGCTGCGAACTGTGAGCTCTCGTATAGCAACTGCAAACTTGTTGGAAACGGCTCCTTTGGAGTCGTCTTCCAGGCCAAGCTCGCCGGCGTGCCTAAAGAGCGAGAAGATATCGCGATCAAAAAGGTCTTGCAGGACAAGCGATTCAAGGTTCGTGTCTCCGTCCCGTCACCTGACATGCATCCCTGGCTTGATCGCTGCTCACATCTGGATTGCATCATGATAGAATCGCGAACTTCAGATAATGAGGCTCGTCTCACACCCAAATGTTGTCGAACTGCGAGCATTTTTCTATTCCAACGGTGACAAGGTATATATATATCAATTTTATCATCTGGAACGGGCCGATCCGGACATCTGTTCTCATATCCAACTTTCTCAATACAGAAAGATGAGGTGTTCCTCAACCTGATGCTCGAATACGTCCCAGAGACAGTCTATCGTGCCAGTCGCCATTATGCCAAGTTGAAGCAACCTATGCCCATGCTGCAAGTTAAACTATACATGTACCAACTCCTTCGCTCTTTGGCCTACATCCACTCCGTTGGCATCTGTCATCGAGACATCAAGCCTCAGAACTTGCTACTTAACCCGGCGACAGGTGTCTTGAAGCTATGTGACTTTGGCTCAGCCAAGATCCTCGTTGCAGGCGAGCCCAACGTGAGCTACATCTGCTCGCGCTACTACCGTGCTCCGGAGTTGATCTTCGGGGCGACGAACTACACAACCAACA
This sequence comes from Agroathelia rolfsii, assembly GCA_018343915.1. NCBI lineage: Eukaryota > Fungi > Basidiomycota > Agaricomycetes > Amylocorticiales > Amylocorticiaceae > Agroathelia > Agroathelia rolfsii. The sequence goes on along the minus strand of JABRWF010000007.1, from coordinate 2,075,034 downwards.
TCGGTATGGATCCAAGATGGTCTCATATATTATGTGGAGTATTTGACTCGTCGTGAAATATAGACATCTGGTCAACAGGTTGTGTCATGGCCGAGCTCATGCTCGGTCAACCGCTCTTCCCCGGCGAGAGCGGCATCGACCAACTGGTTGAGATCATCAAGGTGTTGGGCACACCTTCCAGGGAGCAGATCAAGACGATGAATCCCAACTACATGGAGCACAAATTCCCACAGATAAAGCCTCATCCTTTCTCAAAAGTAAGTGGAATGTTGAATACCTTTCAGAGCTATTTTTGCTACCGGCGCTAAACGAAAGCGATCGTTGTTGCCTGTGTGCATTGACAGGTGTTCAGGCCGCGTACAGCTCCCGAAGCTATTGATCTCGTGTCCAAGCTCTTGGAATACACGCCTGGTGCTCGTCTGAGCGCCATCGAGGCCATGGTACATCCTTTCTTTGATGAGCTCAGGGCGGAAGGGGCTAGAATGCCGAATGGAAAGGACTTCCCACCTCTGTTTGACTTTACTCGGGAAGGTGAGTATGCCGTCATCGGCAATTTGTCGTGGGGTATGACAAGATGCTAACGCAATTGGGCCCTGTGCTTTCGTGTTTCATTTCCTTTTCTCAGAGCTATCCGTGCGCCCAGAGTTGATTCACAAGCTGGTGCCTCCGCACCATGTCCAAGAGCTGCAGTCACGGGGCATCGACATCGACAACTTTGTGCCGATACCGTTGGAGCAAATGAAGATTACGTTGGACTGATACGGGGCCTCTCGTTGCGTGAAGAGCTCAGAGGGTCGAGCCAATTTGTATTATCGCGTTGTATATTCACGTCGTCTCGTCGCTTTGTATGTACTGCATTACTGTTTACGTCACTATTTCCTTCTCTTTTACCATCTTCCCAACCTTTGCCTAAACAATACATTTGCTGTTCCACCATGGACGATAATTTCCCCATACGGCGTAATTTAGGTTGAGCACGACATTGTTAGCGAGTGTTGCTGCCCTTATAGCTGGGTGGCGGGTCACGTGAAGGTGGCGCCATGACTGCGCCAGATTGAGTCTTTTGCTCGTCTGGTTGTGCAAGTGAGAAGATCTTGTATTAGATGTTTGCTCATGCCTTCTTTACATAAATCCACCTCGGATCCCTTCATCTCCTACCACGGCATGGCCGCCTCCTCGTCCTCGACATCAGTCTCAGCATCATCAGTAGCATTGACTGCATCTCCCTCTAAGGCCTCAGGCTACGTCTGTGATACCCTCCCAGCACCTCGTCTCGCTTCCGCAACAGCCGCCGCTGCACGCGACCTACAGCCCCCGCCGTCGGTGAAGAGGATGGACCACCCCTTGCATCATGAAGCAGACGAGAAGAAGTCAAGGGCGGTCTCTGCTAACACTTCGACTCCGCCAGCGGGTAGGAAGCTATGTGTTCGACACCAACGGATGGCAGATGAGGGGACGAACATGAAGTTGCAGCAGGTAAGACCTCCTTGTATGCTCAGCTAGCCATATCTAATACCTACATGTGTATTCAAGTCACTAGACGGACTGTCCATCGAAGAGCGAGAATCGATCAGCGCCGTTTGGTCTAATTTCTCAGCATCTCCTCATCCGCGCCGTGCAATCATCTTACAAGGGCTGCTAACCATGTGTTGTTTTTCGCAGCTGTCCATGCTCAGCGAGCAGCTGGGCTCCATTATCCGCCTTGACCCCTTCTCCGTCCTGCCTGGCGAAGTTGCTATTCGCATTCTGGGCTACCTCGACGCTACCTCCCTCTGCCGTGCGGCACAGGTTAGCCGTCGGTGGAAAGTCCTCGCCGACGACGACATGATCTGGCGCGGGATATGCGAGCAGCACATTGGCCAAAAGTGCACCAAATGCGGGTGGGGCCTGCCAGTGCTGGAGAAAAAGCGTCTCGGCCGTAGCGGCTCTTCTTCGGCCACAGCGACCGTCTCATCTATTCAACAGCAACATAGTCATCATCATCATCACCACCACCATCAGCAGCAGCAGGAATCATCACGGACTAAATTAAAAAAACGCGAGTTAGAATCATTAGATCCTTCCGATCCCTCTTATTCGCAATACGAGTCTGGACAACGAAGTGCAAAACGGCAGCGGGCCGGGAATAACATGGTCAATGCTGTGGCTGGCCCTGGCCCTTCCTCGTCTTCATTTCGGTCCATGAAGTCTTCTTCTTCTTCTTCCTCTTCGGTCGACGCTTTTGCTTCATCTGGGCTATCACCTTCATCGATGGATGAGGGCGAGCATTCATCATCCTCATCACCCTCCTCATCCTCATCATCGCTATTGATATCAAACACTAGCGAGCCGCCCATGGCTGCCACGCGGCCGTGGAAGGACGTATACAGCGAGCGCCTCACCGTCGAACGCAATTGGAGGCGCGGTCGATACAAGGTCCGTACACTCAATGGCCACACCGATGGCATCATGTGTATGCAGTTCAGCGAGTCATTGTCGCATCCGTCGTTTCCCATCCTGATCACTGGCTCATATGATCGAACGGTACGCGTTTGGAATATGGACACAGGTCAGGAGGTCCTCGTCATGCGCGGACATACGCGCGCTGTCCGTGCGCTCCAGTTTGACGAGGCGAAGCTGATCACGGGCAGTATGGATCATACCATCAAGGTCTGGGATTGGCGCAAGGGGCGGTGTATCCGCACGCTCGAGGGGCACACTGAGGGTGTTGTTTGTCTCAATTACGATTCCAATGTTCTCGCGAGTGGAAGTGTCGATGCTACAATCAAAGTGTGGAACTTCCGCACCGGCGAGGCCTTCACCCTCCGTGGACACTGTGACTGGGTAAATTCGGTGCAGCTCTGGGACTCGACGAGCAGCGCGCCGATATCATCGACGACGCTGGTCCCTCCTTCCTCGTGTTCTGGTAGCTCTTCTCCCATGCATTCCAATGCAGGTCCAAATATCGATCCAGGAAAGATGCTATTCTCGGCGTCGGACGATGGCACTATTCGACTCTGGGATCTGACCACGCGCTCGTGTGTGCGGCAGTACAGCGGGCATGTAGCCCAGGTGCAAAGCATGAAGCTGTTGGTCATGGATGAGGGTTGCTCAGACGCCGTGGATGAGTCTGATTCTTCGTCCGCAGCGACTATGGTTTCTCGAGGGGGCTCAAGTGACCTTGATGCCAATACGCCCACCCGCTCTCTTACACCGTCCGCGCCGTTGTCGGGTCTGACACTAGACGACGTACACTCTACCAGCTCCTTATCTTCACGGCGGACGCCAGTGCTGATCTCAGGCAGCCTGGACAACACGATCAAGTTCTGGGACATCAATACCGGCAAGGTCCTCCGCACGCTCTTTGGGCATATCGAGGGCGTCTGGGCCGTCGCCAGCGATCGGCTCCGGCTCGTGAGCGGGAGCCACGATCGGACGATCAAGGTCTGGGCGCACGAGGACGGCAAGTGTACGGGCACGCTCGTGGGGCACACCACGCCTGTGACGTGTCTAAGTCTGGGCGAGGATAAGATCGTGTCTGGTAGTGAGGATGGAGAGATTCGGATTTGGAATTTCAGCTGAGAGGAGGAGGCTTGCTCTGCCTGCTAACAAAAAAAAAAAAAAAAAAAACGGATGCGAAATAGCAACGACGATGATATAACAGGTTGTGGTTTGTGTGTCTTCATTTGTGTTTTATGTGTGTAGGATTAACTCGACAGCCAACATGGACGAGTTTGTGCTGAGCTCTGTCTGTCGATCATGCGACTTTTCTTTATTTCTTCAAGTTTCCCAGTTTTCTTGATGATATCCCATTTACTTTTCTTATCTATGAATTTATACCTTTTTTTTCTTCTTTTTTAAATACTTCCATTGTTCTTGGGTACGCATAGTAATTACTGTATTTTGAATACTTCCTACATACATAGACGAGTTGAAACAATCATCATGTAATGGATAAAGAGGAAAAAGTCAATCATATCGCGTTGTAATATTAGTATGGGCTGTATGTAAAGTTTGGATAATTACGTCGGTGTGTGCAATATGAGATTATTACGAAGTGCAATATGCTTGTGACGTGGTCAATTTCTCCGTATGGAATGGACGATGAGCGAATATGTATGCATTAGCCCTCGCATGGCGGGAGCAAGATGAAGCGTGCTGCACGATGGCATACAATCCGTGTATGATATGCCAGCTGGCGACGCTCCTTTATGGTTGTCGGGAACAGTATCAAGCCGTGTGATTAAGAAAGGAATAGCGTGTATCTGGATAGTACTTCCTCCTTCTAAGAATACGAATACTCTAGGTATCCAAGCATCTACCTGCTGGCGACCATGATGACGTTTCAGAACTGGGATTTGATAAATGTGATGTCACTTTTGTGGAGATTGCGTCGTCGTGCAAGGCGTGCGTGTATTGTCGTTGCGACGAGGAAAATGAACTGCCGAGAAAAGAGAAGCAATAGTGCAGAGTAGAGAACCCAAATGCCAGATTTGAGAGTAATAGCCCTAAAACGTTATGTCTTTTAAGCCCACGTGGGAAAGTACCGAGAGAGACGTTTCGTTATTGTCATCTTAAGAGGGAGGAATCAATTCCCCATCTGAGTGCGTCGTCTATGCCTGATTGACCTTCTTCGTTGACTGGGGTGGGAGGCGTCAAAACGACTACAATCGGGCAGCGGGGTGTAGATGGCCCCTCGACCTCCTCCTCGTTAGATGATATGCTTTTCTCGTTCAAGTCTATCACTGCCTCAGGCTTTGGCTGAGCGGCGTCGTGCCCGGTCGGACTCAATCCCCTAGTTGATTCGACGTCGCCCTCAGACTGGTCTTGGCGGCGCTGCCGGCTGAATTTGACCTGGACGACTACCACGCCAAGGGCAAGAAGGATGACTAGGAAGGCGATAGAAATGATGATCAGAGCTGTGAAATGTATGTTGGCTGTGATGAGCGGACGGGTGGGTGCAATGATCCATATTGAGAGAAACGTACTGGGCATGAATGGAGCCAACATCTTGCAGACTTGGCTTGAGGAGGGGGGTTGGTGGGCTGCAGCAGGAGCTGGCTTCCCCAAGCACAAGCTGGCGATGTTAAGAGGAGGGCGAGCAGTCGAGCAGATGCCATGGCTGGTAAGCGTATTGCCAGCCGCTCATTTATGTCAGAAGACTTTCTTTAACCAGGAAGCGGCTGGGGTCATAATGGAAAATAGCTAAGATAGGAATGCAGGAGCACTAGCGTCGATCGGTTTAGCTGTAAGAGAGATGGTGTTGGAGCAAACAGATTGAACTTGTAGTAGTACAATAACTATTACTAGGAACTCGGATAATGATGACGAACAAAGGCGGTTGCGACTCCAGTCAGCCACGGCGACCTCTCTGCTATAGGCTGCCATTACTAGTAGTAGGACATCTCTTAGGCATCTCGCTCGACGACAGACGGCTTGCTATATTCTGCTCGGGCTCTTGCTGGCTATAATATACCATATTTACTTCTGCCTTTTCCTTTTTCACAAGTACTATTAATTCAACCCCGTTGCGACGGCGGTAGTCGACTGCAACTGAACTGATCGCCCGGCGCAACAACGACCATTCCCACCCGTCCTGCTATACGGTGTATACGCACCAGTCGTAGAGAATCATTGTTCACTGCCTTGTTGGCCGCTGCTGCTGCTTCTTTGAAGAGAAAAAAAAAGGAGACCTGCGTTCCAATCGTGGCACATTGTCTTTATCTTCCACCACACACGCACGGCTTACACCCTCAAGAGACGACCAACACAGCTCAGATATCTTCCACTGATATCCGTTTTCTATTGCCTTATCTGCGCCCATGACATCTTTTCTGGGCAAGATCAAGGGTCGCCCACGGCAGTCATCCATCTCTTCCAGCCAGGACCTCCATGACCGCTCTATACCATATGATCAGCTAGACACCCCCTCTCGTATGCCTCCCGCCGTAGGCACCGTATCCCAGGGCCTGCGCGCAATCCCAGCCATCTCGGCCCCAATCACAAACCCGACTCTGACCTCCACTGGCACCGAGTTCAATTTCGCCAGTGGTAGACGAACCTACTCCGACCGCGACATTCGCTCTCCCGCACCAAGCTCCTCCTCTTCCTCATCTCTCGCCGACCAACAGTCTCGCGCCTCTGCCACGCCACGCCCGAAGAGCTCCAACTCACGCCAGCTACGGCGGAGCGAGGCTTCCTCCTCGTCTGGACGCAGTCCCTCGGGCTCCGACTTTCCCCCGATGCCCTTCCCGCCCTCATCGCCTACGATGTCATCAGCGAGTAATACCAATCTACCAGTGACGCCATCAAGCTCGCGCCCCACGTCCTCCATGACCTCGCGCTCTGATCTTACTAGCGGCGGCGGCATGCGTAATTCGCGCTACCCCTCCTCGGCCACGAGCACATCTTTTACTTCCTCGACGCACGAGTATACACCGCATCCACACCTATCGCATCTCTCGCATCTCTACCACCAGGCCAAGCACGGCAGAGAGACGTTCAACTTCCCGCGCCCGGAGGACGATGAGACGATCGAGGAGCTCTTCAAGCAGGTCGTGCGCACCCGTGAGCTGGGCGACCTGAACGGCATGACGATCGAGCAGAAGTGGCAGCTGGTGTTCAGCGACGAGCAGCTGCGCTGGAAGGAGCAGCTCCAGCGCGAGGAGCAGGAACGGAAGCAGGGCGAGAAGGGACAGGCGCTCGCGATCGTCGAGGGCTCGCCGCAGTGGTATATCAAGAAGTTTTTGGATCGCACGATTACTCCTAAGCAGGCGCAGAGCCTGATGGTCTCGTTGCGTGGCAATCAGATGGTGTATGTGGGCAATTTTCTTATATTTTCTTAAGGGGTAGCATACTGATTGGTTACCCGTCTCATAGGTGGTTTCATGAGTTTATAGATAGCAAGGGAACTTCCGTCCTTGCAAACACTCTCGCACACATCAGCCGTCATCATGGCCCGAATCGGTGCGTTCTAGGAAAATTTCGTATCCTTTTTATCATCCTGCATAGTACCCACATCACTTTGTAAAGACGCCCACCCCAAACTGACCTCGAATACGAAATCGTCAAATGCTTGCGATTCATCTTCAACCAGCGCTTCGCCATCGAAGAGGCCCTAAGCCACAACCAGATCGTCACACAGATCGCATCCTCACTCAACTCGCCACACTACCCTACGCGACGGCTCGTGGTCGAGGTCCTCACTGTCGTCGCCTTTTGGGAGCAAGGGCGCGACCATGGCCTCGTCATCAACGCGCTCGAGGCGCTCAGCATCACGAACAACGAGACAAACGGGCCGTTTGCGTACTGGTTCAAGTCGTTTGAGCAGGCGCTTGTGGGCCGTGGGAGGATGGGCACGCTCGTCGGTGCGAGGGACGATATCAGGAAAGGCAGTGGTGGTGTCGATACTTCGCTGAATGATTATACGGTAATGAGGACAACAAATTACTATTTTATAACCAGCTGTCCCTAATCCCCCCCCCCTCCCAATCTCTCTAGCTCACCAACCTGGTACTCATCAACGCCCTATTCGAGTTCGTCGACGACCTCGATCTGCGGCTGCACTACCGCTCGCAGATGGAGGCCTCAGGCCTCCAGCGCATCATCGCGCTCTGCTCCGAGTTCGGCGTGGAGATGATCGACAAGCAGCTGCGCAAGCTGCAGGAGCGGCTGGACGAAGACGAGGCGCGCCTGCGCGAGCAGCTCGACGAGGAGATCCTGCACGACCTGAACAACTCGCAGGACGTGTACAACGCGATCCAGGCCCGTACGGGCGACACAAAGGCGCGAGACTATTTCCTGAGCATGATGCAGCACCTGCTCCTCATCCGCGAGGAGGGGCCCGCGATGGTGCATTATTACCAGCTCATCGACTCGCTTGTGACGGACGTGGTGCTGGATAAGAAGCTGGCCGGCGCAGAGGCGCGCCTGGGCCTGTCGGTCTCGAATATCATTGACCGGTTCAATGACTCGGATCGCATGCAGGGCGCGGAGCAGGAGCTGGCCGAGGCGCGCGCGCAGATGGCGCATATGAAGCTCGAGTTGGAGTCCACGCAGCAGCAGGTGGCGCAGGGCGGGGACGGCCTCGTCGGCCAGCTGCAAGAAGAGCTCGCGCGCGTGGAGGGCAAGCTGGCTGTCTCACGCGACAAGGCCTCACGGCTTGAGGAGCAGATCGAGGCGCAGAGGAACGAGTATGAGATGCGGATCGATCAGCTTGAGGCGCAGATTATGGAGCTCTTCCGCATGCTGAAGGAGTTTGGGTCGGGTGTCGATAAGATCCTGGATACGACGAATATGGATGTGGAGACGAAAGTATTCATTGACTCGTTGGAGAAGAATCTGCAGAGGGGCAGGACGTTTGGCATCCTGGAGGGGAGTGGTCGGTGGGGGAAAAAGAAATCTGGTGCTGGAGGTGGTGCCAATGGATCGTCGGGTCGTGGTGATTCTGATGAGGAATCGGGGCCGGGTGAAACTGATGCTACAGTAGGCAAGTCCAATGGTCGCAGCTCGAGAAAGAAAGGCAAGGGTGGCAAGCAAGGGGCGTATTATTCAGCTGCGGCAGATGGACCGAATGGGACGAGAAATTCGCAGTTTATGGATGCCGACGACGCAGATGCGCAAGAGCAAATGCAACAGCAGCTAGCTGCAGGAGTTGCATATGTGTGTCTTTTCCTTTTCCTTTCTTTTTATCATGCCGACTTGCTTATATTTTCTTCCAAGTACTCTCCTAAAGAAGGCAGTGCCGGCTCTCGCAGCATCCGAGGCTCTCCCCGTAGGCAAAAGTCGGATGTCGACGTCGGCCCTTCACTCTCTCGGATATACAAGAACAAGCATCTTCGCGCGCCAGGCAAAGGGCTTGGAGATGTCACCGAGAGGAGTGAATACAGCATGGACGAGCAGGATGCTGAGAGCGAGTTCGACCGCTCTACCACAAGAAGCGGTTACACTGGGATGACTGAGGACAGCACGCCGACCAGTGTCAGTTCCGTCGCATCAGATGGCAAAGCCGAAGGTGGAGGCGGAAGCGGAGGTGGAAGAGCTGGTCTCACTTCTGGATCGCAGGCCGATCACCCTAGTAAAAATTCGGTAAGAAGGAACGGCAACACGTCTTCTTCTGCCGTCGATCCAAGCTCTCAGAGTCCATCGAAACTGCCAACTCTCCTGGAGGAGGGAGATGGGACAGGTCAACCCGGGTCTGCATCTGCAACTTCATCATCAGGGCCCATACTCTCAGAAGCTGAAGAGCCGTCATCATCAGCTCCTCCTCCCCCTCCCCCTCCTCCTCCGCCACCACCACCACCACCACCACCTCCGCCTGGTTCTTCAGGAGCTGGACCACCCCCGCCACCACCCCCGCCACCGCCTCCTCCAGTCGGCTTCAAGGGCATGCCTTCTGCAAACTTATCCGCGCCACCACCACCGCCACCACCACCAATGCGAAAGATACCTGGTCAAGGTCCTGCCATCGCCAAAGGCGGTGCAAAACTTCTAGGTGCTGCCTTGACTATCGACGAAATACGCAAGGGCATGTCCGTCACACCCAATACGAAGATGAAGCAACTGCAGTGGGACAAACTGGGCCAGCCCCAGGTAGCGAGGACGATTTGGAACGAAGAAGAGCCGCAGAGGGAAGACTTGATTATCAAGAAGTTCCAAATAGATGGTGTGTGGCAGGAGATGGAGGAGGATTTCAAGGCCAAGCAGCTCGTCAAGCGAGATATGGGTAAGGCAACGTCAAACTTCTGTTTATTGCTTCATGATATCAATTCATGATTTCTTTTAGATCGACTCAAACGTGCTGAGCTTAAGAGTGTGCTTGATCCACAGACCAAGAAACGAGTTGGTAAGTTCCCTGATTTTAAATCATCGTGGTTCTTGCCCAGCTCACTTCGAGAAAAAAAAACTCAGAAATCCTCATCCATCGCGCAAAGAAGCTCTCGCCAGAAGAAATCGCGAGGCGGATCAAGGATTTCGACCAAGAGTTATGTACACAAGTCTTCCTCAGCGAGCTCAAGCCTATTCTTCCCACACCTGAGCAGGTGAAGTCATTTCTTTATGCGGCGATATCCAGCTCAATGTTAATGTTTTTTTTTACAGATTGGAAAACTTAACGTCTATCGTAATGCTGATGAGGCAGAACTCGAAACGCTACATCCATCGGATCGACTTATGGTAAAGCTCATACAAATAGACCGCCTTGGCCCACGCATCGAAGGCATGTTGTACAAATCTACCTTCGATGAAACATGGGGCCTATTAGACGATGTGCGTGTATATGCCATGTGAACATACTATTCTTGCTCATCTGCTGCAATAGAGTGCTAGGAAACTTTCTGACGCAGGAGACGCCCTTCTTCATGCCAAAAAGTTCAAAGAGTTGTTGAGTGTAAGACAATGCTGCACTTTACTGCAATGTGTGATTCTGAATACTCTAATAAACAGCTCATCCTTCTCATCGGAAACTATATGAATGGTACTGGTATCAAGGGTGGCGCCTTTGGTTTTAAGGTTAGCAGTATCAATAAGGTATGATCAAGTTTTATCGCTCGACTCGCAGTGTCGTTAATCCCCTGCTCAGCTCGTCGACACCAAATCCGTCAACAACACCACATTATTGCATTTCCTTGAGCGAACAATTACCAAGCATTTCCCCGACATGGAAAACTTCCTAGACGAGCTCAACAAGCCTGCTGAAGCATACCGGAGTGCGCATTTACAAATCCTCCTGTCTTTGAATTTTTTTGTCTAATCCATTTTCTTTACTCTCAGTAAACCTTCAGGACATCCGCAAAGGTCTAGGAGAGCTACGAGAAGGCCTGAAGCGCATCAAAGCTGATCTCAACACCCACTTCTCTGACCTCGACCAAGCCGATCGTTATGGACGACAGATGTGGAGTTTCGTCAGCAAAGCCACCAACAGGGTCGAAGATTTGGTGGACGAGACTGACAGGGCTGACCACACATTCACCGATGCGATCAAGTACTATGGCGAAGATGAGAAGAACATGTCATCTGCCGAGTTCTACGGTATCTTCAAGACGTTCGTCACGTCTTACAAGGTATTTGTATTTTTTTTCTGCCTTTCCTGGGTCGCTTAGTTGTGCTCATCATCTGCTTATCTAATAGAAATGCAAATCTGACAACCAGACGGCTGCCGAAGAAAAGGCTGCGGCGGAGAAACGGAAGCTCCTTGCTGAGGAGAACAAGGCTAGACGGGCACAGGAGGCGTCGATTTCTGCGGACCCTGAAGATTCTGCAGTGCTCGACAATCTTATGAAGAAATTGCGCAATGGGGATGTTGTTGGCCGAAGAGCACGGCGCACGCGCCCAGCACCGGATAACAAGCCTATCATTCCTCTGGACTTGAAGATGGATGATACAGGCACTGCAAACGTCGCTCTGGATATGCTTGCGCAGCTGAGATCGGAGTTCCCCAATGCAGAAATCACTACTTCATCTTCGACTACCACAGTGCGGCCACGGAGAACAAGGAGGAGGTTGGAAGGCGTTGCAGAGGACACGGACAACATGATGGAATTCGGAGATCTGGGTACACCGTCTTTGCCGTCTCTTTCCGTCCTACCAGAGTCTACGACAGACTAAATACCATGCCGATTCATCAGCACTCAGAGAGCATTATTACTAATAGAACTGTTGGGACCCTAGTGTACCTTCTTCGGTTTATTATGGTGATAGGACCTACCTACCGGATTCATGCATTATTTTATTCATGCCTTACGATTTTTTTTCTTCCTTTATTCTTCTTTCTTTTTATCATTTCATTCCATGCAATATCCATGCCCGTGTATAGTTTATTTGTAGCAAATGATCTTCATGCAATTTTGACTACTAAAGTTGATACGTGTGCCCCTGTAAAACACGGTCAAAGCCAGGTCTTCCATCTCAGACGAATATGTATACACACTATAACTTATATAGGGAGGCTGGTGGGATGGCCGAGCGGTCTAAGGCGTTGGATTTAAGCTTGCTTCTTGCTTGCAAGTGATTCCCAATGGGGGAAACTCCGCGCGGGTTCGAACCCCGCTTCCACCATACTTTTTTACTCATGACAGTTGGAAGGTGCCAGTTCTCCTTCGAATAAATTTCATTGTTTTTGCATAGAGGTGTACATTCTGTTTATACTGTTACATACTTTGGCTATGTTTTCTGGGCATCAAAAGAACTAAAGAAAATCAGGTCAAGAATCAATTAATAATGAAATAGCATTAAGGTAGAGTCCTGCTTACCCCTGAAATACTGTCTTGGCCTCCTGGGTTTTGTCGAACACTAGGACACACGTTACATTAAACATGCAGAGTAGAAGAACGTTCTGGTAGAACCGGTACGTACCGACGTGATGGTTTGAATGTCTCGGTTTCGGGCGTGTCGAAGAAATTTCCCATGGAGCTAGTTCCTCCCGGCGCCTCTCGGACTCGCCTGTGATACTCAGTAGGGGATCATATACATGCAAGATTGCTAAGCGTACCTGCTCGGTTTGGGAGCGTTAGTGTTAGCAGGAGCATTATCATCATCGTCATCATCGAATCCTTTTTCCTTTTCTTTGGCTACTTGACTAGCGACCGGTAGTGGAGGCGCAGTAGAGAGTGCATCATCATCATCGTAGTTGAAGATGTCGGTGTGTCTGCGAATGGGCGACGCGAACTCTCGTGTCTTCTCTTTCGTTGGAGTGGCTGGATGCAATAAAAGAATCAACAGGTCTGTCCAATCATGGTAAGTTTTATGTGTTGTGTTTACTAACCTGTCGGATTCAAGGCCCCAGCATCTCCGCTTAGTTTGCCAAATTGAGCATACTCTGCTTAGGTGTTAGCAGATCTACGATGAGAACAGTGCGAAGACATAGATACTTGGTAGTTTGGATATATTGGTAAAGTTGGTATCGACGGTGACGCCGGCGTATCTTCAAGTTCAGTTGTGGGTGAGCTGTAAAATAAGGACATTAAGCGAACATGAGTGACTAACTTGAGGAATTCAATAAGTGATCTCTTTGTGAATACGATACGGGTGTCGTCCCAGTCCAACATGCCTAAAACAATGGATGAGCTATGTGCGGCACATATAACACACTGGATCTGTACTAGCCTAGATTAGAGGGCCATTCCTTCTCATTGCCTGTATCGACGGCATTGGTTGCAGTGAATCTACGAAAAATGTCACAATGGGCTGCATTTAAATATATATATATAAAGGAAACAAACGTAGCAGGCATCTCGGGCTTTGTTTTTAATAGGGGGATTAGAGTACGTGGTTGTTTGAATGAGAGTCTGATAGCAACTGCTGCCAGTGCCACTGTGATCTTGGCCCAGTGGTGACGACCGGCGGTGAGTTCGTGGCATTTCAACATTTGGACTTCTGATCATGAGGTCACAGACTCTGACTCTTCCATTTGACATTGGCATTGCGACTTCGCTTCACTTCAGTCTTCAAGTTATCGCTTGGATCTCTTTCGAGGCTGGTTGAGCTGAGCTGAGATAACAACTGAAATTCCCTCGCATCGTGTACTCCCCAACATCTCTTCACCGCGTATGTGTCTACGTCAAGTATCACTCGGGCCAGCTCCCGTCCCATAGTTGGCAAGAATGATTTCAGAACACTTACACCATCATCATGATAGCCAGACTCTATATTATTTTGTAACCCAATAGGGCTCAGTCCTCATGAGTATGCTCTGTCGTCCGTTGACGATCACTGCTCGCAGAGCGCTTCTCAGTCGCTCACATCCACGCTTTCTCAGTTCCGATGCCTACACCCATACTTCCAACGTGCCAGACGCTTCAACAACCACAACGCCAAATGGCCTCTCTCCAAAGCAACGTGAATCTTTAGAGAGTGCACTACGTGTTGATCAAGCCGGAGAGGTGGCTGCGAACTGGATTTACAAAGGCCAAATGGCAGTTCTGGGTCGTGACGCCAAGTTAGGACCACTTATCCAAGTATGCCACCTACCTTTGGACAATACTTCACATTTGATTACTTATGGCAATTTTATCAGGAAATGTGGAACCAAGAAAAAAAGCATCAGATTGTCATGGACAAATTGCAGATTCAACACCGTGTCCGTCCGACCGTCCTCCTTGATGTCGCCAAAGTGGCTGGTTTTGGTCTGGGAGCAGTGACTGCACTTATGGGAAAAGAGGCTGCCATGGCATGCACCGAAGCTGTCGAAACTGTTATTGGGGAGCACTACGACGAGTAAGCTGTTTCTCGTAAATAACTTCAGAGGGCGTTTTGTTTATGAACTTTTGTCTTCCCTAGTCAACTAAAGGATCTTGAGGCACTTCCTACATCTCACCCAAGTGTTCCCCTTCTTAGAGGTGTTATCAAGGAATTCCGTGATGACGAACTTGAGCACCTGGATATTGCTGTTGAACACGATTCTCAGCGTGCACCAGCCCATGCGTTACTCAGTACTGTGGTGGGAACTGGATGTAAAGTTGCCATTGAGCTCTGCAAGCGTTTTTAATTCACATTTATGATCGTATAAGCCAACGTCAAGCTGCTAGGATGCAGCCGTTATCAACTGTATTTGCTCTGAAATATTTTGACTTCAATAGAATCAAGTACAAAAAGTACTTTCTTTAGCCATCTAGGGATTGCTGTAGGAACAGCTCGAAGAAGTGAGATAGAAATCTAATGCTGTATCCAAGAGTTGCAAAAGCGGGACGGGACAGTTTAAACCAGTGAGGATTTCATTAGAACTGGCGGAAGTCATCTACGATTGAGAACGAGCCGCTGCGGTCAGAGACTCGCCCTTCTTTGCACCAATCCAGCTGTACTTATACTGAAAAGCAAACCGTCAGGGGTCTGAATGTAAACTTAAACTACAGCAGGAAGCACTGTACGCACATGGAGGTTGTTGAATGTGTAGTATAAAGCACCAGGAATGGCAATCAACCCAACAATAGCCGCAATCGTGCCACGGTTGGTGAAACGGAAATGCCTGTAAGCATCCTCACGCTGCACAAAAAATGACAATAATAAGGACAAGGACACGATGAAAAGGTATAAAGACCGCACCATGTAGTTCCATCTTTCGACGGCCGGATCCAGCTGAGAAAGCGAATGAGTCTCAAGTACGCATTCCCAGTGGAGACAAGAAACCTACTTTAACAACGTCTGTATCCGTATCAAGGTAAGCTATTGCAATTATGCATCACCTAAGGAAGACATACCGTGACCGCCAGCCATGTTGTAGTAGAGAGTGTGTGTATTCGGAGTCGGGTGTAAAGGGAGCAAGTGAACAAAGGCGGCGTCACGAGTCGGTGGCGCGAATTACCACAAGCACACACAGCTTCTTCCACGACACTCATCATCGTTGCAACTGGATACTAGCTTCCACAGTCCAGAGTCAGACCACTGCGTAGTCAACTCATACTACCATGTCATATCATAGCAGGGAGTGGGACAGAGGAAAGGACAGCTGGCAAGATCATCGTGACAACAACTGGAACGAGGGAGGATGGGGTGGGGGACGGGATAGAGGAGACGATGACTATTATGATGGCAAGAGAAGAAAGTACAATGATGGGGTTTGTAGTTGATTCATTTCAAGTCCCCGCAAGCATTGAATATATCTGGACCATACGCCTACGATCTAGGGATACAACAACTCTCGTCCACCCTACAATGATTGGAGGAATGAAGGTGGCGGACGCCAAAACGATCACTCATATAATCAAAACGGCCAGCGCGAACGCGGTGGCCCTCCGCACAAAAAGATGGTTCATAGTGAACCTAGCCCGCACGTTATCTTTCTTGGTCTAGATCCTGATTTCACAGAGGCAGACGTTCGTTTATTCCACTGCCTACGTTGATCCATGACTAAATTAACTCACCTCCTACTGAACCTACTAGCTGCAAGGGTATCTCTCCAACAATGGGTGCACTCTCGAAACCGTGACAATCATTCGCGACAGATCAACAGGCACTTGCCCATTCGTCTCATCCATACGCATCATATGATTGACGAGTATTTGCATGTGGATTTTTTTTTATCAAGGTGCATCGAAAGGCTTTGGGTTCGCCCAGTTCCCGTCTACAGAACATGCCAAGGCTTTTGTCGAGCCTTCCTTCCCCTTCGTCTCTGTACCTCCCCCAGCATCCCATGGCGCATCTGCCACAGCTGCTTACTACAAAGCGCTGGAGACCGGACAGCCCCACGGTGGCCGGAGAGTAAAGATTGATTACTCTCAAAGTGCAGCGCCTCACGACAAGCCACGTCAAAGGGCAAACGCCAATGATGGAACTAGGGATATCGGGACAACTCAGATACCTATACTACTCCTTCGTGGTCTGGATCCCCTCTCTGGACCACAGGCGATACATCAAGCAATGAAGTCATCATCAGGCCCAAATGTTGAGGGTGCCAAAGGAATGAAACGCATCATTCTCATCAAAGACAAACAAACCCTAGCTAGTCTGGGTTTTGCATTCGTGGAATTTGTTGATGTACAGGTACATTGATTCCCTATCTAATTCCTGCATAGATGGGAATGAGTTGACCTATATTCGCTGTTCAGAGTGCAGGCGCTACACTGGCAGCGACTATGTCTCCACAAATCCATCCTTCAGGATTCCGTATTTCCGACCGGCCAGTAGCGGCTTCTTGGGGTCATCAATACTCGTTCCAGCCTGTCGAAGACGCTCTCAGAGATGATAGCGCGGTATCTTCTTCTGTCGCACTGGGTGGATCCGAGGGATACTGGGTCCGCTACTGGGACGAGACTACCACAGTAGCGGCGCTTGAGTTTGAAGTTGAGACTCCTCAGCCAGCCGCGGCACCCACCAAAGATAAGGACAAAAAGAAAAAGGCAAAAAGTAAGCATCCTACGCCTCATTAATAAGACATACTCAAAACATTTCGTAGTTTCGGAACAGCCTGCATCTGTTGAAGCCACCACCTTACCAGTATTGGATAAGCCTGTGACCCTGAGCTTCAACAAGGGCCCTACTAAATCGGTTCCGTTTCTAACAGGTAAGCTCTGAAAGTGCTTCTGGCATTTTTATGCACTTCTGAGGCGCATCCATAGGTCCTGGTCCTGCCAAACCACAAGCGCCTGTGGCTCTTGGCTTTAATGAAGAGGAGAACGCTGGGGAGACAACAGAAGAGACAGAAACAAGCGGGGAATCATTCAAATGTACGCTTTTCCATGGCCTCTTCAAGATTTTATATTTATATTTCGCAGTAAATACTGGCAGGAAAGTAGCTCCTTTGATTGCCAGTCAAAAGGTATGTCAAAACATAACACTACCAAGCAACTTGCTGTCATCATACAAGCAATACTCATACATGACGATATCAACTTCCGCAGACGGCGAAAAATATCAGTAAATGGAATCAAGTGCAAGAAGACTTACGGACCGACGCCCCTGCTGCTCCTTTGCTGGTATTGCTTTTTCTGGCCTCACGCTCCTTGGAATGTATTCTGGACGCTGGCTCATCACGCTACATCCTAGGCTTCTGCTTCGACGGATCATGAGCCGACGGCTTCAACCTCGTCTGCTCTTGAGACACCCTACGAAGAGAAAGAACTCGAATTTTCTGATATGGAAGGGAAAACATGCTTGCTCTGCTCACGTCAGTTCAAGACAGTTGATCAGATCAAGCGGCACAATTCGGAATCAGAACTGCACAAGGCTCGCCTCTCTCACACAATTCATGATACTGTTTTCAAGACGGGTCTAACATTTTGCTTCTTTCTCCTATCAAATTACTCGCCTCTTTGTACCTGCTCGGTCACGGTCTCTTTTCTCCAAACGTTATCACAAACTACGATATTGTTCTACAGAAGAACTTGCAGGATAGCAAGCTCCGCGAGGTCGCTCGAGAGAAGCTAGCTAAGCGATCCGCCAAAGGTGTGGATGCCACGCCAGCAGGTGATGCTCCAAAATATCGGGACCGGGCATCAGAGCGTCGAGTGATGCATAATCAACCGGATATTCCGGTGCCATCCAGTGTCGACAAGGGAGCAGATAAAGCTGGCAACGGCAAGAAGCGATTTGCTGAAGGTCCACCTCCAGCTCCGCCAGCCCCACCAGCCCCTGTCAACCCTGGAAAGGACGAGAACAATGTCGGTAATAAGCTGCTGAAGATGATGGGCTGGACGGAAGGGTCGGGGCTTGGAGTAGAAGGCGAAGGTCGGGTGGATCCAATGTAAGTGACCATGTTTTCCAAGCGATTATTGCCAAAAATATGCATGAACCTAACTGATCTAATTGGAATCTTTAGTGAAACCGCAGTGTTTGCTCAAGGAGTCGGCCTAGGTGCCAGCAAAGGCAAGGAAGTTAGCAAGTACGCCGAGAGTTACAAGGGCTATGCCCAATCAGCGCGGGAAAGCGTAAGCTGCCTTTTTAGCTTTTTTGTTCCCCTTTCATTTCCAGACGCTCACCCGATTTTTTCAGGCCCGGGAAAGGTACGAAAGCTAAAAGCAATGCTACACATGTAATCATCATTGTTATCATGAATGTTCCTTTATCACTCGTCTTTTGAATCGTAATTATCCCATTCAATTACTATTGGCCTATTCTACTGTTTTCCAATGAAACACTGTTCCTGTGTTTCTTGATCTGTGACTGCCGGCCCGGCACAATGACTCGGGAAATCGGCCGCTAAAGAGATTCAGCATCGCAAGACCCTTCAGCTTGGCAATGAACTCGATGTGATGTTTGTCTGCTCTATCCATCGGTCCGGCCATACCGCAGCTACAGCTTCGTGATTTTAGCAACTCCGTTTGGATGATATGGTTACCTCATCATCACAATTTGCAAATATCTTGTTGGTCATGGACTACAGTTTGAAACTGGACGAATCTTCTTCTGCCGACAGCCTTGGTTGCTTGAGGCGACTCGGATCGGAGGGCCTTCGATGATGCCGCCGGGATGTATGTGGTAAACAGCAATGGTTTCATTGCTATCTGCCACCGTTGTACTTTGGCCGGTAGCAAGAGTCTTCCATCAGGTGAGTTGGAGAGAGTTTTGGTACGACAATACATTTTTATCCCGATTGGTACGGTATCAGTCTTACCGATTGGGCGGTAAATCGTTTGCAGATGTATTGAACATGAGTGTCATCTTCCAAATCCGTTAGACGACTTGACAATGAAGCAGTGCTGTTTCTATAGCATGACAGTGGATGAGCTCCAGTCTTCAACGATTAAGATATTGCAATACCTGCACTTGTGACCTAGAGATCAACTAACTTATGTAATGCAATCCACTCAATTCTACCATCCTTGCAAGCCTGAATATTATCCGGGTCTGTTCTCATTTCTCACCAAGTCAATGATGAACGCTGAGCACTAAGCGTCGAGTATTGGCTTTAAGGTTCTACCACATATAACACAGCCTATAGGTACCTCTCAGTCTTGGCTGGCCTAGTGCAGCAATGCGGCTGAGCGCCAAGATTGTGAGTTCATGTTCACCGAGAACAGCGGATGTAATTATATCCGAGTGCATGCTGTGATGAACGATACCTTGCTACGTTTGCGATAATCAATTCATGGCTTCCATTATACCGTACCTCTCCCACACACACAGGTAGAAAACAAATAAAAACGGCGTTTTTATTTTTATTTCTGTCTGTGTGACACGTTGTACCATCAGCGTGACGGAAGTGTCACAATAGTCACACACTCTTGCACTCATTTTTTTTAGCTTGATGCAGGACTTTGTTTTAAACTTACCAATTGAGACCAATCAGTAGTTGATACTGTTATTCCTACTTGAAAAAATCGGTATGTTTGAGGACTATGAACTTTTCCCCATGTCACGCTTACGTAATATGTAACGTTACATCGCGGACGATAACAAAATCATCGAGCCTTCCTACTCAGGCCCGACATGACAACCTGTAGTATGGCATGCAACATCATGATTACAATGATATGCCCAGCACCTCGAATAACAATAACCATGGCGGCGATGGCGTAGGATAACGGGACCCCTTATCAGACTGTGGGAAACGGGCCTTGATTTGCGAACACGCTGCGAAGACCGTTACATGTATGTAATTCGAAGATATCGGGACAGCAAAATCTTACACCTCATCGAGACTATATTCGGCGAGTATTCCGGAGCCGTCACAAACGGAGCTTGACCAAAGATAATATTACTACTCATTTTCCGTGGTGCTCGGTGGCTAGACCTCTTGGTTGACACACTAAATGCTGTCCCACGAGTCACTAGGTTTGTGGCCCAGCATACTAATACGTTAGCAGATCTTGAAGCTCTTAACTTTGAAGCGATCATAGGCACCATCTATCTCTGAAAACGAATCCAGTGAATATTTAAGCTCTCCAAGGTCGATAATCATCATGATGCGATTCTATATAGAGTGCGTCATATTGAGTCGAAGTTTTGGGTTAGTCACCATATCCATGTGTCATGACAGATTGAGAACTACAATTCTCTTGATCTTCCTTGGCTCAATATCCGATGCACACAGAAGGAGCAGAAGAAACGTCGTGCGGCTACTCTCCCTCCTATAGTAATGCCTTGAGTAGTTTTCGGACAAACTAGTGGGGCCAAAAAAGGCACAGCGTAGCACGGCGCCGGAGGAAACCAGCTTCTGGGCGTGTTCGAATCATTGGCTACGGTGCACATAGGTTCTGAGGCCAAGGCCAGCCATTGGCGCACAAGGGCCGAACACAGGATTCACACTGTCAGCAAGGGGTCCATGGCGATCAGATTTATCGGGAAAACGAGATTGACACAAAACCGGATTCACTCTTTCAGTCATTACTTGACCTTACCAATGATGAAGACGGCGTGGCGATGATGTTTCTTGATGGCGTTGATAGGGCTGATAGGTCATCGCTGCCATTGGCAGGCCACCATAATAAGCATCAGACTGCTCGCCATTATACTGCTGTGCGGCACCCCTTCCTTTCGTCATTGCGCCAACTATGTCGGTGGTAGCGCTCTCTAGACATGGCCTGAAGACCCTCCTGCCTGTATTCAAGGGCAACCTTACTACTCCTCTCTTTAACTTCGGTGCCCTCAAGTGTTTCATCTACTTTCTCCTTCTCATAAACATCAAATCTGCACCATTAACATGGCACTGTCAGTCACTGCGCTTTGTATCAAAAAGAAAAAGAAAGCTAAACTTTACTTACTAATTTTCCCCATTTCTAGTCCGGATATGTCGCCTTATCATGTACTATCGCCTTCGTAAATTACGCACCCAAATAAATCTCCTTCTTCAATACCCACTGTCGCCAAAAATCAGGAGGGACAAGTTCAATGATTGGTATGACAGCAATATGTCGCCGGTTGGATTCGACCCATTCAGGAGCGTGAGCGTTTACTCCACACGGGCTAGTGAGTGATCTAGTCTTTGTCAACCTGACGTACCGCCAATCTGATTGCATGGCTCTGTACGATTAGTGATCGACGACTGCGACTTTAACGGGCATCTCAGTAACTCAAGTTACGGGAAGGTCATTACAAACTCACACATGTTCATCCTTTTCAGCCATTCTGAAAACATGTTTACAGACATTTGATCATGCCCGTATCAAGGCTGCGGTGACCTTCTTCCCAAATTTTTTCTGTATTGGTGGTTGGTTCCCATTAGGCGGTGAGTAGTCTGATCCCTGGTGCTTTCAGTTAATCTAATAATGGTTCTTTGACTAGCAACACATTACCATTTCATCCGTGAAATCCCCATCTTCGCGAAATATGAAGTACGGGTGAGCATTCTAACATGGGATGCTAAATGGGTAAGGATTACTCTTCTCTAGGACCTCTGACGGCTAGAGCTAATCTCCATATTTAGGCATTTATGGTTGGGCGCTTTGTCACTAGGCCAAAGCCAGGCTCAAAGGCGAGGAAAGCTTATGGGGCTCAAACAATTCATCGCACGCCCGTTTCGCCTGGCGAGCTGGCAGATAGCAGTGGTTTGCCCTTGGAGCAGTCCATCTCCGGGAAAGACCCCATTGAAGTCCTAAAACTCTTAACGCGTCATGATGAGGACCCAGACGGCGCTATCGTCCATTGCATTGCCCTATCAGAAGTCTGCTACAAGATCGGGCGGATCACGATCCCACCTGCCTTGGTATTCTCGTCGGATGGTATGGCTACGCCTCCGCCGCCTTCTGCAGAAGGCGTCAAGGCAGAACCATATTCTGTACACAACCCACCACCACACTGGGATCATGTGCGTAAACTGCGTTTGGAAAAGGAGAAGTTTGTGAAGCTCCTTACTGGCGGGTGGCGCGAGGCGCCAGAGGGCGAAAGGTGGTGGGAGGATGCATTCAAGGGTCAGGGTGAGGCGCGAAGAATAGCTAATCTCAAGGCGCTGGACGCCATCAGAAGGGGGATGGATGCTGCAAGAACGATGTAAGCTCATATTTGTATATTGTGTGCGAAGGCACATGACCGGACGTTTTCATTCCTTTTCCTTTTGTCTTTCACATTTTTCACATTCAGCACTGGTATTATCGCCATCGACCCAGTGTCGGTATTAACTCTGGAGACAACTTTCTTTATTATCATTATATATATATGAGACTCACTAAGGGGGTCTACTCTTGTTACAGTAGATGGGGAGTGTCGTGAGTTGAATAGCAAGCATGATTTATTCGTGATATTGCACCTACTATGTACGTATATATACGAATAACGCACAAATTGTTGATGGGAAAGAATGCGATGATACCTGTGGAAATATGAGTGCCTGGGGTCAGTGCCAGTCAGTATCCGTGGTGATACACTCCTCCATGTGTGATCTTCCCACTGGCAGGCACATCAGCAGCACCAAAATAGTTGCGAGATTATTCAAGACGGTTGGGACACAAGGTTTATACTCTGAATTTTGGGTGGAAATACTGCTTAATAACTCCAATTGAGGGCGTTGAACGTTGTTAGCTTGAACAACGCATCTTTAGTCTTGCTTCCGTTTGTTACGCATGACATGCCAGTCTATCCATGAGCACAACCAACAACGTCGATGGTCAGACGCCTAATCCACTGAGAAAGGATCCTAGGAAACTCACGACCCTGCCTGAGATACTATCATGTCTTTCGTTGTTTCAATCTGAGGATGCCCAGCTTTCCAATCGTCTGTCCGAACTCATCTCGGCTCAGGAGCCCATAGCAGCATCTCTGGAAAGGCTCACCAGCCTCGTCCCACAACTGGATGAACTTCAAGTAGACGCGACGCTGTTATCAGAGCGCGTTTCAGCTACTGCCAAAACAGCAGATCGCGTTGGAGGACGTGTCAGATCACTGGATGAAGAGATGAGTAGGGTAAGAGAGGCAAACGAGTGGGTTGGACAAGTCATGGAACTCAAGGTGGGAATACTCTACTTGTTACATGCTGTTGCAGTTGCACAACTCGAAGATATCTATAGACTTCTTTAATATCTCTCCAAGCTTCCATTGATGCCCAAGACTGGGAATCTGCGGCACGTCATTGCGCTCGTGCTATGGCACTCCCACTCAGGGTTACATCAGGCTCTTTCGCAGAGGTTGCCGTCGTATGTACTCACTTGACTCAAAGCGCGATAAGAGCAATTTAATGAATCTAATCAAGCTCAGCCCACGTCAGAAAACCCGCTTCCTCCAGCACAGACACTTCAAAACGCACGTGAACAGCTTTTGGCCATCTTTCAGCGCAACTTTGAGACTGCTTCGAGCTCTCGGGACGCTGCTGCCACTAGCCGATTCTTTAAACTGTTTCCAACTGTTGGATGGGAGGCGGAGGGCTTGCTGGCCTATGCGAATTTCGTCGTCGATCTTATCCATGTGCGCCCGCCTGCGTCTGCTAAAAGTACGAACTTATACTACGGTATCCTGTGCTTTTGTACTAAAGGCACACATAGCATCGTCCCCTCTGTATTATATCACTGCTCTGACATCGATTTTCGAGAGTATCGCCATGATTGTAGACCAGCATCAGCCCGTAGTGGAAAAATACTATGGTGCAGGAAAGATGAATAGCGTTATCAAGAGGCTGTTGGATGAATGCGATAAAACCGTGACAAAGCTCGTCGAAGGTTGGGAAGAGGAGCGAACGATGAAGCGCAAGGTTTTCTTGATTTTCTAATCTTTCGCAAATCATGTGCTCATGAATTACCATCTCGCTAGTTGGCAGATGTTTCGAATACTGTGTTGTCTCCTACTCAAACATCAATGAAGAGGCAAGGACCTCCTGCGGACGAAGCAGATATTGATCCCCGCGAGATCGATAAAGTGTTGCAAGAGTCTGCTGGGATGGCTAGTCGATGGAGTCTTTTCCGTAGATTCCTGTATGATAGAATGAGGGTCTGTGCTGAGTATTGCGTATCACGAATTACTTACTAACTCGGTGTAGGATGACGCTCTAGATAACTCGCTCGACGAAGACTCGCAAACAAAGGCACCACAGGCCAGCAAGTCAAATGACGAGAATGGCCCATCCACGAACGATCTCGACATTGAATTGCTCCAGAACACAGCGTCTCATCGTCATATAGAAGGTATCTTATATACATACTATACACCTTTGGAACTATGGTATGTTCGCACCATCATTGAGAAGGTAAGTCTCCCATTTTTGTTTTACTTACCGCTCTGCTTTCTTACGACAATACGTGAATTAGGCTCATCGACTTTCTACTCCCGACACAGATCAGACCCCTCTGGTGACATCCACACCGGATGATGTGTTTTATATCTTGAAGCTGGTCCTACATCGACTGCTGTCTACAGGCTCATTAGCTACTCTCGAACGCACTCTTAATCGTTTATCTGAGGTCCTGATCCGGGATTATACTGGCGCCATTAAGAAGAAACTCGACGATGTCTATGCCAACTCCGGTAATGTTGCTCCGGTACAGAGAGACCGAGCGGAGAAAGAGAATAGAACCTCGTTCATTGTAGGCAGTCCTGTCAGCCACGACTGCGAGCGAGACTAATAGCGCATTTCACAGATTTTACTCAACGATCTGGATGTCTCAAGCTCGCACTTGGACAGGCTGATCAAAGACGTGACATCCGTGGCACCCGTCGAACAGAACTATCTGGATTCTGAACAGGCCTCTGTTCGTCAAGCTCTTTCCACTGTCTCCACTACAGTAGGACCCAAATTGCGCACTGCGCTACGGGTACGTCACATCTACAATCTCAATGAACCCTCTGGATTAACGATTTTCCTCTTGCAGACAGGCATAGAGCAGCTCTTCAATCAGCTCCTCCGTCCAAAGCTCCGTACACTCATAGCGGACATATATCAAGGAGTGACATACATACTTGATGAAGAATCTTATGCCCAATCGGAGTATGCAGACCTCGTACGAAAGCGGTTCATAAAAGCCTGGGAGTCTCTGGTGGATGGATACAAGGTCCTTTTTTTACTTTCTTGATGATATTCCATTTTCGAGCCTGCATTCTCATATATATATTTTCAATAGGACACATTCACTGAAGACAATTATCGCTTGTTCTTCGGACTAGCGCTGGATGTTCTGATCCGACCTTGGGAGAAGCATATTGTCAGCCTCAAATATACCGAAGTCAGTATATGTATATGTATCCCTCTTGGTGTGAAAGCAAACCTGAAAAAAAAATACAATTCTTTCACTTTACAGCTCGGGGCTATCCGCTTCGATCGGGATTTGCGTGCTATTATGAACTATTTATCTTCTCAGACGGCTTTTGGTGATGGTAGGGAAAAGTTCATCCGTCTTCAGCAAGTGTCAACTATTCTCAATCTCGACGCTGTATGTTCCTTCCTTTTTTGTTTACCGGAATTGCTATCTAATCTTCTACTCGATTTCAGGAGGAGGATGTAGACGAGTTCTATAATGGCTCAGGTATCACCTGGAAATTGACCGCTCAAGATGCCCGCGGGGTTGCTGCGCTAAAAGTCTAAGAAGACCTGCGATAAATATACCTCATCTATTGTAGTAAATAGACCTGGAATGACATAATATATACATGGAAGAAAGGGGATATCTTTTGCTAGCATCATGTCCATATGAAATATACACGTAAAGTGAATCATCAGCCTCGTCGTAAAGCATCCAGTCTGGCTTGCAACGCATCCTCATCCGACATGTCATTGCTGGGTGCATCGTTTGAGCCTCCTGCAGCTCTTGGAGGGGCCGGTCCCGAAGATTCGCCAAGAGCAACTGCTTGTCGGGTGCTCGCCAAGGGAGATGCCGTTGCTATGCCGGTCGGCGTGTCCGTGAGCTGAAAGCGCAGTGGTGTCAGTTATTACAACTAGTCGAAAGTTGAGAAATATTGACCTGCTGTGATAAACCAACACCTATTTCATCCAGCACCTCTTTCAGGATCTTGTCGCCTTCCTCTTCCTCATCTTCTGCTTCGTCCTCCATGACATCGTCGACAGCTTCTGACATCATCTCTTCCTTCATGTCCATCATGGAGCTTTCCTTTTCAAATTCGTTCATGATTCTTTGAATTGCAGGGAGATTGAGACCCCTGTTCATGGATGCCATTGCCTACATCATAGCGTTAGCTAAATCGATTCTCTTGGCGTTGTGTATAATAAACCTATCGAAAATAAAATGAAGTAAAGCACATACCCTGGTCGCACCGCGCATGGCATCAGCCATCTGTTGGTTACTTCGAAGCGTTTGTATTCTGAGGCCGACGGCTTGGAGTTGTGTGCGCATTTGGTAGAACTTTTGTACGTATCTACGAGTGCGTACGAGATCTTTGGCCATGATCTTACATGCACTCTACATACGCCAGACACCTCGAATGAGTAAGAGGATTAATTAAACAAGGATGTAGTGAAAACATGCCATTTGCCCTGCTTTGGCACTCTTCTTAATATCCATGACAAGCTTCTTCTCCTGCTGCTCGAGCTTGGTTCGCTCCCGGTCCAGCTCGCGCTGTGCCTTGGCAAGTGCACGCTGATGCTGCCGCAGCCGCTCTGCAGGGGTGACAGTGCGCCCAAATAAAGTCTCCTGAGCTCATAAATCTGAATCTTAAACGTGTTTGCAGACAGAGAGATGCTGGACTGCATACGATGATATTCATGGTTGTCGACGTCAGTGATAGCCTGAGAATGTGCCAGTGCGAGCTCAGCCGCAGTGGCGGAAGCAAATCGCGCCAGTGGCTGATTTGGGTAATTACTGGCAACTCAGGCTGATTCGGACGCCAACATCATGGAATTACCTGAAATCGGCCTTCACTGCTCTCTCAAATCTTGCAATGCACTCGATCTATTGCCAATAAAATGTCAATGCGAGAAATTCTTCTGCAGACACCATATTTCTCCCTCACAGCACGAATGCCCGGCTGGAACAGATAAACAAGCAACAGACTCGGAGATGGCAAGATCACTCGAGAAACGCGAACGCTGTTCTATACCATCCTGCGACAAACCTGGCCTTGGAAACTGTCCTCGATGCAATCTCCTACACTGTGTAGAGTGCGTCTGGTTTGTGCCATTCGCGGCCTGATATACTAAGGCCTGGGTATAATAAGCCATCGCCACTTCGAGGCACATGCATGCGCACCTCCAGCCCCGGAGTCTTTACCACCCGAGCGAAATGCACAGGGCAAAGCTCTTCTCAAAGAGGCATTAGCTCAGAAATCTTCATCTTCTTCATCCCCTACTTCAGTCTCCAGAACAACTTTCAAGACAACTGATCCTAAAAAATTGGCTCAGCTCAAGAAAATCGAGGCAATGAAAATGCGCCATCGTGCAGTGCCCGGCGACCCAAAAGACAACACCGGCAGTGTGCCTATATCTGAGCGCCTGCACATCAAAGTCAAGGGACCTGACTCAGGTTCAAAGGAGTCGATCGTGTGGCTTCGCAAGGTATCCTTGTCGAGGGGAACACAGATTTTGATTAGGTTCATGCTAACATCTTCCTACCTGGGTCAAGTCTATAGGCACAGGAAAAGCAATCGATATCCTAGCCGCCTTTCTTTCTATATCTAGATCTGATTCCTGTGTATGTTTCAACTTCACTGAGAAAGTAATTAAGTGTTTGACTTTTTTTCCGTCAGCGCCTGGAACTCCGAGATGTGTCAACTGATGATACCGGTATTCCACTGAGAAACGATCAACCTTTAGCTTCTCAGGTCGACGAAGGCAGCAGTTTACGTATTATACTCTGTTCTTGATCTCTCAAATATCTATTCGACTCTGTCTCATGGATAAAATCATGATATCATTAGGTATCCGTGTAATCATGCGTGACCGTTAAGAGAATACAGTGACCGAATATGGTTCTAGTAACTAGTAGAATGATGGCCACTAGGTGGTATCGTGTAAATTAGATCCAGAATACCGCAAGTGCGTGATGGATAAAAGAAACAAGATGTTGCAACAGAAGTATAGAAAAGTGATGTAGCAAAAGAAAGACTGAGACAATAAGACAACGGGCTGCTTTGTTACGCCACCAGAGCGGCAAGCCGACGGAGGTGGGCGACGTTAAGATAGGCCGGGACATAAGTCTCCAAGCCGGATACGTCTCGTGGGAGAGGCAGCTCATATGGTCCGACTTCGTCCGTCTCCGGCGATAACAGGAGATGGTCATTGCGGTCGTTGGCTTGGACTTTTGATGCTACAACACGGAGGATTTCGGGAGAGATTGGACTCTGTTTACGACATATTAATGTTAGGAGCTATCAGAAATGTGACAAATCGTGCGAACCTCGTAGTCTGCCACGTAGTAGTTGGTGCACATCCGTTGGATTTGCATAGGGCTGAGCATCCAGCACACATCATATATGATTTCGATGTCTTGTGCCGTTGCCTAAATTCGACGTGAATATCATGTCACAAAGCCTCGTAAAAGAGATAGCTCACCTTTTTCAATTGGAGGAGCTTGGTAGCCTGCATCAAGTGTTCCAATTGCAAGGTACCCTCTGGCATGTCATGTGACTTGCACCATTCTTCGATACGCGTGATGTTATATTGAATTTGCATAGCTGGTAAAAAAAGTCATCAGGTTCAAATCGTATCGGTTCTGAGCGATGTCCAAACGTACCTCGTTTCCAGGAAGAGAAGTTTCGTCTCATGAGTAAATCGTTAAAGCTCGTTGTGCCAATGAGCTTAAGTAGCTCCGTCATTACTTGCTGCACTACCGAATCTTCCATATAGTAGCTCTTCAAGCTCTTCCAGACTTTGTTAAGCAAGTTGAGAATGTCGTCCATAGAGTACGCGGGAGTCGTGTTCTGGTTAAGCAGCCTGTTAAACAGCCTGCCGCTGCCGTCGCTCGTCGTGAAGCCAGGTAAAGACTGGCTCTCTATCAGCGCAGGAATAACCATCTTAGACAGCCTCTTCTTCGTCTCCGTCATCCAGGTGTGGTAGACGTTGTACTCAAGACTATCAAGATCGTGTTTGACCACGAGCACCAGACGCTCATAGTCATCCCAGTCGAATGGCCGGATCGATGTGTCGGCACCGGGACCGATACCTTGAAGCATGTCGCTTTCGGCCACGCAAATGAATGAGAGCATCTCGTGCACGTTCGAAAGCCAGTATATGCCAGGGATGATAGCGTCTTCCCCTTGGAATGACTAAGAAAGATGCATTAGTCTCTCGAAGAGTGGTACGGCGAGAAGGACAAACCATGACATGGGACTGAATGGCTTGCATGACATTAGCAAGGAACCGCTCGCTCTCAGGAATGAGACCGTATCGCCACATCTCATTCGTTACTAAGCTGATGAGGTTAGCAGGGAACAAAATTTCCTTCATAGCAGACACGTTGGTAAGGCTGGGCGCAGGGATCTTCAACCCCTTGATCAATCCTTCGAGGACGTCCTCGTCGAGTCTCTTCGCATCCAGCAAAAGTGCAATTTTCTCCTGTGCCGGGTCGCCATGGCGCGAGTCCTGCTGGACACCGCTCGGGGTGCGCAAGCGCATGAAGTTATCTTCCCCGTTATATGCCACTGATACAGCGCGAGGGTTGAGAGCCTGTGCACGTTTAGACTCGAACATGAGTTCGTCGGTTGATGTACGGTTGTCATGAGGCTCAATGTTGTATACACCAGCAGAGCTGTGGCGACGTTGATGACGGCCGACACCAACAGCAGTGGTTGCGCTGGTAGGAGTACTACCGTTGGCCTCTGGCATCCGTAACGCGGGCGCAAAGGTGGGAGACGTAGGCTCTGCCACACGACCTCTGGTCAGGGAGTTCAGAGCGTTGGCTCGGTTCAGCTGCTCGCGTAGGCTGCTGACTTCGTTCTTAAGCGTCATAATTACCGAGCTGTCGTCAGAGCTGCGGACGGGTGTATTATCGATGACTTTCTGTTGTGCTTCCAACTGCACAGCCTGACGAGAGAGGTCATCGGTGAGCTTCTGAATAACGATATCCTTCTCAGTAGCCTTCGCAAGTGCTTCCTCGAGCTTCTTCTCAACGTCAGCCTTCGCCTGGAGTAGCTGGTCACGACGAGCAAGCTCAGCCTCCGTGTTCTGGAGGTTGCTCTGGAATTGCTTCGCCCTTGCATCGGCCTCCTCATGCCGGGTGGCCCACTGCTGTAGCTGCTGCTCAAGCTCCGAAAGTTTGGCCTGGAGGTCCTTCTTCTCCTCGGTACGCTTTTGCAAGTTCTGGGTGAGTTCAACAACCTTGTTTTCCAGCCGATACGAGATCTCTTTGAACTTGGACACGGAGCGTGCCTCGGCCTTCAACACCTTGAGTTCTCGGATGGCCCTCTTTCGTCGGACGCAGGACTGCAAGTAGATCACGTGTTTCACATCTGCACGGAATGATCTCCTCAGCAAGCTGTAAAGAAAGTTATAATAATCAGAAGATGGAAGATGTGTGATCAAGAAGTCACATACACGCCACGGGATAAGCTCTGAAGTAAAAGAGCGGCCTCTCCAGTTCGTCTTTCCTTGAATGCATGCCTTGCTTGTGCACCACGAACACCTGGCGTTTTCTTTGAGTAAGTTGATAGTGACTTCAATTGCAGTGTAGACACTCACGGCTCTGGAACAAGATGACGGAATGTCTGACATCCAGGAAGCTCTTTCTTTGGAGATATCGGCGGACAGCTCTTTGGAGTCTGAGCGCGGATGCGTCCCTTCTCAAACGTTCCACCAAGCGCTTCGCCGAAATTCCACGCCACCAGGTCTGGATCTTGATCGTCGCCTTTCGAAGCTCTTGGTACTTTTTAACGGCCATACGCCTCCGCATGTTCTTCTGGACGACGGTGACCAAGTAGTTCAGCCGATCGGCGCGCATACTTTCCAGTGCGGCCAACATGCCAGCCCTGAAGAAGATCTTCGTCAAGCCACTCTGGTACTTGTCTGGATCGTTGATGGTCTTTTCCAGAATGAGATTACAGAGGTTCTTGAGCTCAAGTTTCTGGATCATGGGGGCCCATTCAGACGAAGGAACAAGCATGTAGTAGCTATGATAATGTCAGATTAAAGAGAAGGAGCAATAAGGAAGGTTGCTAACCGTTCAGCAAATTCTTCATAGGTCCAGCGAGTAGGATATCCCGCGCAACTGATACGAATAGTCTCTAAAACACCACATGCACGGAGTTGACCCAGTACCTGCTGAGGCGTGAACTCCCACGGACGCTTAGCTTCGTTGGGTTTAATGCAACGGATGTAATGCACATTCGTCACGCTCAACGTGTCCATGAGCGTGATGAGAGAGGCTTTGAAGATGGAACCCTGAGTGGGCTTCTTGATGACACCACCTGGACGCTTGGGACCGCCCTGGGACGTATTGGCAGACGATACCAAGGAGGATCGTCCCGGATCGGGTATAACCGATGATCGACGAGAGCCAGTACTGGCAGAATCAGAAGGCAGGGGTGAACCTGGGGCAGGACTTTCCGCTGGTTTGGTGGTTGCCAAGGCCGCGTCCAAAACTTCCTTCAAGAAGTTATTCTTCGTCGACGCCAGAAGAGCCATGTGCTCATCAGGTACAGTGTCCCTGTTCTTTTCTAAGAAGCCTTCTACTTCGTACGTGACATCTAGCGCATAGTGAGCAATAGTGAAGGCCGAGTTTCCAAAACGAGGCTTCTTGTACACCGCTTTGTTCTCTGGCTTGTCTAGTTGGTTATTAAGTTTTTGCAGGAACGAGGCGTCGCTACCCGATGGCAGACGGGACTCTTCGTCAAGCAGAGCAAGAACTCCCAGCTTGCCCTCGATGACATCGATGCAAGGTTGGTTGTCCGAGAAGTCAATGAAAGTCCAGTTGATCTGTTCTTTGAGATACTCTTCTTGCTCGAGTTTGAAAACATGCGAGTTGAACTGGCGGGGAAATGAGCAGAGATCTTCTTAAAGGTAATGATAAATAAGTGACCTCTTGTTGAAGCTTCTCATTTGCGTAGTTGATAGAGAATTGCTCAAAGGAGTTCTATGAAGGATTGAATGAAATGATCATTTTGTAGTTTTAGTCCGTTACCCACCTTCTTGAAGTGCTCAAAACCATAGATATCAAGCACACCAATGAACATTTCCGCACGCTCCGCAGCATCACCGTGCTCGCCAGCCAAGCTCTCGTTGACGATCGCGACTAGCCATTCGAATAGACAAGCGTAGACAAATTTAGCAACACTGTCTCGGACTACCGTAGCCTGGGCGACATTAAGCGCCGTTACGATTTTCTCCGAGCGTGTCGTAATCTGCTTCTTGACAGTCCATTTCTTGAACTCGGCCAGGCTAACACCCAAGAAGCGAGTGGCGAGGAGCAACGAGGTATCGTTTTCGTCGATGTTAGATTCGGAGCGCACTCCTGTGATCTTCACGTTGCCTAAATGCAGTAAAGCAGAAAGGAGACGAAAGACAGCCCATTGCTTTTCGACACTGATGCCGACAGTAGATAGCGCGTGCTGCGTGGCTCGGAATTCTTCAGCATCGTCGACGCCATTGATGGGCGTAGATTGAGGACCGCCTTGTTTAAGATAAAAGAACTTCGTAATGTCCGTGTCAAGACCCAAATCCTTGCGCTCTTTCAAGGGTGCGCCTGCGCACAGCTGGTAGAAAATATGATAATTACGTTCCGTCAGAGGTTGGAAAACGATTCGCGACCGTTCCAGCAGATAAGTGCGAATACGAGCTCCGACTATCTCTGTTTTACCATCGAACAGGATCTGATGAACAAAAGAATTAGCAGGAGGAGATTATGAACATAGAAAGTAATATTTTACCTGAATATACTTTCCGAAACGAGAAGAGTTATCGTTCCTGGTTGTTTTGGCGTTACCGAAGGCTTCCAGAATGGGGTTAGTAGCAAGGATCTGACGCTCGATTTCACTCGATTCATCAAGAGAAGTCTTCGCCTTCTTCCCAACGACATCCGGTGGATTGACTGATGCAAGATATCTCATGATGAATTTGGCCTAATGACGAGATTAAACATTTGATACGAAGACACGCAAGAGTGTAACCCACTGATTCTGTTTTGCCAGCACCACTACAAAGTACAGTGAGATGAGGGTCAAGCAGATTATAGGATCAGCAAACCTTTCTCCTGAGACAATGATGGTTTGACCCATTCCTTCTTTGGCCATAGCAGTGTATGCATCTTCGGCTATGGCAAACAAATGTGGCTCAAGTTCACCACGTCGGCGTCCACTGTAGGCCTGAATGATTTCTGGGCCATAAAGGGTCACGCGTTGAAACGGGTTTACGGCGATGAGCACGATGCCGGAGTAGGTGTATATACTGTGCTGGGCATAACGATTGCGAATAGTATGAAGCACTAGAAAAATCTGTTAGTTCGAAAAGACATAGCAAATATCGTCAGTGAGACACACCGGAGGGCTCATTTAGATGTGAAAGCGTTGCCAAGTCGTCAGCGGTTTCCAATAGAGGCGGATTGCGCAAAGGAGGTAAAGTCTCAGCGCCGTCTCGAATCTCTTTGACAGTTGTGTTTATGACGATTTCCTATATGTCGTGTAAGCAACTGGTTGAAACGATGCTCATGCAACTCTGGCTTCTCCACTGACCTTGCCTCGCTCGTCGACAAAGACGAGTTTAACGGAGTCATCAGGGCCTCTCGTTACGGAGGTGACCTCTGCAGAAATCCAGGCGACTTCCTTGTCCTCGAACCATACCCTGGTTCCCTTGCTGTAGATGTTTTCGGCCATGGCCGTCGAAAGGCGGGAGGGGTATACGCGTTGATGGTTCTACACTGCAACGAGAACGCTGCAAGTGCCATCCCGTCACGTCTTCCTATTTGGAAGCGAGCCGGCCCGAGGCATTTCCAAAGCGGGTTGTCTCGCCGCCGCCTTCCTTTCTTCCGTCTTTCCTTCCGTCCCCAGCCTGGATTTTCCGGCTCATATTAGCTTATATTTTTGCTACTTGAGTCCACTTATGCGGACATGTCATCTCACCTTTCCCTCCTACCACTACTTTCCCCCTTAGACTAATTTATGACTTGGATTCAACTCTTGGAAAATAGACCTTTAGTATGCTTAGATTTCCTCATTTTTCTCAAATCATTAGATCCAGCAAAATATCGTCCTATGTCACAAATCGCGCAATAGCAAATGCTATTTCTACTGCCCTCTGTGCCCTCGCTATAGTCATCCGACCTGTCTCCCGGCTTGGTGGACATGGGTCCGCCGTATTTTTGATCCTTACTATTAAGGCCATCGTCTTCTATGTGCAGCGAGATCTCGCTTTACAACTCGAACTTACTATACTCAATCTGGCTGGCGCACTTTTGGGGATTGGCCTTTCTTCTTTGGGGTTATATTTACATCTCATCACCACAAACTCTGCCGCTTCTCGTACGATTGTTACTTTATTCCTTGTTATCATCAGCTTCTTGGGTCTGTATAACACTGATGTTCACCCTTATAATTATGCGTTCACTGAATCTCCGCTGTCCACCACATCTTAGCTGGATGGATCAAGAGTAGATTACCACGCTTGACCCTTGCATCGCGGATTCTGTGCTTTGTTGCCATATTTATGTTAACGAACTATGTTCAAGTAAACTCTATAGAGGTCTTTGTCCTGCCTATTCATTCCTTGATCTACTCCGGTTTTCTTACATATGTTCCTACAGGATGTCGCCGCACTGGCCGAGGAATTCATTTGGATCTGCGTCGGTGCTGCCGTCTTTTCGCTGCTCGCAAGTATTTTACTACTCCCATGGACATCAACCTTATTCGCCGAAGAAACGTCATCCGTCTTCGCCACCCTTAGAAACACTCTTGCATCAACCCTCAACGACGCCTTTGCTATCTCCCAGCCAAACGAGCAAACAGCATCCATAATCCGCACCCGTCAGGAAGAACTGTTAAAGAAATCCGTAGCACTTAATGTCGCCTACACATATGCTGCTTTCGAACTTAGACTAGGACGAGTTAGTGGTAAGTGCGATCCATTTTACTAGTTTGACACGCAGTCACTTCATCTATGCAGTTAAAGTTATCCGACCCTTGATCGCTATAGTAGAACACATGAGAAGAGAGCTCTCATGGGGCATGACTTTCGAGGAATCACCATTTCTACGCGCCGAGAATCAGATTGTTAAAATCTTCCAGCCCCTTGCCGCCGAGCTGGGAGAGGCTTTAGTCCTTTCGATGTCGGCGGTCGAAAACATCATAGTCTTAGCCTTCCAGAAATCGGCTGCGAGACAAGACCTCGCCTTGGACATGCTGACGCTGGCCAAAGCAAACGACCGTCTCATAGAAGCCAGAGATGCTGCTCGAGAGGCACTGCAGCGCTTTTCAGACGAATCCGATATGGAACAGAGACAAGCAATTGAACAACGAGACCTCGACAGCGCATTGTTCCCACCTGAAACATTTGATTTGTGCCTATTTATCATATCCCTGACACAGGTACGTTATTAGAATGTCCTCAACGAACAAAGCTTACACTCCATAGATGGCCCACGAGATGCAGAAAGCGATCAACATCGCTATTAGAGTATATGCAACATATCAAAATTCTAGATTACGACTTTGGTACCCGCGTTTCTCTCTAGCCTGGCTAGGAGCTTCTCCTAGAACGTTTATGGAAGAGGATGATAGTCCCTTTTCCAACTCTGACACTCCGCCTCCGACGACATCACTCACAGAAGAGGAAGCCCGCAGAGGTCTAGCCGATGCTCAAATAATGCATATGGCTGTGGAAGAACTACCTTCGTCTCCTGTGTCTGTGCTAGAACGATTGAAGAAACGCCTAAGTCGAATTCGTACCATATCACTGTCAAACCTATGGAATGTCAACACCGTCTTGCGCTTCCGTATACGCTTGTCGCGAGTTCTGAATTCAATCAAAAATTCTAGCCATCTGCAACATGCGTTTAAGAATGCAGCAGGGATAGCTCTCTTGGGTATTCCAGCGTTCTTACCTGGTTATTCTAGCCGTAAGCAAGAAAAATCTGACATTATCGCTGTTTTAAATACCTATTGTAAATGTAGTTTATTACGTCACCCACATGCACGCACCATGGATGATCATAAGCTATTTGTACGTTCTGGAAACCAATACTGGAGCAACATGGCGAGTTGGGTATTTGCGTGTAGTAAGCCAGATAATTAATCTTCGACTAATTCCATGACTAACACTCTTGCAGTTAGGAACCCTGTTTGGTGCTGTCTATGCATACATTGTGGGTATTGGTTTTCTCAGAACTGATCTTGGCATATTGACCTGACGTTGCATAGACATGGCTGATTGTTCATGCGAACCCATATGGTCTTGTCGTACTGGTTACTGTAAGTAATCTCACTCATCAAGGAATTTAATCGCTTAAAACCTTCATTCTTAGTTAGGGGAAGTTATTTTTGGCTGGTTTATCATGCACTCAAGTGTACCACCCATTGGTACAGTAGCGTATGTTGGGTCCGCTTCACCCCAGTATTACTTCTGAGCTCAATGAATCTAGATTGATTACAATACCACCCATTGCATTCCAACAATACCTCAACACCGATTCTTATGGATCCGTTCTCGGTATGCGGTTCGAGTCTCGTATAATGATTGTTCTGACGATGTATCCGTCAGTTCTGGCCTGTTTTCGAGTAGCGATGATTATTGCAGGAATCAGTATGTGTTATTCTATGGCTCGTTTACCGCTTAGCTAATATCTTTCTGAAGTTGGAGCGTTGATGATGAACAGTCTTGTTTTTCCTCGCCACTGCAGAGTAAGGCGTTCAACGTGTTGTCTTTCCAAACCAAGTTTTCATTCATTTCTTATTTCCAGATATTATTCCTGAGCCAAACTAGCCGAACCATTGGTCTCCTGAGCAATCTGTATCTCTCTCTGAGCCGGTGAGTCAGAGGAGTTTACAGTCCTGGAGTATCATAAAGGTAGAGCCTTAAATAGCGACATTGTCCAGAACCCAGCAGTCCATATGACCCATAACCACGAAAAGCGTACGATCACTAAAGCCGAGATCCAAATACGAAACTCGCTTATGAATCTTACAACTCTTTTGAAAAACATGAATGATGAATTGAGTCTGATGCCGGTAAGTTCCTCCTTTCATTGGCCGCGTCCAGGTACCTATGTTTCAATATAGAAACCCATGCGCAGCTACCAGCAGGTGGTACAAGCATTACAAAAAGCATTAGATCAGATGACAGGTCTCCGTAAGATCCGGGAAAACATACCGAGACGAGAGACCGTCGCGGCTGTCTTTCAGGAGAGACGGGAATTGGTAAGACACGTTTCGTGTATCTTTCTCTAATTATTTGCTTACTTTCCTGGGGTAGATATCGTGCGTTTGCGTATCATTATTCGCATGTGAGCAAGTCTTCATGGCACGGCAGCCACTGCCACAGTTCCTGCCATCCGCCCGCCAAGCTCTCCAAATACTGGAAGGTCAAGTCGAGGAGCGCATCCAAGAAGCAAGAAAGAAAGACCCCTTCGCGATGGGTTACTCCCTTGTCTATTCTTTCGCAGAGACGGAAGCTATGCGGAACTTTGTGGACACCGTACATGAATTACTGGACATCTGTAGAGATTTGTTTGGGACAGCGAGCTGGATGGTGACGCCTAGTGCACTTCCATCGCGGGATGTGAGCTTGTATGAGGAAGGCAGGGGACACATAACCAAGAAGGTATCCTGGGGCTGGGATGGTGCACGTGATATAGTATAGGAATATTCGATCATGATCAATACTTACCCATTAGATGCATGTATGTATGTATTTGCCCTCTTGATTGTACATTTTGATTCCTTTTTTCCCCGAACTAACCATAAACGCCGCATTGGGCTCATACTACGTCAATAATTGTTCGTAGCCCACGGCCGAAGATCGGATCAAGGTTGTCTCAGCGGATAGCCCGGGACCCTATGTGAAAAACACGAAGCTGAACGAAATGACGAATCCTTTTGATACACTCCGAGTCACTCCTTGATAGGAGTCGTCTCTTGGGAGGTCTGCTATGCTCGTACTTGATAGAATTCGGCGCCTTCGGCGATTGAGGCTCGTCGGCTATTTCATTAACCGACGCGCTCTCGCAAACATCCTTGCTACGACTCTTTGCGCTCTTGTTGTCGTTATTCACCCTATCAATCATCTAGGCAGCAATGACAAAACGCTATTTCTCATTATTACTGTGAAAAATCTTGTCTTCAATGTGCAAGAAAACCTGGCCCAGCATATTGAGCTTACTATCCTGAATCTAACCGGCGCGCTCTTGGCTATTGGGCTTTCATGTTTGGGGCTATACCTCCATCTCGTAATAACAAACACGGCGGCATCCCGAGCAATTGTTGCAATATTCTTGGTGGTCATAGGATTTACAGGCTTGTTAAACTACTTTGATACTTTGATAATAATCGATTAATGACACTATCTATACAGCTGGGCTGACAAAGAGTAGACTGCCGCGACTAACCCTGGCTTCGCGAATTCTCTGCTTTCTCTCCATATGGATGCTCACAAGATACATACAAATTGATTCGACCGAGGTTAACACTACTATGGTTAATTTATAAATCCGAAGTTGATCAACATTTGACTTTAGGCCATATTGAAACTGGCAGAAGAATACCTTTGGATCGGTGTTGGCGCGGCTGTCTTTTCCTTATTATCGAGCATTCTTCTACTTCCTTGGACGTCAACATTGTTTGCGAGCGAGATCATAATGGTCTTCAGTAGTTTCCGAAATGTGCTTTCGTCACGATTGGAAAGGGCACTGTCTACTAGACCGCTGCCTTGTCAATCAGAACACGCAGTACATGTCACTTCCATGCAGAAGTTACTGGAAAGGACAGTGGCACTTAACGCCTCCTATGCATACTCGATTTTTGAGCTGCGACTGGGTCGTGTGGGCGGTTAGTAACAAACCCTTCCCAGTTATTGTTGCTTACATTCAGATCGGATCTTCTAGTGAAGGCTACCAGGCCTCTCATCGCCATAGCGGAACACATCCGAAGAGAGTTATCCTGGGGTATGGCGTTTGAAGAGTCTCCATTTCTAGGCGTCGATCGGGATGTGGCTCAGTCATTTGAACCCCTTGTGTTACAATTGGGGGAAGTCCTAATCCATTCCTTGAATGCTGTAGAGACTGCTATTACAGAAACATTCCTTCACAAATCTTTGTTTCGACTAGACGTTACTTCTAGTAAACTTGCCCTGCTTGATCTTGATGATCAACTCGAGCAAGCGAAGAGTGCGGCTAAAGAGGCACTACGACATCTCTCCGATCAGTTTGACATCGAGAACCGCCAGAGCACTGAGGATGGTGCCCCTAGTCTAGAACCTATCAGCTTCACTCCAGAAACATTTGATTTGTGTCTTTTTGTTATCTCTCTCATCGAGGTAAGCTTCCTTCGCTGGGATATTCAAGCAATAAAACTTTTTTGTTTTTAGATGGCACATGAAATGCAAAAGGCTGTGCATATTGCTACAAAAGTTGTTACCATTTATGAATCCTCTAGACTGCAGCTTTGGTATCCGCACATATCATGGGCTTGGCTCGGAGCACCACCCAGAACGTTCATAGGCGAAGATGATGGTCCTTTTACCACCTCTCACATGCCTCCACCAGCAACATTACTCACTAAAGAGGAAGAGCAACATGGAATGGCCGACATGCAAAGCATGACTATGACCCTTGATGACCCGATACCACAGTACAAGAACTTTTTTCTGGCCTCGGCCATGCGACTTGCGCTCAAGTATCAGCGCGTTCTGACGCCTTCGAGGATATGGAATACTAACATGGTCCTTAATCTACGCCTTCGGTCGTCACGCATCATCAGTACTATCAAGGGCTCTGATCATTTGCAACACGCACTTAAAAATGCGATCGGAATAGCTCTTCTGGGCCTGCCAGGATTCTTACCTGGACACGTCAACTGTACGCAGTAGTTGATATCATAATTGCTTTGTTTTAAACCTTGATCCTTGTCCAGATAGATATATCATGACTGTCCACGGCCCGTGGATGATTATCAGCTATGTTTATGTCCTGGAAGTCAATACTGGCGCTACTTGGCGATTAAGTTACTTGCGATTGGTAAGTTCAATGGGATTAGTCTATACATTTCTACTAGTGCTTACACTTTTCAGTTTGGTACTTTGCTTGGAGCCGTATATGCATACATAGCAAGTCGATGATTGCTTTCTTCCACCTTCATTGAGAATGTCTAAGCATCATTTAGGTATGGCTTATTGTAGGTTCAAACCCTTACGGTCTTGTTGTCTTCATGGCAGTAAGTTAATTACATTGCTATTGTGTTATTCATCTTATATATTGCTCAGATCGCGGAAACGCTATTCGGATATTTCATTATCAACTCGAATGTTCCATCCATGGGCACCGTTGCGTGCGTCCTCATTTACATGTACTCGACAATTACGTGATATTTTACCATGTAGTTTGGTAACGATGCCACCGATTATGTTTCAACCATACCTTGTTGGCAATGTCCCTGACACTGTTCTTGGTCTGACTCCATCAATCATCCCTACAATATATCTTCTGATATATTTTTCAGAGCTAGCCTGTTACCGAGGCTTAATGATTGCAGCTGGGATCAGTGCGTAGCCGTTTGCTTTTCTTGAATGGCATTATTTGACTTGTTCCAAAGTTGCTGCACTAATAATGAATACTGTAGTATTCCCAAAACATTGTAGAGTAAGCTTTGGTACCCTTCCTACCATCCTGCGCTAAAGTTTCTTCAAGGTGTTATTTTTGAATCAAACAAGTCAAACCATTGGCTTGCTAAGCCGGTTGTATCTCTATCTAGGCCGGTACATCGAAGCGTATATAATATTTCGATGACTCAACTTAATGGTGTCAATTTAGCGACCTTTCTCAAAACACAGCAATCTATACCACATATACCCACGAAAAAGAGACAATTATGAAGATCGAGATCAAGATAAGGAACTCGCTTGTACAGTTAACAACCTTGATAGCGACCATGCATGATGAATTGAGTCTCATGCCTGTAGGTTTGGTTCCCGTCTTCTTTTCTCAACCATCATTCATACCCTTCGTAGAAACCTTTGCGAATGTATCGCAAAGCGGTATCAATATTACGAAAGGCTTTGGACCAGATGATCGGGCTTCGCAAGATCCGAGAAAACATCCCAAGACACGTTACTGTGGCACCAGTTTTTAATGAAAGACAGGAATTTGTAAATGACACTTCGTGATCCCCATACACATGGCTGACTCTCAATCCAGATATCATGCATATGTATTACTTTATTCGCGTGCGAGCAGGCTTTCATGTGCAAACGACCTCTGCCACAGTTCCTGCCATCGGCTCGTCAAGCTCTTCATAAACTAGAAGCCGAGGTACAGGACAATATTCAAGAAGTCAGACGGGTGAATTCCTGCTCGCTTGGACACTCTCTTGTTTATGCTCTCGCGGAGCTTGAAGCCATGAGAAACCTGGTTCATACTATGCACGAACTGCAAGATATTTGCAGAGATCTTTTTGGCACGGCGAGCTGGATGGTTTCGCCGAGCGTGCTTCCGTCCCGCACTGCAAGTATCTACGAAGAAGGCACAGGCACGATAAGGGAAATGGGGCCTCGGGGTTGGGACAATGCCAATACATGTATACAGTAAGCTAGGTATGACGTCGGGCAGGAGTTTGGGGAGCCTTCTTAGTATCGAAGCACCCGCTTTGTATAAGTAACTGTAATTCCAACATTCAGAAGCAACGAGTATTCCTGGATATCATTGGGTGTTCGGTACATTGGTCATCAGAGACAGGTGACCATGTCTGATACATTGCACCAATTCCACATGATTACATGACTATGTATTTCCCACAATATTTTCATAATGCTGCATGTAAAAGTTATGCAAATTCGTATGATAATATAGCGAAGGATGGAAGTCGAACCGTGAGGACGGTAAGGCCCGAAAAGTTAGTCACCTTACCCAGACATTTTGCAAATTGGAGAACAAGAACGGAATCTTTTAAATGCGAGATGCTACATGTCCCTAGTATCCCCTGACCTATCATCAGCATATCATTCATCGCAACGGACAAACCTCGGAGATGTGCCGGCCCGTCTGTAGCAGATGTGTATTTAATCCTACCTAGTACGTTCCTTTCAGACAAAAGCCCATAGTCACCAAGCATGAAATTCAACGACGGTTTCTGGCTTCTCAAAAACGGCATCAAGCCGTTTCATGGCCTGAGTATTGTTCATGCCCAAGAAACTAGCGATGGACTTGGTTTTGACCTGCAGGTCGCCACGAGGCCTATAAGGCATCGAGGGGACACACTTGGGGGTTTGCGCATCACTCATTGATTCATGTCGATGGCATTCCGAACTCATGTATCGATATACTTTTAGGCCCCGTCTTGAGCGTGCGCATCCATTCGCCAACTGAAAGTGTTATCGGCGTACGGATTGATCACTTCCGGCACATCGAACCCAACAAGAGCATCCAGCTATTCCCCGATGATAAACCCATTCCAAACGCTCAGCTGCAGAAGTCAGAAGACACTCTGAAATTGACTACTGGAGATCTTACTGCAGAAGTGACGCATAATCCATATACGGTTACCTTCAAGTCGCCGAAGCGTACTCTGACTTTTGCTGGATACAAACATCAAGGGATTTATGACGTCCCTGGACGATGGGCCCAGAATTCGGCCTCCAATAGCTCATGCTTGACGAACGATCTGAGCTCAAACCCGAACCCAGACCCCACCCCGGCGTTCGTGCGTTATGTGCATTCCGAGTTGAACCTTTCTCCAGGAGAGCTTGTCTATGGTCTTGGTGAACAGTTCGGAAACTTCACCAAGAATGGTGAGTAGATCTACCCCTGGTGAGCGATGGGATTATGTTTATACTCATATGTTGTCTGTAGGTCAGTCTGTCAGCATCTGGAACCAAGATGGTGGAACTTCCAGCGAACAAGCGTACAAATGTGTACCCTTCTATATTACCAACCGAAATTATGGTGTCTTCATCAACCATCCCGGAGAGGTATGTTCAAACGGTAAACGCCTTGATCTTGATCGATCTAATGATTCCAAAAGGTCGAACTTGAAATAGGCAGTGAAAAGATTAGCCGAGTGGGTGTCAGTGTTGCCGGTGAAAGCCTTGAGTACTTCATTATCTATGGAGCGACACCCTTGGAGGTAAGACGAAGTTTAGCCCTATCGAATGCTATCAACTAAATCACTGTCCAGATCCTGGATCGTTACACGCGTATGACTGGTCGTCCAGCGTAAATCAAATGATCATTGCCGTTATTTTCATGATTCTTAATACCTGCCTTATAGGCTTTTGCCAAGCTGGACGTACGGTCTTTGGCTGTCAACTTCCTTCTTGACATCGTATGATACCAAGACGGTGTCGGGTTTCCTCGAAGGGATGAAGGAGCGCTCATGCCATGTCCGTGTATTCCACCTGGACTGCTTCTGGATGAAGCAATACGAATGGTAAGAAAACACGAGCAGTATTTTTATTATATAAGTGAAATGGGCTGATATTATCACGCCAAGGTGCTCATTCACTTTCGATCCTGAGTTCTTCCCTGATCCCAAGGCATACCTCGCTGAAATCAAGAAGAAGTATAACGTGAAGATCTGTGTGTGGAGTAAGTATCTTGACATTGCTAGATGAGACAGGGTGCCTGACTTACGCACCAATGCATAGTCAATCCGTACATCTCGCAACTCTCTCCTATCTTCGAGGAGGGGGTTAAAGGAGGTTACTTTATCCAACGCAAGGATGGAACGCCTTGGCAGTGAGTGGTGTGATGCAAACGAACCCTTACAAAATACTCATTCACGTTTCAGATGGGACCTCTGGCAGCCCGGCCTTGCTATCTTCGATGTGACCAACCCCAAGGCGCGTGAGTGGTACGCTTCGAAGCTTGAGGCTCTGCTGGATTTGGGTGTCGATACTTTCAAGGCAAGGGGAAACAAGCTCAGATAGATTATTTCCAAAAAAGCTCATGTTCATACTTCCAGACCGACTTCGGCGAGCGAATTCCCCATGCCAATGTCAAATTCGCCGATGGCACAGATCCTATACGCGAGCACAATATATACGCAACTGAATATAATGAACTTGTGTTCAATGTTCTCAAGAAGCGCTTTGGAGAGGGTGAAGCTATTGTCTTTGCCCGTTCATCGTTTGCAGGAGGTCAGAGGTAAGCGCACCACAAAACTTGAATGAAATGTATAATTAAGAAAAATGACAGGTTCCCCGTGGTAAGTGATCAGAACGCATTAAGGTGAACCATAGTAATCAATAGGTGATAGCACTGGGGCGGAGATTGCGAGTCGACCTTTGAGGCTATGAACGAGGCAATTCGGGGCGCTCTCAGTTTGACTGTCTCTGGTTTCGCCTATGCGTCACACGACATTGGAGGATTCGAGGTGATCTAAACAATTTAGATTT
The DNA here is from genome assembly GCA_018343915.1 of Agroathelia rolfsii. Lineage (NCBI taxonomy): Eukaryota > Fungi > Basidiomycota > Agaricomycetes > Amylocorticiales > Amylocorticiaceae > Agroathelia > Agroathelia rolfsii. Next base: position 2,030,300 of record JABRWF010000007.1, on the reverse strand, counting down.
AGTTCATCCTAAAGGTACAGGGACTAACAAATGTCGCAACAGGGCCACCCACCCTCGGAAATTTATCAGCGTTGGGTAGCGTTCGGCCTCTTCTCGTCCCACTCGCGTCTGCATGGCTCAGGATCTTACCGTGTACCTTGGAATTACGGTGAAGAAGCAGCCCAGAGTATGGCAAAATTCGTCAAGGCCAAGCATCGGCTTATGCCGTACATCTACAACCTGGTGAGATGAGACGCAGAAGATCACTTCAGAAAAGCTGAAACAACAGCCAGTCTATCGAAGCTCACAGCAAAGGACATCCCTTGATGCGTGCTATGTTCCTAGAATTCCCAGAAGACAGAACGGCCCATCACTTGGATAAACAATTCATGCTGGGCCCGTCTTTGCTTGTAGCCCCCGTTTTCGTTCCCGAAGGAGAAGAAACAGAATACTATCTTCCTGCGGGCCGGTGGACATCATACTTCCACCCAGAGCGCGTAGTGGACGGTCCAAGATGGATTAGCGAGAAGGTCCCGATTGACGAGCTTCCTGTATGGGTTCGACCAAACACCGTCCTTGCCCTGGGCCCTCCAGAGGTTGACCGCCCAGATTACGTCTACAACGAGAAGGTTGAGATTCAGGTTTACGAAGCGGATGAGGGCAAAGCATTGGAGACTGAGATTCCCACAGGCCAGAGCAGCAAGATTGCGGGCAAGATTAGGGTCGAGAATAGCAACGGGGAAGTCAAATTACAAGTTGTGGAAGGCTCAGTCGAGTTTGCCCGTCTAAGTGTTCTGGCTAGTGGTGCTCTCAAGAGTGCCACAGTTGAATCCGGGGAAAACAGTGTTAGCTTGAAGTTGTGAATAGTGCTTAATGTGGTATGACGGCATGTACAATAACTACACTTGGTGTAGAGTGAATAATAGTCCATGATATCCTATGTGTTTTGTTTTAGTCAAAATATTTTAGTCGTCGGCATGCAGCTCTCTGATGGCCTGTTCCTTCCTGGCTTTTCGCTCTTTGGCTTCTTCCCTGTTCCTAGTTGTCCTCTCAATGCGCTGTGCGATGTCAGCAACCTACGAATACCAATCAAAATAGACATAGCACACCTCTTTACGAAGACACATATTGAGCTCATGCTTATGTGAGTTGCATGCGCCCGACACTCTGTTCCAGTAGCTCTCATGACATTGTTCAAGAGCAAGCATAAATTCGCGACATACTTGCGACGGCCTTAGTAAAACGGAGGGGAAGTAAGCAAAAATGACATACTCAGTTTCTTATCGGTGAGCTGGGGATGCATAGTTGATTCAAAGTCCAAGAATGTCACAATACTAAGCACTGAGCCTACTAGTACTTTGCCGCTTCAGGAGTCCAAGCCTAAGTCGACCCAAAATGCTTCCGAAGCCCTTGGCTTGAAGGCCACCCGACCCGAGAATCCCGCCCGGCTTTCCGGCCCGGGATAAACTCTAATTCCGTTCCCAAAACATTTCCCAAGCTACCCCATCGCTCAATCCAATCCCAATCGTTTTTGGTTCGCTGCCTCTGATCCCTACTACCATCATGTCTCAATTCTCCCCTGCACCAACTGTAAGTAACCTCGAGCTACTCACAGGTGGGATCGATGTAAATATTACTTAGGACGATGTTTGCATCGCAACGATTAGAACACTTGCAGCCGATATAGTCGGCAAGGCAAACAGTGGTCATCCTGGTTAGTGCAAACTACTAGACCGTACACTGCGCGGAGGGGTCATGTTCCTTTGAAATATAGGTGCACCACTTGGAATGGCACCTATCACTCACCTACTGTTCTCGAGGTATGATCCAATTCGATCTATTACCGGTATAGGTTTGTTTCTCATCAATACAATAGATTCTTCAATGCCAATCCCAAGAATTCCAAGTGGTTCAATCGCGACCGATTCGTCCTTTCTAATGGGTGTGTCATAAACGCGATCTTTGTTAAATTCTCATCTTACAGTCTGATAATCTAGCCACGGGTCAGTTGTCAAGTTTTTATGATGACATCCTATATTCAAGCTCCGTATATGCAGCTGCGCTCTTCAGTACACGATATTGCATCTCCTGGGATATCAATTAACCATCGACGATCTCAAGCAATTCCGTCAACTTGGATCTAAGACTCCCGGCCACCCTGAAGCCGGGCATACTGATGGTACGCATCATCATAATTGATGCACTGGCAATTCCATTTAACCAGTGTCCAGGCGTGGAGGTTACTACCGGTCCTCTGGGGCAAGGCTTTTCCAATGCCGTTGGACTGGCCATGGCTCAGGCTCACCTCGGTGCTGTTTTCAACAAAGACGGCTTCGACCTCGTCAATAACTACACTTATGGTAAGTCACACTACTTGCCTACTTTTGGATTTTACTGACATAGCTAAACACAGTGTTCCTCGGTGATGGCTGCTTGATGGAAGGTGTTACCAGCGAAACTGCCAGTTTGGCCGGACATCTTCAGCTCGGAAACCTGATTGCTGTATGTACATAATTTATCTTGACTCAGTTAGATCTCAACTCAAGTTTTGTAGGTCTATGACGACAACCGTGAGACAGAAGTCTTGACATCTCAGTGTCTATGATACTCATGCACAAACTAGATATCTCTATTGATGGTGACACTGCCGTAGCTTTCACCGAAGACGTTTCGGCTCGCTTCCGCTCTTATGGCTGGCACGTTGTGGAGGTCGCGAACGGCAATACGTAACTCAAGTGCATTAATCTAAGGTTATATTCTACTATATTTACACCCTCTGTAGAGATTTCGCCGGCATGTATGATGCCTTGGTCCAGGCTCGCAATGAGAAGTCTCGTCCCACCCTTATTCGTCTCACCACCATCATTGGCTTTGGTTCACTGATTCAAGGAACCCATGGCATCCACGGTAGCCGTACGTGGCCTTTTTGCTCTTTAATTTATCCGAGCTAATAGGTATTATTGATCGATAGCTTTGAAAGCGGACGATCTAAAGCAGCTTAAGGAGAAGTATGGTTTCCCATCCGACAAGACTTTCCACGTTCCGCAGGAGACCTATGATGCGTACAAAGCGATCGCCGCTCGCGGTGCTAAACTCGAGGCTGAATGGAACTCGCTCCTCGAGTCCTACGGCAAGAAGTACCCAACTGAGCATGCCGAATTGGTTCGCCGCATTGCTGGAGAACTTCCCAAGGATTGGGAGAAAGCTTTGCCCATCTACAAACCTGGCGATGCGGCTCAGGCTTCTCGCAAGCTATCTGAGATCGTCCTCACGGCCCTTTGGTCCGGCCTTCCCGAGCTGTACGGTGGTTCGGCCGATTTGACCACCAGCAATCTTACCCGTGTGAAGGGAACTGTTGACTTCCAGCCACCGTCGACCAAGCTGGGTGATTACTCTGGGCGGTATGTCCGATTTGGTGTGCGTGAGCACGGCATGGGTGCCATCGCCAATGGTCTTGCTGCTTATGGTGGTATTATCCCGTTCGTCGCCACCTTCATGGTAATTGCTGCATCATTTATTTTTATACTTTTATACTTCATCGACTGATGGATTGAGTAATAGAATTTCGTGTCGTATGCCGTTGGTGCCTTGCGACTTTCTGCTCTTAGCGGACACCAAGTGATCTGGGTGGCCACTCACGATTCTATTGGATTGGGCGAGGATGGACCAACGCACCAGCCTATCGAAACTGCCATCCATCTTCGTGCCATTCCCAACTTGGACTTTTGGTACATCATGCTTCTACTTCAGACATTTAATGAATCTCACAATCTTCAAAAGGCGCCCAGCTGATGGCAACGAAACCTCTGCCGCATACTATTCGGCCATCACCTCGAAACACCGTCCTTCCGTCCTCGCTCTCTCACGCCAGAATCTCCCTCAGATCCAAAACTCCACTATTGAGAATGCTCTGAAGGGCGGCTATGTCGTACACGAGGAACAAAATGAGGCGCTGACAATCGTCAGTGCCGGAAGCGAAGTTAGCATTGTCATCGAGGCCGCTGGCAAGCTGAAGGCCGAGGGCATTCTTACTCGTGTGGTTAGCTTGCCATGCTGGAAGGTGTTTGACCAACAGCCAAAGGCGTATCAACTCAGCGTCCTGAGGAGCGGTGCCCCAATCTTTTCGGTTGAGGCCTACTCGGTTAGTGACTTCTGTCTCAGATAAAAACTCGCAACAGTTGACTGAATTTCGTTATGTAGACCGAGGGTTGGGCCAAGTACAGTCACGAGCAATTTGGCTTGTCTGGCTGGGGTACATCGGCACCGTACCAGAAGGCATATGAACACTTCGGCCTCACTAGCACCAGTACGTTTTTTTTTTTTGACGATGAAGCCAAACATTATGGTACTGACATCACGATCACAGACATTGCTGCACTGGGCAAGAAGGTAGCCGAGTTCTACAAGAACAAGGAGGTTGTGTCGCCGCTGGAGAAGGCACTCTAAATGTAAAATATTAATGCAACCAACACCTGGTGTATTTTGTAGTTTCTGTCTCTTGGGTATCTGTCAACGCTTAGAAATGACTAGCTGATGTGAGGACATTTAATAGCGATGGTCCCAAGCTCTATAAATCATATTACGCAATAATGCAAAAGCAATTATTTTCTAGAGACAGATAGCGAATCCCACTTGGCCTTCTCAACGTTTTCGGCCACTACATCCTCGACATGGGGCTTGAGGTAGCGAACATCCTAAAGCAAGTTGCCGTATAAGAATTAGAGTTTCGGGACTCGTACAACGAGTTGACTCACGTCCTCAGCCTTAACCCATTGGTCCTTGGGAAGGTTGTCATGCTTGACGCTAGCCTGCGAGGCCAGCTTCAAGCGAAAGGCGCGGTCATAGGCCTCGCGGGGAGTCAAACGGCCTAGGGCCTGTATGTACAGTTGGTTAACATCGTCATAGTGTCCATGAGGACAACGCATTTTACCCTCTGAACATCGGAGCGCTCCTCAACCACTGTAAAAAGACAAGCATAAACATGAGCCAAAGGTTGAAACCTAACATGAACGTCTTGCGGAGACTAACGGAGATCATCATAGCGGAGGCCCATTTTTCTATACCCAGCTACATTAACATACCACTGGGCAATAGGCGTGATCCATTTTGACAGTGTGCGGGAAGACTTGACGTAGGGAGCGAGCGAGAGACTTAGAGGACCGAAGATAGTCATGGTGGAGAGAAGGAACAAATTCTGGTTATTGGACTTGTCTGTGTTGCGTGCGGCGAAGACTCTTCGACCTCGGAACGCTCGGAAGCGCAACTCGGAACCCGGTCCCGTGACATCGTACGTAATACAACACAGATTTCTTGTGTTCATTCATGAACTTTGCAGATGACTTTTATTTGCGAACACCCAGCGTCGTAGGGCTCTTGCCCCTGCGCCGTATTTTCCGGCACGCCAAACACGCTATCCTAAAAAGTCATCCATCTGGCTGGCGGGCTCTGCTTTAAATTATGGACTTAAAGCGGATCGTCACATTTCAGACACTAACATGCCCTCGATGCAACTTTGTTTGGGAGTTTCCTTCTGGTTCTGGTGCAGATGCTGAGATCGAGGAGCACATACGCTCATGCGGATTTCCTAAAAACAAGAAGTATGTCCATAGATCTCGCGATGGGGCTTGATGTAGTCGCATTGTGCTGTTTACACTGACATGTACGCAGTGTCCGTGAATCAAAACCGTGAGCCCCGCTTTGTCTCTTAACGTCCCGCCTCCTTCTCCTTGAGCTAAGTGTATCGGTGATCGAAAAAAAAAAAAAGACGACAAACACGATTTATGGATGCCCCAATCCGCTCGTACCGCTCGGCGGAACAACGAAAAAAAGAGTTAGAGGAGGATCCGCATGCACTTGACGTTACTGCCACGTCCGTTAGATGCGCGCGGTGCCTAACCACTATCACACTCTCCGGAAAATACTACAGTCACAGCTTCATGCGACATCGACAGCAATGCTTATCTATCAAACTTTTTGAGGTGTGTAGTCAGGTTGCTTCCGCGCAGCACTGCGTTATTTTCTGACGAAAGTCTCATTAGAGTGCTCTCAATGAAAATTAAAAAAGGCGACGTCAAAAGTCAGCGATTCATTTTTAGATGCTTATCTTCTTGATTGTATTGCTTCGTCTTTGCGAAGCAAACTCCCTGTAAAAACAGCAAGTTGAGCAACACACAAAAACATTGAAGTCATCTATAGCTATGATTCCAAAGTGTTCGTGCGTCTACGAAGTACCTTTTTTTCAACATTAGGTCTCAGGATGGCCTAAATGACGTCACGACTAAACCTATATCATTTGATACAGAATCTCGAAAAGCTCAAGGTTGGCACGTCGCTCGTGGCGTCCTTTCTCTGAGCATGTATAGTGTATCTGCGGACAATACCCAGAGACCAATTCATTTCGTCTTCTAGTATCTAGCTTGTGTGTCGAACTTGCTATTTTCGACTGCAATAAGCTGTTGTAATTGCATGCGATATTTTAACATCAGCTTTGCGTGATGCCCTCAAGTGAGTTACTGGCTTGAGTGAGATAACCGTTGACCCTTACGTCGCATGCGAGGTGCCAGAATATCCGAACAACCACAGCACTCTTTGGTTGCAAGCAGTTTCTAACCATGTAACCCTATTCGATTCTGTTTAGGCGCATTCATGTTCGGCCACAGAGCTCGAAACTTTTTTGTTGTTATGCGTGATAACGTGAACGACAGCCAAGGGAGTGTACTCAGTCTCTGAACATCGTAGAAATTGAATGCACTATATAGAGACTAGCCTGCATCAAGTATGCTGGAGTATTGCATAAGAAAATTTTCTCTGGCAAAGCTGGAAGCATAAAATCCTGATTTCTCAATCAAACTCAAGGAATAGGTGGTATAGAAGTTATTTGTATTGACTGCAAGGATATTATTGTGCTATGTACTAGGGGGGAGGAGGATGATGAAAGTGAGGTGTTCGGATTTTGAATCCGAAATCCGTCGATGGTCAATAACACTGAACGGACTGAATAACGATTTTGGTGTTCAGATCGTTCAGCTTCACTGACTCGTTTGTTCCGGCATAGGGGCCCTCGGACCTTTTGTAATATCGTCGGTTACCTGGATACAAGCTTGAACAACTGCGTTGAATGCTACTAGCGATCCCATCATGACTTGTGATCGAATATCGCTGATGATCGCATTGAAACACACCAGACGCGTCAAGTTTTGATAGCTTTTACTGCTCATAGGACTGAACTGGTTCTTATTCTGCAATCGCATTTGGAGTCGATATGAATCTAGGTGATATGACTACCAGTCAGGCTAGTACTGGGCGCATTCAAGTTCAAAGCTCGAAAGCCTGCAAGGCCGCTATGCAGAATTGAAGGACCGTTCTCGGGTGTGTTTAGGCTACCTCAGGCTAGACTGTCGTCATGATGAACGTGCCTGGCCGGTCCACGAGCCATACGACAGAGAAATCTCAGAACCTCGATGCGACGCCATAACTGAGAACAGATCTGGACTCTATATCACCTCACTCTCGTTATCTCATAAATACTGTCGTACTTGGCCTCTGAACTACAGACGTGTGATCAAGTCCTAACCATGTCCTCTAATATCCCCCAAACCCAGAGAGCATGGTTCGTATCCGTACACCAAAATCAGTTGTTATTCTCACATTACTACCCCTAGGTTTGCTATCAACCGAGGTGCCCCAGGACCGTCTACTCTCAAGCTGAGGATGGATGCCCCAGTGCCCTCTAAACTTGCCGCCAAAGAAGTTCTCGTCAAAGTTGAAGCGGCCGCTCTGAATCCTGCGTACGTCTCAACTATTAGGACGTATAACTGTGATAACTTACGAAAATCAGTGGATACAAGCTACTTAAAATGATGCCAAATTTTGTAGCCAAGAGGCCGCTGGTACCCGAGTATGAGTTCTCTGGTACAATCGTGGACGGAAATGGCACAGAGTTCAAGTCTGGGGATCCTGTCTTCGGTTGGTTTGACATCGGTGAGCTCAGACATCTACTAGTATTTACGCGAGGCAAGATCTCATGCATGAGGCCAGGTTTGAACATTAACTCCAAGCAAGGCGCATTACAGCAATATCTACGTGTACCGACAAACTATATTACTCACCGTCCTGCAAATTTCTCCGCAGCCGAAGCCAGCCTTGCTCTTGTAGTTCTGACAGCCTGGCACGGTCTTTTCGATGATGGCAAGCTTGAGGCTGGCCAAACCGTATTGATCAATGGCGGTAGCTCTTCGGTGGGCGCATTCGCCATTCAACTTGCTAAGGCTCGTGGTGCTCGTGTTGTAGTCACGGCTTCTGGTAAGAACGAACACTTAGTCAGGAGTCTCGGCGCGGACGAGGTAAATCGTCGCTTGCCATATCTCTTCAATTTTATCATGTCCATGTACTAACATGTCCACAGTTCATTGATTATACAAAGCAGCCTCTTCACTCTTTCTTGTTATCTCAACCCCCCTCACCCAAATTCCACCTCATCTTCGACGCCGTCGGTTTACTCGATCCCTCACTGTATAAACATAGCGATGCTTATCTCGCGCCGGGAGGGACATATGTTCATACTGGGCCGACGCCAGAGTTCAAATTGCGGCCATTGTGGCATATTCTCGAAACATTCGGTCTTGTGTTGCTACCCTCTTGGCTGGGAGGTGCAAAACGGTCTTGGAAGTTTGTCATCGTCTTTTTATCTGCTTCCGACCATTGACTTTGGCACTGACATGACATCTTTTCACAGAATAGTCCATATCCAAAGCGACAGAGCGCGACTCGATGAAATTGCAAAACTCATGAGCGAAGGGAAGCTTAAACCAGTTATCGATTCAGTATACCCATTTGCCGATTTGTTCAAGGCATATGAGCGCATAATGTCGTTGCGTGCGAGGGGCAAGGTTATTATAGACGTGACCACGGCATAGAAGGGAGACGTGGATTGGATACCAAGCTAATAATATCATATGTGAACTATGACAATATAATTTATGCCCACTCATAGCCAGGAAGATCCAAGTCTAAATCTTGGACCTCAAGCACTTGGGTTGAACATTTGATACCAGGTAGGTATGGCTCTGTATGAGTAGCAACTTGGGAACCAGTTCGCTCTTTCTAATTGGCTATTCCGACTCCGAGTCGCGTTTGGAGCCGGAGCGAGACGGGGTGGGCCGTAGAACTTCTGAGCACCGACTATACATGCTACGCTTGGCCAATTTTGCCATTGAATAAAATCAACCTATTCAAAGCATTGCTGAAATGGCGTAGTACATAGTTGGAGGTAATCAACTCAGATGATTATTTAGGCTTATAGCGCATAAGGCCGCCGCCGCTGTTAGCGGAAACAAAAGCTACCTTCCTCTCCGTCACCATGTTTGCTGCCGCTAGATTCTGCAAACGTCTGCCTCTCCCCAGGCCAGCCCAAGCTCGTAGATGTATTTCCTTCACGGCTGCCAAACGCTCGGATGCCCTGTTCGTGGTATGGACGAATTTATATATACCAAACCGAACTACTCTTACCGACTGAGTTTTGAAAGCATCGGGACACTTCGTACAATAATCCTCAGGTTTCTTATATGCACTAATATTGTGTAGACAATGCCTTGACCGTTGAACAGATCTCCTTCGAGTTTACACCGGAAAACCTGAAACGCGCTGAGGAGATCATCTCACACTACCCGCCGCAATACAAGAAGGCCGCCGTCATCCCGCTCCTGGACCTCGGACAAAGGCAGAACAAGGGATGGACGAGCATTAGCGTGATGAATTATGTTGCAAAACTTTTGGACATGACACCCATGCGTGTATACGAGGTTGCAACGTTCTACACTATGTTCAATCGGTATGCATTCAACCTCTACTTCGTTCGGGTCGTGAATTGACCGACATTTTTTGGGGGGTTATACATCTAGTGAGCCAATAGGCACCAACTTTGTCCAGGTTTGCACAACCACACCATGCATGTTGCGTGGCTCCACGGAGATAATGAAGGCGGCCTGCAGTCATCTAGGAGGACTCAAGGCAGGAGAGACGACCAAGGATGGCAAATTCACTGTCATCGAGGTGGAATGCCAGGGTGCATGCAGCAATGCTCCTATGATGGCTGTCAACGATGACTTTTATGTTTGTACTATGTTAACCCAACATATCGCCTTTGCTGACCCTCGCAACAGGAGGATTTGACACCGGAAACAACCAAGAAAATCCTTGACGCGTTTGCCAAGGGTGAAAAGCCAAAGCCAGGGCCCCAGTCCGGTCGCCACACCAGTGAAAACTCAGCCGGCCTGACTGCTCTTACGTCCAAGGTAATTCATGAAACTCTCTTTCTTGGATTGGACGTAACTTACCAATTGGTATCTTTCAGCCTTACGGCCCTGGAGAGTTCTGCTCGCCCGAGTTTGCATAGATGGCTAGCGTAGACCAACCTATTACATGTCATAATCCAAACTCAATCATAGAAGTGAAATATGATAGTGTGGAATGTCTTGGTGATCAACAAGTCCAAATTGCTCTAGATCCTCGTGTCATACATTGAACAGCATTAAGGTTCATTACAAATGGGAGGGATTATAATTGTGTTTGCGCGCGAGTGAATTAATCATCACCCTCGCCGTCATCATAACTATACGATCCTTGTCCACCTTCGGGCAGTCGAATAAGCAAGTAGCTATGGTAATTGTATGAAAATTTGCGAATTTATTTGAAGTAAGTATATGGATGCTTACTCGATTTCTTCCTTCAGATCGTTACAATAGCGATCCAAGGGTAAATCCGATTTGTCCGTGCCTTTCTTTTGGTTAGGGCATTAGACCACTGACTCGATGATCATGACTCACCGAACGGCATTTCAATCTCGTCTGCGATTCCTTCGATGCCCATGAATGTGAAAGCAATCACTGTTACTAGTGGAATGCTTGCCCAACCCAATTCACCTACAAGGGTGAAGGGAAGGGCAAATAGATATAGTGTGATTACCTGTTTAAGGTGGATACCGTCTAGTAGTCTCTCAGTGAAAGGAGACAGCAGATAAGTTGATCAAAATCAAATGCTTACAAGATGCAGGGATGGGCGTGTTGGCTACTCGTTCCATAGCCGTCATCTGGTCAACCATGCCTTGAACTCTTTTCAAATATCCAAAAAAAAAAAATAAGTTTGATGCATCGTGCAATTTAATAAGAATAACAAACGCTTGGTTCATTGCATTCATGCCTGGAGAGATTAACTTGTGAGTTACTGATAGTACACAGTCTTGGACTCGTGCTCACCTGCAGGTCCAATCGTCTCGCCGAATCCATCGCGTCTGAAGTGGTAGAGCCGCCGGCTGATTTCATGAGCAATTCTTGAAACGAGATATCAAAATTTTCGAATATGAGAAAGATGAAGGGATATAGTAAGCATACATTAATGGAAGAGGCATAGAGACGTCGTGGAATTGTACCGCGGCGTGGCTTTCGGACAGCAAGGGTGTTGTGCTGGCTGCTGTTTTCACGTTCGGATTGCTGCGTTTCACTCTCACTCGCTTCGTGGCACCCTGATGAGGACTGTCATCATCACGCTCAAGAATGCTCGACGCATGGGATGCGTCACCTATTGCAGCGTACGAGTTAGACAAAGAATTGGCGTTGGTTTGTATCAGGTAGCCCGTTTCATCAAATCGAGCAAATGAGTTTGGGAGTAATCCCGTGTAATCTTGATGCTCCAAACCGTCTTCCCCTCTTAGATAGTGTTTTACGGAGAAGCTAAAGGCAAGACATAATTTGATGGTATCGACTTTTCGGCGGCGCAGTTGGGCCTCAGTAATATTCCCCACAGCTGATCTAGCTTTAGATGCTGCAGGAACATCGTCTGAAGGGGGCATGCCAAGGTTGACCCATATTAGGCGAGATAGGTTGCGAATCTGGGAGGCGGTGACTCAGTAAGCAGCATAAACTGTATTATAGATACCCACATTGGATGTCAACGAAGCAAAGGATTTGCGGCCTTCCCAATAGCGGTCATAAGAGGTAGTATTCCTGGAGGCATTCAAAATCATTGGAATTCATTGGTTCACGGGGCCTATAACATACCGGAATACTAAAAGGAGACCGACCTAGACGGAGAGACAATTATATTACGCAGATGATATTGACAAGCATACAAAGACCAACCACCACAGATAATAGGGGAAATATGGTGTTCGAGACGTGAATATGGTGCCCTTTGCTGTCAGCATAGCAGACTAAGGCGGACCAGATCGTCACTGTAAGTACGGGTCCTATGATTCGCGTGATGATCTGGAAGAAAATTATGAGTCCCAGTGTGCGATACAAAATGATACCAAGTGCAAACTAACGCTGCCTTTGATGCGGAGTACATCTGGTAACCAGGAATACTTTCGCAAGTGACGACGCCGAATACGTGCAACCTGTTATTCCGGTGATTGCAAGCAACATGATGAGTTGTCCGAGTCGAAACCAATCTGTACAAGGGTTCTTCACCGAAAGGAGATTAGGGAGACTATTAGACTTTGCCGGCATACTCTCTTAGGCAGACCCTCCGTTGTCCAGTACCTAGATGTTCGAGAGAGAGAGCTGCGGTACGACGGGGTGAAGGGAACTCGTTCAAGTTACCATCACAGCAAATGCCCATCATGATTGACAATGCGCCCTGTTAGGTAACTACTTGCCCCGGTCCGACCGGAAGCATTCGCCCTCCACGACTTTCACTTACAACTTAAGCTGTTACCGGGACTGCCATCTCAATCTTAGCTATTATATGTTACATCATTATTTGCTTCTTCTCCAACCATCATGTCTACAGACATAAAAAGGGCGTCCGAGGACCTGAGAAAGGCTTCAACGCGGGAATCTGTTTCGTCGAAAGAAGTTCGAAGTTCTGTCGACAAGATATCGTCATCACTTGTGTTACTGGTACTTGGCCCTCTGCAAACATGGGAATTAATAAGATTTAATGAGAAATACAGGACTCTTATATACTCTCCCAACCGAGAACAGATCATCTAAGAAACGTTCTCAGAGGGGTCTTTGCTCCTCTATATGACAAGCTCCCCATAGAATCTTTGAATTTAGCTGCTGTCATATACGGCTATATATTCGACTACAAGGTCTTAAAAGCGTCCAGGAGTGGTGAAAATGCTGCGAGAAGGTCATGGGAGCTTGTTTTAGAATCTCTTTTGTCGGGTATCTTGGTACGCATTGCCCTTTCCTTCTCCAACAAATGCCCTGGAGTTCATGGCTACATTCCGTAGGATCATGTGGAAGCAAAGGATAACAGTACGAATCGCCTTTTAGTCTAATTTTCCTCATCTAACGTCCTCTAGGTGAGAGTAAGCTTCTTGTTTCTGAGAAGTTCGGGATTATGCTACGTGAACGGCATTTTCCGCCATTATTTGAGGTGTCAACTGCAACAGCGCCGTACATGATCGCGGTAAGTGATAACAATCTTGAACATTCCATAATTTTCTCGCAAATTGAAGCGCATATATCCACCTAAAACCATAATCTGAGTCAAATAATTCTAGGTTTATAATGTATTGGCGGAGGTCGCCTATACCGACAGCTATAGGAAAGACTTACGCGATAAAATTGGAGGGTAATGGCATTCATCTCTGACTTTTTCATTTGCTTGAAACGTCTTCTTAGGCCAATACTAGCCACAGTTCTTGCCAAATCAAGAGGTATGTAATTTGCACTTGTATGAGACATGACCTCATTGTACTACAGATTTTCTTGTAATTGATGCTCTCTTGGGACTATTTGCATCGTTGTTGCCTTCCGTCAATGATGTTTCTCTGGGAAAACGAGGGCGGGAAAACTTTGTATCCGATATCTTTGTGGAATCTAACGTGTTTCCGGAGGGTGCCGCACTAGCAGACCTTTTCCTAAACGATACTGTCAAGGTATGGGAGGAGACAACCGTTCAGCTATACGGCCTTTTGGCGAAATGCTCCCTTGACTAGTGCGTTTTTTCAATTGATATTTAGCCGCATAGCTGCTGCTTATCTATGTATAAAGCCCTCAACCATATCAAGTTTCCACTATCACAGTCTACGGACAACCTATCTCACAAATATCGACCTTAAGCCGCCTTTTCCTGGATCGACACGCACTTGTCATGAACATGATTGAGGTCAGGGATCGTGACTCCGAAGTAGACAGCTGCTAAAAAAAAAATTAGGATGACTCTGTGGATAGTCTTCAGATAGAATATAGTCAAGTTCAACGTATTTCAACATCAGTATTTGAAGACCTGATCATGTTCAGTCTCCACTTTTTACCACCGTATCCGTCTTTGGGCTCGGAGATTGTTCAACCGTTGGCTGACGCAGAATCAGCGGTCATGGAGTTCTGTTTGTCACCTCAGGATGTCCCAAGTTTCTTGCGGGTCACGGGCGTCCGCGGATTTGTGAGTATTTTGTTTGAAAACACTCGTGTGAGGTTGACTTTTCTCGTTAGAAGGGGATAGCTTTGCCAATTCAGCCCAGTCACCTCAGAACCAGGGTATCGGTACCTAATTCAATGACACCACTGAATTTCGACATCGAGAACATGAAGACTATCTCCCTGGCTACGCAAAGAGTAAGTACGACCGTCGCCTTATCGTCGAATTCATGCTAATTATATCCAACTCAGGCGAGCGTGCTTCGAGATAGTAAGCTTCGTCCAGCATTGGAATGTTAATTTACTGATGCATTTCCTTAGTCTACGAAGCGGAAACTCCGCCAAAAATCACTGATATGGTCAAATCTGGATCCAAAAATCCAAGAGGTGACTCTACTCCCTCAAAGCCCGGGGTCATGGCCATTCAGGCTGGGAATGACAAACTAGCTGTAGAGCAGCCTCAGGAATTGAGTCCGAACTCTTCTCAGATTTCCTCTGCATCATCGATCTCCGTAGACTCTTCAGATCCGATTTATCGTGCTGTCTTTGGAGAGACTGATGAAGAACTTTCTGAGATATCAGACGCGGAATTGCTAGCCGGATTTTCGGGTCGCAAAAAATCCAACAAAGGTACTAAACGCGCAAGTAAAGCTGGAAAGACGAACCATCATCTGTCTGAAGATGCAAAACGCATGATCAAGAAAAAAGCAATGTCATCAAAGTCTAAGACATCTAGGAAACTGATTACCGAGGGCTCTGTTGAAGTGACACCCCGAAGAAGCCCACGACTTAAAGAAAAGCACTCTAGGAGACAACAAGAGAAAAAGAAGCCTACAATATCTCCATTTTCAGGAGCTAGCGACTCTGTCCGCAACATGCTCGACACCGCTGTTAAGACTGAAGCAAATGATCAAGCCTTGATATCTCCAAACATTCATGACCCCCCTGGGATTATGATTTCGAGTGAAGACTTCTTCGTAGCTCCTCAAATCGACTCTCAACATCCCCGGCCACGCGTTCGATCTCCTTCCCCGCTCATGAAGCCTTCTCAACATCCCAAGAATTATGCTGACGAGTCATCAAATGAATCAGAGCTCACTACTCCTACTAGATCCAAACCTACCTGCTCTTACGCAAATGAAATTCTTGCCGGGGTTAATCAGAAGCGAAAACGGAAACGACCAGTTGCAGACGATGAAGATGTTATACCTGAGAATGGGGCGCCTGCAAAAAAGCGGTACAAGCCTAATCTTCTTGCAACTTTTGCGTCTTATCTGCCCGGCTCTGCTCATTCTCCCAAAACCGAAAAGAAACGTTCCAATCAAAACAGCACTCCTTCTGTTCTTGTCGTTTCCACGTCAAAGACTCTCAAACCTCTTGATGCGAACGATTCCCGAAACTCTAACCTGCCCATCCGCAAATCTCCCAGAACTAACAATATCACGGCCAAGGATCAATTTGCTCTTATTGAATCTCGTAACTCTCTAAAGAATAGTTTTGCTCAGCGCTCTTCCTCTATGGATGCTGATCACGTCTACAAGAAGGCACTGCCTGTGACGCTTACCAGGAGGCTGACCTCAACAACTTCTCGATCCAGGTCTCTTGTTCCGATTGTAGACTCTGCTTCTTTTCTCATAATCGATGGGATTACTCGAGCTAGCTACAAAAATGTTTCTAGTGTGCAAGTGGATGAAGATCATGTAAGTAACGCATAATTTATATACCCTTATTCGTCTGGTACCCATAAATATGCCGGTTGGGCGGTATAACCCACCTTCTTTACTAATAAAGCATCAAATGGGCGTCGAAATTGTTCCGCCATCGGAGGTATTCTCACAGCCTTCTCCTACGTGTAATTTCCTAAGTTGATCATGTTTTTCTCATAGAATGAAATTGTTCATGAAGTTAACACTCTAGACTTTGAGAAGAATACGTGTAGTGTCATTTCTCCCAATTCTGTACGTTACGTCTTGATGGGATATTAAGTACGCTTGAGACGGACGGCTTACTTTGTACCAGGTCAAGAAGAAACACGTTACGCATGTGCCGAACTTAGCCAACTCAGGAAGTTCTCTCCTTCGCGCACCGTCCATATCTGGCCCGGCGGGCTCTACGTTGTCTAGACAACTCTCATTCGACCAGCAAAAAGGGCCAACATATCTTGATGGTTCCAACCACGAACGACCTAGTAGCATCAGACGTTCTACTCGATTTACCGGTCTTTCTCAGTCGACACAGCGCGTCTCCGCCTCGAATGTTGCACCCTTCCAGCAACTGGGAAAGACTCAATCCAAAGCAAAATCGTCGAGCGATCCTCTAGTAACCTCGGATTCCAAATCTCTAGGGCTAGGTTTGTTGCGAAGCGAGTAATTCAAATGATATCGTTGTGGGCTGAATGAATATCCTCCCAGACTCATCTAAGCACGCCGGCACTTCGACGAGGCAGGGGAATCCTCCGTCTTTGCTCGAAAGCAATGCAACAACAAATAACAGGATTACTAAGGAAATAGAAAACGTGAGCTTTCTTCTCGAGACCACATTTTCGGCAAGGTCTGATTGTACGCTATTAGATCGTCACCGAAATTTGTGGTCTTGTGGTACGGAATCTCCAGGGGCGTTTCGGCACTATGGAGAAGCAATCCAGGACAGATGCACGAAATACACTAGAGGAGGCATCCTCTCATCTACGAACTATGTATACAGAAAGGTGGCTCAATTCTCTTCAACCTGAATTCAAGTGATCGGCGCTAATATAGTCTTCATTTAGTGTCGAACATTACAACCAGCTAAAGAGCTTCCAGGAAGAATACGCCGATTACGGCCAGAAGCTCCTCAAATCGTATCAAAAGGTTCTGAAGGCAAATCGCGAAATAGCCACTCGAGTTGAGCACATCCTCGAAGAATGTGATCATGCAGGTCTTTCGCGTCGTATGCCGCGAACGCTGTTTCCCGGACCTATTCCAGCTGAACTCGACGTAGCATGAGTTGCTATCACATCAGTTATGGAGATTGTCGTGTACAAGTGAAAGTTGTAATTATTACGTACTAAGAAGACATTGAAATTGCACTCACGTCTACAAAACGAAGTCGGAGGAAGTGAGAAGCCGGAAGCGGAGAAGATTGATCGGCATGGCCGGAGACAGACGCTCTTCCCGCCGGAACCCCCGGCGCCGACGTGGTTATTTTGGCCGGGGCAGTCTCAGTTCTGGACAATGGGCCTTGCTGCACTTCACTCACTACACCCTTGGGGACTCGTTCAGGGCACCTCCAATGGCCTATTGCGTTCAACACTAGGCGTATGCTGCCGTATACGCTCATTTTATACCACCTTACCTCGAAGTGCTGCCTGGGCCTCATGTCTCCATAAGACTAGTAGCCCGGAGCTCGCCGCAAGAGCCGTCTTCCGCACGAGCCAACATCACCATCACCATGCTCCGAGTGACCGATGCAACCCAACTCGGAGCAGTTCCCGGAGCGGGAGCATTCAAGTTGCTGGCGCCTTCAATAACAAGTTGAATTTTGGACCTCCTCGCCGATATTGTTCAACCTCACACTCTACAAGAATGGCCCAGCAGATTGCTACCACAGAGTACCGTCTCCCCGTTAATGTGCGACCAAAGCACTATGATGTCACCATCCATACCGATCTCGAGGAACTCGTATTTAATGGATTCGTCAAGATCAGGTTCGTTATCATGATCATCATATCATCACCCCCAAAACATACGGATTACTTGGCGTAACAATGCTCATTCCAAGTCTTCTCTTAGCTTGGACGTAAAAGAGGATACTTCATCCATCGTATTCAACACCTCCGGCTTGGAGCTTGGCACATCTGCAATTTACTCGGATTCTTTCGCTGACGGACCTGTCCATGCAAATGTTGCCGTTGATGAAAAGAAGGAACGCGGCACGGTCAATTTGCAATCAAAGCTTCCAGCTGGCTCTTCTGCTGTGTTGGAACTGGGCTTCAAAGGTGTATTGAGTGATGATCTCATGGGTTATTACAAGTCCTCCTGGAAGGATGATGATGGCGTAACTAAAAACTACACACTTACGCAGTTCGAGGTTCGTCGTTATATATTCTGATGGACTGCATCTGTTTGACACGAAAACATTACAAGGCAACCGCTGCGAGGAGGGCATTCCCCTGTTGGGACGAACCTCTTCTCAAGGCAACATTCGCGATGACAATGATATCTGATCCGGCAACTATCAATCTTAGCAACATGCCTGTAGTGTCCGAGAAAGTTCATGATGTTAGTGCAGGGAATGCTGCTGCCCTGGACGAAATTTCTTCCCTGGTAAAACTCGCGCCGTCTTCACCGGCTCTCAAGGGCTCTTGGAAAATCTCCAAATTCGAGACAACGCCCCTGATGTCTACGTATCTTGTTACCTTTGCCAATGGTGACTTCCAGTACCGAGAGAGTTCTTACACTAGTCCACTGGTTGGCCATCTATTTGCTTATTGTCCAGATTCGTTCACTTATATCTTTATTTACTTCAGAGCGGAAAGAAAAGACCCTTGAGGGTGTATGGTTAGTGCGCCTGTCCCGATGATCCTGTTATCAATCTCTAAAAAGCTCAATAGGGACCAAGGACATCATTTCCCAAACTCAATTTGCCCTGGATGTGAAAGCAAAAGTACTACCCCTCTACGAGAAAGCCTTCGATATCGAATTCCCCTTGCCAAAGCTTGATACCCTTGTTGTTCATGATTTCGACTCAGGTTAGCTCAAAGCTCCGCATTTCCTTTTTATTTTTACCCCTCCCGCTCAAGCCAAGTCTTCCAGGCGCTATGGAAGGTTGGGGTCTCATCACGGGCCGGACCACCGCGTTCTTGCTTGATCCGGCCATGGCGGACCTGGAGGCAAAGCGAAACGTCTTGTTCACTCAGGCCCATGAAGTCGCTCACATGTGGTTCGGTGACATTACTACCATGGAGTGGTGGTCGTATTTATACTTGAATGAAGGTGAGGATTGAGCAAGTAAAAGTGTATTTTTCTTTGCTCAAGTATGTTGCTTTAGGATTTGCTACTTTGGTGAGCTGAATTGTCACATTGGGGAGACTTCCGACATGCAAACTAAACGGGGTGCAGATGGGAGAGTCAATTATTGCAGACAAGTACGTATCACAACCTTCAATCCCTTCCGATATGCATGCTCATGTCATTTTAGGTTATTCCCCGAATGGCGTGTGGACTCGGACTTTATCACTTCATACCTCAATAGCGCCTTGGACCTGGACGCCAAGCTCTCTTCCCATCCGATTGAAGTCGACGTCCCTGATGCTGATCAGATTAACCAGGTGAGTTACCTTCTGCAAGGGTTCTCAGTGATTGGTATAGCACTAAAAATGCATTATAGATATTCGATAGCCTGTCCTATGATAAAGCCGGCTCAGGTTTGTTGATCGATGGATCACTCATGATTGCATTACTCACTTGCACATATTTCGTTCCGCACTAGTGCTCCGCATGTTGTCGTTCTACGTGGGAGAGGAGAACTTCTTGAAAGGCGTGTCCATCTATCTCAAGCGACACTTGTATGGCAACACCGTGTCTTCGGATCTGTGGAATGGCATTGGAGAAGCCGCAGGTTGGTTTGGGGCTATACTATATCCAAATGACATATTAACCCTCGACCAGGTATTGATGTGACCCCCATGATGAACACCTGGGTCCAAAAGGTAAGGAATATATTTAATACTACCCAATATCCCCATAAAATTAAAACGGTTTACGTAGATGGGATTCCCCGTAATTAGAGTCACCGAGAGTCCGGACAGCATCACCATCCGCCAGGACCGTTTCTTAGAGGATGGTCATGTCAGGCCGGAAGATAACGAGACGATCTGGGACGTCCCTCTGAGCTTGCTCACCGTTGACGGTTCCGGTAAACCCAATATCGATCGAAGGGCGCTGTTGTCCACGCGCGAGACGACCATTCCTGTGGATACGTCAAAGTCGTACAAATTAAATGCTGAGACAACGGGAGTTTGTATGAGGATTTTTCTTGATTGATGTCATTCCCCCAAGCTAACGGTGCTTTATAGATCGTGTGCTGTATTCACCAGAGCGTCTGATCAAGATCGCGACTGTGGCCGCTCAGGGCAACGAGATCTTTGGAGTCAACGATCGTATGGGCATCATCAACGATTCAATCGCACTTGCCAAGGCTGGATTGAGCCCTGTGAGCAGTGCGTTGGATGTCGTTAACATCCTCCGTCATGAGAAAGAGTGTAAGTCTTCGTACCTTCTATCGTTATCGCTCGTCGCATGCTAAATCACATCAGTCTTGGTCTGGGACAGTATCACAGGTTCTCTGAGCAATTTGATCGATACATGGTGGGAGAACCCGAAAGCGTCGAAGCTGCTGAACCAGTTCCGTAGAGTATGTAACCGCAGATGAATTGCCCTCCATAAAGACACTGACATTTTTTTTTTTCAAGGCGGTCTACACCCCACTCGTTGACCAGTTTGGCTACGACTGTTCCCCACAAGATCCCGATTCAGTTTTGTCCATCCGTACCCAGGCAATAGAACAGGCTGCCGGTGCCGGTGAGCCCAAGTAAGTGTCCCTTTTTTTAGTTGCTCCCTGAAACGAGTCCTCGCTCTAATTTTTGAAAAACAGGGTTGTTGCGGAGTTGAGCCGCCGCTTTAACGTATACGTGGAGACCGGAGACGACTCACTAATTCCCGGGGATATCCAGCGGGCCATTTTCCAAAACGTGAGTGGCTTACTACTTGCTGTTGTTGCTTATGTAGAACGACACGGCCTGGTCACATGGATGAGAAAAGGGCGGCGCCGTTTGCTTTCATGTTGCCTATTGCTTGACCATCATGACGACTATTATTGATCCTCTGCCTTTGTTATCCAGGCGGGTCGTACCGGTGACAAGGCGACACACAAGTTTTTGGTCAATCTGGTGGAGACATCGCGGATCCCGACTACGAAGCAGGCCGCCATGTGCGTGATTTTTTTTGTTCAAGGTTTTATGTGAGGGATTTAATATGTATCTGATCCATATAGCTTTGGTCTTGCTGCATTCGAGGATCCTGAGCTAATCCAAGAGACGCTGCATTATGTACGGGACAAGACGCGCGACCAGGATGTGATCACATTCTTCCGTGGGTTTGCAAGGAATCGCACGCATAGGCGGACAGTGGTTGACTTTGTGGTCCAAAACTACGATGTGGTAAGAGGCAGAGATGATTGATTTCAAAGTTGTGCTTGACTGGACAAAAAAAACAAAACGACAGTTTTACAAACGCTTCGAGGGCAACTTTTCCTTTGGTACCATCATCGAAGCAAGTAGCCTATTTCCCTCCTGTGACGAAGCTAACAACTACCACAGAATACGTTTGAGGGCCTGTCGACGAAACAGGATTATGACAAGTACTCTGAGTTTTTCGCGGGCAAGGACACGTCAAAGTACAGCTTTGTGCTGCGGCAGACGCTGGACAGTATCAAGACTAAGGCGGAGTGGATTGAGGTGAGTGGTATGATCATCAATGATAGCATCTTCTCATTGTACATGCACAGCGTTCGACTGGTGAACTGGAGCAATGGCTAGAGGGATGGGCGAGCAAGTTATAAAGTACTATCAATACCAATACCAGTAGTAGTAGTAGTAGCATAGTGTATGCGCTGCTTACATAAACCAGGCGCTGGCGGGCGCGGGCAGAGTTGTGGTGGTTATGGCTGTACCGTACATGTCTGTAGCACTCTCAACATCGTCTCTGGCCGCCGTCTCCGGATAGCTCTCATCGCTGCCGCACCCGTGCTCAACGTTCCTCGATGCCTGCGTTCGATCCTGTACGCGATGCTGCCTTGAGCTCTCCTACCACTCTCCCGTCACAGGCACAGCCGCTACTACCGAAAACCCATCCGGCTGCCGTTGATCATCCGCCCAAGCATCTCTCTCCTCCTGGTCCAGATGGCAGACCGTCTTCTGCTTTGAATAACACGACGACGACCCCCACACCGGTCCCCCATCCACCACAGAGACGAGCAACTGATCTTTCTGTCTTGCTCAACTCTCACTCCGTCGACCCCGTCCTGCACGTGCGCACACCGACGACGGCGACACAGTCCCCCACGACACCGACACCTCGCTCGAGCATATCGCATCTGCTGCTCAGCCAGGACATCCCCGTACAGCTCACCTCACCCATAAGCAGACGGGAACCCTCTGAAGCTCGTGAAGCCTCCTACTTTGCACAGAGGCCACCCTCACAAGGGTCCACGGCCTCATCACACACCCTGTTCGGTTCCAATTCCTCTCCCTCGGGTATCTCTCCCTCACCCGCGGCGGGCCCGTCTCGAGCATCCCATTCCGCATCCACAACCTCTCCTTTGACTCTTACTGTCGCACCTCCCCCCCTACCGTCCTCTTCATCCTCTTCACCGAGCAGCCAGGTCGCACGGCTAACACACTCCCCCATCGAAACCAAAGCTACCATGCCACCCAAGAAAAAATCAACGATACCCTACAACCCACGCATGCGAGTCACCCCTCCAGGCTCGGTCCTCAAACCCATGACGGCCGGCGAGATGGACATGTACCGCACCTTTGTTGGTCACGGAACCCAGCGTCTCATGACGCGCAAGCGCAAGAGACCGGTCGACGACGATGGCGGTGGTTGGGGCGGCGGTGAAGATCAGCTGCCCGACAAAAAATGGGCCGGTGATGTGGGCGTTGTGGTTGAACATTGTAAGCCCTCCCCCTATTTTAAAATATTGTCCGTGGTGACGGGGTGGTAGTGCCCGATCGGCCCTACTTACCGTTGCTGCCGTTATCACTGCATCCTCCCTCTCCCGCCTTACCCACCTTGTTTTCCTCTTCTCATAGACAACGCCAGACCGGATGTCGGCCTCAAGGACCGCCAAGAGTCGCCAATCATCGGCCTGAAGAATTTTAATAACTGGGTCAAGTCCGTCCTGATATCGAAATTTGCCTACCCTGTTCTGGGCAACCATGAGTCGTACAAGGGTACAACACAGGCGGGTGGGCGCCGTGGCGGCTCGGGCAAGGTACTCGACATGGGCTGTGGCAAAGGCGGGGACCTCAATAAATGGAGCAAAGCGCGCGTGCGTGAGGTGTGCTGTGTAGGTATGCTTCGATCATTTCCTTCCCCTCTCCCTCTCCTTCTCCCTTTCCTCCCTCTTCCCTCCCACTTCTTCATCTCTTTTTAAGAGAAGGCATGACCATTTACGTAATGCCTCCATTCTATTCCCCGCCCACCCCCACAAACACATGCACACATTGATATCTATCTGGTCGCAGATATCGCCGAGGTGTCTGTTACCCAAGCTCGGGCCCGTTGGGAGACGATGAAAGGCGCGCGGTTCGATGCCCATTTTGCCGCGCTGGACTGTTACACCGATCTGCTCACGAAGGCATTCCCACCCGCACAGCTGGCGAGGCCGTTCGATGTCGTATCAATGCAGTTTTGCATGCACTATGCATTTGAGACGGTGCAAAAGGCGCGCAGGATGCTTGAGAACGTCACCAAGTGGCTCCGGCCCGGCGGCGTTTTCGTGGGCACTATACCGAACTCCGAGCAGCTCTTGTACGTTCCTTCCCTTTTCCTTTGCCCCTTTGATGGTCTATTTCTTCGTGTTTTGTTCTTATCGGACGAAGAGATATAAGCATGACTGGTTAATTACGCCCGCTCTGATGATCATCTTCTCGTTTTGTTATAATCCAGAACAAATCTAGACAGTCTACCGCCGGACAGGGACAAAAACGACCTATCATTTGGCAACTCGGTGTACAAGATTCGCTTCGAAGACCGAGAGAAGAAGCCCGTGTTCGGTCACAAGTACTGGTTCTATCTCCAAGACGCCGTTGAGAATGTGCCGGAATATGTCGTCCGATGGGACAACTTTCTCCAGTACGGAGATTTCCCCTCTTCTACTACTTTTTCTATTTATCTAACGGCTAACTTGAATCCTTTTTTCTTTTCCTTTAGGATGGCATCGGAATACGGCCTAGAATGTGTCTATCGAGAAGAATTCCATCAGGTCTTTAACGAACACGGGGAAGATCCCGAGTTCCGGTCACTCATGCTTAGGATGGGTGTTGTCGATGCCGATGGTGGGAGCGCCATGGACGAAGATCAGTGGGAGGCAGCCAGTAAGTTTCGTCTTCCCATTGGCTTTATCATGTTATATTTCATCTCTTGTTTTTTGGGATGTATCAAATGCTGACTGACATGAATCGGTTGTGTGTTTTTGTGCTAAACATAGATATCTATATCGCGTTCGCCTTCAAGAAAAGACCATAACCTCATGTAAGAATCTATATCGGTATATCCCTCCTGGCGAGGGATTTCGTAGACGATGTATAGCATGTGGGTCAGATGGGTGCAGAAGGAACGGGGACGTGGACCATTTTTCGACCATGGGCTTGAGCCGATCGCACGTGGGGGCTTTACGCACATGTTTGCTCGGATGTGCGAGGGCATCATTCTAACCCATCCCGCCCTAACACAATTCAGCCAGGACAAAAAGGCTGTTATGTTGACAATAACAAGGACACTTTCGGTATTGTATAGGGGTTACGCCTTGAGAGGGTGGTGCCAGTGGATAGCTGATTTTCTTGGATGTCCCGTTTGCTTTTTGCTTTGCTTTCGAGTTCGTTTTTGTTAAGATCGTATCTTCTGACTCGCTTTTTTTTGCCTTATTTCTGTTACATCCTGACATATTTCCTTCTCGTATGGCTGAAAACTAGCTTTCTTTCGTGTGTAAAACTGATACTTTTGTACCATACATCTTTATATAATCAATTAACCGATCAAATGAGCAAGCAAGCGGAATCGGTTTGTTAGGACGAAAACAGGATTAAAAAAATTGAAATGAAATGAAGCGAAAAACAAAGGAATAGGGGAAAAGGAGGGTTTCGATTACATATATTTACATGCATCTCGGGGAAACTGGGAATCAGAATAGTCCGCGGTGAAAAAAATGAAAAAAGATTTAGGAGAATAGGAAGGTTAATTATATATTTGAGCCGAAGAGAGGAAAGACAGACAAATAGAGGATGAGAGGATCCGAGGATATGGAAGCCAAGAAGAGGAAATATAGATATAACATTAGAAGCAAGCGAGTAAACAATCTGGATAACAAGTTTTTCCTTATTCTTGACCAAAACCAACGGTTTCCCTGAGATGAAATCGACGATAAGTGGGTTTGTCAATGAAAGGGTCTGTCGGATACTCACTCTACGGCCAAAGTCAGCTTTTGCTCGAGCTGGTTATAGTCCTTATAAGGAGGCAAATCGATGCGGTTGAAGCACGTATGACTCTTAGGTAACTGAGAGGGATCGCCAGATTTCTCAATAGTGAATCGGCGAGGTCCATCGGAACCCTGTAGATCTTTGAAGCCGTTGACCTGGGTAAAGAAGAGAAGCCAATGAGGTTAATTGTGAATGACCTTGATGAAACACAGCGTTCTTACCGGAATACGAGATGTGCCAGTAGCAAACTGCAAGAGACGAGACTTGCGTTCGGGCGGCCAGCTCCTGACACACTTCCAGAACCACTGGATAACTTCATCGTTGACCTCGTATCCACGGTAGTCAGTGAACTTGGTCCAGTCGTCACTGTGTACAAAATGAGCGAAAGATGAAGTGGAGGACGATGATAGAAAAAACATACACATCAATCTCAGACATGCCACCAATCAACAACTCAAGTTCGCGTTCGTCAAAGACAGTGATGAGCTCTTGCGGGATAAGCTCATTGAAGCCAGACTTGAAGGCTTCGAACTGCTCCTTGACTCGCTTAGAGATACGGTACTCCACAACGGCTTCGACGTATTCCTTCTTGTTCTCCTCGGTGACTGGAACGTCTGCACCTCCGGGCTTGAGTTCAATCGTGACCATCTCGCCGAAGCGTTCCTCGGTTGTGGTGAAGGTCTCATCGATGATGTCAGTGATGTCATTCTCGCTACATCGATGAGGTCAGTATGAGACAAGGCATTTGATCAATGAAATACGTACAGCATCCAGGTCATGCCGCGATACAGCTCAGCGTCAACACTCTCCAAATCTGAGAGCGTCACTTTCTTATTCAGAATCATCTTGTAGAAACTGACAATGAAGTATGCATCCAAGAAACGCCTGTGGAAGATGCCAAGACCAAGGCAGCGACCGATGAATTTGAAGTAATTCAAGTGCTCAGGGTTAACACCCGAAGCAGGGTTGATCTGCAACGTGTAGTTATCGTGCGCCGAGTACTCGAATAAGCAGTAGAAGGGATTGAACATTTCGTGAGACAAGAGGAAGAAGAACTCTCTATAGAAGAAAAGTTATGAGTGACAAGTTCAGCATTAACAAAGAACAAAACACTTGCCTCGATAGACCACCATAGTCCAAACCATCTTCACCATCGAACTTGATCATCAACCTCTTCTTGAGATCACTGGGAGTCTGCCTCATAATCTCGGCATAACTGTCTTCGAAAATATGGTTTCTCCTGATCTTGATCTGACAGTTGCCAGGCTGTGCACGCATAGCAGGTTGACTACGGAAGTAGATGAGTTTCCGCCTGAAGTCCCGCTTGTACTGTGGTACGCTCGCATCGAGCGGCGACGGCAGACGCGGGTCGTCCCATGTGGTGGTCTTCGTGTTATGGTCCACGAAGTATACACGGGCTGTGGCCGTAAGACGCATCTCCCATCCAGAAGGAAGAGGTCCAAGTTGGGAGATGGTCTGTGACTGGAGCGCCGTCTGCTGGCCGTTGGGGCCCATGACACGGACGATGGCTTGTCGACGGGGATCAACCCATGTTGTGGTACGAGTGTTGTGGTCAACATAATATGGACGACCTTCAGGAGTATATCGCTCTTCCCAGCCGGCGGGAAGAGCACCTGTGCCAGCCGTCGTTGCAGTAGAGCCGGCGCCGATGGTTGTTGCGGCGGCAGGTGTCGGCGTGGTTGAGGCAGAACGACTCGCATTAGCTTGCGCATTCGCCTCGAGCATATCATCGGGCAGGGCACGACGATTATGCTGATCCCTGGCAGCATTAGTCTCGCCCTCTTGAGCGTTGTTGTTGACAGCCTGGCTGGCATTAGGACGGTGCCAAGTAGTACTACGGGTGTTATGATCCACATAGTAGGTGCGACCAAGCGGATCGATCCTACGCTCCCACCCAGGAGGAAGAGGCCCGTACTGGTCAACTGTTGGATTGAAGTTCCTTTGCTGGGAAGCATTATTAGCCACAGTCTGTCCGGATGACGGCGTAGAGGTAGCGTTGATCGTGCTTTGTGGCATGGTGTTGACGGGAGAGTTGGATGTTGCAGTAACGCCCGAGGTGCTGACTGGTCGCGACAAGTTGGTAGATGTTGATGTATCACCATCAGATATGGCCGAAGAAGGCTGTGTCAAGTTTGGTGTAGGCATCGAAATACGGGAGCTACTTGCACTGGCTTCGGCTGCAGTTGCTTGCGAGCTGGGCACACGAGAAAGCCCCTCGCCCGGAGAAGTGGCAGTATTAAGGTTGAGAGACGGGTCCGTGATACCCATGTTGGAGAAGGCGTTGGCGAGCGTATTGGCCTCCGAGGGGCCAGGATTATTTATCGGCTGGCTGACGTTCGTGGAAAGGTAGATGATCAACTTTCCGTGAACGACGAGGTTATCATTAGACTTTTTAAGATCGAGTGTCAGCATTTCTAGGCTAATGTCAGCCCACTCCTTTCCAGATATTCAAGCAATCGCATACCATGACTATCGATATCTAAGTCCAGCACATCGCTAACGCGGACATTGACAACACCAAGGAAACCCTGGTCCCTCCTCTTGAACTTACGCTGATCGAATATCTGGACGGCAATTACAGACGAATCCTTGACGGTGCTGACAGATAGCCAAAAGTCAGTATGGAGCGCCCCTAAAAAAGCCAAATAGGATGGAAAGAGCCCTAACATATCAAAGCTCTCACTCCAGTAAGGGTTGAGAGTTTTCTTGATGACTCCAGTGGTGTGTGTTTGCTCGCCATCGACGGTTATGACTGCAAAAGGATCAGGCAGGCGAAAGACATCCCGCTTGGAAAGGCCGTCGGCGGCAACAACTGTTGGATATGTAAATTAAGTCTCTAGAAATGAAACGAGCACTCATGATGGAATTAGTGACCTGTTATCCTGATTTTTTTCCTCCTGAAGGGAGGAGCGAACACAGCCTATCAGCCAAGGAGGGCCAGATGAACAGAGGGAATGGGCTTACTGATTAGCTGATGGTGCAACAGACATGGCCCTGGATGGCGCTCGGCGCTCTTACGTGACTTTTCCTAGAAAAAAGCGGGCTAATTTGTAGTCGAGGACGAGTGGAGAAGTGTGTCTTGGTGTCGTTCGTCGTCGACGGTGCTCGACTGTGCCCGGACTTACTCCTCCGCTGCTTGCCGATTCCCGACGGATCCGATCACGTGCACGCCACAGATATAAAATATTATAATTAATGGTAACTCGTTTTAATCATTACATAGCATTTTATACTAGCTAATACGTATCACTGGATACCTCATTAGCCGGTTTCATTCAAAATATGTTTCTACTGGGGCAGCACAGGAATGATAGCTGGCTTGCGATATGACTATTGGATAATGGACTAGCTCACAAACAGGTGTACATTTCACACGACTCAGAGCCGATTCCTCAGGTGGATACCAAGTATCTTCCTCCTCGTTACTCGCCTGGCTATGGCATGAATCCTGGAAGAGTGGCAATATACGGCTACTGGATGTTATGAATTTCTGATATGGCTGAACCACCCTGTCCTGTGCAATTGTAAACCTCTCCCGTTTCGGATCTTGGCCATCCGGAAGGAGCATCTCCTGTGCGGGCAGTATCGGCATGGAAGACGAAGACGCGGTCCTAGGTAGCGGCGGCTGTCCACCTTGACCCAGTGATAAACCGTCCACGGGCCACGGCATGTTGCTAAAACTATCAAGTTGGGGGGGAAAGTCGAGTTCGGGTAAAACAGGGGCACGGCTTGCAATTATTTTGTTTCTTGGCCTAGGAGTGGTACAGTTAGTTGAGGAGCGATTTCTGCTATTCCTTGTGTGCTTCAATGTGATATCTGCCTGTAATGTCCCTCTTGTGAAGAGTGAGTGCTGATGTGCTTGGTGCTGCATTTCCATAGTGTTTAGAACTGAATGATACAACGGCATTCATCATAAGAAGCGTACCTTATCATTCTTATTGAACAAAGAACGGAGAGACATGATTGTCAACCAAACTTAGAATCTACCGCTCAGAAGGGGAAGTAGACTAGTTGTACGCTTTATTTATGTGCGGCCTTATAGGGGCTAGGGGAGTACACATTTTATCTCCCTCCCATAAGGCCCGTATGTCACGACACTCACTGGCACTGCTTGTCAGTACACAAGCTCCAATTAATGAGCTATCGAGGCATGTCAAGATCAAATGCAGATAGGTGTTAATATCGTTCATTGAGATTGTCAGCACTGTCTAGGCTCAGACAGTGGCGTGGTGCTAGCCAACTGCAAGAGCGGTTTTCAAGTACTAGCTGGGGCCACTCAATCACTGGTGCTGCGTTTAGCTATGGGGTTAAATGCCTCATTGCTACTAGTACTATTGATCGCATGATGCCCTTTACCAAATATCGCCCGGTGATAGTGTCTAAAAATCCGAGGAGTATATGTTAGGAGATCATTGCATTTGCTGAGCACCAGCAGTGCCAGTGGCAACCAGTTATTAGCCCAGTACGTTGGAGGCCCCCGACAAGACGCAAGCGGAAGCAAATGCGCAAGTGGGGCAAGTGCTATAGGGCACCTGTGCGGAATCAAATTCAAATGGGAATCTAGCAGCCTTTGCCAGGCTAGCGAGCTTCTTTTACACAACTTGAAATCTTCACCTCCTCTCGTCCTGTATTCCTTATTCTCCAGCGTCGACGATGTCCAAGGAACTCACACTAGCAGCTGTAATGATCTTTAACAGTGCCCTAGCACCAGTTCAATTGATTGATAATCCCTTTACAGGCCCATTCTCATGCTGCAAATGCAGAAGATTTCCTCTCCCAGGGCTTGCTCATCCCAGCATCCGAAGAACATGAAAAGGCCGCAGAGGCCTTCCAGGCTTGTGTGGAAAACTCAAGCGATGAAAACGTGACTGTTGCGCATCGAATTGCCAGTCTATTCTACCCCCAAAATGCACTTTCTCACACACCTCTCGATAATCTTAGACCAAGCGCACCCTTCGAATGCTCTATAACGAGCACCTCAGAGCCAGCAAGGATTTACAACGCAGAATACAGAAACTGAGGGAAGAAAATAAAGATCCATCCCTACCACAGCCTAAAGCAGCTGCATCTCCCCCTACGAAGTCCTCTGCAGCCGCCGGCCCGAGCAGACCACTCCCATCACCGCCGTCTCTCCTACGTAACAGCGGATCGGGGAGACTCAACGAATCCCAACTCAATGTCGATGAGTCTTTTATGGTTCTGGGACAGCGTGTGAGGGCGATCACCGCTATTTCTTCTAATGCACCAAAGGCTAACTTCAAACCCCAGTCAGATCCGGGCGATGCATTCAATGTTTTCTGGAGAACCATGGATGGCGTCCTCGATCAACTGAACCTACCGGTCGCATTTGCCACCGCTCCACTGCCATCGGATGAAACGAAACCTCAAAAAAATTCCAGAGAAGCTGGCAGCAGCAGTGACACCGATATGGAGGAGACCATCACTACTCGACTGTCCCGTGGTCTCGACAGGGTCAAGACGGCCGGATCTCGAGTTTTGTCAGGCGATGTCTCTTTTGGTGCGTCGCGCGCGACAGGGCTGCTCCAGGCTTCTGACTCTTTCGCCGATGACGGTAAACACCGTTGGTCTGTTCATGTTCTTCTGTATTAGCTCATAACATCTTTTCGTAGATGAAGATTTAGATGATGGATTTTTCGTCGTACCTTCTAGCTCAGACTCGCGCAGAAGCGAAAAGGAGAACACAAATCTCAAAGCGGAGGTAGAATCCCTCAAAAAACGACTAGCCGCCGCGGAGCGTGTTATTCAAATGCGCAGGGAACAAGATCAATCACTACGTGAAAGCATAGTCATGGCTAAGCAACAGGTAATACTTCTAAATATCCTTTCTATCGTAAAATATGCTCATCAAGCACGACCAAAAGGCCCAACGAGCTATGGGGGCGTCTATGATTGCACCTCGCCCTCCGCCAGCTATGAATGATTTCGGCTCAGTGAACATGCCGGGTGCACTCCCCTTGCCTCCACCGATTCCGAACGCAATCTTGCCCAATCGTGACCGCGAAAGCTCCTTGCAGAAGCGGGTAAAGGAGCTCGAGGAGGAATTGCGAGTTGTGCGCGCAGATAATGAGAAACAAGTCAGTTATCGTCATTGCTCCCTATCCCGAATCACTAATCAATGTTACCAACATTTCAGCGAGCTATGATCACACGCTTCCGTGAAAAATGGGACAAACTCAAAGAAAATGCAAGAAAAAAGAAGGAAGCAAAGGCAGCAGCTGGAATAGCCTCGTCTCCGATGCACGAAAAAATCGTCGAGGAGCCCGAAGAGGAGGACTGAGCTTCTCTACCACGATCTTATTTATAAGCATTCGGTCGCTGCTTATACGCGCGCTGTTTTCTTTTCTTCTTGCTTTCTTATATTGCTGTCTTTCACGGACCATGAGTATTTGTCAATCATGCTTTGCTCTCTGGCGATCATATATCAGTTTGTTAGTTTGACAAAGTTTGTGTAACATCATGTATTTATATACCCACCCTGCCGGCGATAACACAAGTTGCTCGTACATACATGTAAATTCATACATAAAAAAGGCTAGTACTAACTCATGGAAACTGTCATTGATACATCAAGCAAACAGGTCGAAATCCACAATTCTCAATGAGCGAATAACCTCTTCAAATACAGCCTGATACCCCTGTCCTCCTGTTGATACGCTTGCCAGCGATCCATTGGGTATGTTCATAGTGACTACCATGTCCACATTCTTGTTCTCAACGCGATACAGGCCCATCAGTATCTGAACCTCGTCCTCCTCTGTACGGTTAAATTTTCGTGCATACTGCACGCCGGTGAGGACGATTGGCACGGGCGTAGCATCTCCGGGCTGTCTAGCTATGGGTGTCTGTACGATCCGCTCGACGACGCTGCGCGAGGCTGAGTTGTCATGCGCGATGGAATCAAAGTGAAACCTAGAAACCATACCGATTTTTTTTTTCAATAAAAAACCAAAGTTCTATACGCAAGAGACAACAAAAAGAAATAGAAAATAGAGTGCTTACCTTGCTGCTTCTTCCCATTGGGACGGCGTGGCACGTTCGAGGATCTCGATGATTATACTCACGTCGGAATCGGGATAGAGAAAAACTTCTTGTGTGTCTGGGACCTGTCGTAGGTCACTATATGCGACGGATCCGCCGACCCACTAGTCAATACACCTAAAGCAATATTTCTAAGAAAAAAAAACATACGATGCATCAACAAGATTTGAAGGAAATAGGGCGGTTATCGCGCCTCCGAAAAGGTCTCTCTGCGATGCTTGAGACATGACCTAAAATGAGTGGAGGTCCAAGTTGGTCTAGCACAGCAGCTGTGTAACCTTCATTGAGCACTAACAATGATGCAATCCGAATCTGAGTCTACAAATTCTTAGTCGAAACTTGCTCTTTCATACCGGCAAGCCGGACAGATAGAAATGGTACATCGACGACATTATAGAAACCTAATCGCGATCGATACTCAAGATCAGTGGTAAGCTAATTATTCCGACTTATTTGTCAAGTTATCTGATAATGCTACGAACTCCTGGTTGAGCTTATTGAGAGTTTACCAGTAATTTGAATTCCGGGGTTTAATATATCGCAAGTGCACCGGTTTTTATATACGTTGGCTTCCATCCCACTTAATTACCAACAGTATATTGAGGGAATGAGTGAGAGAAAGATAATAATTTATAATTGGCCGTAAGACCAAAAAAAAAAAAAAAAAAAAAAAAAAAAAAAAAAAATGCCAAGAATGGAAAGAGAAGATGAATCTTGCCCCTCCTCCCAATAATTATTTGGCACCAAGTTCTACACTATGTACGTACTCGGGCTTAAATGTGTGAAGAGAAGATGGGAGCCGCGAGAAACCGAAAGCAAGGACCACAAGATATGATGATGATATAGAAAGAGAAAGAGAAAAAGAATAGAGGTATGCTAGAAAGAGACATGAGACAAGAGTGGGAAATGGTATGACATGGACATGGATAGGCACCGGATAAGGAAAAATATAAAAGAAAAAAAGTAAAGAAATGGCAAGCATCATGGGAGGCCTGGGGAAGACAAGATCGAGAAAAAAAATAAGAGGAGAGGTGATTGAGGGTGGGCGGGCAAAAATAAGCCTAGTACGTAATAGTAACACAGACCCAGCAAGGGTAACCTTCATGAGGAGTCGTAATAAACATAAAGAAACGGGGGTTTGGGATTTGTGTATGTGTCCATATAGGGGAGGAAAGGTATAACAAGCATAATCAGTTGACAGTGATGGTGTATTGCTCGAGAACCTGTCCAAGTTTTCCCATCCAGATCCAGCGCCGAGCGGGGTTAATGGAGGTGTTGGGCTCGAGTCTGATGCCTTTGCGGGCGAGTTCCGTGACGATGCGGGCAATATTCCTGGCGTCCTGGGAAGGATGTCAAACTCCCATTGTCACATCGGAGCAGAGGGGGAAGCACTTACATCAATGCCACTGTGGAGGCGGCCCTTGAATTCGGGCAATCCTAGTGCAATCAGTTGATCGGGGATCGTCATCGAGCGACGGCGAGGTCCCATGGGATGCTGATCAAGCTGAGCATGAGTCAATCATGGGCTCGTTATTTCGGGTAGTGCAAGACTCACGCGACCTATCTGGGGTAGATCCGAGTTTGATGCATTAACGTAGTAACCAACGGCCCTCCGGATGTCCAACACATCCCCTTTGATCCATGCAGGCATTTGCATCTGGTTCTCATCAGAACAGAGAAGTCCCGAGGAAGAAAAGATAACAGTACCTTCGAAATAAAGCACTGCTTGACTACAAAGTCACGGATATCACAAGGAGTGTCGGTGACCCAGCAGAAGCGGGCCCTCCTTGCGCCGGTAATGGGGTCGATAAGACCATGGCTGACTAAGAACTTAGTGAACCTCCGGGCTACTTCAGCAAAGGTAGGTGTACGTGGATTATCGACTTGTGCCTGAACAGGAAAAGAAATTTAAAAACAAAATTCCATAATTCCCCAAGAAAGTGAGACACACTTGGGTAATGCCCGTAAGCTCAGTGCAAAAGTCTGATAATTTCGGACGCCACACGGGCTTTACGTATGTATGAAACTCGGCTACAACCTCAAGCTGGGATGCGTAACCATCTCTATCTTTGTCTTTCCAGCGCATGAGGCAAACAGGCCATTCCTGGTAGCAATGCAAATTGACGCAAATGCAGGAATGAGCTTTTTGGTCTCAGTCAAGGGTTGCAAATGAATTACAATTATTTCATTGGGCCAGTCAAAACCACCTCCATGTATGCAGGTTGCCTCGACGTCAAGGACAAGAAAGTAGTCGTAGGGCTGGAAAACACGAGGCTCGGCTGCGATAGGTCGGAGTTGGGGCTGGGATTTCATGATGAATGGCGGAGAGGCAAAACTGAGTGACGAGGGGGCGGACGGGGTGACGAGGGGCTTGGGAGCATGCGATGGTAGGATTGAGACCATGGTGAAAACAAGCTTGAAGAGAAGGTTTGAGGATGCGGCAAAAGAAAGGAAAATTGGAGGATAATGAGTGT
Source organism: Agroathelia rolfsii (assembly GCA_018343915.1). NCBI lineage: Eukaryota > Fungi > Basidiomycota > Agaricomycetes > Amylocorticiales > Amylocorticiaceae > Agroathelia > Agroathelia rolfsii. The sequence continues at coordinate 1,995,159 of JABRWF010000007.1, read as the reverse complement.
CCGCTGAGACTGCACAGGGTTGGTATCGCGTGCAAGATCCTGACGACTAGTAGACCATCGAACGAAGAGACCTCGCAAGCGCAGCAAGGCCAGAAGGGAGAAGGGGACGAGGATAAGCCAGCCAAGGACTACAGAGAAGGCTGGGATGGTCGCCAGGAGCGGGGTCATATAAATGCGAGAGAGAACGGCGAGGCTGCCCTGGGTTCAACGTCGCAAGACCAGCACTCGGCCCGAGTTATCACCGGGAACTGCCTCTTTTGGAGGACTTACTGCCTTATTTGGCCAAATTCTCGTTTACCCCCCGGCTGCATCGCCGGCCTGCTTGTAAGACCTCTGGAACCTTTACCGCCACTCTGCAGCCATGACCAACCACAGAGGCGACGACCTCGATGACGATTTCGTGCCAGACGACCTCGTAGCCCTCTCGGCGGACGAGGCACCCGAATCTGACAACGCCCCCACCGATGTGGATACCCCCAACGAAGACAGCACTAGCAACAATGCCACAGCAGCAGTCGAAAAGAAGCGCAAAAGAAAAGCAAAGGCTGATGCTCGCAAAGCTAAAGTGAGTACCTTGGTCTGACAATTCACAGCATTATTGACTATCTTTTTTTTTAAAAAAAAAAAAATTCAAGAAAAGGAAATTTGTAGAGGCTATGGAGGAAACTGAAGCATCAGTAGCAGATAACCCTCCTGCGACTCTGGCCGATTATCTTGCCTCAAAGCAAGCAAAAACTTTTTCCAAGTCATCAGCTGTGGAACTGGAAGACATTCGCATCCCAGGTGAGTGCGTCAATCATTTCATTCTTTAGTAGGATCTAAACTTAACCACCAGATAGAATCGGCCATAGTAGATACCACACAATGGTCTGGCAGCCGTACATTGGATAATTTGACGCCTTTCATCATCAAAGGTGATTTTATTTGACAAATCATCCACATTTTAATAAAATACTTACGTTATGCAATGGTCAAGTGCTACCAACGCTGCATACACGTTTGAATCAAAAGTCCAAATCCAACGGGGCACCCACGCTTCTTTTTATCGTTTCAAATGCACTCCGGGTGGTAGATGCCACCCGGATACTCAAAGACAAGAAACTCCGCGGGGATAAATCTGGAGAAGTCGCAAAATTATTTGCAAGGCACTTCAAGCTTCAGGAGCACGTCGATTATCTTAGGAGAACGAAGGTGGGCTCAGCCGTGGGCACGCCGGGTCGAATAGGCAAGCTTTTGGAGGAGAATGGTACGTTTTCATACGACAAAAGGGTGGTACATGTACTGAGAATAAGCATGTAAGATGGTCTATCATTGACGGCACTTTCACATATCATTCTGGACACAACATTCCGCGATGCAAAGAAGAGGTCACTACTGGATATTCCAGAAACTCGAGATGAGGTGTTCAAGACTGTATTCGGGAACCCAAAGGTCATGCAAGGTATTAAACAAGGGAAAATCCAAGTTGTCTTGTTTTAGGACAGAAAAGTATTGTAGTATAATTAAAATCCTTTGGGATTTGTGCGTAATGTGAGCTGCAAGCAAAGCATAAGAACATTTTACATGAGAGTAAACGACAGGTGCTAGACGTACTCGTGTCCACTTAGGGACTTTGTGAATACCCTTCCTATAGTTTCTTGAGTGAGGAGAGAAGACGGTGTATTTGTCTCGAGGATCCATCTCATGCTCTTTGGGCAAGGCCAACGCCTGGTCCTGTAATATTACATGAGTTTTATTGACCGACACGGACACTTTAGCAATATACATACCAAAGACTTGCATTGGACACCGCTTGCACGGACAGCTTCAATGACAGCGTCCACTTTCTTTAGCCGTGCACGGACATTAGCTTTGCGCGTAGGAGAAAGCTTCCAAGGAGTCTTCCTAAATATGCAAGAGTCAAGCCAGTAATATAAGCATAGAGTACAGTTTTGCTAACCAGAGGAGACCACCGAATGCAATAGCTGTTGGTCGCATGCTAAGAAAGAGTTGTCGTACAGTCACGTGTGACAAAGCACCATCTCTTCCCTTCACCTCCATGAGCGTCGCGACTCTCTCTAATGGTCATTCTAATGGGGACGTCCCCATGGACCCGCCGACCACGCAAGGCGCAAGTATGCGCTTTGCGAGTGGGCTTATCTTGCCCCCGCCCGAAATAAAATGTATGCTTTGGACGGATGCTTGTCCTCTTTCCAAGACTCTCGATGTACTCATGAACCCGTCTTAGCCGTCATTGACCGTACGGCGGGCTTCGTTGCTCGCTCAGCAAACCCTCCTCAGTTCGAGGATAAAATTCGCGAAAACATGCGTTCGAATCCTCAGTTCTCTTTCCTCAATCCTGCCGACCCATACCATGCATACTATCGCAATCGAATGGAGAAAGTTAGTAATGGGGAGATCATCGAGGACTCGTCTGCCAAGGTCGATAAGGAAGGAGACCTTGCTGCAGCTGCCTCTGCAAAAGCAAATGGAGAGGCAGCCATGGAGGTAGACTCTGGAGTTGAAGCGCCACCAGCGGCCGAATTCGTGATGGACCTACCGACCATTGCTGCGATTGACCTGTGCGTAATGTACTCTCTGCTTCGCTTCATCACCACTCATGTCTTACGATACAGGGATGTTATGAAGCTAACTGCACTCTTTACTGCACAGCGCGGTCGCGGATTCCTCGCTGCCCTTTCAGCAAGAGAAGGGAGAAATTATCAATTTGATTTCTTGCGGCCCACACACTCACTCTTTGGCTACTTCAATCGCCTGGTAGAGCAGTATACAAGGGTCATTAATCCCAGCAAGGCGACATTGGAGCAACTACAGGAGCGGACGAAAAGGGAGGCACGGTGGAAGACTTTGGAGCAGGCCAAAAAGCATGCGAAATGGGAGCAGGTAAAGAAGGCACAAGACAAGAAACGACAGGAAGACCAAGAGGCCGAACGAAGTGCGTGAATGCTCTTGTTATTCGTGATGTTTACTTTCCTCATGATAATATTTTAGTTGCCTTCGCCGAAATTGACTGGCATGACTATGCTATCGTCCAGACAATCGAATTCACGGCTGCAGACCAGCACTCGGAACTCCCTGCGCCTATGAGCGTCCAGGACATCGAAAACATGACCTTGATGCAAAAGCAAAGTATAGCAGATGTTATGGAAAGCACCGTTGAGGATGTCGAAGCTCACCGTGCGAAGTTGGCCGCAGCAGAGGCTCAAGCTGCTGCCAGTGTTACCCCTGAGCCCAGTGTTGAGATCCCCAAGACTGGCTCCGATGTTGCGATGTCCCCAGTGGACGAGGAGGAGGAGGAGGAGGAGCGAAAGAGGAAGGAAGAACTAGAGCGGATCAAGGAGATGCAGAGGGCACAGGCACTCCAATCCAGCTCCATCAACGTTGCTGGTCCTATGAAGATCAGGACAGATTACGTCCCAAAGCGTAAGTATTCCTCGAGTTGTTTCATCTTTGTTAATTTCCGTGTATTTCTAACCATGATATCGGTACAGTTGGCGCCAAAAACACCAAATCCGTACTCACAAAGTGCGAGATTTGCGGCCAGCAAATCCCCGTCGACGAGCTTCAGGAACACATGCGTATTGAGCTGCTTGATCCGCGTTGGAAATCACAGCGTGATGCGCTCGAGGCGCGCAAGGCTCAAGCTTCTGAGCTGCAGCGCGGTGCCAACGTTGTTTCTTCGCTCAAGAAGCTTGCAAATACGCGTGTGGATATATTTGGTGCGGAAGCGGACGAAGAGCGGCGCAAGAAAGAAGAGGAAGAAGAACGAGAAAGGCGCAGACAACGAGAGAGGGTCGTCTGGGATGGTCATACAAATACCAAAGCGGATACGCTGGACAAATTCTCATCGAATGTCAACTTCGACGAGCAAATTGCTGCGATTCACCGTGCAAAGGGCCTTGGACCGTTAGTATTCCCGTATCCCTTCCGATATCATCATAAATATTTGCTAATAAATATTCCTTACAGGCAAGATGCCAATGCTATCGGTCCCGGAATTGGTCCTGCATCAGCTCCTCCAATTCTGCCGACCCTTCCGCCTGCTCCCGCCTCCCTCCCAGCACCCCCGATACAACACGGCGGTGGTGCGGCGTACACGGCGGCCACCGTTTCATCCGGTCCTCAACCAGCGACAACATATGCTTCGCAGCCAGTAATGTTGCCACCACTGCATTACCAGCCCATGGATGCCGCGCAACCATTCGGGTACCAGCCGCCGCCTTCGGGGATGCAGGCTTCGCGACCAGTGGCCGGTATTGCCAGCTCAGCTTCAGGCTCCGTACCAACGCCACCACCCCCACCACCCCAAGCGGGTACTATACGACCTGCGGATGAGATGGAGACCGAAGATGGTGCCCCGCCGGCCAAGAGACAAAAGATTGGTAGACTCCCTGGCGGTCAGCTCTACGCTGAGGCGGATTGGATCAGCAGCCACCCTGTGAGCCTTTTAATCGCTTCTTTCGCTGTCTTGATGAGTGATTTGAGTTGCTGACTATTTGATCAACGGCTTCAGCATCCGATTTCGGTACGGGTTCAGCTGCCCGAAGACACTACCAAGCCAGAGTGGAAACTGGACGGAAGCACGATTATTCTCCAGGACCTGCCACTCGATTTGCTCATTTCGACGCTTCGCGAGCGTATCTTGAGGCAATTGGACAGTCGATTGTCTGCCTCACGCCTTCGGTTGTCGTTTGAGGGCAAGATGTTGACGAACAAGAACTCGATGGCGTTTTACAATATCGAGGACGATGACACGTTGTATTTGACAGTGGCTCCCCAGAAGAAGTAATGTGGTAGCAGTAGTAGTAGTAGTCGCCATCAAGCCTGCCGTTGCTGTTGGCATCTGAATCGGCCATGCTTTCATAACCTGGCTTGTGGCATCAGCACCAGTTTCCTTTTTCATCTCTTCATGTATTTACGATTTTAACCATTTGTATTGCAATTCTACTGTGCCTTGAAAGAGAAAAATAAATAACCCCCGACAAAGACGGTACACGCGACTCATGCCGCATGCAGCCCTCACCCCCTTCTTCCTCCGTTCTCCCCGAGGGTTGAGATCGCTTATTTTAGTGTGTTGTTGTACAAGGTTTGCCCCTACCTTAGAACCCTAACACTATTCAATTGCCCATCAGTAGGCGGTACAAAAAAGTTGAAACTGTCAAGCCATAGCCAAATGTATTATATTAATAGTACATGCAAGCAGTCATGAAGAAACGACATGATAATGGATACATGAGATGCGACGGGAAAGAAAGAGAGAGCGAGAGCCGGACGGTAAATAAAAGGAGATGAAACGTAGAGTACGTCAACAAAAACATGCAAGATAAGCAAAACCCAAAAGTAAGAACAAAAAAAAAAAAAAAAAAAATGTCCGTGCCCTCCGCCCTGGTAAGCTGAAAACTAACCAGGGTAGACGAGGCCGATGTATATGCATGTTCATTGAAAGAAGTATGAGGAAGAAGTATTCAACAATAAATAACCTTCCGACCAAGAAACAAAAAAAGGGGCCCCCAAATCCCAAAAAAAGACGTGTCCGTTATTCATTTTTCGTCAATGCGATCGTCCGAACCAATGAGCAACCTAAGACCGATCACCCATTAAAGGGGCCGGAATCTTGATTCGCGTTATTGGTCGTGGTCATGGGTTGCGGCTGCGCGAGGTGGTGGGATAGCGGAGACTGAGAAAGTTCGATAGCGGGAGATCGAGGGTGTCCTGCCGACGTCGAAGCACCAGGATGATAGACTAGTCCCCGAGAGGGATCTGCCGCATCTGCAGCATTTGCGGCAGAACAACTCTTCTCCGAGCCCAGAGGAACCATGTCTCTCAGCCACTCCTCCTGTTCGTCATTGATGGGATGCAGCGCAGGTGCACGCTTGAAAGGGCTATTTGGCCCGAGCAGGTGCGAATGTGGCGACTTGAGCAGCGAGGGTGGTATCGGTATTTTTAATGGTGCGCGCAGTTGCAAGTTGTGGGGACGATGGTTTTGCACAGGCGAACCCTTGGATCTGCCGCTGTGTGTGGTAGTCATTGCTATCTCATTTTCATGAGCGGTTGGCTGAATATATAGCTCGTGTGGCGACAGGGGTGCGCTGAAGTGAGGTAAGGAATGGATGGGCGTTAGATGTCCAACCAGCGCGCACATGTGGAGATTCTGAAGCCGGATTTGGATATTGTGTTATTCCAACCTGTCGTCGCTAGTCTGGAGAGAGAGGCTAGCAGGGGGGGGCGGAGGCGATGAAAGGAATTGTGAAAAGAGGGCCCTGATTAGTTGGTGGTTATATGAGCATCGGTGCTCTGCCGACGGCAAGCAGGAAATCATGGCAGTGATTTCGAAAAAAGGAGGTTGGCTCAGCGCGCCTGTCAGTACGGACGTTGTTGCCGAGCGCCGGATCCAAATATCTCAGATCCACCACCACCCCGGTTCTCATCTGCTTGTTTAGTCGCTTCTCCGAGGCTTTTTATCGCCTAAAATGGTGATTTCGCCCTTATTGGTCTCCGGACTACCCCTTTTGACGGTGCAACGAAATCCTATATGTACATTTGCAACATCTGGCTTGGTATAAACAAAATAAAATAGACTCTGTCCAACCATGTCCATGTCCACAAGACACGATGGTAATAACTATATGGTCTCAGAACACTCGCCGGACTGCCAAGGCAATGACAAGAGCAAACAGTACACCGATCGTAGCATCCAATAATAAGGGGGCTCGAGGGCTACTTCTAGTAGTACTCCGGTGCACAGTCGTGGTCGCGGGTGATACGTTCTGGGAAAGTTGAACAGCCTCAGTTGTGGTTCTGCTGCTCTCATCTACGTTTGAAGTCGGTGTCGAATCACTGCTTAAATCCTCATCTGGGGCGATGGCTTGAGCGTTCTCCGGGGTAGCTTCCGAGTCAGCTGCGCCGGATAAAATAGGAACAGGCGATCGGATTTTCGGGGCAACCGTTGAATCTGCAACAGATGGCGAATCAGATGCACCGGCGGACACATCTGGGGACCCATCTAGGGTTCCTGCACTTGGCGACGCAGTTTCGGGGAGTAGCTCAATGTTCGCTCGCTTGCAATGGGGGCATACCCAATTTCGGGATCTAATAAATTCAAGGATATGAGAAATTAGCCCTTCGCAATGTTAGGGGGTTGTATTACATACAGGGCAGCAAGCCTCTTGCGCTCGGAGGATGGATATTCAATCGAGCCGACGCCTGCAGCAGTTTCACCCTTCAAGGGGAAGAAGCCCTGAAGGCCAATAATAGCTGATTGGGATAGGAGCAAGTTGGTATGCACATCGCCGTTTAGTTGATAGAGTGAGCCCACCTGTACGAACACCCCATGCGGGTTGCCAGGACTCCTCGTGATCTATATATGATGAAGTTAGAATATCCTATCAAAGGGGTGCAAGTGGTAATCAACTTACAGTTGGTGAAGCTTATGCAAATCTATCATGCCAAATAAGGGAATTCACTCGTCAATATATTCGAATGGAGCCATACCTTAGTGTTAAGCTCAAATCTGCCATTGGGCGTAAGCAGCATTATGGCTGGTGGCCGGAACGGATACTCGGCTGTACAGCTCCTAGTTAGTAGCGCATACATACATAGGCAAAGTCTAACACCGCCTACCTGGGAGCAATATTCTGAAATGATAAAGTCCCCCCTCAAAATCTGTCCCGGCAGGTCCACGCAGAGTGCAATGCCATTCCTAGCTCATTGATGAACTTGGCTGTGCTGTTGCAGTACATTCTAAACTCACAAAGATATCATCCTGATGAGTGAAAGTTAAGATGAGCACAAGACGCGGCAAGGGTCAATTAGGTTTCAGCACCTCTAGAGGAGCTCCAGTGTATTCGGTAGATGGATCGTTAGCGAGCTCGCGAGCCTCCCGCATGATACGCTTGACAGCTGAATGTACGATGTGAGTCAGGGAAGTGCACTTTCCATAACAGGGTAGCATGATCACCAGAATTATTCTTGTTTAGCGCTAAAGGCATGGTGAATAGGTAGATGGTCTTATTCAATATGCGATGGCAGTAAAGAAAGGAGAGATCAGCAAGTTTAGCCTGAGTGAGTGACGACGTGGACAAGACGTAGCATTGATACTCTTCATAACACATTACTTCCGCGGGGTAAGCGGGCCATCACGTGACTCCTAGTCGGAATCAAAAGTCTTCATTGGCTCAGACCTTGGACGGCTTGTCAACGGTGCTTGTGCTCAACTTCAAGGACTGAACCTCACCTTGGGTGCCCTGAGCTAGTTACGCCCCGACTCTTTTCTACTTCATACAACTTGAAGGAACGCTTCTCTCTCTCTTTGTGCTCTCGTCATTATCGCCTTTGTTTGCTGGAAAACGCGTGCTGTTCCGCCCCCTTGTAGTCCTGTTACCTCCTCGCAGTCATGCACATCAAGAACCTAAAGGTCCGACCTAAACGCCGTGCGTCTGCCGTGTTTTTTCTCTACCCCTCTGAGAGAGTGCGGCATTCAATGCAGACTTTTATTTTCTATTCTACGCAGAGGTGACACAAGGCATATGTCAAGCGCAAATGATGGCTATGCTGGGCTGCTGGGCAGCATCAGGGCACGTGAATGCACCTGCATGCGCAGAGGCAGCCCAAGTCCTTTTTAATTGTATGCGTACAACTGTATGTAACCTAACCTTTTAGACAATATTTGTGTATTGAACCGTCTCCGCAGCCTGCTCGAGCCAAGCAACATAGATCGAGCATAAACTACCACCTCGCTCGCATGAAAAAGTACCTCTAATACCGTACTCGTCTATCACTTTTCTATCGTTAGCATGGCTCTCCACAGCCTTCCTGTATCCTACCATTTCGGTAAATAAGATTTAATTGCCTTGCGTGATCCTCGTGCACCCCGTCCCATGATGATTGCACGTGTTGGTTGTGATTTCACCTTGTTCTGCTGGGTATTTAAGAAGCTATGTAAGTAACGTTTGAGCTCCTCAGACTCCTAACTATGTTGGACGACAGAGTCGCCGTATTTTGGGATTTCGGTCAGTACACGAATCCAAAATTGGCGTCGTTGAGGCCTCAACTAACATTTTACTTGACAGAAAATTGTTCTATATCTTTCAAGTCTCCCGATTTCAATATTGTAGACCGCATCCGTGATGTAGCTTTACAATATGGTCGTATTGTTTCATTCAAAGTTTATGGCGAAGTCAAACCTTCGTCGAAACCATCATCGACTTCTTCCCGAATTTTTTCTCAATTACAGTGCGCTGGCGCATCAACCACCCATACACCTCATAATGGATTCAAGGAAGTAGCAGATAAGATGATGCTCGGTGCGTATTTGCCGTAATTAATGAATGGTCTGTCTTTCTCACATTCGAACAGTCGATATGATGTTATTTGCTATGGATAATAATCCACCAGCAGTGATTGTTCTCATTACTGGCGACAAAGACTTTGCCTATATCTTGTCGATATTGCGGTTTCGTGGATACAAAACCGTATTGATTGCTCCATCCGCCGCTCATGCTTCGGTCATTAACCGAGCGCAATTCCTTCACGATTGGGAGGAGGAGATTCTGGGTGTTGCGCGTCTTCCTAGCCCTCCGAGCCGAAGGTCCACCCAGAATTCGGATAGCACGATGATGTCGTCGTCGACTGGGTCCTCAGCAGAGGACAGCGTCCTGGGAATAGCCGGCGCTACCTCGACGGTCAATCTTTCCACTACAATCGCTGCTTCGGCAGAGAAGAGAGAGCAACCATCTTTGGCTTCGTTGCCTGCTGCGGCTCCGGTAATTGTGCCGAATGTTCAGGAAGCAGCCGAAGTCGAACCGGATATTGAGCCGGAGTTTATTGAAAAGCAAGCGTCTGCGTCAACTGCTGCTCTCCCATCTTCTCTCCCTGATCCCGTTTCTTACCCACATACCGAGGACGTGAGGCCCCCGACCAATGAGCAACCTGAGACGAATACGGAGAGTGATCCGGACCTAAGCTTGGAACTCAGTCATATGGCACCGTTATTGATCAATAATCAAAGCCGGGTAACATTTGCAGCCACCGAGAGCGAAGAGAGACCCTCTAGGGCCATGCATCGCGAGCCTGTTGGCCAACGGCTCAACCGTGCGTTGCGAGCAAACTCTCCATCGCCACATCCAAGACCGGGACGTCCAGTATCACCACCACCGTCGGTCCCTCAACAAGATAATTCATCGTTTTCGTTATTGAACGCCATTTCACGGATGCCGCGTCTGATGTTTGGGAACAAGAAGTTATCAAGGGCGTCTTCCATGGCTGCTCATTCCACAAAGAGTCTAACGGGTCATGCGTCATGCTCGAATTTTTCATTGGCCGACGTCTCTGTCGACGGATATGCTTCTGACTCTTCGTCCTCTGGCTCAGACTCTGATGCCGCAGCGAAGGATGCTGTGGCCTCGACATTGTCGATCACACCATCCCCGCAGTCGAATATGACGAGCGTTACTTCTGAGACAAAACCAGCGACAGCTGCAAGTACGGAGCTACAGCCCACATTGAATGTGGCGTCCTCCGGTAACGTGGTTGATGGAGCCGCTAGTGTCTCTCCTCCCAGAACCACGACTTCCGCCACCCCAGTAAGTGCATCACACCCAGCAAGTAGTTCATCTGCTACTTCTGTTAAGGCGAATCCATCTACCGACAAGCCACAATCAATCATCATTCTCTCGAACGAGACTACCACTAAAGCAGCACCGAGTGCTAACAAATCTTCGTCTCCATCTCCTCCGGTCCGACCGGTTATTAAGCCGACTGCAGTGTCGCAGATAAGTCAAGCAGCAACGTCTTCGAAGTCCTCCTCTTCAACCACCAATGCTCCCAGCGGACAGAAGTCCAACTCAGTTGAGTCCGCTGGTCAACCACCTTCAAAGGCCACTACATATAAGCCGCCTATTGTGGCGGAGAAATCCACATTGCCTATAGCGGCTGTTCCCGATACTGGATTAGTTACCAAAACGGCTACTCAATCATCTACGAGTGCAGTAGGAGCAGCCACTCAGTCTGTTACAGTTCCTACCACATCCGCTGCCAAGCCTCCAGCGCCCCTCACTGCTCCTATTGCTCCAGCCCCGACTCCCAGCATGCCCACTGCTACTACATCCACCATTCCCGTCATCTATGCTACTCTGGCAGCAACGCTGGAGAATGCGAGAATCAAAGGCAACCCACGAGTCCCGAGAACAGTCCTTGGTCAAGAGATCTTGCAGAAGAACCCACACGTCTACACCGCCGCGGGGATTCCCAACACCTCACACCGGTTCAAGAACTACATCGCCAAGGCGGAGAGCGCTGGCATCGTCGTCCTCGGCGGTCAGGCTGGCTCGGCCTGGGTGTCATTGCATTCGGATTGGATCGGGCGCGTGAAGGCGACGTGAGATGGATTGGCTTGATTGATTGTTCATTTTCCTTGATTTCGGTTAATGAATATTTGATTTGTTGGGCGATTTTATCGCTGACATTTTTGCATTTGATATTGTTTTTCTTTCTTTCTTCCTTTTCGCTGTCGTGATATCCATGTATGCACCTATGCCTTACGTATGCTCCAATTTATGCGATTTTATGGCTCCTGCCTTGTGTGAACTTGATAGCTGTCTCAGTTGATTTGAGATGGGAGTAATGCAACCCCCCTCTCCCTGGGCGATTATCTGGTTTTTACGAGCGGTGGAAATGCGTAGAAAATTAACATTAATTGTGAGCAAATAATATACTAATATCTAATTAACCATCTATCGTCGTCCAAACACGTAACACATCCTGGTCCTCTTCTACGGCTTCGACCAAAGTTTCTAGACGCTGCTTTGTTTCTTCATCCGCCTCTATTGGGCCGTCAGTGGGCGCATAGATAAGTTCGCTGGTCTGCAAAGAGCGAATTTTGCCTGCTTCACCGCCCGTCAGTGATTTTTCCACTGCAGCCAGTTTGGCAGTTGGGCACGTGAACTGAGTAAAGTCACAAAAGGGGATAGGTCAATAAGCATGGGGCAAACGGGCAGCAAGATCCGCACGGAAACATACCGCAATCTCAGAGAACTCTTCGGACTCCGTAGACCCAAGGTCAGTGAAATCCTCGGCACCAGCGTCCATAGCAGCTAGGATGAGATCCTCGGAGCGCTGTGCATAGTCTGGGCCGTTGTCGAGGGCGATTTTGATATATCCCTGTCGCTTGAACTGGAACCCTACGCTTGCGAACTGCGCACTTGATATGAGAAAGAATAACAGGCACATATCAGCACGGAGAAATCTCCGCATTCGATGATAGCAAGGACACGCACCCATTCCGTGTTAAGATATCGCGAACGTTATGAAGCGTACGGTTCGTGTTGTCGGTTAGGCACTCACTTACAGTCGTTAGCCAAATCATCACAGAAAGATGCTGCCCTGGAATGCTTACATGATAATTCCCACAGAGCCAAAGGCAAGCGCTTCATATGTAATCGCGGATCCGCCTCCGTCCTTGCCTTTCGCCGTTGCCTAAGTTATGGCAGTAGACGGTGAGCACTCTAGAAATAAAAAAATGAGAGTGCAAAATGTACTTTCTGAATGGCACCGTTGATGTTAGCATTAGGTACGCCCGCTGCCTTGGCTTTCTTGAGCACGGCGGCCAGAGAGTGGTTGACTTCTGGGTCGGCCGAACCTCCATCTATTGTGCAGGGGAAGTAAGAAATATGCAATATTTGTGTATGAAATATATGGGCATTCGGGCGTACCTCGTATAGCAACAACAATATCCTGATTTACCCAAGGGTATCAGTTGAAGTTCAGATGCGGCCGTGAAATGATACAACGCACATACTTTGAAAGCCTTTCCGTACACGTTCGACTTGCGAGCGTCTTCGATACCTTTTTTAGTTTTAATTTTGGACCACTGTAGTCAAATGTATTACAACTATCAGGAAACTGCTTGGGCGGAATGAAAATATCGACAGGTAACGGACTTTGTTATGGCCGGCAAGTACAGGTAAACTCGTGGAGAAGGACTGGCGAGAGACCCTTGCTAAACACGGAGTAGCAGTTACAGTGACGGTAGGCCGAGCAAGAACAATGCGAGCAAACATTGAGTAAATTAATGTAGATGAGTCTTAAAACGAGTTGTCTAGCGGTATGCACAAAAGCAATTGCTTAGATGTGATACTAATCAAGTATTTACTAGTAGTAAAGTTAGCGAAGTGTAGTTGTCCCGACTTCAAGTCACTTCCCGAAAACTGAAGCTGCCCTCGGAAGTAAGAAGTGCCTAGCTTGTGACTATATTTGGGTGTCGTGTCCATGACATAAGCGTCTCAGACTCCACCTGTTGGCACCTGGGTTGAGACAGCTTGTGCCACCGGTCATGATACACTGCTTTTGACCTCTTGAAAATTTTGGATACCAGGCGAATTCAACGGAAGAAACGATATATATGTACGCGATGTCCGCAAGTCTTATCACGGTTAGGTGAAAACCGTTGACTCAATCACCCTACTCAGTGACGCCATCCACTGGTGATCTCTGCTTAGAGGCGACTCTAGTAGGCAGTCTCACCTGTACCAGAAGCAAAATCCTTCGCTTGCAAAAGCACCGGTGCGTATGAGTTAACCGGTCGCGCACGTAGGAAAAACTAGAAGGCTCCTTGGCGTTTGCATGACCAGTATCCACAGGGATGAGAAGGCATCACATCACGACTGACCGGGTATAGTTAAGACTCAGGCACACAAGAATGTCAAATTTGAGACGAAAACGCTGTCAGTGAGCAGGCACCTGAAAGAGATGGAGTGAATGGCGTGCTGAGATAACAGATACCGACAGTGGTGTTTTGTTGAGTATCAATTGAATCGGAATGGACTCTTCCTTTTTTTACGGCTTGCGTTGTTGATGCATGGTGTCTGCCAATCCACAGAAATTCATAGTAAGCTAACAAGAAATATTCGCGGGAAATTGATGAATCGGGAGCAACTGACTCGGACCAGGTCCCGGACGGCGTGACTGTGGCGGAGGCAAATAAAGTAGATGACAAGATGATGATTGGCGAAGCACGCAATCGTTGGTTCGCATTACGCACTCACTGCGAATGTGCTCAATCAGCCGCAGGTCAAAAACGGGCAGGGCGATGTCGCTCCAAGTGCAGTGCTTTGCCCTCGTTCAGACTTTCCATCTAAACTACCAAAAGGCGATTGCATCGTACCACGGTACTTGGAGCCCCTGCTCACTTGCTCCCGACTATCGTCCGAGTCGTTCCCCTGTCTTTAACCGCTCTAGGTATATAGCTTTGCGCCTTTCATGTTTCCTATGTCGCCATCTCATTCTTTCTGTCCTATATCATAAGCTCGACCTCAAACCGATAAGCCCGCAAGAGACTCAAATTTCTCCCGTCCCAACCTAGCAATGGCTGCGTACACTCACACCGCCAAGTCTTGGTTCAAGCGTGCTATTCATTATCCTGAAGAGAATGTTCCGGTCGTATCTGCAATTGACTCGGTCAAGAGCGTGGCCAGCAACCCAAGACAAAAAGTAGGCTTCGTTCTTCCTTTTTTGATTTAGCCCAGGCTAAGCTAATCAATTCAATCAAGATCAAAAACTATCTCATAGGCCTCTTCCCCATCTTCGGATGGATCACTCGGTATAGTATGTTTTCATTATCTTGGGCTCATTACTATACGAACACTATCTAATTTACACATTTCTGTAGACCTTGGCTGGCTCACCGGTGATCTCATCGCTGGCATAACTGTTGGTGTCGTGGTTGTCCCTCAGGGCATGTCCTATGCTCAGATCGCCACCCTCCCGGTCGAATATGGTCTTTATTCGTCATTCGTGGGCGTTCTCATATACTGTGTAAGTTTTCAGGAAAAAAACGCCGCTGTCTGCTATCTCATAATCTATCGCAGTTCTTCGCCACATCAAAAGATGTCTCCATCGGTCCCGTTGCTGTCATGTCTCTTACTGTCTCCCAGATTATTGCCCACGTGGACGCCAAGCATCCCGGCAGATGGGAGGGTACATTGATTGCTACAACGGTCTCCTTTGTCTGTGGCTTTATTGTCCTGGGCATTGGTCTCTTACGTCTTGGCTGGATTGTTGAATTCATTCCTGGTCCAGCCGTAAGTGGTTTCATGACCGGATCTGCAGTCAGTATCGTGGCTGGACAGGTCCCTGGACTTATGGGTCTAACTGGTTTCGAGTAAGCTTTTTTTTTTTTTCCAGCCATACCCCGAATTATGCGGACTAACCCGTTGTCCCAGTACTCGTGCGGCAACCTACAAGGTTATCATTAACAGCCTGAAGCATCTTCCATACACGACCAAAGATGCAGCCTTCGGTCTTACGGGTCTCGTGGCACTTTATGCCATTCGTATTGCGTGCGATCACCTAACGAAACGTTACCCTCGTAGAGGTCAGTATGATGTCACATCTTATGTCAAGAGCATGAAAACTCAATCTGCTTTAATTATTCAGCCCGAGTGTTCTTCTTTATATCGGTTCTTCGCAATGGCTTCGTCATTGTGGTTCTCACCATAGCGTCATGGCTCTACTGTCGTCATCATGTCAGCAAGTCTGGCAAATATCCTATCAAGATTTTGAAGGTTTATATACAGCACCTTAAATCACCTATTTATTCGCTTACGATTTTTTCTAGACTGTTCCAGCTGGCTTCCAGCATGTGGGCCTCTTCACCCCAGACACAGAGATTATCCAGGCTCTGGCGTCTGAGCTTCCCGTGGCAACTATCATTCTCCTTCTCGAGCATATTGCCATCTCCAAATGTAAGTTATCTATGGATAATAATCTGCTGCATTTATCTGACATCAAATTTCAGCCTTCGGCCGTGTTAACAACTACAAGATTAATCCTAACCAGGAGCTGATCGCTATCGGTGTCACCAATACTGTCGGAACCGTTTTCAACGCATATCCTGCTACGGGATCTTTCTCCCGTTCTGCCCTCAAATCCAAGTCGGGTGTGCGCACGCCCTTGGCTGGTATTTTTACTTCCCTTGTGGTCGTTGTCGCACTCTACGGCCTTACTCCAGCATTCTATTGGATCCCCTCCGCCGGTCTATGTGCCATCATCATCCACGCCGTCGCTGATCTCGTCGCGAAGCCCTATCAGGTATACTCCTACTGGTGTGTCTCACCGCTTGAGTTCATCATCTGGCTTGCGGCCGTCATCGTGACGATCTTCACAACGATCGAGGATGGTATCTACACTTCGATCGCGGCCTCGTTCGCTCTCATGCTCGTCCGCATTGCTCACCCTCGCGCTAAATTCCTTGGTAAGGTCCGCTTGCAATCCGGTGCCAACGACGGCGAGTCGCGCGACGTGTACGTGCCGCTCTCCCAGAGCAGCATCGTGAATCAGGATATTAAGGTCGAGCCTCCCTCTCCTGGTGTGATCATCTACCGCTTTGAAGAATCGTTCCTGTACCCGAATATTTCCAAGCTGAATTCGGAGCTGGTGGATTACGTCAAGGCAAACATGAGGCGTGGCAAGGATATGAGTAACATCAGGCCGAGTGGTATGTCTTTTTGACGTGATGCGAGTGATTACATAGAATTCACGCCTCCTCTCTTCGTCATTAGATCGCCCCTGGAATGACCCCGGACCTAAGAGTTCCAGCGGTGCAGAAGAACAAGCAGAAAACATGGCTAAGCCAGATCTGCATGCCATTGTACTTGACCTTTCTGCCATGTACGTTTTTATCATGGCCCCTAGTCATTTCATCAATGGTTGATCATGATCTACCCTTTATCCAGGTCTCACATTGACACCACAGCCATCCAAGCTCTGGTGGATACGCGCGACGAGATTGAGCGTTGGGCAAACCACCCCGTCGAGTTCCACTTCGCCACCATCCTCTCGCCCTGGTCTCGCCGTGCGCTCATCGCCGGAGGCTTCGGCACGGGCCGCTCAGCGTCGACGCGTCCGATCGAGGTTGCGCCGGTGGTTACATATCCAGGCGGGATGCGTGAGCCACGGAGTGACGTGGAAGAGGACGAGTATCGCACCGACGATACGGAGTCTCAGCGCAAGGAGGTGAAGCGCAGAGGCAGCAATGAGAATGTCATGCCAGCATTGCCTACAGTGACGCCGTTCTTCCATTTTGATCTTGCAGCGGCCGTGGCGGCGGCTGAGAGTGGGCTACAGAATAAATCTGCACAGGCCTCTGCCAGGGTATCCATAGATGAAACTAAAACTAGCAAGTAGAGGCAGAAAAAAAAAAAAGGAATCATGATCATGATTCAGAGGATTGATTACAACCGATTTCCTCATGATGCATGATGGGGTTGTCATTTTTTGGGTTTTTTCTTGGATGGAAACATTTTACTATCTAATGCCTGCTTTGTACAACTACCATGTAATTGCTTTTATATGTCATGTATGAATAGATGATGCTTAATGATTAAATATTATTAGTTATCTGTGGCAGCAGCAGGCGTCTTATCGCGTAAGATGAACACGTGAGCAGGAACGGGGAGTGCTTTTACGTTGCACTGGGAAGAGTGATGCCCGTTGATCCTTATTCTCTTGAACCAGCTGCGCGCAGCGCGCCCGTCTGACCTTCACGACTCCCCCCGTAACGAACAGCCCCCCACCTCTTCCGTTGTATCTTCTGTTTTCATCTGCCGAGCCCATATCTCCACATAGCGCACCCTTATACGAGTTCATACAATACCCATCCAGCCAAGAAACCATTCACACACATCCAGCACACGCACCCACGCAACCTTAACGCACATAAACACTATCACTTTCCTTGCCACTCCTCCCACCTACAATGTCTTATTACACCCCACAACAGCCCAAGGCCATCCCGCTCGTCGCCCCGGGCCATACACGCCCCGTAACCCACCTGTCGTTCTCGCCGATCCAGGACGATGACAAGTACCTGCTCGTGTCGAGCTGCAAGGACGGCAACCCGATGTTGCGCGAGTGGACCGGCGACTGGATCGGCACCTTTCTGGGCCACAAGGGTGCCGTCTGGAGCACGAAGCTCTCCTTGGATGCTTCCAGGGCAGCTAGTGCAAGTGCTGACTTTACTGCGTGCGTTCATAAGTCTCTTGTTTTTGTTTTCTACATCTTGTTACACACACATACGCGATTTTCTTCACTTTTTTCTTTCTTTCTTCTCTCATACTGTTATTGTTGTCTTACCTCGTGTTTCTCGGCTATTGGCTGACCCGGACGCAATGTATCCGTTTTTGTTCTCTCGTTTTTGGCAAAGATAGAAAGATCTGGGACACTTACACTGGCTCCCCGCTTCAATCGTTCCCGCATAACCATATCGTGCGCAGTGTAGCGCTCTCACCTACTTCATCACATCTGCTCACCGGCGGCCAGGAGAAGAAGGTGCGTATTTTCGACCTGGGCCGCCCGGACGCCGAACCGGACCTTCTGACGGAGGATGGCGCGCTTTCGCATGATGGCACGGTTAAAAGTGTCGTCTGGGTAGGCGATTATACCGGTGTCACGGCCAGTGAAGATGGATTCGTGAAGTGAGCTCTTCCATTTGGAATATCTATCCTTTGAGGCAGTGACTGATCGATTCTTCTTTCATCCTTTGCAGGTGGTGGGATCTACGCACACGCAAGGTCATTACCAGTCTCAACTTTGGATCTCCCGTGACCTCAATGGAACTCTCGTCATTAACGCGCCGGTTGGTCGTCACGTCTGGCAACACAGTTGCTTTCATCCATGCTACCCCCACGAGCGCGCCATCTCATAGTCTCACGCTGCCATATCAGCCCTCGTCGGCCTCGATCCACCCCCTTCTCCAGGATCGCTTCGTAACGGGTAGCACGAGTGACGAGTGGGTGCGCGTGCACACCATGGATGGTGAGGAGAGGGAAGTCCTCAAGGGCCACCATGGCCCTGTCCATTGTGTAGAGTACAGTCCGGATGGTGAGATGTATGCTAGCGGAAGCGGTGAGTTTTTTTTCTTTGGTTTCGCAAGTGTCCCTTCATCAAGTATCTAATCGTGATTTGTAATCGACAGAGGATGGTACTATTCGGTTATGGCAGACGACGCCTGGTAAATCTTATGGTCTCTGGCAAGGGGTTTAAATTGTTATGATTCTGGATTTATAAAATACCTATTAATTAGTACACTGTCGGTTCAATCCTGCTTTCATGCGTCCTGCTCCTGTTATACTTTCATCTTCCTTATACACTGTCCTGTAATAATCCCCCCAAGAACTTGCTTCCGATATGATGTGTCATTAATCTCGTTCATTAACTTGCACAAGAGCTGTCATGTCCGCAACAGAAAGTGTCGGCGGCATCGGTACCGCCAACGCATTAAATGTGCCTAGTGATGCGTACGATGGGGGCGGGACGTATCCGCCTGAGCGTCGGCCGTCGCAGACGTACCACAAGTCGCATGTACCCATCACCTTCCAGCGACCGTCCTCGCTTATAGCCAATGCCGCCATGAGCGGGGGGCATTATGCCGGTATACACATTGACCACGCCGACTCGTCAAAACATACGAACCGGCATTCGCAGCATCAAGAACGCCTCAGCCAGGGAGACCAGCAATACCATGACCATCAGCATCCGCGACTGTCCCTCGATGCCGTGAAGCAGGATCATCTCCGTGTAATGGCCGATCTCAACGAGCTGTATGCGTGCCGACCTTCTCGCGCCATCTTTGAACGTTCATGGAGCCCAAACGCTGTATTTGAGGTGAACATATACACATTGATTAGGATAAAGAAGTTGTTTTTACAAGCCATAGTTTTGTGTGAATCGTGTATTCGTCGGGCCGTAGGATCCACTTGTGACATGTCGGGGATTCAGGGAGTACGCAGCTCAGGTGGGCCTTCACTATCATTATCCGCTTCATTTCCTGTGGGGCATTTGACCAAGTGCGTTGTTTCTCACATAATCTGGCTTTCTTCTAGTGGTATGCGTTGGTATGGATTTCGCGAGAAACGTGGAGGAGAAGCCTTTGCTAACCGCCGAGTACTACTACTACTCATCAAGGCCAAACTTGTCTCCAGGTCCAAGTTGCTATCTCAGAGAATTCTCGCATCTACGGATGAGCCGAACCGGCTGGTTTATACACAGCAACAGGAATACACCCTCAAATTGGGGCACAGAAAGAAGGTGGGATTTCTATCTCGTGTGCATGTATCTGTATTTAGCTGAGTGCTATTGTACTTGGACTATATAATGTGTCGATTATCCAAATCTAGGTCGTCAATTCGATTATCACCGTCGAATTTGGAGCAGACAGCAAAGTCATCAGGTTGCTAGACGAATGGGATGCTAAGCCGTTATCCAAAAATGCCTTCAAGAAGTTCTTGCGCCGTGCGAACGCCCGGCTCACTCCAATTGTGATCAGAACACCCGCCGTCTAATCGCTTGATCAAGGTCACGCGCGGTCATCAGCTGCCCTAGTAGCCCATTTTTGTCCTGAGAATTTCGACTTCAACTCGATTCTTCATTTTATTTTTTGTAGTAATATTTGTACCGTGACCATTCGTCTGTTCGCACTGAATGCATTTTATATATTCTTTAGTCATATTAATCGTGTCTAGACAAGCTACCCTCTGTATCTGATCTCGTGCTCATGTCATTGAAGGGATGCCTTGATATGAGATGTCGCGTATAACGCTGAGTATCAATACGGCATTACGGAATGAAGTCATATGTGTACATGGTGGTGACGATGCTTCGGTTTATGGGATGGGGTACTTATACCCCTCGAACTAGCCTTATCCTGGTCATTCCTCAGCTTTATCTCTTCGCCATGTCTCTCCGAACAAGCCTAGTTTCTAGACGCTGCCTCCCCTGTCTCTCGAGACCTACCTCCAAGAAATTTGCTCCAGCATGTGCAACAAGAGCATATTCATCCGCAACTTTGCATGAAAGTACTGCCCAGGCAAACAAACGGCCTGTCCAGTCAAAATCACCTCTTGCCCCCATCGGTGTTGATGCCGCTCTGTCCATGTCCTCTGATGGTCCCGCACCGAGGCCCAAAATCTTCGACGAATTCTCCCTACATGACCGTGTAGCGCTCGTGTCAGGTGGGAACCGTGGGCTTGGGCTCGAGATTGCTCTCGCGCTGAGCGAGGCCGGTGCGCGCGCAGTCTACTGCCTCGACCTCCCCAAAACACCCTCATCTCAATTTGAGAAAACCGCGGAGTACGCACGCAAGATGGACCGAGGTGAGAGGGCGGGAAAGGGGCGACTGGAATATATTTCAGTGGACGTGAGGGACCAGGAGAAGCTATGGAAGATCGGCGAAGAGATTGGAAGTCGGGAGGGGAGGATGGATGTATGCGTTGCCGCGGCAGGCGTGTTGAAGGCACATACCGACTGTTTGGAGTACCCTGCACGGCAATTCCAGGACGTATATGACGTAAATGTGAACGGGGTTTTATTCACGGCCCAGGCTGCGGGAAGGCAAATGGCGAAGTTTGGAAATGGAGGCAGCATCGTCCTTATTGCGTCTATGAGTGGTAGTATTACAAACAGGGTATGGATTGTGGTCGTTGTATCCTGCAGCATAATGGTGATTTTTGACATAACTACCAGGACCATGCATGGACATCGTACAACTCTAGCAAGTCTGCAGTACTACAGATGGCCAGAAGCATGGCTTGCGAGCTTGGACCACGCCGCATCCGCGTTAACACAGTTTCTCCTGGACACATATACACGGAGTAAGTCAAGGCCTTTTTGGAAAATCGTCCCAATTAGTATGTTAACCCATATATTAGTATGACGGCAGCTTATCTTGATAATCAACCTCATCTCATGGACAAATGGTCCAGCATGAATCCTCTTGGCCGTCTTGGAAGACCAGATGAATTGCGTGGTGTGGTGACATGGCTTGCGTCAGATGCATCCACCTACTGTACCGGAAGCGAGTAAGTGATATCTAGCATCAACAACAGATACATTTCATCTCACTCTCTGTGACCTAGCATATTGGTTAGTGGTGGTCACCATTCCTGGTAGGGTGTAGGACTGTAGAGAATGAACATGTATATTAGAAACGTTTGTACTTTGCAATATCACTGTGTCGGGTTTTATGAAATACATTGTATCATGGAAGTACAGTCAGAATTAGCTTTCGAGTTCGTCTTCACGAGAACGCAGTATCGAGGGATTCTTGAACGGGGAGTGCTCTTTACGAAATTTCATGCTAACATACTCAATCAAGCGCATACACTCACGTCTGGTTGAGCCTAATTATAAAAAGCTTTGACCACCGTGCATACTAGTTCGCTTAATTAGAAAGCTAGAAACTGGATTGTACATGTATTCGAAAACTACTGTGACATTCTCCACCCGAAAGGCTCTTCAGCGCTACTCGTAAGATTGGCGAAACCAATGATGCAAGTGGAACCCCAATTGACCAATCAATCAACGATCAATCAATGTTCAACCTGGCAAGTGCTTACGACACTAAACCCATATGGGTTCGAAGTGCGATCTCAGGACAGGCGCAGGGCGTAAATCGGTGGAGTCCTTATCGGTCTTCTGTATGCCCCCATCCGCAACCAACTTGACTAGCGGGTGCTGTATTCATGTCGGATGGCAACTTATGTTTCATCTATTTCACTTGATAGAATGAAGATCAAGTCATGTGTGTAGATAGTGGCTGTAATGCATCAAATTCGGCCCATGGGATAGAGTACTTAAACTCAGTGGTTTTGGACTGCCCAAACTATCTCCTAGAGCTTTATACGCCTTATTCGTCATGTCTCTATCTCTCCGAACTGGCACAGTCTCAAGACGTTATATAACCCATCCTTCAAACTTCATTAAAAGGACTGTTCCAGCATGTGCAATAAAGACGTATTTGCCTGACACTAGAAATGAAAGTGCCACTCAGGAAAATAAACAACCTACACAATCGAAATCTCCCCTCACACCTATTGGTGTTGACGCCGCCTTAGCCATGACTTCTGGCGGGGCAGCACCCAAGCCTAAAATCTTTGACGAGTTTTCCCTACATGACCGCGTAGCTCTCGTGTCCGGTGGGAATCGTGGAATTGGGCTCGAAGCAGCGCTTGCCTTATGCGAGGCTGGCGCTCGCGTGGTGTACTGCCTCGATCTCCCGAAGTCTCCCTCACCTCAGTTTGAGAAAACGTCTGAATACGTGGACAGGATGAGTAAAGACAGTATAACTGGGCCGAGACGCTTGAAATATATTTCTGCGGATGTAAGAGACCAAGAGAAGCTGTGGAAGATTGGTGAAGACATTGGGAATCGAGAGGGTAGGATCGATGTATGCGTCGCTGCAGCAGGCGTGGCGAAGCCATCCACAGATTGCCTAGAGTATCCCGCACAGGAATTCCAGGATGTATACGACGTGAACGTAAAAGGTGTTTTGTTCACAGCTCAAGCTGCGGGAAGGCAAATGGCGAAATTTGGGAATGGAGGCAGCATCATCCTTGTTGGATCCATAAGTGGTAGTATCACGAATAAGGTATGCATCATTATGTTTAATATGCAGCCTAATCTTCCTTAACGTTAATTCCAGGATCAAGATTGGATATCGTACAACTCTAGCAAGTCCGCCGTGTTACAGATGGCCAGGAGCATGGCTTGTGAGCTTGGACCCCGCCGTATTCGCGTAAACACACTTTCACCGGGGTACATATATACAGAGTAAGTTATAAAACTTTTCAATAAAAAAATCTTTATGCTGAGGCGCATTATAGAATGTTAGGAGCTTATATCAATCAACAACCTCATTTGATGGAAAAATGGTCCAATTTGAATCCTCTCGGCCGGCTAGGAAGAGCAGATGAGTTGCGCGGAGTGATTACATGGCTTGCATCAGATGCATCGAGTTACTGCACCGGAAGCGAGTAAGTATTTGCAATTTAATTCGGCACTCGAAGTCTCATTGGCATCTAGCATTCTGGTTAGTGGTGGTGTCCATGCCTGGTAGGGTATAAAGAACAAACTTGCATGTCAGTATTTATATATTGTATTTTTTATACCGTCTCTATCATGGTTTCTGTACTTTAAGCCAGCTTTGGCATAAGTTACATGATGGGAGCGAGTTTTGAAATGGTTTTCTGTGATGAAATGCGAGCCTCAGACCAGTTCAGACACAGACTCAGTGGAGAATAAAATTTCGCTTGTCTCGTACAGTGTCGTCGTACGGAGTCAAACGGATGAGTAGCTACTACAAAATTTCGATGCTACTCTAGTCTGTAGTGACATGACTGTCACATGCCACAATGTTACGGATTGTACCGCAACATTTTCATCATCGTAGATATAAGAAGCCACAGTAAGTGTCTGTGCCAAGTAGAGCATCGACACAATGACGCGTTAACGCGCGGGCCACAACATGGCCAATTTGAGCGCCAAATGAGAATGCAAGAGGGGCACTGAGATTGTATCTTGTTATCTCGATACCCCTTACCGATGGCATTTGGAGACTAGGAATGTGTAACGGCGCAGCGCTACTCGTTACAGCCCCGCCGCGGCTTAATCCATCTTGTCCGCCGCATAGGGCAGCGGGCGTTCCTAATTTCATATTCTCTTTCGCTTAGTTATGATTGGTTGCATTCTTATCTGTTGCATGTGGACGATGGGCTTGGAAGGAGATTGCATTTCGTATAAATACTAGACTACTATGTGTGTGTTACAGCAGTGTTTTTGAATCCAACTATCCCCGCGTTCGATTTCGTGACTACCCGTCACAGAATGCTCCCGCTACAAGGCATGGTACCACAAGGAAGGTGCAGGATTTGCTTCCGGCACACGGGGTATATCCATGGTAGCCTCCCGTTAGATTAAGTTGGCCATAATCGACCAATAGGCTGTATTTTGGGCTTTGGAATCTACTCTAGATGCACATAGACATGAGTGCCGTGTTTTTTTTTTTTTAGTGAGAAATTTGAGAATATACTAGTAGGCAATAGGTTAGGTTGTATTTTGTACTGTGACGTCTATCTTCGTCCAAAGTGGACAAAACCTCATATCATGTTGCTAATATATGTATATATATGTATATTTACATATATGCTGTATATTCCTGTATACGGTATATGTATTTCTGTATATTTTTGTATATTCCTTTATATTTCTATATATTTCTGTATATTTCTGTATACCAGTCAAGCACGATTTAGAGGCTGTATATAGAAATATATGTATATTCCTATATACTGGTACAATGTCTCCATCAACTCGGCTAATAGCCCAATCAAGTGTTAGATCCGATTTTGGCAAACTAGGTTCAGCCGAACTAATTCGTCCGAAATGCATCCTTATGGCAAGCTGGCCGGACCTAGGCCTAGGTGCTATGTCTCGTAGGTTGAGGTCAAAATTGGGCAAGCTTGGGTAGGCTCAGGCTTACAGGTCTACTAGACTACTAATCTGTCAAATTTATTTACATCAACACACTATGCCTTCTATATTAAAAATATTGTTGCTACATATGACTTGAATGTGTGACTCGCTGTGAGCTATTTGTGTGTCACGTGTTACAAGTAACAGCACATGCCTAGGTTGGGCCGAACCGGTGGCTCTAAGCCAAGCCGGACCATCACATTAATTAGTCTACGCCGAGGTTGTGCCTTGATATATGAAAATATACATATATATATATATATATATATATATTGAAAAAGAAATTGTATTTTGTCCACAACAGCCGTGGATAGACGTCTTACTATGCCATGTTAGAATATGTGATCCATATGCTGGGTCACATGATTCTGCCTTTATATTTACGGTAGTTTACATTCTTGTTTACTATCCGTTTGACTACGTAAAACGATGTACAAGTAGACAAGCGGAATACAATACTTTGTGTCGACCACTGCTCATCGTCGTCGCTCGTCGTATTTTAACATGCCAGTGATCACACCGTCAGCATCATATGGGCTTATTTTGCAGACGGCTCCTTTGCTTCATTATGGCTGAACAATAAAAAAGCACTATTACATCTGGCGGCCAGGGGCCTCCTCAAGTACAATTGGTCGACCTAAGGAACGTGATGATGCCTGCATAATCTGCTCTTACCGCACAAGACCAAACTGTGCCATCACAGGGGAATGCGGCTTCTTTGGGTCGGCCAAGGCCGGTTTCTGCAACATTACCAAAAGCAACATAAAGAAGCTCGTCAGTGTACTTTCACCTGGAAGTCATGGTACTTTGCGCCTTCCGAGGTAACGCCTGTCGTGAGTGCTATTACTAATCCCATTTCTAAATTGACGCCTACTCCTTTGGCAGCATTTCCACCTTTTAGTTCATCAAAGACACAGGGTTTGAGTACACTGCTGCTATGGCATCTGAGTTTTGTATTAGGTGCATCATTTTGTGTGTATGCACCCTTGAAAGAAAAGAACCATGTTCATATATTTACCTCTGATCGGGTTTAACCAATGTGAAGTCTTGGTCGCTCAGGCTGTACATAGTCTGCTCAGGTTGCGAAGCCGGAGGTCGTATCTTGAATCTCTTCTATGTTCTTGTGACTATCTCCGGCAGAAGGAAGGCTCCACAAAACCTATCTGGGGTTCAAATTGCAATGCTAGAGTAGGTGCAGAAAGGTAGAATACTTACCCTATAGCCTGAGTATATGCTCCCAGTATCCTCAACCAGATTAATTTTTTAAGGTTGTATTCTCCTCGCATGGTACTAGCACTAGTAATACATATACACATATTTTTCGATTCTAAGTTACTACATGCAGGAATGCCTGGAATTGAGACCTATTGACACAACGACAACACATTACTCAAGGATATTAAGGTCATCTTTAGATGATTTTCACTGGGACTGATCACTTGATCCAAGTCACACGTAATTGTCAGCGCTCGAGGACCACTTTCAGGTTGATCATAACACTATCCCATTCGATTTTATCTTGGCTTCAGATGTAATATTTTATTGTAACCATCACCTGCCAGAGTGTGGTATGGAAATGATTTTGATCAACTGCTTCATTTCTTATTTCGTCATAGTAGCAATTATTTTCAACGAAGTATTCTTTCGAACTGATCTTGTGCACGCATCTCGAATGAATAGATTGATTCGAGGCATCGCACGCAATGTTGTACGTAAAAACAGCTTTACAGAATGATGTCATGTGTGCTGGCAATGACAATGCTTTGAATTCGGTCCATGGGATGATGTACTTAAACTCATTAGTCTTAAACCTCCCGAGTCATCGCCTAGAGTTTTGTACGCCTTATTCATCATGCCTCTATCTCTCCTTACAAGCAGGATTTCAAGACGTTATTTATCCTGTCCTTCAAACCTCGCCAAAAGAGCCACTCTACCATGTGCAACAAGGGCATATTCGTCTGAGACTGAGCATGAAAATGCCACTCAGGGAAATAAACGACTGGTGCAATGAAAGTAAGGCTCATACGTTCTCGTACTACCATTAGGACAAGCTATTGTATATTAAGATTACAAATAACGGTTTGAATGAGTTTTGAGGTGTCCTAAAACATTGTCCTGGTATAAACAAGATAAACTGAAAATACAAAATAATCCTAAATATTATAAATATGCTCGCTTGACCTATACCGACTAACTCGTACTCACTAGTACGGGCCGAGTCCACCACATTTTTCAAGACATTTAGTAATCCAGCAATGATGTAGGTTTAATTCCGAACTAACTGGGAAAGGTACAGAGGGGGATTCCATATGATATTTGCCCTTAGCCGATCGGGATATGGGTTCCAGCCAATCGGATAGCTTGTTTTTCATCTGTTAATGCGAATATCATTTGAAATCCCCCGCCGTGAAACGTCATGGGCTTCTGACTCCGGGGGGGGGGGGATCCGGAGTTCAGTACAAACCAAACTTGAAGCTTGAAGCTTGGACCCACATTTACCGAAGATATGCCCATGGCTCACGCGGTGAATCCACATCAGCAGCAGCTCTGTATGACGTTGCATCAGGTCCGGTGGGCACCCACCTATACCGAACTCAAATATATAAAGTGCTCATCAAGGTCTGAGCGTGCCCACTATCAACCCCAAGAAAATCGGCTGTTCCAAAATCTCGTTCAATATGGCACCATCTACTGAGCAAAAGACGGCTCTAAACATTGTCATGGTAAGATAATGCACCCGAAGTCAGTCTTCGCCCGAAGTGAAGGTTCATTATCCTTAGGGTGCCATGACTTTCGGTGAAGAAGGGAAAGAGGGTGCACGCGTACATGATTTAAAGGATGTGGAAGCTATTCTTGATGTATTCCAGCGTCACGGGCATTATGAGGTAAAAAGCACAATTGAAAAGTCTAAGATAATATTGCCAGTGGTTAATGTGTCAAACCATATTTTTAGATAGATACCGCTCGAGTTTATACAGGTGGTACCAGCGAAGAATACCTTGGTCGTATTAATTGGCAAAAGAGAGGCCTTGTAATGGACACAAAACTATATCCCACCACTGGCATTGTGAGTATGCTAAAAATGCTGATAATCCACTGATAAAATTATTGATTCTGTCTGCATCTCTCAGGCAATGACAAATTTCCCAGGCTACGATTTAAAGACATCAAATGCCGTGATAGAAAATGTTATTGATCACTCCCCTAAGGTAAATGCCATTGACAAGCCAACGTTAATTTTATTCTACTAACTTCAGGTGGGTCGAATGACTTGATAGGGCTTGAGGCTACACCTGGAGCGCTCTCTGAAAGCACTCAACACCAAGTATGCCATTCGATAACAACAGTTATGACATTCCGAGATTCTTATAATGACGTATTGTGACAGGCAAATTGACATGTGGTATCTCCATGGACCTGACCGAAGTACACCGTATGAGATTACCTTGAAGGCCGTCAATGATCTTTACAAGGAGGGCCATTTCAAGAGATTTGGCATCAGCAATTATATGGCGTTAGTTCAATCAAGTGTTAACGCAGTGAACACTCTTTTTTAGTCTAATTTTCTGTGTAGATGGGAAGTGGCAGAGATCGTCTACATTTGCAAAGTCAATGGTTACATCCAGCCAACAGCATACCAAGGGATATACAATGCTATTCATCGGTGCGGTCCTTATGATTGGCACAATCCAATTACATGACGTTAAAGGATTATTTCTAGTAACGTAGAGCCCGAGCTTTTCCCTTGCCTCAGAAAGTTTGGCATATCCTTTTACGAGTTTAATCCGCGTAAGCAATTAAATCAAGGCCCTACTCACCTATCGTATTAAGATATATCACTTGTGTAGTCGGTGGAGGCTTTTTCACGGGACGTTACAATTCTCTCGAAGACGCGGTGGAGAAAGGTTCCCGATTCGACCCTGAGAAGGGACAAGGAAAGGTTCGTTGATCAATTATCTCCGTCGGTCTGTGTTGCTCCAGTCTGATACTATTAAATAAAGAACTATCGGGCTCGTTACTGGAATGAGGCATACTTTAATGCTCTGAAATTGATCCGTGTAGCCGCCGAAGCCGAGAATTTAACAATGGCTGAAGTTGCCTTACGCTGGGTCTCACACCACAGCCTCATGAAGAGAGAGTATGGAGATGCAATTCTTATCGGAGCTTCCAGCGTCGAACACATTGAACAGGTATGCATGATTATCTCCAAATACATATATAGCCCTCTCATTTTATTTTACCAGAACCTTACCGACTTGGAGAAGGGACCTTTACGTAAGTGATAAATTTATCTAAGCACTACTTGTTCAAGTTTTACTAACGGTTCTCAAAAGCGGAATCTGTGTTGAAGGCCTTGGACGATGCGTGGCTTTCGGTAAAACCGTTTGCCACGAATTATTATCACTAGATACGCTTTATGAATCAGTTTGTTGTTAAAAGTGATGCAATTTGAAACTTTTCAGACGAAGAAAATAATATATAATTATCATTCGGTAAAAGAACAAAGCATGGACTGATGTGTGATCATCTTCTTATATCAACTTTCGCGATTCAATGTCTGGGTAAGATGTGCGCTGCCTACACATTCATCCAACAGAAACTTTGTGGGGGCTCATCTAACCGGAACGTTCTTGATTATGCTTATATCGGCGAACTTTTTCCACGTAAAGAAAGGTGATTACAATAACGTCCAATACGTCAGGCCGTGGTTCGTCAATTATCTCCAAGATCGAGGCATTCATTGCATTACCAGTATGACTACGTGCTACCATTGTTCCGCTGGCGTTATCGAGCTGTAGCTATTGATCGAAATGAGAATTAGAAAACAATCACGCAAGACATCATATGCATAAAATTGGACTAACTACGCAATATCGCTCCCCTGGATGTGCAAAGCTCCACTTATAAGTTAGCCCATCTGGTCCAATAAAGGTGCGATATCTGTAATAGGTCTTGCTTCTAACTTCTTTAGTGCGGGGGATAATAAACACTTACTGTAGGAATATTCCTGAAAACGGGAGATACACATTTGCTGAGATCTCTTCCGTACTAGGTGGGAACAAGAATTTGGACGGTCCGAGTATCTTCCATTGGACTTCAGCAATCTCCTCTGCGTCTGAAACCTTGGATACAGCTTAGCTTCTCCATTAATTGAATCATCTGAGTTACTAACAAGTTGTCGAATTTGTGTATCGTCATTTTCTTGTGTGGGGTGTATGCGACTGATCGCGGTTCTCCTGTTCGTGAACTTCTTGGATGTATTGGGTGTATACGTCTGATACATGGACCGCCCCGTCGACTCCTCAAATAGAATGGTGTTAAGCGGCGATCTTTTGGTAAGGACGAGCTTCATGATGAGAAGAGAGAATAGGGGGGAGTAATCCAGTAGAACACGGAAAAGACTGGAATACTGTGTCCTTTAACAAGGTCATGAACCGAATAGTTACGACGGCTTGGTATATAGCTCTTATTTGAATACACTTGGCGTATATATAATCGATTTGGGCCATGAGGGTCACGAGGATAGAATCTTCACAACACTGCGTTCCGCCATGATCCTGTTGTGCGGAATGAATTGTTGGCGGTAACTACAATCAATATCGGCAAAATATGACAAACGTTCGTTGTTTCGTATGCAGGTTCATATCAATAGCCGAGCCATGATGGAAATGTAAAATTGGGTTGCAAAGTAGATGACAATGGGCAACTTGAACGCTATGTGTAGTCTATCCTATACGGCACATTTTGAAAGGCGATAGCACATATTCTTGTTCTAAATGAGCACACAAGCGTAATAAGAAGAGAGATTCGTGCAACTATCTAAGTTTCAAAAGGTGAAAAATATAATTGGATGATTTGAACTTGCAAGAGTAAAGTGAGGTTGTTCTGCCACAGTTAGGTAGGTCAAAATTCTTATCTCATGCCACCGACTCGGAAACCCCCAGTCGTTGAAACCAACTGGATGCTCAATGATCACTCACTTTCTTTGTGCCAACGAATACCAACTCGAATTCTCTAAGAGAGGGGTAATAATATACTAGCTGGCTACAAGTATTAATATACTAATAGGCGGCCTGTTATTTTCAAGATGATTGATGCTATGATTTCTAGTACAGTACTGCTTTGGTGCACTGGTCTCAAGTTGTTCAACACTATGAAATTTGCGGACCAAGCACGTTCACTGCTAAAGATTGCTTTAGGGATAGCCTATGGATACAAAAGGCCGAATTAAATACTGTTCTTGAATTACTATCTTTCCATCTGCCATTTCCCGCCCAAACAATAGACGGTCTGGTCTGAAGCATTGACGTTATATCTCTCCGTTATTCGAGTGCTAGGGCGCAAAGCACCCCATAATCGGTATAATTCGTTATATCTTTGACTTCCCTATCCCAGCCGTGCCGTCTTCATCTTTTCCCGACGAATCTTTTCCATGTACACGAACGTTATTACGATAATGTC
Source organism: Agroathelia rolfsii (assembly GCA_018343915.1). NCBI lineage: Eukaryota > Fungi > Basidiomycota > Agaricomycetes > Amylocorticiales > Amylocorticiaceae > Agroathelia > Agroathelia rolfsii. Next base: position 1,963,398 of record JABRWF010000007.1, on the reverse strand, counting down.
CATGACATCCTGGCGCTGGTCTCCAAAGATTTCCAAACTCCTAGGACTCCGTAAGCTGAAAAATCCCCCACCAGGCGTGCGACTGCATGCTACAACTGTTGGCGTTCTGTCGCCGTCGTCCAGCTCAAGCTACATAACAAAACTCAGTTTATGATTGGAGGAATATTTTGCAATGAACTAACGGTTAAGTGCTGGTCAAGTGTACAAGCATTCTTCCATTTGTATAGTTGCCCATCTGGTCCGGTAAACCAGCGATTTCTAGATCATGATAAATACAACCATAAACTCTTGCTAGTTACTTTATTGCAAAGAGAACTTGGGCACTCACTGCCAAAGGAATCCGCAATAATGCAGATACTCGCTCGTACGGATTTCCTCATTGGTAAACGGCAGTCGCATTTTGGAGGGACCGAGCACATTCCATTGTATTTCGGCCAGGAAATCCGTATTTAAATGGTGATCGTTCTCTTCCACATCTTCGGCTTCCTCAAAGTCTTCATCCTCTTCCTCCACCTCTGCTTTGGCACCGTCAAGTAGAGGTGCAAGGTCCGAGGCACCATCCGATCGAAACCTGTTCTCTCTTATCCGCAAGCTACCATTTATCAAAGATCCAGAGCGCACACGGCTGATGATGGTCCTTCTGCTCCCAGCGACTTTGGACGCAGTCCGGGTCTGATATACCGGTTGACCCGTGGATTCATCGTAAAGAGTGGTATTGACTATCGTGTTCTTGTTCATAACGAGCTTCATCTTGCTAGACTTTCAAAAGTAGTTTGGACGGAAGTGATTCGGCGGGGAGACGTCAGGGCTTATATTAATCCTGCCAAGCACTATAGGTGCCCTATATATATACTAGTCAAGCGCTGATATGCGCAGCAGGATACATGATGGCTTTCCTTACTTGGTTAGAATTGTAGTAACATGCGCTAAAATCGCTTATGACCTCGCGCGGCGCGCAGCCCAGAAGAGATGAAATCATTCGTGTCATTCGACTAATCTGCCAGTGCTCGGAAATTTCCTAACGCCTCCAGTACGCACGGACATACTAATCAATTGGAGGGAGGGAGGGTTACTGTAATACAACCATGAGTAGGTATTGTGTCGGAATCTATTTGGGTATCACACCAATCGTCCTTGTTATTTTGTTTCAAACTGCCCAAGACTCGAATTTTGATTTCGACGGAGGCTATAGATCAAATACACTGAGGAGCAGGAATTTTACAGGAAGAGAGAGGGAGAGAGAGTAAAAGAGAGAAAGAAACGAGTGGATGGGATGCGATAGGGGTATGTGATTGATAGCAGCATATACCAGAAGAGAGCCAGAGAAAACGGAAATGATAGAAAGAAAAACGAAACAAAAATAATAAAGCCAAGTCCAATCCTTGGACAGGAAAAAAAATGATAAATACATTTTATAAGAAATGAGCATGAAGCAAGGAGGGTGTGGGCTATCAAGATACATCGTAACCATCCATATGGAGCGCAATAGGATGGAGAAAGGTGGAGGTGGCAGAGATATGCGCAATACCGTAGTTTTGCACAAGAACGATTGTCCGAGATACGAGCACGCGATTAAGTTGACCATGACCGAACGGAGGACAGAAGGACGTGAAGTGGAGTCATAAGGCTGGGGGCAGTACAACGTCCCCGGTGTGGTCGTAAAGGACGAGATAACCTAGGGGCTACATCGACGTGTAACCGGAAGGTGAAGGGGTGGTAGAAAGCGATGAAAGGACATGCTACTCCTTTACGAAACTGTAGCGAAGATAGCAGCCATATCTTTTTCGTTTGCGGCAGGCAGCTGTCTGGAACGAGCTTTCAAACGCACTGAAAAAAAAAGCACGAGTTTGTTAGAAAATCAGACTCATGAATGAATGCTACAATAACTCACAGTTTCGATCCAGGGTGAGGAGCACAACTTTCGCTGCGCCCTCAACCTGGCGCTCCCTATCCTCCGTCGACTGGCCATCGAGCTGAGCTCCGTTCAGGAACGGCGTGCGATCCATCCAGTGCTCATCTTGCCAGATCGCCGAACGGAGGATGAGATCATCCATGTTCCTGTTGTTGGAACCGTTCCTGAGCTGAACCTGTTCGCTGCGCACGTTCAAGTTGGGCAGATAGTTGCCTCGTGAGGTCAAGATCTTGAGTGAAGACGAGTGTGAGCGGGTGTGGGTGGATAGGTACTCCAGAGCAGCGCGAGCAGCGTCGGCCAGTGGAGAGATGTTGGCCTCCGATCCAAGACCGTCGAGCTCAGTGATGACAGGCAATGGAACAACAATCGTCCACGAGTGCGATGTGATGAGTGATATGATGATAGAAAGCGATGAGAGCAAGATGTTAGTGTCCAGAACGAGAACCGTGTATCCTGGGACGATATGGAGAGACGGGTGTGACGGCGTCGACTTGTTGCCAGCAGTGGCACGGCGACGGGGGCGAGACGAGGGGGCGACATGATCGTGATTGACAAGGAGACTCTTAAGATACCTCCTGCGGGCCTTGAGAGCCTTGACCTCTTCCGAGTCCTCCTCATCGCTCGCGTCATCCTCGTCTTCGTCATCGACGTCCATCGCGCTATCGTCCCCATCATCATCATCCGCCCACCTCGTCCCCCTTCTTCTCCTCTCCTCTGCCTCCCTCTCCAGCCGCTCTTCCTCCTCCCACTGATTGACCTTGGTTCTCAGCACACCCTCAACCGCCCACTCCCGACCATTAACAGAATTAAACCCGTCGATCGTGCTCGCAATCACCGCCCCACACCTCACAACTCGCACCCACGCCCTGACGCGCTCCTTTTCTTTCTCCCTCCCCTCTCCTTCCTCCCCATCCTCCTCAATCACACCATCCGTTTCCATCTCTGCACCACCCTCTGCCATCTCAAGCACCTCCAGCTCCGCCATGCGCTCCTCTCCACTCTTCCAATATCCACGCTCGAACACCTTGCGGCCGACCCACTCCATACCACGCATACACCAGTCCTCATTTAGCGGCGGCGCACACCCGCTCGTCAGCATCGGCCACGCCGGCTCTCCGCCAGAGACGGGGAATTCAGAACTGACGATGCTGCGCGGTACAGCGCCTGAGGAGGAGGCGAAGAACATCGCGAGCGCGTTCCACGGTACGAAACGCTCGAGCAGTGCCCGTGCGGGCGTGTGCCGCAGGATCGTGGCGAGGAAGGTCAGCAGCACTGTCAAGTATGGATTCACGCTCGAGCGCGCGAATCGCGATGCGCGCCGTGTCGGGTGACGGAGGACGTACTCCAGGATGGAGAATGTTAGCCGGAGAGAGAAGCGCAGGGCAAGCGGGATGTCGTCCATCGCTGTTGTAGTAGCATGCTCGGAGGACAGTAATGGGGACGAGGTAGCGTCATCCACATCCATCTTGCGACTACTGCCGGTGGTGCTGTCGTCTGTGCGCCTGGCGAGCTTGACGGCCGTCGCGACGCCACTGCCATTAGGGGCGTTTGTGGTACCGCTGCCTCCGCCAAAGAGCCCTGCCTTCCTTAGCAAGCCGGTCGGTCGACCGTATTCAAACGTGGCACCGATGTTGATGATCGCCATCATCGCCCACTCCCTTTCTTCTGCCCCATCAATCGAAAGACGTTCGAGGAATCGCGCCTCAGCACGGGCGAAATCGTCCAGCTGGACGTTGGTGAAAAGAAGGCCGTGCAGGAGCACGAAGAGCTCCGATGCACGAGCGTCTGGCTGCCATCGCCGCGCTTGGGCAGACAGTGACCAGATGGGCAGGACCGATTCACGGGCGGTCGAAAATGGGTGCAGAGCTGTCATACTAGCCGATCACAGGATAGCGTTAGTCTAGTGAACGGCAAACCAAAAATAAAAGAGGCAGGTTACTTACCTCTTCACGAAATGATACACAGCTCGAAGCTCTTCGCCATCGGCGTCGCGGCTGAGTAGACCAAGATGGTGATGCAGCTTGCCTGTGCCGGGGGTGTCTGCCAGACCGGCTGCGTACCACCCCCGCGCTGCAACGCGCCATCGCTCCTTCTCGGGCTCGACGTTCATCTGACGTGCAGCAGCCACGCCGACACTGGGGGACGGGGAATCGTCGATTCTCGCCACCGGAAATGAGTTGACGCTGCTGGACTTCGCTTTGGCTGCTGACGGGTCTGCAGGGGCGCCAAGGGCTGCTGCGGTTAGTGCCTGTGATGTGGCGGTCGTTCCCGTGACGAGTGCTGCGACGGCCATGCGGTACCGTGCGAGATCGCCGAGGGCCTCCAACCAGCCGCTGCGGAAAGCACGGAGAGTGTGTTCCTCGTGGAGATGCGTGTAAAAAACATAGGAGTAGTAGATGAAATCTTGAAGGTGTTCGAGTGCGATTTCAGATCCGCTGAAAGCAGCACGTCGAAGCGACTCGAGGAGTCTATGGAATCCGTGTGTCCACATGCGGATAATTATATTATATTTAGTGGGTATGTTTCGCAGAGAAGCGGGTACGGTGGGTGCAAGTGAGATTTGGAGGAGATCATGCATCATTTCAACGAGACTGAAAACGCCAAGTTTTTCCCCCCATTAATATGGCGAATCGCCGGAGAGATGGGGATGAAAACTAACCGTTTATGGTTATCAACAAGTTTTCGCCACTTCTCCTGTTCTTGAATGTATTCCTTGGCCTCACTGGAAGCTGGAGATGACTTTCGATTGATCAGGGTGCGGCCGGCATCCTCGTTGGTATCGTCGGCATTCTCTTCCAAGATCTCTTTTTCCAGAGATGTGATGCCACGGTAGAGTCGTTTGAGTTGTAATGCGAATGCTGTGTTGCCAGGATCGCTGCTTTCACCCTGTCGACGACCGTCTTCGAAAAGTGCCGAACTTGCGCTAGAGCCATCCGTGGTGCTCGAGAGAGTAAAAGAACTGGACGATACGGAGTGTGCATACGAAGATGCTGATGCAGAAGAGGCTCCATACTCAAGCGATGATTTGGGAGTAGGAGCGGGTGGTTTACCTGGACGAGCCAGGACGGAAAAGCGGACAGGGTCGTCCTTTCGATGATCAAATAGTTGGCGAGGTGTTGTTGCATCGCGGCGGGTGCTCGAAGCGGTGTCTCGTGACGATGAGACCATGGGCTCTGGCTCCTGGACGACCCTCATGGATGATGCATCTGGAGTGTATAGTTTTCGTTGAGAGGTGCGTGGAGAGGAGGATATCTTAAGACGCCTGCTGAACTCGTCAACAGGAGCGTGTGGCGGGTCGGTATGCGAAGATGATGCAACGGCTATTCTGGGGGAGGGGGATTTGGGTGAAACCGACCCCACAACGGCTGCCCGCGAAGATTCAGCGTGTGGTGAGGACGAGGAGGCAGCCCGTGCAGATTCAAGCTGGAGAGTAGAGGACAGGCCAGCTCTCGACGACTCTGCCTGGGACTTGTCCCGCTTAGAGGGGGCACTGGAGGGAAAAAGCGAGTGAGATCAATTACATCTGGTAAGAGAGTAATGATGGAGATTGCTGATGACATACTTATTTCTCCTTTGGAGAGCAACGATCCTAGAGGCAATGTCAACAGGGTCCTTGGCGCGAGAACCCATAGGAGCAGAAGAGAACAGAGCAGGGGTTGAAGTCGAGAGAGAAGAGGACGGCCAGCAAACGCTGCGGCCTGGCGAGCGACTTACTTTATGAACCTGCTGCGGCCGCCCGGAGCTGCGCAGGCAGTGATTGCTTATGTAATAGCATCCCGCGCGCAGTCTAGCACAGCCACATATGCCACCACCAATTGCCACAGTTTAGTCTATTTATTATAATACAGCAACATTGACTAGCACTACACAGAGCAGTTGCAGCTGCCCTATCTCTCGCACGACGCCTGCCCTGTTTCCCGCGCCTAATAGAATGTTCCTTCCGCTGCTGCTGGCGCAGTGCAAGCCGAGTGCACCAGTGCGCGGCAACTACGCTCCACAGTCCGTTCCACTGTTTGTTTTCAGTAACGGACTAGGTAAGCCATCTTTCGTAGAAATACCCTGCCAAACACGCTGTTTCTTTTGTTCACATAGAGTATGGCCTCCTTCAGGTTCATGTACTGTATTTATGATGTCTGCATCGAAAGAGATCAAGTCGTCGTCGGGGACGTCATATTCGATCATCAAAGCGACCGACCGCTAGGCTCGAAAATTATTCCGCGAGGATTATTTGGTCACGTGATCCGACGCGTGTCGGAGTTTGGAACACTGCCGCGTATTGGACTGCACCGTAACTTCTTGGACAAGTACACACTTGATAAGTACAACACACTTTACTACTTTGCTTCAATAGCACTACCGACATATACTATCGGAAGCTTGGTGCACTATGGCTGCTGATTGGAGACGCTCTGTTGCTCCCCATGCTTCTGGCATTTCTGCGATTCCTATGCCTGCCTCTGCTATGAAGAAGCCTACTAGTACTTCTCGAGAAATGCGAATGTCTATGGCTGGTCCTGCCCAGCGAGGAGCAATGCTACCCCCACCTCCCCCTATGGCTGCCCCAAGCACAAACCCACGCCATTCCATTTTTCGATCTTCAACCAACAACCCCCTGCTTGCAAGCACAAGCAAAGCAGCCATAGGCCGAACACCCATGAACAGGTAGCTCACAATTTTCGAACTCATAAATCGTCATTTTCAACTCGATGCTCAGCGCAAACCGTCGAGGCTCGATGTGGCCCGGTGCTCCTGCCCCTACAGCTGCATCAAGCATTCAACCCCTCAAAGATCCTCGTCAACTCCGCGATCGCAATGTGCAAAATAGGATGCGTAAAGAAGTCACCGAATGGCTTAGGGAAATAGGTTATCCAGAGCCCAACGCACTGTACAATATCACCGGAAAGGATTACCGTAGCATCTTTGAAGCCCTTGTCTCGCTGATTGACAAGAACCATTGGGCGGAGACAGACCAGAAGATTAGGTTTGAGGACGCCTTCATTGCCGCCCTCAAGTCCTTGCGATATCCATTCGTAGCTCAGCTAGACGTCAAGGGTCTTGCTGCTCCAGCTTCGATGCACGCTTGGCCGGCTTTGTTGGGCGTTTTACATTGGCTGGTGGAAGAATGCAAGGTTTGTTGAGCTTCTGCATCACGCCGAAAGAGGCTCATCTTAATCAGGCTCTTGATTACTACCAACAAAGCCATCACCCAACCTTACAAATATTAGAAGATGTACCTGACGAATTCGACGACCCGTTCCACCACCAGGCCATTGCCAATGATTACTATGCGCTCACATACCAGGCCTGGCTTGAGGGCTCCGATGACTTTACCGAATTCGACACCCAAGTGGAGGCTCGATACGGTGCGCTTCCTCATTGCATGCATGCGCTTTTATTTTGGATGTCTGTATTGAGTGCCAAGCTCGACAGCGAAGAAAAACGAAAGAGTTCTAGCAGATTTGGATACGAAAAAGGAACAGCTGGGGAAGCTTAAGAAAGAGTTGAGCCAACTAACTTCCACTCCTGTATGTATTACCCCCTTTTCTTATCCGTGCTATAATGATGTTTACTCATCTCTTCAAAACAGTCACCGCTAGTGGCACTGCGTAAGCAGAACGAGTCTGCCAAGAGTGATGAAAAAAAGTTCGCCGAATCTATCAGAATATACACCGCACGAAAGCAAAGGCTCATCGACACCATCGAGCACGAGCGTGGCGAAGTCACCCGACGAAGTACGTCTTACCTTCTTCTTTGCCCTCGTTTCCATCGCCGCGTAGGACTGACCTTAGAATCATCACCCCTATGCAATTCTTAGCCGAGGAGTACGAACAGCTCCAGAAAGAGCTCACAAGACTCCAAGAAATCGTGCGCGAGCAGAACCTCTCTCCGGAGGAAGTCATGCGAATGAACACTGACCACGAGTCGCTCTCGCGCAACCTCGAGGACCTGAAGCACCGGATCTCCGAGACGCAGAAGACGGTTATGACGCTTGAGGTCCAGGTCGCAAACCGCGCCGAGGCGGCGGAGCACGCCGTGGACACGTACACGAATGCGCTCTCCGCGCTGGGCTTATTCCCGCCGCTGCAGCCGCCGTGGGAGGACATCGATCTGACACTGGAGTTGAACACGGCGCTGAAAGACCCACAGGCGCTGTTGAGTGGCGCGGATATTCGGAAGACGGTGCGGCCGACGCTGAGCGCGATTGCGGAGAGTAAGCGTCTTGAGCGGGCCGAAGTGGAAAATGAGAAAGTAAAGGTGGAGAATGAGCTCGATCAGCTCACGGCAGAATGTGAGAATGTACAGGGAGAGGTTAAGGAAATGGATAGGAAGGTAGAGGTGTTGAATGAGCAGGCTGACGATTTGCGGACGGTGCGAGATTTCTTTTCTTTTTCTTTTTTTTTTTTTCAAGGCTGTGACTATGAGCTAAAAATTGACTGCCAATTATTTCGTATCGTAGGCAACGCTTGAGCAGGCGCAAGTCAGTCAAAGCGAGGCCGATCGATTAGAGCGAGATCTTGCTCACGCACGCAATGCTGCCATTGCCAATGGGATGGGTATCAAAACGCGGCTACAGACTCTTGAAATTGCGTAAGTGGTTGATCGTTTAGCAATGTGAACACCCTTGGATCCAACACGCTCAAACTTCAATTACAGGTACCGAGAACAGGTCGAAAAAGTCAACAAGCTCCGTGAAGAAACTGTGCGTGCCATCGTAAAGAACAGCAACGAAACACTACTCTTTAAAGAGGAAGTGTCCCAGCAATTGAGGAACTTGCGCCAGTTTGCAGAAGAGAACTAGAGTGGATTTTCATTTTCATTCTTTTTTTGGTTACTTATGTGTGTATTGGTATGTGTACATTACTCGAATCCCCCCGTTTCCGGTATGCTGAATCTCAATTCAGGTATTCCTTTTCATGTATTCATGATTTTTAGTTACCCCAATCATTCGTATATCACTCAAACCAAGTCTTTGTAGATATCAGACTGGACACATGCACTCGTTTCAGTTGTCTCCTCATCTGCTTATCAACGTTGTCTTACCTACTGTTATTTCATCGGTGGCCATGTCGCCCCCTATTTTGTCGCGACAGGCAAGAAGCCTTTGTCAACAACTCGTATGCGCATGATGCCCGTACATTTCAAGTCTCACGCACACTTTCTAATCAAAGATCTAAGAAAAGTGAAATGATGAATGAGAATGGGGCTCTTTGAGCGTGAGAATATTTCTCATCCGCATCCGCACAAGAATATAGCCACTCTAGCCAGTCTGTCACGCTTAACAGCTTGCTTAGCCATTTCCGCTCCTCCCAGATGTCAATGAAGCCTGTGCTTGTGGCGACCAACTTTAACAACCACCTCAATTGCAGTGCTTGCGCCGTTTATACTGTCTTCATTCGTCTTGTGTATCTTGCTGATAAAAGCTCTCATTATTCTATTTATCTCATGTAACGTATCTATGATGAAATCAACTCGGACTGACCTATACTCCGGACGAATACCTCAGTCTAAGAAGGCCATGCCCAAGTTCGATCAACGTGAAACGGGGTATGGAATGGCACAGAGTCTAGCATTAAATACGCATTGCCATGCACAGCAAATCATGTGCATGGTACTCCAAAATTGCTTCTCCGAGTTGACACGACTTCTAAGGATATAAGAATCCTCGGCATCCCATGGCCACTGATCATTTTATCATCTCTGTCCCTGCTGTATTGCTGTTATAAACATTATGAAGCTCCTCCTCAGTCACAATTCTCCATTGAACAGTACATTTTATAATGCCGAAACTCGGCTACCGCTGTACCAAACTTCCACGCCTTTCGGAATAGGTATCAGACATACGACTATACGCAAAATCCGAGACACGGCGGATCTCAGTGCTAATGATATTGCCATCCCCGAGCTTAATACGGAGGATTACAACAGTGTCATGGATGAGACGCAATCCGTGAAAACGAATTCATCTAATCATGTTCCCCATGGGGAAGAAGAAGTAGTCGGCGACGAAAACGACAATAGCGATGATGCAGCCAGTTTGAGCATGACTCCCCTCATCAGGGATGCGGACGTCCTTGCGGAGATTCACTGGAATGCTCTCGGTTCTACAAAGGTGCTTCTACCGGGCGCAACTGAAGAGGTGCGCGGCACCGAGTTTCTCTCCTATGCAGGCCAACTGCATATGTTTGAGTGAGAAATAGTTCTTTGTCTTGATTACATGACGAGAAACGAGATTTGATCCCCTTCTTTTCAGTCCCGCGAGTCGTGCATTCACAGGACCAGACGGCCGATCGTATAGATGGTCGCCATCAGGCCATAAATATCGGTATCTTACGGTGAGATTCTTTTTTTTGCAGAGATATAGGCACGCATGCGCATATGTACTTAACTCACGCCAAACGTGAAACTTAGCTCGAGCTGAACGACGGCTCCAAAACGCCTATTGCACGCAGTTACTCGCCGACCTTGCTGGAAAGGCTTCAAGCAAGCAAAAAACGTACCATCCTCGAGATATTCGCCGAAGAAAGGGAAGATGTTCGTGACGCAATCGTGATTGCCTTTATATATATGGAGAATGTAAGGAGAGATTATGGCATATAGTTACAAACAACCATATCTGCGCACAAGAGCTAATGTCTATTCACACTAAAGAACAAATACATTTCAGACCCTCTGGGTATAAGTATAGCAAAGCGAAAAAAAAAGTACACGACAAAGAAGAAAGGTACAACAAATAGGATTGTTCAACTCATGATGATCTCCTATGCGAGCCACTACGTGACCAATATTGGTTGAAGGTCAAAACTGCCTCTCCTTCCCGGGTGATCCTCCTCGACGATGGCTTGTTGCGCACTCTCCTGAGTAATACTAGTGGTAGTTATGTCGAAGGGGGTGATTCCGGTATTAAGGTGCATACTGGAAATCGGCTTACGCGCTGTGGTGAACGCGTTCTCGGGAAGCTGGTACCATCCGCCGGGGACATAGTGTCTCGCGATGAGGGTGAGACATACGTTCAAGAGGCCTATTCAAATACACATGAGAATGAAATGCTACTGGAAAAAAGGGAGGAACAAGGGAAAATATCGGGATGTCTCACCAGTGCTGTTGAAGATTGCATCCGTGGTTAGGGTGGCCCATACTGGTACTTGACCGCCAGCGAACTCGGTCAAGCGACAAAGAGCAATAGGTAAAATGATAATAAGGTAGATAATCGGATACCTGCAAAAGTTTATTAATAGCTGCGCTCAGTTCTCTACAGCACGTGTGTGATATTCATGAAAAAAGGTCCCACCAAATTACTCGGGCCGCTAGTCCGGCTAGCCTTTCATCCACAGCATCTCTCACAAGGGCGAGTTGCCAACGCTCTCCTCTCGGAACAAATCGCAAGCGCCAACCTTGCCACCATTTTCTGGAAGCGGTAGACTCACTAAGGGGCTTCTCCTCGTTTGACATGGAAGGTGAGGAGGCGGTTCCTTGGATGTCATCAAGGCGTACAAGGTTTCCGCGTACACGAAGGAAGATGAGAACGTATAACAGTATGGAAAGGACTGCAGATGAAAATTCCTGATTTCATATAGTTAGATTGATTCATTTCCGTATTCCTTTTGAACAATCAGACGTACAAAGAAATATTCCATCCAGGTCCGCGCGGCTCCATATTCATCAGTAATCCAACACCTATGAAAGTTGTGAACGGTGATGTAGCTGGCTCAAAGGTCCCAACTTACCACAAACCGCTCGGACCGAAATATGCTCCGCGACTCCGCTTTTGAATGGCTGTGACGCCAAGAATTGGAACGAGGGCGACCAAGACCCATCCAGCAGGCAGAAGAATGAAAAGCTCTTGAGCACTGGTACCTTTGCGCAAGAAGAGTAGTCGGTACGCATATACAGCAAAAACGAAAGACCTGTGACCAAAAAATGAGCACATGTAATGATAGAACGGAGTTGCGTCGAAATCAGCTGTGATGTGATTGATGCAAAATCCTGTGCAGTACCATCATGGAATATCATAAATGGTGTCAAGCAACGTTGATGTCGCTTCATTCTAAGGTACCGAAGCCATGACTTACCAAAATGCAGTGCCGACATTGCCCAAGTTTTTGATTGCCCCCTGTGCAGAGCAATAGCTGCCTGGTACAACTGAATTATCCTGCACCCATCTCAAGTTCATGATTGCACCAGCTGCTTGGAAAACATTGGCAGACAGTAAGGAAAGCAGCAGTGCTTGAGCATGAGTAAAGTGTTTGGCGGCCGGGGTCAGGCGTGCTCGCCATGAGAGAGGCAGGTAAACAGAAACAGCTAGTGTGGAGAGACAGCCGATGAGAGACACAGCCATTATCCCAACATCATCCTGTGCTGTGTAAAGAAATACGGCATCGTCTACGGTGGCAGCGGCATTGGCAGAAGAAATATCGGCGACGCTGGCATAGTCCATACTGTGGAAGTCTGAAGTTGCCGAGAAAGTGGGCATTACGAAAACAGATAGCACAGCTCTGAAATGACACTGAAGCGCAGCTTCAGCAAGTGTGTGATACGAAGAATAGAAAACGTTGAGACAGGGAGGGGTATCTTGCAGAGAGGTCCGAGTCGTAGGGATCAACCCTAGCCCTCTGTCTTCGAAGACAATGAAGGGTATTATAAGCCTTGGCTGGTATATTATTGCGTTGTTAAGGGGCATTGATCAGCCTCAGCTTTTGTTCACTGGCAAGGCGGCAGGACTTCTGATAACGCTTGATGAAAGGAAGAACTACCATGATATTCACTTGGACGGGGCCTACGTGACCTCAGTCTAGAATCCAGCGTTTGATTTATGAGCTATGATTACAATCATCAACAGAGTAGCTTGAGTGTGTTCGATGATAGCATCAACCTGAACCTAGACATAATGGAGGGCGAAGTTGCTTGCATAAATGCTACAATCTATTGTCAGTGTCAGTGGGTCATTGGAGTCAATCATTGAGGCAGTGAGACTTGATCGCACTTGAACAGACAGTTTGATCCGGCTACACTGCCGAGTCTTGAGAATGTCACGGAATTAGCTACGTAATCAAGCCCCCTAAATATTGCCATGCTTCCGAATGGCAGCAGTGTATCTGTGAACTGCCAGTGGCAATGCAGATAGCTTGAAAAAGCTACTGAGAGTACATACTAGTATTGTGGGGAAAGCATCCTATACACTCAGAGCGCTCTTGGCTTCTATGGAACCCTCAGCGCTTACGATAGTCTTCAATCCAGTCTACAAGTCATGAAACTCTATCAATATGATCTTCGAGCTCCTACGACACGAGTAGCACACCGGCAAACCTCGCCGTAGTAGCTGAGAGGATGATAGCCTGAGGGATATTTGCCGCACGGCATTGTCTTCTATACACATTTGGGGGCCCGTTTTTCGTACAGCCATGAAGAGCTGTATAGGGGATAGGTGTTCATGTGACGTACTGCCAGTAGTACTAGTATAAAAGCTGGCCTGCACCAGGTCAATATTTATTTACATACACCCCGCATCATATTATTTACCTATGGACGCTACCAGCACTGACGAGAACGCCACTGTGATCGGTGGATCTACAGTCTATGGCAAAGGGCCACAGAATGACAGTGACCACCTAAAGGGAAAACACTTGGAGGCGATTGCTGATACACCCGCTCCCCGGACGCAGCCGAGGATGGCCAAGTTCTTGCATGACTCTTCCAGCATTGAAGATCGTCCATTCTTCATCCCTATTGGGAAGGATGGTATTGTTGCAGCATTGCAAAAGCTGGATATTCAGCTTAGAAATGTAGGCTTCTTGGAGTCTTTTCAGGATATCACATTTAATAAAACGTTTTATAGGCTGGTCAGAAACACATCTTATCCAAGAAGGTCAGTTTTAGCGGCACATACGGACGCAGTTGGTCTAATAAGATCTATAGAAACCCACGGACTGGATAGGACGGGAAGTTGTTCCAGGGACACTAGGGCTCATTAACCATGGTGGTCTTCCAAAAGTCCTCGTTAGGCCTGGTCGATATCCTGGATTTCCTCTCAGGTAGATATTTCACCGCTTACCGACGAACATATGCACTAACTGCTGTTATCTTGATTAGAAACTGGTGGGCAAGGTCCTGGCACGGGACTAAAGGATGTATGTATCATATCAGGACCTGTGAAAGATGCATCACATTTACAATTTAATTTTATAGTGTCGGACACTGTAATTGATTTTATGGGCTTGACCATTGTTCAAGTATCACAAAATCAAGCGGCGGTCATATCTGATCCTCAGGTAATATTACTAGTGTTGGATTTTGAGCCTCAGGTTCTAATTTCATGAGTAGAATCACATATTTGTCATCAAGGACACGGGCATAGTAACGTTCTCCGTCCAGGGAGCGTATCAAGTCCTTGCAATAGTTGACCAGACACATTTGGACAATGCTGTGATTGACCATATCACAAAAGTAACTCTCGGCTGGTCTGTGATGCTTCTAAAGCACTGTTAGTACCAGATTCTGAATTTTATATTTTCAGGACACATGAAGTAAGGATGAGGTCACGCACGGCACATGGTCATCAAGATTTCGTCGTTGTAAGTCCTATGTATTTTAACACAACAAAGTATTAAACTAAGTAACTTTTCATAGGCCCAATTGTGAGGAATTTCTGATGTTTCCATCTTTGAAACTCAATTAACGAATTCGATTTCAGTTTGAACATTCCTGCAAACAACTGTGCTATCTTGCAGCGTGGCGATGATCTTGAAGTCCTCCCAGCAGGGCAGCATTACATTACAAACCCAAATGTGACCCGTAAGTAAGTACGGCTAAAGCGTGATGATAGTTACTGAAATGAAGTCCCACAGTACGTGCTATATTCACTTATGGTGAAAACCAGGTAGAGATGGCAACCAAGGACATGTAGGATTATCCCGACTAAGCACGTTGGTAACGATTGCTAACCAATTAATCAGGTATACTCGCGACCAAGTCCCCGTCAAATTGACGATCTATTTGCGATGGCGACTTGATGAGCCGCTTAAGGTATACAGCGCCCCTCTCTATTTATTTAACCCAGACTAATTCTATACCCAGCTTACTCAACATGGATATGATACCCCTTACGACGCTCTTAGGTTTGTATCATATCTCGACCACATCAGGCATTCTTGACTGATCTGATTCTTGGCCTTCAGGGATAAAACACAATCTATCTTGACCCAAATTGTGTCGCATCGTAAGTTATATCATGCGTTTATTGACCCACGGTCTTATGGTCTTTTTAGTCGACTATAGTGCCATGGTGAAGCAGCGCAACATCGGCCCAGACAACATGGATGATGGCTCTGATGTTTCCACTGCGTTCCTTGACGCACTTCGAACGCGTGCAATGGACGAAATGCATGAAGCTGCGTATGAGTATGGTATCATACTCAAGGATCTCGGTAGGAAGTTCTACTTATGCAGAGTTTTCCTTATACTCACCCTAGATTACTATAGCCGTCATTGACCGTCAATTCAAAGGCGATGTTGCCGCCACTATGGACAAACTTACCACCCGTGCACTCCAGGCTCAGGTTGAAGCTGCTGTATGTACCATCTTATTTCTCATGACAAGACAGTACAGTGCTAACAACAGAGATGACAGAACGTAGATAGGGAGAACAGCAACAAAGTTAAGCAGATGGAGGGTGCACTTTCCGTTGCTCGGATCAAGGCTCAGGCGCAGAATGTTCGTATTTTGAAATACTCATCCCGAATCAGAACCAGTCACTAACACCTCTTTGACCTCTAGACCGAGTCAGATGCGGCTGCCTACGCCACCATTGCCGCTGCCAAAGCACAGGCGGAGCGAGTCAGAATTGAAGCTGAAGCTCAGGCCGAAGCCACGCGCCTGGCAGCAGAGGCTGATTCACAAGCCATCCGTATCAGGGCACAGGCTGACGCGGCCGTCAATGACCAATTCGCCAGGGAGATGCAGATGCGTCGTGTTGAAGTGTCCCGTGTCCAGGCGTACGGTAACAAGACCATATTTGTCCCATCGGAGGCAGCTGCCTCCCAGATGGGCAATGCTATGGCTCTCGGTATGTCATATGGCATGGGTGCGGACGCTCGCAAGTGATTTAGTAAGAATGATCATGGCGGTCCAGATGAATCATTGCCATGATGCTCGTTGATAGATATTTCCGAGACCACCCACCGAAGTACTTATTTATCCGATTAGTGACTCGATACCCTCGTTACTTGTACTGTTGTAATCAAATATGGATATGTAATCTTTATGGATGACTGTTGAAGTGCCGCCACCACTTCACATGGCTGCGCATGGCAGTGGCCGCGCAGGGGAGCGCCGACCGGCCTCCGGTGGCCTGTTCTAGCACGCGGCCCCGGGCAGGCTCCTTCTGAATCGGGACAGGTGCTTGCGCTGAACACACACACACAACTAGCGTGTAACGGCCTCATCCACAACTCTCACTCGTGCCCTCATCTCGTTCACCTCTTTCTACCTCATACCTTTCACATCACCAGAACACATACACACACACCCCCTCATAATTCACAATGCGTTCCAAGTTCAAGGATGAGCACCCCTTTGGTAAGTTATGGTCTGGCGCGCAGCTGCGCTGCCCCATGTTCTCGGCGTAATATAGCTCGATGCTGATCACAGCTTTACAGAGAAGCGCAAGGCTGAAGCAGAGCGCATAAGACAGAAGTACCCTGATCGTATTCCAGTCAGTCAGCATAGTCATGCATACCGCTTACGCAGCATACTTAGCCGTGTCAATGTAGGTTATTTGTGAGAAGGCAGACCGGACAGACATCCCCACCATCGACAAGAAGAAGTACCTTGTTCCTTCTGTGAGTACGCAGGAGTTGGACAGTACGGGATGATGTGCTTATTGCGCCTCGCATTTCTAGGATCTCACAGTTGGCCAATTCGTCTACGTGATAAGGAAACGGATCAAGCTTGCTCCTGAGAAGGCCATCTTTATATTTGTCGATGAAGTGCTGCCACCAACGGCTGCTCTCATGAGTGCGATCTATGAGGAGCACAAGTACGTCCCACACGGCAACTATCACTATCTTTTCCTACACCCGAGCTGATCTTGTGGTGTTGTCTTCTAGGGACGAGGACAACTTCCTGTATGTCAGCTATTCCGGAGAAAACACGTTCGGAACGGAGGGCTGGATCGAGTTGGACGCATGAATCCGCTCATAGGCCACACCTTTGATATACCTCGATCTTTCGCGATCAATGTGGCCGACCACCTTGCGTGCTTCATGATCATCGGTCATGTATACGGTGCAAGGCTTTAGCAGAAATCGGACTGTCCTTTCTTGATCATCATACCTGGTGCTTCTCATGATTTCGTCTCTACAACATATATATATCTTGTACTTTAACCATACTTTTTATGAATGCAGTTTTGTGGATCGCAAGTAACGTCCTATCATCATCGTTGATTGTGTTTCTGCAGTACTGTCCTCATGGCTTTAAAAGTTTTGAATGGAAAATTCAATCATACACTGTGTTAGAAGGGCCACGTGGCTGATGTGTACTACTAAAGCTATTTGGGAGACGTACAAAGAAAACCGCTTCGATTCAATGATGTCCCAACCACCCGGTCCCACCCAGGCCGATACCTTGAAGATAACCTCAAAGGGCAATAGCGCGGTTTGAAATAATTACAACATATGGGTGTCCATTGTCTGTGCACATGTGGCCGGGGTGCTTTGTCCACCCCCTACAGGCATATATATAGGCATCAAGTCGAATATGGCGGCCATGCTCTCTCCAGCCTGAGCTTGCTCATCTCGATTCCTTTATCCGTTTCTCTGCATCCTCCAATATTTTCCTCTGGTGATGTCTGCTACTCTAGCGCGTCGTTTGACCCTTGCTCGCTGGGCGTTGCTCGGTACGATATAAAAGTATTCATATCTTAGTTTGGAAAAGTGATATTGACGGTGGCATTTTCATCATTGCTAGGGATCACCTTTTTTATAAACTTGGCTACAATTGTGCTGGTCACAATTCTCTTCAAGTCCAAGTCTGCTACTGGCACGCTTCTGGTTCTTAGTTTTCAAAGCCGGAGGATCATACTTACGACATGATATTTCTCAGTTTCTGCGTTGATCTTAGTAAGTCTATGCACTACTGGCATCAGCTTTGGTGGACTCTGCGCGTTGTTAGTACCCTCAATTTTTTGTGGGATTCTTTTCTTTACTTACCTTTAGGCATATATCACAGCTTTATATTCTGCCTTGCATATCACGAGGCTCCATTTTCGAAGCAATTTAACATGTTGAGCTTGACAATCTTGGCAGTTCTCGCAATCAGTAAGTCTTGGATATAGCAGTTAATGGATGTTTTTGGCATGAAATTAAAAATTAAACTTGCTTGCAGCTGGTGCATCTTGCAGCACTCTTCGTTTTGCGGAAGATAACTTTAATCGCCCGTTTTTGGATTTTCCGGAGAGCAACACTTCCAACGGCATATCTTTTGCTTTATCAATGCTTATGTTTGTAATATGGATAAATGTCATGACGTGTATGTCAAGCCTGTACGATTGCTCCATTTAACCTTCTTATAAATGATCTTGTAGCCCTAACAGGAGCCCTTGTCTCGTTTCTTGAACTAACCCTCGCAACGCCGACAATAGATCAAGCCCCTCAGCCACAACATTGTTGTGATAATCATCCGGAGAAAGAGAAGGAAAATGAGATGGCGTCCAAGGCCAAGACTGTCAAAGATGTATGCTATGAAGAGTACGTTATTGAATAGCCTCCACTGAAATTACAGCACGCGCGATTACATGAGATACCGATGTAACAAGGTTATAAGTTGTCAATAGTAAAGATACTAATAGATTGTGTTTATTTATTGTATACATAAAAGATTGCTTTTTATAGATACGAAAACAATATTACAGACATAGTTATGGCACTGAGAACAATGGCGGGTCACCTTGAGTTAGACTATCTATATCAATACTGTGGTATACATCTCCGGGAATCTCATCTGTCTTCCAATATTCGTCCCATTCGTCATGTTGCTCGGCACTAGGGCCGTCAATACTGTCAGTTACATCCACAACGATTCCGTCTTCAACATTTCCTCCTCCAAGCGGGTCAAGTTCCTGCTCTCGCAAGTGAAGGGACGGTACAGAGCTCCGGGACTGTTCTGTGGATTCTTCACTCGGTTTAGGGATGTATACCCCAGCTTCTGGTATGGTTCGTAGTCCGGAGATGTCTATTACATAATCCACCGATGCTGGGATAGACATTGGGCTGAATATAATGCTTAGACGTCGGATGAGCTTTGGCTGGTCGTGGTCCATAACAGCCGGGGAAATAGGACGAGAGGAACTAGTGTTATCTGCGGTTTTCTGGTGCTTTGCGATCGAGCCATCTGGTGGATTAATGTAGCGTCGTCGTCTTGTACGTGTCAGGAATATCCGTCCGTTTATCTGATTCGCCCACACTAGACCTAGGCTGGGCTCTTTACTGTCTTCACCAAATACGCTTGCTGCTCTGGCGAAGAAGCGGGATTGGTTGCGGTACAAAAGGCCGCCATGGCTGCTCAAGGACATTAAGCTATTTTGGAAAACATCTACGACTTCGTTGATGACAAGGATAGCCAAATGATATTTGCTTGCGAGAGCGTGGAGGTGTGATGATATTTCAGTTAGATGATGCGATCGCTCAACTAGAGTTTGTGTAGATGTTTTGTCGAATAGATGGAATAGTTCTGCCAGTGCGTCTATGACTAATAGCTTAACCGGAGCGCCAGCCGGCTCTACTGATTTCGCCTCAATGAATGTAGGTAAAACAACCGAGAGGACCTGGATTAGCATGGGGATGGTAGAAGCGGTCATTGTATGTATATTTGACAAGCCGCAAAGATGAGAAGGCAGACGCGTGTTGGTCTCAGTCATTTGCATCAGACGCGTGGTTGGGAGTTTGGAAGATGTAGTTATGTAGCATGCAGATCCAGATAGACCACCCATATCCTTGGGCAACTGTACGCAAAGGGAAAGTTGCATCGCTAACTGCGATTTCCCGGCCGAGCTACAGACAAACGATTCAGATGACAATTGGTCGTTTCACCGGTGAAAGCCGTGTGCAGAGGATATTACCTTTCCCCAGCCACCTCCCAGATCATGCCTGTCTTTATGCCTCCACCTAGTATATCATCCAGAAGCGAGTCTCCCGTAGTGAATATCTCATCTTCAGCAATGAGGTTATCGAGACGCAAGTAATGGTGCTCCTGGTTCTTGGACACAGTGTTGACCACATTCATGACGTCGGATATAGTCATTTTACATCTTTTCGCAATGTCAGTCGAAGAGTAGACGAGTATATCTGTAGCTGTTTCAATGCCACCTACGGTTGATCGCGAGTTGTAAATGCGCGAACGGTTTGCGTGGATTGACTTGAAGGCCTGCTAACCTTTTTTCAGGGCCGACTTGACTGTGGTGGATAGATATGCCAGGGATTCTATTGATTTATCCATTTATGTACAAGATGGAAGTAGTGTGTATTCGGAGTAAAGATATCGAGGTTGGTGCCAAAGAGTACCGGTACAGTGCAGTGACTTGAAATGCTGGATCAGACCGACTCGGAACGCGGGGCGGGGTTCATTTCCGGGAGAGCTTCCGAGCTTCCGAGTTGCTTCCGGACTCAGAAGCAGCCGCCATCAAACGGCCACTGCACTCATCATTTCTGCCAGTGCGCTGGCCCGGGGGTGACGTTGTACTACTGCAACTCAAAGTGAATCAACGACGCCTTGCTTCTTGGCTAATCCCTGCTAGTATCGACTACACTCTATAGGACTTTGAATATACTTGAGACCTTCCTTCCCCACTTTCTACCCACTTTCTTGCCGTCAACTGTTCCGGTATAGATTAGCGCCTTCGAACTTCATTTACCAAGTCTCTTCTACGCACTTAACAGAGTCCTGATCCCATGTTCTCAAAGAAGTTTCCTACACCATTCGGTCTCTTGGGAGATGAAGCAAAGCTCGCATTCCGAAGTAAGCCGTCAGGCATATCTAAACTTGCAACAATACGGGTATGTGGTCGGCGACGCAACAGCAACCATCTTGATTTCTGAGCCGATCCTTTCTAGAATATTTCTGAGACAGACTCTTACTGGGATCAAGTGGGTTCAAATACTTTCAACTTGGCTGGCATCGTATTAACAAGTCCGCTTGCACAGTATGTCACATTATTTGATACGCCATCCGATGCCTTTTCCTTGATTTCACCCAACGACAGTCAGTCGCCTGTTGTCCTTACTTCCAATTGAAGTCTTACACTGTGTCTAGTCAGAAAAGCGCTGGCAGAGGCCCCCGAAAATGTGTCTACTTTGGTTCGAGTAATAACATCCAGGCTGTTCAACCTCATCAGTGATCACACATTCCCTTCGACGGCCACTTCAGTTACATCCTACGCCTCTTCCTTCATACGAAGCACGGCAGGGATGGCGGAGCGAAATACGACGAAAGAGGTGCTCAACTGCCTTCGCGTACTTCAGCGCGTCTTTCCAGTGATATTCGAAGTCGAAGCCGAGTCTAATACTCTCGAGCTGGACTTGTTATGGCGGAAGCCCGATGCACCACCTGAACTAAGCAGAGATACTCCAGAATCTCCTCAATTTATCATTGAAGATGAAGATGAGGATGAGACTGAAAGCAGCCGCCCCGCATCAATATCGAACATTCAGAGCCCTCCGGCTGGCCCTTCACAGGCTCCAGCTGCTGGGGTGAAGAAGCTGCCGTCGCTTGCCGAGCGCTTGTTCAGCAGTTTGATCGACCTCATGTTCTGTTGCGGCTTCACCATCCCAACTTCGCTACAAGTTGATCATCACAAAATACAATATGTCATTTGGTAAGCACTTGTTGAATTCATGAAGAGTATGCGTTAAACAATGCTTAGGGAAAAGGGTATTGGGTCGACAATAGACGCTGGCCCTGGTCGCGAATATGATTCCAACAAGACTGAGGTTCTACGATTGCTCCTTATTCTATTTTCTCGACAGATCTACGTCTCGTCTGCTTCCTTGTTCTCGCATCCTTCCTTCTACACTCTCCATTTTGTACAAAAGACCTCTCGCCGGGATATATTAACTGTCCTATGCTCCTTGCTCAACACAGCCCTTAATTCGCATTCTCAATCGGGTATAGCTGTTATAGGAAGCATGGCTGGGAAGTTGCCCTACAACCACCTCGTCTTCAAGGGCGAGGATGCTCGCACCACTCTGGTGGGCACATGTCTACAACTGCTTTGTGTCCTGCTCGACTTCCAAAGTGGGACAGCGAGGGACAAGGTCACCGGTTCTGACGACTCGCAAACTTCGGCGCCTACCTCGAAGACGAATGCCTTTAGATATTTCCTTGCAAAACTTGTAAGTTTGCACTCGTACACACGGTTTGACGATACATTAAGATATGTTATGATAGCATAGGACTCAAGATTTCGCCTTCCTAATCAATGGGATAGTCGGGATCCTGGAGGAACAAATGACGTCTATGAATAACTTGCTTCCCGGAGCTCGGAGATCCTTACCTTACGTCGTTGATACAGGTTATTTGCTCATCTTAGACTGATTTCTTCCTCTCACTGAAATGCTGTCCAGTCATCTTACTCTGGAAGATGATCGAATTGAACAAGGTAGGGGCTACAGACCGTAATATTCAGCCTTACTTACGAACATACCTACAGAAATTCCGACTATATTTGCTGGACTCAGATAAGGCCATGGATATAGTTGCATATCTCTTTTGCTATGGTCTCGAAATCAAAGATAAACCTCGTAAACCTTATTTTTCTTACTTAATCGTCGACAATTATTGACGAGGAATCCACAGATCAGCATGGCGTGTGTCGTGCACTGTCATATATAATCCAAACACTATCCGCTGAACCCTCGTTCGGTATGAAATTATCGTCACCTGTCAAAGCAACTGTGCCCTCCAAGTGGCATACAGGCGGAACTAGTGCTGACTTTATGATCAATGTTAGTCGCTTCCACTTGTCTCCTAGTCTGTATTTTGAGTCTGAGTTTAATAAAAACTTTCAGGCAATCTACTCGATGGTCGCCACGACCCAGGGGACTCTTAACTCTCTGTATCCAGCACTAATTATTGCCCTATCTAACTGTGCTCCGTACTTCACAAATTTGTCCATAAATGCATCCACACGTCTCTTGCAGATGTTTACATCGTTTTCCAACCCTCTTTTCCTTCTTTCCGACGAAGGTAACCCACGCCTCCTCTTCTTCATGTACGTGCACAATTTCCCTGCTGCAAGGGAGAAATATCAGTGCTCATTGCGCATTGCCCAGGCTGGAAACCTTAAACTCTGTCATTTTGCATCACCTGCAAGAAAACCCACATCTCATCTACGCGGTCCTAACCTCGCACAAGTCCTTCGAGGACCTCGGGACTTTTACGCTCTCAAGAGGCTTGCGCGAGATCCGACGGGTTCAGATGGCCAGGGAAGAACAGGCCAAGAAAAATGCTACCGACAAAGGAAAGGCGAAAAGCGATGCTCGCGGCGAGGAGGAAGCCCACGAGGAGAAAGCACGTTTGCTGGAAAGCGAAAGTGCGGCGTCTGCCAATTTGTCCCAGCTTGAGGAGGGTCTGAGCTCTGCGAACATCTCGTCGGACGAGAGGACTACTGACTCCCCTGCGTCACCACCTGGAACACCTGCCCAAAATCGGGATAGTAGTGGTTTCATATCTGAGAAGGCGCGCGGCAAGCAGAGGGCTACCAGGAGGTCGATGTCGGTTGATGCCTCTGATAGTATAGAAAATCTGCAACGGTTTACTGCGGCAGGCATTGGTCGAAATGGCTTTGTACCCACGCAGGAATGGGTAAGCACACACGAACCATTTGAATATGGCATGTCGCTAAGCTGATTTATTACAGGTAACTTCATGGCACAGAGGGTAGGCGAATCCGCATGTTGCATTATTCCATTCATGCTGATCAAAAACTTGATTAGGCTCCCGCTTGATCCTGTCATGCTTGTTATTACAGAACTCTCTCCCAAGGTCCAGGAACTACGTCACCGACCCTCTCCAACAATCGCAATTAATGACTTCCTGGCTTCCGCCTCGTTGAAGCATGTACTACCGCCCGTTCCACCTCTGAACCCTCGAAGGTTCCTTGTGAGTCAATCGACTTACTCATCATGAATGATTATAGAACATAATTTCATTTCTTTTTCAGTGGTCGGACGCGTCCGTCATTTGGCTTACTTCGCTCATTTGGGGTGAGGTCTATGTGCGTGGCATGACACCACTGGGAATCTGGAACGGCACGAATGTGCGCCTGTTTTACGTCAAGCATACACAGACGCAGCAACCCCAGATCACGCAAGCTGTATCTAATGTCGTGGGTGGCCTGGGTGGATTGTTAGGCCGCAGTGATTCCTCCATGTCTGTTTCGCGGAGAAACGAACGCACTTGATGGGCTCATAGCTTCTTGCCTTTTGACAAACCCTCTTGTTCATGATTATTGCTATTGTACAATAAATACCACCTCAGTGGGAGTGAAATGTATATACGTATGCCCCAGGTCGATTCGTTTACTCCATCCTGACATCCTCATCTCCTTGTTCCTCTGTTTTTGGACCACTTCCAAGCTGTGACGCAAACCTGACTGTCTTGACTTCCAACGTCCGTAAATTAATCAGAACCAAGATACCACTCTGTGAAAACCGGGGCACGAGCACGATTCTACACCGCGGTTGTGATTCACTAGCACCATCCCCAGTCCGCATTGATTTTTCCTTATCTTCGTTATTATCATCGTCATCGTCTTCATGCACCAGCCTGGTAGCGAAGCGCGGCTGGTTTCCGATGAGATACAAATCCGGCGTCTGCTCGACGATGAACGGGTCTGTAGTGAAGTACGGATGGCACCAGAGCGTATCCGGAGCTGTTGGTGCTATGTGTCTCCACCTGAGCGTTGCCTCGGCGAGTTTGAGACGCGTCGTGGGCGGCGTCTCGACGTATTTGTACATATCGTTGATGGGTTGTCCTGAGTGCGCAAGAATGGTGCGGGACGGGGTGGAAGATCTGGGTGCGCTGAGTTGGATGTAGGTCGGGTTTGTCTCACATGAAAGTGAGTCGTAGCGATGGGCTGCACCGAGCATAGCACGGGGGAAAGGTTGCTGGGGGAGGATGACGCCTGATGGGTCTGTGTCGCCAGGGAGAATATGGATAGGCATGGACTGAGCAATATCTAGGAGGTGACCACCGAGTGTCAGTGTCGGATAGGTTGAAAATGAAGTTGTGTTATGTCCGTAACGCTTTAAAGTCAAAAATTCTATGAGATCATTACTTTATATGTGGATGTGATGTCTGTCTCACATTTTTCTTCTCGTCATCGCCTTCTTTTGATTCGGATATAACAGGTGCAAGAGCATTACCTAGGATAATTAATCTTGATATCCCCGACGCATTTTTTTGGTCTTCGAGACCACCCGTTTCCCCGGAGAGATACTCAACAAGAATATTTATGAGAGCGTCGGATGACGAAGAGCCAATGTCGAGTCCAGAAACGGCAGCAACCCATTCGTGTTTGAGGTTTGTAGACTTCTCTGTGTATACATTCAACATCAATCAGCTGATGCCATAAACTCAGAACCTACCATCCACATCCATCTCTTCATCCGAGTCAGATGCCCCAGCTCTCTGAACTTGCGGTGCCATCCCAGCAGTACACACATCCAGCACTTTGAAGTCGCCCTCTGGTGTTTCCAAGCCGAGGGCAGCTATAATGACACCCGTCACTAGCCTGGCCTCTTTTATCTTATCACCGACCAGTCTGATACGGCCAGACTCATCTTCTAACATGACTTCGTCTGATGGAGAATGGAATTTCGTAGGGAGTGCTGATGTAGAAATAGACCGCTACCCAACAAATGAGACAAGGTGATTTTTCTTAAAGGAACGGAATCACATACATCGCGTGCGATATCTTCAAGAATATTGGGCTTGAGTTTCATTTCCATATACACCGTTCCGATGATATAGCATAGTTGTCCTGTGACAACTTCCAATACTCGAGAGACAGCCACAGGCTTTTCTGAAACGAGGTTCAATCACAAGATAGATTATATATCTAAAACTCTATGCCTACTCTTCATAGTACCCCACTTTAGACCAGCCCTCTTCTCAATAGCGGTACGTAGCATGCGCAATCGCAAGAAATATATGTTAGCATATTGGTACTTGTATGTTCGCTCCTCGTGCGCTATATAAAACGACTTGGTCAAATCTCGAGAGCTTGTCGCGGGGGCATTTGTAGTTTCGGCTCGTTCAAGGAGAGCCGAGGGCATCTCTCTGTACAAGCTAATTTAGACATGATCATCAAGAGTGAAAACAATACTGCCAATGATTCACATATCATCCACAGACATAGATAAAGGAAAGCAAGATAGGGACACGGTTGTGTATCACTCTGTGAATATAGAGCAAAATAGTAGTGGATTCAGAACGCGCACGATGCGTCAAATTCCAATGTGCACATATTGACGCGTTATTGTGCTTTGTTTGTACTTACACTATCTTAGTTTCATGACCCACTCACTACTACTACTAACGTTTCCCTAGTGTCGAGGGATTCTCAGGAACTCAACAACCACAAAGGAAATCTGGCTGGTAACTGCGGGATAACTAATAGAAGATACTCCTAGGGCCTACAATCTAAATTTACCTTGTGCAAATATCATGAGATGCGCCCAAGATCAGTCGAGAAAGTGCTCACCTAGAGTCGAGGAATTAGTAACGCAAGTCGTCACACAGAAATTTTACTCTCCGACACGGCAACCTTGCGGCATACCCGTAGCGCGACGATGCCTCCTTCCTGATTGGGATGCTACCACTAGGAGTTAAGGAATTCTCAATTCTCGAATCCCCAAGCCGTCATCTCTGGCATCTGCCATAGAGAAATGCTGTACTTCAGTAGTACGAATGATTAAAATTCACATTAAATCAGTCAATATGTATGATACAAGGATTAATGGTGTTTACAATACACAGTTATGCCTTAGCTATTTACTCGACTCAAAGGTGTGAATGCATGTTGTCTAAGTCCATAGCTAGATCTGTTCATAGCTAACAGGAAGGAATTGAATGGATTTTGGAACTGTATTCTAATAGAGCTCGATGAATCTGGGGGTGGATGGGATTGAGACGAGCCGATGAAAGAGAAATAAGACACTGGCATGGATGGCGAACTTGAAGGCTCCCTTGTCGGTGTATCCATGGGCAGTTGATGGCTCGGCCTCGAGCCTAAGTCCAATGCAGCCATTATGGATTAACGGGATGTCTATAGCTAAGATGAGCAAGCGGCGGCCCTGGTGGTACAGTTGGTGTATCGGAGCCTGAGATGCAATGCCAGTGATCTGCTGCGCTGGCAGGTAGTGAAGAGGTCGCTAAGGCAAGTACTATCCTTGAAATCAGGGTGGTTCCCAAGACTGCGGTTGATATTTGTAATAAGATCGGCCTTACTAAGCTCCGTTGCATTCAAATATGTTGATGAAGGGAGAGTACATGCGTACGACGGTATGAGCAATTACCATTTTGGAACAGCATCATGACTAGATGTCGGCGCATGAAGTGGAGCTCAAAATGAGTCTTATGTTTTTATCGAGCACACAGAGGTCACCTAGGGCCTTAGTAGATTATCTACTACTCGTAATAAGTGATTGATATGAACCGTTGTGCTGTAATCAGCCAATCTTTGCCAATTCCTCAACACTAGGGAAACGTTAGTACTAAAAAAACCTCAATATAGGCCCTAATCTCTACTGGGACTACTAAGAACGCCAGAAGGCTTCCCCGAATTGCTCCCAGTGTAGTTATAACGGTTGAATTAGTCACAAAGCATATTACCAGGCGCCTTGAACTGCTGTCAACCACTGGTACAGTTCCACGGTGGCCCTTCTTCATCAGGTCTCCATCAAATATATACGTCATGCATCAGGCCTCAGGCTCTGAAATCGCGCTGAGATACCGCTCAACTTCCATGAATTTGCGAAACCATCGCTAAGATATGTCTTGTAAAGGACATCCGGGGTTCCATTGATACTAGGCTATTTCGGTCTTGACCGGCAACGTATACTTCTCTGGCTCCTCACCGGCAGGCCTCATCTGTCGCAATTCCGAGCTTAGTATTGCTCATTGACCCTAATACTATCTAACTGCGCGTAGTTTAAAATGTTTCTCTCAGATGTTGTAATTACTGTTATCGCCATCCCCAAGTCTGAACCGTCTCTACTACAGGTTTCTTGGTTTTGTTTTTGCTGCCAGCCATGCCTGCGAGCCTTCTCAAAATCCCGCTGCTCATAATTATGGCTTTTGTTAATCATATTAGCTATCAAGCCCCTCATCAGGCCTCTTCGAATGAACTAGTGGCCGTCGTTGGACTACCAGAGAAGATTTTTACGACGGCCATCTCCCTTGGTTTCATGAGTTTCTGGCAGGTTAGCGTTCGATGGCGCTGAAATATCTCATTAAGCCCTTATATCTCAACCTAAACCTCTTAGTGGACATCATTTCTCTTTGTCTTGGCTGAGACGATCGTTATCCTACTCAGTCACTTGACTTCCTCATGGGCAACCGCAACAGAGTCTTACCTCTGCCCGTCAGGATTACTATCTTCCACCGCTTCAAACCATAAACCAATAGGCCCGGGCTCCATAGCCATCACGCCATCTTTCCTGGTTGGCTTCGCCGCACTCGTCTTCGGCGGCCTCCTCCGCGCTGCATGCTATCAAGCCCTAGGCAGCAACTTCACATTCCTCGTCGCTGTGCGCAAAGATCACAAGCTGATTACCACAGGTCCATACAGCTACGTTCGTCATCCGGCCTACCTCGGAGGCGCGACGTTCTTCCTAGGGTTCGCGCATGCGTTCTTCGCGCGCGGGTCGTACCTTGCCCAGTGCTGGTCGCTAGGCTGGATGGCTGAAGCGTTTGTCGGGATCGGTCAGATCCTTATCGTTTGTCCCGCTACATTCATCAGAGCGGTTACGGAAGATGCTTTGATGAAGAGGGAGTTTGGGAAAGAGTGGGAAGAGTGGGCGCAGAAAGTCAGGTACAGAGTTATTCCTGGGATTTGGTAAATAGGAGATTATCCATACCATTGCCACTTCATATATATTATTCTGTACTTGGCCTCTCATACGATTCAAGCAACTCCATTCGATCTAAAGGGCCCAAGACTAAGTGTCTAATATGGAATTGAGTAGTAGTGATACAGGCTTTGTATGGATTATCCAGACTACGTCATTGAATTTGGCATGCTACGGTGTCGCTAATGTCATCGCGTGAACTTGGCCCTGCCTAGCTAGAAAGGCTGTTCATAATAGAAAGCGAAGTTAACAGCGATTCATTTTGAATTGACTCGTATCCAACAAGTTTGTTCTACATATATATGCTTACATCTCGTATTTTTTTCATACGTAATGAGCCGACCATTTAATCTTACATTGTCCTTTTAATATTCACTCGAGCTACCCTGATTAGATCGACGAAAACACAAAAGAGCATCCCTTAGCACGTCTTGGCCCATGTTCCTTGAGGCTCACTCTTATGGTCCTGGTGCTCGTCCGAGTGTGCCATACTGCCTTCATGGTGATCGTGCTTGTGCTTGCGCGCGTTGCTAAGCGTTCCAAGTGAGTGCTGTGGAGCTTGGGTATCTATGAGTGACTCTGTGACCTCCATAATGTCTGCAACGAGACGCTCGCAGAGCTATATACCTAATCGTCAGCGCTTGCTCATTCTGAAAAGCAAAAGAGAAATAATACTACTTACCACTTGTGAGAAGTTTTCCCTAACGACAACACGGAGAATTTGGATGTGCTGGAGGTCTGGGCTGAGTTCGTAGTTGGGCACAATCCAGCCTATCATTCATTTGTCAGTATATATATGCGTCCTACGGAGAAGAGTAAGAAATAAAATAAAAACTACTAACCCTTGGCACGCAACAAGGTCTGGATCCACTTCTGCTGCACATCCGGGTTGTTCTTCTGGAACTCGTCCGAGAAGCGGAAGCTCACAACGGGCAAGCCAGGTTCATAACTCTCTGGGTCTTCCTCATCAATTCCTGCAGCCTGCTTCGCATCCGAAATCAAGCCTGCACCAGATACAGGGCGATGGATGTCCGACAAAACTGTGAAGTACCCGCTCCTCTCCAGTGCTCGACTAAGGATACGTGCGTTCTGGAGATCGTTGTACGCAATTCGCTTGTATCCGTCTTTACCAAGGTGGATAAAGTTGAAATACTGCGCGATGATCGGGTGCGCGGGGCGTGAGAAGTTCAGAGAAAACGAGTACTCGACTGAGCCGAGGTAGTGCAACTCGAAGATGAGGTCCTTGGGGAGGTGCGCTTTGTCACGCCAGATGACCCAACCGACACCGACGTAGGACAAGCCAAACTTGTGACCGGAGGTGTTGATTGACACAACGCGTGGCAAGCGGAAGTCCCAGAGAAGTTTGGGGTGCGCGAAGGGCGCGACGAATGCACCTGAGGCACCATCAACGTGGATAGGAATTGAATGGCCTGTGCGAGCCTCATATTCGTCCAAGAGGTCAGACATTTCCTGAGATGCGTTAACATGAGTACTCTTTCTCCTTAAGATAGCATGATGAACCCTACCTTGACGGGCTCATAGTGGCCAGTATACGTACTACCCAGGATGACATACACACCAATTGTATTCTCGTCGCACATTTCGATAGCCTTTTTGGGATCGAGCCTATACTTGCTCTCCTCACTAACTGGTACAAGACGACATTCGACCTCAAAGTAGCGCGCGAACTTTTCAAGAGCGACTTGGGCGTTGGAGCCCATGACAATGTTGGGTCCGGGCTCGTGAATTGAGAGACCCTTGGCCTTGCGTTTCTCCTGCCAGATACGCTTCATGGCCAGACCACCGAGTTGGATGGCCTCAGATGAGCCTGTAGTGGCCGTACCGATAGCGGTGGCGGCATGCGGGGCATGCCAGAGCGATGCAAGGATAGAGATACAACGCGTGTGAATAGTTTCTAAAAAATGTGAAGAGATTCTGTTGATTAATTATCAGGAACGTGGATATATGCAGATAAACCATACGAGTCATAGGGTATTCATCCTGGTCGATCAAGTTCTTGGACAAGTTCTCCATCATGAGCTTATTGGCCTGCTCTGGCATGTAGGTGTGCACGAATGAGGCCAAGTTAAGGAGGGGGCTACCATCGAGACTGAGCTCATCATGAATGAGCTGGTATGCTGCGTCTGCTTCAGTGCCCTGGAAGAAAACATTGTCGGTAATTGTATGCGTGATCATCTCATAGTATTGACATACTTTGTTTGGAAGGTGGTACTTGGAGGTGGGCGATGTCCCATAGCGCGACGAATAAGGGTGGTGGATAGTGTCGGGATCAGTCTTGGTCAAGGATCGGAAGTGTTTGCTGTGCTTGTCTCGGGCATCACGGATGAGGTGTTCTGGGTTGACGTGCTACACAGTAAATCAGCCAAAAGAAATCAATGTTGCACGGGGCGGATATATTCTTACCTTTGAGAGAGCCATGACGAGCAGATAAAGGTGAGCAACATTTGGACCTGAACAAGACAGAATATATAGTACGCGTCGAGGGGATGAATTTGAAAGAAATATTTGAATGACATCATGTGTCAATATACTTAGCACATCCCCATCGTCATCACTATGCATGCCCCCTTTCACTACGCAACGAGGGCACATCGCCCACCTACGGCCTATGGCATGAACACTCAGATGACCACGAACGTGCCCCTGTGGCTGTTGGTAAACATGGCATTTGATGTTCGCGGTTCCGATAGAGTCCCTACTATGTCAAAAACATGAACCTATACGCGTGCTTTAACTTATCTGATTGTACCTTTATCCAATCAACTATAAATTTTGAAACGCCCATTTACCTACTGAGAATATGGCATACAAAATACATTGCTAATACCATGTTTTGACAATAACAACTCTGTGTCTCAACGGCGATGCAACTGGTCCCGTGCGCATCTGACCTATGTGATGACATCAACAGTATATGCGCATCAGCATACATGCGCAAGTATAGGGTGGGTTATCAGATGGTCTCGATCTGTCCGCGTTCTCCTATCAAATGAGGCTGTGAAAAACCATGACAATGACCCAGACCACAGCCGGCTGGCCTGAGAAAAGTTCCTGAAATAGTTCAATTTATAGAAACAAGGGTTACAACAAAACAGTCGGTTAAATAGTTACACAAAAAAAGGCCAATACTAACGGCAATAGAAAACACGGGTAAGACGGTTAACTATCTTTCTTTCAAATATTCCGGGACCGTCACAGTTGACATCGGGTAAAATAGATCGTGCAACGCTTTTGCAGTACACCATACACACATATTTTGAATGTTCTCTACTCCACTCGATTGTGCATGAATGAACACATCGACTCCACAAGAGCGGGGTCTAATCCGAAATGCGCAGTCGGATGATCCACTTCTGTCGCACACGCAAATAGTTAATGTAATTATAACGCGACAACAACCCGGACTCAAAACTATTACGTGCAGTAGAGCAAGCACATAGCTAAATTAAGGTATACAAAGAAGATGATGATATAAAAATCAGAAATGATTGAGATTCATGATATAGATAGAAACGGGCAGAATCTTGCCAGAGAATGAATACGGAGACGAAAGGTAATGAGTATGACGAATTGTTCCGTGGAAAGAGTGTCCCTAAAATAAGATAAAGAGAGATAGATGTGGGAGAAGAAAGAAAGGGGAGAGAGAGGTTATTCGGCTCATGATAAGCCTTGAAGTGCTGTTTCTAAATCTATTGAAAGACATACAACAGGTTAATCTTGCCACTATCTAGAAGAGAAGATGAAGAAACATACCAGAAAGTCTGAGAGGTTTTGGTAGGAAATTATCCATGCCCACTTCACGACAGGCGGCCGCCGCATCAGAAGAAACGTTGGCCGTCAGGGCTACAATATGGTGCCGTCGAGGGAGGCTACCGTTCGCCTCCATCTCTCTGATG
The DNA here is from genome assembly GCA_018343915.1 of Agroathelia rolfsii. Taxonomy (NCBI): domain Eukaryota; kingdom Fungi; phylum Basidiomycota; class Agaricomycetes; order Amylocorticiales; family Amylocorticiaceae; genus Agroathelia; species Agroathelia rolfsii. The sequence continues at coordinate 1,930,446 of JABRWF010000007.1, read as the reverse complement.
TTGCGTGTGGCCGCAAAGCCGTCCATAACTGGATTAAAAAGGGAATTAACGATAGAAGGACACGAAAGACTAGAGACACACCTGGCATTTGGCAGTCCATGAGACAGACGTCGCATTTGACACGTTTGATGGTATTGATTGCCTCTTGTCCGTCATTGGCCGTTACAACGGTGTGCCCGAGTTTTTCAATAAGCCGCTTGCCCAGGCGTTGGTTAACCTGCGGAAGTCCAAAGCAATGAACACTACAACCATTGAATTTACTTGAGGAAATCTACTAACCAGGTTGTCTTCTACAAGCAACACCACCAGCCCCGAGGTATTTTCTTCCTCTTTCGGCTGCAGAGAAGCAAGGTTGTCATCCCCCGATGGTCGCCCATTTTGCAACAAATTAGCAGCCTCAGAAGTAGTCCGAGACAGCGAGCCGCTATCCAAAAGCTGGACGACTTCATGCATAATCACAGGCCGATTGATCAAATACACTCTCGGCCCCAGATTATGCACATCATCCACCAACCCTCGGAGCTGTTCTCGGCTCGACAATACCACGCATAACGCCAGACCCACGCCTTTTTCATCAGCAAAGGGATCTAGCTGCTGAATTTGCTCCTGATTCCGGCGGCGCAGAAGCTCTCTCAACCCCTCAGACTCCCTTAAGCTGGCCACATCCGTCCATACGATGTCTGCACCGCGAGCCAACTCATCTGCATCCATGTCGAGAGCTGCACTGGTTGCCTCGCATCCCATTTCCTGCCATCGCCCCAGGAAAACTTCCTCTTTTCGTGGCGCATTCAGTACGATCCGTACGACGCGCCGCCTCTTTTTCTTCTTTTTCTTCGATGGCCCTACGCCGCCGTTCTCAATCATCGCATCCCACTCCAAGTTCAATAACGGATCTTCCGACGATGACGACGACGGTGCCGGTGACGGAGGCGAAGAAACATTACCAGGCTGAAACGGCATGCGAACGGTAAACGTGCTGCCGACGCCCTGGCGCGACTCAACAGCGATGGAGCCGCCCATGCGCTGGACGAGGTGACGGACGATGGTGAGCCCGAGACCAGTGCCTTGGTGTGTGCGTGTGAGGGAGTTGTCTGCCTGGCGGAACGGCAAGAAGACGTCCTTTTGGAGCCGCGTGGGGATCCCGCAGCCTGAGTCGCTGACGCGTGCGATTAGGTATGTGGGGATGGTAGTATCGGATGACGATGATGTAGGGTGTTCAAGGGAGAGCGAGACGGAGATGTAACCGGATTCGGTGAATTTTTGAGCGTTCGAAAATAGCTGAGATAAAGAACAATGGTTTTAGTCTAAGCTTAATTTAGTGGAGGCTTGCAAGATTTACATTCATAAGGATCTACCAGAAACATTAGCCTCAAACCAGAATATCTCAGGAAGATTACAAACCCGCAAAGCATATGTCTCATCAATATATATCGACGATGGGACTTGAGGCGCAACCGAAATGATATTTTCAACTACGTTTTGATCCTGCTCCATATCGATCGCGCCACCAGCCATACGAGCTACAGCCTCGAGCATCTTGCGTGGTTCGACCAATACTGGACGTGCGTCTGATTCTACATTGTCACGCTCCAGCTTGCTGAAATCTGCAAAAATTGGTTAGATGAGCACTCTACGTCGGCTGAGGTATATGAAAAAAAAAAAAAAAACCCCACCGAGCACGTTTCCGGCAATGACGTTGATCGCATGACATGCTTGCTGGATATTAGTTACGCACTGGGCCTGCTCGGGAGTCAACTCTGTCCGCGACAGAAGCTCAGCATAACCATTGACGGTATGCAAGGGTGTGCGAATCTAGATCAACGTATGTCGTTAGTGAGCGTCATATATAAGAAGAAGAAGAAAGAATGCTTGCCTCGTGTGAAGCAACCGAAATAAATTGTTGCTTGAGCGCATTTGAACGCAGAGCAGCCTCCTTTTCAGCCAATAGCTTCCAGATCCGGCGCTTGGCCTGAATGGTCTCTACCATTCGATTGCGCGAGATGACGGCGCTGTTGGCCAATACAGCATTGGAGACAACGCAAGCAACGACGGCGATGGAGATGATCAAAAAAGGTAAATACGGCGGATAGCCTGCGTTTGGGGATGGTGGTGCACGCGTATGAAACGTTGCTGCAGCCATGCCTATCACGAGTTTTGATTTCATTATTTAGGAGAGCGGGTATGATGTCATGTAATAGTTAGCGTTGATCGGAAAGAAGTCAGAGTAATAAAGAAAGTAAGCCTACCGATGTAATGCATGGAACAAACACCAGAGGCTGCGATAATGCTCGATGCCAACTGGCGTCCAAAGTGGAATTCCATTTGGAACATCAGGATGCAGGCGATAAATGTAACCACGAATGCAACCACGCAAGACAGAACGATAGGTATAGGATGCCATTCGATGCGTCCATGGGGTATGATCATGGCCCACATGCCGCCGTAGTGCATGAAAATGACGGCAAAGGCCCAGATGGCAGCACGAATGGCAAGCCTAAAGATGAAGGGGCGTCCACGATAGAGCCAGAAAGTAAGGAAAGAAAGTGGGCCATCAGTATCAGAAGATACTTCATAGTCGAAGTCGGGATCTATATTGTTTTCGCCACGCATGAGGAGTTTAAAGTGTTCGCCTTCAGAACGGATATCGGGCATGTCTTCTTGCTCTTCCTCGTCGCTGGACGACTCTGGATCGTAGAGTAAGGAAGTCGAGACAGGGGTTTCAATGTCGGTAGGGCTTGCAGGCCTTGGACGACTGGATTTATAAAGGGGAGAGAAATCGGTCGTAAACGTAGCAGCAAACGTAAAGGTGACTGCGACGACGGCGGATAACACAGTGAGGGGGATGTCGAATTTGATCTCCACGTCGAGGCGGCAGGCCAGCATGCCGACTGTGGCGCCCATGACTAATTGGCGATCTGACCGAAGAAAAGGAGAAAGAGGGGGACTGACGAAAGTGCATGGACCAAATGGCACAAAAGCCGAAGATGAGACTGCCCATGGCGATAGAAAGCCAGCGCATAAGACTGGTGCGAACATAGCTGGCGTGGGTAAGGAGTTGAAATGTAGTATAAGACCCCAGCCAAGTCGTGCAGAATGACAACACGATCAACTATAAGATTAAAACAATGTGGGGGGTTGGCGCTCAGCTGGCCGGCGAGGACGAGGAGGATGATGATGCAACCGGCGGGGTTGGACACACCTCTGGAATCCATTTCGGAACAAGAACCCGTTCATATGCCAGAATGTCGCCCTCTGCCAGTGTCCCAGGGACCGTGACCATGGCGGTAGCAGGGCGCAATGCAAGGGGGGGAAAAAAACAAAAACCAGGCTGCTGGCTTGCTTAAGAGCACGTAGGGACGCTGGCAAAGAGAAAAGCCATGAACAAATAATGAAATATGCTCTGGTCTGCTGAGCCAATCTGTCAATCTTATAGTGTGCATGTCAACCCTCCTTCGCCGGGCCAATCACAGCCCGTTGTTTCTAGTTTCGGGATCATCCTGAGCCGTCACTTACTTACCACCATCGACGACACTCTCATGGCCGGCCCAAACCTCGAGGTTTTCAAATTCGGTCTCTATCTCTTTATTCCTGTCGTTGCTCTCATGCACTTTGGTGACGCGAAATGGTACAGAGAAAACGTCCTTCCTGTGAGCATTCTATCATTACCGGCGGTGTCTGAACAGTCCTGCCCGTCCATCTGCAGCCATTGACCACATTCACCCATGGCAGTACAAGGACCACCTGTTTCCTGCAGAATCTAAACTAGTACGGGTGCGTGTTCATTTTGACAGCAACGCACACGTGTGCTTGTTTGATCCTTATGCCCTATTTCGGCCACAGACGGTGCCAACAACCCGCTCTGAAATTCAGGCAGAGCTGGAGCGTTTCAAGGCTGAGCGTAGGGCAAAACGTGCGGAGCGCGAAGAACAGGACACTGCGACAACTGACTCTCCTAAGCGATTGGTCTGATTGTCCTGCCCATCATCTTTTTTTCTTTCTTTTACTTTGTGACAGCCAAAGGTACACACCACTCATTGAAAACATAAAAGCGATGTATAAGATCACTCTATCTAATCTTTCAGTCATATCATTTGGCTACAGAAAATGCTCTACCGTCTAGCCGTACTTTCCACGACTCCGCGGTGTCAGCCTCCACGCACTTCTCATACTCAACCAGCTCCTCTAATGAAATCTTGAACCCACCACAAACCACAAACACGACGGTTGGCTTTTTAATACCTTCCGACGTCGACGGCATGATACTGTCGAATAATGCCCTGTTGTATGCTGGGCTGAGAGCAGCACCACATGCGAGTTCAACTAGCATCTTGTGATCCTCTGTCGGTAACACATACTAGTTCAGCTGCCAAACATTCCTTACGATCGGAATAACACAAAAGCATGCCAAACGCACCGGCTAAGCCCAGCACTGCTCGCATTGTCATCTCGTCTGGAACTGTCACAGACCTAACACCACCTTCCCTCGTCAGCGCCTTCTTAACCACAGCTGGGGCTGGCGTAGACGCGCCCAGAGATGTCGCGCGTGAGACAGGCCCGTTGATTAGATTCGAGTAATGCACTTGATGGTTCTCATCCCACTGAGCCTCGATTGTCTTTGGTAATTTGTCTGAAACCAGTGGTGCATCTTCGACAGTCCCGTATTCTCCTCTATTCAAAGCTAGTGATTGATAAAAGGTATCAGAGCCGTGTGTTTCGATGGCTACGATCGGTACTGTTTGTATCATCCATAGTTAATAAGTAAATAAACATGCCGTTTGGAAGTTCGTTACCTGAATCCCAGCCTTCTTTTCCACAACCCTCCATGATGCCCCCGATCAAACCTCCTCCACCTACGCTACAGAAAATGGCATCTGGTATCATACCGAACAAATCGTGCTTGATTTCCGAAACCATCGAAGAATGACCCTCCCAGATAATGCTATTCTCATACGCAGGGCACATGAACCTAAGAATTATGAAAGGAAAACACAAATTAGTAAATGACGCACTTCAATTCAGTCCTAACTTAATAGTATAAGCGCCATGAATGTATGGGCCCATACATACGACTCATGCGACCACCACCCCCCCCCCCCACAAAATTTGAACAACAACACTTACGCATGGTCATCCTCATCGACCAATCGCTGTGCAGCCGCTACTGCACTTACATAAAACGGACTGTCGATGATGACGACGTTGGCGTGCTCCTTCCTAAAGAAATCTAGTATGCGCTCGCTGGGGTTCTGGGGGAGACACACGGTACACTTGATGCCTAGCGCGTGGGCTGCGCATGCCGCTGCCAAACCTGCGTTTCCGCCCGAGGCGATGACGAGGTGCGCCGAGGGCCCGTAGCGCTCCTTGGCTCGCTGCGCGAAGTGGGAGATGCCTCGGGATTTGAAAGAATGGCATGGTTGGAGGTTCTGTACCAATGTGATGTCATCGTCAATACATGCCAGTGGCAATCAAAGTCTCGGATCGTTCAGGATGTCATTATGATTATGTCTATCGTAGCCATATACAAACCTCGAGTTTGAGATACACCGAGGCATCTAGTGTTGCTGAGAGATGCCGAGAAAATAGGAGAGGTGTTTTAAAATATAGCTCTGTTTCGTTCGTCATGCCAAAGATCCTAGTAAACACGCCTTAATTAAAATGGCAGATGATAGATGGTTAGATGGTTGCGATTTAGCAATCATTAATCGATATTAATCATCTAGTGGCCGATGGCATTTGATAAAATGTTAGGTTGGTGAATAGTATACCCGCAATCACGTTCGGATTCACCGATGAGTTGCCGGATGTGCCGTAGCATCCCAATCATAACGTTTACGACCCAAAGCTAGTGACGAAGAAGTTGTACTAATATGCTACCAGTATATCGGCTTGAACACGTATACTTAATGCTTGTACGATTTAAATTTTTCTTGAACAAGCTTCTCGAAGTCCGAGGCTATCCTACTTATTTGATTCTAGCCGCGAATCCGCCGATAGAGTCGTGGTCCCACGCTATTTGGGCACTTCTACTTTACAACCATCGACGCAGACATTCCAAACCTGACTTACATCCTCCTTAGCGAGTTTTCGATACTCTTCTAGCTCTGCTCGAGAAATCTTGAAGCCACCACAGACAATAAAAACCACAGTCTTCCTTCTTCCAGATGGAGAAGAGTGTGTGACCTGGTAGAATAGCTCTCGGCTATAGGCGACACTCAGTGATGCACTACATGCAAGCTCCACTAGCATCTTGTGGTCGGCTTTGGAAGAAAGAACTTAATTACCTCGCATGGTTTTTTGGACATATTCCACTCACCGGCGAAGTCTACTAATGTCTGCATTGCCATCTCGTCCGATACCGAAATACTCCGGATCCCACCTGTATAGTCCAGCGCTTTTCTGACTATAGCGTGTCCCGGTGTGGACGCCCCAAGCGATGAAGCACGAGACTTGGGCCCGTCTGGGAAGTGGGCATACACTAGATCATTTCCCTCATCTGCATGGATGGTAACCCTTGTGTGTGACGAATCTTCAGTGAAGTGCCCATAATTGGCCGCCAGGGATTGATAAAAGACATTTGAGCCATGTGTTTCTACTCCAGCTATGGGTACTATTCAAGCGGTTATCTTGGTGTTTCTCTTGTATTATCAAGGAGCTGTACTGACCATTGTCCCAACCTTCGCGTTCGCACCCTCGCATAATGCCAGCTAGGAGCCCGCCACCGCCTACGCTACAGATAATAGCATCAGGAACGACCGATCCAAGATCTTGCTTGATTTCGGATATCATTGAGCTATGGCCTTCCCAAAGGATCTCATCCTCATACGTTGGGCAAAGGACACTAATGGCAGCCCTCTGAGCAGTCTTACCACACGTTCATCCAATTCGAGACTCACCGATCCTCCTTCGCTTCCACGAACTTTGCAGCAGCTTCTTTGGCAGCTGCGTAATATTTGCCAGCAATGACAACATCTGCATCTTCACGACGAAAGATTTTCAAGACGTCCTCGCCCTGGCCTTCAGGTAGGAATACGGTGCACTTGAGGCCTAGGTCTTTGGCGGAACAGGCACACGCTAGCCCGGCATTTCCTGATGAAGCGATGACCAGATGTACATTTGGGCCATGCTTCGCCTTGCAGTGCTGTGCAAATAACGATACTCCACGATACTTGAACGATTGAGAAGGTTGCAGGTTCTATATACCGAAAGTCAAATGCATTAGGAGTATTATTAGCAAATCGTAACAACGACATCTAAGAATACACCAATTGCCTCTAGTTTCAGATAAACATTTGCATCAAGAGATGCAGAGAGGTGCCTCGAAAAGACGAGGGGTGTGTGAGTCCATGGTTGCTCTTGAAAAGCCATACAGTTAGAGCACGGTTGAAAGATGCTATAACTTACGAGACCTTCGGTTATTCAAGACGAAGTCAATATGAGTCACATTCCAAGATCTTTGATGAAGGTGGCGACGTTAATGTAATTACGGTGTGTCGAAATTTCTAATCCGAAATGATGAACCGATCAATTCAAATTGCGAAGAATATAGTAATACAGCGCTCCAGTTAGATTGTTCAGTCAAAGTGATTCCTTATAATAAGAGCATTTTGTTCAGACATGAATGCCAGTGACTGAGATATGTTGATATACTTCGGCTGAGCAGCAAAGCACTTATTAACCAATAAATGTCCCATAAATTATGTCATAGCGTGGTATGAACCTAAATGCGTTAAGCTTCAGTAAACTGTATGTCCGTCTCCGACAAACCGTTGACAATCATGTTTATCCCGGCTTAACGCGTCGGTGGCTGAAAATCGCGTAATATTGCGCCACAGTGGCAAGTCGCATCTCCCAGAAGCTGAAACTCATGCTCTTGCATCCGTACCGCATCAACTGGGTCTCCGTCGCCGCTTGGCCTTTTCGATGACTCTTAACGCTCCGAGTCCCCTCTACATCGAACACTCCCTACTACTGTGTCTATTCGAATCGCGCCCTCCAGCCAATCTGATCCACTTCAAGTGGCATCCAACCTAACCCTAGATCATTTCGGGTCATCACGTCCTTTCGTTTGCTCTGGCTCCTGCGGAATCTAGGGAACCAAAGACTTGGGTGATGGTCTTTATGCGATCGCAGCGATGGTCTGTGGCAATGATACACGGCTCTGGGACTTGTTGTGGAAGCCCCTTCATTTGTTTGACAATGTTCTGCAATGACATACAAGGCGTCTTGACACCTCCGGAACGCGTTTGGACAACAAGTGGCACCTGATGCTGCATTACCATACGGACTTCCGCCTGTGTGGTCGGAAACTTGTTGTACCTCCAGAACTTGTTCTGTCGAGGCGCGACGGGTAGAATCATACCGGAAACGCGCGAAGTAGCCGATGTGGCGTCGAGGAAATCCTTGTTGCTCAATGCTAGAGGTACTCTTGACCTGCCCTAAGGGGTGGGTTGTCGTCAAGTATTGAGCAAGGTCGTTGTTTGGACAAGTGTTTGGTGCATTCAATGGCCACAGACAGATTGTCCCGTACGATCATATTTGCCATTCATCACCTTTCTCTATAGCTTGCCTATCCAAGCATTGCCATCAGTACATCCTGTGCTCCTTTTTCCCCTGTGATTCCTGCTGGCCATGCTCGTCAACATGATGTGCATAAGAAGAGTGCCACATAAGGACTGGTGCCCAGGTCTCTCGACCTCGCGAAAGTATAACTTTCGTCTCGGCAGTATTTTAGCTTGATTTCGCATGCCGTAGGCGGCTCCATCAGTATCTGGCTTGGCACCTGCCTTGTACTGGATATCTCGATGAGCAAAGGTCCTAAAAGTGTATTCTTACGCGGCGAAATTGGCATGGCTACAGGCGGGTTTGAACTAGACGCATTCAAGTGGTTTGGTTTTTTTGGTATAGATTATGGGGTCCGCACAGAAAAGTCAAAAAGGCATGGATTACGATCTATTTCGTGTTGCCGGTCTATGGTAGTGCATGGATTTCGGAAAGGTGGGCCGATCCCCAACTTTGTCTTTCCTCGAGAAGGCAACTTGTGAAGGGAGAGTCATTGACTCATGCATTTCCTCCACTCGGCGAGTTATAAGATTCCTGACTGACAATCTGTTTTTGTGCCTTGACGGACCTAAGCCATGTTTCAACCTTTGCGACGCAAAGACTCACCCAATGGACCTATACGATTGCTTTGTTGATCGCTTTTCCCTGTTCAGCCTCTCGCAACGGGCTGCATGCGATCGTCGAGTGTATCTTTGTAGCTTGGCTTCTATGGTTGATTAGTGCGCTCTCTCGTTCTCCCATCAGACACAGTTAAGTCACCTTAATCCTTGCCATCAAGTCGTTCGAGCGCATGTCGGACTTTGAGACTCCTGCGGGAGTTTCAATAGAGATCCTTTCTCGATATCCGCTGTTGCGTTGTGAACGGTGAGGTGCGAGGACACCAAGGCCCTATCTGTTGAAAGATGTGTTGCGTGAATGAGGGATGCTTGCCTATCGACTATGGATTTGTAAAAACACAAAAGTACATCTCTGACACCCTGCAGCTTTGAGGTTGAATTCCCATATGGAAAACATCTCAATGCAGCGTATAGAGTCTAGACGGTGCTGAGCGGTTCACCCCTGCGGTGATTCAAAGGCATGGTCAAGCGAGTTTTGGTGGGACGGATGTCATGGACGACGGATCGCTTGCCAGCAGAGTGGTTGGGATTTATCCCAAAGGAGCAGGGGCTATGCAAGGGGCTCTGGCATATCAAGGTCATGATTGGCATTGATCTTCACCAGCGGGGAAGGCTTTCGGGCCTCGAGAGTCGGCCACGCCTTGATGATGAACCCTTGCGTTATCAGAAATTTCCCAATTTTTTCCAACCTTATCCGCCTTTCAGGCGATGAAGTAATGAAATTGCCCATGTCGAATTAATGTATTAAAATCATATATCAGACGTGCATGAATATGTACTACATACGGAAATGGATGATAACCCAAAATGCAAGAAGGGATATAAGTATGACGCGGTGTGGAAAAGGCATAGCGAAAAAGCATAAATGAAGTATAATACAAAGCAAACTTGGGCCGGGCAAAGACAGTTATCGTGAAATATCAAAGTCCTCTGGATTGAATGACAAAGAATCGAAATGAAAAGAGTCCAGACGCATTTCCATGCTTAAATCCCCATCATCTGTGGGAAGAGCAGATGACGTCAATATCTTGCTGGAATTCTCCGAGCACTCATTGGTGACACGGTCACGTGGTGTCTTCGGGGCATCAGAACTGTTGTTCGACGACTTAGTTGAACTGCGGTATAGCGTGGGCGATGTCACGCGAGGCTGAAAGTCAGATGATTTGGAGAAAAGCTTGTCTAGAGCAGGAAGGGAAAACAGTCGGCGATTTTCCCTGTCTGCCGTCGGATGAGAATGTGATGAGGGACGTGTATCGTCAGTAGACATGCGCTTCTTGTGAAGGCTACGCATGGAGATATCTTTCTTGGGTGGATCCGATCCTTCCGCAAAAGGGTGGTTAAGGTCGGGTCTAGACATGTTTCGTGTGCTAAACATTCGCGAAATGGTAGCGGATCTGTGTCTGGTAAGGCGCAATGGTGGCTCCTCAAGTGGTGGAATGAACTCTAAGCCGCCATGTTGTTCTCCAGGACGTGGTAAAGCGCGACTAGAGCTGCTGCCTATTTTCGAGCGGATGGAACCTCTGCTAACAATCTTAATAGACCGCATTGCTTTGGAAGCGCGTGATTTGATAGTGGAAGGAAGGGATGGCTGAGCCTGATCCTGTTCATAAATATGGGATTGACGGTTCTTCTTGACCCGGACAACTTCAACTATATCGGAGTCCTCCATATCCTCTTGCACCGTAGATATGCGACTGTCAGCCTTGATTCGATTGGCCATCCGTCTCAGAGGCGGTGCTACATCATTATGCTCATCTTCGATGGTGCTCAACGATTCATGGGAATCATGCAAGCAATAGGGAGGATTGATATGGTGTTCTTCCTCCGGCGGGACAACATAGACATCTGGGACCACTAAGGAGGAGGAGGAGGATGCAGTGAGAAGATTTGGTGTACTAGCGCTGTTGAACTTGAAGTTGCGAGAACTGCTAATGGATGATGGCTGGGTGACGGCCATTTCTTGCTTTATAATGAATGAGAATGGCCTTCAAAAGGTACGTGCATCCCATACCTTTGATTTAGTACTTGCTGAACTCGAAGACGTTGGATCCGAGCCTCGACCGATATACGAAGTGCGGACGTATTGAGAGCTGGACCCGAGTTGCTGGTGATTTGAACCAAGTTGAACAAGAACCTCACCACTTATGCTTGATTACGTAAATTTCAGCCACCGGGATCTCGTTCAGCCTCATTCGTGATCATGATTTCGACCCCACTGGTACGGCCATCACAGTGACTACATACAACATCTGTTATTCACTATCATTTATCCCAAATCATTGGTTTCTTCGCGCTGTAATCAAAGCTCTCAACTGGACTGGAAGTTATTGAGAGTGTCAATTTGATCTCTCTAACTTTATATTGTGCACTAGCACCTTCCGGAGAAAGCAGTGACAGCCTGAGATTGCATCAATTCTCCCTCTAGCACTAGCACCGATACTTCTGCTTGCATATATAATCACGTTTAGCTGCCCTTGGTCATCTCAAACCCGCAATCGTCGTCACGCCAAAGCCATTGGCCAGCCTAACATAAAATCTGAGGATCCTGGTTTGACCAGTGCTTGTGGTACTATGTCCTTGCTGCACGTTCGTCCGTTCTCTCTATCTTTTCTAGGCACATCTTCAGGAGGTGGACCTATGAAATTCCGGAACTGCTCATCTCTGGCAAGTCATCAACAAAAGTAGACGAAATCACGAATATCAAATGAAGTGTCCAGGTACTTGAAGTCAAGGGAGATGGATCGTTGTACAGTATGTTTTCCTTCAATAAATAAGTCATCTTTACTTGCTCTTATCTTCAACCAGTGGTTGATTGTGCTGAAGGCACATTGCGCCAATTTGCGCTCCAACCATATTCACCAAACTTCTTGAGACCCGAGAATGTGAAGAAAATCTTTGTAACCCATATGCACGGTAATGAGAAGATCCATCTCAATACAATATTCTGATGGACCTTTTCATATTAGCCGACCATATCATGGGTATAATTACTTTCCTCAGGAACCTTTTACTACCTCCTGAGTATGTGAAAGAACCTGAAGTGAGTAAGATCAAATTTCAACGATGTCGCAGCTAACAGAAGGTTGCTAGCTTAAAATTGAGCTGTATGGACCACCCGGGCTAAGGGCGTTCGTACGCACCGTCATGAAAGCCACAATGACGAACTCTAGGGATAAATATACCGTGCACGAGCTGCTCAGCACCAGAGAGACAAACCAGGTTATATTGTCAGATCCGGATCCTCACGAAAGTGAGATACCAGGACGAGATATAATTTGCGATATGGATGGTTTGTGGCGTAATATTACAGAGACTGATGATGATGTCAAAATAGATGCTGGTCTGCTTATCCACAGAGGTATGCTCCCTGTATGTAGCTAATCTGCCAATTCATTCAATCCTATCAAGCGCCTTCTCTGGGCTATGTGTTCCGTGAAACTGTCGCTCCATCTCGCAAGATTGTTATTCTAGGTATGGCATTGTCGTGTTAGTCAAATACATCTCTAAGATGTTGTCCTGCTTATTCAAGGTGATACAAGTGATTCCTCCGCCCTAGTGCCACTTACGAATCCAATCGGATCGACTTCGCTGCTCATTCACGAGGCCACCGATGCATATTTCTCTCTAAACATTGATCCTATCTTGGCAGAGCGACGCCCTGAGACTCTGGTTCAAGAAAAAGTTCTTGGACGTGGGCATTCGACCCCTGTAAGACTTTTCGATATAAGACTTTTCGGCTTTTGACTCAACTTGGTCTAGATAATGGCTGGCGAATTCGCCAACAAAATTGGGGCGCACCGTCTGATCTTAAATCACCTTAGTCCCAGGTCAGCACTCATTTTCATCTTGGATAAGAATCATGAACATACGTCCTATTAGATTCCATACAAACCCCTATAACCAAAATGCCCCCACGCGTCTTCTAGATGAAGTCCAGCGTCAAGCTTCTGAGTCCTGGGGTCTAGGTGAAGCTGAGTTAGCACAAGACTTTATGCGAATCTCAGTGTTAGGGAATGACGATCCGCACGAATCTCAACTTTCGGCACTTGGAATACCTGGTCCGAGTTTAGGACAGCGAGGATTTAGGGGTGGCTATCGAGGCAGAGGTGGACCTCGAAACAGGCCTCCTAGATCCGGTGGGAGGGGCAGAGGCAAAAGAGGCGGTTTCAAGCACAGGGACTCTGTGGATACAGAATATCATAATCCCGACAACTAACAGCAATTTAAACTTTGTACTTCTGGTGATACTTAGATCAGCTTGACTGCTGCTTCAGATGGCGGTCACTGACGGTACTACTTAGTATCATCTTGTTCACCTTGCGTGTATTTGATCAGAATTCAAGAAATCTAAACCTCGACCTGGGGATTGGACTCCGAAGAGTAGTCTTTTAATGCTCGTAGTCAAATACTTGGTACTTATTGGCAGTATCTGAATATCTGAATAATTACTAGATACCAATCTAGACGGACCGTTGAAGAACGGCAGTCAAGCATGTGATGACGTAGAAGCAACATCCTGACATTTCGGAAGTATTAACCAGCGCATATTGGACAGACAGACACGTCGCGTTGCGAGTCTCCAGCCTGAGAATACTCTATTTTACGCTTAACCCACAACCACCTCAGCATTTTACAACGCGACTACGTTTGCTGTGGGTAAACATGCAGCTCAGATGGCTGCTGCTATCTACTCTGGTCCTACCAGCCCTGGGCGGTTCACCGCCTGAAGCACTGTGGGGGCCATATCGACCAAACCTCTACTTTGGTCTTCGACCCCGGATTCCAAACTCTCTCATGACTGGGCTCATGTGGTTTGGCACCCAGGATTATATGTCATTTGGTCGTATGTATATGATACATATCTTGTTCTATCTGTTATGCATATGTACCTAATCTCCCAACGCACGCAGAGACCAGACACTCGTGTGAACAAGGCGACAACTTGGATAAATATGCTTGGACTGCCTACGATGTCCGCCAAGGCGGTGTTCAGGTCATTAGGGATAGTCGAAACAACGTGGAAATCACTACCGAATTCCTAAAGGTCTTGGGTGGAGACCACGGTGGCAGCTGGGCTGTGAGGATAAAAGGAAAACCTATTAACCCTAGTATGTGCTTATATGCGTTCCATTCGCTATACACTCACACATCTTGTAGACATACCATCCCGCAACTCCATTGTATGGTATCATGGCCTTGAGGGGCTTGGTGGTATTGACCTGGAGAACGACGAAGATGAAAACGTATGTTTAGCCCTTTCGTTTATCTTATTTTACCGTTGACTTGGACAACAGGGTTTTGAGGGTGAAGTGACTTTCAGCGGCTCAACACCTGAGCTGGATGACTTCAAAATTCGGATTGTCGATGGTACGCTATCTTAATAAACAGGAATGATGTTGGGTGACTCTAATGGTACCCAGGGCCTGACAACCACTATGTTGAAACCGGACCCCACTCAGGCTCATTCACTGATCGCATTGGCAAGACGCATTACTTTGGCGCTCGTGTTCCGGCAGATAATGTTTGGAAGGCTAAAGGTACAATCTTCTTTATTGCTAGGGCTTTTAGAAGTAATTCATATTTATTTAATTTTTCAGACACAATTATGCAGGCCATAGTTATGAAGGCCCAGCCCATCTTGAGCAAGTATACCGATCCAAATGATGGGGTTCCAGACCCTTCTTGGCTCCTGTCGCTACCGGACGAAGTTTACACAAACAGTAATTTGTTCGCGGTACAGAAGATGTTTGATGGTGAATTCCAATTCGACGTCTTTTTTGAAAGTGCCAGTGTTGGCCAAACTCTGAGTGGTAAGTGTTAATAGATTGTAATACATACATGACCTCAAGTTTTGGCATGTACAGCTGCTACCATTGATGCTGGTATTGAGGCGCTTAAGGCGTCCTACGATGAGCACTTCGAAGAGGTCTTCCCTACTTCCGTTGATGGCCTCCTTTTGGATAAGGAAGGGCTGGAAGAATTCTCTCGTGAGCTAACGGCAAGTATATTTGGTGGCGTCGGTTACTTCTATGGATCGTCTATCGTAGACGAAGGCTTCGCTTATGAGTGGGATGAGGACGATGAAGCTGCTGAGCCTAGGAGCAAAGGTGCTAGATTCGTTGACCCCAAGGAGCTGTTAAGCGCGACACCTAGCAGGAGCTTCTTCCCTAGAGGCTTTTACTGGTAAGATGTCCTCAACCGCATAAGCGTTCAATTACTCAAATAATACTTAGGGACGAAGGATTCCACCTGGCTCACATCGGGTTGTGGGACAACGACCTCTCGTCCGTCTCCTCTATAATACCATACTTGGAAAAATATTGACAATCCCACGTTTAGATTGCAGATTTTGAGGAGCTGGGTCAACCTCATGGATGAAAACGGATGGATCGGTCGTGAACAAATTCTCGGTGATGAAGCTCGTAGCAAGGTTGGAAATACCTGTACTTTCACTCACTGTTCCGTTGCCTGACCACTATGTATAGGTCCCACCTGAATTCCAAACGCAGGTGCCTAGCTACGCCAACCCACCTACCCTAGCTATGGCTGTAACTGCCTACATCAGTCGTTTGCGTAACTTCCATCAAGCGCCCTCCCAAGAGGAGCTTGGCATGGGCTCAGCCCAAATTCCTCTGTCTGCACCAGCTACCGCCCCTTGGGGTGGATCACAGTTCATCGAACATCCAGATCTGGCAATGCATTATCTTAGTGCCATTTACCGTCCCCTGAAGAAGCATTACGACTGGTTCCGTCGCACGCAACGTGGACAAATCAAGCAGTACGGCCGCACGGCTCGTTCTCGCACTGAAGCTTATCGTTGGAGGGGCCGCAGTGAGACACATGTTCTTACGAGCGGTATGGATGACTACCCAAGAGGACCAGCACACGCTGGAGAGCTTCACTTGGACCTGATGAGCTGGATGGGATTCTTCACTAGAACCATGAGAGAGATTGCCGGTTATATTCAGGAAACTGAAGACGAGCGAACCTTCCAGGAGATTGAGCAAGCAATCTTGGAGAACTTAGATGGTAAGCCGTTCATGTGTGAATGTTACATATGGCGCATTTAACTCAAAATTCATTAGATTTGCACTGGAATGAGGAAGAGAAGATGTACTGCGATCTTGGCGTTGACGAGGAAGGTAAGATAACCAACCTCTATTTCTGTCTCAAATATTAAGCTACTTTGTCTCAGATGAATCCACGCATGTCTGCC
The DNA here is from genome assembly GCA_018343915.1 of Agroathelia rolfsii. Taxonomy (NCBI): domain Eukaryota; kingdom Fungi; phylum Basidiomycota; class Agaricomycetes; order Amylocorticiales; family Amylocorticiaceae; genus Agroathelia; species Agroathelia rolfsii. Next base: position 1,914,054 of record JABRWF010000007.1, on the reverse strand, counting down.
ACAAGGGATATCTTTCATTGTTCCCTTTGATGCTCTCGTTATTGGAACCATCGGCACCTCAGGTTGATGCTATTCTCGACCTTTTGCACGATCCCAAACACCTGTGGTCCCCCTATGGTATTCGCAGTTTGTCTGCTTCTCATCCTGAGTACGGTCAGGGTGAGAACTACTGGAAGGGTCCGATCTGGATTCAGATGAACTACCTTGTCCTGAAGGCCCTGCACAATGTTCGTACCTATTTGTACCATCCTCTAATGACAGTTTTTGACTAATCGCTCTACAGACCTACGCTGCTCAAGAAGGCCCATACCAAGCCAAGGCTAGGACGATCTATGAGGAGCTTCGCAAGAATGTTATCGAGAACGTTTACAAGGTCTGTCAAAAATTAAGATAGGTTTGCTCACTTACTCATGCTTTGATTAGGAATATCAACGTACGGGTTATGTTTGGGAACAATATGACGCCAATAACGGTGAAGGACGAAGAAGGTATGATATGTCCGTCTTTCCACAGTCTTTGTCTCGAACTGAAATATTTTTCTAGTCATCCGTTCACGGGTTGGTCATCCCTTGTTACCTTAAGTGAGTATCGCGATATCACTTGGTTTGACATGTGTTCTGACTCGCTCCTACAGTTATATCTGAGAAATACTAGAATGTGTGATACAAAGATACGATACAAAATGAAACATGTCTTTTCTCTCTTGATAACTCGAAGGGCCGGAAATCGTGTCAATGAGTGTAAAGAATGCATGAAGACAGCAACTATTCCTCTACCACTTCCTCAATAGTCTCAATAACCTCTTCAATCCATTCTTCGATCTCTTCCTTGTCCTGCTCTTCAACAGGTGCCGCCTTTTTAGTAAGCTTGCCTTGGGATGCAAGCTCGGCTTTGCAGGCTACGCGCCACGCATTCCATTCATCGACAGCCCTCTTTCTCTGAGCGAGGGCCTCTGCACTGACAAGTGTCTCCATATTGGCATCCTCCTCATCAAAGATCTTGCTGTATTCTTTGAGGTTCTTGCGGATGTTCCGTTGTTGGTCCTTGGTCAATAACGAACGTGGGCGGGGACGCCAAAGGAATTGCTTGAATCGATCGATGACGTGCTTCTCGAGCTCAGTACCCTTGAAGTCCCAAATTGCGTAACCGTTTTCCAGCTGTGATTAAAAAAGGGGCACGAGTCAGTTTGAGTTGACTGTCGAGGCAGGAAGACTTACGGTATGCCTCCATGCACTAGCAGCTGTAGCCAGGTAACGACCAGAGGGATCCCATTCGACATCCGTCACACCATAATGATCGGCTGTGCCCAGATGCTGAATGCCACTGCCCCACTCAGCTTGTCCATCGCGACGATCTTCGTTGTTGAAGTCAAGGTCCCAGAACTCAAGTTCTGATTTTGATGAAGATCCAACGGTGGCAAGCACGACGTTGCGACCCCGAGGGGACCACCGAATTGTGTTACTTGTCCGGGAGGAAAGCGTCCCTAAATACTATTAGTAAGAGCTACCTGGTAGCAACGGATTTGACCTACTGAGCAATCTGAAGTCGTTTTTAGATCGGTCGAGCTGGTAGAAGCTGACATCGGTCTTGATTGTAACACCAGGACCACTGCCATAGTTGGGGTCGTTGGTGGAGACAATAGCGAATCGTTCACCCTTGGGCTCCCACGCGAAATCGGTAACAGTATCTGAACATGGCATTAGAAAATATTTGATATATGGCTTCGGATAGATGGCTTGCCTTTCAACTCTACAACTTCAACGGGGTAGTCTTTCTCCCTAAGGCGGAAGATCTCCAAATTGCAAAAGATGGACTTCTTCGTCTTGGTGTGGCGGTCGACCTTGACACAAAGGAAATCGCCTTGGTTTTGCCAGTAAAGTTTACACTGGGGAAATGTGTTCCATTAATTGCACACTATATCATATCGCTCGAGTTCACTCACTTCCGTGACATTGAACAAGTTCTTCTGCCGCAGAACACTGCGACCAGGGAAAGATAGGAGCGTGACACGGGCCGGTTGGTTAGAGACTTCAGGTGTCCAGTATACGAGCACATTCTCTCGGGCCTTCTTTGTTCCCTTTCCAGCAGCCTCGACCTTGGCCTCCTTGTCAGCATCTTCGCGGTCTTTATCTCCCAGAGGCCTCCACTCAAAGTCAACGACGCCCTCGATCTTCAAACTCTTCTTGCCCTGAAGACCCATACCCGGCAGTTCGTAAACACTGATTTGTTGGCCGGGCGTGATGCGTGCAACAAACTTGTCATCGGGACTCCATTTGAGTGCGGGCCACTGCATTTGCTTTCTGGTCTGCAGGTCCTCTTTCTCCGCAGCGGTGGTGGGGAATGTACGCAGAAGGTGACCGGTCTTGATATCCCAGACGGCAATGTTGTTTCCTTCGTCTTCAGGTGAGAAGTACTCAGGACCCTGAGGAGCGCTTTCCGGGACAACGATGGGCTCATGAGACCAAGTAACAACGTACTGCTCGCAAGGAGAGAAATCTAGAAGTTTGACAAATGGGTGTGCAAAGCGAGCTTGATGATCCCAAGAATTGCCGCCCCACAAACGGACACCTTGTCTGTGCAAAGTGGCAATGTAGGTTCCTTGAGGAGACCAAGATACATAGAGCTCTGTCCAGTGCTGTAAAAAGGAGAAGATTTAGATTCCTTGGTTCGGCATAGGAGGTTTGGCGCAGAACTAACCGGTTTTGACGAATGTGCAATTTCACATTGAGAAGGTTTTCCATGCCAGTGAATTTCAACGATATCTCCAGCATACGTAACATATTGATCGCGGCCTTGAGGGTCACCCAACCAAGCTCGTAAGTGTTCCTGAAAGAGATTTAGCAATGAATCTGGCCATTTATCATCATTTTTTTTCGTACCCGGGGTTTGTACTCCTCGGTTTTGGGTTCGACATAAGTCTCGTCCATGTTAGCGTACAGTTCTACATCAGTAAATCGATTGATTTTAAATTGATGGCGTGCATCGAAAGCATGGCCATTCATGGCTTGTAGTGCAAAGTTGGCTTCATCTGGCGTGCGGAATTCGATGAAAACATATCTAGAAGCCAGAAGTATCAGAGAATTTCTGACTGCACAGGAGGAGAGTGTGATATTCACCCTTTGTTTTTCCCTGTTTCGTCATCCCATGGTACGAATATGTTCTCTTGCTTGATCGACGCCCCCTTCTTGCTAAAATCTTTGGCTACCTTCGCAAGTAACCTATCGAGTTTGGAGCGATCAATAACGGGTACGCCGTCTACGATGATAGTTTTGTCGTAGCCGTCATCATATTGGACCTGATATCTACAAGATCACGTTGGGTTGGCACAAGGAAAAAAGGCAATATCATCGGCAAAATTACTTTTGTTCAATATCAGAGTAGTCAATCCCATCTTCTAAGTGCCCGTTTGGTGCCATGATAGACGAAAGTCGTGGATCTCAAGGAACCCACACTGGTGTACAGTTATAACTTGTGAGGTACAAAAACTTGTCACTGAATCGTGATCCGGATTTGGGCGTCACGTGGCACTTTCCCCTATTTGACACATTTCATAACTCAAGTAGATTAACGAACATACAAATACTGTATTGACAGTGTTCCGACTGCTATCTGGGAATTTTTCAAAACGTGCTCTCAATTAGATTATCCAATGGTTTAACGCTTTAGCCGTGACATGTTTTACGAAAAGAAAACACGTCAAATAGTGAACAACGGCAGTGAGCACACATGCGTTACAGCCCTACGCTCAGCAAAAGCATAGAACTATACAACAGATCAGAAATGCGTATTGTGTCCCCCATTTGACATATTCTATCGTGTTCCTACTAGGTACTAAATACATTTAAGTTTTCTGGTGGTTATTATTTACTCAAAGATCCAGGAAGCCTGGTTGAGGTCGTATTGAGTGAGGCCCTCAGGGAACCAGCTATATCGCATGAACATTAGAGCAAGAAACAATCGATCGTAAGGGTCACACATACAGAGCAATCTCCTTGTTAGCGCTCTCAACGCTGTCAGAACCGTGGCAAATGTTGCGGCCAACAGCTAACGCGTAGTCGCCACGGATGGTGCCTGTGTTGGTCATGAGTTTGTGTCTCATACACTCATGATGGTATTAAACGAGCATACCAGGGGCGGATGCCAGAGGGTTGGTAGCACCGAGCATGACACGGCCAGTCTTGACGGCATCGAGACCCTCCCAGACCATGGCAACGACGGGGCCAGAGGCCATGTACTTCACGAGTCCAGGGAAGAAGGGCTTGTCGCTGAGATCAGCGTAATCTGTTGTTCATAATAAATCGCAATCAGATTATGCACAGTAAATGTTTTCGAGCCCATTGTGGAGCTGTAAAAAAAGAGCACTTCGCTTGCAAAACTACTTACGCTTCTCAAGGTGCGCTTGGTTGGCATGGACGAGCTTGAGAGCAACAAGCTTGAAGCCGCGCTCTTCAAAACGGGTGATGATCTTACCAACGAGTCCACGCTGGACACCGTCGGGCTATAAGTGAATTTGGAATTTATTTTGATCCAGTGAGTTTCATAGTGTGCAAATAGTGATCGCTGACGTGTACCTTGACCATGATATAGGTGCGTTCGTTCAAGTTCAATTTCGAAGCCATGGTTTCAGGAGTTTGGAAAGGGAGGATGTGAAAGAAAGAGAGCAGTAAAAACCAAAGGATTATCAGTCGCATCTCTTATACCTCTGGGTAGCTTTACAGGCCGAGTGTCGCTCCATTTGGAAATAAGATCGGCTGTTTGCAAAAACCACCAGATCAAAATATCACGTGAACATCTATCATCCATCTAATCTGTATGAAGTGATTATCATGAACAGATCAAATCCAACATGAGGTAAGAATTCGACAATTCATCGGTAATCCGGTTATCTTTAGAAACGCCAACTTGACGCATGGAATATCGTGAAGAAACGTTTCTATCAATATCATGGTTATTACAGATCACATCAATAAGTGCAAATACAGTACTACCAGTACATAATTGTATGTCTTTCCAAGAGTAGCGTACAAAACTCCAGTGTGTTAACACCTCATCTCATATCAATCATGGACTGTCGCCATTTGGACGTAATCTCTTCAAGCTTGAGAAGGACACCGGCAGCCGCTCGCTTGAGACCCATTTCCTGCATTCCGCCTCCGCCTTCGATCCTGACACCTTTTTCCAACTGCTCAAAAATAGTCTCAGCCCATTCCTTCGCACCCAAAAGCAGCATCGTATGTTCCAGACTCAACGTCCGCCCACCGTCTCGTTCGAGCGAACCATCCAGAATGACCAGGGCGAGTTCAAGGCTCGCTGTGAGAATCGAGGCGTCCTTGCCTTTGTCGGACTCATTATCTTCTTTGCTACTCTGATTCTCTACGAGAGACATCGGTCTCGTACCAACAGTGATGGCAACCTCCAGCGCTTCGGGTGCGATGATCGCGAGCCATTCCAAAGCATTCTGGGCAGCATGCACTAGGATGGACAAGGTACGCAGCAGCTGCGCAAGGATAAGTGCGTTCAAAATAAGGCCCGTCCCGGCGCCACGATATCTATGCAAAGCTTCATGATGCTCTGTTCGTGCCTCCCTCGTCTGTTCATCGCGGAGGAAGAGCCAAAAACGGTTAATGAGAGGCATAACGAAGAACTCCGCGGCAACCTCTGTGAAGGTGGTCGGAGTTGCAGCTGGAGCTTGTGAGAATTGAGCAGTTGGGCCCTTTGAAGTAGCTACTTCACTGATTTTTGAAGATGGTCTGATCCGCAGACGACGCTCACGAACGAGTTCCGGGACCTTGTCGGCGTTTGCTTCTTGCGTGCTTTGTATAGCTGCCCGGCTGAGTGTGGCGGATAAGTGTTCGACTGTGGTCGTGGCTTGGTTTTGGATGTAGCGTTGATGCAAATGCCCAGGAAGCATCTTGCTTGCAAACGGTGCCTTGTCAATCGGCAGGGGCTTCGACGATTCGGGGATTGGTAAAGAGGCTAGTTCACGAGCCGCGAGGGCAAGTGCATTCATGATGACATATCGCTGATCGGCAGAGTACTGGTTTTTGAAGAATTCTTCAATTAAAGCCCTGTATTCAATCCGGATGAGCATGAGAAAAATAAATTAAAAAAGTAAGATTGATCACGGAGCAGCTTTCCGCGGGCAGCAGGCAACGAGTGCGGTCACAGCCCTTTGTCTCTTCTCAGAGAAGTTAGGAAGTTCAAAGTTATCTTGTAAGCCAACAAGACCATAGCCAATGTTGACTGCATTCTCCTCTGCCATAATCAATTGAGTATCAGATGTCCAAACTTATGTTACTATTGGATCGCACCTAGCTCAGTCCCATAATCCTTCTTCCTCCGAATCAGCTCTTCAGCGCAGTCAAGAGCCATCTCTATCTTGTTAGCCTCTTCTTCTTCATCCTTGGAACCCACGCCACCCCTGCTCCTAAGCAGCTCGCCCAGCTGAGCAAGATAAACTGGTCGTGGAATCTTCTTTTTTCCAACACCTAGCGTAGGCTCCTTCTCCATATCTTCCATTTCCGATGGTGTTGGGGAAGCAGAACGCGAAGATGCATCGGAAGTGTAACCAACCAACGATTCATCGTCAGAGTCCACTTCTCGTGGGGCCGCAGCAGTCACCCGTTGTGCTTCTTCCTTCTTTAACTTCTGGTCGTCTATGATTACAGGTTCTGGCTCGGCAGCACCTTCAGGAGGCTCTTCATCGGGGAGAGGCTCTGAGTCCGCATCACACGCCTCTAAGAGCGATCGCAGCTGCCGGGCCCACGGTTTGCCGTGATCCTCGCCTTCCCAATCACCAAAATCCAGCTTCTTCCCCGCACGTTGGGCAACGACTTCAGCGACGAGCATGCCACATCGTCGAACCGATTGGTCCATATGTGAAATGTACCCGCTCACGCCAGACACCAGTGCAGGAGACATAGCGAGCGAAATGGGTTTTGAGGAAGATCGAGGGAGATACGAGACGAGCAAGAGGAATAAAGACGTGATGTCTTACAGATAATTATCGGACTCAGTCATTGTTTGGGTGCGAGAACTGGATAAAAAAAAATTGATTCGTACAACGATGTCTAGACAGGAGCGAATGACTGATGTGTTCTGGAGATGACCATAAATCCACCGTTTTATCTACAAGTGCTTCAAGCGCTGTCGGAATTGTGAGAAAGGAATAAAGAGAGGAAGTAGAGCGCATTAATTATGTTTACGTACACTTTATATTAGATTGCGTTCCCTCGTCTGCAGCCCAGCAGACGAAGATTCGAGCATGACCTTCATCCCAGTCTCTTCCTTGGATTACCGCCCAGATACATGGCCACAGGTCGTCATTGTCTTCCGTAAAAGAACCAAAGAGTCGTCTTAAAATGAGAGCTTCCTTCTTTACTCGGGAGCGGACTACACGCTCGCTAGATAGGACGGGCGATGGCTTATCCAAAGCGGGAATACATGATGTTACAATAGCTCTTAGGGCAGACGCATTTGATATCGATGAAAATATTCGGTTCCAAAGCCTTGAATAGGTATCATCGCCAAGCTTTGCTCTTATTCGGAGTAGATTTGCTTGAAAAAAGGATGACTGAGAGCGCAGGGTCGGTAATGTCGGTGGGAATATCCCCAAGTTTACGAGTTTTATTAGGATATATGCTATGTTATCCACAACATCTGTTCTCGTTTTGACATCAATAGCTAGTTGGAAGGGCCGTAGTAACGACAAATCGCACCTTTGGATGGATTGAGGGACAACGATTGGACTAGATGCTCACAGCGGATGCTCAGGTTAGTAAAATAGGCTTGATGCTCCAATACGTCCGGCATGTCCCCATCACGACCCACAAAATTTGCTACCTTGGATGGCACAGCACATAGATTTCGTACGCAATCTTCCCAAGTAACCTCGCCGCGAGTATAAGGCGTGTTATTGCGCGTAGATATAACGGCTGAATGGAGCCTATCGACTGGATACTCGCGAGTCAGACGAGCCAATAGGGACACAGTGGTATTTGACAAGGGCAATGACAGGATCGTAGAGTATGCAAGCAGGCTGATCTGTCCAGCAGCAAACGATGCATAAGAGAAGCTGTCAGGACAGAAGTATTGCTCAAGAAGGATTATTTCATTGTCCTGGGCAAGGGCATGTTCCCAAGTGGGATATATTTTGTCGAGTATAACCCTTTGGAGGGCAGGCACATGTCGAGATAGATTAATGCTCCCTGACATGGGGCTTGTGTTATGGCGGCGACATTGAGGAGGCAGCAGGCCAAAAGCCGCCAAGGGCGCTGCGAGTAGTGACTTGAGAACTTTAATATCTAGGATAGGCTGTCCTAATCGCGTGGTGATCTCTCTTATCTGAGTGACAGCTGGCGACTCAGAAGAAGACATTTGCCGTTGAGATAGCACAAGGAGTTGATGAGCAAGGTCAGCGGGCGTTACGAGGCAGTGCGAGGCGCCTGTTAGCGTGGCTCGGATCAGCGGTCTTGCCGGTTCTAGTGTAAGTACATAAGTGTAAGGTAGGTAGATACAGTAATACTCGCTTCACGGGCCTTCACACAAGCATCATCCTTGCCCTGGTCCAAATCCTCCTCTGAGTCCCAGCAGCAGTATCGCTCTAGTTCCCATTGCACTGCCCGTTCACAATGGGTGTGTCGGACTTGCTCAAGACAGACGACTTGACCGTATTGCTCGGTCTTGTGGGCGTCACCGTCTTCCTTCTCTCCAATCTCTACCGGCCTCAGCCCCTCCTCCACCCGCTTATCCTTGGGCGACAAAGTGACGTCTCCCGGGTGCGCAACAAAGACGAGAGTGCAGTTTATAGAAACTACTCTACTGGTTCCCAAGGCCGAGTATGCATATACTGCTTCCTGTAATGACGAGTTCTAATGCTTCCAACTTTGTATAATCATCACAGCTGGCACCAAGGCCGGCGAACGAAATCCAGCTAATCTCTCATCTGCTCCGGGCTGACTTTGACGCTCGCAGGACACTCTGGTCGACCAAGGTTATTGCATTTGCCAAGACACCTTCCACTTTTCACACAGACTGACCTGGATGGATTACGTAGACAACCAATGCCCAGCTGCAAGAACGCATTGCTGCCTTGGGTAGCAGTCTTGTTCGCGTCGTGGGTTTGACACCAAGGGACTCGAACGTTTTGTTGCTCTTGAACGACAGTCTCGGTGAGTACTCCAGTAGCCGTTAGTCCGCTGGCGGTGACTCATGAGTTATTTAGAGTTTCTCATCACGGACCTCGCTCTTGCATCCCATTCCATTCCCTCATTCACTGTTTCTGAGTCAACTCTTTTGTCTCCCGTGCTGGAGTCGCACCCCCCAGATGTAATCATTGCAGATGCCAATCTCCTTCCTAACATCCTGGAGCTCATTTACGATTCAAATGAACATGGACACCACAAGATTATCGTCCTTGGCGAGCCCGAGCCTTCTCACCTCGCCACGGTCGCCAGTCAAGTGAAAATCTACCGTTGGCATGAGTTGGAAAGAGAGGGAACGAAGATTGACAAGATTATTTCCCAGCCCCCCAGTCAGTCCACGCCCCCATTTTGGTCATTTGATGCTGCTAACATGCGTGTCCGTAGATCCTACCGATGTGTTTACCGTGTCATTCACCGCTGCTCCTGAAGGCGAAATATTGGGGACCCAATTTACTCACGAAAACATTACGGCCGGTGTTGTTGCTACGCGTAGCCTATTCCCACTAAGCAATGGAACTTTGGGCTCTACGGACACGATTGTTTCTTCACAATCACTTAGCACCCCCATTGGTCGTACTATTGCTTATACCGCATTGTATGAGGGCTGTAGCTTTGCTACAACCCAGTCATCGGCTGTGTTCTCTTCAGAAAGTAGGTTTATGATCCAGTTTATAACTTTGAATAGGTATTAAAAGCACGTTGTAGCCGACCAGGCCGATCTCGATCCCCTCGCGGATGCGCTCTCTGGGTCTTCTTACCCCATCCCTACTCCTACCATTCTTATCCTTAACCCCCTTCAGTATACTGCCGTTGTCAACAGCATTCTTGACAAGGCTAAGAAGAAGACCCTGTACCATGGCTTTGCCTGGAGACACAAAGCGTCTGGTCTTGCCAACGGCTTCATCACCAAAGAGAGTCTCTGGGACCGCCTGGTGTTCTCCCCGGCCCGCCAGCACGTTTTAGGCGACACGAGCGAGACTCTACGTGGTGTCGTTGTCACGGGTGGTAAGATCAATCTTGTCCATCACACGCTACATTCATGATCATCTAATCGCATTACATCTCATTTTTCTCTTAATTCACGTGTTCTTAGGCCCCGTTCCGACCAAATCCCTGGTGCCCGGGCGAATTGCGTTCTCGATCCCATTGGTTTTTGCCTACAGTAATCCCTTGTCTGCTGGACCCGTGTTTGCCACGCATCCGTTGGACCTGCAGTCGTTCCCCGCTTCTGAGCACGACTCATACAGGGCCGTGACATCCACTGGCCCACCGAGTGCAAACACCGAAGCCAAGCTCGTTGGTGTGGCCGATGATCTTGTCGAAGCCGGTGGCGACCCCGATGGCGAGCTCTTGATTCGTGGTCCTGCTGTGGGAACGCCCCTTGGGCTCGATGATGAGCTGGAAAACACTGAAGGCTGGAGGAAGACGGGCGTTAAGGCCAAAGTAGCCTCAAACGGATCATTCCGTGTCGCGGACATCTAAAGCGCAAATAAATTTAGAGTGATAGTTGTAGAAAATGGAAAATCAAACGTACTGGATATCAAGTTACCTTTTTCTCTCTCTCTGTAGCTAGCTACTTCTGTTGTTCCGAATATCTACTTGACAATCCATTTCGTTTTCCTGTTTTGTTCTTTTTCTCCTTCTGTGCTACTCAAGGGCGATCAATCGCTTGCTGGTCTGCCACAGGACAAGCGTAATAATACATGTAATAATGCAACAGCCATGTCGTAGGTGCTTGTTGACAGTGGCAGTGCAGGTATTTCGACCCATATGTTTATCACGTGACGTCAACTTCGACGCGAGTATATAATGGACCAGGCGCGTGCGTAGGTCAAGTGCCCTATCTACCCCGTCCGTAAAGACTGCCCGTATCTTTCCCCGCCCTCACCCCTGATCCGTCTCAAGCCCCCCTCCTCGACACATTTCCCTACTTAACCATATGTCGTCCCAAACCCCACCCCCGTCCACCCGTGTCACCAAGAAGGAGACCACTGCGAAGACGGCGAAGAAGGCTGCCGCCCCTAAAGCCGCCGCTGCACACCCGTCCTGGAAGGAGATCATCACGGTATGTGGCTATGAAATGACCAGTATGCTATATGGTTCTTATGGTGGTGTAGGAGTGTATCCTGCATAACAAAGAGGACATCCGCACTGGTGTCTCGCGTGCTACGATCAAGAAGGTGGGTTGGATGTTCGAGATAAGGATATCAGTCCAACGAGAAACTGATTATAGGTTCTTCTGTATAGTATGCTCTGGACAGATACAACCTCGATGCCACGACTGGCACACAGAATCATAGCCTAAATGCCGCTATCCAAAACGGCGAGGAGAAGGGTTACTTCGTCCTCCCCAAGGGACTCTCCGGCAAGATCAAGCTTGCTCCCAAGGCTAAGGCTAGTGCCACCAAAGAGGTTAGTGACTATGCATCATACCAGCATATTCGAGAAAGTGATTGATGTTTGATTATGATATTAGAATGCTGCACCCGCCACTAAGAAGCCTGCTGCCAAGGCGACCAAGGCTGTCGCTGCACCTGCCGTAAAGAAGGCCCCCGCCGCAAAGCCTACCAAGGCTGCTACTGCTGCTAAGCCAAAGAAGGCATTGGCCTCAGAAAAACCTGCTTCTACCCAGAAGAAGGCCAAGACTGCATCTGCCCCTGCGGCCAAAGCAAAGGCTGCCGCACCTGCCAAAGCCAAGGCACCCACACAGACTAAGAAGGCTGCGACTGCCACTGGCAAGAAGCCAGCATCCGCGAAGAAAGCTGCCGCTCCTCGTAAAGCATCATCAGCAAAGAGCACTGAGAAGAAGGTGTGTTGTGGCGTCATGGTCGCTATTGAATCGAAACCTAATCCATGTTGTATAGGCTGCTGCTAAGAAGGCTGCCACTGCCCCCAAGGCCAAAGCAAAGAAGCCTGCATCTAAGAAGGTGCTGTAATCAACCCACTCGTCTACGTAAGGGCTTTTGCTGATCTGTGTTATTTCCTACAGGCTACGGCATAAGAAGCCATTCGCCGTCTTCTTTCTCACTTTTCACGACTGAGGTTGCCTCTATCTTAGTGTACTATTAGCAGATGTTTCATGACCTATCTTTATTATCTTTTCACTTGCAATGCGCCTCGGCGGTTTTTCTCTAATGATCCGGGTGAAGCATAGTGAATTGTCTTTTTTTCTCTAGTTCCTTGTTACATTCTTGGTTTTAGCTGTTCTCTTTGTTTTGTTTTCTTCATATTGGCCAATGATGTACGTATCGACGTATACCATACTGCCTTTGGCCGATTCACACTTGCAATTGTATTTGTTTGGGATAATAGACAATTACTTTTCCGTTTCTAGACTAGTGTGAGCTCGGACACAGGACAATATAAAGCCGGTTGTGGTATTATTAGTCCCATAAGATGATTCGTTATTGTGGATGCCACGGTAATGAAGTCTTGATCCAGGCGAATACAGTGAACGCTCGGAATCTGCTGATAAGTGTCATTCTAACGCAGTGGCGACTTGGACGCAATGGGTAACAACCGCCCGAGATCCTAGTTAAGACGTTCTACCGCCCAATGAGACAGCAGCCGTATCTGAGAAAGCACAATTATGAATTCTTGTGTTCTCACAATTCACACGCATGAAGTGCGCCGGTCGAGTCCCACCGGGGGGAAAAGGGCACTCATTCATTCATTGAAAAAGAGGGGGCGAGGGAGGAAGGGTGGCTGTAATCCAGCCGGAAGAATAAGCGACGCAAAATCGCGCTAGAGCCTAGGGGTCATTTTTGCCTTAGCCGTCGGACGGCAGATGTCCCGCAGGGAGTTGCTGTTCATCTGACCGTGGGGGAGGAATCGCACCAATTATGAATTACTTGTTTATGACGGAAAGCATCATAGATCGAATCATGTGTATATTGGAAGAAGGTAAATTGTTTATTGCGGCGACCCTGAGCAGGGTCTACAAAACAAGACCGAGTGGAGAGAGAGCAGAGGAGAGGGGGGGTCAGCAGGCAGGGCAAGCAAGACACTGAGCATAGGGGGAAGGGGGTTAAGTGGGGGGAACAACCTCAAGGCGAACAGAGGCTCCTCCTGGTGGCGGGAAATTGCCGCGGTGCCACAGCGGACGGCTTGATCGACGGCTGCAGGTGGAAAACACGTGGGTATGCTGATGCAATCATCGCCGTCAAGGGATGATGGTCCGTGCACGCGTCAGGACTGCTGTAGCCAAAAATGACGAAGACGGAGAAGAAGGACGGGGATGGCTAGGGCAGCTGGTTACTACGAGCACCACCGCTTCTCCAAAGAATATGCATGGTGGCTATAGCCTGCTTGTGCTTGTAAATCATGATTATGCGAGTCATATGAGTTATAGGATGTTCCATGTCACAGAAAGTAACATTGGCCCCATGGCCCTGGCCTATTTCCTCATAGAGGGAGCTGGGAGCGAAAAGGGGGGAGACGGCGCAGCGCTGTTGTTATCGTGTGCAGGCGTAATGATGTAGAGAAGAAGATAAAAAGTAAGGGGCCGGCGCGTAATCGGAAGCATTCAACCGGATCTCAGATCTCCTCGGTCAGTGGCGAGGCGCGTCTGGTTGCATCCCTTGCTTGCTCTTGGTCCATCATCTGCCTCCTCCTCCACCTCCTCTTTCTCTCCTCCTCTCTCCTTCTCTCCTTGCCCCTCTCTCCTCTGCGCCTTTCGCCTACATCATACCTCCTGCCTGCGTCTATACGTTCCTCGCTGGTCGAATTCTATCTTACAAATCAGTTTATGATAACGACCTATTCCCCACATGGACGGCCCGCTTTCTCCAGCCTCCTCTAATTCTGCCCAGTGCCCGTCCCAGCTCCAGCACCAATATGGCACTCGCATCCGCAAGAATTCGGTTATAAAACTTTCCTCCCGCTTACGACAACCTTCATCCTCATCCTCTGATGCCCCTGCTACAAGCAGGAAAGCTTCTGTCATGGTATCCCAAGTAAAGACCAAGTGTACTGAGCATACGCCACCACAAGACATGCCCGAGTTCCCGCCTGCCCAGGTCATGTTACACCCTGATGATGCTTCCAACAAGACTCTGCTTGCCATTGGCCGTGCTTTCATTGCGGTCGTGAGTATGCTCGATATATGCGGCTTCATTAAACATGTATCGACAAATTTCTAGGACAATCGTGCTATGACTATCAAGGACTTGGCTAAGATGGCTATACTGTACGGCCTCCCATGCCCAAAGTATGTCTGCTGACTAATACTTTCTTTGTTATTGTTGCTTATTCTCCTCTCATGCTACTATAGCCCTTCTGCCGCTGGCCAGGCCATTACTACTTACATTCGTAACCATCTTGCACGTTGTGAATCCCAACAAGATCATCCACTGCTTCTCAGTCATGTCCTTTCCGGCACTGCTGCCGACGATGATCTTCATGATGCTCTTTACTCCGTCGAGGGTGGCTCCCATGTCATACTTAATGTTGAATCCAAACGACTAACCAACTTCCGTCGTGGTACCGTCGTCTGGTACCTCTCCCGTGCCACGGGTGCCCCGTGTCCCTTCCAAAGGGCGGGCATCCGTCTCTGTGATTACACTGATAACGGCAAAGTTGGTGGAGAACTGGACATGAAAGAACGCAGGCGAGTGCGAGACAGACAACGGCGCCTAGAACGTTGTGGCGATAAGCGAAAGAGGTCTCTGCGATGCTATGACACCAATGCACGTGCCACTAGCAGCCAACTCTCTAGTGACGAAGAGCCTGCTGAGAATGAGCGACCACCCAAGGTCAAGCTAGTGCTGCGCCTGCAACCGCGGGCAAAGTCATCCTCTATTTCACCAGGCGAAATGTCCTCTCCCAATGTTATTGACCTGTCCAAAGAGTTCCCCGAAGAAGACGCTATGTCCGTAGGTCAGAACTCTTCTGATGAAGAAGGTCATTGCTGTTTACCACCGTATCCCCGCCGTTCGATTTCCATCCCACACTACAAGCCTTGTCTGGATTCGGCATATGTCTATTCTCGTCCCTCGCCCTACAACTACATTGCCGCCTCGTCCTCTGCACAATCCTTACGCCGCGCACCCTCACTATCACACAGTGTCGCCTCTCCTCCCCCAGATTCCGACGAGGATTCTGATGACGAGGATTTCCGGCGGGGGATCACTATGGCTGCCCACGCGGTTACCTCACCCCCGCGCATCCGCCAACCCCAGACCAACTTTGACTATGAGTTCGGTGGCGATTGGAATGCAGATATAGACAATCTAGGCTCTAGTGGGGAAGACATTGCGTTTTATGATATCGCTCAACCGGATATGGGCATCAGCGTGAAGGAAGAGCCAAGGGACGTTGAAGGCGTGCTTGCCGCGTGGGAGTCAGAGGACATCAAACCCATTCATACGTCCCCTCAGGGTCCCAAAAGCGAAGACGAAAGTACCGGCACGCTTGCCCATGGCTGGTCACTCGACACTACTTGCACGCTCGATTCAAGCTTCAGCCGTGTAAAGCGGGAGGAGTTTGACTCACCCATCGAGGGCTTGTCTCCCTTGTCCTCCGGATCATCGTCGGAGGATTCCGTGGCGAGCATCGGCAGCATGCCTCTCAGTGCTGCTGCTGCTGACAGCCCTGTATCTGAGCTTCCTCTTACCCCGATTACGCAGCTTGCTTACCAGTTCCAGGCGTCTCATTTGTCTCCGTTGGAACTGGCCGCATCTTTTCCCCAGCAGCGCAAGAGCTCTTTGACATGGAAAGACGTCGAGCTCTCAAGCCCCGTTAAGGACAAGATGTCGACTCATCATTCATGGCCAACAACATCTGGGTCCATGGCTGACGGGAACAACGATCGCATGGATTTAACACAGCCCACCCCTCCTTCTGTTTCAGAGATTTCAGGAGAAACTTTGTCTGTGGAAGCTTCCGGTGTCACTATTCTGGACTCCATTGCGCCGTCTGCTTCCGACGTGATATCATATGAGCATCTCATGCACGAAGCATCCTCGTTCGACCTCGTTACCGATTCATCCGATGAGGACTGGACAGTTTCCTCCTCCCAACTGTACACGACACCGTTGTATGAGCGGATCGACGTTGATTTGACGCTCACAGCTGTCGACACTTCGGCTAGCACACAGAGCGAGGATGTTCCTCCGCTTAGCGCTACAGAGCGCGAGGTGTTCCTTGCACTCTGCGGAAGACCCGAATGGGATAATGACAAGGATAGCGAAAGCACATTGTTCGATGTTCCTGTTGACCACGTCGCACAGCCAGGCCCTGTGTCCCAATGTAAGGCCACGCCCCGCCTTACTGTTGCCGTAACTCCGATCATCGAGGCGGCTTCATTATCTGAGCCGAACCGTGCGGGTGCCGAGGAGGCTATCCATGGTACTGCGGCTGAGACTGCGCCTACGAAAAAGCGTGGACAGGCCAAAGGCACGGAAAATTGCGCTCCTCGCCTTAGGGAATGCTCGTATAAGCCACTGCGCCGGAGCAAGCGGGTCGCAGCTACCGTGCAGTCCAAGCCCATCTACACCCACACACGTTCTCGCAAGGCGTCGACAAGATCCACGTTGTCGTAATTAACCGCCTACTTACATGGCCTTCTTCTATTGCCAATTTCAAATGATGATGACTTCTTGCCCCCGTCTCCGTTGCTTTTTTTTTTCACATGTCTTTATTCACTTCACTTTCTTCGCACATGATGTTCGGCCTGAATCATCTCATGGCTGAGCCTTTTCTTTTCTTTTCCTTTCTCTAGATTATGTAGCTCAATCCAATTCTATATGCACCTCTAACGACAGCAATACAATTTTAGTGTCTTTTTCTTTCTCCTCTTCTATATATCGTACATTTTGAGCCCATTTCACATAACGATTTTTTCCCCTAGCGCATCTTTTTGTTCGTCGTCAAGGCCACAATACTATCCATACCCTCCAATCCTAGCTCTTTTTTACTGATATGCTCGAACGTTTTTGTTTCGGCTTTATCATTCTCTTGCGAAAAAATTCTTTTTGTTTTTCCCCTGGTCTTGCACGCACGCGCTGTCAAGCGTTATGTGATTTAAAGTTCCATATATACTTTGATATACGCATACACACTACTCCCTTCTATACATATATATATCATAGTCCAAAATTCCTAGAAAAGAGGAATGTTTGAAATAGTAGCAGGATTTAGTATAAATGGCCCACTTGGAATTTTTCTTTCTCTTTTTTCTGCTACTCGTCGTTTTCATCCTAGGGCTGTCTTTCAGATTTTCCACTTTTACGACTGTATGTTATAGCCCTTTGCTTCTTACGAGGAAAACGTTTTAATGGTATGTAATGTGTACATATCATATTGCTGCTGCGGCCAGCGCTTGATGCTGTTTTAGATAGCCTGCCTGATTACGATGATGACGGCGTTGGTGGGCGTGTTCGCACCAGCTATTATTATTACGCCTGGGACTTGGTGCATGATGGGAAATGGAGCACAGGCTCTTCGTGATGAGGATATCATTGGACAGCTGACGGGGACGGACGACGGGAATAGGGAGTTAAATTTGCGGGCCAAAGAAAGGTTAATTGCATGTTATTAGATTGGGGGAATCCGAAAACCTAGAGGCTTCTTCACATTCAATTTCGCCAGTAGGTTTCTGTTCGTAGATTGTGTATAGGGAAAAGGGGCTGGATGTCCCCTTTCCCCCAGACTCCAGGCACGCTTCAAAAATGCAAACTGGACCATTGGGGACCTGGGCAGATGATCCATCATGATTGCAATCCATGTTTGTATATAAAGGAGTAAACGTGGAGTCTCGTGACGGGGCAGAGATGTTGATGCGCTGGCCGTGTTGGGACGATACTGAATCATGGCTGTCGTCAGATCCCTCCATTTGAATTGGAAGGAGTTCTCTGCGGCTTTGCTGGCCAGTGGAAAAGCCGTAGAACGGCTTCAGTAAGCTGCACCGATATCACCTTTCTTTTTTAGACATGGATTGTCATGTGAGTTAATCATGACTCTATTCATACTGATAAGAACGTAATAAATTGCCAGAGGAACGGACAAATGCAGATGTAGGTGCTATAGGATGTATGCATATCAGAACGATGCACTCAGGACTGAATCCATATCAAGAAAGGGCAAAGGCACTGTGGCGTTGCAGATACCATGGTTGTTACGTTCTTATAGGAAACTTCTTGAACTCGGTCGGTCATTCGGTCGTCGGACGAAAGCCACGGAAATACTAGTACAGCAACCCGAGAATTTGTCGCCAGCATTTATGGCCTTTTTAATAGCCTCGCTTGGCTCAAGCGAGCATCGGGCGCTGTGAGAAGCGCATCTGGGCCGGTCAGACAAGGCCATTTTCCAAATTGTCCTCTCGGCCGGGATAGGGGACAGTCAAAGAGGGCCAGGAGGGAGAGATGCGGATTCGGAGGGCGCGGCCAGGTGAGCGGCAGCCACATGGGTGAGCTGCAACTCACTGCAGCGCACCACGGCGGAGTTTAAAAGTACGCCACGCCAGCCACATCCCTCCGGCAGTCGTTTCGCAAATTCCCTAGGCCTGTTTACTCTCCTCCCTCCTCTGTGCCCTCTTGTTTTCCTAATCGTCTGTCCTTGGAGGCTTTACACTAGTAATAGCTGTAGGTCGTCTCGGCTACTCCATGTAACCCCATATCTGATCACCCGTTTTCTCCACCATCCGTAGAAATTTGGTCTTCCTTAGCCCATCCCAATAGTACATTCCGTCGTATAGCTTCTTGTTTACACGACACGCAATTTCCCCCATCGGTGGCAGGCCCAGTTCGCACTCCTACGCGGCTTGTCTGTTTTCCGTGTCAAAAAAGAAATCGCATTCACGTTCTGCACATCCGTAATCCCTAATCTTGATTTTTTTGTTGCACCACATCATCGTATAATGTCTCTATCCGCCGACAACACTGGCTCCTATCCACGTGGGATCTCCTCTGGAAAAACCCCGCCTCCAGCCCCTTCTGCTGCTTATGCGAAAAGGTCCGTTTGTCGGTCAGATACGATCTTGTATTGCATCGTCTGACTTGCGACTGTATCCTTGTTTGTTTCCTGTATTTGTGTCTTGGCAATCAAAAAGGGCAATGGAACTTCAGGCCGAGGAACAGCAACGTGCTGGCGCTGCGAGGTACAGACCGCCCGCGTTGCGTGGCTTACCCTCTGGTGGACCAGAGGACTTGTCCAAGGATACCACTACTGTTACAACCCTTCCTCCCAACAATTTTGCTCCCGGTTTTCGTCGGGCAAGGGCCGGAACCTTGCCTTCTAACGTACAGCTGGCTGCGCAGAATTTCGCAGTGACAACGAATCCGCTCAGCCGGGCACCTACTTCGAGCGAAACGCTGTCCGAGCAATTGAGGCAGCAATCCGCCGCTGCTTCATTGAATGCTTCGGTCCGGCCTACTTTACGTCATTCTGCTACGGCGGCTCCCGTTGCGGGTACCGTGGTTTCCAATGAGCGTCATAGCCGTCTGCGCTCAGGTTCGCTCACCTTGCCTTCAGCTGGTCTCTCCAACGCATTTGGTCCCTCGCTCTTTGCATCGTCATGGATGTCATCCAATAATGACACTGGTAACGGATTTTCTGTCCCGGATGAGTCGCGATCCGTGACATCTGACAGCGAGGATTTCAATGATTTCCACACTAAAACTATTGGTTACCTCGGTTTAGACGATAGCTTGCGTCAGCCTCCTGCAGCGACCCTCTCCGAATTGCGCAACCAGGCGCAGGCGGCCATTGCGGGGAACTTGGCTAACCCTTCTTCACGCTTGCGTGCCAACACGGTATCCAATCCTTATCGTGTCAGGGGTTCAAACCCGGGCTCTCTCCTGGGCACGCCTATGGCGGCTGAGGACGAGGAGGAGATGTTTGCCAACTACGATAGTCCTTCCAACTATACTCGCCCCCGTATGAACTCGATCAATACATATGCACCCGTCAACGAAACCAACTATGATCCATACATGACCAAGAACTTTAAACAGAACGATCTTCTTACGCCTCCCACTTTGGCGTCCCGTCCTCGTGCCATCTCGGTGGGCAATCTCGATGATCCCATGCGCTCTCTGCAACGTCGCGCCGCCGGCGCGGAGGTTCAGCAATCTGCGTATTTGAACGAGCTCCCGTCTCAGAACTCGGGTTTGACCGCTGCTGGTCTGACTGGCATGTACAGAACCGAGAACATCGTCAACTCGCGCACGTCTCCTAACCTCATCTATACCGGTAGTGACAACTCGCAAAGCCGTGCTTCGGCATACTTGGCCGCGCCAGGCTCGCAGGGCCGTTCCGTCTCACCCAAACAGGACAATTCCCAGATCCAGACGCCAACGAGGTCCCTTTGGATTGGCAACCTGGATAGCGCAGTGACCAGCGAACAGCTTATCCACGTCTTTGCGCCATACGGTGCCATCGAGAGTCTGCGGCTGTTGCCGGAAAAGGTCATTATTTTTATTTCCGGTCTCTTCAATCTTTTTCTTTTTCCTATAAAATGTGAACATGTTATTGACCGGTTATCTTCTTTTCATTCTGTAGGAATGTGGCTTTGTCAACTTTGTCGAGCAGGCCGACGCTATCCGCGCTAAGGAAGACGTTCTTAATCGCTTGGGCGGTAATATTGGCATGCCCAACGGCCAAACCGTGCGTATTGGTTTCGGCAAGGCAGATAGTGCTCCTGTTGCACCTGCTAAGGGCTCGACGGTCACTGGGCCGCCTGCTATGGCCGGCCCGGGTAAGAACACCGTCGCTACAGCTGCTATGAGCGGCATGGAGGCTCAGCTTCAGTCTACGCCCACGAGAGCACTGTGGATTGGCTCTATTCCCTCGACTACGACGCCTGCAACCATCTTGAGCGTATTCAGTCCTTATGGACCTATTGAGTCTGCACGTGTTTTAACCCATAAAAACTGTGGTTTCAGTATGTTATCGTTTGATCCTGTTTCCACTAATGTAATATTTAACCATGTTCCTGTCTTCAGTCAACTTCGAGCGTTTGGATGATGCCGTCAGGGCCCGCAAGGCTTTGAATGGGCGTGATGTTCTTGGAAGCGACGTTGGCGCCATTCGCATCGGTTTCGCGAAAGTCCCCGTCAAGAATGGTTCTGAGACGGGTGTGGATGAGGCACCCGTCGTCGTCCAGGGTATTGGCGATCTCAGCGTTGGGGCTACCATCCATGCTCTGCGTAACATCAAGGGTGCCTCTACCTTCCCTGCCGATCAGCAGGTCCTTGGCGGTGCCGTCGAAAACTATCGTTCCAACTTGCTTCTGAGCATGATTGCGTCGGGTGGACATGGATACGTTTCTGAGTCAAAGCTTGGCGGTGGTGGATGGGTGGCCTCGGTCACTGAGCAGATGATGATTATGAAAGAGCTGAGCGCTGGCGCCCCCGAGTCCGATGGCGACGTGGAGAGCTTGCGTGACATCCGTCCGCCCATCATGTACTACACGACTATCCCCCTTGTATCTGACCGCCCGAACAGCCGCCGCTGGGATGCGGCTAAGCTTCGTGAGCTACGCAAGAGACTCGATTCGGGGACCATGTCAGTCGAGGACGTCGATCAAGTTTCGGGAGACTTCCTGGATGGCGAGATTGTTGACCTTGCTTCAGATTGGCTTGGCAATACTGTAAGTCCTTTTAGCATCTCAGAAGTTTTTTAGACCATCATCTCATAGTTGCCTTTAGGTTGTACAAAAATTGTTTGAGAAATGTTCTTCCACCCCCCGCTTTGCTATGCTTGAGCGCCTCGGCCCTCACTTGGCCATGATCGGCATCCACAAAAACGGCACTTGGGCTGCCCAGAAAATTATCGAATGTGCACAATCACCAGAGGAAGTGGCCTTGATCACTCAAAACCTGAGGCCATATGCACCTCCTTTACTTCTTGACCAGTTTGGCAATTATGTTGTACAGTGAGCATCCTTTCTCCGATCCTCATTTGTTTCACCATTTATCTAAATGGTATTCATAAGATGCTGTCTCCGCTTCGGCTACCCCAACAATGATTTCATCTTCGATGCTATGGTGGACCGTATTTGGGAAGTGGCGCAAGGTCGCTTCGGTGCGCGTAGCATGCGAGCATGTCTAGAGAGCCCCCACATCACTGTTAGCCAGCAGCGCAGGGTCGCAACCGCGATTATCTTGAACTCAATTCCTTTAGCGACGAACCCTAACGGTGCTCTCTTGCTCACCTGGTTGCTCGATAGCTCTGGCTTCCCTTCGCGCTACAACTTGCTAGCTCCTCGCTTCACGCCCCACCTCTCGCACCTCTGCACTCACAAGCTCGCGTCGCTCACGGTGCTGAGGATCGTCAACCAAAAGATCGAGCCCGCCGCGTCTACGCAGATCGTCGATGCGTTGTTCTCCTCTCCTGGCGACCACGTCCTCACGGATGTCCTTGGCGATCAAGTCAACGGCGTTGCTGTTGTACACAAGATCCTCACTAGTCCATTCCTCGATCCCGTAGCAAAGGAGTCATACGTTGAGGCTACCAAGCGTGTTTTGATTGAGCTCAAGGTTATCGCCACTCAGGCTTATCGTCGTCTCATTGAAGAAGTTGGCCTCCCCGTCCCGAGCTTCCAGCCTACCTATAATGCCATTCCTCAGCAGCAGCCGGGGCCTAAACGCTCGTCCCCTAGTGGATACACACTTCCTGGTTTGCCCACTGGCTATCCTTCCAATGACCAGGGATTGGCGTCCATGATGGCTTCGCTTCAGATGGGAGGACAAAACCCGCAATCTGCCCCACCACTCCACATTGACCCTGGGTATGGCCGACAAGGGAATGGTGGTCTGCCCCCGGGGCCGAACCCCAATGGCACCTTCTCTCCTTCGACGGACCCATTCAGTCCCTTTGGAATACGCACGCCTGATGCGTCTACGCCTCGCACGGCGACACTGCGTCGTACTGGAAGTTCCAATGCCTTGCAGGGTGGCATGTCGCCCGCCCCCGGCCAGGGCGTTCCTTACGGCGGCCAATCGCCCATGACGGGTTCCAACCCAATCATGGGTATGACCAGTCAGACGCCGCCAGGCATGGCTCCTCCCAACATGCAGCCGCAAATGTATCAAAACTATCTCTATCAGGCGTACCAGCAGGGTCCTCAGGGGATGGGCGCCTACCATGCATGAATCTAATGGCTTCCGTTTTTTCTTAACGATATGCAATTCATGACGAATTATGAATAAATCAAATCAACTCTAGGTTAAGTATTTACACATACAACTCGACCCAATACATCAGTTTTTCTTTTCTCTTCCTCTTTTTGTCATGCCATTGATACCTTTCTGGATATGTATTTGTCCTCCCTGAGCTTGGGCTTTATACTTGCCCCTAGGCTCGTCTCTTGTGCCTCCAGCAGCCACCCCCTTATACCCTGTCTCTTCTTACTCTCACTGTGTACGTGTACCGGGACAAGGCTCTCCTATTTCCTATTATTACTACCTACACCAGATCCGTTTGATACTTGCCATACACAAATCCAAAAGCCGTATAGTTGTCTCTCAAGTCTCTTTTTCCCTTTCCTCTTTCTCCATCTGTCTCTTCTATAACAAAGGTCTTAGCTGGTCATATTCTTGTGTACTTGTATCAACTGCGCCGGCAGCTGTAATAGCTACTCGATAGACACGCAAAAATGTGATAGGAGATCCTTTTTTCTTTGACGAAAGATTAGATTAGATCCGGAAGCAAAGCTCGGCCGCGATTTGGGCCCGGCAGCGCGTTGAGTTGGACGCCACTAGTCTCAGCGGTCGCTTGGCTGGAAACGTTCAACATCTCCAAAAGGCTCCCTGTCTGTGATCTTGCCACCGCACCCTCCTAGATCGCGATGGATGTAAGGCCTTTGCATGCTGATCTTTCGCGACGCCCTGCTGACTTGCTCAGACCCTCCTTGATTTCTCAAAAGACTTCAGCGTAGGGACATTCGATCAGGTCGTCACCGCGTTCTACTCTGGATCGCAGGATGTTCGTGCGACTTCTTCCTCTCTTGTTGTAAAAATGCGGTGGTGGACTCGCTAACGGGTTTTTCTTAGCGCCAAGTGGCACAGCAGATCTTGACCCAGTTTCAAGAACATCCTGACGCGTGGACGAGAGTACCAGACATCCTAGAACATTCCTCGAATCCTCAATCAAAAGTAAGCGTGTGGGAAGCAAAAAAATTGGTGCTATTCATTTTATTGAATCCACCTTTTCACTCAGTATATCGGCCTCCAAATTCTTGAAAAGCTTATCCTTACTCGGTGGAAAACATTACCGGATGGCCAGCGACAGGGTATGCAAGCATGGCTGGGATCGGGTGGGATTGCCACTAATTCTGCACAGGTATCCGGAACTTCATCGTTGGGGTGACTGTGAAGATCTCGTCCGATGAGGCTATATTCAGACGAGAGAAGACATACATTAACAAATTGAATCTCGCATTAGTCCAGGTCTGATTGTCGAAGCATCTCCCTGTCTTTGTGATACGTTACTGATGGTTGACGTACCTCTATAGATTCTCAAGCAAGAATGGCCACACAACTGGCCGGCCTTCATCCCGGAGCTTGTGGAGTCCTCAAAGATGAACCTCACTCTATGCGAGAACAACATGGTCATCTTACGACTGCTCTCCGAAGAAGTCTTCGACTATTCAGCTGAACAGATGACGCAGGCCAAGACTAAGAGCTTGAAGAATCAACTCAGTGGCGAATTCTCTGAGATATTCAAACTTTGCAACGAGGTCTTGGAAGAGGCCAACAAACCGTCGCTGATCAAGGCCACTCTGGAGACACTCTATAAATTCCTTACCTGGATTCCTCTCGGATTCATCTTTGAAACCACGATCATCGATCTCCTTTTGCGCCGATTCCTGGAGACGCCCGAGTTTCGAAATGTTACCTTCCGTTGCTTGTCTGAGATCGCGGCTCTCAACGTTGGTCCGGAATACGACCCCAAATTCGTAATCCTTTTCGGCCTTGTGATGGCTGCTATCAACCGCATGATACCTCCAACAACGGACTTTGCACAAGTATACGGCAGCTTGGGCGATTCACAGCAGGAGCTGGTGCTTAACTTGGCACTATTCTTGTGCAACTTCCTATCGAACCACCTGACTGCTGTGGAGACAGACGAAACTCGGGATGTCTTGCTCAATGCTCACTTCTACTTGGTTAAGATATCTCAAGTGGAAGAGCGCGAGATCTTCAAAATCTGCCTAGAGTATTGGCTGAAGCTTGTCAGTGGGCTCTATGAAGAGCAGCAAGCTCTGCCTATGGGAGAGAGTGGCCTTCTCATGGGCCTTACCCTTGCGCAATCTGGGGTAGGCCAACTTCCTGGCATGCATCTCAGGAAGAATATCTATAGCGAGATTTTGTCAAATCTTCGTCTCGTTGTGATTGAGAGGATGGTTAAGCCTGAGGAGGTCCGTCTCGTGAAAATTACAATCAGTTGGATCACTTACCAGGTATTCTTAGGTTCTTATCGTCGAAAATGACGAAGGTGAAATCGTCCGTGAGTTCATGAAGGAGAGTGATACCATTGTTCTTTACAAGAGCATGAGGGAGTTGGTAGGGTTTTTATTTATTTACTACTTGCCATTTAAATACTGTGCTGATACCATACAAGCTAGTGTTCCTCACCCATCTTGATGTGCCGGACACAGAACAGATCCTCACCGAAAAGCTGGCTAGGCAAATCGATGGGTCGGAATGGAGTTGGAATAACCTTAATACCCTTTGCTGGGCCATAGGATCAATATCGGGTGCTATGAGTGCGTGGTACATACTTTTATGGAAGTATGCCTATTGATTTGTTTTTCTTTGCCATAGACGAAGATACCGAAAAACGGTTCTTGGTCACAGTCATCAAGGACTTGCTTGGTCTCGTGGAATTGAAACGGGGCAAGGATAACAAGGCCGTTGTCGCTTCGGACATTATGTACATCGTTGGCCAATACCCACGCTTTCTTAAAGCGCACTGGAGATTCCTGAAGACAGTCGTCAACAAGCTCTTCGAATTTATGCACGAGTCACATGAAGGTTGGTCTTCTATTGTCATTTGTATCTATAGCAAGAATTGACTTCTGCCCCTTTTTATACAGGTGTTCAGGACATGGCATGTGATACGTTCATCAAGATTGCGCAGAAGTGCAGAAGACATTTCGTGATGTTGCAAGCCCACGAAACCGAGCCTTTCGTTGAAGAGATTTTACGAAACCTGCCTCGAACTACTGTTGATCTTTCCCCACAGCAAGTACGTCGTCATATGTCTACCTTCTTTACTAAACACCAACCATCTCCAGGTCCACACATTCTACGAGGCAGTTGGTTGGATGATCTCTGCCCAACCGAACAAAGCCCAGCAAGAAAAACTCATATTCAAGCTTATGGAGTTGCCAAACAGTGCTGTAGGTGTCTTGGTATATCTTTTGGCGAAGAATTCAGCTCTTAGCTTGGTTTCAGTGGGATGCATTAATGGCCCAGGCTTCGCAAAATGTCGACGTGCTTGGCAACAGCGATAACATTAAAATTCTGGCGAATGTGTTGAAGACTAATGTTGCAGCATGTACCTCCATTGGCAGTTTCTTCCTCCCACAGGTCGGCCGTATCTTCCTTGACATGCTTGGATTGTATAGGGCGGTCTCAGGAATTATCAGCGAGACAGTAGCTCGTGATGGTATGTGGAACTGATGCGAATGTTATTACTTTTCTGACTTTGTGCAGGTGATATTGCGACAAAGACACCAAAGATCCGTCAACTTAGGACAGTCAAGAAAGAGATTTTGAAATTGATGGAGACCTACATTCGTCAAGCTCAAGATCTTGAGGCTGTTCAGGCGAACTTTATCCCGCCTTTGCTTGACGCCATCTTGGGCGATTACAACCGTAATGTTCCCAATGCCAGGGACGCCGAGGTACTCAATGTCATGGCCAGCATTACGAACAAACTACAGGTTCGTCGATGCCCGGTTTCACTAGAACTTCAGGCACTTATAATCTTTTCAGGGCCTTTTGACGCCCCAAGTTCCTGCCATACTCGACGCAATTTTCGAACCCACCCTCTCCATGATCAACCAAGACTTCTCCGAGTTCCCAGAACACCGAGCCGGATTCTTCAAACTCTTGCGCGCCATCAATGCGCACTGCTTCCCTGGTTAGTGTTACGGTCGATCGTATTATAATGACTTCAAATATTGAACCTCTTTGTTTCAATAGCTTTATTGACCCTGAACCAGAGTCAATTCAAATTGTTCATGGATAGTATCATCTGGGCCATCAAGCACACCATGCGTGATATCGCAGACATTGGTCTTAGCTGTTAGTATTCTCACCTTTCTCGGCTCTGGCAATTTACTGAAACGAGCACCTTATAGTGTGCTTCGAGGTCATCCAGAACTTCGCGGGTGCTGAGGAGGCCGTCTCCAATGCATTCTTTTCGCAATATTTCCTAAGCGTGACGCAAGACATCTTCTACGTCCTTACAGATGCCGATCACAAGAGCGGCTTCAGGATACAGAGTGTTGTCCTGGCCAGGCTATTCGACCTTGTGGAGAATGATCATATCCATGCTCCGATCTATGCACAGGGCGACGCCCCTGAAGGGACACCAAACAAAACGTTCTTCCGCGAATATTGCGTCAAGCTCTTGTCTTCTGCGTTCTCGCATATGCAGCCGTGAGTCAGAAATATAAGGCAATCTCTTTTTTAGACCTAATACAATACCTTCCATTCCTAGTGCACAAATCCAGCGCTTCGTCTCCGCATTAGCTGGTAGTAGCTCGGATTTGGCCCGCTTCAAACTCACTCTGCGTGACTTCCTTATCTCACTCAAAGAATTCTCGGGAGATGACAACACGGAGCTCTATCTCGAGGAGAAAGAAGCCGAACAGCAAGCTAAAGCTGCTGCTGAGCGCGACGCGGCCATGCGCATCCCAGGAATGTTGAAGCCATCCCAGATCGAGGACAAAGATGATGAGATTTGATTTTTCTTTAAGTAATCAACCTACTAAAGTACATGAATACTTGATCATAACCCTTTTTTTGCCTCTTCTCTGTCCGTATCTTCTCACTCTGACCTTTTTTTCCCCTTCTAAGTCTCCAGTCACTGTTATCGCCTCGAATGCAACTCTCTTATTCTGTCGTATTCCTGCCTAGTACCTGCTTTTGTTAAATATGTACGCTGTAGAAACTCGTAAATTGTACACCAAACAATGGTGCCAGTGTAGTGTTTTCCCTTGTAATGGATAAACAACTCATGGTCTTGATGTAGTGCTATTGGAGCAGTCAGTTGAGATGAAAGCTTCCGTACGGTACGTTTTCGCTTTCAAGTTCCTTGCTCGATCTTGTCATCATCTTCCTACCATGTTCAAGAAGTACGAGATGGATTATGGATGTGAAATGACCACAAGCTGATTTGACTGCGCCATCTACTCTTTGAATCCTTCCCTGGACCTAAAGATTCTCTCCTTCCACTGACATCGCTGGTCAGACACCCGTGAAGTCGTCTGTACAACGATCTATACGTGCCTCAATCCTCACGCAATGGAAAATTGAGCCAGAGACATTGGAGTCCGTCTGGCCCAAGAAGGAGTCGCTTGTTCATGTTAAATGGTGTTTTATCCATCTCATTTTTCTTCTGCTTGCTTTTGACGCAGTGCTCACTGATGCTGGTCGGCTTCGGCCTTGAAAAGCAGAGAACACCTCTCCATCTATACCGTTCATGGCACACCTATGTTCTTCCAACATTTTGATGGCCCATTCTACCCTACCCTACGCTTCCTTCAGAAGTGTGCGTATATGACAAGCATTCCTTCCGTCTTGATTTATGATCAACATCTAATGTCTATCACTGCTGTTTCCCAGACCCATATATCCTACCCAAGGTTGGTGTAGATCGGGGTGCGATCCGCTTCCTCCTGGCAGGTGCGCCCATGATGTGCCCCGGTCTAACCTCCAAGGGTGGATATCTACCGCCCGCGGACGCAGCCCTACCCAAGGACACTCCTGTCGCTATCTTCGCCGAGGGGAAGGAACACCCACTAGGTATTGGTATCACCAAACTTAGCACGGAAGACATGCGCAAGATTAACAAGGATGTGGGTGTAGAGACGGCGACATATCTGGGGGATGATCTTTGGGCATTGCAGTCTATCTAAAGCACAAGCATTGTAGTTCCTCAAGAGAAAAGGTCGCTTTCAAATAGCGGATAATAATTGTACATATACTTTTTGACAATATGAATGCGTATCCTTTGGGTATGCGACATGGATAGCATCCATGGGGTGCACTCTGCCGTCGAAGGGGAATGGGTGTAGGCGACAAGCAGAGGATGAATAGATTTTGTCGATCGGGATCCTCATAGCACATGTCAGAATCAGCTCTTTTCCTCCCATCGTTCGTATTTGTCTGTCCTCAGACTAGTATTGTATGCACCCTCAATGGACTCGCAGACATTGTCAAGGTCATCCAATGCCATGAGCAGGGCGTCCAGGGAAGATAGTTTATCTGAACCAAGAGAACACGCATAAGGAATAGACATGGACATTTAAAGTGAGAAAATTACATACCATACATTTGTATTCTGACCTGGATCAGATTCTCTGACGGATGCGGTACACTAGAAGACAAGTTAGTAGAGTCATGACGAAAGGAGTGGAAAGGCGAAGACTTTACCTATAGCCGCAGAATTCCACCTTTGGGCTGTAGAGAAGGCCACATGAGTTGTGCATATGACATGGTATAAGAGATGTGAGCTCACTTCTTCATGAGCATCCATCTCAGTGCATTTCCAATAGTGTGGTCTTCGTCATATATTTGATAGGTAGCCGCAGACAAGTCTGGCTCGGCACTTTTCATCTAACAAAGAGTTTGTTGGTAAATATTCACTGTATCCCTGAACGCTTGTAGACCCACAATACGAATCTTTGCAGGTGGTTCAGATGCCATGACAGTAAGCAGAGCCTAGTAGTGGATGATACCAAAGAAGCAATGACTTGTGTATGGTCACTTTTTACATCCGCAAAAATATATGTGCGTTTCTTTCTTCCGCAGACCACTTATTTTCACGTCGAATAAGTCGACTTATGGCCACGTTTACGTATTCTGATTCATTCACTCCTGTTAAATCTCGCAAGAAACGAAATAACCGCCGCCAGCCAGAGCGTCTGGACCTTTACGACGAGCTTGATCGTGCCAAACTTGATCTGCTTCAAGACGACTGGAGGGGAAAATGCCAACGTTAGTGATCCATGACCTGCTGCGTGGACCAATCTTGCTCTTTCTTTGATCCATGGTTTTTATACGGGCCATGCGCTAGACATGATTAAAGAGTGCACTGATGAGATGGCCATCGGACGTGCTGATCTCCTCTGTCTTGGACTTGGTAGCCCAGAGTGCTCGCGCGAGGCGCGTGCACAGCTGGCCTATCTATTACATCTTCGTGATGAATTCAGCCTGGTGTGCATCTCCTTTGCGTTGCTAGTCTATTTGCATGCGCCGCTCAGGTATTATAAAACTCGTGTTCGCCTGGAATGACGCTTCATCGCTGTCATCAAACGTGGGCTTGTTACACAGCACGAGGAAAATAGGGTGTCTATCTACGATCCCGTCTTCACGACCGCGGACTTTGAGCTTTTGGACTATCTAAAGCTGGACCGCCTCCTGGAGAATAGCGCAAGTACCTCATCCATTCATCCATTCATTTTATCCATCGTTTGTGAAGCGGCGAACCAGAGCCAGCTGTTGTCTTGTCCATTCCTCTTATTTCTTTATATTATTTGATGGAAGTAATGTGCAATCTTGACGGCCAGCTTCCTCATGCCCATTGTGCTTCCCTCTCTTTTTTCTTTTTTTAGCACGGCAAGCATACGATCGACCGACCTACGATCCTGTACATGCCTCATTGTGATATCGAGCTGTACGAAAACATCTTACGCGCTAATTGGTCAAAGGAGCGATTATCAAATATTCTCTTCATTGCAAATAATTTCTTGAGATACCTGGAAAGGTAAATGCTCATTTCCGTCTTCTCCATTCTCCGAAGCTACCTTATCATTTGATTAACATGAAGACGTTGTTTCTCTCTCCTTTCTTTTTCAGCAAACCTATGCATAAAATGAAGAAGGATTTTCCATGTTTACTCAAATTGGGTACGTCCGTCGACTTACCATGTCTTCCTATCAATTCACCCTATCCGGATTTAAAATACATGCGTGTCTTTTTTTTTTCTATTATATACAATGTCCTCGTGTATGCCACGTGTCGCTGATAACATCTGCGCGACCGACCAACCAACCAACCAACGACCCTTTGGCGAACTACGATGTACGACACGACACACGCAACGACAAAAAAAAAAACAGCTCCATTGCTGAAATCACGACCCCTACCCGCTTCTGAAAACCACCTTGCGGCGTTTATCGACCTCTCAGCGCAGTATCTAGCGCCCGTAAACCTGGCCGCCTTGCCCCCTGCGGAGGAGGCTAGCTTTTGGGACCTGACTCCTATCACCAATGACAGCTTATCTATCAGCGGAGCCGATGATATACTGACGGCCGGGCACACGGAGGATAGGGGGCCCGAACTTTGACTGACTCATTATCCTTGCCCTTATTCAGTCTCTTCGGTTTTGTTTGCGTTTTTTTTTTTTTTTGCCATTCAATTTGCTGTATTACGTTACTCCTATGCTGTTTTCCCATGAGAAAAGTGGCAGGGTTCCGTTGGCTCTTTTTTTCGATTAGGATCAATAGGATTCCAAAGTGAACGTGAACTTATCGCAAGCTTATCATTGGCTGGAGCATAATGATTGAATCTATATTCTGCTTTTGCATACTAATAAATGTAAATAGACAGTAAAATGGTGGAGCATGTAAGTCTTCGGATTATTCCTGATCACGATCATGATTACATTTCAAGCTGGATGTCCTTCTCCCCATGCAGTGCACATACTCATTCACTTGTCAATTGAGGGAATATCAAAACTGTAAGATCCCGTGTGGGATATATGATGCCGTTATTCGGATATGATGTATCTGATGTACTTAAGGTACACCATTATGAGCTTTGAAAACAGCACCAATAGAATCGGCGGTATCCCCGGTCGGCGTAAGTTATCCATGTCACTATAGATTGTAGTATACACTCCATACATACATGGCCAGGTGCCTAATTTCATTTACTGGTATATCCTAGCACATGTAGGCATATCATAGGCATATTTGTCCTTGCAGCATTGAGGAAGGAAAACAAAGGATCGAGGGCCCTTTGATGCACGCGCATATCCGTTACGGTGTGTTAGTATCACTCTGTTAATTTCCAATCAAAGCAAGATAGAAATGAGAATAGGCAACCCCTTTCCAATCGTCAGAGTTCAATAACTATAAGCTTTGTCTTCAGATCCCCATGAAGCTCGACGAAGAGGTTATTCGGGCCAAGAGTTTGTGGCTATTTGTAAGCCTCGCACTGGCAGCCTCCAACTCTCTACGCAAACCCGAAATCATGGAAACGGCTCTGCACTGCGATCCACAAGCACTAGTAGCGTATATGCTGGATATGTGCACCAATGAAGTAGCAGTGACAGCGTGATGGCGATAGTACACCCACTGCCACTAGTATATTAGTACTACGTCATCGTTATGTTGTGTCGGACCATCAGAAAAGGGCTGCTGTTGCCCGTTGGTTCACAACAGCTAACGTGAATTCGGCCACGGTCACATGAGGCAGCAGTACCCCGGATGGAGCACATCCCAAAAGGGTACGTATGATGCAAGTTGTCAAGCAAAACAAACTCAGGGCTGTCAAATACCGTAATCCGCAGACCACGAGTTCACTCGGTCTCAACGGCGCGCGTTGCAGACTTATGTTCAGGGGAGTAGTACTACAGTAGTATGACAATATGGAAGCTGCTCTGAACAATCATAATAACAAGACAAAAATGAGATACACAGGCCTCGAGGCGGAGCATGTTTTACTTTACGGTCAGCCAGCTACTATGATCGCAGTATCCAAGGCTATATAGTCTAGTGCTACATCTGAATAATATTAAGCCTATTGTTAACGCCAGGTAGCCCCATGACGGATTCACCGCTACGGTCACGATGAGCCGCAATTCCGAGGCCGTAGCATTGGCACCCTTATTCAAGTTGAAATCCCATCACTGGGACCAAGATAGCCATTGGCGGGTAAAAACCAGAGAACGTTACCACTCAAGTTTGGCTTGTTTGTGAACCTTGCGAATTCCGAGCCCATCCGGAAAATGGAGCAAGTGCCCAGCCCGCCTTATAGTTCACCCTCACGCTTGTCTTTGTCATGGCTCGCGGAATACCACTGATGATTTGATTGGGCGGCGTTAGTCTCTCACGTTCGTGCACGGGACATTGGGATGCATCAATATTGTTGCGATCAAGATAAATTGTACCATTGAAAACCATTCAAAGACAGCAGCGCAAAGACGACCATAAGTGTAAGGGACAAAAAAAAAAAAAAAGAGAAGAGTGAAGAGACTAACAACAGTGATCTATGTTACAACCGTGCAAGGGGGTGAGCAGTGCGAAGGGATGAATGGAACAAAGACGTGTGATGATGTAACGAAGGGAATGATGAGATGTATGGGAATGGGGATGATGACGATGGTTGGAGCAGGGAATGGGGGATGGGGATGGTGGTAATAGGGTAATATTGCACTGGGAAAAGAAAAGGATGACAAGAAAAAAAAATATAATCAATGGGTAAAAAGGACGAAAAAAAAGGGGGGGGGGGGGAGAAGGTAGTGTGTGTAAGAAAATAGAGCCTAACACTCTTGATAAAAAGGATTATACGAAGGAGCTATGTGATCGTCAAGATAGGCAAATGGAAGCGGGTCTTCAGATTCAAACTCGAATGGATGGTAAAAGGCGGAATGAGGAGCATCTATGTAGACACGAGGCGGTGGCGGTGGTAGCAGTGCACGCTGACGGTGCCTATCATTGCCGTCCTCGGGCAATGGCACCATAGCAGGGTCAACCATCAAAGCTATTGGCGACTGCACCAAGGGCGTCAGAGGTGACTCTGACTCATCGTCAGAGACGTCCTCAATCGCATCGGGTACAGACATATCCTCTACGTCATCACTATCGTGGTAGGGTAAAGCGTGCAACAAGAACGGGTTCGGGTCCAAAACAGGGTCAAACACAGCATCCGAAGCATACGGTCGCCCAAGAGAAGTATTCGGCTCAAAAGGGGGATATGGCGCAGGTGGGTAAGGAAACTCAATAGGGGGCGGGTAGTAAGCCGGTTGAGAAAGCAAGTCATGTGCGGACGAAAGAGGCGAGCCAATAGGACTTAACAACGAATCGTCGTATTCGTCGTCATGGCTCTCGTCGACTGGCCCGTCCTCGTCTTCATCGTCTCCCAGTGTCTCAAGAAGTGAGTCAAGCCACTGTGCCTCGGAGCCGTCCGTGGACGGCTGGTCTTTCACGAGGGCACCGGCATCAGGGAACAAGAACGAGTCGGCCTCAAAGTCGTCATCTTCTGAATCTCCACCATTATGCTGATATACAGGCTCTACAATAGACTCGATCGACGAGGATGTTGAAGCGGACAGCGAGGTCGGGGCAGCAGGAACACTGCAAGACAAGGGTCGAATAAGGGAGTTTTTGAGCAGCACCCAGCGGTGCAAGCTGCAGTCGGTCTTGCTTGACAGAGACGCACTGAGCTTGACCCTAGCGATAGAGAAGAGGGAGATTGGCTCGGCTGCCATTGCTTTTGCGGTTATTTTGGTGCTTAGGGATAGCGTATGCAGGTTCGGGATGAGGAAGAGGATGACAGATGATGAGGGAAGACGGTCAAGTGGATGAATAGGGGTGGGTATACAGGTGGGACTGGTGTCTGGGAAGGTACATGTAAGTACACATGAGGGACTGTATAGAGAGAAAGGGGGGGCAGACGTACACGAGGCAGATGGATCAATGAGCAAATATGACTGCTGTTTTACCGGTGTATACGATAGACGATGAAAGGCTCGAAGAGGATGGTGCCGTTATTGGAAGTACGGGCAAGTTTGTTCACCATGCTTAAAGTCAAAGGGGGCTAATTAGCCAGATGTATGTGCTCTTCTTGGACGAAGAAGAGATCAAGAGGACGAATAGGTCAGGACAAGGCAAGCATGGGCGACAGACGGTTTAGGCAGACATTTGAGCGAGTGGGACGAGGTGAGAGGGTGGGTGGGACGAGGAGTAGCTAGCACTGGGCGGCGTTTATATGTACTTGTCACAATCGACCGAGTCAAGTTGAGCTCTCCAACGGACCAGCCGAGGATCGTACCATTTATGGACACTTGCGCCCGGCCGAAGCTACCATACTCGGTCGTCCGCGTCTGTGCGTCGCGTCATTGTGCACCATCTGATCGCCATGATCTCACTTTTCACATCTACTTGTGCTAAAATGGCCAAGTCATGCTCGATGCAGCGGCCCCTACTCATATGAGGCTTAGTGACGCACGGCAAGAGAAATGTTCCAATGTCGTCTTCGTTGCACCATGCATGGTCATGCTCAGGCTGTCCCCCACCGGCGTCTCCTTTCGGCGCCCCGGGATGGAAACAGTAACAAGCGACCAATCAACTCCGCCGAGGCAAAATGGCCTCCCGATATGGTAAATTGCGCACCGGGGTCCTCTTTGAAACAGTCGCTATCCAAAACACGTGTATACACGGTTGTCGACCCGTCTTTCTCCGAGTCACGGCCGTTTTTCTTCTTATCTTGACTTTCTCTTATATATATATATATGCTTGTTTTTATATTTCATTTCCCTCATTGGCTGATCTGGATCACACGACTGCCAGCGGGTTAATGATGCAGTTCTACCGCTACGTGGGTATACGCTCATCCATTCCGTGCAATTCTCCCTTCTCTCTACTTTGACTGGTCAGACTGATGATGATTGTGATCCCTGCACTTATCTGCCTTTTGGCTCGCAGGACCGTAATTGCAAGTGTGGGGTCGAACGGCCGAAGCGCCCGCTCCTCCTCTGTGACCGCGGACCAGTCAACACTATATACGTAGCAATAACACTTGGACTGACAGAAAATAAATAAATAAAGATGATCCACTGAAAGGGGGTTCACCGCCTGTTACAGCTACCTGTCTACCTAGCGCTTTGTTACCACCCACGGTTTCACTACCCCACGCCCTTATTGTCTGTGATCCTCGGTAAAACACACAGCAGTCCCGCCCATTGCCAGCTAACAAACACATTCAGGGACGTAAGACCCATGCTAGTGATGAATAATAATGCAAAAATGGCAAGAGGTACTGTTATGAGCCGCCTTAACGACTTGGTCCATATGTTTTCTCTCGCAAAGTATACGCGTTATCTTTCCAACCCCCTCTCCCCTCTTTTTTTGTTGTTCAGCATTGCTTGTCTGAGAGAATCAAAATTAGGTGCCTCGCGCCATTCACATGGGAGAGGGACCTAGAGCATCATCCAAGCTCTCTACCCCGCCTAATCGGCATGGATACACGCGATTAATGTGTATGTGTGAGAAGTAGACCCAATCAAAATGAGGGTGGGAGTTATGAAAAAAAAAAAAAAGCAGATGCTCGTGAAAAACACACTCGGTCGAGAAGGAAGAATTTTACTCGGACCATTATAGGAGCAAATCATTTCCATTTCCATAGCCCGTTCATTATTACAAGCTCCGTCCTGCGCAAAGAAGGCGCAAGAGAAGAACGATAAGCGCACTAAAACTTATTTCGAGCGTGTGTTACGAAAAAAGATGGCTGAGGGCAAAGTGCGGTCAAAGTCCGACGTGCATCATCATGATCACAACAGTTTTTTTTGGCTTATCGAAGAGAATGCACAGGCTTACCTGATCTTTTTTCTTCTCTCCTTTCTTACGATGGCAACCAGATATTGCCCACGGATCCGTGTCCGTTTCATTCAATTGCCAAGGGGGCTATCACAAGCCTGAGCAAACACCACACCACCCAACCCCACCCTTTTCATAAAGAACAGTCTTCCATTTCAAATTTTGAGGGCAGCACAGGATCGAAGAAGGACTACCGCCAATACACTCGTTTTCGTGGTGATCAGACGAAGAACCTGCCTCTGCCTACCTTGCTTGTCATCTGAGCC
Organism: Agroathelia rolfsii; assembly: GCA_018343915.1. Lineage (NCBI taxonomy): Eukaryota > Fungi > Basidiomycota > Agaricomycetes > Amylocorticiales > Amylocorticiaceae > Agroathelia > Agroathelia rolfsii. Next base: position 1,876,807 of record JABRWF010000007.1, on the reverse strand, counting down.
GGGCCGAGCAAATCAATGCCATCAAAAACAGTGGCTTTGTTCGCTACCAATACCCCGCAGAAGGCGCAAACGGGTACACACAAAGGTAAAAAATTATCTATTTGCCGGTTCTATAGTTTACCGGATGCCAGGAAGGAACGAATGGAAAGAACTTTGCACAGGACATACTAAGCAAAAAAAAAAAAAGATGCAGGATTTGCCATTTCTAACCAATCCACGGCAAAACATGGGACGAGCATTCACTGCAAGTAATATATTCAACATAATCTTTTAATCCTTTTCTGGCCACGGGAACATTTCAAAATACACTTCTCACATTATTGTTGGAAGTTGAAATTTGTACTTCTCAAGCCGAATGTGGCTCACCAGTCATTACAGTTACCCACGTGAGCCCATCGTCGACCGAAATCCAAAAGCTCGGCCAAGAAAAGGATTCAAGCATCCATCCATGCATATCAATAGACATCTATATTCTTTCTCGCTCTTGCCCTATCAACGTTCTGATCTCTACCTTTTAAATTCTCAAACACAGCTCCAATAATTCATCTATCGATGATAATGACGACATCAAGGTCTCGTGAATGATCATCCGGACCAGTTTATAATTATATATATTATATCGTGTACAAATAGTATGTTAAAGAGCAAAAAGAACCTCCTGGTTCCTTCTCCACTATCATCGCCGCCTATTGGCGCCCCTCAGCACGGCATCACACACAGACGCATCCAGCTACAATGGTGCACCCCATATAGAATATCAGTGCCATCCACACGATCATCGATCATTCCTGATCCATAGAATGATCCACCGTCACCTCATCCACTTCCTCCTCTCCGTCTTCCCCATCATCGTCTTCCTCGTCCTCCCTTGCGCCATCATCAGGCATCGTAGACGTGATCCGTCTCAGCTTACCCAGGCTAGTCGGGTTTGCGTCCCGCGCAATGGCAAGCATCTGCGCCGCCTTGTTCGTCTGCCCTGCCAGACGATACACACGTGCGAGCTGGAAGATGACATTGTGTTCGTCGGCCGAGGTGCGGTGGAGGAATTCAAGATCAATAATGGCATCCTGTTGGCGAGATAAATACAGTCAGTTTCATGGAGCAGAGTGGTTATTTTTAAAAAAGCGGGTGGTGATAAGCATAAGTATCATCATAATGATAATGACCACGAGAGATGTCACATTGTTAGTAAAAGTAGTAGTGATCATCATTGCGATGCGGGTCGAGTCAGGACGGGAATCGGGACGGGACTGGGGCGGTACATGTATAGCATTCACTAACCTGGTATCGTTTGAGCGTGATGAACAGCTTGCCGCGCCGGAACCGTGCGAGAAGGTTACTCGGATCGAGCGCGATAGCCTCATCAAATTCATCGAGCGCTTCCAGATAGTCGCCTCTGTGTTCTAGCGCCTAGAAATGGCAGAGGGAAAAATAATCGTGTAAGTCAAAGTCAAGTATTAAATTAGATTATAATTAAAGGGGGTGACATGGTCCGTGCCGTGATGGAGCTAGGCGGAAAGTTCAAGAAAGAATAAGGATTGAAGGTATACTTACCACACCAACACACCCTTTCAAGACAGAGCTGTGGGGATGGATATCACATGCCCGGCGATAGTGGTACTCTGCCAAGCGCATTTGGTCCTGTCGAAGATAGCTTGTACCAAGTCCGTACCTGTCCAATTGCCGGCTCAGCTCCAAGGCACCCAGTATGACAAAACGGGAAAACAAATGAAGGGAACAGAAATAAAAACAGGGTGGAGAAATGGAAGAAATGATGGGACGAGAGGACCCACCAGGCATTATAGTGCCTCGCATCCACCCTGAGCGCCTTTTCGAAAAACGGCACAGCCTGCATCGCATCCTCTTCGAGCGTCTCCTGGCCGCCAAGTGTCCAGGCGTACGCATTTGCGGGGTCAATATCCGTTGCGTGGCGGAAGCACGTGAGGGCTTGCTGCCGGTCGCGTTGGAGTGAGAACAGGTTGCCGATCGCGATCCACGCCTCGGGTGCGCGCGAATCGATGTCGATGAGCTCCTGTGCGAGGAACGAGAGCGGGACATCGCGTTGTAGTTGCCAAAGTACGGAAGAGAATGCATCCATGTCTTGAAGGCGGTAAGGCTGGATCAAGCGCAAGGAATTGAATGCGCGCTCGGACTGTGTTCTCGCTTGTTAGCAAAAATGGGTTGGGGTATCGGCATACAGTAAAACAGAGCTTACCAGTTCATATTGAGCACTGTGCATGTGGGATCGAGCTACCAGAGACACGGCCCAGGCAGACTGTTGGTGTATGTACGGCAGCTTTTCTAGCTCGGTCAAACACCCGTTCGCGTCGTATGTCGACAAGGCTTTGGCAGCAGCAGCGCATTGGCGTACGAGATCGTAGATATACTGATCTGCAAGTGCAAGCAGATATTCTTCCTGTGCTGCCTCTTCCTGTGCTGCTGTCCACCCAGGCGGCTGGGGCGACTCGGAGCGGGGTGGAATAGGGACCGCTAGAACTCCTTCTGTAATGCCACCGCCGACTGCCATATTATCATCATCATCTGGTTCTGATTCTGTTAGCGCCTGAGTGTTTGGCCGTCGTCTGTTATTCCCTAGTGGTTGCTGATAGAAAATAATTTTATTTGATGCCGCCGCGTACGAGATGAACACACATACCTTGCTCGGTTTACTCCCGTGCCCCGTCAACAATCGTGTACTCCGTCTCGTCCCCAACGCAGGCTGCTCTGGCTTTGCAATACCCGACTTTGTCGCCAGAGGCGCCTTGCCCGAAAAGAGGCTCGGAAAGTTTAATCCGCCCGTGCGCGTGCGTGGCTTTTTGTGGTCCTCGCCTGTTGCTCTCGATGGCGGAGGCGGCGGAGCTAGGGGTGCCTGTTTGTTGGTACCTGTTTTACTCGTCAGTGCTTCCATTGCTTGGGACATTGCGCCGCGAGCATTTGAACGCGGCTTTTTGGGAGCGGGGCCGGCTTCATCTGCGGAAGAGAGCGGGCGTGAGGTGCCAGCGCCTGGAGCGGCAGGCACAGGTGTGACGAGTGATGCGGGCAATGTCGTGGGGTTGCTGGATGGTCGGGAGATTTGGAGGAAAGAATGGTCTAGATTGTAAAACGAGTCGTTTACCGCTCTGTGCAATCATGATGGGGGGGCTACTTTAGTCAAGCTATCGAGGGGACATAGTGAAGGCAAGGGGGTACATACACTGAATCTCGTAGTGGCGGGAACATCCGTCCAAGCTTGGGAGGTGGCTCATTCTCTGCCCTCCACCCGTTCTGGAATGGATTGCTGCCATTGCCTTGTGTAGGCGTGAAAAAGCCTGAGTTGTTGGACGATGCTACTGAAGGAGCCCTAGACTTGAAATCGTCTTCATCACCTGGTCCTCGTTTACGAGGGAGTGGTTTGGGTGGGAAAACGTCATCGATCGATGGGGTCACGCCTTGGTTCGAGAAGGAAAGAAAAAAATCCAGATGAGAAATAGTGAAGTAGGTTTCAAAGTTATTATACCTAGGTAGCACAACCCATCAAACGCTTCCCAGAGCAAATTATTCAGCCCTAGGGCATCACGAAAGCGTTTGGCGGCCTCGTCATGCTGATTTCCCTTCACAGCAGCGTGTCCCGAGCGACAATATAGTGCGGCCTTGTCGGGAAAGGCTGCGGACGATCTAGGAGCCGAAGCTTGAGTAGTGCCCGCTCGCCAATGAGATGATGGCGTGCTAGAAGATGAAATGCCATGCACGCACGAGAGAAGGGGACAGCCTGTTCTTTCATGCTCTCTTCGAGGGCCTCTTTGGCTCTTCTGTGTCTCCCCAGCACGGCACAACACCTCGCCTCAATTTCATAGCACGCACGACAGCGACCGTCTTTGGGCAAGTTGACGAGATGTAGGGCAGAAAAAGGTTGATTTGCGCGGAGTAAGACGGTGGCGTAAAGATGCCTAGCCTCATGGTCCGTTTGGTTGACGGTATAATATTTCTCGGCATAGAAGACGGCGGTCTTGATGAGATCTGAGTCGAGGGAAGATGATATGATACTTTTGAATCGTTGGGATAGTTGGGGATAGAACTGGGCTACATGTGACGGGTGCATGCCAGGAGAAGGAGCGCTGGTGCTGATAGGACTTTAGATATTATTGCGACTTCAGATATGATCAGGCCGCCTTCACTTGAGCGAGGGATGAGAAAAAAGAGGATCGCAGGTCTGAAGAGGCGGATGGACGACGACTGGAAGAATACAATGCAATGATTGCACACAACTCGCCCTCACGTGCTCTGACGCGTCTCTCGGCCACCGACACACTTCTCTCGGGCTGCAAGCACACAAAATTGACATCGTTAAAGGGTAGTAGTAATGAGAACGTACACTTGTACTTATTTTAAAGGAATGGGTGCTGCAAGTTGCACTATGGCTGGTATTGCAGGCTAATAGACTATGTATGTACCGAATGTCTAATCATGTTGTTCCAAACCATTAGTTACCTTGTTTTGTAATGAACACTCGCTTGATATTCCACTTGATTGTCCAGGCTCCTTGTCTCGCCTTGCCAAGACAGCCTGATGGAGATGCGATGATGAATAAATAAACCATTGAATATTATTATGTACGATTACATAAGCTGTGCGGCTGACTTTGGACTAACTGAAAAGAAACAGCGGCTGTTGCTCTCCAGCCCTCGACGAGTTGCTGCTGTTCCCCACGTTCTTGTTCTCTCGCCGCTCTTTTTCTGTCTGTCCTTTCAAAAAAACAGAGTCAAACGACAAGCTCGAGCTACCGCTCATTCACGCTCGCTTTATCTCACGCCAAGAACAACCCATACGCTCTCGTAGAACTAGCTCTCTTTCCATCTACAAACAGCAATGCGTTTCAGCCTCTCCTTTGCACCTGTACTTGCTCTAGTTTCCTTGGCCTCAGCGGCCTCTGAGCCTCATGGCCTTCGTGTCCGGAATCGTCATTTGAACAGACATGTTGATGAACAATCGCTTGTATGTTTCTTTTGCAACGGTCCTGGTGAACACTAGAGCCTGTGGCTGATCGCGTTACCCCCAACTCTGCAGGAAAAGCGTGGCTTCAGCGGACGATTCACCTATTATGTTGATGGGCAAGGTGCCTGTGGCTCAACTAGTGCACCCAGTGATTTCGTAAGTTTGATATTATGGCTTTCCATATGGACCTGACAGGCTGACATCCGACATTTCAGATTGTTGCCCTCAACTCTGCTGTATGTATCCGCATATTTCAGTTCGGCTTATATCTATTATCTCATCCATTTGGTTAGCAATACGGGAGTGGTCAAAATTGTTTCCAAATGATTACCATTACATACAACGGGAAATCGACTCAGGCTCAAATTGTCGACGAGGTTTGCTTCGATTGCCATCCCATTAAAGACAAAATTTCACTGAAATCTGCCTTGTAGTGTCCTGGATGTGGTTATGGTGATCTCGATTTTTCTCAAGGCCTGTTCCAGTACTTTGCAGACACATCCGTTGGTGAAATCTACGGTACCTGGGAGTTCGGATCTGGTGCTGCTGCTACTACTACCACCTCTTCTTCGTCAACCTGGACGCCGACCACGACGTCTACTACCCCCAGGCCGACCCCCACTACCACCTGGACCCCCACAACTACTAGCACATGGACTCCCCCGACCACATCTTCGACGTCGACGTGGACGCCTCCTACCACGTCCACTACCCCGACTCATACCTCGACTACACCTACTTCGACGTCGACTTCCACAACCTCTACTTCTTCTACCACATCTTCTACTGTCACCCCGACCACGACTCAGAGCAAGCTTGAGTCATCGGTATCATCGTCGGCCACTGTTTCCTTGTCCGGCACGGCCATCGCTGTCGGGCCCGCGGAGTCAGCCTCTGCCTCAGATCCCGAGACTCTAGAGGGACTCAATACTGCGCTACTGCAGATGGCTTTCCTTGTTGGCAAGGCCTTCAGCAAATAAATACCCAGTAAATATGGCGCGCTCGGATGAATATTTTGGCTTCTTGTTCACATTTACACCCCACTATTGTCGGAACCTGTTCTGTTTTTCTGCTCGTGGAAGGCCATATTTAATGACATTCACTATTCCTTGCCAACGTTTTTCTCCTGTGTTATGATAATTGAACTGTTACTTAATGCCTCCTTTTTCTTTTTTTCTTCTCGATGGGCTCTGGTTCGGCAGTTATTGTCTCATACCCTTGCCAGGTCCAATTGCGAGTGCGTGTTGTAATCGGGCTCTTTGGCGGGTGTGTGTAGGTCTGGTTTCATGTAATCGTCCAACACAATGGACAATAGTTGCCGTTTCCTGTAGCCATCCTTTTTTTTTTTATATAACTCAAAAAATTAAAATCTATCCGTTATGAAATACGTCTCTGGTTCGAGCATCAAGTTAATTAGAATGTCGATGATGATTGATCAGGTTATCCTAACAAGAGTTGATCCTGTGATGGAAAAATAGATGCATGCCTGCACCATCAACAACGCTAGTAGTTGTGGCTAAGCGCGCTAGGCAGAATGAAATCCACCGGCTGAAATTCCGTAGCCTAGACTCGCCACAGTGGCGGTTTATTTGTGCCGTGTTTGCGTTGCCAAGGGACAAGCGCAGCGGTAAGCGTTGGCCGCCTCCGTTTTCAAGCAACGACCAACGACTCTCCTCCTTGTTACCAAGCTCCCTCACACGAGAAATTTAACACTCGGCATATCCTGCCACCTTTCGCTCTCTCACTCTCAACACCTACTGTCGTTTCTTTTCAGTACATATTCGTATAGTGCCCCTGACGCCCACGTCTCTAACCTCTGGTCGTCGACATCGTCATTTTACTGCCCTTTTCGCTCATCATGCGCGTCTCGACCCTGTTCAGTCTCTCCTTTGTGGCAACTGCTGCCCCCTTCCTAGTTAATGCTGGGGACCCTCATGCCCGTCATGCTCGCCACCACCAGCTGGCCAAGCGCGGTCGCTCCGATGTGACCGAGTTTGAAAAGCGAGATACGTTCACCAACGCTAGGTTCACTTTCTATGATGTTGGACTGTGAGTTGATTTTCCTTCATTTTACTTTGCCTATGGTTACAAAGGGGACATGTGTTTAACTTGTACATCTTCTTTTTGATAACTTAGTGGTGCCTGTGGTATCACCAATGTTGCCAGTGACTATGTAAGTACATTCTTATTTGAAGATCAACATGAGGCAATGATTTACTGATATTCCTTTTACTCCTTTTGTCAGATTGTTGCTCTGAACGTGGAGGTACTTGAACCATTTCCAAATGCTATGAATGCGTTTAAGAGCTGATGTATATCTTTCAAAAGCAATATGGCAGTGGTTACCCTGGCCCCTATTGCTTCAAGGAGATCACTATCCAGGTTGGTAGCACCACCGCCACAGCTCAGATCACGGACGAGGTTAGTCTACCTTTGTGTCTTGTCCGGAAAGACGTCAATAACATGATGATTGTAGTGTATGGGCTGCCCTTACGGTGGTCTCGACTTCTCCGAGGGCCTCTTCCAGCACTTCGCTGATCTCGGTGAGGGTGTCCTCACCGGTACTTGGTGGTTCAACGATGGCTCTGGTTCCGGCAGCGGCGCGACCACTTCCTCGTCCTCCACCTATGTTGCTCCCACTACAACCAGCTACACCCCTACGACGACCTGGACCCCGCAGACAACGTCGACGACGCCCACGACGACTTGGACGCCGCCCACAACTTCCAGCACCTGGGTTGCACCCACCACGACGTCGAGCACCTGGACGCCTACCACGAGCTCGACTCCTACGACGACTTGGACCCCGACGACGAGCTCCACTAAGAGCAGCTCTTCCAGCAGCTGGAGTAGTAGCTCTAGTAGTAGCGAGAGCAGCAAGGCTGCCTCGTCTTCTTCTGCTTCTGCTTCCTGGAGCTCCTCCTCTGCTGCGGCCTCATCCAGCGCTTCCGCATCGAGCTCGTCTGTGGAGTATAGCAGCGTCCCTATTGCCATCCCCACCGGCACCATCGATGGTAGCTCTGGGCTCAACGATCAGAACACGGCTCTGCTCAACATTGCTGGCCTTGTTGCTCAGGCATTCGGGTACTAGATTTCTTGCTGCCGTGAAGCTGTCTATATAAACCAAATCACCAATTCTTTTGTTTATGGTTCATAATGATTGCTGATCGGACAATTACCACGCATGGGACGTTCTTTCTTTAGCTCCATTTCTACGATATTTTATCATATCTTGTCACCCCCCCCCCTTTCCTCCTATCTCTCCTCCCTCTCCTCTCTCTGTTAATCTCTCGTGTGCATATGGATCGATCACATGGCCATCGTCCTCTTTGAGTCCCTGTCCTTTACTTGTCTCCCTGGCCATATCGATGGGCCACTAGAAGAAGTCATCGGTTTTATTATCATCTATTCACTATCTCGGTTTTTGTCCTTTGTTTATAAACCTACATCGAGGTCGTTGCGGTTTCATCACTCTGTGGAATCTTCTTTTTTTACGTTCTTGTAGCAGCAGATTATCTTACCGCCTTTCGCTTCGTATACCCCCTCACCCCAACCGACCCAACCGAAACAGGACCAATAAATGGATATCTTCTTTTTATCGGATCTTTCTCCCTTTATCTACGTTCACTCTAGTACCTCCTCTTGGCCAGATTGGAACAAGAATGGATGCTGAAATGGCGTTTTCGTCGGTGTTTGGTATGATTTTGACTTGCTCTGGTTGTAGGATGTAGTATTACTACCCCTGAGCTCGATGGACTGCTAGCCAATTTCAATGTCCTGAGGGCCGAGCACGACAGTTGAATTCGTTTGCTATAATGATACCATAATAGTATCATTATTGCATGAGTAAAGCAATGTGGTATACATCATGACTTCTTTCGGAGTTACGTCTTCATTAGAAAGATGACTGTGAATATAATCATCCCTCATCTCCATATAAGGTCTTTCTTAACTTCTACTAGTAGCGTAAGCGGCTGCTTATGTTCATACTGGTCCATTGCTATACAGTCGAAACCATATGACTGAATAAATCTTCGGAGGCTTCGGCTCCCCACGCTTCTAATCTCTGGGCTTTTTTTGTACTTTGGTCCTGTGCTATGCATGCATCCAACCTTATTAACCCGAAAGTTAGCAATCCATTTGCACGTAGGAATGAGGAGACCGATGCCTTCTCATGCTTTTTTTTGCGTATTCCGCCAGGGCATCTAAGGACTCGGATCGGCATGCGTCATACAATCATTCTAAAGCACTTTCTGGAAATGCGGAACAATGATCGCAATTCCATTTCCATCTGTATAACATACATATAGAGACAACCGGAGGTTGTAATCGACTCAGACCTCGAGTCCGAGGGAGTTCGTCGGATCAGCCTGAGTGTCCTTCTCGATCGATCGATGGTTGCTGCTACGCAGCAACTACATTTAGCATATGGCGGCAGATGCCCGTGACATGTGCATGCAAATGACTATGGCTTAAGCGATTGATAATGCCAAGCAAGCAATAAATGAAGGTTGTTATGATAAAGCTGTACGGTTGTAATGATCGACGTTGGCTGCCTCCTATGTATTCTGTTTTACTAACATAGTCATGCGAAGAAACCGATGATATTCGTACCTTGCACGTGTACGTGTCAACATGTAATCCACCTTGTTGACACTCTGGACATTTCGGGTGAGAAAAGAGAACACAACCTGTGAAAGGAGATTTCTGGGCGCATTGCCATGCTGTCTGCTAACAATAACAATCATGCGATAATAATCGTCGAAAATGACTGCGACAGATGGGACTGTCCGTCATTTATTCGGTTGTGAGTGATTTTATGAGCGTCTCGTCTCCTACTAGTGTGCTATATATATTTCTGTCTCTCTTTCGCTTGAGGTGATATGGATCGCGAGAGTGGTCGGAACCGCGGTCACCGCATATCGTTAATCCCATATAGTAGTATCTCATGGGAAAGGATACTTGTTCTGAGGAGCAACTGGCGAGACCATGTCAGTATCTATGCTAGGAGACAAGTTGGACTAGCAGATCTCAGTATTGTGATTATTGGTGCTGTGAATTATGGTTTCGCGCTTGTAATCCAGGAAGAAACCAAAGCTGAGCTCTGAGTTTGAAGTAATTGATATATGACTTGTAAGCAGCATTAATTGACAATCTAGGGTAATACAACGCAAAACAAAACATTCTTCCGTTATGATACAGGTGCGTCGATCCAAGCTGCCTGTAAGAATATTGAAATTGATAAACATGAAGGAAGATAAAATCTTGATACCTCATATACCTACCTTATAAGTAACATGTTCAACCCCATCCTTGTCTACCGTTTTTTTGGTTGAACCCTCAGCAACGGTGAGCGTGTTGACAAATCGCAAGCGTTGCACCTGCTCCAGGTCCATACTGAACTTGTCGGCGATGGCCTTGAGCTGCGCCGACGACGTGGCCGTCTTGCGCTCCTGCAGCAAGGCAGTGAGAGCCGAGGCTGAAACACGATTCTGTGTCGTTTCAGTAGACGCGGCCTGTTCTTCAGACTGCACACGGGCTTTATAAAGTTGCTGTGCATTGTTCATCTGCAATTAAGATTACTAGAACGTAAGCAATGGATGGCTTCGCAATGGTACCAAATTAAGGAGGAGCGTACAGATCGAGTGGCATGCGTCTGCATGTGATGGTCTACTTTGACAGGCCCAAGACGAGACAGGTTTGCCAGGAAGTGTGGATCACGCGCATCACGTTCAATCTCTGGGCAGCTCAAGCAAGTCAATACATATACATAATAATGTGCACCAGCACATAACCTTACTTCAGAACTCACCTGCAGTTTTGGTTTCGCTTGCGTGCGCGGCAGTATTGGGTCCGGTTGGAGCCTCAGGTCGACGAGACGACGACGGGGGTGGCCCGCCGGTGGGAGGCGTTGCTGATGGTGCAGAGGGCTGTCTGGCACCTGGCCAAGAAGGTTGTTTAGGCAGCCTTCGAGCCGCTTTGGAAGATGCACTCCCCATTTCGAACCTAATGCAGAGTCAATATCAGTGAGCTGGAAAACTTCAAGCTCAAAGTTAGCAGCAGCAGTCCGAGTCGATGACGGAACGGAGAATGATCGGAAGTAAAAGCATTTTGGCTTTCTCCGTTGATCGCCGCTTTCGGCATCTTTCCAGTTGTTTGTTCCGGGCCTCTCCCAAGACTGTCATTACGCACTGCCAGTGGCATACTGGACTTATTATTGCTGCTTCATAGTAAAGACGTGCTACTCAAGATGCTGAGGACGGCAGGAAGACAAATAATTAGACCTCAGAGAGCCGCATGTCTCTTTTCGACGGCTTCTCACAAGCCCAGGGCAAATTGGAGTCAAATTGCTATTCGGTCTGGTGCAACAGAATCTGCCTACCCGTCTATTGCGATCGTTGCAGCTGCAATATGCGCGTATTATGCATTAGATTCCACCATTTCCAATGAGGCTAGGGAAACGGATATTCCCCGCTCTGCCGAAATATACGACAAGAATGGGCCGTTGACCACTCTCGTTTGGGGCTCAAACAAGTCTGTACTAATCATCAAGCATAAGTATTATGAGGAGCTTATGTGTGGTCTATCATAGGAACAATGTTCTTAACCCAGAATCTGGGAATGTTGATGTCTATCGAACACCCGCACCAACGGCATGGTCTCAAAATGTGGCTCTTCGGGATCTCGCCCTTCATGAGAAGCATGCCGCATGTGTTGACGCAAGGGGAGACGTATACCAATGGGGTGAAGGTTTCTACGCAAGCAGTAACAATGCCCAGCGCACCAAAAGCATACCTACTGCAACACTTCGGGGGAAAAACATTGTGGGCTTGCAACTGACCGATTCACGCGTTTTTGCATTGTCCGCGTCGGGTAGAATCTACGTGCTGGCTGCCAAAGCCTCCGACCAGAGTCTTACACCAGGGAAGCCTGCACCATCTAGTGCTTCGTTGTGGTTGCCACGCTGGTTGTCTAGTGAAGAGCAGTCGGTTGACTTCACAGAGATTAAGCCTAGAGAAGCACTGCACTGGGGAGAAAAGTAAGATTCTTCACTTTGCTCCGCGGCTTCGGATCCTCATGTAATCGTAACTCCACAGATTTGTATCCATCTCAGCGGGACAGGATCATCTGCTGGCACTTACTTCCACCGGACGCACCTTTGCGCACCCCATAACACTCAGCGCCAATAGGTATGGTCAGCTCGGCATTCGCAAGGTCGATTTCCCCGACAGGTCAACGACTACTGCGGGCATCCCGAGCGCTCGTATTCCGGTCGAACTCACACCCAAGTCTATCGTGGACCCATATGCGCGTGTGACACCCTACACAAGACCGACATCCTCCGTGGATGAGTTAAAAACATCGACTTTGCCTTCTTCTCTGGATGATGGCAACATTCGATTCTCGGATTCATTGTTTGAAGTCCCCTCCCTGAAGGACATCAAGATTTCCAAGATTGCAACCGGAGGCCGATCAAGCTTTGTCTTAACCCAGACTGGACGCCTTCTTGGATGGGGCGCCAATGAGTATGGGTGAGTATTGGTAAAGCAAAGTAGTAATATCTGGTGTGCTTCATACACGCTTAGGAGTCGAAGCACAGCTTCGTTCTTCTTGATATATTACACTGCTGCTCGGCCTCCCGGGTTTAAATGGCTATCATTCTCATATTATTTTGTATTAAGGCAGATTGGATTAGGTCGTAATGTTACACTCGACACGATCACTGTTCCCACGGAGATCGTCGTCAAGTCCCCGACAAGGACAGAGACGCGCTGCACGCAGATCTATGCAGGTTTGTTTCTATTGCATAATTGCGTCAAGCTCTGTTTCTCCGCCAACACTGACATATTACCTATTGTCCCATTATGAGGGCTAATTTTCCTGTTACCTTGGTGTTTCCGAAATGACGTCTCACTTTTTCGTTTTGACAGGTGGTGACTTGACAGGCTTGGTGGTTGAACATATGACTCGTGACAAGCCGACCCCGGCAGTCGAACTGATGATGTTCGGCAATGGTCAATGGGGAGGCCTAGGCAATAATCAGGCGAGTCACTTTTTTGACACAAGAACCCATTTTGTCTGCTGTCCTGCGTGATCCCTGCAAAAAGAATTACTTTCTCATTGATATCGATGCGTAAATCACATGTTTAATTACAGTTCTCGAATGCTCAGGGCACTCCGGTACGGGTTCGTAACGTAAGCGGGCTTGTTGAATGTATGTTCATTCTTCATTTGCTTCGTTCCGTGCATATACTCAGCTTGTTCAATGAACTTCTGTGGCTATTCTCTAGACAACGAGAAAACGAACTCGCTCGATGCCATATACCCTGACAATGTGTCAATTTCTCCTTCCGGGCATGTACTTTTGACGCTTGATACCCTTGCCCGCTCTGGACCCGGCGCCGGCGGCAAGGACCTGTACGTGTGGGGCACAAATCACAACTCCCAGTTGGGCAATGGCAGACGAACAAGCCTCGCTTCGCCGACGACGCTGACGCATCCTGGGGGGGAGGAACGGTTCATGTTGATGCGTAGACAAGCCGCGGAGGTGCGGGACATGAGCGGCAAGGTCTGGAAGAAGGGTGCTTCTGTTGAGCAAGTGGCAGTGGCAGGATATGGGAATAGTGTGGTGTACTGGCGGATATGTTAGGAGACGAGATGCGGGAGTAAGAATGTGAGATCTCAGATGTTAACGATGAAACGATTGCATCCAAATGAGACAGAGAGCGACCGAGAGACCGGAGCTATATTGTCGTTTTTTTTCGTCCGTTCCGTCCGTCCCGTCTCCAAGGAGGACTCATTATAGATCATCATGCATCATACTTGGCGGCATCCCTGTGCTGCGCTCGTAAACCGCTCTATCGGAGAAAATAAATGGCTAATCAATCGAGAGCACCAAAATCAAGAGATATATAAAGGACGGTGGCTTTGGTCTTGGACAGCACAACTCGCTGACTGTGTTTGCTTGGCTGTGAATCTTCACACCCTCCCCCCTTTCGTTATTTTTTTTTCGTCTCTTGTTTCGCATCTACTCCTATCTTTCATCGTCCAAGTCGACGATTCTAGTCTACAACTCTCGCCTCTGTGACGGATTTCCAAAGAGAGCAGGTCCATAATTCTTTTCATTTAGGCGCCTATTTCCATTAGCCGGTAAGCCGCTCTCACCCTTCACAATTTCACACTGTAGCAGCAATCACTTACACATGATGAATGATTTTCAGCCCTATCGTATTTGAGCGTCCGAAGACACTCTTGATCACTATTCTATTCGCCTTTTGATTTTTGCCCACTCGGCCAGACAGAGATCTTTTTTACTTTTTATATTTCGAAATCTCGGCACAATCGTCTAGATGTCTGCTATTTTTGCCATGAACTACAACACATATCCCAACGCTCAGATTCCGCCCATTGCCAGGCCAGCATCCAGCATCCCCACCTCCCTTCCTATTCCCTCCTACGCTAGACCGTACACCACTGCAGCTAACCCACCTGCCGCTATGCCATTGCCTATTGGCCCGCCTCGTCGTACTTTGTTCCTGGATGAAGAGGACGAGATCGTCTGGGGCCTCGGTTCTTATACTGGCAGTCAAAGCTATACCTTGTCCACTACAGCATCCACCACCTCCTATGCGCGTGCGCATTTACGAATCAACTCTGACGATGAGATCTTCTCCAAGCCCACGTATGAGGCCGAACTCTGCTCTGGTTTCGAGCGTCGTGCCCTCAGTGATCACGATGCATCTTCCGTGCATGAACACTCTTCCTCTACTTCGTCGTCTTCATCAACGGGCAGAGTCAGTCCTGGTAGTGGCAGCCACCGCACTCACAAAAGGCGCCAGCAGCGCAATGCCGCCCGCCAGAGGGCCCGCATGGCGCAAATGGCCGCCTCCTCGGGCGCTGATGCTAATGCTGCTGCTGCACAGGAAAACACTGTCCGCCGGCCATCGGCTACTCAGGTTGACGGTGTTACTGCTAACACCACTGGCACTGCCATCCCAAAAACAGTGACAGCGAAAGAACGGATCAACAGCGACAGATTGCCGTCCCTGCCGTCTACTCCTCCTAGAGAGGATAAAAATATCGGCGGACAAACGCAGAAGACATGCACTTCCAGCTATAGTGGTCCGATGGCTACTGATACGACGAGGAATGGCCTCGGAGAGAGGCCCATCGTCAACGATCTCGACTCCAAGTGCGGTGGGTACACTGCTAGCGCTAATCAGCAGCAACATGAGCAGCCCGCACTTGCCGGGACAAGGGTGTACGAGGCCGCTGTCGAATACATCACTCAGTAAGTCTCACCATGCCCTTAGCAACATACACCTAAATAAGATCTGAAACGCAAATTTCTTACAGCGTCCTATCCAACCCTATGGCCGAGTATGACGCGGAGTCGAAGCTAGCTTTCCTGCAAGCACTCACGATTGAACTGGGCCTCTGCAATCCTAACTCGGAAAACTGCACCGTCCCGACTTCTCTCAAGGCAGCCAAAGCCATGCTGAGGTCGGGTGCGTTCCTCAACGTGCGCGACTATCTCATTGCGCGCGCCAGCGGACCTGTCGCGCTCCAAGAAGTGATGCACTCCAGCCGTGCTGCCCTGCGCAAGGATCTGCGCACCAGCCGACTCCAGGGCGATCAGCGCATGGCGTCCCTTAAATGGGTCAAGCACCTTGGCCTCAATGCTATGCTCGTTCCGTGCTACAACTAAAATGTCTTTCGCTTCCTGCTCCAATCTTGCTGCTCCGAGTCTATTTTCTTCGTCAGTTTCTTTGAATATTTCTTCCTTTCCCTTCGGGTAATCGGACTACAATCGGACATTTTACTTCGTTATCTCTCCTTCCTATTCCCAGTGGCACACTACCTTATACATACCCAAATCAAATGTAGTGTGTATTACCATCAGTACTAACCACCCCTGCATCATATACACGCCTATCATTTTTCAAACAGGACATTCCACGTCACTCGTTCATCTGCTTGTTGTGCCTTTTCATATATCATGCCCTTTTACATCAATCTACTCACTTACATATATCCGACTCCAATGTTATTTCCATTAGGTCTTGTGCATACATGATTGGCAGGCATATTTTCTGCCTGTTTTGGTTTAGTGGCAACATTCGCTTGAATCATCGTCTTTGCCGCACAATTCATATTATCTGAGTTGCCCGCCGGTATATTCAAATCACGCACAACTGAGGCGAAGCACAGAATGTGATATTGTGAATCGTGATTGTATGGCTGGCGGGAGGGTTCGACAGACTCTCCGACCCTATTAGTAATAAACTTACATATTTCTTATTCACACACAGTCAACCGCAAGAGAAAGAGCCACACACCCACTGGCATTGTTAATTCAAGCCGGATTCCCCGGTACGGCTCAATGCCGGTGTGGATCCAGATGACGTTATTTTGTCTGCGTCATCTCCGAGTCGTCTTCAGGGCATGATTTACTTCCGGCTGTATAAACGTCATTTTTCTCACCATCCATTGAGAATTCGAATTATCGTAACGAAGCACGGATAATGCCAGTACACGTTACTGCCGTTGTCGGCTTTATTGTCATGGTTTGTCACCCTAATTACCCGCCATCCGCCTAAAAAGAACTTCAGTTGCTAACAGTCTCGCCGGACATTTTGTCTTCCGTCCATTCAACCATGACCACTGTCGATTCTGCTATTCCGCAAACTCAAAGGGCTTGGTTTGTATCAAATCCACGGTCTTATCCACATTACCAGCTTACCAATAAAAACTTTAGGTTTGCTATCAACCGAGGCTCGCCAGGTCCTTCCACCTTGAAACTTAGGACCGATGCTCCTGTACCTTCAAAACTTGCGCCTAATGAAGTACTCGTCCAGGTTGAAGCTGCTGCTCTAAACCCTGTGTACGTTCCTTACGAGATATCGTCAGAGCGTTATCTGAAGGAACTAACTTTGAATCGTCGCAGTGGATACAAAATACTTGCTTTTCTGCCTAACTTCCTAGCCAAACGACCTTTAGTTCCAGAGCATGATTTCGCTGGCATCGTCGTAGACGGTAATGGCACAGAGTTTAAGTCTGGCGATCGTGTGTTTGGCTGGGTTCCTGTCTGTGAGCTTGTGTTTTTCTCCTGTTATCTCAGACCTGCCCATCTCACGTTAACAAAAACTAGCCCTCAACATGAAAACCTCACAAGGCGTCTTGCAGCAATATTTGCGTTTGCCTGCAGACCATATCACCATTCGCCCTTCAAATGTTACTGCTGTCGAAGCCAGCATCTCACTGGCAGCACTTACTGCTTACCAAGGCCTTTTTGACGTCGGGAAGCTTGAAGACGGACAGACAGTGCTGATTAATGGCGGAAGCTCTTCTGTCGGTGCTTTTGCAATTCAGCTCGCAAAAGCCCATGGCGCTCGCGTTGTTGCTACGGCTTCTAGTAAGAATGAAGAACTCGTCAGAAGTCTTGGTGCGGACGAGGTGTGTTGAACTTTCTTTGTTATGATGACGTATTCTAACGAACCTGCTTTTAGTTTATCGACTACACTAAGCAGCCGTTGCACTCATTCCTAACTGATCAACCACCCTCGCCTAAATATCACCTCATATTTGATGCTGTAGGTCTGCTTGACCCAGCATTGTACACCTATAGCCCGGCCTATCTTGCACCGGGAGGCATATATGTCACAACGGGCACGACTCCAGGTTTGAATGCGCGAGACATATGGCAGACGCTCAAGACGATCGGCGTGGCATCTTTACCTGCGTTCCTTGGAGGAGGTAAACGCAAATGGAGGTGTGTAGCACTTCACCATTCTTACATCATACCACATTGACGTTGTACGCTCAGAATGGTCGGTGTTCACAATGACAAGGCTCAGCTCGATAAGCTGGGGATATATCTTGCCGAGGGGAAATTGAAGCCAGTCGTAGACACTGTATTCTCGTTCTCGGATGTATACAAAGCCTACGAGCGTCAGATGAGCAAGCGCGCAAGAGGAAAGGTTGTAGTGGATGTGACCACCGTGGACTCATAGATTGTAATATCTGTCATTTCCGAGTTGTAATACTATGCCTATTGTCGACACTCGTGAATTGACAGTGTGTTGCGTGCTTCCCGACGTTATGAATGCCCAGTAGTCAGTACTCAACATCCATTAGCTAAATTTCAAATGGCAAAGCTGAACCCACGCAAATTTCTCGACCCAAGTGGATTAACTTGTGACTATAAGCGAAATCTAATGATCCAATTTTGATGCTTTCTGACATCACAAATTTGTTTCCGCATGGATTGTAAATTTATGACGCAACTTGAAGCAACCTGAATTGAATTTACATAATTCTCATTGCTACCATTAGGATAACATGTACTTACCTGGTTCTCCGGTTGCCCGACGGTACTAGTAGGATCAGGCGTTGCATTCCATGAATGACCTCCATCTAATTCGCCTGACGGCGGCCACATGTCATTCTTACCTCCGCCCGTAGGCACTAGTCCATATCTGTGATGATGACTCTCAATATCTGGAAAGGACAAATACCCGGCATGCATTCTACTGTTAAAATCTTTGTCCTGTAACTATCACTCAGAATACTGGCTGCGTCTCTACATCGCTCTCTTTGATTTGTCATGCCGTCCCCCGCTGTTTCAGCTATTCAAATTCCACGGACCCAAAGTGCTTGGTTTGTAGCATGCTTAGCAATCAGCCATCCCCACACGACATGACCATCTATCGCTGACTTAGGTTTGCCATCAACCGGGGCTTACCAGGCCCATCAACCCTGATACTGAAGAATAATGCGCCTGTGCCTTCAAAGCTCGGACCTAATGAAGTGCTTGTTAAGGTTGAGGCCGCCGCCTTGAATCCCATGTATGTTTCTTTCCTAGCCCTTTGAATGCTTTTCCCAATGATTCTTATGTCGGTTGCAGAGGATATAAACTACTTGGCACTCTGCCTAATTTCTTGGCTCGCAGGCCCCTTGTGCCGGAACATGATTTTGCTGGGGTTATTGCGGATGGAAATGGTACAGGGTTAAGGCCTGGAGATAGTGTGTTTGGCTGGGTTCCCAAGGGTGAATTAAATTGTAGTATTATTTTATTATGTCCGTCTGACTCATGCAACCGGAAATTCAGAACTCAACATCAAATCATCCCAAGGCGCATTACAACAATATGTCCGTGTACCTGCAGATCATGTCGCCCCCCGCCCATTGAATATTTCAGCTCCTGAAGCCTGCATTTGCCTCGCGGTACTCACTGCATACCAAGCTCTTTTTGACATCGGAAAGCTCGAAGCGGGACAAACCGTATTGATCAATGGTGGAAGTTCTTCCGTGGGAGCATTTGCAATCCAACTTGCCAAAGTACAGGGCATTCGGGTCGTCGCTACGGCTTCAGCCAAAAACGAAGGCCTTGTTAGAAGTCTCGGTGCAGACGAGGTGTGCTTTGTTATATTCTTTTTGCATCATGTGTCCTAATGTGTTTGTAGTTCATCGATTATACCAGAGAGCCTCTACATTCTTTCCTTATCGCTAACCCTCCTACACCTAAATATCATCTTATATTTGATGCGGTTGGCTTGGTAGATCCCGCATTATACATCAACAGCCCAGCCTACCTCGCACCAGGAGGCATGTACGTCTCCACAGGTCCGACACCGAGTTGGAATCCACGAGAAATATGGCTGATTTTGAAGACGCTCAGCGTGGCACTTTTACCAACATATCTTGGAGGAGTGGAACGCGGGTGGAGGTACGATGTTTCATGTTCTTCCCAGCAACGATTTTCGCTAACGTTGTGCCTTTTATAGTCTTATTCCCCTTCGTAATGACAAGGCACAGCTCGATCAAGTTGCACTTTATTTAGCCGAAGGGAAATTGAAGCCGCTGGTGGACACGATATTCCCCTTCGCGGATCTTTATAAGGCCTATGACCGTCTCATGAGCAAACGCGCAAGGGGGAAGGTTGTAGTAGATGTGACGGTGGCTGCCAATTTGAAGTAGTTTGACGGCGTCGCTTCCTTCTATTACTATGTAAAATATAATATCAGATTAATAAGTGATTTATTCTGTTCTTGCCCATGCAAAATAAGTTCTCTTATCTATTTACTTCAGTACTGAAAGTTGTCCCTTGCAAGTCACGGTCACGTGGATCAAGGGCGTTGTCGATTTCCTAAATTGATTTACTAACAGTTGTCTCATAACTTGCACCTCACAACACAAGACTCGGTCGACTTGAACATACCACATGAGTCACTTAGACAACCCTTCAAGAGAGCTGCAACAGGCAATGTCATTTGAACATCCTGCCTACGTTACTCAAAAGCCTGATGACTGAAACAGTAAAGTCCTGCAAGAAGTGACGCCAGTCGTTGATGCAGGCGATGACTTTCTTACAATCATGGCGGCCGAAGAGCGTATATCTCATACGGCTGAAAAGCGAAAGAAGGAATTAGAAGCATCGCAAAGCAAGCTGAAGGGTGAAATGACTTGCATGTGGGCTGAGTGATATATCTCACGTCGTTGATCCATTCCTTCCTTTGTCAATAGGCACTGCGAGGAACCTAGAGTCCGCACGTGTATCTTCCACACGTCCCCCGACTGTGCCATCTTTGGCAGAACACCATGCCCAACTGAATTCGCTCGAGAGCACTCGACTTTCGCTAGCCAAGGCAATAAATGATTGTGGCATGGCACAGGCCCAACGAGATGCTGAACTTTCCGTCATTAAAGATGATACTCGCTCTCTCGAACAGAGCGATCCATCCGCAGACCACGAGAAAAATTTGGATAGCATGGCGTGGGTACGAGTTCATCCGTCTCTGAATGCCATGACTGATCTTCCTTATGGTTATAGGCTTCGCATAGAATTCTTCAAGGGTCTGGGCTTTGAACCTACAATGGATGTCAATGGTCGAATGACCAAGATGCTTATCCGTATGTTGAGATAGTAATTCATAGAAATAAGCATATTGATCGGCTGAGCAGGTTCATCTTCGGGAGATGTACATTGTATACCCATAAACCCATCAGCCCCTCCGTCAGTGCAGGAGGTTCGTCGGCTATGGAAACTCGCATCGTCATAAATTGCTCGACAAGATGCAAAATATCTATTACCCCATCTCGATGAAGAAGTATACAATAATGAACAAGAACTAGGTCATCTCCCATGTACATAGTAGCAAAAAAGTTAGGATTATATATTAGTTTCTCACGTCTGAACAACAAGCGCCTGGATAATAATCAATCAACGATCCCAGCACAAATCCATAAATGTACTTACTTTATACATGTCCTTCACGACCCAAACTTTCTTCTCCTTGCTCTTCTCCCCAACTTCACGTACTTTGGCTTCAATAGCGTTCTTCTTGACTTTCTCCGCCTTGAGATCTTGATGTATCGATTCGACAATGAACCCAAAATTGCCCGTCGACAACGACTCGATCTTGCGCAGTAGGATGGGGAGTAAGTTGTCTGGAAACTGCGTTTTAGGTGCTAATGGGGGTTGCTTGGACGTAATGGTGGGCTTTGTATTTGACGACGGATCATGGATGGCTGATGAATTCGGAGCGACAAGGTGGTCTGGGAGAGGAGGAACGATGAATCCATCAGCGGCCAGCTCTGGAACATGTTTCGCCTTTTCAGGAGCTGCGATGGAGACGAAGGTGAAAGGATCGATAGGATATGGTGTATCTGCGAGCAAGGAAAGTAAGCGCGATTTATTGTGATAATTACTATTTTCGATCCTACCATTGAATAATTGGATTTTGTAGCCCTCGAATGTGTCCAATTTACAATGGCCGATCTGGTCTTCCCAGCTTGGCCCTAGAGTGAGCGGTACCAATGGAACGATCACTTTCCTTCGTTTTTCTTTCTTTTTCTCTTCCGGTGCCGGTCCCTTCCTTTTCAAGGGGGGAGGAGACCTTGTCAAGAAATCAAGTTCCCATTCCGAAGGCGGCTCCTCTATTGATGGATCCACCGTTTCCACTTCATCGTCGTCTACGAGCCAACTGTCAGCATCTGAATCAGCATCTTCGTCCCCTGCATCATCATCGTCATCGTCGGCACCATCTACTTCGTCTCCCTCTACGCCCTGTTCCTCCTCCCAGTCCTCGCCACTATCGTATCCATAATCCCGTTCTGCAATATCCCGAGCAAACGGCCTTCGACTAGTGATGACTGAGGATCTACGCGTCCATGTCCCAAGATAACCTGGTCGGGCGTCTTCTGCGAAGATGAAAACTTTGGCAGGTAGCAAGGTACGATTACGCAATATGTCAAGAATACGGCGAACGGTCGCAGGATCATCTGATAGTTCGGCAATGGATAATTGATGCAACAGTATTCGTATGGTATCGCGACAAATGTTTAGACGGGGACGATGTTGAGTAGTAGAACGGAAGTATTTTTGTAAATCATCTAGTTGGTGGGTGTTAGCAATAGTACAAGGACAGGAAGAGAATACTTGCATGTGTTGGAGAAGGGCTGGTCAAGCTCTTGAATATCTGAATCCTTAATGCTCTGTTCGGTGCCATCCTCTACATCAATAATAATCACACTTTCTGTCGGTTGGAGATTTTTCCTCTTGTTTTTGGCTCTCTTCCTTGACCTGAGCCAGTTCGTCGGCGCCACTTCGATATTCTTTTTGGAAACGAAAGGTTTGAAAGTTTTTTCGTACTCTGATGGCCCATTTGTTGCCTCATGGTAACTCTTGGAAGGTGATACGGAGGAGGGACCACTAGCAACTGCAGGTTCTGAGGGTTTTACTTTCTTCCCAAAGAAGTTCGCCATCAGTGTACGCGATTTATTCTGGGCTTCGTCGGCCTTGCGCTGTTTCTCAACCTTTGCAGCTTTCTTCTCCTGTCTTTCTTTTTCCTGTGGATGAATGAGAACAGTCTTTTGCTTCTTAGAATAGAAAATACGGCATACCTTTGCCAGTTTCTCGGGATCGGTCGGTTTCTTAGGTCTACCAGCTTTTGGTATAGAGGATGAGTCGACAGCCTAAGAATGCTACTGGGTTAGCTACAATAATTTTGCCGTTGAAGTCGAATGCAGACCATATCATCTTCGTTGGCTCCAGGATCCTCGCTTTTGTCTGTGGCAACGAGGTCCAACGCAACAGTAGTGTCATCATCGCCACTTATATCAACTGCCATAAGAGTGTCGTCCGAGGGCGGATGCATGGCCACTTCATCCATCATGACAATGTCTTTTGCTTTGTCCGTCACTGCATTCGAAGCCCCGGAAGATTTGTTGCCACATAGCATATCTCGCTCTTCTGTGGAAGCCTTGGTGAAGAAGTCAATGAACTCCTTTTTGGCCTAGAGAGAGTGGTTAGGGATATATTTGATGTTGTTGGCAGCGGGAAAACATACTTCAACCCTCTCCACCAGTCTGGTATCTGCTTTCTCACGGATACTCTTTGGTAGCCAATCTCTGTGTTTTGCTTTGATTTCCCATCTCCAAATTGCTAGAGAGGCGGGTGCTCTTCCACCATTTGGCATATGAATATTCTCCAAGCCGTGATTTGTGCGGATGCTAATATCCTTAACAGCTGCTTCTACAGCTGCTGCAGGGAGAGCAAGCGAAGCGGGAGATTTCGCCTCGTCTGCGTCCTCTTCCGGTAGTAGCTGTTGTCTAATTTGCTTGACGAGAGCGGCGAGTGTTTTGTCACTAGAAGCGATGTCTTGAGAGGGCCAATGCAAGTGAGATGAATGGCGCACCTTTCGTTGACTAGTTTTGCTATCAGTGGCATGTGTTCTGCCGGAATCGAGGCAAGAGGTTCATCCTGCCTCTGGATTCTTTGTTCCAGCATTTGACGAAAATCCACAATTTCTAGCATAAACATCGGATGAGGTGCGCCGCATCGGTCGTAAGGCAACACGCACAGACCTTGCAGGGTCTCTGAAAGTTTGTCGAATGATATCGGCTTTTGTTTGAGTTGTAATTTCCCTTTCTTAATTTCAGTATATGTTAGCGCTGGTTGACATGGGTTGCCGCCTGTTAGTACTCGTCAGATGCATGAGACTGGAGCAACACCAAATGTTGACGCGCCTGATTGTCCGTTGGCGTTGTTAGATGTGGTTGTGTGGGTTGTTGTTGCATGATCTGAACAAATTTTTTAAACAAAGTAACCTTTCTTATATTGGAGAAGACCCGCCTGTGGTTGGAGACATCTCCGGCTGGATTAAGAGAGAATGCAGCCTTAGGATGCGCAATTATGCCAATGAGGAACGGTGTGACCCCGTGACAAACGCGCTGTGTCACGAGTCATCCCACACAACGCGCTTGTCACGCTCTGGCCATTATCACACTCGACCGCGTCATCGAGCCATGTCCTTCTTCAATATTCAACCAAAATCCTCATCGGCGCAGAAGAGTGCTGTCGAGCCTGCGCTACAACCCTGGGTCGAAAAATAGTAAATAAACTTGTCGGGACGGTTTGCTTGATACTCAGTCATCATTGCTATACAGCCGACCCAAAACTATCGACGATGTCTCAGCTCAGGAACACACTGTTGCTGTACTCAGGAAGACGCTTTCATCGGCCAATGTAGGCTCGAGCCGCCTCCAAAAAAATTTTGGTCTCTGATCAAACTAGCTTCCCCACATGCTGTTCTATGGGCCACCTGGTACAGGGAAAACATCTACTATCCTTGCTCTCGCCAGGCAATTATTTGGGTGGGACCAATCAAATAATCTTTGGAGCGATGTTATTGAGACGAATTTATAGCCCAGACAACTTTAAGAATCGCGTTCTTGAATTAAATGCGTCCGACGAACGAGGAATCGCTGTAGTACGCGAAAAGATCAAGAATTTCGCTCGTCAAACGCCACGCGCACAAATGGTAGCTTCGGATGGCCAAACATATCCTTGCCCCCCTTATAAAATCATTATCCTCGACGAAGCCGACTCTATGACACAAGATGCCCAAGGTGCTTTGAGACGTATAATGGAAACATATGCAAGGATAACCAGATTCTGTCTTGTTTGCAACTACGTCACAAGGTATTCGAGTACCAGCCATTCTGTAAGGCCACGAAAGACGTCCAATACCCATTCACCACTTTTTTTCTTCTAGAATCATTGAGCCACTCGCATCGCGGTGTTCTAAATTCCGCTTCACCCCACTAGACTCATCCTCGACATCCGCCCGCCTTGAGCACATTGCCTCAGCTGAAAAAGTCTCGCTCACTCCAGATGTGGTCCAAACTCTAATATCAACTTCGAACGGCGATCTTCGGCGCGCGATCACATACCTGCAAAGTGCACAACGATTATCTTCCAGCAGCGACCCGCCAACGGAGATCACTTCAGCGGACGTGCAGGAGATCGCAGGGGTAGTGCCTGACGATGTTGTTATCAGTTTCGGCAAAACGTTGGGTCTTGACATATCCAGCGGCGATGGGATGCAACTCGAGGAAGATACACGATCAAAGAAAGCTGGTACATTTGATACTGTCAAAAGGAGTGTCAAGGATCTCATGCTGCAAGGATACTCTGCCTCCCAAACACTTTCACAAGTAAGACGACTTCATTCTTCCAAAATTATAGCACTGTGCTTACGTTCGAAATATAGCTTCACGACCTAATAATAGAGAATCCTACCCTTTCCGGGCGCCAAAAGGCTTCATGCGCCCTCATTATGGCGGAGGCAGACAAAGCCCTTTGCGATGGAGCTGATGAAGAGCTTTGGATCCTCGAAGTCGCTTTACAAATACACAAAGCTCTGCAAGACTAATAGTACGCATCCATTCATTACACCTCCGTCGTTATAGATGTGGACATGAGAGCTTGGCGGACTGTCCTTCCGGTGGGGAGGTTTTTGACGAGAAATTTCTTATAGGATGGCTTTCCGTTTATGTTGTACCAACTGAGTCTTCCGCCTTTATCAATCGCATCTTAGTGAAAGAAAGGTTTCGGTTGGACTATGCTTTTCATACTTGTAGGGTCTTACTTATTTTGAGGTGTTGAAAGAAATGACACGCGAAGAAAACTTTATCATACCACAGACAATCACACATCAATCACGATTCGAAGTTCCAAAATACTGAAGCAATCAGGTTGATAATACAGACAGAAACATGAAAAAAATGACATTTGGAAACAGGGCAGGACGAAATGCCTGCTTTTGGCGTGGTCGTACAAGAAACATGAAAAGGTTAAGAACATATGAGAACAGGTAAGAAAATACATATAACACGTCAAGACCATCAACCAACTGCGCACTCCGCAATTCGACACCCCCAATTCAAAAAGCCATGTGGAAGAGCTAGTTTACCGGAGACCAGCGGTAGCCTTCTGGAGAGCGCGCTTGATGCCGAGTTGAGCTTTCCTGAGCTCATCCGCGGAAGAATCTTCGATCTCAAGCTTCTCAAGTGCACGAGCGAGCTCGGCCTCAACCTGAGCCTTGGCTCCACGCTTGAGCTTCATGCCAATTTCAGGCGAGGTGATAGTGCTCTCGACCTGGTGGACGTAGGCCTCAAGATCGGACTTGGCATCGTGGCGGGCAGAGAAGTCCTTGTCTGCCTGCTTGAACTGCTCAGCGTCCTTGATCATCTGATCAATCTCAGCAGCAGAGAGACGGCCAACAGAGTTGGTGATGCCTATAGTAAATGAATCTCAGCAAAAAGAACTGCTCTAAATCTACGAGGTGACTTACTGATGGATGCCTTGCGACCAGAAGCACGGTCCATAGCAGAAACCTTCAAGAGACCATTGGCATCGACCTCAAAGGTAGTAACAAGCTCTGCCTGGCCACGAGGCATGGGAGGAATGCCAGTGAGCTCGAATTCACCAAGCAGGCGGTTATCACGGCATTGGGTGCGTTCGCCCTCATAGACGGGGAAAGTAACGGTGGTCTGGTTGTCCTCAACTGTGGTGAATGTCCTAGACTTGTTGGTAGGAATGGGCGTGTTACGGGGAACGACGACACCGAAGACATCACCCTGCATGGCAACACCAAGAGATAGAGGAGCAACATCGAGAAGAAGAAGATCCTGAGTCTTCTCGGAGGTTTGACCAGTGAGGACGGCTGCTTGGACGGCAGCACCATAAGCAACGGCTTCATCAGGGTTGATGGACTTGTTCAAGGAGCGGCCACCGAAGTACTCAGACACAAGGGACTGGATCTTGGGGATACGAGTCGAGCCACCGACAAGAACGATATCATCAACCTTCTCGCGGGCCATCTTGGCGTCCTTGAGAACCTTGTCAACAGGCTCGAGCGTGGATTTGAAGAGGGCAGCGTTGATCTCCTCGAAACGAGCACGGGTAATGTTGGCAGAGAAGTCCTCACCCTGGTGAATAGTTAGGATCAATGGGCAAATGCTACAAAGTCACCAACTAACCTGGAAGAGCGAGTCAACCTCAACAGTGGTCTGCGTAACGCTGGAAAGTGTGCGCTTGGCACGTTCGCAAGCGCTCCTAAGACGGCGGAGAGCACGAGCATCCTCAGAAATATCGAACTTAGTCTTCCTCTTGAACTCGTTCTTAAAGTGCTCCAACAGGGTGTTGTCGAAGTCCTCACCACCCAAGTGGGTGTCGCCAGCAGTAGCCTTGACGGCGAAGACACCACCGCTAATGTTCAGAAGGGAGACATCGAAGGTTCCTCCACCAAGATCGAAGATAAGGACGTTCTTCTCCGTCTTGGATTGCTGGTCGAGACCATAAGCAATAGCAGCAGCAGTAGGCTCATTCATGATACGGAGAACATCAAGGCCGGCAATGGCACCAGCATCCTTGGTAGCAAGACGCTGAGAGTCGTTGAAGTAAGCTGGCACGCTGGCAAATAGGTTGAGCATGTGAAGCTAAGATAAACATTGTTGTATGCACTTACGTGACAACAGCCTTCTTGACGGTCTTGCCGAGCTTGGCCTCAGAGATGTCCTTCATCTTGGAAAGGACCATGGAGGATATCTCCTGGGGGCTGAAAGTCTTCTCCTCACCAAGGTAGATGACTTTGATGAGAGGAGAGCCGTCCTTCTCGACGACTTCGAAAGGCCAATGGGTCATGTCCTAGAATTTTTATTGTACGTAAGCATCCTTCCTCGACACGAGGCGGTATGTATGGCCATGCCTTTTTCACATCTGGATCACTATATCGCATGAAAATCAGAACAGAGCTCCGTTGGACAAAATCCACAAACAACTCACTCAAAGCGGCGACCGATCAGACGCTTAGCATCAAAGATAGTGTTGCGAGGGTTCATCGCAGCCTGGTTCTTTGCAGCGTCGCCAATCAGTCGCTCCTCAGATGAGAAAGCGACGTAGGACGGTGTCGTCCTGTTGCCCTCTGTAAAAAGAAGCAGAAGTAAAAACTGGTTATTCAGGTGTCCTTAGCACTTTTTTTAACCATGCACTAACGATCGTTGGCAATGATCTCGACGCGGTCGTTTTGCATGACACCGACACATCTAGGATATCGATTTAGCCTCAGCTCCAGTAGTGAAAAAACTAGGAGAAGATAATAGCTAGAGGATACATACGAGTAGGTGGTGCCAAGATCAATGCCGATGGCACCTTCGAAGAGATCTTCAGCCATTTTTTTAGTTGAGAGTGAGGATGAAAGTGAAGGAAGGGTGGTGGGAGAGTGAAGGGATCTGGATGTCCAAGCGCAAGTGAAAAAAATCAGGCCGAGACTGATTGGCAATTTTAGAAGGTTCGGCCCGCGTATCACGTGCATCACCGGTCCTGTCTCTTGCTCTCGTCCATCCATGTTCGCTGCCTCTAGAAATGCCTGTAAGCGGGCGACAAAAACATCAGTAGCTGGCAAATCAGCTGCTACACCTCTCAGAAAGGTCTCCTCCTTCAGTGGTCAGCAAGAGGAGTCTCTGGAGTCACTAAGTGAATGGACAGAGTTCCAGTCGCGTAGGCATGCTCAAAAGACCTTGGGTCAGTCAGTCAAACACATTCCACTATAGACCAAGACTGAAACAGCTACAGTTGAACATTTCGATACGTTGGGCTCTACTCAGAACCGCAAAAACACCTTCCAGCCGCACCACTCTCTTCACCGACCGCCAAAGCCTTCGCAAGCTACGCTGTCTGCATTGGTTGCGGCAGGGGCACACTTCGGACATAATGCCTCTCTCATGAACCCCAACTTCATGCCCTATGCATATGGTGTTCGTGCCGGCACTACTATGATAGATCTTGACCAAACACTACCACTCCTACGACGTGCTGCCAATGTTCTACGGGCAATTGCTGCACGCGATGGTAACGTCGTTTTTGTTGGCACACGCCCAGACTTGCGAAAGGTTGTGCAAAAGGCGGCCGAGCGTATGGGCGACCAGGGCTTCCATGTTGGAGAGCGCTGGCTTCCTGGTACTTTAACGAACAAAATGCAGGTGTTTGGTCTCGAGTCTACACGAACACAAGCCATCATTCCAGACCTGGCTGTGTTCCTCAATCCTCTGGCAAACATGCCCGCCATTCGTGAATGCGCCATTGAGCACGTACCTACCATGGGCATTGTCGATTCTAACGTCGACCCACGCATCGTTATGTACCCAATTCCGGCCAACGACGAAAGCACGCGGACAGCAGAACTCATTGCTGGTATGCTCAGCATTGCTGGCAGAGAAGGTGTAGCACTTCGCGAACAGATGGAACTGGAACGTGAGGGTATCGATGCCAGCCAGCGACAAGGAGAGAAATTCCAGGTTTTGGAACGCAATATAGAAATGCTATAATACACAGCTACTAATGATATATAATCCTATTTGTCACTTCTCCGATCGTTTTGCTCCCTGCTGAATTTCGTACCAGTATTCTGTATTCGCATACACAGACGTTAGTGATCTGGTATTCAGAAACACGCTATGAAACTCACTTTCTGCAGCATCCAACGCCTTTTCGTTGCCTTTCAGCTTGTTAAGTGTCTCGATGTATTCATCCTCTTCTACACTGTCGTACACGATCCCACCTCCGGACTGCAGATATACTGTACCATCCTTGAAGACCATCGTTCGAATTGCAATGCAGGTGTCCATTTCATCATTAGCGAAATCAAATCGGCCGACAGCGCCAGCATATACTCCTCGACGTTGATTCTCTAGCCCCTGGATGATCTCAATGGCCTTAATTTTAGGCGCACCAGACACTGTCCCAGCGGGGAATATTGACCTGAACGCATCAAATCTACAAATGAAGTCAATGAACACAGTTTCCCTCCGATAGGCAATCTGCTATACATACCGTGTCATTCCGTCACGCAAGATACCTGTAACTTGCGATGTTATGTGAATAACGTGGCTAAACTTCTCAAGCTGCATGAGCTGGTCTACTTTGACGGTTTCTGGCCGGCAGACCCTATTTACATCGTTGCGTGCCAGATCGACCAACATAATGTGCTCTGCTCGATCCTTTTCGGAGTTGAGCAGTGCCTGTCCCAGCTGGTAGTCCTCTTGAATTAAGTTCCATCAAATTAGAAAATTATATGGTAGCGGAGATATATTCGCACACACCTTCTGGCGTTTTACCCCTTTTTGTCGTTCCGGCAATGGCATGGTTGTACACCTTATTTGACTCCACCTTACATAGGGTCTCGGGACTGGCTCCCACGATCTGGATATCGCCGCAGTCAAGGTAGAACATATATGGGCTGGGGTTAATCTGGCGCAAGTGCCTGTATGCGTTGAACGGATGTAATGTTGTTTTGCGGGTCAATCTCTGAGATGGGACTGCTTGTATGATATCCCCGGCAACGATATGTTTCTTCAGAGTCGTAACGAAGCCTTCGTATCCTTCTTTGCCTACATCAGACACCGAGTCTGCTCCGAGAACGATCGGTGGCTGCTGTATCTCGGGTGTGACAGATGAAAGGAGTGTCTTCGCCAGCCGTCTCGCTTTAGATACAGCAGTAGAGTAGATGAACGACAAGTTGTCTGCAGATGTTTGATTTGGGCAGAATACGTGGGAGACGACCTTGATATTTTGGAATAGATGATCGTAAACGAGGAG
Organism: Agroathelia rolfsii; assembly: GCA_018343915.1. Classification (NCBI taxonomy): domain Eukaryota; kingdom Fungi; phylum Basidiomycota; class Agaricomycetes; order Amylocorticiales; family Amylocorticiaceae; genus Agroathelia; species Agroathelia rolfsii. The sequence continues at coordinate 1,845,894 of JABRWF010000007.1, read as the reverse complement.
TGTATCAACGAGCATGAATACTGTTTCAGGGATCCCAATGTTATCTGGCAGATACCGAGTAGTCTTTGGCTCGAAGTGATGAATACAGTCGAACGCGACATAACCAATGGCACCGCCAGTGAAGGTGGGCACTTCGGGTATTTTGACATATTGATGTGTCGAAAGTTCCCTTTGCAGAACCGTCATAGGGTCGCCAGTTATTTCTTCTTCAGGACCAGTCTTCAAGACCTTCAAAGGGTCTATTAATATATTAATACCAGTGATGAACTTGAGTAATCAAAATAAGTAGAAGGTGCACCTGCGCCTATGAAACTATATCGAGCAAGATTTTCACCCGCAATGACAGACTCGAGCAGAAAGCTGTATTTGGAGTGTTTGGCTATGCGTAAGTAAGCCATAACTGGCGTGATGAGATCTGCAGGGAGCTCGACGAAGATGGGGACACAATTCCCTCTTTTTTCATCCAAGATCAATTTCTGGATGGTTTCCAGAGGCGGAAATGCCTGCAAACTCTATGATTTCATCTAGCTTAGTTTACTTGAAATCTTCTCGAGATGAATCACGTACTTGTGGATCCATGGTGGACTAGGAACGAGTGTCAATGTTGGTGGAACGACTCGACTGGCTGGGGCTCCGAGAAGAGATGTGTAACTGCCAAGTAACTGTAACGGATGTGACCGATACTCATGGAATAATCTGGCTGAGCTGCCAGTGGGGTAACATGTTCCCAGAAACAGGGGTTGTTAAGACCTTTGTAAGCTAGGCAAAATGGGACAATACAGTCGAACCCCTGATAGTCCATACAGTCGATTTCCTCTAAAGGTATGCTGATTGATGACGCCAAGATAATATGCACTTTTTGAGGGAGTGTGCCCTGATAGGGCTTCCGAATGTCTACTGGAAGAGTTTTGCCCGCCATAGTGGTGCAATCACCAGTCTCTATAAGCAAGGGATCGGACAGCCGGTTTCACCGGCACACCCTATATGGTAGGATATGGCATTACCGATCTACTAACACACGGGATATCTCCTTATATGAAAATGCATTATTAGAGCGTCGGGCGTAAATGAATTTTATGCCTTTTGCGCTCCTTCCCCCCGCATACCAACCTGGTGACGCCAAGAGTTGACGATTTATGAGAGATTATGCATTGCCAAAGCTATGTCTTTAGAGGGGGTCGACTGTACCCCTGTCTGCCCTTAACCCCCCCCCCCCCTACCCTATAGTGTCATGGCACTACGGAATTCGTATACATACAGGGAAAACTGGTGCATAACGCATAATTCCCTATTTACCTCCGACCCCTCCTAATCTATAGTCTTATTTGGAAAAGATTTCATTTTTTGCCTAAAGCCAGGCCCGACATTACGAAATGCCAAATAAGGTGAGTCTAAGATCATCAAATATCCCTTACCATTTATAGCTATCGTGTTGGCTGTGCATCGGTGGTGAGTGAGTTGTAGGTAGGGACATGGATTGAAGGCTGTATTTGTGAAGCTCCAAGAACCAACACCAGAAGCATAAATGTAGAGTTCCCCTCTTAATCTGTATGAATGTCTTGACACTACCGATCACTATGAACTATCAGGGGTTCGACTGTAGTCCAACCGTTGCAGTAACACAGCCTTCTCCGGGATTGTTCCGGAGTCCGTCTGTTGTGAGCTCATCATCACCACTTGCAACTTGTCCCTCAAGATGATTACACCCCGTTTCAGCTGTAGTCAAAACGAAAAATCAGTCATAATATCAGTCTACTGTCCTGCTATTCGTGTACGTCCGCAACTATTCGTCTGTGCGTTTTTCGATCTTCTTTCAACGCGAAAAAAATTAGTAGGCTGCAGAAGTCGAGATCAATGTCGACGAAACACTATTTACGCTCAATGTCAATCCATATTATCTCCGACTCAACTTCTCTCACAACCTACTCGAAGATGATGAATCATCAGCAAAATATGACGGTAAATCAGGCTACTTGACTGTTACCCTCACCAAGGAAGTGCCGGGACAAGAGTTTAGAGATCTGGATCTGTTGGCCAAACTCCTTGCCCCTAGAAAGACAGAGGTTGCGCCAACCATCGAAGTTATTGGGCAGGAAGATCATAGCATACAGGATGAGACAAGTACGATAACAGATGGCGTTGAAAATCTAGGCCTGGAAGATTCAGATATACTGGAAGGTGAGGGTGTCTCTTAGGTTAACTTTCTTCAGAGTTGAAACGATTTTCCTTAGCGGCCGAAAACGATTGGCAGATCAAGCAAGAGGTTCCCGGACCTCCGTCATCTTTGAATACCGCAGTCCACAAATTCTACGGTTTCTTAGACGCATATTCCGGATACTTTACTCATGTCACGCATACCGAAAATGAAATTAATGAACTCGGTGCCGAGGCTGAGACCTCATCTCCAGAATATCGAAGGCAGCTGAGACTCAAGCACGAGGAAGCCAAATGGGATGAAGAATACTACATGTATGCGTGTTCATTCCAGGTCTGCTAGACGATTGAGCATTAATCACGTTCATCAAGGGCGGACTATGCGGATGATGAAATGATACAAGAGCTCATGCATTGGAAAGTACCTTATCTAGGGAATGCTGAAGAGTTTGTATACACGGAAAAAGAAAAAGAAGCGATGTTAGGATTGCCCCGCAAAGAATGTTGGTAACTTTTCATTGCAGTTGGCCCGTCACTAATCACTCTTCAGATCTGGCAACGCCTACGCAAACGCATTATTTATATCTCACATTACTCACCCTCCTTTTCTCTTATGCTTACGAAACACGCACAACACAGTGTGATCCTACACCAGAGAGCGCATGGACCCTATGCTCTCTGACACCTGCCTTTAGTGCGCTGGACCCAGCACCTTACCATGAGCTAAACAAATACTCTTCGTCGGCTTTGACATTCACAACTGCGGAGATTAACGCAACGCTTGCCACCTCTTATCGACGATCCTTCAGTTTCCCATTATACCGATCATGGGCTCTAGCAGAACGCTGCCGACGGGATGTTGCGCAAATCCTAGGTCAAGGAAAGCGGCTCGTCGCGCGTTGTCTACTGGGCATGAAGGATATTCTGGATCATCATGAGGTCTATTATGTCTACAGTAAAATATGGATCGATGACTTTTGCACCTGGATTCAGGCTAATGCATCGTAAGATTTTTATTCTTCACTATGTATCGCCTCATTGACGAATACACCTGTTTATAGCGACGATTTGCTTCAATCTTTATCTGCTGCTGTTTCCAACTCAACAATCACAAAGAACGATATTGGCTGGGATCTCAAGAGTCTGGAAGATGCTGCGCTTGCAATAGACTCTAATGATAGTTGCGAAGAGGACAGCGATGATGAATAGATAGATAGGTTAATTAAAATCACATGACCGCGATTGCTTCCGCTGGCCCTATTGTCCGACGCGTTTGGCGATTGACTGTGTTGTGATTGATGGTGAATGTCTGAGTCCGGCCCAAAGGGGCCAGATACGAATACTTCTTTACATCTGCTTTGTTGGATTTAATGTTGTTTCCCGCCACACGCATGTCCTTGCCTCGTTACAGCTAGACGAATATACCGGAGGATCTCGTATGAACCAACCAGCTGGTGTAGGTCATGATGCGGCTCTGGGTCAGGAGGCGCCATCGCAGTCACCGGTCCATCCGTTACTTGATTTCAACGCCACCAACTTCGACGTGAATCTATTTGATGAAACGGTCAGAGCCGTCTTCAATGAGACCGGATGCAAGGCATGCTCGCCTGTATTTTCAGACTTTGCATTACCTAATATCTTAAGCAGCAACAAGAGGCACAACAACTTCTTTCGCTATTTCAAGATCATGTGGATGCATGGTTAAGAGTGCCGGATATATTTGAAAAGTCTTCAATCCCTGAGTCAAAGGTGCGACATCTGCTTGAGAAACAAAAGTGTTTCCTTTCTTAAAACGAATATAGTTCATTGCCATGCAAGTCCTCGCTATCTTGATTGCCACCCGATGGAAAACTATGCCAGATGGACAAAGAAGAGGTATTGTCATTTTATTTTATCTTTACGTACGTCATACTATATTTTAAATTGCTCAGGTATTCGTAGCTTTTTGATCAAAGCTATGAAGCAAGTTGCTTCTGACCATGCCAAACTTCGCGAAGAGAACTTCTTGGCGAGCAAAATCAACACTGCCCTCACTGAAGTGTGTTCGCATAAACGACCCGTGGATTAAGATCTCTGCTGACAATGATATCACACTAGATTGTAAAACAGGATTGGCCGCACAACTGGCCGAATCTCATCCCGGAGTTGCTTTCCTATGCGCGAATTAAGTCCAGCATGTGTGAAAATGCTATGGTGTTTCTCCGTACACTATTCCAAGACATTTTTGACTTTTCTTCGGGGCGCATCCCGGCTGCAAGGATTAATAAAATGAAGGAGCAGCTCCTAGCGGATTTCCCTGAAGTGTTCGAATTGATTATTCATGTTTTGGAGAAATCGCAGGAGGAAAGCTTGGGGTTACGAACGCTTGAGACGTTGTATACACTCCTTAGCTGGGTTCCAATTAGTGAGTCTGTCAATAATCCGAAAAGTCATCCCACAACAACTGTTCTTCAGATTATATTTTTGAATCTAGCTTAATTGACGTATTACTTCAACGGGTATGTTATGACTTTGATATTTCATACTACCGAGAGTTTATCTAACTAGCAAATAATGAAGTTCCTCGAAGTGCGTACGTTTAGGACCCTCACAACCGCGTGTCTCGCAGAAATCGTGTATTTGGAGCCCGGCGTTCATGAGCATGATGTCAAGCTAACTCATCTTGTCCAACTATTTTTGTCCTCCTTGGATCGTACTCTGTCACCTGACATCAATCTTGCTCAGGTAACCTGGGTTCAATATGATGATTTATGAATATTCACGATCATCACACTAGCATTATGTCAATGCGAAGCGTCTTGACAGTCAAATGTACGCTGCCAATTGCGCACGACTGTTGGTCAATTACCTTACATTGCATGGTACACACCTTGAGACATCTGACGATCTCTACTGGCTAGAGCACGCGCACGCGTGGCTCCTCAAGTTTACGGCTATTCCGGAGCAGGATATCTTCAAATTATGCATTACTTATTGGCTAAGACTGGGTAGAGGGCTTTACCAAGAAGTATTGAATGCGCCTCTTGCCCCCGACGGGTTGGTTCCTGGCCTGAGTATGAGCGGTAGTAGGCAAGAAACACGGCCAGTAGAAGGAAATCCTGCTAACGCAACTCGCAACGCAATGTATGCGGTCATCCTCACAAATTTACGTGTACTCCTGACCGAAAGAATGGTAATACCGGAAGAGGTTAGCTGCTGCATTATATTTCACTTTTATTATTATTATTAACTCTAGATTGGCAGACTGTGACCATGTACAACGAGAATGATGAACTTGTACATGATACCATTCAAGACGGCGATGGTGCTATACTATACAGGAACTTGAGGGAGTTATTGATAATATTAACGCAACTTGACGTGGATGACATGGAAGATATTTTACTGGAGAAAATCGCCAAACAAGTCGATGGAAGTGAATTTAGTCCAAATAATTGCCGTTCGATTTGTTGGGCTATTGGAGCAATTGCTGGGGCGATGAGTCAGTCATTGTTCGTCAGGGCTTTGTATCTTCCTTTTTTAGTAACTCGACCTCCAGATCAAGAGATCGAGACGCATCTGGTATTCAATGTTCTCAAGGATCTGTTGGCTTTGTTTCAAGCTAAGAAAGGGACTCGTCGAAGCGTCGTTATCGCCACTTGTATTCTCTATATTGTCGGACAATATCCACGTTTTCTCAACGCTCACACCGAATTTCTCCAAAATGTTGTACTCAAATGCCTCGAGTTCATGCGGTCGACTGATTCTAGTAAGTGCCGTGCTGTTTCTTCCCATTTCAAGCTGACTGATACCGCAAATCCCCTTTCTCTTCCTGATAGGTGTCCGCGACTTGGCCTGTGATACATTTGTGAAGATTTCACGCAGCTGCTGTACTGCATGTACCTCGTCATTACCTGTGGTCAAACAGCCTATTATATTGCAAATTTTGTACACGCAGTTTGAAATAAATTTCGAGAAAACATCAACGTCCCAGGTTGGTCTTCCCCACCCTTGCGTATAGATCAAAATTAACTGATGAATGTGTTACGAAGGCGGAACGCGTTTATGAGGCGCTTGGTAGATTAATTATAGCCCGGCAAAACCAGGCAGAGTTACAAAAAGATCTGGAAAGGCTAATGGCCGGTCCGAACAGTACCGTAAGCTATTTGGTTGTACAAAATCTCATTATCTTATTGCTAAACAAAGAATCTACAATCTAGTGGGATACTCTCATGACCCAGGCTGGAGAAGCGGGAAAATTATTCCAGACAAATGAGGCTATCACTGCGATTGCCCGTTGTTTTCGCCTGAACGTAGCCGTATGTAGAGCATTTGGAAATGCATTCCTGCCACAGATTGGCCGCATCTATCTTGATATGCTAGGCCTCTACAAATCCGCATTAGAAGCGATGAAAGCCACGGCACGTCAAGGGCCTCAGCCGACGGAGGAAAGGATGAGACGTATGTTGCGCCTGCGGGGTGTAAAAGTGGAGATTCTGAAGCTGGTTGAGGTGATGTTTATCGAGTGCGACGATGTTGCATCGTTAAACACAATCTTCTTGCCTCCACTTCTTAATACACTGTCGCTTGATTATGCTGGAAGTACCCCGAGCTTCAGAGAGGCGAACGTGCTTCGCGCATTGGGCGCTGTGTCGGCCAGACTAAAAGTAGGCTTCATGGCACTCACTAGCGTTGCACCAAGCTCAGACATTCTTGTTACAGGAGGCACTCTCTTCGCACGTGCCAGAGATATTCATGTCCTTTGTTGTCCCAACAGTGAACATGATCTGTGAAGATACAAGCTCCTATCCAGAGCATCGTATCTGGCTGTATGATATCTTGCGAGTGATTAATTTGTTCTGCAATAAATGTATGTCTACCTTGGCCAAGTCGACTTTTACCCCTGATATACAACTTCCCTTCTTCAGCATTGATACATTTGACTCAGGATCAATTCCAGCTTCTTATGAGGACGATATCTTGGGGGATGAGGACGCCCATGCGAGAGGTCACTGAACACAGTTTTAATTGTGAGTTACTATAATATAAGCCTATACTAAATTCAATACTTACTCGCCCTTGGGTACCTTCTCTATCGATGTTTATTAACCAGTGGCTTTAGAACTCCTTGACCATATTTCGAGTCAGAACCGGGAGTTCACAGCTAAATTTTGGGAGATGTACTTTGACATCTATATTTCAGACACACTTTCCGTCCTATGTGACGAGGACTTCAGCAGTACATTCACACTTCAGATCTCGTTGCTGGCACGTTCATTCCAGGCTGTAAATGCCCTTCCTGGTCGACTCTTCCCCGGCACTAGCAGGCAGAAAGAAACAACAACGAATGTGGAGTATTTGCAACGATATTCCGTCGCCATGATTATGAACGTCATGCCTTTCATGCAACGGTGTGTTCCATTCCTCTTGTTGCTCGCGATGAAGCACAGACGGGCTACCGTCGTCATCCTGGTCGTCATAAACGACTATGAAAAGAAAGGTCATATTCATTTTTCCTTTTTCTTTTGATAGAACACGAGTGGAGCGATTGTTGCAGGACCTGCAGGCTCATCGGAACGATCTCAAGCAATTCGAAGCCACATTCCGAGAATTCCTCGTCGACTCGCACGAGATCACTCTAGTAGCTGCTCCCATTGCCACTGACGACAGCGCCTCCATTGTCAAGGCCGGACACCACGGAGAGAAGCCGGTCCAGTCTGAGGGCTAATGACGCCGATACACGTGATCCACACAAACACCTTACACCATGTACTTCTTTCCCTCCCTTCATCCATTTTCTCAGCAAAATGCAGATGGACGTCTCTGAATAGTGAAGGACGTTTGCGTAAGTGACACGGAAAGTCACTTCGCACACGCCTTGTAAGGCTCAGCGTCGTGTAGGTTCCCAAGCCTTTTAGCATGTCGCAATATTTCCGTCTTTCTGTATCGACGACTATAGCATGCGATGAAAGTCTTTACGCGCAGTTTAGCCGGGCTAGCTATTATGATTATTTGATTACATGTATTGATACCACAAACAATATCTTCCATATTCATGCTATTCACACTCCAAGTTCTCTAGACTAGAAGATATACAGTCGAATAGACTCCGCATTTGCCAGAATAGCAGAAACCGACACCAATGGCAGGCGGCAGTAAAGTTTACGCCACTATTGATACACACTGATGGTGTATAAGCCGCAACACATGGTAATGGGGCCAGTTTAGCAAGAATCTCTATTCCATATCATATTGTATCCAAAGATTTTCTAGACTATCGAACCATTGAAACAATATAAAGGCTTGAGCTGAAGGTTCAAACTGTATTACAATGTATACAACTGGTGTACTATCACGTTATCCTTCAGTATTTTTGCACAATATATGCGTCTACACTTGGCAATCATGACAGCATCTGGTCTGGATGTAATAGGTGTTGTGACTACCTTGGTAGTTTACGAATAACTCTTTACTCATGTGGGGTGTTGCTATTATCACATCTGTTATATGACACTTCGATATTAGTACTCCAAAGTTGGACAGTTCGCACAGCCCAAGTTAAACGCTCGTAGTCATCGTCGGGAATCATACCTATTCCATCTCCCGAACCGGATCTTTGATTCTGATTTCTTATTATTTCTCAGCCCCGGACTCGTAACACTAGCACAATATCGGGGCTTTGTCGGGTGATGGCGATGATACGCTCGTAAGCTATCGTGATATGTTAAGTTGCCCGTGCGTGTATAATACTTCAGACACGAGTACAGCATCGTGCATTTGTCATGTCGCCAGCCAGCAAACTCTGAGAGAGAAAGAAGGGAAACAGTGACAAACAATCTAGATGGAAGCATGCGGTGCTGTGTGCATGCAGTAGCCCGATGATCACTGGCATGATCCCGACTCGGAGTACATGAGCGTCAAGACGTCAAGGCCGTAGTCACAGGGGCGAGATTCCACCGCCCTACATCTGGAAGACTGTAAAAGGAAGGAGCAAAAAAAGTGGAACCGAATCTCCGACACCGCAGAAGAATGTGTTATTTATACCATGCACACAACAAATCAGACACATACAGTACAGCCTGCGGTATTGAGCGCTGGATGCGCTGAGTTGTTGCGGAATATAGCAATAGCGAATGGCACGGAGGATTGTCTAGTGACCACATGTAACACCACCATCCGGGTTCCGGTAGATCATGCATACCAGTGGTTAAAACACGAACGACCGATATTCTTCGAAAAATATACAAAACTGGAAAGCACTGAAGGGTGAGTAGTGTAACCGTCTTGACCATCACCACCATCAATCCGAAAGCGGCAGCACATTTTGATATATGCGTGAATTCATGCACATCTGTGTCAGTGTGACAAAGGGCTTTGATGACAATATATACTATATGTACCCCGTAAGGACGATTGTGGATCGACAGGGTGTTGTCACCACGAACGAGATGCCGCAGTCCGCGAGATTCTCGTGAGCACTAGTAGCGGACTTCCGTATCACGGCGCGCCGCATCATCACACATGGTAACTCGAACATGTCAACGTCGTTGTCAACAAAAACGGTGACAATGATGACATCTGAGTTGCTTTTCTAAAGTAAAATGGAGAGAGACAAAACACGGACCCGATAAACATCTGCGCAATCCATAGGCGACGCACGGCACCGGAAATTGAGAATAATAATGGGGGTACACTGCACCCAGAGTAAGAAAGAAAAAGAGATCCGAAATTGTGGCAAAGTAGGAAAATTGATCCGTGTTTTCTGATCGTTTGTGATGATGCAACAGCCCAAATGATATAATTCGTGACAGCCGACTAATACCGGATGAAAAGCATTCGAGTGCATGTGTCATGTCTTTTTATTTCTTCTATACTAGGTAGCTGCGCGCGTTTGAGTTGTTGCGGGTGCAATTGATATGCTGCGATCGTCAAGTAAACCACATGTCAAAAAATCAAAAACCCGAGAGAAAGGAAGAAAAAAAAAAAGAAGAAAAGAAGAAGAAGCTTGCCCGTGACGCCACTAGATTGACCAATTTTTTTTTGTCCAGACAACATCACGAGCTCGCAGCCATATTAGGAAAGACCTGGCTAAGCCCGATAAACAACGGGGTAAATTCCCCAACGTCAAAAAAGAACTTCCATTACCCAGCCCGCCCATAACGATATTGATAATGACAATTCACCAACATCATTCCATCGGTTCGCACGGCAGGATAGTAAGCTTCCTTTCTCAGCATCATGCCTATCTTCCTAATGGACTAATGGTCAAATGAGGGTTGTGTAGATGATCCCCTCATTGTTCTGTTGTTGTTTTTAACCTTGACAAGAAAGCAAGACGCGTTTGCATGGTGATTCACTGGCATACGCCACCAGTCGTTTTTAGTATTTTCTTTTCTTTTCTGGGTCACCCTGCATGTTGTGCACACTGCTACTCTGACGACATGCACGCGCTATATTTCATTGGCACTCAGCTTGTCCTGTCTTTTTAGCTTCTTCTCTTTACCCATCCGTTTCTATCTAATTTTTTAACCAACACCGGGCCGCCTGGCCCGTGCGCTATGATCCATCCCATTCAGCTTTAGTAGAACACATGGGGTAAATAGTAATGGGCAGGGAAAGAAGGGAACACTGGTTAGAGATAAAGAAGCACCTCGGGGGCCGAGACTCGGAAGGATAATAATGATCGACTTGAGGCCTCCTAAGCCATCCAGCGTGTCCAAAAAAACTCAATTCGGAAGTCCCATGGTAATCTCAAGCCAAGGCAAGTAAAGTTCGAGTGTCGATCGTATCTATGCCAATGAATATTCATCTACTCATCGTTGTCAAGAGATTTGAGACTACAACAGGAAATGAAATCGTTTTAGTACGTATTAGTTCCACTAGAAGCTAAAGACAAACGGTAAATAATAATAATAATGAGAATAACGAGGTTCAAGTTGGCAGGATGACGAGGCCGAACAGCCTTAGGATGGATCTATATAATTCACTGGCGTCCATACTGCACAGCCTGGCTATCTTGCGTTAGATGAATATTCAATGCGACAACGCCATAAAGGATAACGCTACAATGCTCCAACTGAATACATCGGATTGCATCACCATGAACTCTGATATACACCGAATTGTGTGGACTAACCATTTACATGTAGTGATACGGACGCTAAGTCGCTTTAGATGAAAATCATGAATGCACCTGTGTAGGATACGGTGGATACCACACATACACACGAGCTTCTCTCCAATGGTTTACTATGTAAGACGACAACTCAAATAGTCGTAGTCTGTCTGTATTAGGACTCCAGCGGCCCTCTGAATCCACCGCTATATTGACACATTGGCAGCACGCCACGGCTTACAGACTACTACTGATTAATTAATAACCGGCGACCGCTACCCGGAAACTTGAAGGGAGAGAAGGTAAGGATCTAACATATTAGCGCTGTGGCTCGCTATTACTATTCAATGGTAATTAAGACTGTTACGTATAGTCAACTGCACGTAAATAGCTTTGATACATCTTTCGAAACGACAGTCGTACAGCTCCACCCCTGTACATGTCCGAATAGGCTTGCTTAGTGCCTTCACATGACCGTGCGCGCTATAGGCGGCAGCTTCCGTGTTGGATAGACAAAAATATGGGCATGCTCATCGGTGTTACGCTATACATTCATATAAGCTGAGACACCCAAAATTGGATACTATTGCGAATTTATGCTGCTGCTATATAGTTTATGTACAGATACTATAGCTAGAAAATGGGGTAGTAAGCTGGGGGAGAAGAGAAATAGATGTAGATGCCGTTGTTGTTGTTGTATGTGTATCGGGTGTATGTGTGTATACTGCATGTGGTTAATGTCGCCCAAATGGAGAATAATGCACATAGGACGATGTGCACGCGGTACAGAACTGGAACACAGAAAACATACGCAAAGAATGGCCCTTGAAAAAGAAGAGATATACTGAATGACCTGTCTGCCTTTGATGCTGAGATTCCAATAGAAGGAGATGGATGCAGAGAGAGAACAAGGCGGACCAAAAGAGAAAACAATAGCCGGCAAAGGCCGCATGCGGGCCTAATGATATGCATAAGATATCGATATCAACACCCTCGAATCATCCACACATACCCGCACATGATCAGGCCAATGAATTATTGCTCATCGGCAGTAGTCACACGGGCTTTGCTTCCAGAGGGGACAACATTGAATCCGCTCTGGCCAAGGTCGGCAGGGAGCGTCGCCGTGTCGTCGAGCTGCTCGTTCAGCAGGCCGTGAGCTTCTTCCTCATCTGCGCCTGGCTCAGCTGCTTCAACGTACGAGGCAGGGTGAGGGATGCATGGCGGTGCTTTGACGAGATCGTTGAACCAGAACTAAATAAACGGATAGAAAAAAAAAAAAGTTGAGATGAAATCAAAATGATAAAACAGAAATATGCAATGAACTGACAGTGCCATAACTGCACGAGCAAATGTCAAGAGATAAGCGATAAGAACAAGTTCATACGTCAGCACATGTTATCCGCAGTATGTGATATAAAAAAAAAAAAACATACACAAGTAGTGAGAAGCCAGCGACCTGCAATACCGAGATTGGCCAGACCAAAAACTCCCAGCCGAGTGCAAGCGACACAACCCAGATGGCGAGCGTACGGCAGGTATCGGTTAGACTGCGTGCTGTAGCACTCACGTGGCGCGTAACGGAAAGGCCGAAGAAGTTGAAGAAGGCAATACTAAGAGCGACAACAACACCGGACCAGAGTACGGAAGGGGTGTAGATGGTTTGGTTCCAGCCGCGCCTGATATCGAAGAAGGTGCTCTTCGAGGCCACGGCGGGAATGGCGAGGATGGGCGTGAGGAGAAGGATGGTAATAAAACCGAAGAAGCCTGGGTGAAAAAAGAAGAGAAGGGGTTTTGTATGTATTAGTAAGGACTTGCCATGATGACCGGGAAGCCCATTCATCGCACTTGCCTTCAAGACCGACGGCGATGAGGGGTGGGACAGCATATTTGCCCATGATCTTCTCTTCAATGACGAATTGGGCAGCGGTGCTGAGAATAGAAAGCAGAAACCCAAATCGATATGTGATATGGAGATGAGCGCCTATGCATCTTGGAGACAGCGATGAAGAGAAAGGAAGACTCACAAGACCTGCGCAAAAAGAATGAAGAAGACACCTGGAGAGTGTAAGGAAGCAATTAGCCAAGAGAGAAGATCATAAAAAAAGAAGCATCTGTCAACGAGACTAGAAGCCCGTCGATTGAATTGAATGAGGAAAATCGAGATGTCGGCAGCTTACCCAAAACAACGTTGGTTGCCTCCGGCTTTTCGCCTGCTTCCGAAGCTGTCAACACGGCGGCCGCGCGTGATCCGAGGGCAGAAAGCGTGCCCGCCACGAAGCCGGCCTCTTGGTCATCCTGAATAGTTTCCTTCACGAGCGAACCGCTAAAGCCAACGAGCGTGACACCGGCCATGACTGTCACAAGCGCGATCCATCTACGGAGAATAGAGCAGCGGGTGAATAAACATGATCTAGAAGCGGCCATGCAGAGATGAGGAAACGAGTAGGGAGCTATAACTCAACTGGTAGAGCCATAGTCTTCGCCGCAAAAACACGACAGAGAACGCGCCGACAAAAAGGACAAGCGCCCCACGCGTCATCTGGTAGATCGAGACCGGCGTATATAGGAGACCAACCATCATGAGCTGAAACGGGCATATCAGTAGTCTGCCATAGATTGCAGCCGAGGAACAATCAGACCGTTGTGCCCGTAAGATCGCAGGCAGCCGGAAGCCACATCAGGAGAATGGACCAGCCGTGGAGGCCATGAGGCTGGTCCTGTTTGGCTCCTGCGCCGTCGCTGTTGTCGTCATCATCATCCGTCAGACGGAGAGGCGCGGTTGATTGACGCTTGCTGGCGAGCCACGTGTAGATCACAGGCAAGAAGCCTGAGTAGGACGATAGTTTCAATGAGCTAATGAGAAGTTAATTCTAGTATGCACGCACATAGCATTTCGCCGACTGTAGAATGAAGCCATGAGTTAACGGTGTGATATGAAAAGAAAGGAAAGAAAACCCACGGAACATCTGTAATGTTTGAAGCACTGCGTCGCACATGCGTACGAACTATTAGCCAAGCAACAAGGCTAGCATCCTCGGCTCATACGTACCGGGCTGTTCGTACAGTACATGATTCTTGGGATTAGGGTCGTCACAATTCTCGACGCATTGCATGTCCTGGGTAAAATGACATGAGACATGTGCTGTGAGATAGAACAGCTTGCTCTTCTATACCTGGTATTTACTCCAGAGAGAGTTGCATGCGCCCTGTGAATGGATGGGTGAGTACACTGGCAGGAGGAAAAGCAGCAGACAAAGACGACGGACGGTGAGGATCATGCCTGTGATGAGTGTGGAAACATAGAGCCTCGACGACGCAGAGGACGACGAGGGCATGGTGAGAGTGGCAGGGGAGAGGAGGGGAGATGCAGGGGGCGCTGTCGAGTAGTGTGGTGCTGCTCTGGCTCTGGTAGCATCGCAGTAGCGCGCCGAGGGAATGCCAAAAGCGGAAATAGGTGGCTTAGGCTGGTTTAGGCTGACTAAGCATGGCTTAAGATGGCTTAGGGCCAGAGAAGTTACATAGTGCTATATGGTACATCACTTGGGTCGTATTTATTCCCACATGCAGCTGCATCGTTCGCCTGTTCTCCCCCTCTCTCACCCTCTGCTGCCGTCGCCGCTGCTCACTGTTGAGCAGCCCCCGTTTGCAAATGCATCTTCTGCTCGCTAGCTCTAGAGGCAACAAGGGTGGCCGCTTCTTTCCTTACACTGGCTTTCTCGGCCTTACCCCAGTCAAAGTCGAGGGTTGTGCGTCCCCGCCCATCTTGAACGTTCTATCCATGTTCTCATGTCTATTATTTTGCTCTTCATTAATTAGGTGTACGCACTATGCTTGATGAGGATCGCAAGACTCTCCTTTCCAACTCGATTACTGTCTACATCCGATGTCTCGAGACCCGTGTCGGCCGTGTCAGTAACACACACACATCCACGCTCGTAGAATTCAAACAGACACTATGGTCAAAACCCTCTGATGTCCCATACGAAGCCCTCGGTGATCTCGAGATCCCCTTCAAGTTCATCCTTCCCTCCAACATCGGCGGATACAGCACTGCTAACTTCCAAGATTACCGAGTATTTTGGAGAATCGATGCTGGTTAGTATTCTTTTTCGTATGCATGTAGGCTTGAAACTGATGTACCACCATTGCTAGTACTAGAACACATACCTGTACCAGCGGTAGGCTCACGACAGATGAAATCATTCGAGATCCCGCTCGTGCGGTACGATCTTCCGCCCATCACGCCTACCACTTCACCCCGGTCGTCATTGAGTCCCGTGTTAGATTGTCAGACGTCAAAGCCCCGCGCCCCCGTCTTGGACTACTCGATCACCTCGCCAAGACAACCGGTGGCGCCACTCGATGAAGTCTCCGTCATCGTTCACATCCGTCCGCGTGACAAGGATATCTCAATTCGGGGCGCAAGCCTCTTGGTCGAACGCCGTTTAACGCTCAAGGAGACTGCGCCTGGGCCTCCATCGACAGCTTCATCAGTATCCTCAACAAGCACTATGGCTTCGACGTCGCGCGTGCCCGGCCCATCCTCACGACCCTGGACGTCGCCTGGACGCCCCACCGGCACGGCATCGATAGCTTCTTCGCAGACTCTGCTGCCTGTCGGTTCGCGTGCGAGCCTGCTCATCGCGTCAGAATCCTACACGACTAGCGTTGCTGCCAGCTCTTTTTCCCTTGCCTCTTCCGACGCCACAACAATCACACCAGATGATTTGCGACCGCTCCTTGCCGCACCAAGCGAGACACCAACGAACCTCTTCCCCGCCTCAGACGCACCCCCAACCGGCGCACCGCCCAAGACGGTCATCATGACCGTTGCAGGAGCTGAACCCACGGGCCGGTTTAGCCGTGACGAACAAACAGATGTCTGGTCCAAGACCATCACGCTACAGTGGCCTGCGGCTAAATCGCATAGTCGCTGGGCGATTGGTGAGACGCTCAATACGGGGATGGCCTCTGTCCGGTTCTGGATCAAAATCAAGGTATGTGTGTCATGCGTGTTCTGTTTGACTTCGTATCTTTGTGTATCCATGTGGTGACACGGATCAGATGGTCAAATATTTTGCCACGCCGCATCATTATCAGCCCTTTCCTCCCTTTTTGTGTCTTCTCGGGCTGCCAAGCCTGTTGTTGCCACCACTTCTTTTCATTCGTGGTTACTTGTTATACATCTTTTCTTGATGTCTTTTGATATTCATGATCATTGATGCAAACAAACAAGAAATGATATGATGATACTAACTAACTCATACACAGGTCATTGTTTCTTCCCCCACGGGCACAGAAACGATTGAACTCGACGAGCGTGAGCTGTGCGTCGTCTCGACAAACGAGGCCGACCGCAAGGCGGCCATTGCTAGATTTGCCGAACTGCAGGATAGCTTCCGCGCGCGGTCGCAGTCGCGTTCGCCGCGCACCACAAGGCGTGGTGGTGGTGAGCCCACCGAACGGGAAGAGGCACCTCCCTTGCCGAAGACTCAGGGCAGGCCGGTTACGGCCCACGGCGCCTCTTCGTCGTCGTCGGTTGCTGGCACGCCTGAAAACGCTACCGCTTCTGGCAGTGGAAGCGGGAGCAGTGGGTCCCGCAGAAGCAGCAGCAGGAAGGCTGCTGGCAAATCTGGCAGCAGCGACGCTGTCGCCCACAGTGGCCCCTCCTCGACCCACCGTCAGAAGCGTCCACATACCTCCGCCGGAAGCTCGCCCCCTCACCATTCCTCCGACTCGGGACCATTCGGCTTGTTTGGGAAACGGTCCAGGCTGTCGGCTGCTGCCAACGGTGTTGTTGCTCCGGAGGTATCAAAGCCGGATGGTGCCGGAAGTATTGAACCTAGTGATGGGCACACCGGCGCGTTTTCCTCTTCATCATTATCTTCGACCTCGTCTTCTGCTTCTTCAGGACGGAAACCGGATACGCAGCGTATGAAATCGCTGGCCCGGACCGAGTCCGCGAAAAGTGATATGAGTGTGGATGGTGCTCATCATCCGCATATGATTCATGGGCAGCGGCATGAGCAACAGCAGCACCAGCATCGGCATCAGCCTCAGTCGGCTTGGTGGCCCATGGCATCGCCTAGTTCGTCGACTGGTACAACTGCTACGACCACGACGATGAGTAGCGCGAGCAGTATGCATGATGGTATGCACACAGACACGAGCGCCTCTAGTCTCGCGGACGTCGTGGATCATCATGATGCTCGTGCCGTCAGCAGCAGCCACAATTTCAATAGCCGCAGCCGCAGTAGCAGCAATAATAGCAGCAAAGTGCGTGCGTGGGAAGAAGTGCAGCACCAGCGCATGGGTGCCCCGACAAGCAATACTGCTACTCCCAGCAAGAGCCGAAAGGGCATGTTTGGCCTTGGGAAGATCAACAAGCTCTTACGCAGAGGAAATTCGCCGCCAACATGATGATCTATCCATCTCTTATTTCCTTTTTTTCCCTTTTATCCTCGCTGTCTTGTGTTTTGTCCGGATTTTCCTCTTTTCTATCTTCCGCCAGATCTTACTTTGTCGCATCGCATCCATTGCTCCTTATGATCGACTTTATCGCTATTCCGTCACTATCATCATTGTCTTTGTCACTGTGATTGCCATATTGGCTATGGCAACAACGACAACTACAATCACCGCATACAACAACGTGCAATTTCCTCTGGACTCTCTTGCATTTATTAACCAACGCGATTACTAACACTTACCTATTATCCATGTCATACACATTACCCATCCATTCTTCGTTCTTCTTTTTCCCACTCCCCCCCCCCCCCCCCCCCTTGTTAGACATGCATTCATGTTTCCGCCCTTTTGTTAAAAAAGCTGTAATGTATTTTCTTCGTCTCCCTCCCTCCCTATCCTCACTTCGTGCTCACAACAAGTAGCCCACGTTGTGGTATGTTGCTACGCTACCACTTTTTTTTCGCCGCTTCATACATCTGGATTTCATACATTTTGCTGCCCCTTTCCCTCTCCTCCTTGCACATCATATACCCTATCCGCACCCATCGACTCACGCATTCCCCCTTCCCCTACCCACCCCTTTTTTCGTCAAACCCTTCACGTACAATTCAAGAGGAGAAAAAGGATAGAGGCGACAACACACTTGTGTGTAATATAACATTAATCATTATATAATCTAATCTGATGAAGACAAGAACGGACAAAAAGAAGAAAGGCGTGCATGAACGTTTGAACGTGATAGCAAGAATGTAAGAGAGGGGCATGTAAGCGAAGAGAAGAATGCAGGAGGTAAATGTTGTTTGTCGAGCAATAGGATGCTAATTTATCCGACAAGCAAGGTAAGAAAGAAAAAGAAATGGGCATGCATGGTGGTAGTGGTGCGAATGCGTTGGCGACAAGTGAACGGACAGAAATGGCACAAGGAACGAGAATGGACATGTGGGCATACATGAATGGTGCATGTAACAGTGTGCCCATGCGTCGTGCCGTCCGCCATGGGCTATCCTATCCAAATTATTCAAGCTTTTTGTTGTTGATGGATCCATTTAAAGATAGGCAGGCGCGAGAGACCAACTTAGCCATAGCAAGCAAGCAGGCAAACTCACGCCTAACTTGCGAGATCGTACTCTTCAATGCGCATTTGGACCTCCTCCATGTGCCTTTCGTAGAAGTCTGGCCAGGACATATCCGAAAGGCAGGCATGCTGTTTTTTTTTTTTTTTTTGGTCGTTGCAAAATGATGTAAGACCGAATATGATCAGTTTCGTCTTACACGATAGTAAAAGGAAAAGCTTTGAAAACTTACCTTCTCTGCCAGCCTTTGCCAAATCATCTCATCCGACTCGTTCTCACCAGGCGGGTCAAGCGTAGCAAAATAGCGCGCGATAACTTCCATGTCGATCCCTTCCTTTTCTTTTTGCGTCTTCCCCCCATCTTTCTTCCCGGATTTTTCGTCTGGTTTCCCCGCAACCGTGGAGCCGGAGCCGGATTTAGCCTTCGCTCTTGGTTCTTCTCCCGGAGTAGCAATGACAGCAGTGACGGCAGCGTTCGTCTTGCTCGGTGCCGGCGCAGCAGCGGGAGCCACTGAGGTCGGCGGTGCTGTATAGAACAGAACAGAAGACGGAAAGGGTCAATCTTCGTGATATCACGGAAGGCCAACAAGACTGGAAGCTCAAGGACGGCCCAGCTGGGAAGAAGGGGTGCAAAAAAGGATATTCTTGCGTACTATGATTATCAGCCTGACCATTATGATTCCCGGCACGGATCCCATCGCCTCCGTTTGCATTCGGTGCCGAGGAGAGTGATGCACCGTTGGTGGAAAAGGTACTGATCCGGAAGGCTTCTAGACTAGGATGTGAATCCTGCTGATTGCTGGCACGTCAGAAAACAGAAGAGAACAAGCCAGAAGAGGGATATGCGCGTGTAAGAGAAAAATAAAAACAACACTGACATGTGTCGATAGCAAGTTCGTTGAAGACGATGGTATTGTAGCTTCTCCATGCTGCCCTTGTTCTTGGACAGGTAATTGCAAAGGATGCGAAACTGTCGCCGTCGTCATTGTTGCTATTGCCGGGTGTAGTGGTGACAGCGGTGACTTTGCACGCCCACCTTTGCTTTCACGCTCGAGTAGTTGGGTGACCTCTTGCCTGAGAGCTTCAACTTCTTCCATATAATAGCCTCCAAGATAGGTGGCGATGGATGTCACCGGATGATGTGGGAGCTTGTAGACAAAAACAACAATTGAGACCAATCAGACAAAACCATGCTATGAAACAGAGAAAGAGGATATATGGTCGCAGTTGCTCATCTGGAGAGATAGGATGGATACAAAAAATCCCAAACCCAGACACACCTTTTCATATATCTCCTTCGCCATTGTATACTTCGGCATCTGCGGATCCCGTGTGCGCAAGAGCAAGTACCGCACGTAGCTGAGGATGAACGCTTTCTCGCTGTCCGTATATCGCATTTTGCCATTTAAGCTCATTTGCCCATTTGCTGGCGGCGGGGATGGCGTGCGCATGTATATCGCAGATGTTGTACTAACAGGTATCTCATTGGCATGCTGCCCGCTCACCCTGCGCTTCCCCGTCGACTTCCTTGCCACCGGACGGACACCGTTGGTGCTGGTGCTAGTGCTAACCGGCGTCGACAACGTTTCGCCCGCCACTGACGCCGACTTACGTACTAACGTCGGCGACGAGAATGATGATGATGCACTTGTGGCTTTCCTTGCTCCCACTGCTGATACAGACGACGCCGATACCGATAATGGCAGAGGTGCTGGCGCAGGTTTCTTGACTTGCTCCTCACTCTCTACCCCACTGTCCTTGTTCTGCTTATCAATCAGCGCAACCTTGCCACGTTTCTTGAGCTCATAATCTTCCACGGAAAGTAGCTTGCCATGGCGTATACAATCCGTGATGAACATGTACCAGAGCGGTTTGACGCCGGTCGAGATCGCCTCGTCGCGGTGTGCGATGACTTCTCTCCGCTCCTTTTTTAGATTTGAGCCCATCGCCATCGGGTCCTCGGAGATGTAGTAGTCGGCTTCGGTAAGCGACTTGACGACTTGACCGCCTCCTGCCTATGTACATACATGTGTATAAGCATTCCAACTTTATTGTAGAATATAGGAATAGGAAGAAAAAAAGAAGAGAGGAACCAGAAAAAGTCCATCTTGAGTAGGATCGCAAAGGCCGTGACCCACGTCCAATGACCCAGAAACGAGAAAAAGAAAAAAAAAAAAGACACCCACCGTAATCTCATTCGTGAGCGTCTTTCTCTTTTGACGAATTGACATATTAACCTGCACAAGGAATCGCAACGGTTTCCCATCCTTATTAACAAAGATCGGGCCCGATCCCGCAGCTGCCGACGTCGAAGCCGAAGAAGGTCGGGAAGGCCGCGCCTTGTTCTTTGGCTGGGATGATGGCGGCGGCGGCGTTGGGGTAAGCGTGGGCGTAGGAGGCTGCTGCACCGTCGAGAACGACAGCGACGCTAATGATGATGACGGTGGTGGCTGTGACTGTGACTGCCCATCGACGAGCGTCTCGTCACTTGCACGGCTCTTGCGCCGTCGTTTTGTCTGCTGCTGTCGCTGTCGCTGGGGGCTGATCGAGCGCGAGCTTGGAGTAGTACTGGCAATAGCAATCGCGTCTGCCAGATCATAAGACCGCTTCTGGCCAAGGCTGCCTGAAGGTGCGAGGGTTTCAGAGGGGCGGTGGGACTGAGATGGGGAGGGCGTCGCCGTATCTTCTGCCAGTGTTGATGCGCTGGAGTGATGCGATAGCTGAGAGAATGGGTGCATGGGGGGAGAGTTTTGCCGCTGCTGGAATTGTTGGAACTGTTGCTGTTGCAACTGATGAAGCTGTTGTTGGAATTGCAACTGCTGCTGAATTTCAGGAGCAAAAGAAGCAAACGCAGGGAATTGACCAGCGTTCATAGGAGGCATGTTCATCATTCCAGGGCCAAGCATCATGTTTGGCATGACAAATGGCTGGGACATTGGGCTTAGACCCACAAGTTGTTGCTGGTTTTGGTGTTGGTGTTGTTGAGAAAACATCTGCTGAGCTGTAACAAACAGCATATACATTGTCTGAGGATCCAGATTTGTCAATTGAGAGAGCGCTACAACCTGGCCGCTGTCGGCGTTCATCATGGGTTGTTGCTGGAGTTGCTGTTGCATGGTCATCAATTGAGCAGCAGCAGCTTGTGATGCTTGCATTTGCTGTGAAGTTGTGTCCATAGGGCCATGTGGCACGCCAGAAGTCATAGCAGTATCTTGTTGTGTCGACGTAGATGCACTATGTTGGGCTGACATTGCCGCAGTGGTATTGGATCTGCCACTAGACATTGTAAATTAGTACATAAAGAAAGAGATATGCACAAATTCATGTACGACTTACGACGATACTCTCGCTTGGGAACGACCAACTCGGATATCCTCGTCGTCCTCATCCAGGTCATCGTCCATGTCATCTGCACTGTAACGTGTAGCTATCTCCTGCGTGTTCAATAAACATCCTGCCCATCCGTCGTCGGCGAGCAGTGCCCTATCTGCTTCTGTGCACTTGTCCACCCAGGAAGCGTCGAGGAAGATCGTGCCAGGCGAATCACCCCAGTTGGCCACGAGTTCCTGTCCATCCTGCGTGTTGGGATTGAGGAGTACAATTTTTGCGTCCTCTTGCTTTGTGCATACTATGCCTCCTCTCCGCTATTGAGAAGATGAGTACAGGAAGTTAGAGAAAGAAAGAGCCGGAAGTGGTACGTGGTGTATGGGGATGCAAAAAAAAGGACATACAATGAGGTTTTTAGCTAATTTAGAACGGTTCGGGATGCCAAAGGAGGCGACAAAGAAACGCAGTGGTGTACCATGGCCATCAAGAAAGATCTTGGACTGTTGGATTGATGACGATGATTGCGAGGCTTGCGAGGGAGGAAAGTCCGATGGATCAGTCATCTGGGCAAGGGAAGGCTAGTTCCCAAAGGTCTTTTAGTCCCAAGGAATATGAACTAAACGAGGAATGTGATGTAGAATAAGCAAGAAGCGGCGTGTGGAAGAAGAATGGACGGCTGTTGTGGTCGACAACAAAGTGTGGGATGATTGACGTCCGCTGTTGTGCTTCGCCCGTTAGGCGCCCTTGACTCACAATCACAAAACTGCCATCATCAGCTGCTCTTTGCATCAGCGCTTATAATTTCTCTCTCTCTCTCTCTCCCCCTTCACTTATCACTCCAGCGCCAATATGTCTGCATCCTTTCCATGGCTCAAAATGACGCTCACCACCGTCGGCAGTCAGTCGTTTTCTACACCACTAGTAGTGCCCATCCATTTGCTGAACAACACCCGCACCAGTCGTTGGCGCAGGCTGGGTTACTATGAAGCGTACGCACGCCCTGTTTATACCATCAGATGTGACATTATAATGACGGTGCATCCATGTCCGTCCATACACAGTAACCGTGCCCACACCTGAGGAAACTTACGCTGTAAGAACGCATTTTCATGACTTGAGTCCGTCTAATATTATTATACTACTATAGGCCCTTGCTCCTGACCTGCGTAAAAAGGTTGATGCTAACCGTGCAGCTCGTCTTGCTCAGGAGAACGAGATGAAGCAACAAGTAGCAGCGCAGGTCAGTTCCCCCCCTCCCCCTCTCTCCTCAAGAAGCGTACTTCTGATGTGATGGCAACCGTGAAATATCATTATCGCTGACTGGGATGCTACGTCATATCCAATTCGTCCTCACATACAGTTCCAAGACTCGGACACTGCTAAACCCATCTGGGCCGACTCGTCCAACTCGTCTCGTCAATGAGTAATGCATGTCTACAATACTAGTATTCTCGCCATTTGAATTCTCCTTGCTCCAGCATGAACTAGCTCGTTCAACGCCCGACCGCAAATTCTTCCTTCTTGGATCCGCCCACGACAACCAATATAGTGGCCACATAGCCTAGAGGGGGAGAGAGAACGAAAGGCGACCTTTCCTCTCTCTTACGTGTAGATTATAATGACATGGTACAATCTATTTTTTTTTCTCTTCTTGAAGCTTTCTTTGCAAGACTACATTTGTTGGTTCAAGCCTCTAGGATTCAAAGCTAGAAAAGTTTACCATGCCCATATTATTGCTTGATGAAGCTAAAGCACACAGCATACATCTCTTGACACTTTCCCTTATCAATCATTGGCAGCAACCCATGTACAACTCGCCAAGGACAGATGGTCAAGAACTCGACATATCCAATAAATACACCTTCACTGTTGCAAGATTCTAAATAAAAAAAGGCATGAAAGGAAAAAGTGGCCTAGAAGAGAGAAAAGGTAAGAACATTAATAGTGAGAAACTGAGATGAGATGAGAGGATCTTAGAAACAGGAAAACAAAAAATAATTATGAGAGGATGAAGAGAGAGAGAAAAATATTATATACATGATAAAGCGGAAAAGAGTACACGTGAGGATGGTGTTTGTGGTGCTGCAAAATCAATGGAAGAAACGAAAAGGGAAATTGGTGAAGACAAGGAGAGGGAGAAAAACGTCGTTTTACTGTATATCTCATGTCATATATTGTATGTGTGCGTGGGTGTGCATGGTTGGTGCCAAGCGCCAAACATCTATGATACATATTTCATTCTCTCTCAATGAAGCAATCATTGGGAGAGAGAGCATCAGCACCTCACCCCATTTCTCTCCCTCTCTCTCCCTTAGAGTCCGTAATTTAGCCATATGTCATCATACATGCGCTATCCATCCATCCATGTGTATGAAGAGCTCCCAACCAAGAACGCCCTAGCCTCAAGTAGGCAACATACAGTAAAAAAGAAAGAAAGCGCCGCGCTCGGAATTACTGAGACGGGTGCGGCGACTCCACCGGAGCCGACGACGAAGAATCCCCATGCGCAATCAATGGCTCGTCGTCTGCAGGCTCCGTATCCGTATCCGAAGGCAGCACCGAATATGCCTGAGATGACTGCCCCGTTGCCGTGGTCGAAACCGTCGTGGTAGATATGTACGAGTCGTTTGACGCCAGCGGCGGCGTTGCAGCAACAGGATCAATTCCTGTACCCGGCGGCTCTATGCTGTCCGGACTGGAAGATACGACTGGTGCTGATGATGAAGAGGGTTCAAGCGAGTGTATTGGTCCACCTGCCGGCGAATGCTCATCGGCAGAGGAAGAAGGTGGGTGTGATCCAGGAGAGCCGATTGCTGCTGCCGCTGAAGATGCACTGGCAACGAGCGCGCCGAGGGTGCCATACTGTTGAGACGTGCCTGTTTCTGAGGGAGGAGACGATAATGAAGGTTGCGTAGACAAGTTGGTGTTGGACGCTGATGCATCTGGCGTTTTTGCAGACGCAGCTTCCGTCGACGACTGAAGTGACGATGTCTCAGCATGCTGCTGACCTTGGGATGAGGGTCCTGCTCCAGGAGATGACGTATGGCCGGCGGCTGAAGCCGCAGCCTCCTCCGCTTCTTTCTTCTTCTTTGCTGCCTCTTCCTTCCGTTGCTGCTCTTCATGCTCTAGCAAGGACAACCGCATCGCCTCCATCACCATGAGCTGTTGAAACCATCATCAAAATCCGAGAATCACCATCTTGTACAGAGCCCAACAGATGCAAAGAAAATAACGAACCTCTTCCAGGTCCTGTCCGCCCATACCCATCGGTGCTAGTATCTGCTCTAGCTGACCTCTTCTTGTGGATCTGCCAGTGAGTATACTCATGCCGCCACCGCCACCTTCCCCACCTCCCGAACCGTTGTTACCACCTTCGCTGGGAGGAGGCAAGCGCCCGCTCGTCACCCCAACGGGAATAAGTTGGTCCCCAACACGACGCATAATTATTCGCCTGTTGGCGCGCCGCGTCACCGCCGCACGCACGGCCGCCAGTTTGGCTTCCCAGTCCGGCCGAATTTGATCTATGTTGCGTACGTTGTATTTTTATATTGAGAAAAAGAAAACTGTTTTGAAGGGTCAAAGAGAGGCGCAAACGCACCCGTCGTGACGACCTCTGGACTATCCGCACTGAAGCTCTTCTGCCGGCGTTTATGTCCTGGAGGTGTTGGTGTCGCTGTAGACTGCTCGACGTTGGATTGCGGCCCTCGAGGTGAATTATTGCCGGCTAGTGAATGAGGGTTATGCTACAAACATATAGTAACAGTAATGAAATGATTCCCCCAAAAATCAAGGTGGAGTTGATGAATCCAACATTGCCATCAGCCTCGGCCTCGGGAAAAATGGGATGAGTTACACGTACCGATCGGTCTGCACCAATGCCGGTGCGCCATGGTGGTGGTGTGTAGACAACGCCAAAGTTCTCTTGCACACAGTAAGGACACGCAGCGGGTTCTGATACAAGATGGGTCGTTGTTGGTTCGGCACGCTTGATCTGAACGAAACACTCGGTGCAGACGGCCTGATCGCAGCATCGTGATCGGTTGATGTTGGGAGGATAATACTGAGAGATGGTCGGCGCACGAACAAAGGGAGAGAAGGAGCTCGCGTAAGCGAGTGGTCATTGGGGAGGTAGTGGAGGCGGCGGGGGCGGGGGCGCGCGGAGATGGACGCCTTCGCCAACGCAGAAAGGAAAGAGAAAGAAAGAGATACATACTAGGAAACATATGGGACATTCGACGGCGCCTCGATAGACAAAGGCTTCAGAAGGTTTAGCGGCCTCCTTCTGGGAGGATTTCTTGCTATGAAGATGTAGATGCGAGCCAGATCGGGAGTTGAGAGATGAATTGGACGAGGCTGCGGCAGCGGAGCCTGTTGCACCTCCTGCAGCTTGACCGCCACCGCCAAGCTCATGCGGAGGAGCGTCGGGATCGGCAGGGAGCTCCTTGCGCGCGGCAAGGATCTGGTCGTCGTCCCAAGAGGTGTCGTAGTCTTCGAGAGGACGATAGAAGGGGGCAAGACGGCGTTCGATAATGAGCTGGGTGACGATGGAATGGTTCCAGTCTCGCTGGCCTGTGTAGACCCCCTGGGGGAAGAGATGACCACCGTCTACGGAATCATCGCCGTGGCCACGGCCAGCGGATGAAGCAGAGTTGCCCATGGGCAGAAAGGAGATCGCAAGAGGAGAGAGTTGCTGCTGGTGTCTGCAGCGTCGGTAGCCAGACGACACTGGAACTGGAATTGGCGCCGACGACGATGACTCTAGATTTGTTGTGACGTATTTGGCTCGTCATCTACTACACACTATAAGTAAACTACTAAGTAATAAGTATCTTTTTTGTATTCGTGTGGAATCTATTTGTTTGTTTATTAAATTACAAGAATGCCTTGCCAACAAGGCGGACTTATTAATGGTCATATGTTATCATGCCCAGCAGTGCTATACAAACGCATGGACCAGGATTGCGTGCTTGGTTCGCACCGCCGAAGCCGAAGCAGTCGAGTTGCAGTGCATATTTAGGCTGTGTGCTCATTGCTGTACCTGATTGTATGCGCATGTCGCCCTCACAGACTGCTATGGCTCTGTTCTCCTTCTCCTGTGCGAGTCCAAAATAACAACCAACGAGCAAAGAGATGCGAAAGAGAGCAATGCAGCGTCATCTCACGTGACCGTGCCCTCCTACGTGGCGTTTATTAGCGGCCAACGGAGAAGCCATCGACGGAGGAACAAGTCCTTTCGGTCCGTTGTACCTACCACTAACAACACCCTCTCTCTCTTCCCTTCACGCCCATGGACACTCCCTGGACAAAGTCCAGCAGCGAGCTCCTCGAGCACTTCCGTGTCGACCAGGAACAAGGCCTCGCTGCCGATCAGGCTGCTAAGCATGCCCAGCTTTACGGCAAGAATGGTGTGTACAACTCAGCATCCAACTTACTCGAAAAATGCTCAACTAGTCTCTCGCTTCTTTCATTCTTTTTATTATTATTGTAGAACTCCCTGAGGGCGAGCCAACTCCCTTGATTGAGCTCATTCTCGAGCAGTTCAAGGATCAGCTTGTCCTCATCCTCCTTGCATCCGCTGTCGTCTCGTTTATTCTGGCACTGTTCGACAGTGCTGAGGGCTCCTCCCTATTTGGAGCATTCGTCGAACCATCCGTTATCTTACTCATTCTCATTGCCAATGCAACCGTCGGTGTAATTCAGGAAACAAATGCAGAAAAGGCTATCGACGTACGTCCACGACGTCAGCTTACTTAGCTTCATCAGGCGCAGAAAATTCTGACTCTTTCACAGGCTCTCAAGGAATACTCCCCGGACGAGGCCAAGGTTGTGCGTGCCGGTCAGATGCACAAACTCCATGCGTCAGAACTCGTGCCCGGTGACATTATCCAAATTAGTGTTGGTGACAAAGTTCCTGCCGACTGTGTCCTGCTCTCCGTGTTCTCGACAAGCTTCCGTGTTGACCAGGCGATCCTGACCGGCGAAAGTATCAGCGTTAACAAGTCTGTGGGCGCCGTTAAGGATCCCAAGGCCGTGAAGCAAGACCAGACTAACATGCTGTTCTCGGTATGTCTTCATTTCATTTCACGTCTTTAATATATTATCACCTGTTCCCCGCACTTTTTTTTTCTCACGCCATTTCCTCTACTCTCCAGGGAACGTCTGTCGTATACGGTTCTGCACGCGCCATCGTCGTCCTCACAGGCGAGAAGACCGCCATCGGCGACATTCACAAATCCATCTCGTCCCAGATCAGCGAAAAGACTCCGCTGAAACGCAAGCTGGATGATTTCGGCGATATGCTTGCCAAGGTTATCACCGTCATCTGCATCCTCGTCTGGCTCGTCAACATACGTCATTTCTGGGACCCTGCTCACCACGGTGCGCTCAAAGGTGCTGTGTACTACTTCAAGATTGCCGTTGCATTAGCTGTGGCTGCTATTCCTGAAGGTCTGGCCGCTGTCATTACCGCGTGCCTTGCTCTGGGAACGAAGAAAATGGCGCAGAAGAATGCTATCGTGAGGAATCTGCCTAGCGTGGAGACGCTCGGCGCGACGAATGTGATCTGCTCGGATAAGACGGGTACACTTACTACGAACCAAATGAGTGTTTCCAAGGTTTGTTGCTTTTGGTATTATACGTGCTTCTGTGCATAATACTAAAGTGTTTTATTTCAGTTTGTCGTCGTTGATGGCAAGTCTGGCCAGTTAAGGGACTACACTGTCGAGGGTACCTCTTTCTCTCCCGAGGGAACTATCAAGTTCGCCCAGGAAAAACCCGTGTCTGCTACTGAGCTTCGTTCTGAGACCATCCAACGCATGGCTGAAATCAGTGCCATTTGCAATGACGCAAAAGTGGCTTACAACAAGGTATGGCATGAGTGAACATGTTTTTAACCCGCATATATTGACCTCATCATTGCAGGAGAAGCACAGTTATGTCAACGTCGGCGAACCAACTGAGGCAGCACTCAAAGTTCTCGTCGAAAAGATCGGCTGCACGGACACGACTGTGATGCAATCTCTAAATGGCCTATCCCCTGATAAGCGCTGCTCGGCCGTCAACGAGCACTTGGAACGCACCATCCCCCGTGTACTTACCTTTGAGTTCTCCCGCGACCGCAAGATGATGTCCGTGCTGGCAAAACACCCCAACTTTGCCGCCGGCGGTGTCCTGCTCGTCAAGGGTGCCCCCGAGTCTGTCCTGGAGCGCTGCACATCCATCCAAATCGAAGGCACCACCATCCCCATGACCCCTGCCCTGCGTGCGTCCCTCCTCGAACGCACCGTCTCTTACGGCAACCATGGCCTGCGCACGCTCGCCTTGGCCTACGCCCCCGTCTCGTCCGTCGACCCGGCCCAGTACCGCGTAGAGAACAATGGCGACTATTCGCGCTTTGAGCAGAACCTCACTTTCGTCTCCCTTGTCGGCATGCTCGACCCGCCGCGGCCTGAGGTCCGCGCGGCGATTGCAAACTGCAAGGCGGCAGGTATTCGCGTCATCTGTATCACGGGTGACAACAAGCGCACGGCGGAGACGATCTGTCGGCAGATTGGTATCTTTGGCGAGCATGAGGATTTGACGGGAAAGAGCTATACGGGACGTGAGCTCGATGCGCTGTCCGATGCTGAGAAGATTGAAGCGGTGCAGAGGGCGAGTTTGTTCTCGCGTACGGAGCCGGGGCACAAGAGCCAGTTAGTGGATTTGTTGCAAGGGCTCGGTTTGGTTGTTGCTATGGTCAGTTTGGAGTTTGTTTTCTTTTTTGCATTGCTGAAGGCTAATGTGATATTGTATTTTTTTTAACAGACTGGTGATGGTGTCAACGACGCGCCGGCCTTGAAGAAGGCTGATATCGGTGTAGCGATGGGTAGCGGCACGGATGTAGCCAAGCTCGCGGCGGACATGGTTTTGGCCGACTCGAACTTCGCTACGATTGAGGGTGCCGTTGAAGAGGGTAGACTTATCTACAACAACACCAAGCAGTTTATTCGCTACCTCAGTGAGTTATCTATATCCACTACATCTTTGGATCATAACTGATCTCTCCCCGCAGTCTCGTCCAACATCGGCGAGGTCGTCAGCATCTTTTTGACCGTCCTCCTTGGCATGCCCGAGGCGTTGATCCCCGTCCAACTCCTCTGGGTCAACCTCGTCACTGACAGCTTGCCTGCGACAGCTCTCGGTTTCAACCCTCCGGACCACTCTATCATGCGTATGCCACCTCGTAGCAGCCGCGAGCCACTCGTGGGCCCTTGGTTATTCTTCCGCTACTTAGTTGTGGGCACCTACGTCGGCTGCGCAACTGTTGCGGGTTATGCTTGGTGGTTCATGTACTATGTTGGTGGACCGCAGATTACGTTTTATCAGCTGGTGTGTCCCCCTCCTCTCTCTCTCTCTTCTAGTAACTTCTGATTAACTTGGGATGTAACAACAGACGCACTTCCACAAATGCAGCGCTGCGTTCCCCGAGATTGGATGCGAGATGTTCACCAACACGATGGCACATACGGCAACGACGATGAGTCTCTCGATTCTCGTCACCGTCGAGATGTTCAACGCGATGAACTCGCTGTCGGAGAACGAGTCACTGCTTCGCTTGCCAGTGTGGAGGAACAAGTTCCTTGTTGCGGCGATTGCGTTGAGCATGCTTTTGCATGTGGCGATTTTGTATATTCCTTTCTTCACGGTAAGTATTCCAGCGCTTTTTGCACGATACTTTTTTTTTCTGACCGTCGTCTAATTTACTAGACGTTGTTTGCCATTACGCCACTTAACTGGACGGAGTGGAAGGCCGTGCTGTACTTCAGCGCACCAGTGCTGTTAATCGATGAGGTTCTCAAGTTTATTACTGTGAGTCGCCCCATCCATCACACCAGCACTTTTTAATCTTCTCTAACCCTTTCGAACCACAGGCGACGTTCATAGATCCACCAACAAAGGTCAAACTAGAGTAGTAGATGTGCTTTGCCGTACGTACACTCTGTGACATGACATTTGCTATACAAGTAGATGCCGTAATTATTTACGCATTTTATAATGTCTCCACCTCATCCTGGTTTCCCCCTTTTAACGACATACGCGAACTATAATCCTTCTTCCTCCCTTCCTCTCCCCCCTCCTTGTACTCTTGATGGCGACGTTTTTTCAACCTATTGACTTTGAGTCTAGCACTGTTTAATGTCCATACACATTGGGAAAAAAAATAAAGGGTCTTGTTGTGCCCAAATAGTGATCAATGGTGATAAATATAATGATCCGTTTCTCTTACTGTATTGATGAAAGTAATGGCGACAACGTAAATTTGATGTTATAATTGCAGATCTAAGCATAGACAAAAGTGAACGATTACATAGAGCAAATGATGTCTCCTTCCTCTATCACTCAAGTCCTGAAAAACATCATCAAAAATAAATAAAATAAAAAATAGTGTAGGCAGTGTACACGGTCTTGGTTAGAGAAGGTGATTGGTGAGATGCCATGGGATAGTTAGGGTCGAGGTATAGATGTGGCTAGGAAACATTGTGGAGAGAAGTAATGTACAAATTGTGGGTGCCGATTTGGCCTTGTCCATTGCCCACCGTCCACTTGAAGGGTAGGTGGGCAACGCGCTCCTGGCCTTGCATGTCTTTCCTTGAATTCTGAGAAAATTAGTACTGTGTGGCGCAATACATTCAAATGACTTGAAGATGTAACCTACTTGTAACACCTTTTCAATTGCCTTAGCAACGGAACAAAGAAGACGGGCTCTGGTCATAGAGTTTTATTTCTGAGGGAAATTTGATGCTTCTGGGTCTTCCCCGAGGTATATCCAGGGACCTAACGAGCAGTAAGTCAGTAAATTATAGAGACTGAACTTGATTGAGCTACACCAAACCACTTTTTTTTTTAAAAAAAAAAATTACGGGTCTCGGCGAGTTCAATCAGTGATAGATATTTCTTAGCGTTTTGATGAGTCCGATGAGAGAAAGCAATCGGTGATGGAGTTGAAGATCCTGTGAATCCACAGTAGTACTAATGAAGGAAATATGCTATACGAGTAATTGAAGATTTCTGTTACAACAAATGTTGTAAGAAGACATTTGGTAGGATACAGAATAAGAAGATAAATTTTGTATGGAAGAATGTGGCGCATCTAGGAGAAACATCAAGTACTTCGTACGTAATACTAGTACGAAAAAGAGCCTGGGAAGAAATGGTCGTATCATCGATCATTTGAACGTATGCTCAGTGCAACAATGGGTAATTAGGGTCGAGATACAGGTGCGGCTGCCAAGTTCCCTGGGAAACGTTGTGTAAAGAAGCAATGTACAGATTGTGGATGCCAATCTGGTCACCTCCTTTCCCTACAGTCCACTTGAATGGCAAATCGGTGACATGTTGATAGACCTGTTGCTCATTGGCCAATTTCTAGGGAAATGAGCATTGTATACTGTAATTTATTCATGCGATGTGTCTCTTACTTGGAGAATTTTCCTGATTGCATTAGCAACAGAGCGGAGGAGACGCGCTTTTGTGAGTGGATTCCTGGATCTTTCGTATGTCTTCAGGGAGATCTGATGCGTTTGCTTCCCATCTGGGGCATACCCTGGGACCTGGTAGGAAGTATGAAATAACCATTAGAACATGCCGACCGTGGACACGAAGTGATGATGACCACAAGACTTACCCGAAGTCGAATGTAAGCTGAAGGTGGACCATGATCCAAAACAACCTCGTCGGCGTCCATCAAAATATCCTCGAATCTGGTATCAAGTACATCCCTGAGCGAAATCCCAACACAATCGTAATGCTTTGGACAGAAAATGATTGCGGGCTTCAAGTCCGCATCCTTGACGTATCTGTCATGGTCCGCTTTTGCACGAGAGCTATAGATTTGCTGAGGCATGAACCGGCACTGGATATGGGGAGGTACCTGTGCAATAGAGGGGAAACTTTCGAATTCTTTCCCAACATCCTGAATGTAACTCTATAACATCATCAGATACAGAAGTGACCTTCTATTAGGACTGCACTTACTTGAGATGCCGGTAAGGAAGGATTTGCGGACCCAGAGGCACAATTGTCGAAAGAACTCTCGGAGGTAACGGGGACAGAAGAAGAAGGTATGGAAGTGTCAGCGGTATTATAGTGTATCTTATACATGAGCATGTGTACAAATTGTGTGGCATCATCAATGAGATAGGCTGGAAAACTCCTATGGGTTGTATAGAGCATGTGTTTGAGATGCATGGCCAATCCATCTTTTTCCAAGGGGCCGATATTCGAGACAGATGTCACCGACTGAAGGAAGTATTGGATAGCAGTCATCAATCTAAGCACGCCTTCTTCGAGCTCTCCGAGCTCATGATGAGAAGATATTGGTAGGAATGATGGTGAAATTAGGTGGGGGTGAAGGCATCCTTCAAATTGTAATTGTTCCGTTCGCCGATCCACGTAAGATTCAGGCTATCGACAGGTTGAAAAAGAACAACTACAGTCAGTAGCTGTGATCCATAAAGGCAAAGGGGGCGCATACATGGTACTCGTTAGTAGCTGACGGCGTGGCCTGTTGGTAGAACTCTGCTGATACGTCTCCGTCTGGCTGTTGATTGATGTGGTTATGATCATGACTAATGTATTGAACACTTAAAGAAAGTTAGACTTGATCAAAAGGACAGTCAGAAGAAAAACTAACTTGAACATGTGTCTGTGTGGATATATGTGATTCGCATTCTCCCGGAGTTGCGTGTCAAACCGTCGACTGCTACTAGTGTGGAGAATTCAAATTAGTGCATGACTGTATGATATGTGCATACATAGACACGCACTATGAGATCATATGATCAGATTCGAGTTCATGGACCATTGCGACGATTAAACAAGCGAGACAAAGTCGAAGATATTAATAATGATTATCCTTTTTTTACAAGTCAAGCTCAAGAAGAAAGACACTCAGACTATAGCAGCAGAAACGTAGCCCATTTATACCCTGGGCCTGAGAGCTATGAAGATGATCAGCTGCTAGTATGGGTCCATTTCCGGTGACAAAGCCGTAAGTTCATCCTTTCATAAACAGGTAACTTGAATTATACCAATGGCAGTCACCGTACGGAGACGGACGGACACGAGCGCACGGCTACAATACCACGTGGTCCGAAATTCCGAACCATGCTGTTGGGACGAGAATTCTAACTGTTGTTAGGCACTACTACTATATCTTGCATCATCAATCCATCGATGTGATATGTTGGAGCATTTATTAGCGCCGGTGGCCTCGATATTAAGCGTTAGATTGAATGCTATGGAACATCCAGGATACCGGCAAATCGGAAAACAACATTCAAGTTTCAATTACATGTAGAGGTCTAGCTGTCAGTGTTGGACATCCAATTGAACTGAACTTGAAGTTTGAACTTCAAGCTCACAATCGTGCATTCCATCGATACCTTTACTTGTTAATACTAATTGCTTTGTGCATTGTATCTCCTTTCCTATTACCTATAGATAAAAACTTGCCAGGCCGCGGCAAGTATTTGTTCAGAGCGTATACTTGTTTGCACCCCTATTTGTTATCAATGTGGCATTGAGTTTCCGCAATAGTATGTCGGATCTGTATATCTTGTTGTTATTGGGATATCCTGGCGCCTGCCTTCACGCACTGTCAGCACCACATCCTTTGTCTGTACCTAATTTCTCTGCAAGATCTCAAGCGCCCATACCTACCCATTTTGGTCAATCTCTCCCCGCTGGCAGCGCCCCTCCGATTTCTACCATGTGTTATCTCCTCAAACCCTAGCCCTAGCGCGCCTGACTAGACGAGGCGGCGCGATGCAATCGACCATGCTCCGATTTTGCTCCAAGTATGTATTGTATTCTCGCCTGAGGTGACACAGCCTATGTGTGTACCTCGGTTCGAGTTGTGCTTTTGAAGCATCAATCATTGGTGAAATCATCGAGTATAACTATGCTCCTCGGATATCTCTGTTAACCTCATCACAGATTAAGATAATCTATCATGACAAAAGCCCCACCTATGACTATTATTTACCTAGCTGGCTGTAAGCGTCTGCATAGGCTGGGCAACTACAATCAAATGTCCGTAGTACTATACTGTGTCCTCCGAGGTCAGGTGGGATCTTCACGGGCCGTGACAGCGCATATGATAATAATAGATCTTTTGGTTTTCAGCAGAATGCATGTGAGAAGAGCAAGTAAGCCAGTATGAAATTAAAAGTTAGATTGTATCCCGCTTGTCCCTGTATATGGACTTGGTATGCGAACAAACGGATGTAGCTACGGATACACGCTGCTACGGTAATGGCCATGGCAATGTGATCTGTGTTTTAGATGGCAATCCGGAGGCAACTGCCTTTTCTCATTACTGGTATTGATTTAAATATTCGGGTGTAGAGTAACATGGGTCATGGCTCAGACGGATAAGGATGAAACAATCTACTCGCGGTTCGCAAAAGTTTTCATGAACGTGTAGTTTGCATATTCCAGTTACTTCCACACCGTTTTACTTCAAATAGAAATTCATGAGAGACCTTTGAATACATCCTCTAGCCACCTGTATAGTTAAATTTTTAGAAAACTCTGTAATTTGGCTGTAAAGGTACATAGGGTGCATGTATGCTTAGAGTCAGCACCATAACAGCAATTTTATTTTGAAGCAAAACTATTTTCTTTGAGGCACATACGGTGAGTACATGCTATATAAAAAAAATTGGCGAAGCAGTCGAAAATCCGGAAGTCAAGAATGTTTAGTGTATCTCTACACTGCCTGGTGTGAAGGCACTGCATTTTGATTCCACCGCCATATTGCCCCTCAAATTTAAGGGACAAAGCTTATCCCTCGTGTCAAAATTCTCCCAATATCAGCGTAATCTTGCTAACCCCCTCTGTGTCCATCTATAATCCACTCAATTCCGTCCGCAAGCGCCCTACTCGGCCGCGGACATGCCATGCATGTCTAAATCATCTGTGCGACTATCCCTGGATATCTGTGATGGTCCATGTACTACGTGTACACTATATTCTCCAGGTCGGATGCAAGGCGTTCAGGAGCACAATAGCGCCCCAGTAGTAGTACATGATAACAACAGTGCACTTGTGATGGTATAACTTGCAAAAAACGTAATGAAGCCGTGGAACCCTCGGAGACCAATTGCTTACCAATGTGGAGTTCCTCCGAGTCGTGGTGGTGATTACATTGTGTATGATTTCTTATCTTGTATTTTTCTTGATTTCTACATTGACTTCTTTTTGATGACAAGCTTTGCACCACGGCTCATCATTGCCGATGAAGATATTAATGTTCACTACGTTAGCTGTTTGCATCGACGCCCTCGGCTACATGGTATGGAAACTGCGTTATGGAATTGCGCTGCCGATAGACACTCTACTATGCTCTACTATTGAGGGTTTCTCACCGAGATTTGCATCCCTCTAATAGTCGGAGTAGCCTGAAGATAAGGATCGCTATTATCCAAAGTTCATAATCAACCCAGCCCTGATTATCCCACCGTGATTACCCACTAACACCTGTCCTTTTTGATTCTATTTTATTTTTATATCTGCCCTCAGTTTCGTAACGGATCGAGCATTTAGTACAAATCTCTACGAGTCCTGCGTTACTACACATCATAATTCTTTAAAGCGCATGGTGCTGTATATAAAGTTGTAAATGCGGGCAAAAGAAAGTCTCGTAACAGTCAAAACTTTACACACTGCGTCATAAAATGATTTGTGTAAAGTAGTGGTACACTATAGTAGTAATGAGAAAAGGTGACTTGTAGTGATCGAAGATTTCCAGACGCGTCGCGTCCAACTTGAAGTCGACTTCTTCCCAGCTGCTTCATCATCTTTCCTGCTTTCGTCCATCATCATGAGCAGCTTATTTCAACGGGATCCTCGTGCAGGAGCTTTTCTTGGCGGCGACCGTGTCTCTGGTCAAGACGTTCGCGATCAAAATGGTACATATATAAAAATCAATCTGCACACGCACACGCTAGCCATTCTGGCTGGTCGTGCATTCGACGATAAATCCGGCGAAAGGAACTCACCACGCTCATTTTTTCTTCTTCTATAAAGTGATTGCGGCCCAGTCTATCGCCAATATCGTCAAGAGCTCGCTTGGCCCACTTGGCCTGGATAAAATGCTGGTGGACAATATTGGTGTGCGTGTGATGCAGCAACATATCCTCAGGCCCGATAGATGATGATAGCTCACAATTACCTCTTCAATCTATTAGGAAGTCACGATTTCCAATGATGGCGCTACGATTCTGTCCATGCTCTCTGTCGAACATCCCGCCGGCAAGATCTTCGTTGACTTGGCACAGAAGCAGGATAAAGAGGTCGGCGACGGCACCACCTCCGTCGTCATCATCGCTGCAGAACTCCTGCGTCGCGCCAACGAGCTCGTGAAGCAAAAGATCCACCCGACGACGATCATCACTGGATACAGGCTCGCATGCAGGGAGGCCGTCAAGTTTATGCAAGATCAGCTCTCCGTCAAGGTCGACGCTCTCGGGAAGGAGGCGTTGATCAATGCCGCCAAGACGTCTATGTCGAGTAAAATCATTGGCAGGTGCGTTATTCGCTATTAGATTGGCTATTATCTACGCTAATTTGGACATCGTGATACATCGTAGTGATGACGATTTATTTGCACCCATGGCTGTCGATGCCATGCTCGCAGTCAAAACAATCAACATGCGGGGTGATATCAAGTACCCCGTCAAGGCTGTCAACGTCCTCAAGGCGCACGGACGTAGTGCACGCGAATCCATGTTTGTGCAAGGTTATGCGCTCAACTGCACCGTCGCCAGCCAAGGTGATATTTTAATGCTTGACGGGGCAGCTTTGGTATCTCTTGCTCACGTCATGTCACAGCGATGAAGAAGCGGATAACGAATGCTAAGATCGCCTGCCTGGATATCAACCTACAAAAAGCGCGCATGCAACTCGGCGTGCAGATTCTCGTCGAAGATCCTAATCAACTAGAGGACATCCGGAAACGGTACGCAAGAGTCTCCTTTTAAGAAAGCAAATGTACCTGATCCTTTTTTTTTTTTGTTATCTCGCACAGCGAGGCAGAAATCACTCTGGAGCGTATACGCAAGATTCTCGCCGCAGGCGCCAACGTCGTGCTGACGACCAAAGGCATCGATGATCTCTGCCTCAAAGAGTTCGTCGAGGCAGGCGCCATGGCAGTACGCCGATGCCGCAAGGAAGACCTGCGTCGGATTGCTAAAGCCACGGGTGGCACGCTCATCTCGACGCTGGCAAACCTCGACGGCGAGGAGTCGTATGAGGCGAGCTACCTCGGCACGGCCGACGAGGTCGTGCAGGAGCGCATCTCAGACGACGAGCTCATCCTCATCCGCGGTACCAAGGTCGTCAATTCGTCCTCGATCATCTTGCGCGGCGCGAACGATTACATGCTCGACGAGATGGAGCGTGCGCTGCATGATACACTCTCGATCATCAAACGCACGCTTGAGAGTGGTGCAGTCGTGCCCGGTGGTGGCGCCGTCGAATCGGCATTGAGCATATACCTTGAGAACTTTGCCACGACGCTTGTGAGTTCCCCGAGTCCTTTTCACTCTCAATCCCGATTCTGAATCGCTTTATGTTACATGGCACATAGGGCTCGAGAGAACAACTTGCCATCGCAGAATTCGCCTCGGCCCTGCTCACGATCCCCAAACAGCTCGCGGTGAACGCGGCAAAGGACTCGACCGAACTCGTCGCCAAGCTACGCTCGTACCACAACGCGGCCCAGAACGCGCCGGTAGGCGACCCGAAGAAGGTCTTGCTCCGGTATGGCCTCGACCTGCTCAACGGCGAGGTGCGCGATAACGTCAAGGCAGGCGTGCTCGAGCCGACGTTGAGCAAGGTTAAGAGCTTGAAATCGGCTTACGAGACCGCTGTGTCGCTGTTGCGGATTGATGATGCCATCCAGTGTGCACCTGGTAAGCAGAGATTCATCATCTTGATAACTTGCAAAGGATGAGGAACTGATCCCTTTTTCCACAGAGCCAAAGCCAGATGATGGACATGGCCACTAAATTGATTTGGATTACGCATAAGTTGGAAAGGAAGAGGAGGAGAGGATGTACGGATACATTTTTACTTTTGTGCTGCCTTTGACGGCTATCCTACTGTAACGCTAATGCCAAATCACCAAAATCAAAAGAAAATTTCGACCTTACACGCCGATCTCATTCATCGTATACGTTTTGAAAGTAACTGAGTCTTGAGATCAATTGCGATTTCAGCCAAGTGGTGGATCGATCGATGATATAGGGCCATTGTGTTCGTTTGTCATGTTTCATCTATCTAAGCATGTTTGTGTAGGACGTCGTAAAAAAAATATAAACAAAAGCCTAGCAAACAATCAAGGAGAGAGAACAGAACGTGGGATGGGGAGGGGCGTTAGAGAAGAGAAAAGGGGGAAAGAAATAAAACAAGGGTAGATGATGAGGGAGGAATTCACAGGTTGCGTGTTATGTACATCGAGTACTTACAGCGGTGCCTTGCTATAATTAACAGATGGGACAAAGGAAAAAACACACAAGGGGAAACAAAACAAAAAAGAAACGGAGAAAAAAGGAAACAGGGGGAAGTGGGGAGGGGAGATGTCCGTATGCCATTGTCTTGATATGTTTGTACGTGCAATTGCCATAGACAGATTATTTGGTTGTGTTGTGTTGTTCTGTGTGCTTGAGAAAATGGATGGGAAGTCGTGAAAAAACTTGGGGAAAATGACGAGAAAAAGACAAAGGAGGAAAAAGGAGATCGTGATGAGATTTGTACATTTGGCCAATGTAATAGAAACAGATGGGACAAATAGAACAAATACGTTGCTGATAATATTCCTCCACCCCAAACGAACCCAAATCGCCCAAATGATGATATGAAAAAGTCGGAGTGGAGGTTATTTAGTTATACTTGAGGGAGAAAAAGGGAGATAGATGAAGAGAATCTGGAGGGAGATAGATATTTGGTCATGATGATGATTAGCGATGATGATGATGATGCTGGTCTTCGATACACGGCGGCGCGTCGTTCCAAAGGAGAAGAAAAAAGCTTGAATGGGAATGGTCGTACAAGTCTAGGAGAGATGGTCCCAGAACGAAAACGATTAGACGTTCAGCGTAAGAGACTCAAGATACGAGGGAAATGCGCGTGTAGAATGGATGAGTTGTTAAATGATTTGATCAAGAAAGACTTGAAATGTTCGCTTGTCCACCCAAAAACCCCGAACCGACCGCAACA
The DNA here is from genome assembly GCA_018343915.1 of Agroathelia rolfsii. Lineage (NCBI taxonomy): Eukaryota > Fungi > Basidiomycota > Agaricomycetes > Amylocorticiales > Amylocorticiaceae > Agroathelia > Agroathelia rolfsii. The sequence goes on along the minus strand of JABRWF010000007.1, from coordinate 1,805,515 downwards.
ATCCGAAGAGAGACAAACCCAATGTCGAAGAACAAAGCCCGTGGAAAGAAATGAAAATGGATGGCGTGTCGGTGTCGGTTGAAATCGTGGTAGTCATGACATAATTTGTTTAAATGACAAGAATCCCTATGATGATGATGATAATAGATGATGAAATCGCCGCGTTAGATATCGACTTGCTTGATATGCTCGAGTGAAACCTGGGATGATAGCGAGTTGATAGAGCACGTATACGTTGTAAACTTGATGTGTTAGAATCAGGAATCGCAAAGAGAGCGAAACGCTGGCGGTACGGGATGAAATCACAATCAGCGTTGTCCTCAATAAGCCATCCTCGACGGCCCGTACGTCTCTGAGCGAATCAACGTCCTAGGCAAGACCTTCTTGCCCTTGAGCTGGCCGAGCGTGGCACCGCCCTTATTCGGCGGCGGGCAAGGACTATCCCCAATATCCGTCTCCCCGCCCTCATCATCGCTCGGCGCAGGCGCGTGCGCATCCTCGGGCAGCGTCGACAACGAGTTCGTGTGCCCAATCCGCCTGCTCTTGGCCGCGTTCGCCGCAGCAAACATCGATGCGGCACCTCCACCGACAGGAGCCGTGTTGCGCTTCGACGCATGTGCTTGCGAGGGCGCTGCGACAGCAGCAGCAGCAGCAGCACCCGACGACGCACCAGCACCGGCGCCGCCAAACATCTTGCCGGACGCATCGCCATAAGCGTACGACTTGGTGCGGCCGAAACGCGCCTTACGGAACTGGTCGAGGTCTTCCTTGCGCTCAGTGGCGTACGCAGGGTCGTCCATCGTCACGTACGCGCGTGGTTCGCAGCGGTCGGCACACTCCTTGAAATATCGGCAGTAGCCGCCCTCGAGGATGTACACTTCTGGGTAGTGCACCTTGGGATACACGTGGTTGTTCATCGAGCGGTCTTTGGAACGGAGATGTTTGGCACTGGAGAAAGGACTTCAACAGAGGTAAAGAGCATCGTAAGACAAAGTAACTTACAAGGTAGGAGCGCGCTTGGCGCTGAATTCGCAGTGGAAAACGATGACCTTCTTTTTGCCCCCATCAGCGCTGGATGACGGTGCAGGCTTGATAAGTTGCTTGAGGAACAACTCCTCAACAGCCGCAGGGGAGTTGAGATTGACTGCGCCGGGGATGTGGCCGCCTTTATATTCATAGTCAAAGCGACAGTCGATGACGATAAAGTCTGTAATTTGCGAGTCATAGTCGCCATCAAGGAGGGCATTGAGCTGAACGAAAAAAGGATGATAGGTCGATCTTATTATTGATGCATCATATAACCACGAGACATAAGACATACTGTTTTTGGTTTAATCCTCATCAACCCGTCCTCTCTCACACGATGACAGGGCAGGATCTTGCCCAGCGCCTCATTGTCTCCAAAGCCAGGCAACAGCCTACCAGACGGGCTCACCTGGAGCTTCATCTGCTGCATGTGCGCCGGCTCGCGATCCCGATGGGCAGTCATGCCCGTCAGGGGCCTAAAGTTATCCGTGCCGTCGCAGCGCCGGAGGGTCTTCATGCTCTGGCGTTTCGTGTACGCCTGCGCGGGGCTGCTCATGTCCGGGCCGTCGAAGCTTGTGTCGTCCTCGCTCACATCGGCGGCGGCAACTGCGGCCTGGGCGGCAGCAAAACCCGTGAGACCTTTGTGGCTCGGAGGGAGCATAGCAGAGAACGCGCGACGGGAGGCAGAAGGACGGAGTTCGAGACTCACGTCCTCGCTATTGTCGTTGGTGTTGTTGTTTTTCCTGTCGATCGCATCATTGGCGGAGAGGGAACCGCCGGCGCCGGGGCGGCCGAGGCCAAGGGAAGTCTTTTGCATGGATGAAAGCGCAGGTCGGCGCGTGCGCTTGTGCATCAAGACGGCACTGATGCTCTCCGAGGGTGAGTCGGTGACATCCTGTGCGAATGGGCTGGGGCTCAACAAAGGTCCGCTCGCCTTGCGCATCAGACAGCTCACGCTTGGCGATGACACTAGACCAGGCGAACTCTCGAGCGCATCATCTTCTGAGACAAGATATGCGGGAGCGCGCATGGTGCCGCCATGGTGATGAGCAACGCGTACTACAGCGGGGGAGCCCTCAGGGCTAAGAGAGCGCCGCTTTTTGCGATGCACGCGATCCGTGGGCGTGTGTTCGCGGCTGCGCCTGGGAGACATGTCATCGTAGAACAGATTGCCTAATGCAGGTGCTGATGGGTTTGATGGAAGTGCCATCGGGGTAGGAATGTATTCATCGACATCCATGGCATCGCCAGGAGAAAATACGACGGGAGGCTGACATGTTGCAAAAAAGACCAGGGGTTAGGAGTAACAAGGAGGATGGATGTGGCAGAGAAGTTTGTCAGCCGCCAGTGCACACAAAGTACTAAGTTTTGATGATGATGACATCTTACCGTGGAATTGACATCTTCGAACTCGGCAGGAGCCGGCTTCGAGGTCGACATCCATTCGAGTGGCAACGTAGATCGCTGTGTGCGCTTTGCTGCTGTCGATCCTGCTGTCTTGTCGGAGAACTTGGATGCCACGGGCGATACGGGGCCCAAGGTGAGTGAATCGTTGCTCACATCAATTCCGAATGTACGCGAGACTGTGCTGGCACGTGCTCTGGACGCGGGCTGGTTGAAAATGGCACTGCCACTGGAGAGATCGGCGTTTTCGTTTGTGGGGTTGGCTGCCACACGGGTGCGCATGGGAGGCATGGGAGAGATATCCATGGCATCGGTTATATCTGATGGGGGGAGGCTTGCATCGCGATGGGGAGATGAGATGCTCATGGTGCTTGCGAAAGATATTTCGAGGTCGAGGTCGGAAGATAGAAAGTTGTCCATTTCGTCTTTTTGTTCCTGGAGTTGGGGATCGTGGGTGTGTTGGGTGCGTTTGCGCGTTGGTGCTGGTGGCACCTTGAGTAATCGGGAGGCCGATGCGGCGGCGGCGTTGAGGAAGGACATGTCGATGTCGGAATCGTCGGGTCTGGCGGAGATGATGTTGAAGTTTGTTTGGCGTAGTGGAGAGGGGGACACAGTATGGTCTCTCTTGAGTCTCTTTCCGAGAACGTAATCTGGCCTGTAGAAATGAGATTGCATGAGCGACGTTGGCCGGGATGGAGGCGTGGGTGGGGATGGGGATGGGGAGAGATGAGTGGGGGATCAAGGGAACAAGTATTTGAATCGTTTGGCAGCCGTGACAAGATATTTACAATGCGAACGAAGCGGTGGCGGGGTGATACAGGAAGGGACGAGATCTCCGGATTGAGCAAAAGTCAACCAAGGAGCATGTGGCCCATGAAAGGTGGTCGAGGGAGAAAAAAAAGGAAACTGAACAAACGGAAACATACGGTGGCAGCGGGTGGTTCGAACGGCTTGATGAGTTGTTGGCTGGCTACTGAACGATGGAAAAAGACCGGAGGTGAGTTTTTTTTTCTTGTCAAATAAAGCAAGAAGAGAAAGAGAAAACTGTTGTCCCCCTGCAGGTTGGCGATGGGACATGAATGAATCCGGGGGGATCGCAGCTTACCTCTGGGTGCTATGGAAAAGGCGTATCAACGGAGGAGGCCGTTACCTGTTTATGGGGAAGAGCAGCAGCAGCAGCCGTGAGCAAGCGACGATAACGAGCACAGCAACAACAACAGGGAGCAAGACGAAGAAGAAGAAGAAGAAGAGAAGAGAGAGAGAAAGACGAAGAGGAGGACGAGGACGAGGAATAGGTCGAGGACAAGGTCAAACGAACAACACCTGAACTGAACCTATCTCACCTGAACCGAGCCAGCTCACACACCGAATGCGGTAAAGGCTACTTTTGTGGATGCGTATGGGTCCAGGCTACTGGCGAACCAGCTCGTGAGTTCGTTGCCCTTTTACGTACAAAAACGAACGAGGCGCGTCTACTCACCGCCAGCAGGAGCAGGCTTGCTATATGCGCGTCGGCGTTGGCCTCGATGAGATATCTCGCTGGACGCCTGCTGCTGCTGCACACGTCGAGGTCTGATAGCAAGATGCTGTCCAGTAGGCGCATCATGTTTGTGTTTGGACACGCTTTGGCCCATGTTCAAGTTTGTCACGTGAGGGCGATATAATCAATACTTTCCGGGCTTTATCTCGTGTTGTGCTCTCGCCGAGTGGCGCCAAAGAAATGATTTCATGCAATGATGCCGGATGACGCTACAATGTGGAGTAGAAACGCACATCTCTGATTTTATGCAGTATTTATTCTTGATTATATCTACTGATAGACGTCAATGGTCTCTGGCCCATGGCCAGGCCGGTTGTGTATAGCATGACGTCCCGGCGTCCACAGTCACCCGTCCTCGTCCAATCGGTTCACGACAGCATACACTTCCTTCACCCCCGTTTACTTGTTCACCCTTTCACTTGGAACTATTACATACACGTGGCATGTGAAATATATACACACATGTACCCTTTTTGTTGCATTCAGGACTGAACCGCGTCCCTCTTCTGTAACGTCGGCCCTGGGTTCTCCCAATCAATCTCCTTCCACCTACATTTGTTTTGAATGACATGTTTCAGCATTAGATTCAAGGAAATCACCATAGCACCGGATTCATCACTTACTCGGGGAAAACCATCTTGAGGTTATCCCAGTACAATTCTGGGTGCTTGCTCTTGATCTCTTTCTCAAGCAATTGATAGACGATCTATACGTGATCCGGCACAGGGCAGGTCAGGAACCCATTGTCTTCTTTTTATCGTTCCTCCTCTCTCCTCCGGGAGGACGGATGGGACAGGTTTATGACTCGGGAAACTCGACTCACCCCGTATCCATCCCCATTCAAATGCAACCCATCTGGCAAATACCGACTCAACTGTTCCTCCACCTGACCCGCGGCCTCCCACACCGCCGTCCAAACGTCGACGTACGCCAACCCGCGCTTCTTAGCGAGCCCGACGACCGCTTCGGCATACTGCTTCGTCACATCAAAGTTCCGATCAAGCGCCACGGGCGGTGTGCGTGACTCCAGGTCCCGCGCCCGCTTCACCGTGTTCACGGGCGGAGGCGTAATCAGGATGATGCGTGTGTGGGGCGCATACTTGGGCGACTCTGGCGACGTCAGCGTGTCGATCATGGCCTCTAGGTTCGAGACGAAGCGGGGCAAGGGGCAGTGTTGGGGTGATTGGGGGAGGCATGCATCGTTGGCACCGTACCAGATCGTCAGGAGGCGGATCTGTAAGAAGAAAAGAGGAAGTTTTTTTTTTTTTTTTTTTTTTTGAAATGAGATTCCCGATTGCACCACGCTTATAAAAAAAAAAAACCGAATTCTTATTTGCCTTGGAAAGGTGCTCTTGCTCTTCCTTGGTAGGCACGATTTGCTCAAATACCGGTAGTCCCCAGTCGGTGTTGTATCCCGAGTAGCCGCGATTCAGCACATCGAGCTTGCGCGCATAGACATCTATTTTCATATGATTAGCAAGTCGAAACGATATCTCAGATGATGTGAATTACGGACGTGCGAGACGCATGCCAAGGCCCCAAGCCTCCCAGGCCCCTTGCGTGATAGAATCTCCGACGAGGACGAATTGATCGTATACGGGTGCCGCCATGAGAAGAGAATCCGAGTTGAGTGTGAGATTGGTCGCAGAACAACAGGGATGTCGTCGTCGACGGCCGAGAGGAGAGATGGCACTCGAAGCGATCAATTTGTGACCATCAATGGAGCAGTTACTACACCAAATATGTTATGGAATCCGGACGCGTAGCTCTTATCCAAGGGGATCGGAATTTTTACTGGCGACCATAAAGGACATATTGTGCAGGCTTATCGGCAATATTACACGACAAGCCTCAAACCTTGTTAATAATGGACTCAGTGGGTCCTGGTCACAACTTGTATGTAGTGCATCCGGCGAGTCTGTGATCAAGTGAACATCAAATTTGTAAACTGTGAAACTGAAGCAACGGAAGTAAACCATATCATAACAAGCCCTTGGAACTGTACCATTACCTCATCGAACAACGGCATATCCAGATCCAGTTATTGGACAGAATCTAACTGGCAAACCACGAATGACCGAACCAGATAAGCGCGTTCAATTGCGCATATCTAACCAGAAAGCCTATGTCTGGGACGTCGATGGTACGCATCATCTACAACTGGTACTGTCGTCGTTCAGTGCAAACGCAATGACTCGAACGTAACTCAACAAAAAGACAGATATCTCTGTTTTGCGATCTCAGCACCATATCTGCGGCCTCGTAACAGGCACTCTGCCGCATCTATCGCAACAAAATGTCTTTCTCGGTATTCCTCTCATTTTGATGCCTGAAGAGGTCGTCTTGCTTGTCGAAAAAGGTTTTTTTCTTCTTCTTCTTTCTTTCTTTACATGAAAATCCCGAGATATCTTAAACATATCATGCAACTAAAATAGGATTTGCCGTCCTCGTCGACGATCCAACAGCGCACCAAATGCCCTCGTTGGAAGAGCTCCAGGCATGGGAAGGGGCCCAGGCTGAGGACGTCCGTCAACAAATGACAGCTAGCGAAGCCAAGATCCAAGCGCTAGCAAACTCTGGCAAGAATAAGAGCCAATCGGAGGAGGCTCAGCGGAAGCGCAAGGAGCGAGAAAGGAAGCGCGCCGAGGCTCTGGCAGCAGCAACAGCAGCAAGTAATAGCCCAGAAGGGCCTTCATCTCTTCTAGCTGAACCCACAATGGAAGTTGACGGCGTCGGTGGTTCAAATTTCACATCTACATCTAAAAAGGCAGACGAGCCGCATAGCACGATTGCGCTGCCACCTCACACCATCACGGTCCCTGCATCCTCAAATGAGACCTTGACATGGTACCGTCCCTCGGGACACGTGTACGAATCAATCACAGATGCGCGTGCTGCAGGGATATGGAGCTATCCCACATCTCTGCACGAGCGTGCCCTATGCGGCGTGTTCCGTGACCTGTGGGAGAAGGGGTATTTCATGGGCATCGGTATCAAGTTTGGTGGAAACTATCTCGTTTATCCAGGTATGTGCAGACCATTTTTATTTTTATTTTTAAATGCTTCCCGCAATTAATCTCCTCATTCTCTTAGGCGATCCTTTGCGATATCACTCTCACTTTGTAGCCACCGTGCTGGATTCGCCCACATCAACGTTGCGACCGATGGAGATTGTCGCACATGGCAGATTGGGGACCGCTACGAAAAAGGCTCATCTCTTGTGTGGCTGGGATGACGAGTCAGGTCAAGTCAGCTATTACTCTATCGAGTGGGCTGGCTTCGGGTGATGATATATATTTATCTCTCTACTTTCATGATTGTATCATTTGTTAGAACGGGATTGACGACGGCGCGAAAACGTGTAAACTACCAAAGTATAAAATCTCATACAACAGGTTTATCGGCTCTTTTTTAGTATCCTTTTGAAACCTCCTAGTGCATGGCCTTGCTGGTGAAATGGCATGCCTCGCAACTTCTCCATCTCGTACCTCAAATCATCTAATTCCTCTATGAGTTGAGAACTGGGGACAGAGAAACTGTCTGTGCTACATGAAGAACCGTTGTTTCCGCTTCTCAGAGATTATTGACTACGTAAAGACTGGATCCACTCCTCTCTATTGACGTAGGATCCCTTTAGTGAGAGGCGGTGGTAAGTCAGATAGAAGACTACGGTTCAGAACTCAGATCAGCTGTATGGAAAAAGATTAAAATTATTAGCACTATAATTGACAAAGCATCATCAGCTTTTGCATGAAACAGATGGGGACGGTGATAACAGCATATAGTTCTGTCGACATATAGTCGTATGAAACAGCATAGACTCTATCAATTGAAAAGATAAGGTCGATGAAAGTCAAATAGTCTAAGCTATTGTCGATGATGCAGCATGCATAAATGACAGTGCCTATATAGGATTTGCTAGTAAGAGATGATCACGATAAGCGATCAGAGAGCACACTGGTAAAGTCCATAAATATGTTCTGCTCAGGCCCATTCGCATGTATAGTGCCATCATGCTAGGCGTGATCAATATCAGCAAAAATATTCTCGACACTGTCTATATATTCGGAGGCCTCATTTTCTCTCATCTCTAGCCCCTCCACTCTTTTTTAATCCTAGCGTGTACGATTACGTAATCTCACTGTTCCGGAATCTCAGCATTTGGTTAAAAACGTACAAGCGGAAGCCAGTGTTGAAGGACAAAGTTGGATCATAAATATGTGTAACATTTTCTATTCCTTTTCCTCCCTTGTCTTTAATCTTCATGGAACGACGCATTACGGACTTTTACATTACTCGCTACATATAGCTCGTTACATGTTTTTTTGCTTCCGCGGTCACATGACTACTGTTTATACTGTGCCGCATTTTAGACCCTTTGTACCTCAGTTGTTTCTCTTTATACAGCTGAGGTGTAAGTACTTTAGCATTCTTATATTCACATATATTCTAATAATCTTGTAGTAATATATTATAGGTGAATAAAATACGAGTTGTTTCTCTTTATACAGCTGAGGTTAATATATTATAGTATTACACCCCTAATTTTAACAGCCAGATCCTCCGAAGCGTATGGCTTTAGACAAAGTTGACTGCCGTGTAGTAGGTATGCCGTAGAGAATGTCAAAAGGAAAGGTACTAGCATTAAAAGTTTGGTTAGAGTCGAAATTGGCCAGGAAAATGAACAATCGCTTCCCTGGGCCCATTTACTCGCTGGTGGGTAGATGAACCACTGACCAGTCCTTAAGTCACCGCATTAGTCGCCAATAGTGACGTTATAAGGGCTAGCTATGATAGCCGGTAAAAAGCAGACCAATAACACTAGAACTCAGAGAAAGAAATGAAAATAGGGGCTTAAAAGGGAAAGTATTTGTAAAGGGAAGAGGAATAAGCCGATACGCTAAGCTGAGTAAAGATATCAATGACCTATCTCGGTGGCTTCAAGTTCGGACTCTTATACAGGAGGTCATGTGATATGAGGGTAAATGTAATCAATATGTGCACATAAGGCATCAATCAATCCTTGGGTAGGTTTCAAAGTCGGTTTCAGGCGGATAGATCAAATGCTACATATCCGTGGTGACGTTGCCACTGATCGCCAACGTCGGTTTCTGAGTTTATGATAATATGAAGCGCGATGGATATGGTGATTAAATCACAGAAATGCGGCAGGGTTTGCGAACTATCACGATCGCACCAGCCTGAGTGCAAGGCACATGTGGTTCGCTCGACTGTAGAGCTGAGCGCCGATTACTAGCATTGGTGTATTCACAATTCCTGACTGGATCATTGTGAGAAAAACCAGGGTTGTACTGTGCACTGCTGCATGAACCAACTATTACTACTATGGAGAAACCAGATGGATTGTAATTGCAAATGGGTTGGGTATACGCTAGCACTGAACATAGACGGGTCTCAAAGTTACTGCCGGAGACCGTGACGGGACATCACAGATGTCACTTATTATGTAAGACATGTTTAGTGTGACGTGTAGCTTCGTCTAGATGCGGTGTGATTGGGTGATGAGAAGTGTGGCTTCATTATGGGTTCCGGGGTCCTGCTATAGATCGGAGCCCAGATCTGTGGCATACATCCTAATTTGGAACCCAGCCTCCTCGTCGACGCTCTTAACATCCCTTGCATTTGCACAAACCAGATGCACCTACAACATGAGAATAAAATTCAATCGGTTGGGAGCAGTAGTAAACAGTGTTAGAGAGGATACTCCGGGGCACATTTGGTCAGAAAACAAGGTTTGAGCTGCCGATTTTCAGCGCAAAACCGATGCAGTGTTTTCTGAGTCAAGCTTCACGGATTTCGCTTGCTTTCAACACCTAAACATACTGCAGTTCAACGGCATCAAAAACACACCACTTTTCATGCCTTTCTTGCGAGGGAACGTGGAGACGCGACGCGGTCGTGTTTGTTGAACGTAGATCGGAGATTGAATTGAAACCCTTACAACAAGTCGTTTGGAGTTCCGCTGCTTGTGCACCTCTGCCTCAATCCCCCATCATCTCGACCAGTCCTCTGCTCTATCGGCCATATTTGTGCTTTCTGAGAAGGGTTACTCTACTGCTATCTCACCCACTACTAAACAATCGTACTATACCAGCTACCACCCAAAGATGTCTGCCACCACCAAGAAGTCGTCCGCTACAGGGGCTAAAGTAGCGAAGAGACCAGCGAGAACTCCCGCTACCCACCCACCTTGGATCGAAATGATCAAGGTATGCTGGTATCCCTTTATCTGACTACTATGATTTCATTTCTGTGTCTTGAACTGGATTATCATCGTTGCACTTTGCTCCTATGTGGATGATACCAAAACGGGTAGGGCGCAGGGCATGCTGTCGTCTCGTGACCTCGTTTTGGTGCTCAGACTGAATTGCACTTTCTACATGTTCTACACGACCCCGGCAATGTTTTGAGTACCTTCTGACAAGACATATGCGCGCATTCTAGGAAGCTATCGAAGCTCATTTTGAGGAGTCTCGTTCCGGTGTCTCCCGACCTCAGATCAAGAAGTATGTCCCGGATATATGCCTTTTAGTTTTAAGCAAATGTCTCAATAACGTTACCCGCGCTAAAGATACGTCGAGGAGAAGTACAAGGTCGAGATTGGCGCTGCTCAGACTACCCAACTCGCCAAGGCAATCTCATCAGGCGCTGACAAGGGAATCTTCTTCCTTCCCAAAGGTAATTGATAATGATGACAAAATATAGTTTCAGCTATCTTACTATGTATTTCAAAGGTCCTTCTGGACGCGTAAGGCTCGCTGCGAAGTCGGCTGCCAAGGCTGATGCCAGCAAAGAGGTAATCATTTAAAGAAAGCATTCTGTTATTTTGATCTTATCTATTTACTTATATTTTCAGAATAAGCCTGTAGCAAAGCCCAAGCCCACGGCTGCTAAGACGCCCAAGGCTCATGTCGCCAAGTCTTCGAAAGCGACCGCAGCAAAGCCCAAGCCCAAAGCAAAGGCTGCTTCTAAATCCGCGACGGTAAAGAAAGTTCCAGTTCCCCGCACGACTGCCACGTCCGTTGCGGCCGCTGGCAAGTCGTTAGGTACTGCTCGTACGATTGCAGCTGCAAGAAAAGCTCCGTCAGCGAAGTCGACTCTCGCTCATAAGAAGGCTGCACCCAAGAAAGTTTTGGCTGGCAAGAAGACGGCCGTCCCTAAGAAAACCGAGGCGCCCTCCAAGCGTGGGACTGCTAAGAAGGTAAAGCCATGATTTTATTATCTACTGTAACTTGGTTTTGATATATATATAAAACATCGCGAATTAGGAAGCTACAGGTTCTGCTCCTGCGGCAAAATCCAAGGTTGCTTCTGAGAAAAAGGCATCAGCCAAGAAAGTGCCGTCCAAGAAGGTTGGAAATTCGACTTGGGCCACTTGATGAGATGAGCTAACAGAATAATCATCAGGCTGCCGCAAAGAAGTAAGTGCCGTCATGAGTTAGAAGCGCTACCATATCATGCACAAACACAAATATGAGCAATAAGCCTCTTCACATTATGCTTTCCCCTATACTCTCGCGTATCCCATATCATGCCCGCCCCATAGTTACTGTATTTTCTCTGTCTCGTCTCTATCAGTGTATTCTCTATTCTCTTTTTTGTGCGTATTGTCTGTAATAATTTATCACGAGCTGTACGTATTCTTCAAAGGGTTTGTAAATATAACGGTGTCCACGGATGTTATGTGTTGAAGTTGAAGAACGAAACATGAGAACATATTGCCGCGGTACATGCGGACAGCAGCGCATGAGTACATGCACAAGTCTTGACCTCCACCATGGCCTCACAATACACTGCGCTTCGACGCAACCCAGACGATGACCGGTATCGCAACCTGCCCATCTCATACGAATACCAATCTGCTCGAGCATCGTACCCGCTATTCCTCTCGCTCCCAGAGACACTCCTCGCTCACGTGTCTTTTGCATGGCACGGTCTGCTCGACGCCTGTCGGTGGGATACCGTCTTCCGTCTCGTCTACTCTGATTCAGAAATAAGGGCACACGTGTATAAATCGTTGCTCTTGAACAGTCTCTCTCTGACCTCGATATGGGCTTTCGATCTGCTGCTGCAGCCGTTGGTGCAAGATCATCCCAAGTGGTTCCACAGGAACGTGGGCTGGTTCTACAAGGTGTTATGGCTAGGACCGGTCGTTGGCGTATCTCTTTATCTCAACGTGAGCAAGATAAAACATGCGGAATCGTTGTTCTAGCAAGTAATAGGTGTGGCTAATAATCTTCCTTTAGAGTTCATGGTGCTCGTTGATAGCTAAACGGACATTCACGCTGCAATACGGGTCTCGAGCATCGCACCAGCGTCCGTTCAGTTACAGCGGCATGCTGAATACACTGGCGACGTCGGCTTATCGTGCTGTCATGGTAGCCACATCTGTCGCCGTCTCTTTTGCCATGAGCATGGTGCCCTATGTTGGATCGTTTTTCGGATTTGTCTTCCTCTGTTGGGTTGATGCGTAAGTGCTCCGACGAACACACTAAACATAGACATTCAAACAACTAATTCCATTTGTTGCTCATAGGTTCTACTGCTTTGAGTGAGTCATAGCCTTATATGCTACCCTGGGACGGGGTAGTAATCAGACATTCCCTTCTTCTTTCCAAAAAGATATATCTGGGAGGCCCGCGGCTTCTCTTTGGCACGCCGAGTTAGGCATTTGGAAGAAAGATGGGCATATTACCTAGCATTTGGTAAGCAAGCCTTTATTTTTGCTTGAGAAAACTGATCTTACATGCCTTCCGTTAGGGTTTCCTTCTGCGGCTCTGTGTATGTGGGGTAGTAGTCTTGCGAATGCAGCACTTTTCGCCCTTTTGTTCCCTTCTGTAAGATATAAACCCTTGATTTTCTTATGTTTTCCACACACTTAACACCAAACGTAACAGTTCATCATGATGGCTATGCACGCCTCCCCTCTGCCCCTCGATCCTTATAATATTGTTCCCTCGCAAAGAGACAACGAATCATCCGACAATGCCGCCCCCCTTCGCCACCCCTCACCGTTCGTACCGATCCGCATCCCCGTATTTGCCCTCGTCATCTGGCTGGACGACTGGATCGTGCGTATCTTCAGCGTGGGCACGGCAGGTGGCGCACAGCACGGCACAATCCAGCGCGCAAGAGCGTTCAGCGACACCAGCGAGCACATCGAGCAGGGGGATGGGCAGCATATCCAGATGAAGTCTTTGGCCCCTGCTGCTGCACCTGTCCCGCCTGGCGCGACGAGGCATCAGATTCCTCGACCAAGGAGAAAGCTTGATTAGGGGCTTTGAGATGTGTCGATTCCATCAGTTCCTTTTGGGCTTCCTTAGGGTGTCTATTAATGTTTTATCACGAACGTCACGAATCTATGTTTTTTTTGTAGAAGCTGTTACCGTAATCTATCAGCGGTTATTCCTGGTTAAGTTTCTGCAGGTGACTTTTTTGCATCTATCACCTGCCCAGTGTTTCTTGTAATCAACGTCTCAAAAAAGAAAGAAAATAACGTGATAAATTATACCATACAGCGTGTATATACCAGTACTATTACATTATACAGTACAACAGACCCTAATCAAAGGCACTCATCCCTATTACAGCCACAAATACCTTGTTAATCCCTTGCTCCGGCTTTGAGTAAGTCTCTTAGCTCCCTGCTCAACGGTATACTGCCCTGATTCCCGCCAGAACTGGTACCAGAATCAGTATCGCCACTACTGCCAGTTGCACGGTTTCTGAGAGCGTTGCCGGAACCAGCGCCAGAATTTTTGGCAGCGGAAGCCACCTCGGCGTTGCGTCTGTCAATGTCGGCGACGAGCTGGGCGAAAGAGAGGAAGAGGACCTCCGCCTGAGCAAGGGTGGTGTCGAGCTCGATTGTCATGCTCAGGTCGTTGCAGTACTAAAGGATTAAGCTCAGAAGATCTGGATGCGGATACGCAAAGCAAGAATACCGACCTTCAGGACCTCATCGAACTGGGTAGAAAATGAGTTTGGTTAGAGACAGAAGTCGATGGTCTGATGAATAGAACGAAATACCTCTTTCAAATAACGCAGGATGACATCCCGATGTGACTCCAGTACGGCAAGAGCAACAAATAGAACAAATTCGTCGCTATAGTAATCCGTCCAAAGAACCTCCCATAGTCGAAGGACATCCTCGAATGGGAACTCTCGTTTGAATGCGATCAACACCCATCTTGTCGGCCCAGTTAGAATAATGGTTTACTTTGAATTGGGTCGTAAAATTCACTTACCGGAAACAGAAGAACAGATTCAAGGCATCGGCTTTTTCTGCTTGGTGTGTTACTTCAAGCTACTCTTTTCATATGATAATGACTCATACCAAAGTGGAGGTACAATTCAGGATCCATTAAATGAATCAGCTGCTGTAATGCCGACAGTTGTTTTCTCATGCCACTCTGGTCTCTGAGGAAGTTTTGCTTCTACGAAAAAAAAGTCAAGAGTAAAATAGACGAAAGAAGAGACCCGAGCTGTACCATGCGATCCATAATTTTCACAAAACACCAGAAGGTCATCTCCTCGTCTGCATCCATGACAACATAAACAGGAGCACATAAGTCTGACATGCCCTGAACGTATCCTGTATGCCATTAAGTACACAAAAACAGAGCTGGTGCGAAGAGCAAGAATAACGCACCTAGATCTCTATGATAAAAATGATAAGTTAGAAGAACGGACGCCAAGCGTTCTATATGCTCATTAGACGGCGATTGGGCCCCAATGTCAACCTGATTAGGAGATATGGATACGGGGCGTTTACGGGGCTCTCCGGCAGAAAGGTCCGTTTTTGATGCAGAGGGTGTTCTGTCCGGCGTAGGTGAGGGTGTAGAAAAGAGGGGTTGTGTACGATCCGTACGACGACAGTCAACATCTATGCGGTGTCGCTCCTAGGATGTTCGTCAAACGTCAATTGCGAGAGCAGCAAGGTTTAAAATAAACTTTTACCTCTAATATGTCCGGGCGATCGAATACTTCTGGCACATCATCCCATTCTGCTCGTAGCGCATGATACTGTTCTCTGGATGGGAATATCAAAGGATCAACAGGACTAGAATTGCAATAGGTGTTACATACATACCTTTGCTTTTGCCACTCTTGTTCCCTTTCAGCCGTAGTCGTGTCCCAGCGATAAACGCCCAAGACAAATGGCCAAGCTGCCTTCCTCACAGGCTCTGAAGAGCTCAGTCCTCTCCTGAAAACTTCCCGCTTCATTTCCTGCTCCGAGATCTTGGGTCTTCCATCTTCCGCGAACCAATTGTTCCACGTGTTCAGATCGATAGGATGTGAAGGATCCCGAGAAGGCTTTGGCTTCGGTAGATTACTAGTAGAGTGCAATAGCTCAAACACACCCAACGAAGAGGTCTCCCCTGGCGCATCAGACGACGTAGGGAGGGCCTGTGCCTCACGCACGCGAGCACGTTCCCCCTCTTCGGCTACCACGCGTGCCCAACGGGCGAGATAGACTCGCGCGCTTTCGAACTCTCCCATACCACCCTTCTCCACCCAGCTGCCCCATTCCCATTCCCCGTTGGCGTTGACGAGGCTCTTCACTGGATCCGGAAGATGGGGAACGATGGGCTTCGCAAGAGGATGCGACAGGATGTTTTGCGCGGCATGTCTCGTTGCGCGGGTGATGTTAGAGAACGATTGGAGTAGGGCCATTCGGGCTTGTGAGTTGGACGAGCCAGAGGGACTAGGAGCCCCATGGAGGGAACGATGAAGAACCGATGCGCGAGCCGAGTAAGGATTCGTGTTTATCTGAGGTGCAGACGACAAGGGACGCGGGCGACGATGGTTTGGCACCGGGGAGTGAGAATGCGCGTAGGATGTCTGAGCAAGGATGTTGTCGACTGCGTCATCGTCGAAGAGGTATGCCGAATGTGCTTCGATGTCAGCGCGAGAGGGATCAACCAGGAACAAGCAAGAGTCGAGATTAGATCGTAAGAGGTGGGCATAGCTTCGGAGATGGCTTAGTAAGCTGTCTCCACCCCAGGTGTTGGGAGGACTTCCGTGTGCTGGTGCACCTGGAGGTGGAGGTGGCGGGTAAACGGTGGATGTCGAAGGCATCGGCGGCAGTGAGGAGGGTAGAGAACTGAACGAAGGTGACTCGTCATCATGGAAGTATAAAGTAGGGAGGGTCGTGCCATTAATCAGGTTGATCCCAATGGATCCATCTTGGGCATGAGGTTATATGTGCTGCTTACAGAGGGAGAATTGTAACCACACTTACACCATGATGATAATGACGGTGGATAAACAAGTAGAGAATAGATTGATGTCAAGGGAACAGAGAACGTATAGGACTCTGGTCTTTGTGTTGGTAGTTCGATTAGAACAGCATCTAGATATAAGGACTGGTTAGCCGAATTTGAAAATATTGTAGTAATATCCACCCACCTTCATCTTCATCTGCGACTGTCTGCTTCTCTTCAACTTTGATAAATTTGTCCCACTCTGCTGTGCCTCTCTCCGACAGCAATGTTTCCGGAATCCAGGCTAGCAAGTACACTGGGTTGACAGACTCCTATGGTGATGTCTTGAGAAAGTGGGGATGATAGAGCCCAGCAATACACATACTCGTTTTACGAGTGTAACAAAGCCTGGGATGTTATCCCTTGCATAGGCTGTTGGGTTGACATAAACCTTGGACTTGCTGTATATAAGCCTGTATTTGCCGTCCTCTTCTAATGTCTCAGGAAGCGATCCCGCAGGTTGTTCGGGGCTTGGGGTGCGGGCAATCTCTACCATGGAGCCTGAATCTGTCTGGGAATCATGATGCTAATGGTGAGTTCCAGTCGGGATTTAAACGCTCAAGAGGATTCGTACAGATAGAAGGGAGACTGAGGACTCGCTGGATATGGAACTATCGGGGGAGTAAGCACATCTATCGCTGTCGCTGTGAACGGTCATATATGGCAGACTGCGGCGGGCTGAGCTGCGCTGCGGGGGGCCACAGGGAACTCTCGAGTCAACTGGCTCCGGCCACTGGCACTGGCTACTATATGCTTCCGCTTATGACATAACTCCTTACATGGTTGGCTCACTGCCATCAGTATTCTTTCCATTAGCGGAATGCGTCCATGTACACTTTCTCAATAATCAAACATTTGTCCTGGACCAAATCACCTGGAATTTGTTGTGCACCAGGTTATTCTCACCATCAATCATGCATGTCAATTCCTCTCTTATTTTCCAATGATTTGAAAACAAGTCTTAAATAACGGCAGATCTCTTAGAGCTGCCCGTAATCATGGTTTATTTGGATAAAAACGCTGTTCATGTGATAATCTTGTCCAGTAGCAAAAGCCGTAGCTCATGAAAGTCTCACACCAAATATATGAATAGAGACAGAAAAAAGTACAAGAAAGCCAGAGAATGATCATAAAAACAATCACTTTTGGTATGAGAAGACGTTTCGGAGCACTAGATTCACAAGCCATAGTTATCAGTAATGCACATATAACAGAACACGAAAAACTCACAGCCCGCTTTTGTGGCCAATCTGTTCAGGGAATCATCAGCCTCGCCCTGGGATCGGACTTGTCCGCTAAGGGCAAAGGTAGTGGTGGTGCCCAACGCACGGCCGTTGGCGTCAACATCAGCCACAGCGATTTGGACGCTAGCGTGGTCCTTGGAGGTGATGAGGCGACCTGTATTCGACAATGTCATTGCTACAGCTCAGAAATTTCGATCTGAAATCGACACATACTAGTCGCCGAGCATTTGCGTGGGACGTAGAGATCGACAAGAACGCCCTAGAGGACTTTTAGGATCATGCTTCAAAAATTGATTCTATATGACCCACAGCGTCGTTTTCCATGATGCTTATTTAGTGGGTGAGGCCGTCGACGATGCCGAGTGTGATGAGGACAGTGTGGTGTCCCAAAACTGTGCAGTTGTGGCGCGGTAAACTGATATTGTTTGAGCTTATTTGTACTCTGTGGCACTAAGTTAGGACTTAAGCTTGATCGCTGTCGTCCAGCACATTCAAACACCACCACAATACCAAAATTTAAATACGCAAAATAAATTCAACTTCAACAGGGCTCGATGAAATAATATTTCACACTGATATATCTCGGCCACTCTCCAGTTCTTGAATCATTCATGCCCAGACCTACAGTAGACTACGTTCACTACACTCACTAGCCCAACAGTTGATTTGAGACTGGTACTCAAAATAATTACTCTGCTGTCAACATAAGCGGGTACTGACTGCTGTACTTGAAATTCTCAAAAAAAATTCATAAAAAAGCTGCTTCCTCCCAGCGAACTCTTGTTGCTTTATTGATCGCATTTACAAGTAAAGAGGATATGAGCTGAAATTACATTCTGAATTTTTGCTTTGATGGTTTAAGTAACGAATATTAGTATCTTATTATTTTGAGTATGTAGCCTTCATGCTCTCAGCCCCAAAGGTGTAATGCCTTATCATCACCAAAGTACCTGTCCCCTTTGACATCGAAAGACTCTACGGCTTCGGTGATTTCTGCAGCTTCCTCCGGAGTCAGCACAATCTCAGCGCCTTGGATATTTTCTAGCGTCCGGCTAGCTTTCCTGTAATCCCAAGAAATCAGTTGATGTCCGTGATACTCCTGCCAGTGAAAAATGTCACTTACGAGGAGCCTGGAAGAGGAATGACATGCTCCCCGAGGGAAGAAACCCACGCAAGAGACAACTGCCCCGGGGTAATGCCCTTCCTAGTGGCGATAGCAGTGAGTTTCTCAACTAGCTGATAGTTGTGCTTGATGATTTCCTGCAACTCGAAATGTAAACAAGAAGCATTGAGCGAGTAAAAAATAAGAGCATACATCATTTTGGAAACGGGTCAGATGCTTGCGCCAGTCGTCTTCAGCTATATCTTTCACTTGCTTAACCTGACCAGTCAAGAATCCTCTGCCCAAAGGTGAATAGGCCAATACAATGACACCAAGCTCCTTCGCAGCGGCGATAACTGGGAAGGCGACATAAGTTGATTATCATGACACGATATAGCAAGATTGGTATACCTTTCTTAGTTTCTTCCTCATAGGACCAAGGTGAAACTTCGATCTCGACCATAGCAATCGGATGGACCTGTCGAAATATGATCAGCACGGTGCACGGGACCCCAAGATTTGGAAAGGAGAGGATACATACCGCATGAGCACGTCTCAAAGTCTCAGCCCTACATTCCGAGAGTCCAATGTGGGAGAATTTACCCTCTTCGACCATCTTGGCGAGATCCTTGACCGTCTCTTCGACAGGACGTTTGGGATCGACACGAGCACACTCAAAAAGATCCAGGTGCTTCATGCCCCGGAGAGTACCGTTGATGGTCCCCACGCTCTTTTGAAGGTTTTCAGGACTGAAAATAGGTAATATCAGCTTTATGCGTGTAGGTAGAATACCACTACTAAACCTACGAGCTGTCAGGCTGAAGAAGTTTCAGATCGACACCTCCCTTAACAGATAAGAGGACTTTCTCCCTGTCGGCTGGGTATTTTTCGAAGAAACGAGCGACAAGTTCCAAGTTGCCTAGATCGCGTTCTGGGTACCGAGTTTGTCTTTGAGTATACTCCACAACAGAGATTTATGTGGTATCTTACGATAGCCGTAGAATTCGCCTGTGCAGGTTTGTTGGTCAGTCTCGGAATATGTAAACTCATTTGGAAGATTGAAGCGAACCGGCGTTGAAAATCATCTTCACGCCATCCGGGACAGCATCTATGCTGGCCTTCATAGAGGCAAATGTCTCTTCATCGGGGCGAGGCCCAGCGCATCTGTAAACAAGTCGCCACGAAGAAGTCAGTACATAGAATCAAACGATGGGTAGATATCTCACGTCATCGTCATCAAACCATGCTAAAATAAAATGGTAAAATAGATCAGCTAACGTGTATGTAAAGATACCTCACAGAAGGGCGTCAACTTACTCCAATTTTGGCAACCTTGATGCCAGACGCAGTTCCACCAACTGTGGTTGTGCGAATTATAGTAGAAGACATAATGATTCTTTTTGTACTTGGGGAGTAAAAGTAGGTTGATGGGGACCAGTGCAGCTCCACGACCTCCTTTTATATGAATTTCATCCATTTTCTCGGTGAGTGCATTTTCAGTAACTGGGTAGGTCGCACAGGCTCTAGGTATGCCAGTCGGAGAATGTGGGTACGGCGCGGATAGATGTGGGTTCGGGGATGATACGTCTCGTCGGCACATTTCAGACTACGCATTGGCAACCAACAAAGCATTGGTAATGTAACGGAAATAGTCGTTTGGTTGAGTGGTTATGATTGCCAAGTCTCCGACTCGTAGGCTTTACATCAGAGTCCGTAAGCAAGAATGACAATTCGTAGGAATCACATGGCGTGTATCAGCGGCAAGGACTCGGTCGTTCATATAAAGTATAGACACTCTAGATTATACCAATTAAATATACTAGAAGTGCATTATTTATGGTATATGCCAGTGTCACATGTGTTCTACTCATAAATCACTTCTGGTGGAACTTCCTGATTGACCCACGCGGGTGTACTTCCCATGGTTATCTTCATTAGTCATCTCCACATTGTCAGAGTATGGTGCGACAGGATTTTCCGCGATATCTCTTGATGAGTTACGACTATGATGAACGGGAAGAGAGAGAGAATCCAACTCTTCTTTAATTCGTGGGTCGAACGTGATGTGGGTGTGATGGTGGTTCAAAGCGCGGAAGTACTGCCGGTAGCAGAAATATGACATGCATAGACCGAGGATGGACCCCACAAGTACATCGCCCCAGTGATCTGAGAACCGATCAGTCTGAGCAGAAGTTGGACACAATCCTTTATACTTACGTCGGTAGTCCATGGTTCGGGAGATGGCAACTAAAGAAGCGCCCGCCAGAGGCGTCAGTGTTACCCACGTCTTAAACTAATGATTACAAACTGAGTTAAGAAATTGATGGTCGATAATGATTATAACTTACAGTCATGCCCCTCTCATCAAACAAGTGTAATTTTCCTGCCAAGTAAAAGGTCAGGAAGCCAAGCCCTGCAAACGACACTACAGCATACTTTTTTTTTTAGTCAAAATAAACAACTGGGAAGAAGAAATACTAACAGCTGGCATGACCACTCGGGAAACTTCTCCACCCATCCGTAATGATGGCAAAGTCTGTATTGGTACAGATAGCCACTGTTGACAGCCCGAATGGAGGATCAACAGAACCTGCTGGAGGTACGCAGCGAGCTATGACATCTGGCCGCGGTCGACCCACAGTAATCTTGACGAATTGAGTGATGGATCCCGTGGTAGTAAGTGCGAGGACAACTGTGGGAAGGGGAGGTTATGAAAAGTGCTGAAAAAAAAATAGGAACAGGACGCACGCCCAAGGAAGGAGTTATGGAAATCCCACCACGAGCGAACAGTCAACAAGTTGATTATGGGCATAAGAACAATTGGAGCTACAAAAGAAATGATATACAATGCAAAATTCTGACCAAGGCTCATCAGGGGGCTTTGCAATGAACCATGGAGCAGAGAAGAACATACGGGAACCCGCTCATGGACGGCGAACCTGTTTATATTAATTGCATGATGAGCGTTTTGTGGGATGCGAATTCAACATGGCAAAAAAGAACTAACGGGTGCATCAAACTATTTGACGATTAGTGGTTATGTATCAACTGGATTTGGTTAAAGCACGTACGAGGTGTCTGTCAAGGAAAAGTCCCTCTTGAATCCAGGCACCTTGTCAAGTGAAAAGAAGATGGCGCTGTGTTTGCTGCTTCAGGTTAAAGTCCATGAGAAAAATGCGTGCTTGCATACGCTAATCCGATGGTGATAATCCTTTGACATGGCCTCAATAATTGACATCGGGAACACGACAAATGTATCCTTACCAGTCTGGAGCATAAGAAATAAGCAGGCGTTTTGTGCGTGAGCGCATTATTCCAGCTGAACTGGCGGAGAAGTTGAATATGTGCCTCATGATGTGAGATATGTCAGGATAGCGTACTGACGAAACTGGGACTCTTGGGGATTTTATACAACAAGTGGTTAGCCAATGGGAGTTGCTCAATTGTGTCAAGTGTGGAAACCAAGTTCAGCTGACAAGGCAGTTCGGTTTCTAGCTAATGAAAAAGACACAGCCCAAGTGTACTGCGGCTGTCTGGGAGAAGGGAGAACCAAGCCCATGCCTGTTAGGCTAATCAATTGGTAGCCACTTGGCTGAAGCTGTACGAAATCAGCCATCAATCTAATTTCCCAGCATGTTGACATTGGGGCGGCGGTGCTGGTCATTGCTCCTTTCTCATCGCTGTATCTTCCCTTATTACCATTGCTACGTACCTTCATACCCTGAAAACAACACACTCGACTCGACATCACAATGAATTATAGACCACCAACAAGCCTGGAGCAATGGCTATTTCCTGTTGATGCCCTTCAAAAAACTCCCAGCGTCACGACATCAAATTATGCGCCTCAGATGGAATTGTACAACAGGGCCCGAGGCGTCGAATTCTTGTTTCGATTGGGAACATCCTTAGGACTGTTGGTATATCGTCATCAGACTACCATGGAGGACGCGGCATCTGACGAAATATCCATTGTATTGTATACTGCTACTGGCCAGACCATCTTCTGCCATGTTTACAGCGGCTACATGGTTCCATCGCTTCTTCATGCGACGGTCTATGGAAGACTACCACCGCCAAGTTAGCCTTTTTGGCAGCACCCAGACCTGCTCATCATTGACCCTAGTCATGTAGGATGTGGCTGCTGCATGTATTTTCCTTGTGACCAAGACTGAGGAGTGTGGCCGCAAACTTCGTGATGTGGCACGAGTATGCTTGGCTAAAATATGGAAAAAGGATGCCACAGAAATATCTGCAGATAGCAAGGTTTTCCTATCTCCTTGAGCTTCGTCTCACAAGTACTCACCCCATCAAAGGAAGTAGAACGATTGCAAAACGATATCCTGCTTACGGAGGAAGCTTTACTCGAAGTCCTATGTTTTGACTTTGTCGTTGACAATCCCCATTCTGAACTGGTTGACCTTTTTGATGCTCATAACGATCTCCCTTTGCTTCAGGAGTACGCCTGGAGTATTGCTCATGACTCGTTCGTCATTCCATACAAGTCCGTTTGGTGCTACTGCTCAGCAAAGCCTTCAAAATCAGATACCGAACACCTTTATGCATCCTTTTTCATCCCCGCATAATAGCAGCGGCTTGTTATGTCCTTGCACAACGAGCCGTCGATGGTCCCCATTCGCCTTCACTAGATGCGCGAATATCACCATCTGCTCCATCCCAATCCCTGCCCACACCTCCATCCAACAAACCTGCCTCCCCAGATGCCTCACGCTTCGTTATTGAATTCCTCGGCTTTACCCAGAAGGAGATATACGATCTGGCAGGTAGGACTTCATTCATAATCCCTAAGCTTCACCCCTCGACTCATGAGAGTTACAGATGCATTGACTGTATTAGTCGACTTTTACGCCGCCCAAGACACGCACGATAAGCTTGTCTACTTGGCACCGCTTGCATCAGTGTGTTATGACTCCCTTCTTCAGCTATCCCTTGTCGTATATTAACACATTTGTTTTCAAAGATTGATGCCCCTACTATTAACCAAAACGGTGTACGTCGACCTCTCTACTGGCCATTTACGCAAGCCGAAAACATGTCCCTACATCCACCGGAGACAATCATGTCACGTACACCAACTTCTTTGCACGGAGGCACTCCGTCACAGGTAGACACGGGTAGCATGACGCGTCTTGATTCGTCTTGATGATACGTGCCAGACTTGTATATCCCCCTCACTTTTTGTCATTTTCATACCTAAAATCCATCAATGTAGCCTTGCAGCAATCTAGAGAACTAGTATCTGCTGAGAATTGACAATGACGTCATTCATGGGTCCGTTGTTATCATTCTATGTATAGATTCAGGTATTGTATCATCGATCAAGTCCCCCGCATCTCTCAAGCCCCTAAGAAATGGTCTATACTTGTTCTCAAACGTATTCTTAGTAATGGCACCCTACACAGTCATGATCAAGTAAATGGAGCTTTTGAAGACGTAAGTAGAGGGGCCAAAGCTCTGGACTGTCAGAAGCTTAGTAGCCTTGTTTGCTCAGCACTCATCCTTTTATATATCAATTCTCTTGCTTTGTAGGCATCGGACTTGCCCATATTTGCTGGTTGAACTAGACGTAGATCGTCTTGGATGAGATGAAAGTGAGGGATGCAAGGAATGCGAAGGCTGTGAGGATTCCGAGTGGCTTGGATGATGTTGACTGGGGCCCAATGATAGCTAAACACTCGATGAGTCTCTTTCAGAAAAGGGTTATTTGACGAGATTCAGAGGCTCCCCCTTTATCGCTAGCGCATCCGGGCTAGTGATGTTTTCCAAGCCTCCTATGAGGTGGCCTAGAATACCCTTCCTCCCTTGTTATCTTCATGATTATCTTTTTCTTTGATGGCCTACCTAAAGTTTTCTTACGGCGGTGTTCTTCCAACAATGTAGACAATTTATATTTGCCAAAATTGTCAGCCATGCAAATAAATAAAACATTTGCTATTATCATTCGGATCGGACATATAGACTACGTGGGTATCGCATCATCGACCAAGTTCTCTGCATCTGTCAAACCCCTAATAAATGACATCCTGTAACTTTCTGCAAAGGCATCTTCAGTGCTAACACCCATCGCAGCCAACGTATCATTGATATACTGGTGAACGAAACCAAGCCGAGACATATTGTTCAGGGCAAAGATCTGCGCAGTCAAGAACCCATGAGTGAATCCTGTCGTGGTCGCAGAGGTAGTGCTATCATCTTCTGTCAAGTTCATCCGGGCCGCGGGATTAACAGAATCGACATCGACCGGAAACGAAGCTACGGGTGGCGAAGTCGGCGTGCTCGAGATATTTGAAAAGATGGCGAGGATCTGCTCGTTGGAAGGCGCTGTAATGTTCATGATCGATGCTTCGAGCGTTTCGCTCACACCTCTCATCTTTTCATAAGAGAAGAAGGTTGAGGGAAGTGTCTGATTAACGGCAGCTTGAAAACACCATCCGACATCGCAGTCCTCCTTTCTGTACGCTACGTGGTAGTAATGCATGTTAGATATATTAATTCGGGGGGCGTTCATAACGTACCCCAGAATCCCCAGCCAGCCGAGGTGTTCGTGTAGACCTGCATCTGCATAGCACCAAAGTTTTTCTGTGCTTCGGCTGGATCTACCTCTTGAGATAAGCTCTCTGGCGTAAGAGCCGATGACCACTCGTCGACAACAAAGTTGCGGTGCAACTGCATCGAGGCATCTTGAAGAGAATCAGAGACTGTGGTTCCGATATCGTGAGTGTGATCGTCCACGCTTTCTGCGTTGTCCGCGGCAGTATACACGAAATAAGAGTGATGATCCTGCAAGTATTATCAGCTTGTTACTACGAAAATGGTATCCTAAAACACAGGATACCTCAACAACAAAGTCAGTTCTGCTGGCGAGGTACGAGGTTATACCAGGAAGATTGAATGCGTCATGAACATATA
Source organism: Agroathelia rolfsii (assembly GCA_018343915.1). Taxonomy (NCBI): domain Eukaryota; kingdom Fungi; phylum Basidiomycota; class Agaricomycetes; order Amylocorticiales; family Amylocorticiaceae; genus Agroathelia; species Agroathelia rolfsii. The sequence continues at coordinate 1,779,985 of JABRWF010000007.1, read as the reverse complement.
ACGGAAACGACTGTACTACTGTCGAAAGTGATCGCAAAGAGTCGAGGGCATTCGTATCTGGTTCATTTATATGTAAAGAAAACGAAAACGTCTTTAGTACTCATCACCTACAGAAATCTTCGAGTTTGGGGTCGTCATTGGGTTCATTAAGAAGCTCCACTCCCACAACATTTGTCACCATTGAGAGTTCCTGAACCAAAAAGGTCAAAACAGACAACGTCTTTTCAACATTATCCGAGTTGTCGAATAGTTGGATGAGACCATCAGAGATACCAGAATGAGGTTGTCCATTTTGGCTGCCGACAGCACCATGCAAGTCAACAAGCACGCCGATTCCAGCGTTAGCAGCCATATTGATAGCGCGTACAACTCTAGCCCAAGCATTGGTGTAGACGTCGGCAACACTATTGAAGGGTGTACCTTCACAGTATACGGAGCCAAGAGACCAGTAACCGATAGGTAGACGAACAGTGTTGATGCCGATACTAGCGAGATAGTCGAAATCGGATTGAGAGATGAACGTATCCCAATGCCGCTCCAGAATAGCCCTAGCGTTAGAAGTGTTCCCCCAGCCAGACGCGATGTCTATTTCTGCAATCTGTGAACCTGATGCGCATAGAAATAATGATGGTGTCATCCATTGTTCGTGCACAAACCTGAATTAACATTTATGAGCTAAAATTGGAATGATTAGTTGTCGGAAATACATACCAAGATCCCAAGTTGACTGATTGCTGCTTCCGATACCTGTACAAGTTTGCAACGGCAGGATCCCACGGAGGAAAAGACGTATCCAGAGTCCCTGGAGGCTCCCAGGGGTGCACCTCGCATGATACATTTGCCGCTGCAGCTAACCAGTGGGTCGAAGACAATGGAGACGATAGCTCAACATCTTGATATTCGTACATGTCAAACGGGCTGTCATTTGATGTTGAAGCAGATAGGCTCATGTTTATAGGGCCAAGGTCCGAGTCGATAGCGGAAACTGTCAGGTTTGCAACTATCAACGGTTTGAGTCCTTGTATCAAGCCTAGGGAATACAGTAAAGCAGAGAAGTCTTGAGATCCGAGCATTTCAAGTTCGATTGCTAGATGCGGAAGGTAGTTGACGGTATGATAATAGGATATGGGGCAGTAAGCGATTAAGGATCTCTGAGATTGCGTGAGACTAAGATCAGATACACCGAGCTACCGGGATGCTTGTAATGGTAGTAAGAAAAAATGTGGTGATACATGTAGAGCAGGATCCCAGTGTCCTACGAGCACGTGACCGGGAGACAGTCAACGCCCTCCAAGCCACATTGTCCAACGCACTGATGAATGCAACCATTACCGTTGACTCATCCCCAATATACCGTCAACAGAGACAATGGATTCACGGAATATAAAGTAGAGAACTGGAGGCTTGCTCGTGATGGGTCCAGACGCATACTAAGAGGCGCATCTTTATTTGCCTGGACCGACATTGTTTTCGGTTCTGTTCTAGTTTTGTTGTATCGAGTATGTATATTCTCTGTTTTTGCTTTTGCACCAGCCGTATATGATATTAGTCAAGTCTTTATCTTGGTTTACTCTTTGTGATTTTCTGGACCTACCGGAAATGTTCTCAGGTCACCCATGGTAAGGACTACACCTTGGTCTTCGAACAACGGTGCAAGTGACTTACAGATATTCATCTCCAAGAATCCATAGTTGTCATGCCAGGCTTGGGTATTCAGCTAGAAACCCATCGTGGCTTGCCAAAACGGCCGTTATATGCATCGCGAGCATTCATACCTCAGTCGTCTTTGCACAATTTGGTCATTAATGAAGGACTCCAGACATGGGATATCCGTTATTACCTGGTAGCCATTGCTGGAAAGCCTCAGGATGAGACGATTCTCTCTGTTGCATATCCTGTAAGACCCATATATTCTTTATACTGTTCAGACCTCTCCAATTCATTAACAAATCCCAGAATATCTTGCCGCATTTCCCAATTCTACTAAACATCTACCGTGATATCCATGAGCACATTAGGCTGTATTCGTAAAACAAATATCCAATATATATATATGTTTGCATACGCATGCGTTGCCAGACGTGAAAGACGAAAAGAAATGTTCGTGATGAAGAATAATCAAATAGTCAGGTTTCTTCTTTAGTTGTCTTCGCTCAGATCCTCGCTCTCATACGCACTCAAGACGTCGTCATAACCGCTGGCGCCTTCATCGTCACCCTCAATGGCCGAGCTTTCCCGCTTGCGCGATATTTCAGATTTTTCATCTTCAGATGCCTGCCTGACAGAACCTCCAGAGAGCTTCCTATTCGGCTGCTCTCGGCTGCCTGAAACTTTTCTTGTCCGTGCTTCCTGACTATCCAAGGAGGCCTTGCTTCCACGAGGGGATGTCGAAACATTGGAAGAGTCTTCAAAGGCGGCCGCACGAGGCGTCGTGGCATCCTCGGCCCTATCTGGCCAGTCGACCCCTAAATTGCCAGGGCTTGGCGTCAAATCTGACGAGCTAGCCCGACGTGGGCCAGGCTGGATCTTCAGATTTGCAAGGCGCTGTGGACGTTTGTTATTGCGAGCAAGTGGACTGCGGGAGACTGCATCAGATTCAGATGTATCGCCCGCCTCGCTCTGCTGCGGAGGCGGCGTTTTCTTGCGTGCGATACGTCTCGGAGGCGGTGGTGCTTCGAGAGTGATACTCTCATCTAACGATTCAGTAACGTGGTCTGCGACGGGGGCTGTTCCGTTGACAGAACTTTGGGACGGCGTCAGAGAGTCATCCTGAAGATTAACTTGTCCCCAGCCTCTGCTTTCGGGTAGTTGAACGTCATTCGAAGCAGGTGGACTGAGCAAACCACGATCAGACGTCGTTCCAGACGAGGACGAGCCCGGTCCCTGCCTTGAGGGTAGATTGAAGTGCGGCGCCATGGGCGACACACTCCGTCTGTTGATCGGAACCCTCCGTCCATTCGCCGAATCTGAGTTCCAACCCGAGCCTTGTCTGGAAAAACCAGGTCTTGGAATATCTGAAGGCGACAAAGAGGATATTGATGATTGCGAGTCACGATGGACAGCGTGTCCACGAGCCCGCATGACATCGCCCCATTGCCCCGTCATTCGATTCGGCTGAGGCGTATTCGTTGCCGAACGGGAGATGGCAAGAGATTTCCTACCGGTCACCATTGTTGATGATGAGCCAAGGAGCAAAGGTCGCGGACCAGACTTTGGCTTGGGTGATGGTGAGGAAGTGTGCAACCCTGTCAAGGAAGCCAACGACGCTTGAATGTTATTTGCCACACTGGAGATACTGGATGACTCCGTCTTCGGTGAATCTTCGTCTGGCTCAGAGATCGATGGGGCCTCGCGCGGTGGCGGCATCCAACTATCTCTCGGTGGACGGAAGTATGCAGGCCGAGGAGGAGGAGTATAAGAAGAAGCATGTATGCTCGGAATGGAATCTCTGCGAGCATTGAGGATACCCGAGTCTGACCAGGAGCTCAGAGATGGGTTGTGGCCACTGGCAGTACCTGCTCTAGAAGGTCCAGGACTATCGGTCACGTTATTGGGCGTAGCTCCTGAAGTAGTTCCCCGTCCGGACCATGCGCTCAAAGCTCGAGCCTTCCAGTTGCTCCCGGTCTTAGCCCAGCTGGCTGCTGTATCAGAGTCCCTAATCTTCTCAGCATAACTCCAAATGCTGAGAGCAGGGGAAGCGGGACTAGCCAGTGGGCTGACACTGGGGGCCGGAGATACAGAAATCGTTGGCGAGAGCTGCGACTGTTTTGTTGGAGACGGGGGTGGTAAAGGTGATAATGGCTCATTGGGCGATGGCGGCTCCTCGTTATTTTGGTTTGTAATTCCCTTCCATACCGCAGTCACCACGCGCGAAGAAAGCATATTGTTAAGGGTACCATTGGCTTGAGGCGTCTCGGTATCGTTTCCATCCTCATTGACCATACCATCCTCCTCTTCCTCCTCTTCTTCCTCCTCGTCGGAGGCATATGGTGAAACGTTCGGAGATCCATCAGGAGATGTCTGGTTTGTGAAACCCTTCCACATCGTCATCGTCAAGCGAGCGCCGAGCGTTCTATTGTCCGTAGTTGATGCATATCTCATTTCCTCCTGGCGTCTTCGAGCTAGATCAGACGCCGTTTGCAAGATGCGTTCAATGCCGCCTGCCGCATCGAGAGGATAGACCTGCAGAAGCGACATGCCCTCAAGAAACGCGTCCCCATATTCCCACGAGCGCAATGGAGAAGGCGGCGGTGCGGTAATCTGTTCCTCAGCCCATAGACCTGGCGACCGAGTACCTGGTTTGCCTAGCCTGTAAAGAAATTTTGAGCCAGTTAATATAGGAGTAGGTATCACAAATTTACCTGAATAAGGGTGCGCGAGCACGAATCAGAAGACTGGCACAGATGTCAACCAAGTGCTCAAGTTTTGGATTCAGATTTCGTTCTCGAGCCGGAAAAGTGAAGATAGCATCCCAGGCCATCAGCACGGAGGGAACAGGCAGAGTCTGGGTAAGAAGGGGTGCCAGCCAACGGCTGGATGTACCGTGCTGAGACTTAATTCAACCAAGAGTAGGCTTTCCGAACTTACTAGGAATAATGCGGCAATGCAGGATCAAGCCCTTTGCTTTGCTAACATTATGCATGAGTTTGGTGCTTTCCAGTATAGTAGTCGGATCGATGAACATACCAAGCTTGCAGATAGATCCGGATCGGCCCAGGCCAAACGCTTGCTCAGTTTCTGCGTCCATTCCTTGCTGGTTGATTCGTCCTCCAATTCGGACACTTCATTAACCAAAGATTCAAATATCCAAAACGTATCAGCCTCAGCATGAGCCAGCTCTTCTAGTTCGCATTCCTTGCACATAACTGAGTAGAGAAGTACCAGCAGCGACGGGATATGGGGCGATTGATTGGCCGGGTTGAGAGATAGATGCGCATAAAGGAGACGTAATAACGCGGACCCGTGCTTTGCATGAGCTCCGCCAGATACAATTGAACTGCGAGAAAGAAGAGTGGTCGGTGCCCCAGGTCGTTTTGAAGCAAAACTCTCAGTAGGCTCCGGTTCAGATAGCGAGATTTCGGGGATGGGAGCGTCCAAACGAATTTCGGGCACAATGTTCATTCCTTGATCTTGCGTTTTGGAGTCCCGAATGTAACAAAAACGTTCGTCCAGTATGGTAGCGTAGGATATTTTGAGATCGGATGGCGCGTCATCGTGTAGTGGACATAACTGGCTAGTTTCGGGCTCTTCTTCCAATCCCGAGAAAAGTGCCAGAGGCACCCGTGAAATTAGATCAACACATTCCACGATGAGTTTATCTGTCGCAGTTCCAGGCGGATCACTTTCAGACAGAGACGATAGCAGGCGACGTATCAGGTGCTGAAAATTAATGTCAATTTAAGGAAGCAAGTAAAAATGAAAAAATAAGCACATAATAACTGTCGCGATGCTTATCCATCTCAGTCTGCCATGATGTCTTCAAAACCGGAAGAATGCCAAAAAGAAGCCTAAATAATGTCGTCAATTAACATGCAGGGAGGAATACTCGGGAAAACAGAACCAACTTCCATATTCGAGGTCTGAGCCATGAAGGATCGTCAGGGATACCTAGTAAAGGTTTACTCGTTAAGTGGAAGAACATGGTAATTAATTTGATGCATACCATGCGAGCAAATATATCGCAAACGGGGCAGATCAACAACCGGTGCTGTAGTAGGCTCCATGATTTCAGACAGAGCGCGGAGCCTATGAAGACCGTGTCAAACAGAGCAGATAGATTGGATTAAAGGGCTACATACACTTCCTGAGGGCTCAACTCTGGTTTCCATTGGATCCTATATGTCGTGGCGATATTTACAAGATAGTTGTTTAACCGTGCAGCAGTCGGCGGAGGCGCAGAAAGTAGGTTGATGACCTGGAACCAAGTCAGCTTCGCCACTTGGATAGATGGAATAAATCCACCTTCTTGGAAACATGGCCATCACGATTGCTAAGTGCAGAACGCGTGAAATCGGGGCCAAAGTAGAATACAAGTATTTCATGTACAGCGGCCAACTCTAGCCAAGTGCTATTAGCATCAGTGTTCTGTTTGCAGTAAGAGATAGGAACCCAGACCTTTGAGCTCTGTTTGCGGTGCTGCAAAAATTAGGCTAGATGCGGCCTCTGCAACCACCGGTGTTGGAGGGGCTCTGTATGGAGAGTGTGAGTATCACGTAGACTATCGATGAACAAATTAAGTATTAACCTATTTTCGATTTCCTTGAAATGCTCCAGAATAGCACCGATATACATCTCCAGTATTTCGTACAAGTCACTGAGAGTGTCATCGTTTATAAGATTCTGTGCCTTGGCGCGTGCAAGTTCCACGTTGTCCTGTTGTAAAAGTGTCGCTATATCACGTCGAGTGATCTGACCATGGGACTCGTTCTTGGACTGCAACTGGCCAAGACGTGATGAAGCAAGCCGGAGTTGTGCCTATAGGCCAAACAATTTATATGTATTAGAAATGTACGGTTGGTGTGAACCTGAGTGACAGGGTGAGATGATGACCTTGGCATTAGTAGCATTCCAGGCAGACATAGGAGCACTTGGATATAAGCGTAGGAGAAGCTATGGCAGCGTCACAGAAGCCGTGAAATGGTAAAGCAGACGTGAATGACGAGCTCGAAGACACAGACGGCGTTGGCGGCCACTTGGGCACTGTGGCAAGCGTCACGGCGACACAGTCCTTCATATCGACCCGTGATCTTCGAGTACGTAATCCGGTCTATTTCCAAGCGTTTGCAGCACGGCCTGAAACAAAGCGTCCGTACCATCTCCAAGTGTCAGACACTAGTTGCATCATTTATTATTTCAATCGCGATAGCAGATGCCTACATGTACATTCTAAAGTACAAATATGAAACGCAATAATATACATTACTAAAATACATCAATGTCGTGAACGAGTGTCAGTACCATGGCGGCAATGGTCGGCTGTTCCTGGCAGATCTACTGTTGGCAGGAAGCGATATTCGAGAAGAGGTAGGCAGCGAAGCTCGCTGCTCCGATGTCCTTCTGTTGCTAGCATTTATGGTATTCATGCTTGAGTGTTGTGACATATGTTTTTCCATGGCAGCAACTTCGTCCGGTTTTGGTGCAAGTGGAGACACCAAGTCAAATGGCACATCTGATTTGGTGTCTATCGCTGAAGTCGCTTCCAGATCTTTTGACAGCATATCTTTCCCAGGAGGCATGTGCGCACGCCTGTAAACCATAAGCCCGAGTGCAATAGTATAAAGAATAACTGTATTCAAAAAATGTTATTCCGGCGTGGTTTCAGAAATATTGAGGGGACATACGTAAGGTAGGAACAGCCCAGCTAGCCAGCAAAATGAAAAGGTTAATCAAACTACATGTTCCCTGGTCATCGATATCTTCAAAAGCTGAATTGAGATGATTGGCACGTTGTGATATAGTTTCCTGCACGTACTGTCACCAGGACATGAGAAATATGGGTCCCAGTATGCGAACGCAACAGCAAGGCCTGCTCAATCAATTGAGTTGAATTTATATAACTGCAAAGTAAAGACACGCCACACCTATGTGGATCATGAGAAGAAGCACCATCCTTGCGGCGTCTATGTATGGCTTGAAGCCTGATATGATTCTAATGAACGATGTCAGCCATTTTGATCTTAATATTTATCGCAACCCGTACAAAAGTGGCATCATAATACACGTTAAAACGTTTGAGATAAGGAAGACAATCAAAAGACCACCTAAAAATGTGTTAGTGTAGGCACGGGTCCCTAAAAACAGTCGTACTCACGTTCACCATCAGAGCATACAGTCCATCTACAGAATACAACTACACACAAGCCAATAATGAACAAGAAGCTGGCGCTAGTGATCAAGACTGATTCAAACGTCAGAAAGTACGTCCGATGTGTATGACAGCAATGCACTAACGAAAAGCAACATTTCGAATTCGTGCAAAAGATGGTGAGATAGGCATGCCAATTATCCAAGATATATTATATGTTGGTGTTGACTCGATTTAGGTCCAAACAAACGGAAGAGAAAAAGCGGAGGTAAATAAGAAAGGCCAGCCAATCTTCCAGAGACTGGGATAGGGGTAATTAGCGACAGCAGGGGTAATCCGGCATATTTATGTCTGGAGGGAGCTGTTTATTGTATGGTGTAGTGTGCCAGTGGGAGCATTATGAAATAGCGCTTGACAAAGAGCAAACAAGTATTTCGAACTCCGATAGGGTTTCTAGCATCTTTGCTATTGTTCACTAGGAGCCATGAAACGACCATCCAACCACGTTTGACCTCGATAAGGAGCCAATCACCGCGTGCGACAACCATCATTTGCATTTGCTTGAAAGTCCCACCTCTGTTGTGCCCCGATTTTGTATGCACATTAAGTCGCTGACATTGGCCAAGGCCAGAAACATGTAAATAAGCTTTTAAAGTCCCTTTTCCCACAGGCTCCTTCCTAGCCCCTCGATAATTCCATCGGGCAGTCCTATAGCTTCGAGAGCAAAGAAAGATGGGATATAACTAGAAGGGGGACTGCCCGATGGAGTTGTAGAGGGGCTGGGAAGGATCCTATATTTCCGAATGTAATTGCTACAGAGTCACAGCCACACATCAAGGAGCCAATGAAATGAAGACTTGTGTCCGACACCACTTAAATACATAAGGTACACAGAGCTTCGATTCCTTGTCAACGACTCCGCCGCGTCCTCCATGGAAGCCTCAACCTGGTCTAGAATGGCAGCCTTCAGCGGACCAGCTGAAAAACTGGTCATCTGCATGTCGGTTGCCATGAGTGCGTGAGTAATGTTCTGATTGATTTCGAAGGCGCTCAACCGTGTCTGTCTTGGTAGACTCACGGCGGGAGGGATATTTGTATTTCCTTTGCTCTCCGGGCCTCTCCAGCTTCATCTGAAGCTGACACAGCCTCAGTTGACAACGATAGCTCTTGCGTAAGGAATAGGTTTGACCCGGTTTAAGTTCTACTGACTCATCTCAGTCCCCATCAAGCGGAATGATTGGCCAATATCCATTTGGGACCTTTGTGGGGAAGATAACCGACATGTTTGGACCATGGGTTTCATCACTAGCTGCGTCGATCCTGTACGGTTGCGGCTTCGGCATCTTCTCTTGGGAAATACACAATACGCCGGGCGATATCATTCATCCTTCCCAGGGCTCCTTCTATCGTCTCTCTGCTTCATTCTTCTTAGCTGGCCTTGCTACTGTTTTCGCGTATATCTTGATCACTTCGCTTACCTTTCTTTGGCTGACATGACATTGACTTTCCAGGTTTTTCTCTATCGTATTCGCATCATCGAAGGCTTTGCCAAGACATGTAGGCCTTGCATCGGGCGCCTCCACTGCCTTATTTGGACTATCTCCTATGGTCCTTACGTTGTTTGCCACGATTTTTTTCATAAATGAAGATGGCCGGCTTAACGTTACGTGCTTTACCCGCTTCCTGGCTATACTTGCGAGCGTCGCTCATGCCATATCCGCCATAGGCCTTAAGCTGGCCTCTGCTAGCCTGGATCCCCATGCCGTGGCAATAATCGAGGACAACGATCAAGGAAATGACGGTGATCAAGAACACCAAGAGCCAGATGAAAGACAACCTTTGATTTCTCGACCACGGAGACTAATCGAGACCTGGCGCCATGAATCAGTGTGGTCGCTTTTCGCCGATCCCTACTTCTGGATTCTCTTCTCCGTCCTCTTTCTCACCCTTGGATCAGTACGTTAAGAGCCTCAGCTTTATGAGACAAGTCTGACCAGACATGGCCCTTGCTTACCTAGTGTGAGATGGTCATTTCAAATATTGGCACCATCGCCATGGCATTGCCATCGTCGTCGTATGGACCGGCGAAACAAGTCTGGTTTATCTCACTCGCAAACACGATGTCTCGCCTGGTCACGGGACCATTGGCCGATTATGTTGCACCTGTGGCTATCGAAAACTCGTCAGGGAAAAGAGTATATCCACGCAAACATTTTTTCAGTCGCATAGCTTTCATGTCGGGGGCAGCTATCCTCCTATTGCTCGTTTTCGTATCAACTGCAGTAGGTGTTCATTCGCAAAAGCTTCTTTGGATGTTGAGGTGAGGCCTGATGATTGAAGCTTCGACTTTGACGCGCGAGTTCCAGCTTATCCTTTTTTTTTTAAAGCCTTGGAACGGGCATAGCATATGGGACCTCTTTCACCATGTTGTGAGTTTACCCCATACTTCGTCATTGTAAAATTTCCCCTGATATGTTTTGACAGACCTGGAGTTGTATCGGCCGTTTGGGGCACCAAACACGCTGGTCGAAACTTCGGTAAATATTGCATAAGAATATCCTGAACGTTACGCATAGACTCACACATTCTTCAGGCATGGCGGCATATGCTATATTCGTCGCTACCCCCGTCTATTCATACCTTTATGCATTCGTATCCGAAGGTCGTAAAACCAGCGAAGACGGAATTTGCCTGGGAGCTGCATGCTGGCGTCCTACCTTCCTGATATGCGGTGCATCCGCACTGCTGGCATTAGGCGGCACCTTGATCTTGTGGAGAAAATGGAAGGGGTTGTTGTGAAGACGCATCTTGGATTTGGATTGGACAATGAACTTGAAATGATCAATAGTCGTATAGCAGCTATCATCACTACATCTCATCAAATGAATACTCCTTTCTTGGTCGTACATGCTAAATATACAATACATATGCAGAGTTGGTTCTACCGCACGAGTCATAGTGACGATAACACCCTTGGTTATATCACGTGTCCAAGATAAAGAAACCTCGTTCTTTTGACTTCAACTCTGTTAGCATATCTCACAAAAATGGCAGATCAACCTACAAAGCAAAAACTATGGGGTGGACGCTTCACTGGAAAAACTGACCCTCTGTGCGTCTCTCTGTTGGATCTCTTCCAACAGAGAAAATGAATAATCTCATATTTGAACTGTAGTATGCATGAATTCAATCAATCTCTGCGTTATGATCAGCGCATGCACTCTGCAGACATCAGAGGCTCGATTGCCTACGCGAAATCTCTGAAGCTCGTAGGTATCCTCACGAAGGATGAAGAAAAAAGGATGATTGCCGGTCTCGAGGCTGTTGAACGCGAATGGGCCAATGGACAAGTAAGATCATTCGTTTCCCATTTGAATAGGTATAATGAACTATTCAAATTGACACAATTTTCCTTGTACACGTATCTAGTTCAAGCCCGCCCCCGACGACGAAGACATCCACACAGCCAACGAGCGTCGTCTGAGCGAAATCATCGGTCCTTTGGGTGGAAAATTACATACTGGACGCTCGCGCAATGACCAGGTTGCTACTGATATGCGCATATGGTTATTGGACCAGGTAAAATATCTGCAAGCAAGCCTCACGGGCCTAATCCGCGTCATGGTCGATCGGGCGGAAAATGAGGTTGACTACTTGATGCCAGGGTACACACACCTTCAGGTCTGTCCCTATTTGTTGATAATGGAATCATAATAAAATACATATTGACATATAAAATTAATCAGAGGGGACAACCCATCAGATGGTCCCATTTATTGCTCTCGCACGCCTTGTCGTTTAAGTACGACCTTGAACGGCTCAAGCAACTCATTCCTCGCATTTCCGTTCTCCCGCTCGGCTGTGGCGCACTCGGCGGAAACCCTTATGCTGTCGACCGTGAATTCCTGCGCAAGGAGCTTGGATTTGACTCTCTTGCTGAAAACAGTCTCTGGGGTGTTGGCGATCGTGACTTTATCGTGGAGACGATGATGTGGGCTAGTCTTACGATGACTCATATGAGCCGTCTAGCAGAGGACTTGATTTTGTATTCAACTGCAGAGTTTGGGTTCATTACTCTCAGTGATGCGTATAGGTGAGTATTATAGAATTTTAAACAAGCGGCTCCCTGAAGTGGCTTTCCAGTACTGGGTCTAGTATGATGCCACAAAAGAAGAATGCTGATTCCTTGGAACTCCTCCGAGGGAAATCAGGCCGTATTTTTGGAAACGTCAGACCTTTGCTCAAGTCCATATCGCAGTATAACTGAAATAACCATGATTTCATAGATGGCAGGATTTTTGATGACGCTCAAGGGTTTACCATCCACGTACAACAAGGATCTCCAAGAAGATAAGGAGCCTTTGTTCGATACTGTGGATAACATATCTGCCTGTATCAAAATCGCAGAGGGTGTTATTGCAACATTGAATGTAAGCTTTCGCTTGTCATAGATCTGGGCATCTCGTTAACGGACATTTGAACAGGTCCGCCCAGAGAAGATGCGTGCGGCTCTATCTATGGATGTCCTCGCCACGGATCTTGCGGATTATCTGGTGCGCAAAGGGGTAAGGGCAGGCCTTGTTAATACCGCCGCTGTCTTTCTCACCGTCACGATTAGATACCATTCCGAGAGACTCATCATATCTCCGGACGCGCGGTTGCTTTGGCTGAGTCCAGGAAATGTCAAATTGGCGATTTGACACTGGAGGATTTCCAACAGCTCAATAGCAACTTCTCGGACGATGTCAAGGCGGTATTTGATTTCGAGGCCAGCGTTGAGAAACGAACTGCTATTGGTGGGCCCAGCCGCATCATGGTCGCTAGGCAGATCCAGGTCTTGCGCGAGGAGTTGGAGAAGCCTTAATTGTACACTACATTTTGTTGCTGATGTTGTTGGTGAATCGATTATTGTTCGTTGTGGAATCCATCAATATCAATCTCAATTTATTTATTATTTGCGTGCTGCTAGTGGTGGTGGTTGTGTGTTCTTGGCAACTGTTCGGCTCAAAGCGCTAGTTTAGGTTGTTGGCCGGCGGAGGCTGTGATCGTTGGCACTGCAGCCACGGCCACCATCGCAGTAACTATACCTCCTCTCTCGTCAACTTGACGCCCAGACTACTGTCCCTCCTCACTTTTTCTGGCGGCATTCCCTGTAGTATTGATTACTGCACCGTGCCTGATTTTTGTCTTGTCCTCTCATTCTCTACACCTTCTTAATTACTACACAAAAGTTTCTACATCACCATGGCTCGTGACAGACTAGCGGCTATGAGGGTACGTCCATCTCCACGCGGCAGGCTTTTTTCTGTCCTGTACATATATTTTGGATCTGGCGCTCAATGCAATAACGAACGACACAGGCCCAGCAAAACACTAGCTCGTATGTTACCTTGGGTGACTCTGACCCTCGTGGTGCTCATAACTTGGCTAGCAACTCGTACCCGGCGCAGAGCGGAGGATATGGGGGCGGAGGTGGTTATCAGTCCTCTCGTAGGGCTAATCCTTATGGTCAACAGGATGAACCTGCGTATGAGATGACGGATGTGAAGGACAGCACGACGAACTTGATGTCGAACACTGGGCCGATTGCGGGTGCTGGAGGGGACATGTCTTCCTTTTATTCAGAGGTATGCGTTGATAATGACTTGGGTGTGCTCTGCTCATGCTGGCCTAATAATTATGCTACGGGATAGATCTCGTCTCTTCAAGATAGTATAAAGCAATTCAATGACAATATTTCCAGAATTGGCGATCTGCATTCGCGGTCACTGAATAATATGGACGATGTTGAATCACAGCGCAATGCTACGCAGCTGGATTCTTTGGTTCAGGATACGAGCGATCTGAGCAGTGATCTGAAAAGACGAATCAAGGCTCTAGAAAGACAAGGAGGCGGCGGTAGAGATGGCCAGATTCGCAAACAACAAGTCAGTCCCCCCTTTATTCCAGCTTTCCATAATGGAGTGGATCATGTTCATGATCACTGTTGAATAGACGGCTCTGGTCAAGTCGAAATTCGTAGAGGCCATTCAAAACTACCAGCAAGTAGAGCAACAATACCGCCAACGCTACAAGCAACGCATGGAGAGGCAATATAAGATTGGTGAGTCTGGAAGCGCCCTCCCTTTCGAGCCACGAGTTTACTTGTGTCTACTTTCACAGTTAAACCCGATGCAACCCCTGAAGAAGTCCAAGCTGTGGTCAACGACGACCAGGGAGGTCAAATCTTCAGTCAAGCTGTGCGCTTTTAATCACTATACCCAAGGATACCTTCCTAAAATTACTGCTTGTAGCTCATGAACTCTAATCGCTATGGCGAGTCTCGCGCCGCTTACCGTGAGGTACAGGAGCGTCACGAGGATATCAAACGCATAGAAAGGACTCTGGGCGAGCTCGCACAGCTTTTCAATGATGTAGGCTTCACTTCTGTGGCATGATCATGTCAATCAGGCTTACAATTGGTTCATATAGATGAGCATCATGGTTGAGCAACAAGACGAAACCATCAACGTGATTGAAGAGACGGCAGCGACCGTTGAAAAGGATACCGAAGTTGGGTAAGCCCCTTGAATGCTCCATTCTAAAGTCATATCCCTTCCATACTCATCTACTACCTCTAGTCTCGGATATACGGAAAAAGCGGTCGTTTCAGCTCGTGCGGCACGCAAGAAGCGCTGGATTTGCTTCGTTATCTTCCTCGTGGTGATAATCATCATTGTTATTATCATTGTTGTGAAAGTTGTCCTCCCAGCGATAAATGACAGTCATAGTGGCAGCAGCACGACTTCTAGTAGTCCCGCCACAACTTCTGCAGCTTAGTGTCCAGGAATCATCCGTTTCTTACAGTTGCATACATACGACGGACTATTGAATATTTATATCATTCTTCCCTTGCATCCTTGCATAGCTTGACGACGCTTCACCTTGTTCTTGTTTCATGGTTTCCCCTCCCTTTTCCAATAGCTTACCGATAGTTACTCTTACCCCCTATTTGCGACGCTCTCTATTGTTTTCAATGTCTATGGATGGTTTTTGATATATCCTCTATTGACAACGTTGTTGACGTGGGCACTTGAATGGTGCATACAGTAATCATGATGGCGATTGTTGAGAAGCCACATGTAACAAATTGAAATACAGGGGTCGCTAAGATAGTGAAGCATACAGATCCAGACATTTGCAAGCGGTTGGGATGCCTAAAAAAGATAATTTGGCATGGGTGATCCTGCCGTCTGTGGCCTCACACGACTGAAAAGGCATCCCAGGGGAGCACTAGCGCCGGTTTGCCGGACGGGACGGAAGCGACTGGGGCTTTCTTGTTAGCGGACGGACGCCGATGCGATGGACTCCGAGACGTTGCCACAGTCCGCGCCACGCCCTGGACCTGCTGCTGCTGTAGCCCCCAGCGCTGACGCGGCCTGTGTATAAAGCCTGCTGCCAGCCCAACAACACTGCCTCCACCATCTACCACCCCATCCCTATCCCAGTTCTTGCGTTGTCCTCACGTCCACTTTCTGTGCTCTGCCCTCCTACGCTTGCTGACGCACCCATCTACTACTAGAAATTGTACGCATTGCTGCTTACTTGCTCCTCTTTGTCCATCTTATCTCTGGCTTGCTCGTTGCTTACCTGTACTCTTCTTCTTTACCCTCCCCATTTGCAATAGTCATACACCCTTACTGTCAACCGACATGGCTGCCAAGAAGCGTTGCCAATTCACCCAAGGCGAGACACAATGCAACTCTGCGGTCCTGAGAATGATTGGAGACTGCCCACATTGCAAGAATAAGTTTTGTGGAGAGGTGAATGAGCTGTCCTTTTTGTACAAAGATCCCTCCTGCAGTTTGGCTAACAATATGCATGTCCTTTTTCTTCATTCTAGCATCGAATGCCAGAACACCATAAGTATGTTACTGATTGTAGGCTTCTTTTTGTGACCTGCTGACCTGATGGTATCCTACAGCTGCTCTAACCTGGAGAACTGCCGTGCGGAGGCATTTGCCAAGAACAAGGCGAAGCTAGAAAGTGAACAGACGATTGCATCCAAGTTGACGACTGTATAGGGCAACTGACCTCCGCGACACGTTGACTGGGCTGCGTTTCTTTTTTCCATTTACGATACACCGCCTCGCTTTTTTCTTTTTCACTTCCATATAACGATTCTGGCTTCCTCGTGGCTTCCTGCCTTGCTGCGTGTGTGGATGAGCCCAGACGATTGTCTTTGTTCCATATGGACATTGTTTTCCACATCCCCTATCCATTCATCTCTTGTCCCATTTTTCTCTTCCCATCCACGCATCCTTAATACCTTCTGATACGGACAATAATACATTCCACCTGTTTATTCTCGCTATTGGGATCTCGTTCTCGTGTTGTATTCATAAATCCTGCTTTTATCTATTGCATTTTCATCTCCGTTAACTCCACGCCTTTGTGCGCGTATGTGTGTTTTCCTGCGTGTTCTGCCAGCAAAAACAATTATCGCATCGCAGCCCAATATTGTGCGATTGGGGGAGAGTATGTAGTCGAGTCATCCCAGGGTCCTGGCGGCCATAAACCCCAAAGAGGCGGCCCAAGGCCGCGTGCGGGGTCGGCGCTTGTGCGGTCGGCCGATGGGTTCATCTGCTGTGTGCATTTTAGATGATTGCCATTTGTCGATGGTTTATCTATGAAGTCCCATGGCATCCCGACTGAAAGCCGTCGAGGCCCCGTTTTCGCCCTCGTCTTTTGATACATCGATAATCTTTCATCTCTGTGTGGGGTTTAGCTGTGTATAGGTACGTCGCTTGCCATGCCATATCATCGCTCGGCGCAGGCTCATGATTGTCCGCACGGTATATAATCCTCATCATTGAACCGGTTGATGCTCTGCTCTGCTCTCTCTTGAAACACCCACAGCCTTTTCATTGTTTATCACGTGCATTCCTGTTGTGTGTCTGTGCGCCGCACTTACATAGTAGTTGATCGCGATTCGCCCTATTTCGTGAGTCTCTTAACGTGCAAAAGCCGCAAAATTCCACCTTCCCACCCATCCCCATCCTCTTTATCCATTTACACCTCTCCATACATTCCCCAACAATTCCTTGTGACAAACACCCCACTCTGCTCCATCTTCATCTTCATCTTTGTTCCCACCCCCCATCATCCTATCATCAATATCATGGCTCAAAGGATTAAACAAGTTCTGAATCATTTTCAAGGAAACAAAATGTCCGTTCAAGCAGGTATGTTTTCCGTATCTAGCCTTTGGCGTGTTCATTTTGAGCTGACGATTCACGGGTGCTTCTATAGAAAACTGGAATGATGTGCCGCTCGCACCTCCGGACAGGTATGCGTGGTGTTTATTCATGGACTAGATCGTGTTTACGGATCATCTAAATTCGCGGTAATTCTTCTCTAGCATCTTCAAGCTAACAGCCGCGTTCAAGGCGGATCAGTACCCCCAGAAAGTCAACCTTGGTGTTGGTGCATACCGGGATGATGACGCGAAACCGTGGGTGCTACCCGTAGTCAAGAAGGTGAGTATTTTCTTCTTCCTCTTCATTCCTTGTCTGTATCGTAATGGGACGGCATTATCATATAGGCTACTCAAATTCTCCTCAATGACCAATCCCTCGACCACGAATATTTGCCCATTTTGGGTCTGCCCGAGTACACTTCTGCCGCTGCGAAACTCATCCTCGGATCGGACTCTCCGGCGATCGCAGAAGGTCGTGTTGCAAGCTCACAGACGATTTCCGGCACGGGCGCGAACCACCTCGGCGCGCTGTTCCTCAGCAAGTTTTACCAATTCACCGAGGGAAAAAAGCATGTCTACTTGAGCGATCCTACCTGGGGTACGTGTTATTTTTTATTTTTATTTTTGGGGAGGGGGATTTAATTGTTTTGCTTATGCTAACTATCCTTTTCTTCTATTTCAGTCAACCACCATGCCATCTTCAAGAACGTCGGCATCGAGCCGATCCTATACCCGTACTACGACCCCAAGACGATTGGACTCGACTTTGCTGGGTTCATCAACAGCTTGAATACGGCGCCAGAGCGTTCCGTGTTTCTCATCCACGCGTGCGCGCACAACCCGACAGGTGTTGATCCCACGCGTGAGCAGTGGAACGAGATTGCGAATGCGATCATTGCAAAGGGACACTACGTCTTCTTTGACTGTGCCTATCAGGGCTTTGCTAGTGGCGATTTGGATGCTGATGCATGGGCTGTGCGCGAGTTTGTCAAGCGTGGAGTGCCTCTGCTCGTGTGCCAGGTAAGCCTAAGACAAAAATAATAATCTCAGTCTCCGAGGCATAATGATGATGAACATGCCATGCCTTTTTCTTTTCTTTTCTTTTCTTTTACTAGAGCTTTGCCAAGAATGCTGGATTGTATGGTGAACGTGTTGGAGCGCTCCATGTGGTCCCGCCCACGGCCAAAGCCGCGGATTCAGTCCGCAGTCAACTGTCTGTCCTGCAGCGCAGTGAGATTAGTAACCCTCCTGCCCATGGCGCCCGTCTGGTGCGTATACATATATACCGTGTTTACTGAAGTACATGTCTTCTAACGGATTTTGTACACATACAGATTTCATTAATCCTCAATGACCCCACGTTATTCGATGAATGGCGCGCGGACATCCGCACGATGGCAGGGCGTATTATTGAGATGCGCAAGCAGCTGCATCATCTCCTGACGAATGAATTGCACACGCCCGGCAACTGGGACCACATCATTACGCAAATCGGCATGTTTAGGTGCGTTTGTCTATCTATGTTGCTCCGTCATAGCTCTTTTTGGCGAAATGAAATTTAAAATGACACAATTTTTGCAATGTAGTTTCACGGGTATTTCGCCGGAGCAGAGCAAGGCGCTGACGGACAAGGCGCATGTGTACCTGACCGTCAACGGACGGATTTCGATGGCGGGTCTGAACAGCCACAACATCCGGTACTTTGCTGAGAACCTTGACAAGGCTGTGCGTGGGACGCTGTAGAGAGAGAGGACGAGGGTTATTAGATGACTATAAACTAGCTTGAAGTGTAAATTATTTTAGAAATGGCAATGTACGGATATGGAAAGAGCGAGGAGACCGGAGCCGGACCCGGCGATCGCCATCACGAGGGGGCGATGACGACACACTACGCCTAAAGCGGCCGGGAGAAGAAGGAAGCATGACGTCATGTGAGAGTCTAGAATTATTATGAATCACTGGCTGCTCGGAGCAAGAGAGAGCGAGGAGAGATGAGTTTGAGTGAGCTGTTCGTTGCTGTGTCTTTTAGCGACGAGAAAAAGAAAGAGAGAGAGAGAAGACAGAGTCGTTATCCGGGGTATCGTATTCATCACTTGGGACCTGTCATTACTCGTACTCTCAAACACCCGACGCCGACAAACGGGCATCCTCCTTCCTCCTCGTCTGCTCCGTGGTTGTAGTACATGCCGGCTCATCATCCGCCCTCCGAATCTGTTGCTGCTCCTTCTCCTCCCTATCTGACAGCCTTGTTGTAACAAAAGCAGTCACTTCTCTCTCGCTCTCCCTGGCTGTCAAGGACAAATATACACGCAAAGTACTCTTTTTCCTCTATTTTTTCCTCTATTTTCCACGCCCCTCTTCTCTTTCTCTCTCTTTCCCTTTCCGTCTCAACTCCTGTTGCTCACACAAGCCTATCACCGCCTTCGCTCAGTGTCCGAGGCACAACCAGGGCAGCGCCAGAAACTGCCTCTGTCTTCCCCGAATCCCCAGAATCACCCTGATTATAGTAATCTGCCCCATCTGACTACCACCAGCATTCCCAACCCCGACACCACCCACCACTCCAGCAATATCAATCCCACCACGCTGCCTGCGCATTCCTCTGGCGCAGCTGCCGCACTCGCCACATCAGATTTATCTACGGATGATGCCCCTGGTATTTCCTCCCAACCCCCTCCGTCTCCAGTTATCATGTCTCGTAAAATATCTCCTCCGAGGTCCTCGACCAGCCAGGCACCCGCCGGCACGAGTACCACCCCAACTACTACTACTACTACTACTACTACGACGACGACGACAACAACAACAACAACAACAACAACTAGCCCGCGTGCCCCACGCCCCAACCACATCCCTATCACACCCGTCAATGGTCTCTTTGGTACAATCTCTCTAACGCCTTCACCAGCAATAGGCGACGAAGTGTATTTCGATGCCAGTCCAGGTCTTGGCGCGGGTGGGGGTGGGGGTGGGGGTGGCAGCATTATTTTCGCTTCGCCACTCATCTCTCCCCCTCTCAGTGGCTATTTTACTGCACCCACCACACCATTAATCTCACCCGCTGTGGAAGATGCATCGACGTCCACAGAAACACCGGCTCCACCAGCACCTGCAATAAACATTTATATTTCCACCTCATCTGCATCTGAATATCCTTTTACAATCTCTCCCTCTGGTGCCATTTCACCTATATCCTCATCCACCACGCAGCCTAATATCAGTCTGGGTTCTGCTGCATCATCAAATTACCCTACATCAACCATAACCGCAAATGTTGCAGCACAACAAGCATCATCTGAATCTTTGGCACTCACATCTGCCTCTGCTATTACTGCTTTAGATGCGGGCGGAACCGAAACATTCCCATCTTCACCTCCGCCGTCTGATCCCGAGTCCTCTGGCCTGTCTCTGGATGATGACAGCCTATCACCCCTCGAAAAAATCTATCTCTTTGCTCGATCTGAAGCTGCATACCACCGCATTTTTATTGCACATGCTCTGCCCGCGCTTATGTCTTCTGTCTCTCCCAGCGAAGCTGTCGAGTATGTCTTGCCTCTCCTCAGTGGCCTTGCCATGGACGAGGACGAAAAAGTCAAGGAGGCTCTCGCCGCTGAAATCGGCAATCTCATGTGGTGGTTCTTTTCCAATTGCCGTATCGTGCCGGATGAATCCTCTGCATTGCCTTTTGGTGCTGGTGCTGGTGGTGGGAACGGAGGCAATGACAACGGATCGCCAACCTTGCTCTCCGTCCAGGCTTTTACGCCCATCCTAGGCACGCTCTTGCTCAGCTCAAATGCGCTCGTAGGCGGGCCCACGCGCTATGCCGTCGTCGAGACGCTGAAAAGGATGCGCAGAGCGGACGAGCACGACCACGGTCTTGCACTCTCGTCCGTCTCCGCCCCCTCCTCATCACCTGCTCCTTCTCAGCGAAGGGCCAGTAGCAGCGCCGGCTCCTCCATTTCTGATGACCTTTTCTATGGTCTCTTCGGCATGGAGGAACGCCGAATGTTCGAAGATGAGATCATACACTCTGTCGTCATTGGCCTAGGCCGCTTAGATGACAATGACGAAGACGATACCGGGCATATTAACAACAATGGTAATCCCCCCACCACCCATACCTCTACCACCTCCACGACTCATGCCACGGGGCGCTCATCAGCTGACCCTGTCTCGGCCACGTCCGGGACAGACGCGACAGGTAGCTCCGGCGAGGGTGATGACGAACAAGCGGCGGTTGGCAGGCTCAGTAGTATGAGCCTTATGGCGGCCGTCACTGCCGGAGGTCTGAGCGGCTCAAAATTAACCAAATGTGGATGTTTACTGACATTTATCTTACCCCCGTTCTTTTTTGGCTTTGGCTTGTTTTTTTTTTTTTTTGCAGGGACGCTTAACGAGGATGTGCTCAGGATGTTTGTCGCCGAGCTCGATCACATTGGCCACGACGATATTTATTGGGTGCGCCGGGAGGCATCGTTTGCACTCGGCGCATTGGCCAAGGTGGTGCCGGAAGAACTTATTACCACCCATCTTGTGAGTCTTTTTCCCTCCATTTGTTCGTTGCGTTCATTCATGACATCAAGCAAAAAATGAATATTTTATTTATCTGTTCCATTTTATTTTATTATATTCTCTGATTTTCTTTTTCTTTTCTCGATCAAAAAATTACTCTGTTGAATGGTTTGCTGATGGGCTGTGCGCCGAGGGTATTTAGGTCCCCCTCTTTAATTCCTTGCGCACCGACGCGGTGTGGCATGTGCGGCACTCGGCACTCTTCGCCCTCCCCGCAATCTTGGCGCGGCTCAAGCCCGATGCGCGTCGACAGCTGGCCTCGAGCACGCTCATCGCGCTCGCGCGGGATGATAACCCAAGTGTGCGCTCGGGCGTGCTCGAGGCCCTTGGCGAAGTCATCTACACTTTCCACGACACACCCGGCTCGGTACCCGACGACCTACTTGCGCTCTTCATTGGCCGCGTAGGACCGGGATTTGGTGATGTCACAACGAACATTGGTGATCCCACCACAACCGCTGCAGCAACAGCTCAAGAACAGCATCTCCCCTATCTGCCCATCCCCCGCCGACGGGTCTCAGATAAACTCGTGCCACCGCCACTGCCGTTATCACCGAGCGCGAGCATGCTTCTACAAGACCCGAGTTTGGATGACTTCTTCTGCGACACGTCGCGTGCGCTCATCTGCGCTTTCAACATGCCCGCCGTAGCGCTTACGCTGGGCAAGGAGCGCTGGCCGACTCTGCGTGAGCTGTACGTCAAGCTGCAGCGCGACCGCGCCGTGCTCGTGCGTCGCACGCTGGCCGCCAGCGTCGGTGAGCTCGCGCGTATCGTGGGCCCCCAGTTTACGCGCTTAGACCTTGTCGGGACGTGGTGGGATGCACTGCATTGCGAAGATGATGCAGATGTGCGGCTGAAGGCGGTCGAGAGCACGGCGTTGTTAATGGAGGTGTTGTCCGAGAAGGAGGTGGTGGCATCGGGGGGGCCGGGGGGCAGCGTGCAGCCGCTGTTTTTGAACTCGCCGAGTGCGGTAGTGCAGGCGTTAGTGACGGTCTGGGAGGAAGGGTGTTTGCGTGGGTGGAGGGAGAGAGAGAATGTGCTGGGATTGCTTGACCTCGTGGCACAGAAGGCGAGTGTTGGGTTGATGGAAAAGTTGTTGTGGAAAGGGTTGGAGGATCGCGTGGCTGCTGTCCGTGAAGTCGCTATCAAGACGGTAGGTGATCTCTAACTATCACTTTTTTTTCGACCTCTTCTCCTGTGCTTGTCTTTTTGTTTCTTTGCATCCTGATGTAATTCTTTTTTATTAGTTGCCACACGTCTGGAGTCGATTTTCCAGGTCGCCGACTGATCTGAGTCGATTGCGTCAGCAGTTGAAGATATTTGCGTCTTCGAGTTCTTACCAAAAGCGGATGACGTGAGTTTCTTTTTTTTTTTTCTACCCTTCCACGAGTGTGGTAGCTGCAAGACTGACTTTTTTTTTTTTTTGCCTAGATACGTTGCATGCCAAGAGAGCCTGCTCTTCCCCGAAAGGGGGACCTCAATGTTGACTCTTGATGATGAGTTTTGGCACACGCTAGGTGTCTTGGCGAATGATAGGGTTGAAGGTGTGCGTATTGGCGTAGCGCGCTTAGTTTCGGCGCTCAATGGTAACGATAATCAATAACCCCCCTTAATGAATGAAAATTATGAGTGCTAACGAAACACTTCTGTGATCTTCACAGGTCGTTCCTTGACACAAGGAAGCACCAGTGATAGCTCGCTTTCACAGCTGAGACGGCGGTTGATGCAGGACTCCGCGACCGAAGTTCGAGCGTATTTGCTCAATCCGGCCCCAAATGCCATTTACCCCCGCCCTGCCCGACGATCGTCATCCAGGGGCTCATTCAGTGCTTCCCAAAACGGTGTGGATCTCCAAGTTTCTGCTACATTTTCTCGGCCACCATCTCGTGCATCAAATACCCCATCTTAGCTGTTCGCCCGGCCGGCTGTTTCTATCGGCCGGCTTTAAAGAGTATTTGTTTCTTTTTCTCTCTTTTCTTGCATCTTTATCACCATACGAGTATATTTGCTTCCCATTTTTGATCATTTGGAGAGTCCCATCTGATCTTACATGTCATCACGCAGCCTAATTTCTCTCTTTTTTTTGTCATAATTATTATCTCCTTGTCAGCCACTTTTTTTTGCACCTACTTATTTAGCTTACACATCTGGAGTTATTTACACATCCACGCGTACGCACGCAACACATTGGCACATACTTCGCAGCCTGCATGACCATATAGAGTCTGATACCATCTTTGTAGCTCAGACAATCCTGTTTCTTCTTTTTTTTTCCCTAGTTTCTCAGCGCCCCTGGAAGCAACAGATGGTGTTGTAATCACAGGCATCCTTTCTACGATTGACCATCATGATGTCGTTGCTTGCTGGCATAGCCCCATGATGCATGATCGATGACACACACATGCACACACAGCTGTATATTTATGTACATGTATCGCCGGGGGTACCCACCTTCCCTTCCTTTCCATCGCGTAGCTGGTTATATACATTCAAATTACTACTGACTGACTATCTTTGGCTCTTTTGCTGCTATCCTCAGCTGCTGGTAGAGCCGCAGGACGGAACGTTGCAGCCGGTTACTGTTACTATACTACTACTCACTGTCTCTCCTTTCATCGGCTTCTCGACTTGCTCTTGACGTGCTTTGTGTGCCATATTAAAAGCTTGAATCTGTCGCTCATTGTTTTGGAATTACTACACTGCCCCCCGCCGCCTCACAACCAGGAATGCTTCCTAGAACGTTGACGATTCGTTATATCATGTTAGGTAATTGTCCTCTTCACTCCTTCACCTTTCCTCCGCCTGCTTCATTGTTCACTTGAACGATTTTAATGTCACGAAATTAATTTTAAATGCAAATCGATGTTTCAAATATGTGTAGGCGTAGTCCTGGTATGCAATGCAATCACAGCCAGTGTGGCCGCCTGGCGATTTGGCCTGATCCGAGCTGCTAGTGCAAACCCCAATAACAGTCTCTACGGTACTTCGGGTGGGTCATCTATTCTATATTAAACCAATGTTGAGGGCGCCAGGGTCCCTCTCTTTACCCACTCTTACTCAATGAATTCCATTTCTTCCAAAGAGCAGACCGTGTGGATGTGTATGTTATGTTCGTCAGTGCGCTCTCACTTGTGTTCTCGTTCGTCATTATTCTGGCAGACGTGGTCAATGAAAATGGCTTGATGAATCGTATTTGGTTTGAGTGCTTGTGGACCGCTATCATGGGAGCTCTTGATTTTAGTAAGTAATCTAGGGATTTGGCCTCTAGTGCGATGTGTGTTCGTCACACTTTGAAGCTGAAGCATAATATCACACAAGTTAGTGCGATTTGGCTCTCTGTTACCACTACAGCTGGAATTGAAGGAGATCAAGTCGCTCTCCATGTATTAATTGCTTTTACGTGGATTCTGGAATTTTGCCGTGGGTTTATCCTATCTATTTTCAATATTTTCCCCGCCGAATTAAAGGGCATATAGTCTGTACATATTTAAAATGCTTCGGGACCAGCGTCATCATCTATTACAGTGCGAACCCCGAGCGCAATCCATGGAACAAGACCCTCAAAAATTACGATTGGAGAAACCCGATCCGAGAAAAGATTCGGGACATGCGAATGAACAGTCAGTCGCCCTGCTTAGATAAATTTGAGTCTGTATTACCCGGGCATTACCACGAATCCAGAGCCACACCCCTCCCTCGAGCGCGGACAGCGTCAACCCGGAATCGGCTAGGCCGTGTTTTGTCATCTCGATATTTTCATAGGGCCGGGTTAGGATCCGAATATGAAATTGAGCATTTTCCGTCTATGTATAGGGAGATCATTCGAGAGGAAACACCTCTACCCATCCCCGAGGCGTGTGATGACTTGAGCCCGCACAATAAGCCAAACCTGTACATGGACCTGCATCAGCCGAGTTTATCGACAATAGGATTCCGCGATATAGACGATGACTCAACTGGTGATGTGCTTATAGCCCTAGTACCGGATTTACCCTCACCCCCACCACCGGCATTGACCAAATCTTCGCCGCAGCCCCCACTGCCGTCATTGACAACTGTCACAGCAGCGCAGACGGGCAAGCCTACGCCGCCGCCTCCGCCATCATTGTTTAAATTCCCTTCTCAGGGCCCAACGAAGACGGAGCAAAAACAACCCCCTCCAACGTCCTTTAGGCCAGTCGGCACGGGTGGTGAGCAGAACGCTGGCTGTCCACAAAGCCAGCATGGTCGCCGTGGGTCATCAACGACGCTGCAGAACGGCAATACTCGAAAACCGTCTGGGCCGCGGCCAAGAACCGGGTCTATGGGGAGCATCAATAGCATTACTAACGGCGATTCGAAACCGGTATAATGAGTTTGTTGAACTAGCGGCCGGAGGAAGCCCATTAGCCTGGCTGAGTGTTATGGACTTAGTTTGAACACTGATATCACATTGGAGCTGTATGATACCCACCCTCGTTGTAGTTTTGGATATTTTATATATTTTCCTTGCATATTTTCAATTTAGAAGACAAAGAACATTGTAAATCTTATGTTCTATATTGCCAAGCGAGAGGATTGAGCGATACTACGTTATGTTCAAGTTGACTGTTTGTCGCCTTAGGCCTTGGCTGACAATTCAACAGGACATGCTGAGAAGTTCTATTGTCTGTATGCACCATTGTCCCTGGAGTGATGCCATTATTATATAATACTTCCATTTTCGGACAAGGACTCTGTAAAGAACAATGAACCCAAAACGGACGATGAAGTGTTTATTGTTCCAACGCTTACTGCCGCATCTATGCACCCGTCGCGCACTATAACATGGGCAAGCCTGAAAAGGCTCTTTTTGTCCTGCCCCCCACGACCACTTAAGACGACCACACTTCTTCACCTTCGTCATCGTTGTGCAGGCTTCACACAATCACGTTTTCTCTTCACCTTCTCACTTCTCGATCTTTGCACTCAGCTTTTTTAGTTCACCCGACTGGTCTCTTTGAAAGAGTCTCACGGCCTTAACGACATCTCTATCATCTCACCTTTCTAATAATTCTTCATGGAAAACAACAAGAGAATGTCTTTCTCGGGGGGCGTCATGCCAATACCAAATAGCTTTATGATTGTTAGATTTGTTTTCTTTAGTAAGTGATTATACCTCATGCTTACTTGCTTGCCTAGTAATACTTCTCCTATTGAAGGTTTTATCAGTTACCTCAACCTCCTTACGTTCATTTTTACCCTGGTACACGCTGTCACGGTCTCTCATACTGGTATCACGAGTACGTACTAGTTATTTTGGTTGTCATGTTTTTATCTGGGCAACCTTCTCATACCCCATTCATAGCGCCTAGTGCAGCAGTCTTCGTACTTGTCAACTCATGCCTATTGTTCTTATTTCTCGGAATGTGAGGCCCGAGATATATATCATGCGTACTCACAACAGCTTATTAACTCTACTATTCTTCACAGGGCTTGTCTGCAAATGGTTTTCACTCGCGTTCGTACTGCAATTATTGCTGTAGAATGTGTCTGGACAGCGATCATGAGCATATTGCTTCTAGGTGAGCGAAGTCTCACCATTATCTCTGCTTTTGATCTAAAGTTTCTCCCTAGCTGCTGCTGTGAACGCCACATTCCTGGGGCCGCCTGTATTCTGTGAAGCACGAGGAGGTATGTGCCACCAAACACCTCATTTTCACTTTCCTTTTACTAATTAAAAATAGTAATTGGCTTCGTAAACGTCTGTGCCACATCTTACCTATTACTCCCCGTTACCTGGTTGCTCGCAGTAACTGGTAAGCTCATATTTCTTTCTTGCATTGGCTACAATATCTTATTCCTTTCTTTCATCTTCTTCAGTGAATGCATACTTTTTTGTGCTTGTTATCGTCTCCGCGAAGCATGCATACATTCATGAGAGCATTTGGACAAGTACAGTCTACGATGTCTCTTGGTTTTCGGCTTCACCAGAGAATGTTACAGCCCCGGCTGTTCCACCCAAATCTTTGATGCTCGCTAGCAAGCACCAAGCCAACTCCGCCTCGAATCAGGTCGATAGATCCATGTGGGAGGAAGATGAAAATAGGGATGCTATGTCTACTTACCGTGCGGTGTTGAAGCATTTCTCCCGCATAGGTAGCCCAGTCCCAGAGAACAAAAACGACACCACTCGCGTCCCTCCTCCTCCTGCGCGCGAGGTTGTCCAAGCGTCTTTGGCGAATTCCGAAAAACCAAGGCGCGGAATTGACCCACCGTTTGCCACAATGCCACGGTCGCGCCAGGGTTCGTCTATTCCTTCTTCATCTTCATCGCGCGAGTCTGGCCGTCCGAGACCATCCCAAGTAGGAGAGATCCGCACAGGGCTGGATCGTTTCTCTGCAGAACATGATGACCCCGACCAGCCCATTCCTTTACCTAGATTGTCCAAGTGGATCCGTGCTGACGAAGGGGCAAGTGCTACAGTTCACACGATGCCCGTTCCAGTGTCGGGGCGACGATATTAATGTCGATGTTGCTGGGCAACATTACGATTTTCTTTTCCTTTTTCTTTTCCTTTCATGATCTGGGACTTCAGCAGACACTCCTTCATTCATCGGCATTGACCGGACCTTGGACATTACCCACCTTATCACACGCCAATACCCATTGTATCTATTAGCATTACTTCACACTACTAGTATAGCATAGTATCATTTGTATAGATACCTTTCTGGTGTTACATGCACCTGTGTTAACTAACAATCCATTCGTTGAACCAGTATTCGAGACATGGAAGTAATACACCCCAAAACAGCTAAATTAATAGAGAAAAGAGTACAAGCTACTGGCCCTCCAATTCCGCAATGCGCCGCCTCAAAGCCTGGTTTTCTAGCTGAACCGCTGATAAGTTCTGCGATAAGTACGCAATCCTGTCCTGGGCCCTTGCCAATCGTTCTGCGGTCTCCTCCGTCAGTTCGCCAGCGCCAACGGCCACACCTAAGGTTGAATAAGTAATCAAGTAACATTTGTGTTTGAGTAGTAGTCAACATTACCTCCAACGAGTTTCACTAATCGCCAAAGACGAAGCAGCACTAACAAAGCCGCAAGCTCTGCCTCCCGTCCCCGGAGAACAACTTCGAGTACAAACGTCGTGATGATGATAAGAGCATCAAACAGATGAAGGGAAGAATGAAGAATGGGTCCGAAGGGATTGTAATAACGTGGTCCGAATGCCCAAAGGGTTAATGGTATTTCAATCAGGAATAGAGTTGTAATTGCAATAGAGACATGGGAGAGGATCTCGAGCCATAGAGGTGATTCTTCGCCGGGTCCATCACAGCCTCCCTCGGAGAGGAAGGAATAAGCAAGGTCAATTAGGACGATGATACCATCCAAGAAGATCTAGGCAGAGGGTGGGGGGAGCTGTTATAGCTGTCGAGATATTGAAAATATTCAACTTGAACTCACCAGACCAATGACCGTCTTGTGCAGCCGGCGAGATTCTAACACCTCTGCCGTCCTGACCTTTGCCGAACCCACCTAAGAGCACGTGAATCCAGGAAGTTTGAAACTCTGAAAATGTCGATGACGGAACTGACTTTGGTATTCTGTTCACGATTATCCCCGTCCCCATCCGAAGAGGTCAGCAAGGGTTGTTGCTCTGGATCCGACATGAGTTGCTCATCCGAGCCCCGCTCCATCCGCTGCTGATGTCACTGGCACTGCGCGGCTGCCATCATAATCGTCGATTGCCCCGTGCATAATTAACACGCACCCCACAACGGACGCTGCTCGCTCATCTTCACCTTAGACCAACATGTCTTTCAGCGGCCTCCTCTGTAGAAAAATCCCTCATCATTCGATTGCTTCAAGTCCACTCACTGCTCGGGTTGGATTGCGGGGTGCATTCTCCCCCTCACGACATGCGCGTCGAAGCAATTTACATACATTCGCTGATGCTCGAGTTTCAAGCCGTCTTCAGGTGGCACAGAGACGTACTGGCCCGTCCTGGGGACGAGTTGCAGCAGTCACTGCAGTTGGTCTCGGAGCAACTACATTAAGTTTGCCTATGGTCTTCTGTGATTCCCCAACAAGTGGGTACCGGTAGATTCTACTTCAATATAACGGTGCATGATTGACGCATGGTGCCCAGAAGCAACACCAGCACCAGCTGGCCCTGCAGGCGCAACTCCAGGCTCGTCTGCATCAGGTACACCCCCACCCCCACCTGAATCGGTGCTCAATGTCTATGAGCTCTCATTCGGTACCGTCTGCGGTGTATGCACTGGTGTCTTTGTCAAGAAAGGTGCCAAAATGGTAGCCTTCTTTTTGGGTGGCGTTTTCGTACTTCTTCAGGTTCGTGTAAATGTGTATATGAAACAGATTGATTGACCTCTTATGCTAATTGCGCTTACTCTCCCTCACAGTACCTTGGCCAACAATCTATCGTCCGTGTTGACTGGGCTCGTATGGGTAGCCGGTTTGAAAACCTATTCTACAGCACGGATAAGGTGACAGGCGCAAAGAGGGCGCCCACAGTGTCCTCGCTCTGGACTTGGCTCGTCGACTTCCTCACAGCGGATTTCCAGCCACGCGCAACGTTCATTGCTGGTTTACTGTTGGGTCTCAGGATCGGTTAGAAAGATACAACCTTATTTCCTAGAATAAAATTGAGCTGTATGATCAATGCGATGATAATATTAATATCCTAGTCAGTAACATTGGGGGCTAGCCTGAGGTAGAACGTAGAGGGACCCTGCGTCATTGTCGGTGCATCTCCATTGAGTTGGTTGAAGCGGAAGCAAATGCCATATTTGGTATGTGAAATAAACAGCGGCCAAATAATTTTGCAAGCCATTTGTTCAGCAAGATTGCAACAGCCGAAAATCACTTCCTTCAGCTCACCATTTGTACACTATCATGGGACGACGTGCTAAAAACAAGCAAGCAGATCCCGAACCTCTGCGAGGGCCCGAATCCAAGCTAGGAGGCAACCCGACAAGTAAGAAACTCGGGAAGCGCAAGGCTGACACCGTTGACGGTGATCGACCGGTCAAAAAAGTCAAGGAGAGCACTTCAGCAAAACAGACAAAACTAAAATCCTCGAAAAATGTCAAAGGGTCGACATCGACCCGCAAAAAGACAAGTATCAAGGCCAAGGCTGTACACTTTGAAGAAGGGGGCAGCAGTGAAGGCTGGGAGGACGTCGAGGATGATGATGAACTGAAAACCGAGGCCAAGTGTGTAGCATTCGTTCAACCGTTGCATGCGTGCTCATGAAATGTCATTTTAACAAAACCTACTATCCAACGATAGTGACAACGAAGACCTTGACGGCTTCGTAGGCGATCTCGATGACCTTGACGTGGGAGAAGAGTGCGTTTTGTCCTTCACATCTCGACTTATGTTGACGATGCCCTTGCAGTGATGATCCACTACAGAACCCCGTACAAGAGCTAGACTTGGGTGAATCTGATGACGACGACGAACCAGCACCCATTCTCTCCAGCAAAAAGAAATCTAAACAACTGGAACGGCCCTTGAAAATCATCCCTACTGCATCTGATGCATCCGACTCTTCAAGTAACGAACATGATGATGACGAGGATGAGGACGGCCCTATCACAATGGCGAACATGGAGAAGCGTTCGCGCGCATTGGACGCCCAGGCTCAGCGCGAGGCCGAGCTCGACGCTTTGGAGATGCAAGGAGCAGAGCTGGCGGACCAGGATGATGATGAATTGGACAATAGTGATGTGGATATGGAAGATGATGCTGACGGGGAAGTATTCGTTCTGCCTAACGCAGAAGAGAGGGAAGAACAGAAGAAATCTGGAGCAACGGACGTTCATGTACTGCAGAGACGCATACGGGAGATCGTTCGCATATTGGGCAAGTTTAAGAAACTTGGTGATCCCAATAGGTTTGTTTTCATATTATCTGCCCTACTCTTTTAATTTTTGCTTACTTCCTCGACAGATCACGGTCAGAGTATGTTTCCCAATTGATGGCAGATATTGCTAGTTATTACGGCTACAACGAATTCCTGACGGAAAAACTCTTCCAACTCTTCCCCGTTGCCGAGGTCGGTAACTAAGCGCGAAAACCACAAACATTCTTGCTGACATGTCTCATGCAGGCTATTGAATTCTTTGAAGCCAACGAAGTTCCTCGACCAGTGACTATCCGCACCAATACTCTTCGTACTCGCAGACGTGATCTCGCCCAGGCCCTCGTCAATCGAGGTGTTAACCTTGAGCCTATTGGAAAATGGACGAATGTCGGCCTGCAGGTGTTTGAAAGCAGTGTTCCAATAGGTTTATAGTTCTATTCCCTATGTTTTCTAGGTCCAAAGAGCTAAACCCGGTTAATAGGTGCAACTCCGGAATACCTTGCTGGTCATTACATGCTACAAGCCGCCTCTTCTTTCCTCCCCGTTATTGCTCTCGCACCTCAGCCACATGAGCGTGTCCTCGACATGGCTTCTGCCCCTGGTGGCAAGACAACACATATCGCCGCCTTGTTGCAAAACACAGGCGTTGTCTTCGCCAACGATGCCAACAAAGCGCGAACAAAGAGTCTAACGGCGAATGTCCATCGACTTGGGTGCAAGAACGTCGTTGTATGCTCGCACGATGGCAGGGAGTTCCCGAAGGTCATGGGCGGCTTTGACAGAGTGCTACTTGACGCGCCGTGTAGCGGCACTGGCGTCATCAGTAAGGATGCGAGTGTGAAAATTAACAAGGTGCGAGATCTTTATTTTGTGAAATATCATCTCGTCAAGAAAGCTGATCCATACTTCAAAACCAGTCCGACCGCGATTTCGCATTACTATCACATCTGCAAAAACAGCTTATCCTTTGCGCCATTGACAGTGTCAGTCCGGACAGCAAGACGGGCGGTTACCTAGTCTACTCTACCTGTTCTGTCACGGTAGACGAGAATGAGGCAGTCGTTGACTACGCTCTCCGAAAACGTCCCAACGTCAAACTTGTCGATACCGGCCTTGAGTTTGGCCGAGAAGGATTCACGAGCTATCGTGGCAAAAAGTTCCACCCTAGTCTTAATCTCACGAGACGGTTCTACCCACACGTACACAACATGGACGGGTTCTATGTGAGCAAATTCAAGGTGGAGAAACGCACCAAGGTGCAAAAGGGCGGCTCACAGGACGCCACATCTGGAGATATTACTGTTACACTTCAAGATGACGATGGTGATGAGCCTGAGGAGACACCCAAGTTCGATCCGGAGGAGGACAAGCAGTACATTGAAGGTAAGCCATCTCTCTTCCTGTGCTGGCCATGCACCTGAACGGAGTTATTAATTAATCAATCTTTCTCTCTAGAATCGAAGCGAAGAAGGATGAAGTCGAAAGGCCTGCGCGTTCCCCCTCGCTCGAAAGAGTCCACAGCTGGCGGCGCAGCAGCTGCCGCTGTGACGGCTGCAGCATAATAGAATATCCGGACCCCTCATTCACCCTCTCATCCCTCGCTTCTCGCCCCATGGTATACAGAAAAGGCCTTGTGATACGCGATTGTGTACAATGTTGTCATCTTATCCGCATAATGTGCCATCTCCTCTGTGTAATGATAAGGAATCCCCCATGCATTACCCCATTACCCTGCCCAGCAGGAATTTATATCTGTAATCAATGCAAACAACTGTATGGGTCCCCTGGTTTATTTGGAGCTCAAACTTGGTCATATGTATCAAAGTATTTGGAGCTATCTCTGCGCCCCCTGGAATGTAGTAAAAGATAAAAGTCGTACGAAACAGGCATTTGTTTCAAATATCATAAGAGCAGATAGTATTGATAGTCGATGATAGATAGATACGGTGTGATACAGTAGGTTCGGGCTTTCATTTGATCGCTATCGTAAATTGTAACCGAAAGAATCGAAGCGAAGAGACGGGAAATCAAAACAAGATAGGGTAAGAAAGAAAGAAAAAAGAAAAAAAGGGTATGAATCATAAGTATAGTAGTAGTCATGTGTCCAACAATAGAGAAAAACAGAAAATAACCGTTCGATCGAAGCCAGAATGAGCAGATACAAGAATTGGTAGGACTGTATCAAGTTGGGGGTTTACATATATATATCTTTGTTTTGTGATCACGCGTCTCCGTTGCGACGCATCGCCATGTCTTGTTTCTCGTGCTCGATTATCTTTGCACTTCTTCTACAGTGTTCACATCCATCATCACATGTTAGACTTGATAGCATTTACGAAATGCTAATTTGGGGAGCATACGCACCGGCCGCAGGAAATGATACCGAAACAGCAGCAAAAGAAGCCAACCCATAGAAGTACAGTAGCAGCAATGATCATGGAAATCTGCGGTTGGTTCTCAATTAATATTCCAGGATATATATGTAATAAAATGTAACCAAAAAAACAACTGACAGCATTTCCTTGTGACAGTCTTAGGGCGCCTCTCGTAACGGATAAGACATGATTGACTTTGTTTGCTAAAATAACGTCGATGATCATTCCAATCGTGGTGAACAACGACGCGAGGAAGGCTGTGACTAAGGTCAAGAGCGATCCGAGTCTTGATGCGTTAAGGACACGCCGAAAGAGAATATGAAGTGAGAAAAGGAAAGCAAGGAAGGTGAGTGCACATGAGAATGGATTCAACGCCAGCGCTGCGGTGAGTGAGCGAGATATGTCCGTCTCGATGTTGTCAACATTACTGTGGTTGTCCAAAATTTTATCTCTTGGAAATATGAAAATATGATAATGCTTACAGTGCTCGTGCTATGGTGCCATCGATGCTATATCCCAAGTGCACGGGCGTGCATGATCCGCTGGAAGTTTTACTGCCAGTAAAGATGGACCTGTACATGCCAAAAAGAGTTATTAATAGACCAGATCTAGGGAGATAAGGGCAGTTTCATTTTTTTTTTTGCTCTTCATAAAATATACTTACTGGAAAGTCTCGCTTGACGTGCAGTAACCCCATACACCAAAAGTGATGGTGTCTGACACATATGCGATGTGTGCATTCACATGCGCACACAAACGGAAGAGGTATATAGATTTGATGATAGGCACAGAGAGCGAGACCAAGAGCAGCAATATAAAGGAAAGGAAGAACAACAGAGGAGCTGCCCAAACCAAGATCCAGTGCATGATGCCAAAACCGCCGTGCTGAAAAGATCGAGTGCGTTGATGAGGGATAGACATAGATAATGCGGAGTTATAGAGAGCAAAGAGAGGGTGAAATGGAAAGGAAAGAGGCTTTGCCATTGTGCAATCGCATTTTGTATATTCGTCGGTGGGGCTGGTGGTGACTGGAGTGTCTCCAATTACTTCCTTGTGTGTGTGTGTGTGTGGAGCATACAATCACCATTTCATTATCACACAGCCCATTTGGCACGTGACCGCGCAATAACAAGCACCGCGATGCAGACCCTTTTTGTTGCATTTAACTATTTCAGAATGCAAAAACGTGTCTTGGCCGAAGTCTTTCTTATAATATTACTTAACGCGTGCATAATGGAAGTACAGACAACATTCAACCATAAAGCAGGCCTAGAACATCCAGAGCATCCTCTGGAAGAGCGGGTGGACCAAATTTCAGCAAGTTGAGCAGTTCTAATATCTTTAGACTGCTACTAAGCGTACATAATGCGCAAGTATCAATAACGAGTAGGGCTTGGCTACATTATCCTTCTGCTTTTTACTAGTTTTCCGATGCATTGATGCCGGCCTTGTCTTAGTTCTCAAAGCTTAGCCCACTGTTGGCTCTAATTACTCCGTAAACACCCGTCAAGTCGCCTAAGGCCATAGGAATGAGTCGTCAACAAGCATTTGTGCTAGGGAAAAGCTCACCCTTTGCACCTTGAAGTTCCTTGATAACCTTCAGATTCTCTAACAGAATAGCGGGGATTCTAAGTTCGCTTCCAGTTTCTTTGGCCAATTCAAGAGCATGCTTAACGTCCTTAATCACAATATCAACGGGACCAAGAGGCTAGACGATCCGATGACACCGGACCCCATATAATTTAAGCTATAAACACGGCACACAGGGGGTAAAAGGCCAACGTTACCTCCTCTCGTTTATAATAATCCCCTGACAACATTCGTGCCGAATACTGTTTGTATGGTCCTGTGAACATAATTTCAATAAACTTGTGAAGCGCATCAACCCCTAAGCCAGATTTCTCTGCTAGCACGTATGCCTCGGCGAGCATTTCGGACACGGTGGTCGTCATGGTGTTGCCGACAATTTTGAGCAAGGAGGCTTTCGAGGGTGGGTGATCGCTGAAATCGACTATGGCCCTGGCTGTGCTATACAAAATATATGTGGTATTAGGTTCGCATTTCGCTTACATCATGAGAAGAAGAAAAGACGAACACTCCAACGAGATACTGACGGATAGCATCCACATCTGCTGCAGGACCTGATGGAACGCAGACAAGGTTACCCGCCTCTGCCATAGCCGGTGCGCCAAAGACGGGCATGGCAACAAGTCGTGCGCCTTTAGCCAGAACTGCGTCCGTCAAGGCAGATGTGGTTGTCGGGTGGATGGTCGAACATTCGACGAAGAGCTTTCCTTTAACGTCGAGCCTTAATATTTCCTCGAATGTCGAGTTTACGGATTTATCATCACTGATGCAGCTGAAAATGATATCTGCAGGCGCCACAGCCTCAGATATGGATGAAGCCACAGAAAGTGCTGATGAGAGCGCTGCATTAAGATCGTCGCCACGTTTCTTGGTTCGATTATAGACGATGAGTGGTTGCGACAAGTTACACTTAGTAACTATATTGGTGACCATTGCCTGTCAGTTTGAGAAGCATGTCAGCGTATGAACATCTAAAGGCGCAAACATGCACGTCTGGCATACACGGCCTATGTTCCCAAGTCCGATCCAGGCAAGTTGTTTGCTGGACATATTAACAACCTGAATATATGCGCAGTAAAGTGACAGAAGTTTGTTTTGCTGTATGAGTTGATACAGTTCAATGCTTATTTCGACGAACCTTTGAGTTTATAATATTGTAGAATATCGGCCCGATGAGACGACATCGGCGACGGCAGACCTACCGATCGGAGTGTTTGCATAGGGATGATTCATCAATATAGCATAAATATGCCTTTTCATTTTATTTTAATTAGACGTCCCAGCAAGTCGTCAGCTACTCCTGAGGTTGTTTTTGCTTGCTCGAGAGGAATAATTTCGATGACGTAGTCTCCTGCATGTAGAAAGTTGACATGGAGGCTTGAATTACTTTGATATTACTTGTAGCAGTCGCGAGTCTGGCTCAACGACCCTGGTTTATCTTAATTCTTGTAGTTTAATCTACTCTTAAGCCTGACTGCACCGTAAATACTTGCAAAATCACCTAATAACACATGCGTGAGTCAATGTCAGCATGTATACCAGTGAGAAAGTCCAAATGGGACCAACCCTTGGCGCCTTGAACTTCCTTAACAACTCCTAAATGCTCCTCTATCACAGCGGGCACTCCGAGCTCGCTTCCGACCCCTTTGGCCAATTCAAGGCTGTGTCTAACATCCTTGAGCACAATGTCAACAGGGGCAAGGGGCTAAATGATGTATTGGTATCCGAGTTTCCAATTGATAGACATTAGAGAAGTGATGAGCATAACACAGAAAAGGATGTCCACATTACCTCCTCGCGTTTATGATAATCCCCCGATAGCATCCGGTTCGAGTATAGTACATGTGGCCCTGGGAACATCGTCTCGACGAACTTGTGAAGCGTATCGACTCCCAGACCAGTTTTCTCTGCCAGCACGTGACCCTCAGCAAGTGTTTCGACCATAGAGCTTATAATAGTATTGCCAATGATTTTGAGCAATAAGGATTTTGAGGGTGCCTGGTCGCTGAAATCGATAATCACCCTTGCCGTACTATACGATAAACAGATTGCATTAGATTTGTATGAAACTCGTGTCAAGGAAGATGAAAAGTGGAAATGACATACACTCCGATAAGATATGGACGAATAACATCCACATCCGCCGCAGGTCCAGCCGGGACGCAAATGAGCATACCTGCCTCTGCCATTGCCGGGGCGCCAAACACAGGCATAGCGATATATCGGGCGCCCTTGGCCAGAACAGCATCCGTTAGTGCAGAAGCCGTATCTGGATGAATGGTCGAACATTCAACAAAGAGCTTTCCCTTGATATCTAACCTCAGGATTTCCTCAAATGTCGCGTGGACAGATCTATCGTCAGTGATGCAGCTGAAGATAACGTCTGCAGGGCCCACGGCCTCGGATATGGTAGAAGCTACGGAAAGTGCTGATGAGAGTTTGACATTGAGATCGTCACTGCGCTTCTTGGTCCGGTTGTAGACAATGAGAGGTGATGATAGGTTACCCTTGGCAACTATATTGGAAACCATTGCCTAGAAGTTTGCAAACAGCATGAGAACACATGAAGCGCGTTTATGTGAATGGTTCCAAGCGTCGCATACACGGCCTATGTTCCCAAGCCCAATCCATGCAAGCTGTTGATTAGCCATGTCTGAGTACTTCTAAGTAGCGAAAATCTGAGTAACAAGAGTTATACTGTGCAAATCGCTCGCTGGTAGGTCGATAACCATGTCGATCAAGGTTGGTCTTGTTTCTAATCCTAGGACGCCGTTCCGATCAAAGCGACACCGTGCCAGTCATACCACCAATGCCAACGGCATTCCAGTTGGAGACTCTATATGGGGATAATACGCCGACGAAGCATGAATTCAGAAGCAAATCACTAGCTGGTTTTGATGTTACATCGTCCATTGGAGCACAACACTCCAGGGGAAGTAATAGAAAGCCGTTATGGTCCTTAATACTCCTTATGGATTCCTGGATTGTGTTGATGCCTGATAGCAGTCGCCCGACTGAGTAACCGAGGTAACCGTAAATATGTCGGAAGATAACGATAACAGATAACGTTGACAAGCGTGTATACGCGGCTTTGTTGTGAGAAAAAGATACTCGGGAGGAATTTGGAAGGAGGGATGGCCAAAGGCGAGACTGGGGGGGGGGGGGGGGATTAAACAAAAGAATAATCGACATCTGCAGGATTCGAACCTACGCGGGCAAAGCCCAAGAGATATTCGCGCGCCCTGAGACAGGGCCCATTCGAATCTCTCGCCGTAACCACTTGGCTAAGATGCCTTTCTCTGGTGGCATTACTAGATCACTCCAGTTCTGTAATAGTGATCGAATGACTACCAGCAACGAACCTGGACTCTGACGTTGCAAAAGCGGGATGAGCCGTCCCTGGAAGTTGGTTCTCCCTGCCATTTCATGTCAATTGTAGTTACAGGATATTTCGGGGGTATGATCATCCTTTTTTGCTGCTAAACGAGTTACGGATACATCTTTTCAACTACCTCAACGGCAACAATTTACCTCATCGAAAGCTTGGTTAACGGCGTAGTCATGTGTGGTGATAGATAGACTGATATGTCCAGTGATGATTAGATCAGGATCATGTACATATTGGGTGAGTCATCATTTCGGCTATAGGTCCCATGCATACAGTAAGGTATTGTACAGAGAAAAAAATAAAAAGGCGACGAGCATCGCTCGTGATTCTATTCTAGAAAATGGAAGCCTAGACTTGTTCAGTTGGCTCATTTGTTGTTGCCTCTTCGCGACGCGCCCCCATGGCCGGTCAGACGACAGAAAGGCTTTTGTCATGGTGTATATCGGAAGGAATGAATCTCAGAATATGATCCCACTACCGTCACCGCACTGGGCATGTCTCATTACGACCTGTGGAAGGGGGGAGCTCGGTAGGGAAGAGGAAGAATAAAAGAGAGGGAGAAGCCGGCGACGGAAGCTAGGAGGGAATGAAGCGTGATGCATATTTGTCTGCTGCTAATATGGATTTGCTTCCAGTCGATTTCGGCTTCGACGTAGCCTGATCTCAACTCTGAATTTTTTTTTTTTTTTTTTCGCCTCATCTTCTTTTTTGTGCTAGCGGGTGCGCATGACTACTAGTAACGATGTGATTCTCACTCCCTCTGGGGTGAATGTGTCTACCCCCATAGCCCATCCCACTGGCATCCCATAGCGTGGCGTCAATAATCTAGGGCAGTACTAATATGATTTTTGCATCAACGGACGACATGGAGACAAAAGGGGAGAAAAAGAGACAAGGGTAGGGCAATTGGCGGAATAGTGACATGCTTCCGCCACTGGGCTCGTCGGTAGCTGAAACGTCGATGGATATGGCAAGCGGAGTCTGAAATGTATAAAGGGGGGTCGCCACTCTTGGTTTAGCAGCACACCCTTCTTTCTCTCTCCTCTATCAGCTGCCTCTCTCTTTCCTCTTTTCTCCCTAGCCAGACACGTCTGTGTCCTCTACACGCGCTTTTATTGCCCTTTAATCCAATACCCTCTTCTACGGTGTGTTTCTCTCCCGTCGCCAATTCCCTCTCTATCTCGGCATCTTTACTCACTTACAGCTCGTGTGCTTTACATACATAGCTCTCCTTTCTACCATAATGTCTGACGCCGTTGTTCCCGTCGTTCCCGTCACCGAAGAGGCCAAGCCGGTCGAGACTACCACTGCACCTGCTCCGGAGGCCACCACCGAGGTCGCCCCCGTCGAGCCCGCCACGGCTGAGGAGCCCGCTGCTCCTGCTGAAGAAACCTCTGTAAGTTCTATTAACATTTCGGGTGATGTAACCGTGGCTTATGTCAATACAGGAGGCCAAGGCTGAGGTACTTGCATGATGGCCGTTATAGTTACTTGTTCAAACTTACTAATACGTTATACAGGACCCTGCTGCTGCCGAGTCTGAAGCTGCTCCTGCCGCTGAGGCTGAGGCTGCACCAGCTGCTGAGGCTACGGAGGAGGCCAAGACTGAGGCCAAGAAGGAGGACAGGCCCAAGAGCCCCAGCATCTTGGCCAAGCTTCTTGCACCCTTCAAGGGCGACAAGTCCAAGAAGAGCCCCAAGAAGGAAAAGAAGAAGGAAGAGGCCGAGGTAAATATAGATCAATACTCACTGGTCTGCGATCCATTCTAACGCTATCTATCAAGGCCCCTGCTGCTGCGACAGAGGAGACTGCTGTCCCCGCCGAGACCACGGAGGCATCGCCCGTTGAGGCAGCTCCCGCAGAGGCTGCTGAGCCCACTTCTGAGGAGACCCCAGCAGAGCCTGCTAAGGAGACGTGAGTTTCCTAATCTCTTGTTGATTGTCTTGATACTTAATGTGTCTCCAGCGAGACTGCTCCTGAGGCCGCCGCCACTGAAGCTCCTGCTGAGGTTGCTGCACCCGCTGAGACCCCTAAGGAAGAAAAGGTCAGTGGTTATCGTACATTTTGCTTTCACATCGTATTCATAATCTCTTAGAAGGAGGAGAAGAAAGAAAAGAAGGCCAAGGTCAGCCGTCGTCTGTCTGCCCGTCTTGGTGGCTTCTTTTCGCCCAAGAAATCGGAGCACCCGTCGACCCCCAAGGTTGATGAGCACCCTCCCAAGATTGAGGAGCCCGCACCCACCGAGCCTTTGGAGAACCCCGCGAACGAGGAGGCGGCTGCCCCTGAGTCAACTCCGGCTGCCGAGCCCGCCCCTGCGGTTGAAGAGTCAAAACCTGCTGAGGCTGCCCCTACCCCCGTTGCCGCTGCTGCATAAGTCTGATGCGTAGTGTTGACGTTTGGCACGCCCTGCACGATTTTATGTTTTGATTTTTTTTTTTTCTTTAGCCTCGGCAATCGATTCCTCTACATCACATTACTTTACACACCTCTCTCTTGGATTTGGTTCTTCCCGTTCATTTCGATTCCCTTCTACTTTTACGATCCTATATCATGACGATTTAGCACCTCGATTTCCTTTTTGCCCTTTTGTTTCAGCCTAATTCACTCGGTCTCAGTCGGTCATGTATACCCATCCTGTTTACCCTGGATCGTGTCTTCTCTATGTCGACTACTTCATTAATTCATCTTCCGTGCTTCCTCTGATCTTGTTTGCGTGATGAACATGTCTATAACTTGATGGCGTCTGATTGTGGGCATGGGTACCAGGTGTTTTCTGTATGAGTGGTAGATGCGCGATTGATTGACGGGTGAAGAGCTAACAGTCAGTTGGTAATTGCCATAGATGGTAAGCATGATGTCGAGTCATTACTTGATTATACTTCCGATCGTCTAACAACTTTCGAGACCGGTTGTCAGAGGATAATCATCAAGTTACTCCATACCTAGTCTTACAGCGTCGCCACTCCCACAGTGCGCCTGATCTTACCACTACCATGGCACCCAAATCTTCATCTAATACTAAAGAGACACTCATTGGAGAGGATGAAGAGGTGCTGCAAGCTGTTATCCTAGCTGATAGCTTCAACAAACGATTCACACCGCTTACATCTCGTCGACCGCGGGTAAATACACTGCGGCAATTGTAACCATCAATCAGGATCTGGTTTTGACTATCTCTTTCTGTTCTTCTCTCTATAGTGTCTGCTTCCTATTTGCAATGCCCCGTTATTAGATTGGACATTTGAGAGTCTAGCACTCGCCGGCGTTCAAGAGATCTTTGTCATTTGTCGGTCTCATTCCGAGCTCGTCAAGGAAGCTATCAAGTCTGTATAATCACTTTTTTTCTGTACTGGCTCCTAAGCTGGCAATTTTCCTTCTGCATATAGAAACTCAAAATGGTCAAACCCATCTCTGGGCCTGAAAATTGTGCCGATTGTGACCGCCAAGGAAACGTACTCGCCAGGCGATGCCATGCGGGATATTTACACACATGGTATCATTACGTCTGATTTCGTACTCGTTAGTGGCGATCTCGTGAGCAACATCCGCATCGACGAGGCTGTAAGGGTCCACAAAGAGAGGAGGAAGACGAACAAGGATGTCATCATGACGATGGTGGTCAAGGAGAGTGGGAGTAGACATCGTACGAGGTGTGTTTTCCTTATTGTTATTGTTTTTCTCCATCTTTGTTTTTATTTATTAAATATTTATTTGTCTTGTATACTGCAATCAGATCAAGAGCCGAGTCTTCCGTCTTTGTGCTCGATGCCAAGACATCGGAATGTTTGCACTACGAGCCTGTAGTGGGCTATCCACCCACAAAATACGCCAAAATTCCGCGGGAGATCCTTGAGGAGCATCCTGAACTGGAAATTCGGAATGATCTGATTGATTGTCAGATCGATGTTTGTTCCGTCGAAGTAGGTCGCTTATTTTCCCCATGGGATCATGAAGAGCATGACCTTCTGTTCGCTTTGTTGATTGAATATCCCTTTGTTCCAATTTTATTGTGTTATAGGTTCCTTCACTGTTCCAAGATAACTTCGACTATGGGGATATTCGGAAGGACTTCGTGCATGGCATGTTGACGTCCGATTTGCTTATGAAAAATATATATTGTTATGTTGCCAAGGAAGGGTACGCGGCACGCGTGAAGGATACAAAGTCGTACGCATCGGTCAGGTACGATTGAGTTTCTCGTTTCACGCATACAACAAGACTGATTTTCTTTTTTCTTTTTTTACGCAGTAAGGACATCATCTCGCGTTGGACGTTCCCACTTGTACCGGATGACAATCACCCTAGCGGACACTCTTACGAGCATCTTCGAGGAAACAAGTACATTGCGCGCGACAGTGTTATACTATCACGGTAAACATAGACTCTTTTATTATGTATTTGCTTACTGACGATACGCACTACCCCAGCACATGCAAGGTCGGAAACAACACCCTCATTGGGTCATACACGCAAATATATGACAAGGCGCAAGTCATTTCCTCTGTCATCGGCCAGCGATGCATCATCGCCTCAGGTGCCGTCGTGCGCAACTCGTACATCTTCGACGGCACGATGATCGGAGCTGGCTCTGTCATTGATCAGAGCATTGTCGGGGCGGGCGTGCGCGTGGGAGACAAGAGTACTCTTGCAAAAGGGTGTCTCGTCGCTGATGGTGTCATACTTGGATCGGGGGCAAAGTTATCGCCATACGACAGGGTGTCCGTTGCCCCTGGACAAGGAAATTCTTCAAATGCCAAGGCAAGAGGAGAAGGTACCGAAGAAGATGAGGAAGAGCTGGATTCAGAATTGGAGGATTTCGAGTTTGGTATGATTTTCCTTTGTTACTCTGGTTTCTGGGGATGATGATAATCACAGAAGAGACTGACATTATCACATGTTCAGATCATGAAAATATGTCCGTTGTTCTTGGGAAAGATTCAAATGCCATTGTATGGCCACAAAAAGGCCCAAATGAGGATGAAGGCAACTCAGACGAAGAAGATGGAGAAGGTTTTGACAATTTCAGACTCATGCGTCTCGGTAGGTTCCTTTTCCACACTCGGATAAAGGCTTTTCTTCTTCTTAACGTTTTTGTATAGGCGACGAATGCTCCGACCTGGAACTCTCTGATGCGGGCTCGGTTACCGGATCAGAAGACGGCAACTCATCGGACGACGACTCGGACGCCTCAGCATTCATCGACGCTTCCTCCTCCGCTACTTCCCTGCCCACGACGGCTATTCCTGATCTTGTCGAGAGTGCAGACGCGGCCGCTCAGGCAGAATTCCGGAGCGAAGTCAAAGCCTCGCTGGCGCGCGCCTTTGCTGAGGGCCACTCGGTTGACAACGCCGCCGTGGAGCTCAAGACATTACGCATGGCGAGCAATGTGCCGCTCGAGCGCGTCAAGGAAGCCGTTATTGGTTCGATTTTGCATCAAATCCCAATCGTCGAGGGAGCTGCAGAACAGAGAAGGGAAATTGCTCGTGTCATTGGACGGTGGGGGATGCTCATCAATCAGATTGGAGGTATAGATGCGGTCGAGACGATTTCTATCTTGCAGGTAAGAGCATATACACGGGTTGACATTCGTCTTGTTGCGGTCGATATGATCATGGATCTGACTAGGCTTTCTTCATTATAGGCACAATCAGCTGGATCAGATCGAAACCCTTTATTTGGACAAGTTCTTGCTGCGCTGTATCAAGAAGATGTTGTGGAAGAGGATGATATTCGCAAGTGGCATAAAATACCTTCATCCAGGGGCGTTGGACTGGAACCTGGACCGCGCTTAGATGATATCAAGAAGTGCTGGCAGGTCGGTAAGCGCATGATAGAGCAGTTCGACGAGCAAGAAAGTAGCGACGAGGATGAAGATAGCGATGAAGATGAGGACTCCGACGAAGATACAAAGAAGAAGGCGTCGTCTGCGGCCAAGGCTGAGTCGAGTAGTGACGAAGAAGGCAGCAGCGAAGAGGAAGTGGAAAAGTCTACTCCTGTGGCATCATCACAGAAAATGCAGGCGGCACCTGCAAGGCCTGTTCAATTGATCAAACCCGCGAGTGATGAAG
This sequence comes from Agroathelia rolfsii, assembly GCA_018343915.1. Lineage (NCBI taxonomy): Eukaryota > Fungi > Basidiomycota > Agaricomycetes > Amylocorticiales > Amylocorticiaceae > Agroathelia > Agroathelia rolfsii. The sequence goes on along the minus strand of JABRWF010000007.1, from coordinate 1,735,100 downwards.
ACGACGAAAAGAGCTCTTCGGAAGATGGAGGCGAGAACTTCATCTCTGCGACGCCTAGTGTGGCGGATGATGATCATTTGGCTAACACGATCATCCCTCCCGGCTCTGGTGCTACGTCACTCTCTGTTGTCGAGAGGAGGCCTCAGGTAACTAAGACAATGACTTCGACTCCTGTTTCGCCAGCGACACAGCGCTCAGAGGTTACTACGAGTGAGGAAGACGATGCTAGTGATGAGGATTTTTCTTCTGTCCCTGCATCATCTGCTCACCCTTCTCCGGCTCCTCGAGCGCACTCGCTACTGTCGACCGTCACTTATGCATCGGAGGTGCAGACAGCGCCGATTCCGATTCCTGTTCCTCCATCTTTGGCAGAGAAACAGCCCGCCGCTTCTGTTGCCTCGCCCTCTTCGACAGCAACACCGTCCACGCCATCGACAATACCGTCTTCTGTGCACACAAATGACGATGCATAAGCAACTGCCCGCCTACGGAACACGATTGTAAACAATGTACTACACATCGATTATTCATTAACATCCTATTGCACCCTTCTCTTTCGACTACGAACCGCCGCATTTCTTTTTACTCGATTGATTTCATAGACGATAAATAAAATGCAATTATAACGAGGCAGGATTACGTCGTAATAAATGTGAAATACAACAGGAAGAAGTAGAAGGGAGGGTATAGGATAAGGATACACATGTAAGAAGGACATTGATTGTCATTGCCCATTGGTCATCATGTCATCATAGCCGATCATGCTACGCAGCATGAGTCTAGTATTTGAGGATAATATACAGGGCTAGAAGACGGCCAATGTTAGCCGAACATGATCACGCGGTGATGGAAAAGAGGGTCGCATATACCATGGATGATTCCAGGGAAGTAACCCAAGATGGTCAAACAAATGTTGATAAGCTATAGGAGAGGGAATAGTCAGCCCTTTGCACTCGCGCGCATACAGATGAGGAATGAGGAAAACTCACGAAGTCAGCACCGCATCCTCGCTCAAGGAAAACACCAACGGGAGGGATGAAGATGGCGAAGCTAGTAGAGCAACATGAAGTTCAGCTGGGATGAACGGTTGGGCCCAAGGAACGTCTTGGGAGCATCAGAGCAACGAAAAAGGGACGAACATGATCTACAAGGACACAGCAAATACCAGAAGTTAGCGCCAGTAATCGGACATGATTTTAAAGCGCATATACCTTAATGATGTCACTGCCGGTGAGAGCCATTGTTTCAGGGGTAAAGCTTTGTCGTTGGACTGGACAAGAGAGGTGGTGGGAGTTATGAGTTGAAAAGCAAGGACTCGGAGTGCGTGTATTTTCCCGCAGTCGACGGGCACCTGTCCGGTTTTATAGGCCGACGGAAATCAGCCCAGGTGCCTCATAATGATGACGTCACGCATGTGTGCACAACGGAGTCAGCGGAGTCAGGCTTGGATCACGGATTCGGAATTGCGTCACCAGTGCAAACCAGTCCAAAGCGATGATCCAGAGAAGTATTTTGTATAGTGAGTGGGCTGTACATTTAGTAGTGGCATAGGCTTGTATGGCTTTCAATTTCAAACCAGAACGAGTGAACCGGGAAGTGGGAAGCGATAGGCGGTCAGACATCCGAGGATTTCTTCTTCCACTCCACCGCCCGAGACCAGCGCCCGGGATTGCATACAGGTAGATCCGTCTCGGTTCTGTTCTCCTTTGCTTTCATTTGATTATTTCATTTTATTATGGGGGCAGCCAATGGAGATTTGGGAAAGTTGAAGCTATCTGAGTCCACAACTATTAAGACAGTAGTTTGAATAGCCCGAAACTGAGATGACCACTTAACAGGGCGATCCGCAGTAGTAGGGACAGCCTGGCACTGCTCTTAGCACTGCCGGCTTGAAGAGAGGCTTGGAGGAGTCTGGCATAGCCACTGTTATGGCAAACACACTAGCAGTCATCACTGTTTGGAAGAAGAAATTATCGATCGTTATTTGCACATAAGATATACTGCCAACTTGAATATATATATTCCGATGTGGTACGATAGCACATGTAATGGATTGACACCTTTTAGTCAAGTTGCCTCTTCCCGTCGCAACATTAGTAATCTTATTACATAGCAGCACGCAAGGTACGCGAGGCTTGGCTGACAAACGATGCAGACTCCCTAGTCTTTCGACCCAAAAGGGGAAATATTTTCAAATAAACAATCGTGGTTCACACCAGCGATTGAAAAGTTAATTTTGTTCAAGTGCCCCCATCACATAAATGCATTGGTAATCTAGCATACAACCATGTTTCTGACTCGGAGCTGGCTTACTCAGTCCAGGTCTTGTCTCAGTCCCTGTTGTTATCAACTCTAGCTAGCATATAAGCATCCCTCGAAGACCAATCCTTCTGACAAGTCCTGCATACCATATATCCGGCGATAAACAACATCAAAATGCCTTCTGAATTCCTCGACATTTCCTATGACAAAGGAAGCAACCCGATCAACTCAAGATCTTTTGACTTCTACGTTCAAGATGAAGCAAATGCAAATACTACTGCCTCACCCTTGGTTGTGTTTGTGCATGGAGGAGCATGGCGCTCGTAATACATTTCGCTTTACTTCACGTTACCGATAATTGACGAAAACTTGCCAGGGAGGACAAGGCTGAATATGCTCTGCTTGGCAGACGTTTGAGTGCATACACGGGCTATGCTGTTGCACTACCCAACTATCGCCTCACATCCCAGGATACAGCGAGCCCGAACTACATGCTTAAACACCCAGCGCATGCTGAAGACCTCCTGCAGTTCCTCGAATTCACTCGCACCTGGTCTGGCCCAGAGGGCTATGATCGCACAACACCGCTGTACGATCCGGAACGTATCTACGTCCTGACGCACAGTTGTACCGCACATATGTTGCTGTCTATTCTCCTCGATACTACCTCTGCATCGCCCTCGTTGACACCGTCCCCCGCGCTCGTGCGTGCGATCAAAGGCGTGGGAATGAGCGAGGGTCTCTACGATATCGACGCACTTATCCGTGCATTTCCAGAGCGCGACGTGAAGGATTGGGTGTTTAAGGATCCTTTCGGTGATCGCACGTCTTACACGGATGTAAGCCCGTATACCTGGCCCAAGCGATCCGGAGAAATCAATGCGGATCATGTGCGCTGGCTTGTCGTCCACTCTACTGGTGACTCGCTCGTGAATGAGGAGCAGAGCACCATCATATATGCGCGCCTAAATGAGCTTTTTGATTCTGACAAAATCGAAAAGAGCTTCGACGAGCTAAAGGATGACCATAACGATATTCTCCATACTGAACAATACGTTGATATTTTTGGGAGGTGGATCAAACGCGGCGAGGAACGATGAGAGGAGGTAAAACAAAGGCAATAGTAGTGACCAGAATAAATTTTCTATCAGTAGTCCAAGAATAAGACACATGTATCACTCTAAGACTTCTTTCTTAACGTGTTAGACAAGCGCATCTAAAACTTTTTCCAAAACCTCGGCTGCCCGGTCACAGTCCTGTTTAGTGTTGAACAGCGGTGCAGGTGCCAGCCGGATGACATCCGGCTTCCTTTCATCACCAATAACACCATACGACTTCAAACCATCAAATACCTTCATCATAATTCCGGTCCCAATAGGAAGAAAGACAAGCGATAGCTGAGCACCTCTTGCATCTGGATCTGCCGGGGTAATGATTGTAAATCCAGATTTATTGCCCGTATCCACACAGTCTTCAACGGGGACGAAGTGTTTCAACGCCTTGAGCCGCGCCTCGAGGTAGCCTGTGAGCTGAATGGAGAGGGGGCGAAGGCGAGGGAGTAGGCCTGCCTCCTTGAAGATCTGCAGCGAGCCCAGCAAGGAAGCAACAGCCAACACGTGTGGGTTTGACTGCTGGAAACCTTGCGCACCAGGGATGGGCGAGAATGTATGAGGCATCTGGAAACGCGTGACCGGATCGTGTCCCCACCAGCCGGCATACCTGTGTAAGAAGAGAGAATTAGATTGGTGTTATGGGGAAATGCGATAAGATTAATAGGATAATAAGCATACTGAGGCGTTTTCGAGGCATGCCAGCGTTCATGAATAAACAGACCAGCGATACCGCCCGGTCCGGAGTTGAGATACTTGTAGGAGCACCACACCGCAAAATCGACATCCCAATCGTGCAATGACAATGGCACGTTTCCAATAGCATGCGCAATATCCCAGCCGCATACACAGCCCTAGAAGCAGAGAAGGAATAAATTATCAAAACACACACCGTACATGCGGTGAATTAGTTTGACCCTTTGGGAAATATTACAATAGGAAAATAAAATATACCTGGGAGCGCGCAGCCTCTGTGATCTTTTTGATAGGAAAGAATTGCCCAGTGTAGTACTGGACTCCGGAAAAGATAACGAGCGCGATAGATTGACCTTGTGTGGCTATTACCTGAAGGATATCTTCTTCACGCAAGATAAATTCACCCTCACGCGGGGAAAGCTCCAGAACAGCATCGGCGGGATCGAAGCCGTGTAAGCTGGATTGTGAGGCAAATGCATACTGCTCGTATCGGATATTATGATCGTAGTCAATCACCTATTTTGGATGTATGATGGAAGAAACAGATGAAATCATACCTGATCGGAAGGAAAAGCATGCGCCTCGCATAGAATCTTGTATCGTTCTTTTGTAGGTTTGTAGAACGTGTTCATCATGAGATGGAGGTTCGTCGTTAGTGTGCTCATGCAGGCAACCTCATGTTCCCGAGCCCCTGTTTTCGCAAGTAAATGAACATGGTCAGGATGACATCATAAGAAGGAACTGAGATAGAAGGGATAGTTACCAACGAGCTCAGCCAGGATAGGGTTGACGTGGTCCGTAATATTCATCCAATCTCTGCCATAAGGATGATCGAAATGGCCCTCAACAGCTCTGAGAATACCCTAAGGATTCGAATGGACCTGTTTACGATGCACTATGCTTGGCTTACTCACTTAGCACCCCAAGCAGTAAGTTCCTCTTGCACAAGCGTCGCTGCCCTCTTAGATAGGGGACCAAGTGAATTACCACACAAGTATGTGCATGTTTCTTCTCCTGTGTGATCGAAAAGTAGTTATAAACTCGAAGATGCTAAATCAGAGAAGAAACACTCCTAGGAGTGCTGACCTGATGCACATGTTGCGCCAACAGACTTATTGGTGGGAAGAATGAATTCACGTCTCATGGGTCCAAAGCCCTCAACACTGTCTTTTACAGCTGCCATGATCTTGCGCAGTGACCTTCAGTTGTGCAAAGCAGTCTTTATAAGAGTACGGAGGCTACTACTGTGAGATTTAGATGCCGTGAATATGTATGATTTGATTCCCTGTGAACTTCCCTGTGAATGGTAAGCCGCCGAGTAAGTCGTCGCCGGGAGATTCCCATTCAGAACTAAACCGGAGCGCTTTAGCTGAACTTGAATGCTTTTGAAATAATATTAACATTCAAGTTGATTCCATACCTAAACTAAACAGGCTGCCTGTCAGCCAAAGGCGCTCTCCCTGTGAATCAACAATAGGAAACATAGGACAATGCAGATATTATCCCTCAAGGGCTTGCTTATTCGGTCAAACAATTCGATGCATGATTCAACTCCACTCTTTCTACTGCACTAGCAAAACATCGAGCTGAAGTTACTACTGAACGTCATTATTACTACTCCCTCGAGTTCGTAATGAAGCTGGCTTTGAACTCGGACATGAGTTCGCTACTGTTTAAACGCTATCACATCATACATAAGTGCATAATGAATGTGAGTTGACATGGGACTGTTGGTTCATTGACCCACTATGCCCTATATTCAATGGGTACTGGCAGTTCTGGTCCGAGCTGTATTCAGCGGCGTTGGCGAGTTAGAAATAGGGTTCTGTCATGAATGAGATGAAGAATGGTGTTTCTATAACGCAGAAACCAAAAAGTCTTGGCCTATGGTACTCTTTCCTCCTCGACCCGAAGCAAACGGAAGACGGAGAAACAAGTCATGTTAATGTGACATTCTTATGGGTTCAATGTCCAACACTGGTTTCCTTCTAAAGAATGTTTTATAGCCACCACCCCAGATCACGCAGAATTCCTCTCATCCGAAAGAATATTCTAGCTGAATAGAAGCTGGTACAACTTTAAATGATAGCCTTGGATGAATTTTACTGGGCCTTGGCCTCATTTCCCATGGCCAAGCCATCTTCATTCGTTTTTCTTTACCTGATGGCCATCGACTGATGCATTTTGCCACTAGATACCGAGCAAGACCTTGATACTGATGCGAAACCTAACACCTGACTCAGGGGCTTCCTCATACTGCAACGCATGCGTGAAACGGGGATATCCGTGGCCCTCATCATTTCATTCGGATCCGATTCTTCTCTTGTATATATTATTTCGGAGAAATGTACCACCGTCGTGAGTCCATTATCCCAAGAAATCAACACAATGGGATTTTGGAATTTAACTGCTGGTGGTTTCATAGGTCAGTCTCTTTTTCTAAAGCTGGAAAAATTCTATTTCGAAGGGGTATGGTTTTAATGGCTTGATTGCTCGTGATTAGGGGACATGATTAAGAAGCGATGAAGAAGTAGACATCTATAACCATAAACTTCTTCATGTGGTCCCGGGGTCAGATAAGAAATTCCACGCGCCTATTCGTAATGCCTTTGACAGGTATATCAAGATACAGCGTTCTCATTATCAATCATGTCACCCTATCACACATTATTAGGCGATTCTTCTGCCAGCAGTCCACCCCATTTCAATTGTTTTTGAATTGTACGCGTGCTTGCTGCTTCACCAGCTACACCGGCTGTTTATGGAAACAGGACAAAAACAGCAATGGAAATAACAAAGACGGAAATGTAAATAACACAGTTTGACATCTTCTCAAGATGTAAGTAAAGTATCGCTGGAATACGAGGAAGATCCGAAGCAAATCAAACCTGGCGTATTCTCTCAAAGCCTCTATATACACACGAAAATGTCATCGATAATATCCAGGCTTATATATCGCCATTGAGGGACCTTCGCGACCCATCGCATCTCTTGACCACGGATGTTTAGAATGTGCCCTTGAATCACGAATACATAATAATGTTCGCCACAGGACCCCGGAGTTGAATAAATTGGCTGACGATGGATCGATCGGTCATCATAGACCAGTAGGTTGAGGGAAAATATTGGTGATTAATCTATCCTTTTTCAAAAGCTCATTTTTTTTTGGACATCAGCATCCACAGTAAGATAGCTTGATATCGGTTCAAGCGCTACATCATAGTATGTCATAGCTTACCATGGATCAGCAGTGGCTTATAAACACAGTGCGAGCATTGAGCCAATATGATAGAGAACCTATGTTCCCGCTGAGCTCTCTGATAGTGATGGTTTAGAACTATTTTCCTTGTTTATGCAGTCACTTGCAAAGTACGAAAAGGCAACAGCGCCGCCGCAGGAGATCCAAGCCCCGATTCGGCCATCGGCCTGGTTTACATTTAGTTTCATGATGCATGTCAACACAGATCACAAAAAGGTCGAGACCCATTTGATCCATCCGCCGAGACTCGGGCCCGGATTTCCGTCACGGAACTAAACTAAGTAAAAAAAAAAAACCCCCACTAAATACCCAATCTGACCAATCTTGCCATTTTCCTTTTTCACACGGAAAATATATGCCTTCCCTGGGTAATGCGCTCTTGCTCCGGAGAATATAGAGAAAGGGAGAGAAAAGAGGAACGCTGGCCGATCTACCCTTGTGTTTCTTCAGCCATGAGCGACCAAGTTCAAGCCCCTCGCAAAGCAATCGTATGTGGTGCTGGGCCTGTAGGCTGTCTAACGGCAATGGCGCTGGCCCAAATGGGCTGGCACGTAGACATTTATGAAGGACGTGATGGTAAGCGACCATTCCACTTCTCGGAAGCGCGAGAACCATTCCTTCATCCCCCCCCTGTCACGAGTGCTAGTGCGGGGGAAAAAACCACTGGCGATACCATTCGCCTGGGGTTCATCATTTCTTAATCATTATCATTCTCAACTTTCGCATTTGGTTCCCTCTCCGAACTCTAATGCACTTGTCCTGTGAACAGATTTACGGCTACCATCTGTTAGAGCAGCGGCTCAGCAGCGCTCAATCAACCTGGCCATCTCTTCGCGTGGAATAGCTGCCCTGGAAGCTATAGATTCAGAAGCAGCCTCCCGGTTTTTGCAAACAGTGATTCCTATGCGTGGCCGTATGATCCATGACGAGAAAAGCCAGCAGCACAGCCAACCCTATGACCGTGACGGACAGGTGAATTTTTATACCCTTTTTCGTCGTATTGACCGAGGTTACATTAGCCGCCTTATAATAGTGCATTAATTCTATCGATCGTGCACTACTGAATGTGGGCTTGCTAGACGAAGTGGCCGCATTACGGCATGTGCGCATATTTTTCAAGCATAAGGTCACGAGCGTCGATTTTGACAAACGGCGAATGGTCATCCGAGACATTGATGGTGCCACCGATGTTGAGGCCGCCTTTGATTTTTGCGTAGGCACTGATGGCAGCTATTCCGTCATTCGTCGACAGTTAATGAGGGTCGTTAGGTGCGGTCAAGATTATCTCTCTGGAAGCGCGGTTAAGTCAGTATTTGCTTCATGATCTTAAGCAAATCCTTTTAGGATGGACTATCAGCAGGCCTATATTGAGCACGAATACATTGAATTGCGTATCCCGCCCGGCGTGGGTTTAAACGGCGAGGCGACATTCCTGCTTGATCCCAACCATCTCCACATCTGGCCTCGTCATGCATTCATGCTCATTGCACTGCCTAATAAGGTAAGAAATAAATCACAGCTCGCAACGTGGTCTGATGTGAATCACTGCCAATGACTCCATCATTGTTATTACGAGCATGACGGCAGATCTTGCTGACGCAAACTCCCCTCGAAAACACAGGACAAATCATTTACGTGCACGCTCTTTGCGCCCACAGAAACCTTTGATCATCTGCGACGGGAACAGGAAAAAGCTCTGGAATGGTTTGCTACTCAGTTCCCTGATGCATTGCAACTCATCGGCGTAGAAAGTGTAGGCCATGATCTACAGCAGAAGCCCCGCAGCCCATTGATATCGATCAAGGTAGGAGACAGGATGATGAATCTAAGTTGAGATATGCCGAGCAGCCGCTAACTAGGCCAATAATGGCGTTCTCCCCCCCCCCCCCTTTTTTTTTTTTTCTCTTGCTTTTCCCTCATGACCGCAGATGAAGCCATATCATTATCGCGACCGGGCTGTCCTTCTTGGTGACGCCGCACATGCCATGGTGCCTTTCTACGGTCAAGGTTTGAACTGCGGCCTGGAAGATGTCCGTGTACTCAGCACTATCATGCGCCAACATGATGTGGAATCTGTCAAAGCAACGACAACGACGGCCGCATCCCGTGCAGAAGACATGTTTGTGGATGATAGGCTGGCGGCTGCATTAGCTCAGTACTCAGAGAGCCGGCACGAAGATCTGATGGCCATCAGTGATCTCGCCATGGAAAACTAGTAAGTCTTGGAAACTGTACTTTGATTAAACGGCGTTTTTAGTTTAGGTTGTGTTCATTGACTTTGCCACCACTGCCCCCATCACCTTCACCTTCTATTCTTGATATTCATTTTCTCATTTAATATATGGTTTTTCATTTTATTATTCTTGGTATCTAAATCGAATTTTCATAGCGTGGAAATGCGACATGCGGTGACAACGGCCAGCTATCGTATCCGCAAGGCACTCGATAATCTCCTCTTTTCCCTCACCCGTCCCCGCGGCGAATCCCCCTCGTCTTCCTCATTCTCTCCCAAGCTTCTCAAACAAGTGCCCTTCCCATTCACATCGTCATCACCATCTTCTGTTGGCCCCCCTGGATGGATACCACTCTATACAATGGTCACTTTCCGACCCGACATCCCCTATGGTGTTGTGAGACGCAAGGCCGGGCGCCAATCACGCTTACTGACGCTCATCATGGGCGTCACAGTGGCAGCGGCGTCGTCTATCAGTGGCTTCGCTTGGTTGTATTTCTATCTAGTGCGTTCGCGGCGGCGATGAAGGGCGGCTTGCGCTGTCCCCATCGTAGCGCTGAACAAATTCAAGTTAGTCCATATCAATGCATATATATTTCATTACATCGTAGAAAAACCAAATGATACATGGAATGTAGAAAGCGATGTCTTTTTTTTCTTTTTCTTCTTCTTTGTGTAGGATAACCATATTGTTCACCTAAATCCGAAATCATTTGCCATTTTCCCACCCCCATTTTCCCTTTTTGATCTTTGTTCTTCCTCGGGTGTCCTTGTATAGCAATCATTTTCATATCTCTCAGAAGCGCTTCATTTTATAATTCTACATTCACCATTTCTATGCACATCTCGCCTGTTTCATTTGACTTCCACAATATTTGTCCTAGTTTCTCTTTCCATATTTTCTCTTGTCTCCTCTCGCAAGGGCACGCACCATTCTCGTCCTAGTCCCTCGTCGTCCGTCCCTCTCGAATCATTTCCTTTTTCTTATTCCTTTTCCCCCGGTTTAATCGCCGTCATTCAATCAGGGGCCGGACTGGTGCAACATACATGTGCCGGCCAAATATTCATCATGATCATGCATGCATGCACATATGCATACAAATTGCCAATATGGTCCGTTCATTCATATCTGTCAATATATATTGCTCGCGCAATGCGTCATGCCACGTTTTCACCCAGAATACGGTTGAGGAACCAACTCAACTACGGCGTGCTGTACGAGACGGCCGTATTCGTTCCTCTGTCGCGTGTTCGTGGACGGGAAAGGAAAATCTGGGTTTATATATATAGAATACAAAAAAAAATGCATTGAACAAGATAATCGTAGTTATGAAGCACTAGAGTGGAACAAGCAGAAATGCAGAAGCAAAAGCAGCAGCCCAGTGGGGGCAGGCTGAAGAGACAGGCAAACGCAAACACAACACGGAGAACGAGGGAGAAGAAGCCAAAGTAACGATAAAAGGGCGAATGAGGCTATCATATCAAGAACCGCTCAGAATTACAGGACACCATCCAGGGTAGGAATGTTTTTGTGTTTCTACAGATCATGTACAGCAATCATGGAGCAGCTATTTCCGAGACACACTTGGAGAAAAAAAGAAGAAAAGAGACAACGGTAGTACACAAGGGGGGGAGGGGGAAGAACGGTGCGAGGGAAGCACAAGAACACGCACAGCCGAGGAAGACGTAGGTTTTGAGACACCAGCGTATTTCTCAGTCGAACGAGCCCAACCAGCTAACTTCGGAGAATGAAGAAAAAATATAAAGAAAAGAGGCGGAAGTTTATAATTTCATGTGAAACGAGTGTCAATGGAGAGGGGATAAATCGGGTTAGGGATCAGTTCGGAACCTTGTCCGTGGACGGCAAGCTATGGTAAGTCCCCAAAAAAGCAGAAAAAATAGTCAAGGGGGAGGCAGAGGAAGATCGTCATGGAAACGCGCGTTGAGTGCGATTACGATAGTAGAAGAGGGGAGGATAAGAGGTAATAAACAGAGAGGGAGAGAGCGCCTTGTCCTGACGTCAGGAAGGGTATATGCGCCCTAATGGCATGAGGATCTCATGATTTCGACTTGGGAGGTCGGCCACGCTTCTTCTTCTCTGTTGCCTCCGCATCTGGGGAGCCAGCTGTCACCGTTGTCGTTGTCGTCACTGTCGTTACTGCCGGCGCAGGAGCGACAGCAATGGGTTCCTCGTCCGATTTGGCGCTCGACGCAGCGGCAGCGGGCTTAGGATGCTTGGGAGGACGTCCACGAGGACGTTTTGCGGGTGGTTCAGCGCCTGAAGCCTCGGTAGCTTTCTTGTCCTATGAAAACATGCACATATGCGTGTGGTCAGCCGGCGTTTGGCGAGATATTACAGAGAATCGCAATCCACAAGACAGACCTTGGGTGGACGGCCGCGCTTGCGCCTGGGGGGTGCGTCACCGTCGCTGCTAGTAGGAGCAGCTGTGGTTGATGCGCCTGCTGTAGTGCTGGAGGGGGTAGTCTTGTTCTTGTTCTTGCTGCCCTTGGGTCTGCCACGGCCACGTTTAGCGGGCGTCTCTGTGGGGGAAAAGATCAACAAACGATCTCGTGAGAAGTAAAGGGAAACGAACCGGTAGCAGCATCATCGGTATGCTGGTCAATGATCTCCTCAGTCTCGTGTGTGTGGTCCTCGTTATCAGACATGGCGTATATGCGTGTCAACTGGGCGGGCTATGGGATCTGACGCGTCCTTGGCTGGGACTAGGGCGTGGGGGAGGATATGACGAGGAGGAGAAAGGGGTGAGGATGAGAGAGGAGGCAAGGGCACAAGGGCAAAAGCGGGAGGTAAAAAAGAAAACGATGGCGGCTTTCTGATTTAACAGGGAGAAAAAGGACGGATGGGACCGAAATGTCGAGATGCGATAGTCAGCCGAAAGCGGGATTTATTGTTTTCCTTTTTTGCAGCCAATCACGAGGCGACTTGCTTCACTTTTGGCGGAGATGAAAAAATACGTAATGGCAGCGGCTGGTGTGCGCTCAACGACGCCTACACTAGGCTCAGATCGCTTATTTTCCTGTCTTTCCCCCCTGCCCCTCCCCAGTGCAATATTCTTTGTCTCTGTCTTGTGGTGTTGTATTTTTATTTTATTTTGTATTTATATTTATTTTCCATTTTACTATATGACCCTGGCTACGTTTCATTTTAATCGGAGTAGAGGCCCCTTTGCGCGCATGTAAAATATGGTGAGGAGGAATATAACCTTTAACCTATAGGACAGGCCAGTGGCAGCTATCGGCGGTGACGCGGTTGACGGGCTGGCTGGGGAAAAGCAGGATAAATAAAAAGAGAAATGATAATCAACCGATAAAAAAATAAAATAAATAAATGTAGGCTGTGTGTGCCAGTGTTGTGGACACGAGTGTATATATTCGTGTTGATGGATCATACATGAATTGGGGTCCTCGTCCCAATCCTGCGTTCTTCTCGGTCTGGGTTCAAATCCATTCCAGTCCGTTCTATTCGTCTGGACCCGACGAGATCCCTTCCTTTCTCTTCGTTCCCTCTGCCCATGGTGACCATCCCATCTATCCTATCCATCCATCTTCATCTTCCACCTACTAACTGTTTGTTCCCTTTTCCCCCTTCGCTAGTTGATATTCATCAATTTAATATATATATATATAATGAAAAAAAAAAATCACTTGCATCCTGCCCTCATGTCCATCCCCACAGTCGATGATCGAAAACAAAATACCGCACAAGTAAACATCTTACCATCTCGAACCCGATCACCTCATCTGCTCAGCCACTGTGGCGGTGGCGGCGTCGGTTCTTCCGCCACAGTGCGTGTGACCTGTCGCCAACGTGGCTCGACTGCTCCCTATACACGGTTAATTCATTGCACATTGTAATCGTACTGAGCACTATCACCACGACTGTCCTGACCTCGAGCAATTATGCACTCACTGGCTCGGCTTGCTCTCTGCTTAGTCTGGGGGCGATTCGTCTTGGCTCGAGCGCTGCATTCTCTACCAGAAGACATTCATGCCTTCCCTAAATATCGAGTTACTTTTCTCAATGATCTACCCGTGCTAAACGACACGGTTGAACGATGGAGGCATAATGGCCTACATGGCGGAGAACTTGAGTTTTTGGATCGTCCTTGGGCAATCCCAGACGATCCCTCTGTATCGCCCCCAGAACGTCGTCTAGAGGGTCAAGAGTATCCTGTCCGTCGCTATCCTCTTTACTGTCTGTACATTCCCATTGAAAATGAATGCATTGTTTCTTAGTCTGCTGTCGACTTGCAACAGGTGCAAGGCTTAGCATATACCCTTGAATATATGAAATTTGGTCCCAAGGCGTCCTATGCATGCCTAGTACCTCCCCCTCTCGACCTTCCCATTGCCGCAGAAGAGCCAATGGAAGAGGAAGAGACGACAGCGCATAGCTGGTCACTCTTGCAGCCACTCGACGGGCACTGTCTCTACGTAAGCAATGCATCCGGCAATCAACAGCTTTCAATAGTGTTGCGAGCCAAGTTCATTTTGTTCTATCTCTTTAGTATCAACAAGGCTGGTTCACTTATTCCTATTGCCACAACCATCAAGTCCGTCAATTTCGTCGGCTGACCACCACGTTCAAAGATGGCAAGTATATCTTTTGTTGTCTTTGTTACTTTTTTTTTTTTTTTTTTTTTTTTTTTTTTTTTCTTGAATGAACTGGTCTCCATCCTACATAATAATCAATCAGAAAAGTGGCAGAGACATCGAAGCTAATCGTCTTCCATTTCTACATTTAGGTCATTTCAGTGTTGAAGAAGACCCAGAGGTATGTATAAGTAGCCGCCCATGCCCCTTGTTCTTTTCTTGTTCTTTTTCTTCTTCTACCCCATCCCTGCGTCATGTACTAATTAGCTATTCCCCTTTCCCTGCGCGAATTTCTTGCCGGCACCTCAGTACGAGTCCTTTACTCTCGGAAGAGCACCAACATCACCTGAGACGGGTGCAGATCTGACAGTTTCGGAACAGCATGCGCTCACGGCAAACCTTGAACTCGCACGCGAAGCCGACTCGCGATACCTCGTCCAGCGTTGGGGCGATGGCACCGTGTGCGACAAGACCGGCAAGAGACGTGAGATTGAGGTCCAGGTAAACTTACTATTTCACTCCAGCTCACCCACACCTCATCCCTCATCATGTGCATACGATAGTTCCACTGCTCCATGACCATGACGGACCAGATCGTACTCGTGAAGGAGGCCAAGACGTGCTCATACGTGCTCATCATTCACACACCCCGCCTCTGTGCAGAACCCGGGTTCAAATCGCGCGCCCAGGTCCGCGATGAGGCGCTCATCCGCTGTCGCGAGATCGTCACGTCGCTCCCGCCCCATGTCATCCAACAACAACAACAGCAACAGCAGCAACAACAACAACAACAAGAAGCAAGCTCGGCAGAGTTCATGGTGATGGCCTTTGACCATCCCGTGAGCGACCTCATTGTACCCCACGTGCCCCTGTTCCCGGTCTCGTTGCAGCCGCCTTCTGCGCCTGCACGCGGAGCCGTTGCTGCAGGTGCTGGCGGAAACGGAGGCACACCAGGATCGGGAACAGCAGCAGCAAACAACGGTGCCGGCTCACCACCCACATCCAAACTGCTGATGGACAGCGAAAAGGTTCAAAAGGCCAAACAAGACAAGAAACTCGGCGCGATCCGCCAGGCGATCGAGGCTCTTCTCGTCGCGGAGGGCAACGCGCTCGGGCTCGATGATGATGACGACAACGAGTTCGGTTATCATGCTGGTGGTGATGGGCATGTGGAAGATAACGGTACTTTCCGCATCATCCAGGTGGACGAAGATGGGACGGAGTTTGTCGTTGAGCTTGATGTGCTGGATTTGTTTTTCCCTGCGGACCAGGAGGATGATTTAGACGACGATGTGGAGGGGTATGAGGGTGAAGCAGCATCGGGTGCTTATATGGAGGATGCAGATGTGCGGCGCTCGCAGGCGATTCATGAGGCTGTTAAACAGGCCTTACGTGGCGTAGGTTACTCTGTTGATGATGCCCATACCACGACGACACCGAAGAAGCCCAAACAGCAGCAGCAACAGAAACAGCAACAACAGGGGCGTCGTCGTCGGGAGAAAGAGTACAGTGGACCGTACGATGAACTATGAAATTGTCATATGCTCACTAGTCGTCGTCTCATGATATAATAATATCTACCCTGTATTATTCAACTTGACAAGCACACAATCGAAATCCCTTATAGATCTTTTGTGAGAGTGAGAAAAAGGAAATCATATTCATATAAGATACTAGTAGATACGTGAAAGAGAAAAAAAAAATCCTCCTTAATAGTCAGTTTCTTCTGTCTTTCCAACAAAACCAAAACTACAGCCCGACTACATATAGAAAAAAAATGTTAAGCCAAGGAGAGTCTGGAAAAGAGCTACTGTCGTATATAGAAAGTAAAATTTGGAGATGCATACATACGCTGGGGGAAGGGAAAAAAGCAAGTATAGAATAGGATAGAGAAAAACAAAAAGATGATTGGCGGTAGTACAATGTATATGGATACTTTAATATTTCCTGGTCATTTTAATTTCAAGCAGTATAACTGAAGACGCGTGAATCGCCTAGGCGTGCGGGTGTATGTCCAGAAGGCAGTAGCTGGACAGGGGGAGGGGGAGAGGGCGTTAAAGTGGCTGCCTGGTAAATGGAGATGGGCGGATGAAGGAGAAAGGGCGGTGAAGAGAAGAAAAGAAAAGAGAACGGTAAGGCATTCAGAAGAAAGAATAGGGTATTTTGTGTATAAACTGGGCACAAATCTAGGATCATCAAAGTCCAGACTTTTTTCCCGAACCAACGCAGCTAGGCTACGACAAGGCGGAGGGCAAAATTTAAATAATGGATATGCAGAGCTAGACGTAATCAAGAAAATGAATGTCAGAAAAAGTGGATATGCATCGTCGTCGCCATCAAAGGCAGAACAAGACGATGGTGAAATGTCAGGATGCAAGCGAGCACGAGGCGTCAAAAAAAGAGGACAAACGAAGGAAGATAAGCATGAGGGCCTAGTGGACGAATAATAGCAGTCCAGACAAAGTGATGCCCCGGAGATGGGGAGAAATCCAAGAACGAAGAATCGATCCGACTGCGCAAAAGAACAGCCATGGCATATGGAACATGAAAGCACATATACGTAAATGAATGAAAAATACCCCCCCTTCGATGCCGCAAGGGAATATATGCGGAGGCAAGAGACACACGACTCTAGAAGAACCGCCTCTTATGCGGCTTCTCCTCCACGGCCACCTTGATATGCACATGTTGTGGCTGGCAGCCAGGCGCTGAGCAAGGAGCGATGTTCTTAAGCCATTCGTCGCCGTCATCCTCGTCTTCCTCGTCGCAGTCGTGATCCACACATCTAACCGCAGTGCTTTCCTTGCCGTCAGCGCGATCCTCCCTGTTCCCGCGGATACTCTCGGGAGTACAACCGCACAAGAGTGCGCCACCCTTGCCTTTGCCTTTGAGGAGGTCCGTCAGCGTGCATCTAGACGAAGGCTCAACAAAGAGCATGCGGCGCAAGGCCGGGCGCGTCTCGCGGGGCAAAAGACGGAAGATGGACTCGGCTCCTCCACCGTGGAAGGTCGTGACGCTGTCCGAGCGTTGGCGACGTGAGACAACTTTCTTGGGGGCAGGCGTTGCTTCAGCGGTCGAGGGCTCCTCGCACTCCGGCTTGGCCGGCGTAGGCGTGGCAGGTGTCGTTTCATTCAAAGTGGCGGGCGAAGTGGACTGGGCAAAATCCTTGGCCTTGATGCCTTCCTCCCTGATAACACCCGTAACCTTAGCATCCAAAGATGGCAGCTCGCTCGAATCTTGCAATCTTGGCGTGCGCATGTGCTGGCCCTCCTCTGGAATCATGTTGGAGTGGAAAGATGGCGGGACGGACTGGCGACCAAATGAGGAACCGGGATGGTAGAGCAGACTCTCTCGGGTGGGCAGAGACTCTGTTGACTTGGCGGGACGCGCAAATTTTCTGACGCTGGGGTCCATCTCCCTTTCATGTTGCTCCATATCTCCTGGGCTCTCCATCGGCACCAGCCCGAGATCGAGGGCGGGTAGTGTCGCAGTTGAGTAAGCCGTGGGAAGGGGAGGACTCTGCAGTGTGGCGCGAGCACGATTTGAAGGGGTTTCTTCCATCTTGGGAGTCATATGAGTATCATCACTGCTATGGCTGCGGGTCAAGGAAGCCAAATCCGTGGGTGGCGTGGTGAGGTGCGTCGATGTGGTCGAGTGAGGCGAAGACGAAAGGCTAGAAGACGAGTTGCTCGAAGATGTGGCATGGTCACCGTCATGTGGAGAACCACTGGCACGGAGCGATGTTGAACGCGGGGGTAACGAGACGATGTCTGTCTGTGGATCTGGTGACGGAGGTGCGGTTTGCCCGCGTTTAGGCTCTCGCTGTTGCGGCTTCTCCATCAGATCAGGATGAGCGTGAACGAAAGCCCTGTAGCTCGCGTCCGTCTTCTTGTCGGCGATGGTCCAAGGGAAGCGCCTCAATATCATGCACATGAAAATGATAGCTACACTCCATACGTCGGTCTTGCGCGGATCGTAAGGTTGGCCGCCGAGCACTTCAGGGGCCAAATAAGGGTCCGAGCCGACGATACCAGTAGCCGATTGTATGTTTGTACCGCCAGGGTAATGGAAGACAGTAGCAGTCCCAAAATCAATCAACTTGACAATGTTGTTTGTCGTCATGACGCAATTGTCCAGTTTGAGGTCACGATGCGCCAGGCCCATTTCGTGCAGGTATTCAACGCCATCACAGATTTGGCGGAAGACACAGTAGATTTCTGGACGGCACATCTTACCGGACATGACGACGCTGAAGAGATCGTAAGGAGCATATTCCATGACCTATCATGAGCCTGGATGAGAAGAGTTAGGGAATGAGGCAATATCACAATTGCGAACCTCATAATAGTGGCCGTGATCTGAAACAATATCAACCGTCTCAATGATGTTCGGGTGCTTGAGTGTACTGCCGACACAGAATTCCGCCGTGACTTTCTTCTCGTATTCCTTCTCACTCTCGTTATTCCGTCGAGGGCGAAACTCTTTGACCGCGAATATGTTGCCCCCATTCTTGGATGATGCCTTGATGAGACGGACCGTTCCACCGGCGCCGGACCCCAACACACGGCCCCACTTGCCATACTTCTTGGACAGGTGGGCCTGGGTGGCCTCGGCCAAAGACGCAATTACATGCGGGGCTGGATGGGCCGGTGTACTTGCACCGCTCCGTTTCTTTTCTTTCTCGGATGGAGCTTTCAATTCCCCGCGACTGCCCGTGGGAGAGCCACGCGTGGATTGTGACGAGCTAGACGGCGACGACGACTTGTATGGTGCCATCTGTGTTCGGTCCTTGCTCTGCTTGACGGGCGTCGGAGGCGGGGGAACTGCCGAGGAAGTCCCATTTGAGGAGGCAACAGAAGTATGATCCTTGTCCTTGTCCCGATGCATGAACGCAGCCAGTTTATTCTGAGACATGCTCAGCGCTCTGACGGGCTTGGATTTCCCAGAAGGTGTGGAAGGAAGCAACAGAGTGTCTGTCTGCGGATTGTCGAATTCAGGACCACGACGTTGTTCCGTCACAGGGTGATGAGCCTCCACAGGCTCTGCAGGGGATCCAGAAGAGGTGGTACTGCTAGGAGCTTGCCTAGGATCCGGTGAAAGAGGGCCGTTTGAGCTTTGAGAGTGTGATATATGATTGTTGAGAAAACGCTTGAGATCGTTCAGAGGCCCAGCTCGGTGGGTACCTGAGGGGGTGCGAATGGGAGGATGCGGTTGCGACGAAGGCTGAGCTGCTGAAGGTGAAGGGGGAGAGTGAGCACCTCCTCCCTGGATGTTTGTTGGGGGGTGGAGAGAGGCTGTGGATCGACGTGGGAAGCGAAAGCGCGACTGACGTTCTTGGGGTTGGTGATTCCCGGGCTGGGCAAATACAGAATTCAGGATAAAGATTTCCATCAGCAGAAAGAGGGCGATGATGATGGTTACCTCAAGTTTATAGACCGCATTGTCCTGGACGCGGAGCTGACTAGATGATGCGAAGGAGTTACTGTCAGAGGAGGCGGAGGCGGAGATGACACTCGAGGGACGCTGGTCATCGTCAGTGAGATGTAAGGGGGACGATGGAGACGACGAGCGAGAACGGGCACGCTCGACGGCCAGCGACTCCATCGGTTTAGCGGGCGACATGGACGACGATGAAGGGACTTGAGAAGTGAGAGAGCAAGAAGTTATGAGGAGGAGCGAGTCGTCGACTGTCCCGTCGTCCTTGAACTCCCTCTTCTCTCTTGGGGCGCACCCACGGACCGATTCACCCGACCCTGCCGGCCGTCGGCATGTTCCTCGGCATCACTCCTGACCAACCATTTACTCCGAGCCGCATTCGCCGCGCCACTCAGCAGCATGGAGCCCCGCTGACCAAGGCCGGATCGTATTTACGCGACGGGTCTCTTTCTCCTCCTGAGCCCTTTTTTTTCAGTGAATAATAATCCAAGACCCCCCGATTGCCAGTGTATTTTTAACTTCCGTGGCCCGAGACAGGTGGACCATGCGCGCGTAAATGCACCTTGTGTCCGCCTTGGGCCCCATTCACCTTTTTGTCCACGGTACAAGTCATTAGCATAGCCAATGCAGGCTATTAATTGCCTTCATTATTTTTACTACTCCCCGAGCCTTGAAAGCTACGAGGACGAGGGGGACGGACGTTGTGACACGTTCATGGAGACAATGGCATCATCCCACGGATGCCTGACTGGCTGGCTTGCCAGGGCTCTGCTGCGGCCAACAAGAATGGCTGTGACCAATCGCCAACAGGGGACAACAACGACGTCACACGGAGACTCGATTTAGCAAGGTCGCTTACATTACTGTAACTGCTGGCAGAGCTTAGGGAGGACAGCCCTGCTGACCATCTCTGTCTCCCTCCCAGTAGGGGGCAACCATCGCAGACAGAGAGAATATAAACTAGCGCTATCTCTTGTGATGAATCGCCGGTTCGAATATGTAAACTGATGACTGCCACAGGAACAGTTGAGCCGGGAACATATCATATTGCGTATTTCCATCGCTTTCCTACTAAGACGTCATGATAGTCATCAGCCTTACATCAGCGGACGTTAGAGACTGCATGTGCATCTTCATGTGTTTGACATGATGCTGTTGCTGTTGCTGTTGATGATAGCACTACTCTAATCACACACAAGCGCATATATCGTGCTTGTCCAATCTCTCTCTCTCTCTGTCCCTGTCTCCTGTTATCTCTTGTCACTTCTGTGTCCCTATCCGCCAGCGGCTTCGGATTCTTTGCTTGGAGATGCCTCGGCCGATGGCATGACAAAAAATCACCGTGTCATCTAATCTCTGATCTTATCTCCATGACTCATTTCCACACGACAACATCTACAATCTTCCACGTCTGTTCTTGCGTCTTCCCCTGTTGGTCTTGAGCTCCATGTGTGGTATCTTTGCGGCACACGGCCTTGCTAATCCATCAAAAGAGCGTGCTAAATGCATTGCCTGTTCAAAACGCCTCCGACACCGGGGTCCCGATTGGTCGGGGTGCTATGTTGGCCAGCAATCCGTCCTCGTCCACGAACGTTTGGCCATCGTGGGTGTTGGTAAGTCTTTCATTCATTATACTTTAAACTGTTTCACTTCACGGCTTCACTGCATGTCCTGAGTAACAATATTAACAGATACGGGTGCCCAGCCCTTGTACAGCCCAGATGGCAAGACCATCCTGGCTGTGAATGGCGAGATTTACAATCATATCAAGCTTCGTGCCAACTTGGGTCCTGATGTCAAATTCAAGACTCATTCTGACTGTGAAGTCATCATACCTCTTGTGAGTATGATTTACTGCCCGTATATGCATGGATTCATATTCAAATTGCTATCATGATCGTGCATTATAGTACAAGAAATATGGCAAAGATCTTTGTAGCCAACTAGATGGCATGTTCTCGTTCGTTCTTCTCGACGAGACTGTTTCGCCCTCGCGCATTATTGCAGCACGTGATCCCATTGGAATTACCACTCTCTACCAGGGCTGGTCCTCTTCTCGTCCCGGAGCCGTCTACTTTGCCTCTGAACTCAAGGCACTCACCGATGAATGTGATAAAATCATCTCCTTCCCGCCGGGACACGTTTATGATAGCGCGGATGACTCAACAACACGCTACTTCCAACCGACCTGGTGGGATGGTGACCGTGAAGGCCCAGATGCCGTCATCCCCACTCTCAAAGCGGATCTGAAGCTATTGAGAGAGAGTTTGGAGGCTGCCGTGAGGAAACGATTAATGTCCGAAGTTCCCTACGGTGTCTTGCTCAGCGGTGGATTGGACAGCAGTCTCATCGCGGCCATCGCCGCAAGAGAGACAGAAAGGGTGCAACAAGCTCAATACGAGCTCCGTAAACGGAAACTTCAGGAGGCTAGCAGCGGCCCGCCCTCTCCCGTGCCCAACGGAGAAGTAACGGAAGAAGGTTCGTTCATCTTCATCGATTTCATATCTGCAAGCTCCAAGTCTACAACTGTGTTGGCTGACGACTGTGGGGATAACGATTAGCTACTTTGGCTTCCTGGCCACAGCTTCATTCCTTTTCGATAGGCCTTGAGAATTCTCCTGATTTGCTGGCAGCCCGTAAGGCGGCTCACTTTTTGGGCACAGTGCACCACGAGTATGTGTTCACAGTGCAAGAAGGGCTTGATGCCATTCCCGAGGTCATTTACCATCTGGAGACGTATGATGTCACAACCGTGCGTGCCAGTACGCCGATGTACCTTCTCAGTCGCAAGATCAAGGCTATGGGTGTCAAGATGGTTCTCAGTGGTGAAGGCAGCGATGAGATCCTGGGCGGTGAGTTTTCCCCTTCTCATGCCTGTCTCATTATCACGTTTCCAGTAGCTCATGCGAGAGTTTCATTTTCAAGGCTACCTCTATTTCCACGCCGCACCAGACAGCACATCTTTTCATCAGGAATGTGTCAGGCGCGTGAAAAACCTGCACACAGCCGATTGTCTGCGCGCCAACAAGTACGTATATCGTTCATCCGTGGTATGACCTAGTGTCTTAGCTCCAAATGACTTGCTCCCTTAGGTCGACCATGGCATGGGGTTTGGAAGCACGCGTCCCATTCCTAGACAAGGCATTCCTCGAAGTTGCCATGAACGTTGACCCCAAGGAGAAAATGTTTACAAAGGGCAAAGAGCAAGAGGTGGATGAGGATGGCTGTCCGCGTATGGAAAAGGTAAAATTTATCCTTTTGTCATTGTTATGCATAAAATAAGGGTTACTAATCGGTGACAATTACCTCATATTCAACAGTACATTCTCAGAAAGGCGTTTGACTGTTCGCCAGGTGGCAAGGTGTGTGCGAATCACAACCGGTCTTGTGACCTCCAACCGTGGTGATGAATGACTGATGATGATGATGGTGGATCTCGACCGACCCCGTCGTGAAGCCGTACCTCCCCAAATCTATCCTCTGGCGCCAAAAAGAGCAATTCTCCGACGGCGTAGGCTATTCTTGGATCGATGGGTTCGTCCTCTGTTCTTTTCCGCCCGTCATTTCTTTGTTTTTCTTCCTTCTTCTAGCTTATTTTCACTGTCGTTTTTACTCACGCACATTGTTTCCTTACGTGTCTTCTACCGTCCACAGGATTAAGGCTCACGCGGAAAACGTCGTTTCCGATGAACAATTGGCCACAGCCTCTCAGCGCTGGTCGTTTGACATACCAGATACCAAGGAGGCGTACTATATCCGCGAAATATTCGATTGTAATTGGATTTCCCTCAACTCTATTAATTACCTTATTTTTTCTAACGCATCTATGATACGCGCCCGTCCTCATAGCCTTATTCCCGCACGAGGCCGCAGCGAAGACAGCAGTGAGGTATGTTGAGTTGTTATTTCTTTTTCTAATTCATTAATATGAGAAATTTTTCTGTTTTGCTGATAACTTACGTTTCTGTTTTTTTTTTGTTCTTTTCTGTACTCTTTATCAGATGGATTCCTCGCGGTGATTGGGGGTGTGCGGCCGACCCCAGCGGGCGCAGCGTCAGCATCCATGTTGCAGCTTACGAGACGGATTAGATGATCATGGGAAATCGTCTCTGGTAATTTCGATGTACGTGTAGAGTTTGCTTTGACATCATCAGTATGACAATCAGTGTGTTTAAACGTGTTTTGAGTCCGGTATCAATATTCTATCAATTATGTGGTTCCCCATTTTGTGCTGTGTTATTCTGCATATTTCTTTCTTGGTAACAGTATGGACCTGAGAAGGTTCACATCATCGCACAGACTCAGGCTTAAGAGGTTTCTCCTCTTCTCCTGTGATTATTTAGACTTGGCATCTATTCAAGAGTGGTGCAGTGTATACTGGGCGAAAACTGTTGGTAGCTTGCATTTAGGGGCTGAAGCATCTTGGGTATCTTCATATGGCTTGTTACTGCTCGTGCCTTGATCGCATCTTCTCAACTTCATAAGAGGTCCATCTCCCTTCTGTGGCCAAGACAAGGTCTGGCTTCAAAAAGAATGAACGTGCCAACATTTCGTCAATTGACACTACTTAATACCCCTAAGAAAATCATTTCCACATGAATCCAAGCCCTTCAACGAGACCTACCCTGGAATCACATCGCACATATCGGTAGTTTAGGCCAAGTCAAACACACTCTTTCTTGGCCAATCACGAGCAACATGAACGGACCCGTTGCTTCGTTCGGACTGATCCTTTCTTAGCGTTTTGATCATCTGGTTGACACGCTTGGAATACACGAGGAAATGATCAAAATTAGCATGGCTGCTAACTTGACATGCTAACGCTCGATGCTGTTTTATGAATAGCTATCAAGGAGAGCCTTCTGGATTTGTGCCATTTCTATTTATCCTAGTCGAAGCTACTAGTAAGGCGGATAGGATCGCTGGTGCTACTAGGTAGTAATCACCTTTGAACTCTTTTTACGGACGCATCTATTCATCGGACCATCATTATAATAGCATCAAAGATAACTCCTGGTTATCCTTAGCTGGGATTGCGAGGACTAATATAAGGTACTAATAGATTTGTTGTATGATAGAAGTGCTGATCATTTTACTACTATAGACCCTGACCAGCCTATTGAACGGTCAGCTGCAGCACCACGAGCTAACGCCTTTTATACATTTGGGCTTCAGGTCTATGATAACAATCATGTGGTTGCAGACTCACGAGACCTTACACTGAAGATTCTCGTTCTTCTGGTTGTAGTGGACCAAGCCACAAGACTACAACCGATATTCAACGTATTCAACACTCGATCAGCTTAAAATCAGATGCTTGATCCAGGGGGTTGAATCAGAAAGATGAATCCGTTGTATCTAACCGAAACGTCATGAGCGTCGTTGTGTGCCCCATGACATGGTCTATGACCACTACAGCCCACACTCACTTCCGGGGAAAGCGAGGCGCTAAAGGGAAATGACGTCACAGTAGCCCCTCTCCAGAGTACTTGAAAGCGTCGGCTGGTCGATGTCCCTGTGATATTCAACTTAAACCACGCTCTATACCACTTTATCTCTTGCTACCACCAGTTGAAACTCCTGCAATGTCTGACGAATACGGTGCCAATAGCGGCTTCAAAGGATCGCTCGTGAACCAATGTTAGTTCACACGCCTAGACTCGGAGCTTCAGTTGAAGCTGACAATATTTGTCTCTTTCCAGCCGTAAAGGATTCTTCAGCATCGGATGAGGGTAACTACCCGCCCCCTGACGATAGTACGCAATTCATACCAATCCCATTTACATATTTCATAATAGGTACTGATGATGAGAATTAGCAACTTCGTCTGGCGGCTGGCGTTCGGGGCCCGAATCTCCCCAAAAGGACCCAGCTTTCTCAGGTCTCTTTGACCAGTCGGTTTCGGGCTCTAACATATCACGAGAGCTTGATGACGCCAAGCAGGGCGTAGATACCGACACACGCCGGGATGTAGGTGCTGCCCGGGGAATTGTCGATAATTCGTATGCTGAAAGTTGGGACTCAAGGAGCGAGGCCGAACAACGCCTGAGAAGCCTTAGCCAGTCCCGATCACGATCATGATCATGGCTGTATCGCGTTCTGCATAACAACAAAAGAACAACATAATTGGTAG
Source organism: Agroathelia rolfsii (assembly GCA_018343915.1). Lineage (NCBI taxonomy): Eukaryota > Fungi > Basidiomycota > Agaricomycetes > Amylocorticiales > Amylocorticiaceae > Agroathelia > Agroathelia rolfsii. Next base: position 1,709,358 of record JABRWF010000007.1, on the reverse strand, counting down.
CATTTGTAGCATTATCAAAGTATATATACATATACCAGCAATCACTGCATTTGATTTTATGACGACTGGCAAGATATACAAAAAAAGACGATAGGGCATAAGCACTTAACCCTGATCCTCTCCGTCTCGTTTGCGCTTCATATCTTTCGTCACCTTGTGCTGCGCAGCCTCGTGCCTGGCCAGTTCTGGCGGCACCTTTGATACCGGACTCTTCGAGATTTCTGCCATGTACAAAGGGATTTTTGTTACATTAGCATTCACCGGAACACTATAAGCGCGATAAACAGACCTTGCTTGAGGTCATACATGACCTCCTCATCATCGTTTGTGAGGAACGTGATTGCCGTGCCTTCCTTGCCGGCACGACCGGTACGACCTACAGAGCGATTGCGTGAGCGTAGGGCTGGAGACGGAAGAGGATATTACACATACCAATACGATGAACGTATGCCTCAATCGTGTTAGACATCTGGAAGTTGATAACCAGTCCGACGTCGGGCACATCGATACCACGACCTGCAAGATCTGTTGCGACAAGTACATCGGATTCGCCCGACCGGAGGGACTGCAAGGCAGCTTCTCGAGCATCCTGACTCTTGCCTGAATGCAACGTAGCCGCGCTCCACTATATCGTTTGATTACAATTAAGGGCAAGAAAAAAAAAACAAGAATGAAAGTAGCGAAAACGTACGCCTGCACGAGAGAGATCTTTGGCAACCATGTCCGCGGTTTTCTTCTGGTTGACGAAGACGATGATAGGTGGCTGATACTGCGCGCTGTTGAGAATCTCCAACAGTCTCTGCCTGTAGTATATAGTTAACATCGTAGAGACCACATTGGTGTACAAAGAAAACGCACTTCTTTTTCTCCTCGCCGATAACGAACTCGACCTTTTGCTCCACCGTGTCGACTGCACGACCCGCCTCACCGATAGTGATGATCGCTGGCTTCTTCAAATACTTTCTGGCCAGTCTCTCTACAGCAGGAGGCATAGTAGCACTGAACAGAGTTGTCACCCGTGAGCGACCCTTCTTGATAATTGTCTCGCCATCAACATCCATAGCCTCGCCAGTATCCTCACCAGCCATCGTTTCTGCAGGAAGCTTGTCAAGAATGAAGAGCAAGTCTGCTTCGAATCCAAGGTTGACCATGCGATCAGCTTCGTCCATGACGACGTATCGGCACTGGGAGAGTACAAGAACGTGTCGCTCGATGACATCCTTGAGACGACCTGGCGTAGCGATGATGATTTCTGCACCCTCCCGAAGGTTGAATTGTTGTTCTTCCACAGCACGCTAAAAGAAAATCAAGAAGTCAGAGAGGATCTATGACACATGTGGTTAGAACCGAATACTTACTCCACCGACGATCGAAACACACTTGAAGCCGAGAGGCGTGGCAAACTTGCGTGTTTCTGTTTCGATCTGTTGGGCCAATTCACGCGTTGGGGCAAGGATGAGAGCATAAGGTCCGAGATGGCGGTTCTCTTCAGTGAAGGGAGGCATGTTGGAAATGAAGGTAAGCATAGGGATAACGAAGGATGCCGTTTTTCCGGAACCTGGTGATGGTTTTCAGTATATCATGAAATTATTACAAGGAAAAAAAAAAAAAAAAAGTACAAACCAGTTTCTGCAATACCGATGATGTCCCTGTTTTGCAGACCAATTGGAATCGCTTGTCGTTGAATAGCAGATGGTTCCTTGTAGCCTATCTGATCGATGACAGCCAAGATGGCGGCAGGAATGCTGGATTCCGTCCATGAGCGAAGGGGATGAGGTATCTGTCCACCTTAGATGAATGCGTTAGAGCTGATTGAATGCATACGATCCTTGACCCAAACCAACCTCTTGCCGAAATACTGAAATCTTCTCTGAAGATTCTCCAGTCTCGTTCTTTCATCTCTTCCAGCTTCTTCTCCGACCAATGCCGTTCATCAAATCCGGCCTTCTTAGCCGCCCTGCGCTCGAACGCATCGGCCAACGACTCTCCAGAAGCAGCCCCGCTGTCAACTGTCGGCCTACGAGCCACAGGCCCAGCGCCGTTACCATCGTCCATGCCGGCAATGTGCCCACGGCCAAACATAATCTGAGCACCCTGACGAGGTACACTGAGGCGATCATCCGCCGAAAATGTATCGTCTTGCGCATCCCAATCGAAATTAAACTTGCGGTCGTTCATCTTTCGGATCTTGCGCTTTTTCTTGTCGACGCCCAGGTAGCGGCTTCGAATAGCGGTGAGGTCATCGTTGCTCAGGGATGGGACAAAAGAAGAGGAGTCTTCGGATAGTGTTGGGTCAGATGTGGATGACGATGACGGGGGCGGGGGTGGAGGCATAGAGGAAGGCTCGGATGGACCCTTTGAACGGTCTGCTCGAGGGCCAGTGGGCACGTTTTGAAATCCATCACGTTGGGAGGTAGAGGATGAGCCCCCACGACGATCATCTCGGCGGTCATCCCGACGGTCATCTCGTCTGTCGTCTCTGCGACCATCTCGTCTGCCGTATTTGTCGTTCTTGTCTGAATATCCGTATCTCGAGTCACGGTCATCGTCTAAATCACAATAGTTAGATGGAACAGAGTCGACCAAAGATACAACGCATACATCTCCCTCCTCTTCCATTACTTGCCCGCTCGCGTTCACGTTCTTGCGCCCTAACAGTGTCGGCCTCGCGCTCGAGAGCCTCACGGTCCTGACGAGCACGTTCAGCACGTTCTTTTTCCTCGCGAATCTCCTGCGCTCGCTTGGCTATGGCAATCTTTGCGCGCTCTTCCTTTGATAGAAACTTGGGCTGTGTAGAACAAGAGAGAGAGAGATAAGAATGAAGAATAGATACCTTGAGAGAGCCTGATTGACCTTTGAAGCTGCTTCTCGTTCAGCTTGTTGCTTTTGGAGCAAGGACTCGATAGAGAGGGGTTCTGAGCGGTTCTTGTCCATGATGATAAGCGGTGTATTAGCTGATAATACAGATAGTGCAATTCCAAAGCAGCTACGGGGTAAATGAAGAGTGCTTGTAAGCCTTGAAGTAAAGTCGTCTGGCAATGAATTGGTACTGGGTGGATTACGTAACCGTGCAGCTTGCTTGTTCCAGCCAGATTTCTCTTGAGCATCGTGTTAGCCAGGGCTTGCCAGTGGCAATATCGTTCACAGTATCAGCGGGAATAGGTCTCAGGCTTTCTTGGATAGGCCTACACATCTAAACACAACTGCATCTCTATTCCTTCATCATCTTCCTGGCTTACCCGATTCAAAAATCATCGCACTTGCGTATCCCCTAGAACGACCAACGCTCTCGATCACTACTAGCTTTACCTCTGCCTTTCCAGCGGATAATTGAAACATGTCTGGCTTTGAGAGATTCTTTTCTCCTCGTCCGGAAACCCCAGAAATACCTCAAGGTCGGCGAAACTTTGGGGTCCAACTGTTAGACGAAGATGGGGCCATCTCCTCTGCTGTGCGTAAACAAACATTATCGTTTACATCTGAACCATATGTATCTATCTCTTCCTCATATGTATAGTTTGAGAGATGTCTAGAACATATATTTGCTAAATATTGCACACCGAAGCCAGCCCCAACCTTCGAGACACTGTTGAGGCCTCCACCTGATGCTTATTTGACATCCGAAGGGTTAGATGCATGGGCACGGGATACAAACGGTATGCGTCATCGCTCGAGGTATCGTATGCGTTTAACTTATTTGTATCAATTCAGGTGCACCATTCTCTCAGGAAACCAAGGTTATTGTTTATCGATGTCCATTGCTTTTGTGATTATTGAAAAAAAAAATCATATCCGTTCTTTAGGATGAAATGGTTGAGTTTTTGGACGTGAACGACGAAGGTGCTTTGACGTAAGCAGCACCTTGTCGAGGTAAACGAAGGCTCTTATACTGACCTGTATTGTCATAGATTCCGGGGCTTCTTGCAAATATATCAATTACAGACGGAGAACGATGAGGAAGAATCCTGGCATGACTTGGTGTGTCCAGGGATACTTGTATTCGTTTCATCGATATTAAATTTCCTTGCAGTCGAATCACGGTTTTGACCGAAATCTGCATCTTGTCTCATCAAGACGAGAAGAAGACGAGAGTCACGAATTCTCTTTTACGTACTATGAGGACCTAAACCAGATGGACCATTGACTGGTCCAGGCTTGAACATGACCATGCTAATAGTCCTCTCCACAATGGGCGAGTTGTTGCCGGATGGCCGGATTCCTCTAATGGCGTGCCATTGCGAGTGTGGCCGGCGACCGAGTTTGAGGCCTACGTGTAGCAGCAGGCTACGATGTTGTAATGACCGATGGATCACCATGCAATACACAAAAGGTTCCCAAGCCAATCGTTCGTATGATTGACACTGCTGCATCAGATGGTGCTGTGATGTCTATAACGAGTTTGAGAACAGAGGCTGTCTACACATGCATATATTTACGATAGATAATGAGCCCCATTGTAATGCCATACCCTGAATCACTAGCCCCTGGCAAGGGTAGCACCCTACTGAATTGGACAGACACGGTTTCCTTGAGATGAACAATGCGACTCTGTTCACTACGATCTCTATAGTGATGACTACTAGTGCACCTGGGCGATATAACAGCTGCTGTTTGATAACACTTATGATAATGATTAGAGTATTCCTTTCCTTTACGACTATCGGAGCTGGAAAAGAAGGGCAAGTGAGCAAGGAAGCAACCGATCCGGGCGGCGCTGGGCACGACTTTCGTTCTCTCGCTCAGTCCCAGTACCAGCCTTAGTCTCTCTCCCTCTCTCCCCCAAGCTCTGTCCCAGTCCACGTCCAACGCTCGAGTCGCCCTGTGGCCCAGATGAAGGCCCTATTCCAACGGCTCCAGCGCTCGACCTCCTCGAAGGACAGGGACCAGGATCCCCAGAAAACACCAAAGGAGTCCCTCTCCCTCCCCCCGCCCAAGGAGTCTTCCTCCCAGAGCACTCCCAGCACAGATACCTCAAGACCAACATCTGCTTACGAGTCCAAACCACTTCCCGCCATCTACTCAGATGCAGATCTCCCCACACCACCCATCGACGACATCGCGCCGGCCATGGGAGACACCGATAGGCTGGCAAACTCGAGTGCAAAGAGCACCCCGCTTCCGCAACCATCGTCTTCACAGGGATCCGCGGCTGCACGCAAAATGTCCCACACGGCCTCGACCGATGTGCAGAAGAAGGTTGCATTCATATCTCCGTCAACAACGCCCACCCCTTATGTTCTCGAGCGTGTGGATACCGTCGACAGCACCCACTCTGCCATGATGTCTACAAACGGGCATGATAATGGTCCCCCAAGGAACAACGTCACCCGTTTTCAGGCTACATACACAAAGGGGGCAGGGGGAAACGGCTCTCTTTCTGCATCAAGCTCCAAGCCTGATTTGCCCGCAGCAGGCGCTACAACTTCCAGTAAAGCCAGCATCCATGCCAACTCAACGCGCACTGTCACACCTTCACGTGGATACCAGGATGCTGCATCGTTGCGTTCCGGCACGCCTTATTCTCAGTCCAACAGCAGCAGTCGCATCTTGGCAGCCGCCTCCTGGAGTGAGGGCGCAGAAGACGACTTGGTTTCTAATCTAGGTTCGAGAGAGCGCACTAGGCAGGAAGTCCTTTGGGAAATCGTTGCTAGTGAGGAGAGGTGCGTGTGCATTTTAAACCTTGTTGTGTGCCATGTGCATGCTTCCGTCCTATAGAAGCTTCGCTTGCTCATCTCATTTGTCACCGAATCTGAACCTTCCGTCCTCATCCTCTTTTTAGATACGTCAATGAATTATCTAAACTACGAGAGACATTTATTGAACCACTGCTGCATCCATACACTGCACCGACCTCTCCTACACCGCTTGGCGATGATGATTACTTCCCGCAAAGAGTCGAATCACCTGTCGAGTCGCTCGAACAATTGCCGATTGCCGCACGTTTCATGTCTCCGACAGCTGGTCATCGCCCAACGACGCCGACAACCCTGACTCCCCACATCGACGGCGAATCAGCCGACTCTGACGAGGATGAAGATCGTCTTGGGGTACCTTACTCGGCACATCGGAATGGCAAACAAAGTTCGTCGCGCTCACCTTACCACGCGACAGCAACGAAGACGCGTGCAGGCGGTGCTGTCGCTTTTCCTTCACGTTCCCATCAGTCGCTTCCTGCCCCACCCCGCGCGGCAGCGATGTCGTCCACACATTCTCTCGGCCGACAATCGACTGAGCCTGAAGAACGAGATCGTCCGAGAAATAACAGCACAAGCGGGCCATCGATCAACCTGACGGGCTCTCGCGTCCTTCGAAGGTTTCGTAAAAGCGCAGCACAGCCTGAAGACATTCTTGCACCGCATCAACTACCGGATGACTTGCGTATCTGTCTGGAAACGATCGAGAATCGTATTTTGGATGGGCATATAAAGTTGAGTGATGGTTTGAGGAAGAGGTATGAAGAGCAATATCCTCTGGTTAGGTCCCTGGCGGATGTGTTTGTTTCTCACGTGAGTTGTTCGAGACACAGGCCGCTTCTAAGCTTATTCTAACTCTTAACTTGAATACACAGTCTCACATATTCCAAGGCTACGCTACATACGTACTCCATCTCGAACGTGCTCTGGAGCAAGTTGACAACGCGTTATCCACTGCAAGTGCGACCAAGAAACCCAAAGGCCAAGACTCCGCGGAATGGTTGAAAGTGTGCAAGTTCCTGCAACGACTTGAGAACGTTGCGGCCGACAAAGGCGAGACCGGGTTGGCCATATCGCTCTCGAAGCCGTTCCAACGACTCCTCAAGTACCCACTACTTTTCCAAAATCTCCTCTTCCACACCGATCCCAGCACATTCGAGTACGAGAGCACTCTCGTGATGGTCGCTGAGGTCGAGACGATCGTACGGAGCATTGAGGATGAGAAGATCCAAAAGGAAGAACGGGACAAGACTCGCGATGCTTTCGCGCGCATTGAAGGACTGGAGAAGATCAAGCAACTTGCTGTTCCTAAACCGTCGCGTCTCCTGGTCGAGGAGAAGCCTGTCCCCGTATCTGGCTCTGCGTCGAATTCTAACTCATCTCCGCCGTCGAGATCATCATCAACTCCGCCCTCGGCATCCGCCAAGGGTAGTACTGTCAAAGGCAAGACTTCATTCAAGCGTCTGAGCGATGCGCTAGGTGTGAATGGCATTGGTGGGAAGAAGGATTTATGGCTTGTCACATTCAACGACGTCGTGCTGCGCTGTCAGAGGACTGGGACGACCTCCGTGCCTTTGGTTTCTAGCTCCAACTCGCGAGCTACATCGTTGCCTGAGCTGCAAGGCAAGGCAAAGTATGCTACCACTGGAAGACGAGGTGGCCAGACAAGACCACGAAATTTGTATAAATTCATCAAGGTAAGCTGGCATTTTCAACTTTCATGATTTTCAATTGGCCAATCAATCCTATCATAGATCGAGACATGGACTATTGGGGATGCCGTTCAAGCTCGGGAAGGTGTCGTCTCCATGGAAGAGTAAGTTTGGTTTTTGACTCCACCACAGTTCAAATGTTCAGCCCCATTTTTTATTTTATTTACTAGCGTGGCACGAGCACGTGAACATCACCTGAGCACACAACCTCGAGTGATGCCGATGCCAGACGATGACGAAGATGATGACGGCGACTCTGACGACTCTGACAGGAAGAGCAAGATGAGTTTCTCCTACTGGGGCGCTGATAAGGTCACCATCCAAAAGCCCGTCGTTAAGCCCCGCATCGGTGGTTCCGGATTGAACCCGGCCAGGAGAGGGTCTCCCCTGGGGGCAACCTCCTATGGGCGAGAATCATCTGCCAACGCCAAATTTGGCACGCGGATGATGTCCCCCGATCTCTCGGCGTCAGGATCGATGAGACCTGCCAGTCGGCGGACGCAAGCCACGCCCAGCTCAAGGCGGCCGGCGACTTCAGACGACGGCCACGGTGCTGTGAAGGCCTCCGTCGCCGCCACCACACGGCCGCCATGGGGAGGAGGAATGGTGAGCACGCGCACCACGAGCGGTAGCGCCGGTCGGTCGCGCAATACGTCTCAGAATGGCAGCACACGTCCTGCTACGGCTACAGCGAAAGATGCTGTCGCTTCGGCGGTGGCTATTCCCAAGCAGATTGGGAGCCCCGTACCGTCTGAAGATTCTGGGGTAGGCCTCTACCGTCAGATGATGGTCAAGAATCCGTCACTGAATCACGATTAAAAGGCCCTACAGATATCGTCGTCTATCACTGCGTCCTAAGCCGATTTCGTCAGGAACCGCTGCTGCTGGATGACCTTCCCACCGCATATATCTCCTTGCTCCCTAATCTTTTGCCGACGATATCCAGGAACAATCTTTGCTTTTTTCGGTACATTTCATCCCATTTATTTACTCACATGAGTATTCTTTTTCTCATTATGACCACACGTTCCCTATAGTTACTCTACCTCCTTAAGGAACACTCACTTTTCTTTCTTTTTTTCGATTGCTCGTTCCGTATGCTGTTCTTCAATCTTTTCACGATTGCTATGATGATACTGAGGAATATTTTTTTTTTGCTGCTCTCCTTCCTTTACACCACATACCACAAATACCGTATGTCAAACGCTCATTCTTCCATTACATTCTAAGCTTTGGTTTTCCATGCCCCACTTACGTTTTCCTTTTCTTTTCTTCTTTACCTAATGTTCTATTTAATACCCCTATATCCACCCCTTGTCCTCTCTATCGTGTTTCATAGAACCAATTCAAGTTGTCATGCTACCATCGAATTTTTCTTTTTTCCTACAATACTGCTTGAGAAACCGTTGAGAAATTCACTTTTTTTTTTTGTTACATAACTAAATGCTTCGCTATCACAAAGAGTAAAAGTACAGATTCACACAAACCGGCCATTCATGGCCGAATTTATCTTGGAATTGATTACTGGTCCTTCGATTAGCCCCACAAATGCATCTCCTTTTCGTCCGCGCCGTAGTAGCGGTCACCTTTGACGTCGATGGATGCGATGCCCTTGTTGATCTCCTCCAAATCGGCCTCGCTGAGCGTGATCTCGCCACCTCCGATGTTTTCGAGTGTACGGTTTTGCTTCCTAATAAGCAATCAGATTGTTTAGTACATCGATGTCATGAAAATTGTAGCTTACGAGGAACCAGGGAGTGGAATGACATGAGGGCCCAAAGAGGACACCCAAGCGATACTGATCTGACCGGATGTGGGATTAATCTTTGTGCCGATAGATTGCAAGAGTTCGACGAATCGCCAGTTGGCTTTAATGATTTCCTGTTGTAATATGGGATTAATAAAATGTACGGGATTGTACATTTATAAAGATAGTGAGACAACGCACATCTCCTTGGAAGCGCGTAAGCCGTCGACGGAAATCGTCCTCTGGAAGATCATCGACTGACTTGATCTGGCCCGTAAGGAATCCTCTACCCAGAGGGGAGTAACCCAAGACGGCGATCCCCAGCTCAGATGCCGTGGCAATGACTATTCGTTTTGATGAGTTAGTAGGGTGTATGCGCGTAACTAGTGGGGGAATCGGAAACCGAATATCATGAGTATACCTACCTTGCTTCGTCTGCTCTTCGTACGACCATGGGGAGATTTCAATCTCCACTATGGCAACGGGATGAACCTATTATAACGGAAAAATGTCTAAGATGTAATACCATTGAATAAATAGTATGTTTGATTGTGCTTACAGCATTGGCACGCCTGAGGGTCTCGGCACTGCATTCAGACAAGCCCAAGTGTGCAAATTTGCCTTCCTTGCTAAGTTTGGCAAGTTCCTTGACGGTTTCCTCGATAGGATATTTTGAATCTACACGAGCACATTCAAATAGATCAAGTGTCTTCGTTCCCCGAAGAGTCTCGTTTATCAGGTCGATGCTACGACGCAGATTCTCAGGGCTAAAGTGGAGTTGCCAGTAATTAGTTTTTATTGAAAATGCATCTTTCCATCAGAGAGTATAGTGATTGGATGTGCGAAATATGACGTACGAAGAGTCCGGTTCGAAGGATCTAGCCTTGAGACCACCCTTAACGGACAAGAATGCCTTGCTCGTATACTCCGGATACTTCTCGAAGAATCGGGCAACCAGTTCAAGGTTGCTGGTGCTTAATTCTAATAGTTTCAATGGCAGTTTAGTATAGACACGTGGATATGATGATCTCAAGTGTTCCGCACTTACGATGGCCATAGAATTCACCTTATCAATAAATAAAAAATGAGGATAGTTATCTTTGCATATTTAGAGCATAGAAGCTTACCACTATTAAGAATCATCTTTACACCCTCTGGAACAGCATCCAAGCTGGCTTTGATAGCTGGAAAGGTTTCTTCATCTGGGCGGTTTCCACTAAGGCTGTACAACGACGGTGTATGTTAATACTAATAGCTAATTGAAGTCTCGGGACGTATTGATTTCCATTACGTACGTCATCGACATGAGTCCATGCTGATGTGAGTATTACGATTAGGGTTGGATGAATCGAAATGTGCATAATGTAGAGATTACTTACAGCCACCTTGGCGACGACTATGCCTGATGCAGTCCCACCAAGAGTGAATGTCTTGCTAATGCTCATGATCAAGAAATAAAGCCTGGTAGTAGGAGGGATGATGGGGTGCTGTGAACAACTTGGGGTTGTTAAAGTGAATGCGAGTCGAAAAGCAGCACTGGCTCTTTAAATCTTGAGCACATCGGCAGGGATGTGGGTAAATTGATGTCATACCCACATTCAAGGGCATTGAGCATACTAGCAACTCGGAAGTTGAGGGTACATGTACATATAAAAAAACACAACTGCGTCCCTCAGATCTGATGCTCAGCAAAAATGATCGGAGAGATCAAGACGAAGAGTGAGGAGAGTTGTTGGTGGAGGAGAAAGTATTACTAGTAACATATGTGTGGCACTATAGCCATTTCCAACGAAAATCAAAACATACTTATTACGAATTCCCTGAGCACAAACAATGTGTTGACAATGGTAGTACTACCTCAGTAATGCGGTCCTGATACTTTATAGTGCGATGTGCTTTGACAATCTCTGGCACTGGCAGCTCTGAGTCCTTTTCCTTTCAAGTTGAGGACTGACCGTCCGCCAAGAGGTTCCCTGCCTGGTCACATTCAAAGCACTTTCTTCTTTATCTGAGTCCCTGTAAAATCTTGTAACTGCTATGCGGAGGCTGTCCGCCGCAGCCATGGGATCACGCGATACCCATACTGGGGGTTGTGTGTTACACTCGCTTGACTGTTCAGGAAGCCATGAGGCGCGTGAGGATTCCTCGAATCCAAGGGTATTTAGATGATGGAAGAGTTATGTGGATCTAATTGATTGTAGACGACATGGTTAATTATCATAGGCCACAGCTACACGTTCAATTTAGATAGGTACATCTTGAACCATACATGCAGTGCTCCGATGGCAAACCAACTTGAAAGTAGCGATCACCCTTGGCATTTTGAGCTGCAATGACCTGCCAGTGGTTAACCTCCGAGCTCTTCTACAGTTAAAACGAGTTCTGAGTCACCTACTTTTTCCAACAGTCGCTTTGCTTCCATATAAGAATAACCTGAAGGCAGGCAAATGATCAGAATGTTGCTATAGGATGGATACAAGGTGTAACACGCGCTGATCCAGGCAACAGAATAATCTTGCCACCCAGAGCTGCCACCCCAGTCTGTTGGGAGGTGACATTCTTCCTAGCTGCAACAACTTTTAACGTTTCAACTAGCTTTAGGTTGTGCTGAATAGTTCCTGTTAGGACCATTCAGTAAAATTACTGGTGACCATGGGATTTGGTCATTTTTAGATCATCTCTCAAGCGTGTAGGGCTCAAGTGGAAGTCCCCCTATGGAAGATTAGATCTCTTGGTAGTCGATCTTTTCATATTCCTCCGCAGTCAAAACGATCTCTGAGCCACCTATGTTTTCCAGCACTCGCTTTGATTTTATACAAGCGAAAAAATGACAAGCAATTAATCGAAATGCAACACCAGGATGGACACAAGGGGCAACGTACGCTAATCCTGGGAGCGGAATGACCTTGTCGCCCAGAGCCGTCACCCAAGCAATACTAATATGTCCAGGGGTGACATATTTCCTAGCTGTAACAATTTTTTAACTTTTGAACTAGCTGCAGGTTGTGCTGAATAGCTTGCTGTTAAAACCATTTAGTAAGATTGGCAACGACTACGGCACTTAACCATCCTTACATCATCTCTAAAGCGGGTTAAATTCAGGCGAGAACCCCCTTCTGGAATATCAGATCTCTTGGTGATTGTGCCCGTCAAGCAGCCGTGGCCGAGGGGCGGATACCCAAGTACGGCCACTTCCAGTTCGGCGGCAGCGGCGAATACTGTTTGTGAGTCCAAATTAAATAGAATCTTGGGGAAGGTCTGAAGAAAAAAGTATGTTATCTGCTTTGGTCTCAGGCACATATGGACCATGGGGATGTTTCAATTTCTACTGCAGCGATTGGATGTACCTAATAATTGATTAATTTACCTTCATGTTTCTTGATGCTTTTTATCCATACGGCATTTGCTCGTCGCAAACTGACTGCACTGCACTTCGACAGGCCAATATATTTGAAGGCATCTTTCTTTACGTAAATTGCTAACTCGTTGATGGCGTCCTCGATGGGAATTTTGGGGTCTACTCGAGCACACTGAAACATGTCGAGCGACTTCGTACCCCTGAGACAATTCAATATTGTGTTTGAGGTTCACCGGACTAACAAGGGGTATACATGAGTCGTCGTGCGGTGAAGATTCTCTGAGAAGATAGATACGAGGAGTCGGGATCGTGAGACTGTGCCTTTAAGCCGCCTTTAACGACCAGGAAGACCTTATCACAATACTCAGGGCATTTCTCGAAAAAACGAGACAAGAGTTCCAAGTTGCCTGTACTGGGATTCTTGCCATAAATTTTTCCTGTAATGAAGGATGACAATAAGAGGCACGTGAAACAAATCAGATCGAACGTCAAGACATACCACTATTGATTACCATCTTGACACCGTCGTCAGGAAGAATATCAAGCCCTGCCTTCAAGGCATCGAATGCCTGTTTATCTGGTACAGGCTCGACCGAGTTCGACATGGTAAAAGTACAGTTCCACCCATCTCCTAATTAGTCCAGGATAATATGTATTATTTCAGGGCTGCAACCTATACAAATCTTTGCAACAATGACATCTTTGGCAGCTCCGCCAAGATTAGTAGTGCGAGTAATGCGGAGAGAGCTTGCTACGAGTCGTTGGCTGGTGGTTTTTGTCCTCTGAATCAACCGAAGGGCTTTTATATGAGCATCTCATGCCACCATAGGAGCAAAAACTTTGAAGAGCAACCCGTATATGCGTGGAGATGTATTGCTTTTCACTGCAAGAGGTTGTGCATTTACATGGCATATATTGGGTGAAAGCCGTCTACAGGAACTGTTATTGACCGCCTCGACAGATTCTGACACCAGAGCAAGGGAGAACTGTTTGTAGGCAAACTTTAATTGTGATCCATGCACTATAGTAATATATGTAGCAGGAGCCCATCACATGCAATTGCCAGTGCCATAGCTCGTGTTCTCATCGTGGTTGTCCAAGCTTCAAAACGAGAACGTGATAGTGTGACATCATTCAGTTGCCCCGATTAGTATATGGACCCCACAAATGACTTGAGGCGATGTTGAATTACTATTCACGGGGTCATAAAGTGACGTGACCCTCTTGTACCTGGACCCCCGGAACGGGTTGGAGTGACACCATACTCTCGAGGCGCTGCTAACTGCCAGTGGTCGTATTCAAAGGGGCACTGCACTCTACTTGCTGCGGTTTCGCTCATATACATAAACGGCTTTTCTCTAGCGGCCGATTATCACCGTGTCTGCGCTACCTCTTTTTCACCCCTAGAGAACCTTTGAACGAAATCCGCCATGTCTGGGAGAAACGATCGTCTTGCCGCGTTTAGGGTGTGCCCTTCGAATGTTGTACTCTGCTGAATAAAACCCGTTTAACATTATTCATGTAGAATCAGCGTCAGCAGAATGTTGGCACCCAAGAAGGCCATGAATTGACCCCAGTCAATCACCAGGCTGACCTCGAACAGGGTCCTGATGGGAATGGCTATCACGATTCAGGCTTGAACGGCTTCTACTCAGAGGTAGTGATCGCGTTTCAGTGCTTCTGAGCCGCTGCTGACTACAACCAATTTTCAGGCTGCATCAATCCAAGATGATATACAACGATTTGATAACAATGTGACTAACATCTCGAACCTACATTCCCGCTCTCTCAATGTTGCAGACTTGTCTACCAACCACAAAGCTGCTGCAGAACTAGACGAACTAGTTGCGGAGACAAGAGGATTGGGAAATACTATCCGTACGAGAATACAGGGATTGAATACCTATCCTGGCACAACGGTCAACCAACGCAGAGAACGAGTTAGTTTCCTCTCAATTTTCACATGGATGTCATTTTTATTAATCTGTTTCAGACTGAGTTTTTACGCGAAAGATTTGTCAAGTCTCTACAAAGATACCAGACAGTTGAAGCCGATTACCGTGCGAAATATAAAGAACGGGTTGCCCGGCAATTTAAAATAGGTTGGTGTTTACTGTCATTTCGTCGTAAACCGCTGTTGACTTTTTGTCTCGAACAGTGAAGCCTGATGCTACACAGGATGAAATCAATGCTGTCGTTGCAGGAGACGAGGGTGACCAAGTATTTGCCCAAGCTGTAAGTTAACTTTGTAATGTAACCGTATTGTGCTCTAACACATAGCCCTACAGCTTTCAAGCTCAACATCATACGAGCAAGCACGATCTGCATACCGTGATGTCCAAGAGCGTCACCAGGATATCCGAAAAATTGAGGAAACCTTTGCAGAGCTTGCACAGCTGATTCAAGACGTTGGTGCACTTCCATATCAACGCAGTCCTTTTTTTCTGACTTCATACAATCCAGATGAGTGTTTTGGTTGAGCAACAAGGAGAAACGATTGATGCGGCGGAGGCCAATGCCGCAAAGGTTGAGATGGACACTAACGTTGCGTAAGTCCCGTTCCAGACACTTGATTATTCAGGAAACTTATTGGAATGGCAGTCTTGGACATACCGAAAAGGCTGTTGTGTCGGCTCGACGTGCTCGCAGACTAAGATGGGTTTGTTTCTGGATCACTTTCACAATCATTGCTATCATCGCTATAGTGCTTGGAATCTACTTTGGCGTTGTCATACCCCACAATAATTCCACGAAGAAGTCATCCAGCGCTTGAACAATATCATTTAACTTGTTTAATTTATGTGTTGCATTACGTAGTGTTTTCCTTTTTCTTTTAGCCATTATACCACACCTTTCAGGAATTTTACTAGTACCTATTTTATCTTTCTTTCTTTTGTTCATATATCGAATTGATGATGTTTACTTTTTTTTGCCGTGGACTGAGAAGAGTGACGTACGAATGTATGACCAATATCGGTCCAATCACGCTCGGCCCTCGAACGGCTGCCTCCTGCGCCTGTTCGCTCCTTAACCACCTCTTTCCTCGTTATCTTTACCCTCTGGGCTATTATTTTTCATGCTGAACGAGTCTGCGCCTCTCATGCCGCCTCGAGGACGACCCGACGCACTTTCAGCTAAGCCTGCTTCGAAAACTTTGAGAAAGCGACGCCCGTCTGTCGACGTGGTTGAAGCCAAGGAAGCCCTCGATCTTGCCACAGCACAGACATACTCTGAAAATGTATTCCTTTTTGTACCAAACCTAATCGGTATGTCGGCTCTGTTTCTGTGTCTTACAGTGTCTCAATTAGCTATTGTGCAGGATATTCAAGAGTCATCTTCGCTGCCATATCCCTGTACTACATGCCATATCACCCCAAGGCCTCTACTATAGCGTATGGTATATCGTCGTTGTTGGATGCCTTTGATGGCTATGCCGCTAGAAAGCTTGGTCAGACATCGAAATTTGGTGCTGTACTTGATATGGTCACCGACAGGTCAGTGTTGCACCCACTGACAATAGCCTTGACGCTGATTGACACGCCTCTTTCTTACAGATGCGCAACATCATGTCTGCTGTGCTACCTAGCCTCTGCATATCCTAAGTGGTCGTTACTCTTCCAATTCCTAATCTCCCTGGACTTCAGTAGTCACTATATGCACATGGTCGGGTAAGACAGTGTACCAGCATTCTCTTAGCTCTGTATACTGAGCGAATGACATAGAACTCTAACAACCGGTGCCAAGAGCCATAAGCTTATTACAGCGGACGTTAGCCGAATTCTGTGGCTTTACTACAATGATTCTGTATGTTCTCCTGCAGGTCTCTATATTTCCAGTATAATCCCTCTAACAACCCTTATAGCGAACTTTGTTTATCATGTGTGCCGGCAACGAGCTCTTCTTCGTTGCGCTCTACCTCATCAAATGGGTCGAGACACCGCTCGGTCTTCCGTACTTCGCGTTCCTCCCCTGGTTTATATCTTCCTTCGTGGCCAGTATGACCTGGGCTCACCTCATGGCCGTGGTCACATTCCCCATATTTTTCGTGAAGAACGTTATCAATATGGTCCAGCTCTGGAAGGGATCCAAGATCCTTGTTGGTGCTGATTTAGTGGAGAGACAGGCAAAGCTGCATGAGAAACCGGTCATGACGCCCGTCACCGAGCATGAAGAGTTGTAGTGGAATGATAGTACTGTTGCTACGCTATTATAATATGCATACATAGACACTTTATTTCTGAATAATTGATGCATTATGTGCTCGCTTTTTTGATATTTTTGTATTCGCAAGTGCTGTGGTGTGCGAGTCTCATTCGAGAAATAAAGTCCGAATGGCCGATCACTGGCAGGCCAAGATGCAATAATGGTCACAAAGCAGGCATTCCTCTCGTGTCTCCTGCTTCCATGCGCTCTCAAAATCTCTTTCGACGCTCTCGGTCGCTCCTCAAGGCGTCTTCTGCTTACACGAATCGTCCCAGATTTGAGCAACTGAGTGTTCGTTCTACTTTGCGCTGCGCTCGCCGAGATACCCCGTCTTCTCTGCCTACATCAAGCCGTATATCCCGACACCTTGTTTCCTCCGCTCAGTCTGATGCAGAGGGTAGTAGTCCTACGGCCGGATCGCCACCAGATGGTCCAGAGTCTCCAGAAGCCCCGGTCCCTCCTACAGAGGAGCCGGAGTTGAAATCTCGTAGAAGAGCTTCGTCCGTCAGCACTTCTTACAAAGACCTTACTCTGCCATTGCCTAAGGAGCTAGATATCCTATGGAAGCCAGGAGATGTCGAAAACATGGACGCTGATGCCCATTCAGCGGCATTACCCCCTCCAGAGCTACTGGAAGAGGCGCTGAACAATTTGCACATTGCCATGCATCCACAGACACAGCACCGGGCCACATACTCCACGACCTCTGAGCCACTTGCTGAGCCCACGCTGGCCCTTTGCTGTCCAATAGAGGGTGGTGATTACATTATTGATGCAACTGTTCGGGAGTTGGCGCATCGAACAGGTTCGGAGGTCATTGTGGTCGACGCTGTGCAGTTGTCGGCGGGAGAATGGGGTCACTTTAGCTTGGGTATGCTAAAATACATGAATCCATTGCATTTACACTGATTATTTATGCATATCAGCTGCTAGCCAATTTCACCTACCGCGGAATCCGTTGCATTTCCCATCGTATCACCCTCCATCGCGTTCCGCGCGTGTAAACTCTTCAGTTGACGAGGACGAAGATGATCGATGGTCGATGGTACCGCAACCTATTTCCGTGCATGTGATGGCTCCATCAAGAGCAGGCTTGCGTGTCTTGTCGTCTTCTAACAAGAACGACAACTCGCCTAGCAAATTCAAAGCATTCTTCCAACAGCTTCTCAACATCCCGAGTGATCCAAACGACCCACCAGGTTCATCAACAGGCCGGCCACGCATACTATACATCCGCGATTTCCCTACCCTTGCGCCGTCCTCCGCAACTTGGTACGGACCATTGCTCGCGGCAGTGCGCCAACACCGCCAAGGGCCTATATCGCGGCCCTCCTCGCCAGTCGTCAATCCAACCACCATCATATTCGGCATGACACCCCCTCTTACTAGCTCTACGTCTCAAGCACCGAATAGCGCCGGTATGATGAACGTTCTCATGAGTCGAAATTCTGCTTCTTCCCCCTCTTCGCACATCGCTAGGCCCATGCATTCGGATTGGAGCGAGGACGAGATATCTGAGAAGGCACGAGAAAAGCGCCTTCGTGATCGTCTTCGAAAATGGGAAAAATCGGAGACTTTGCTGATCGATGAGTTTCCCTCGCTCCTGGCTGGCGATGAATCCGGCAGTTCAGAAGACAGTCCGAGAATCAGGGCAATAGGCAGTGACAGCGCGCTAAGTAGCTTGCCTGCTCCCATTGCATCCTTGTTTGGGCAGATGGATGGTAGCCAGCGAGGCTCTGGTAATTCAGAGGCCAGCTCTCGGTTCTATCGTACCTCAATCTTGGTACCGTCGACTCGACAGCCGGACCGTGAACGCGAGAATCGTATGTCTAGACGACGAGAAATTAACGAGTTGACTATGCGTATGGCTGTCGGCGCTATAGGTGGCCGGATGGAGATAGGTAGCTGTTTCCCGCCCGAAGAGTTGGAGAACCAGCCTTCTGCTACTGAAACCGCATCTTCTGAGGCGCCTTCAAACAAGAAGACCATGTGGGATGACTGGGGCAATCATATCGAACCTTGGAATGGCGTTCGTCATATCGCCGATCGTGCTCTAGGAAGCGTCATTGCATCCCAGCGAGCACAACAGCAGGAAGCCTCGCTTATTCCAACTATGATTTTTTGGGAGGCTGTTTATGATGCATGGTCTGCTCAGAAATCTGCGAGCGATATCCGCAAGAGCTGGTCAAAGAAAGTGACTGTTCACGCCCTTCCCGAGGATGCTGCGGAAGGTGAATCTCAAGAGGAAACTGTTGAGGAAATAACCGATGAGTTGATCGAGAGGATTAAGTCGGATCCTGAACTCGATCAACACGAGT
Organism: Agroathelia rolfsii; assembly: GCA_018343915.1. Taxonomy (NCBI): domain Eukaryota; kingdom Fungi; phylum Basidiomycota; class Agaricomycetes; order Amylocorticiales; family Amylocorticiaceae; genus Agroathelia; species Agroathelia rolfsii. Next base: position 1,690,327 of record JABRWF010000007.1, on the reverse strand, counting down.
CCAGGCTCCTGTCGTGTATCGTAGATTCTCGTAAGTTATCTCTTTTCTTGACTTGCAGGTCAACAAAATCAAACTTTCTTATACCCCTTGTGTTTAGGGACAATGCCAACGTCATTCGGCCAAGTTCACCTGCCTCCTCATACCATCGATTCTGTTCGAACTATCGTTTCTCTTCCCTTGCTACATCCAAGTGCTTTCCAACAAGGCATTCTCAAGGAGCATGGAATGACAGGTTGCTTGCTATTTGGTGCGTCGAAGCATGGCCACTTTTCCGCATTATTGTTTACGTCTTTTCAGGCCCTCCTGGAACCGGAAAGACTCTCGTGGTTCGTGCATTGGCGAAAGAGGCAGGCTGTCGCATGTTGACCATCTCACCGTCGGATGTCATGGATATGGTATTTATACATTCTTCCGTGCACATTTACGAAGACACTAATATATGTTGGCAACAGTACGTAGGTGAGGGCGAGAAGCTTGTAAAAGCTGTTTTCAGCCTCGCTCGTCGTCTCTCCCCTTGTGTCGTTTTCATCGACGAGATTGACGCGCTCTTCGGTGCCCGCATGTCATCGCGGGAGAGTGGTGGCGCCTTTGCTCACCGTGGTGTGATTACAGAGTTCATGCAGGAGATGGACGGCCTCAAGAGCTCCAAGGATGATAGAGTTGTTGTCATAGGGGCTACAAATAGGCCATTTGACCTGGACGATGCTGTATTGAGAAGATTGCCCAGGCGACTGTTGGTCGATTTACCTGGCGAAAAGGAGAGAGAAGGTAAGTATAACTCTTATTCACCAGCGGCGCCGAAAATGACGTCTTTTTTTCCAGAAATCCTTAAGATCCTTTTGCGAGATGAGGCTCTTGATGACGATCTCGACCTCCAAAGGCTTGCCAAGTCCACGGAAAGCTTCTCAGGATCCGACCTGAAGCGTATGTAACATCAGTCAGGCCCTTTTTTGTGTTCTCTAATCGATTTGATCCTGTAGATTTGTGTGTTTCTGCAGCATTGGATGCTGTCAAGGAACGAGTAGAGGTTCCCTGGAAAGTATCCAGTTCGGCGAGCACGGATAGCTCTTCGACGTCCGCTCAAAATGTATCACATGCATCCCAATCAAATGCCGAGCAAACTTCTGCTCCATCGTCGCCAGAAACCGCAGAAACATCTGCCTCTCTGGCCAGTGAATCATCAGAGCAGCCAGCGGCTCAACGCACTCTCAGTCTACGCCACTTTGCCAAAGCACTCAAGGAAATTACACCATCATCATCAGAATCGTTAGGTAGCCTGGCAGAGCTGCGCCGGTGGAACGATGAGTTTGGCGAAGGCCGCAAGGACAAGAGGAAAAAACAAGTTTGGGGTAAAGGAAACTTTGGATTTATTCAGGAAGATAAATCCAAGGCCGAGGGTAAAGTCGCAACTAGCGCCTTTGAGTCACGGTAATAGATTGGGTAGATATGCGTCGACTATACTATCAGACAATATAATAGTGCATGGACAATGAAACAGACATCTGGGACATTTACATCATCTTAAACCTCTTTCTTGCTTTTTAAGTCAATCGTCTTCCTCTTCGGAATCTTCATTTGCACGCTTCTTGCCCTTTCCTTTTTTCTCGCTCTTCATTGCTCTGTTCTTGCTTTGGGTCGCCCTCGGTTGACTGGCCTCTTCCTCGTCCACCTCTTCGTCTTCCTCATTATCTTCGCTATCTTCCCCGCCCCTATCCTTTACTACCCTGGGTACTTCCCGTCCATCTGGCACCGCCTCTTCTCCGACAGGGATCAAAGAGGCTACAGCCGTATCCCGAGAATTGGGATCCTTTGGCCAAGGGGTGGAACAAGCAGGACAATTGGGCCTTGTCCTTGCAATTAGTTTACGATAGCAATGATAATGCACGCGGATTGAACAATTCGTATTCGAGCACGCTACACCACGTGTCAGCATCTGTATTTGCCGTTAGTAAGTAGCAGGTTGAGTGCAGACAGAATAAACGATTTCCCACTTCCTTACAAACGGTGCACTCTAATATCTCATCAGGGTATGTGGACTTTAGGTATGATTGTAATTCAAGGATTGCCCGTGAGGATAATGAGTAACGACCGCGTCTATTCGAGCTTCAACCCATGGACAAGAGCAGATCGACGATTGTCGCACGTACTTGCTTTTCGAGAGCCATCCCTTGGCTACGAAACTGCCGATAACGATTTCTGCCTGCGCCTTGGACATGTGCGTCTTGAGATGATTAACCTCGCGTAGAGCGGCAATCGAGGACATTGAATATGCTTCTTTAGGCGCTAGCATGATTTGCTCCACCTGTGGGGTACTGAGAAATTGTAGAAGGTCAGTCGAGTGGGCTACTCTCACGTACGATGGCCTTGTATAGAGATATTTCGGCTGGAGAATACTCCGTAGCCAATTGGGATACCTCATCGTCTTTACGGTTTACCTATAGGGTAGGCATGATTATGAATTGAAATGGTCTGACAGGAGAGTATATTGTATTTCATCTCACTAATGCATACATAAGCTGACCCGATGTCTCGTCTGTGATGCCACGGAATTCCAGGTCCAAGATGTCAATACTTTCATTAACGTTGTGCACAAAGTCGATGTAAGGTAGATCAGGTATAACCAATGTATCATTCGAGGCTATTAAGCAATTTCCATCATCTGCTCACGAGATCCTAAATAGGCCCAAGAACCTTTGACCGCGTCAACGCACTTGGCATATATCACCTTCGCTAATGTGTCTGTCATGACGCCTCGAGAAAGTACAGCCTGAAGGAAAAGGCGCTGGACATCGGAGGGGGAAGACACCATCTCTGGGTTGATCAATATCCGAGAAACAGAAAGATGAAGTCGAAACTTGAAGATAAATTACATGCAGCAGTCACGCCAGATACTTCACGTGACGTGACTAGGCGCGAGTTGTGATACTCATGATCGAAGTCACACATTCAGTCACCCCGTGTGTGTGATGCGTCATGATGTCACGTGCTAATCTTGTGAGTAAGTTCTTTGTGCAACACCACTTGAGATTGAGCTGCCAGTCCCTCCAGCCACCATCGACCAAGCCTTCAGATTATTTTATACCCAGTCAATTTTGATCAAGCATAATTGACGCGCAATCAACTCGTCAGTCTTTCATAAATCATATTGTCATCTACTATATCTTAATCTATTTCCAGAGTCGACACCTGAGAATGAAGCAGACAATGCAAAACCACTCTATATCATCTTTAAGTTATCCATGACTTGAACAGAATCTTATTGTCGTATTTCCAAACTACCGGATCAAGTGTGCGCTGCCAAGAGATACCGCAACCTGAAGGTACACATCAATGGAAAACTCCCACCCAATATATTCCTTCACGTGGAAAACACTATATATCGCCCTCCGTATTTACTAATATATCGATTCATTCAGGCTTAAGGAGAAGCCTGATAATACCTGAATTTGCTGTACGATACATACGTACAACTACTGGCGTTCTGTCGCATTTTCCGACCCATCTCTCTGGGTCAACGACTGCCCAGTACACTTCGATAGGATACGAGCATTTTTAGGAAGATCCAGAGACTTCCCTATTGTGCTTGGCAGAAGGGTGGTTCGTCGTATGCTTCTAATTCGCTCTTTCGGCCGTTGATTCTGACGCACATGCCAAGGGTTTAAAAGTTGAAGAAGAATCTGTCAATACCAATATCTTGATAAAAACATGCCTTTCCAAGCACAGTTGACGTAAATCCTATCCAAATACATAATGTGGTGCGCCATGCTATCATCACCCTCCCGGCTGGAAAAATCTCAATCACATACAACCAGGTCAAATAGAGTAACCTTGCCTGCCTTCGAGTCATCGGCAATCTCGATCCCGCTCAAACCCCTGGGTGAAACAGATGTTCGATGTTTTGAAGAGATCGTCTAATCTCTAGGCAGTAGCACTGTTCAATCTCGTTTCCGATAATATTCAGGATTCACCAATGGACGCCATATCGACCACACTACCACTGCATACGCTTGAACATCTACCTCTGGATCAGACTGGGACAACGCTTACAAAGCTGCGTGTGCTTCACGCGGTGCTTCCGAAAGTGAAGAGAATGGTACTCAAGACCACGACAAAAGATGAAACAGTAGTCACCGGTCTTTTGACCTCTGCCGTTCTGCAATTTCGCCAAAAACGCCACCGAAACATTTATGCTCTGTGGTTCGTCTCACCACAGTTACACCTGTGTATACGATTACGTCGACGGTACATTATTGTAGTTTCACCACACGGGAAAATATATCGCGCCTGCACGGATGACATTGCTTTGCTTGCAGGAATCCGATCTTAGCCTACTCAGGCGGCTTAGTTTCACACTCTGAACATTTCAGTAATGGTGGAATGTGCTTTGCAATGCAGATGTTCTGGAAACGCTCCAAATGGTTGTCGGCTACTTAGGTTGTTTCGACCCGACGAACTTACTGTATGCCCTGGTTCCGCAAAAGAGCTTCAGAGAGACGGCAAACAATGCCTTTGGATCGCTTTCAACAGGTCTCGATGAGAAACCCATGATCGTACACCCCTCTTTGACCACATTAGTTAAAGGTTATGTTTGTATTACTAATTGTTTTGAAACTTGTATCAATCATCATACATTTTATAATTTATGGCACATATAGCTTTGGTTTGCAGACACACTTGACCTTGATTCATTGTGCAATTCAATTACGATACATGCACAAGATCCATACTAGTGTGATATCAAAGCAATAGTGTTCAATGCTCGTAGTGAGCTTTGTGTAGGTGCTCGATGATATGTATGCGAACTTCGTTCTGTCCTCGTGTATTAGCATGGTGGAATAGAACGATTACTCGAGAAGTCTAAACAAGTTGAATCATTATTACAAATCCTATATAAAGGTAGCGCGCAGTGCGTGAGTTGAATCGCCAGACTAGCCCCAGAAATTATTGTCATCATGGAAGATTCGTAACAGTAAACGTAATGTCCTTTGTTCATTAGATTTTAGGCACACGAAGCGTCTTGCTGACCATCGCGGCAGCCCAGAGCCCGAAAACAATGCTGACAATGTGAACGTCACCCGCCCCTCCTGGCTTACCAAAAGAGTAAATACCACCAGGGATGCCGAGCTGTCCCTCTATCCACCCCTGGCGTGTCCAGTAGGAGAGTATGGCAACCAAGCCAAGCGATGATGGGATGGGCAGTCCCTCAAAATACTTGGCCTTTCCACTTTTATCTTTTGGCACAAGAGCGACAGTCGCATTGAAGCGAGCAAGACGAGCGAGTCCACAGCAAATGAAACCGGTGAGACAAATGGTATCGAGGAGTGTCCTGAAGCCGACAGCAAATGCCAGCAACGCCGGCGCGACGCCAAACGAAATCTATGAACAAACAGCGTTAGCGAGATATCCCATGAGGGGGGAATGCCACCGTACCAAGTCTGCAAGACTGTCAAGCTCCTGCCCAAGCATGCTGCTCTCATTCCTCCACCTTGCGACCTTTCCATCGAAGAAGTCAAACATGAGACCCGCCAATGGGAAAGCAAGGGCCATCCAAAGGTAATCAATGTCGTTCGTCAAGAGGTAGTGCCCGGAGTAAAATATAGAGAATGAGCCACAGAATCCATTCATGATCGTTACTAGATCAGCCAGCCGAAAGTTTCTACTCGTGTGAGGGGTACATGAGTAAGAGTATGAGAGTACGGTAAACAATCTTTGACCGACCTGACCATAGAAAAGTGGCCGTCATCATCGGTATACTGTTGCAATGCAGCCACCTTAGTGTCCTCGAGAGAAGCTTGGCTAGTCGCCTTTGCAGCCTTGCGTTGAGACATGAGGAAAGAAACTGAAAAAGGAGCCTCAGTTGGGGTGCCTGTTAAGAGCCACTATGAGCTAAAGTCGGAAGAAATTGAGGTAAGGGCTGTCCACCACGTGCCATGCGCGCATTCGCGTCATCTCTGCTGGTATTGGCTTACGATAAAATAGTAAAATACATAACATTGTAGTAAGTACTAGTAGTATACAATCCTGGAACTACAATCATCGAGTAGGAAAAAAAACCAATACCCTTAATCAACCATCATGGACGATTCCGCCACTTCCACTTTCACGCCCGGCTGGGCCTGAGGGCCATTGCGTTCTTTCTCTAGCTCTCGACTTCTAGCTGCGTATTGATTAGGGTGAGTTACACTTTCGCCATCGCCAACGCCGTCGCCTTTCTTTATACCATCCTTTTGATGCGTAATCTCAAACACCCTTGTGCATGCGACGTGATAGTGCTTTGTCTTCACAGGCTGCATGATCTCTGGTAGATCCATATTCGTAAGTCCTTGTGAAGAGTAGTGTGTGATGAGGGCAGTCTGCAAATTTTCTGGGGAGAAATGGAGATATGGGCAACCATGGGCATCGTCGGCGCCATCTGGACGTTGTCCAGTCAAAATTTGAATACAACTGGATTATATGATATTAGAAAATCACGTCAGAAAAGACATCGAGTAGCCTGCGCACCTTTTTGCTGGATAATTCGCCCGCTTTCCTTCGAGACCGTAAGAATGTCTGATATTATACTTGTATTCCTTATTGAACTTGTCGTCGGTAATTTTGGAAAAGGATTTTCGCCAAAAAGCTATAGCTTCATCTATGGACAAGCCTAGCACCTACATGACAAGGGGAGTACGTTAACTAATGCAAAAAAGCAAAAAGGCGGGATATGCACCTTTAAGAACAAGCCATATTGCAAACGGCCAAAGTGGGTCAGCCGTTTTTCCCGGCGGAGAGTTTGGTGTAGATGGCGCATGCACAAGGGGAAATGTTTCTGAGCGAGTTCATCGATCATCTCGGCCTTTAGTTCATCAGAGTTTTCTGCTGAAGTAGTGGCCGTCCATTCTGCTGGTACACCGGCCAAGAAGCCTTGTGATAGGCTGTTTAGCATTGGTACTAGACGGTCGTCCTCATCCAGGCGGGGAAGGGCTTTTGCTGTCATCTACAGGTGCTTGAGCAATACAGAACTTATATGAGAATGAAATTTCATTCACTTCAAGGGCCTTTTCAAGATTATCTTCAAACTCCTTAAAAATAATACTCGATTGTTGCGATCCCGGAACGAAGGCATAACCCCCTTTGAGAAATACTCGTCGCTTCTCAACCAAATCCGGGACTTGGGTCCATTTAACCTGCAGCAGTATAAACACAAAGACATCTTAATGAGAAGTATGAGGTAATACCTTGTAGTAGGATTCATGTTCGAACTTCATAATTGAGCCCTTAGCAACCAGGTATAAAGAGGATAACTGTTCTTCGTAAATCTTCTTCTCCTCTGGTCTCACCTAATGAAAATAAGACAAATGGCTTCTGAGACCCCACCACGAACTTACGGGTGTCCAGTTGAAATTTCTAGAACTAATGAAATCTGCTCGGTCCTGAGGCGCATCCGTGTCATATTTGATTCTGAACAGCGTGCTCTCCGTTTTAATGAAGCGCCGACGGAGTTCATCTCTAATTATACATCGATGTAAGTCTGTGATCCAATAGAAAGCCATGAAATTCTTTTAACCCACGAACGGCAGAATGCAAGCCTGAGTACAAAGTGACCAATATAGTCTTTCCTTCTTTGCGCTTGTAGGTCTTGTGTTATAGCTGTATTCGCATCCATAGGCAGGTGTAGATCGCATTGCTTCATTATGACAGTCTTCAGGTCTTCCCATGAACGATTGCGGGCGTAGGATGATTCGATCTCGGCAAGGATACGAAGACGATCGATGGCGCATTTCTCAAATTCTTCTATAGTAACATCATAAAGAGGTGGTATGTCATAACTGTTGCACATTAGGCTTAGTTTACAAGCACGCGTAGTAGAACTGAGGGACTCGAACGAACAAGTTCAGTCGATGAGGATATGGATCATTCGAGTGATTACGAGAAAGTTTCCCAAAGCTAGGTTTTTCTTCGTGTTTGTACATTTTATTAGCAAGTAGTAAGGTCGAGTGAGGACGGGCAACAAGTTAAGGTTATTGCACTCAGGCTACTAATGTGCGACCGTACAGTACGGCGCGGTGTGCTCGCGTCGCTTCAATATGTGTGACAAGCAGGCGCGTGACGTAACGTGTCGTGCGGTTAAAATTGAACTCGTGATTGGTCGATCCACCGACCATCTGCCTCTCCCCAAGTCAGCTTCAAATCAAGATCATACACACGCATATAAACATCAATTACATGTTAATTTACGAAACATTTTTACTACATGCAATAATAATACAAGTATAGATACACGCATAGTAGTAGATCATGTTATATAATGTAGGCAGGCCCGGGTATATTTAGCACACACGAAGAAAGAGGCATACACACACCGTGACTGCAATAGAGAACAGACAACAAGATAGGAGAGAAATAATAACAACAGAAAATCCATAGATACTAAAAAGAATAGCCTGTAATGATCAATAATTCCAGAACGAATAATGAGCAAGTAAATGAACCGAATTGAGAAGGAAAGAAAAGGAAAGAGAAACGAGTAAAATGTCATGATTAATATTTGGTTAACGTCGGCTATTCGTTACGGGGACAGGACGGCTGTAATGGTCCCTTGAGGAGATGTAGGGTGTCGCAGCTGGTGCCATTGGAGCTCGCGAGCCCTCGCGACGATCGTCTTCGAGTTCAAAGGTGACACCGGGGCGGTATCTGCGCTCCTTACCGCTTTTGATCATGTCCTTTTCGCCTTGTTTCTGCCATGCGGACGTAGCCTCTTGAGGGTCCCGCCAGGGATACACTGGCGCTTGGCTGACGGAAGAGACTGTAGGAGATGCAATGACCGTGGTATTCTATTTAAGCATTGGAAGAAAAGAAAGGGTAAGCAACTAGCTGCACATGTAGTTCTGAGCAGAAGAAACTCACAGCAGTGCTTGCCTGTGCGTCAATGGACAGCGTCGACATCGTCCGATGCCGCTTCGTCCCTAGGTTACGGAACGCATTGAACACCTTCGATCCGGGGTGTTGAGGCCCCTGCGTCGGGATCGTGATTGGCGGTAGTGTCTTGCTCTTCGGTTTCGATGGACGGGATTCCGGCGCTAGCCTGCTTGATGGCGGTGGTGGTTGAGACGACTGGTGATATGACTGGGATGTCTGTTGTTGATAGGGTTGATAATGCGATTGTGACGGCACCGCGACCGGCGTCTGTGTAGCAATCGCCATCGTGCGCGAGGCAGCAGCAGAAGACTTATTAGGGGGTGTCGGAAGCGCCAAACTCGAATCCGATTGCGACGTCAGCTTTCCATTTGGAGCCGCTCCTGTCCCAGGCCGCCTTGCATACTCGGGCTCGGCGCGAGACTTAGGTGTCGAGCTCTTCGAGCGCAACATGCTGAATAGCCCACCGCTCTTCTTGGACGAGGACGAGGTGTTGGCACCTCGGCTGGGTTGAGACGACGGAACCGGGATAGGGTCAAGCACCGGATGCTCTCTAGGGCTCAGCCGTGGTGTGGGCGCCAACGATGACGGCGTCTTCAACAGTCCCGAGTCATTCGATATGCTTCGCTCCGATACCATCATCGGCATAGTGGAAGGCGCAGAAGTCTCAGTTTGCGCAGGCCGCCTCGATGTAGGCTGTGGACCATTCTCGAGGGGACCACTACCACTGGGGCGCGCCGGCTTCGGCCTGCTCCGCTCGGCAGTCTGGATCGTTTCCGTGGACGAATTTGAATTTTTTGGTTGGGGAGGCATGGGTGGTCTCGACGACGACATGAGAGGGGGCTGCTGTTGTTGCTTCTGCGCAGTATCAGAGGTAAGACGCGACATCTGAGGCGGTACGGCCTGCATGGACGGCTGTTGTTGTTGTTGCTGCTGCTGATATCCTGGGGAAGACTGAGGCGGGGCACGAGGGCGCGATAGCTGATCGAGCGCGACTTCCCCCCTTGTGGGCGTCAATTGCTCCTTTGAATCGTTCCGCGCGGTAGGCGTAAACGTGGCATACGTCTCATTCCTAGAAGCAGGACGTGGCATTGATCTAGGGGGTACCGTTCCGTGCGCATATGAGCGATAAACTTGGGACAGTACACTGGGATGAACAGCCTGGGGCGCATCCTTGGCCAGCCGCGAAGAGACAACGTTGTTATTGTTGTTCTCAAGAGGAGAATGATCGGCATACTTGGCATATCGACCGTTGGACGCCTGTGAGCCAACACCATCCAGCATCGGGGCCGTCTCCTGAGATAAAGGCGCCTGATACAAGTTGGCCAAAGACGATGGCATCTCCAGGGAGGCTTTTCTATCTTCGACCACCTCTCTCTCCCTTTCCCTCTCTCTCGAATTCGGAGGGAGTTGGAAGCGATCATCATTCACATTCGGTGGTGGTGGCGGCATTTGCCTCGACGCGGGCTTCCTAGCATCAACGTCAACCGTAACAATATTATGCGGGTATCGATTCGACACTTCCAACGGCGGCGCGCCATAGGGCGGCACTGTAGGTGCCATGAACGACCGTCTATCCGACGCCTGTTGCCTGCGACCATCATTGCTACTGCCGTTGTTATAGTTGTTGCTCGAGCCCGACGGCCGCGGGTCGATCGAGGAGAGATACGGTGTCGTAGGCGCCTGAGCCGCTCCCATCCCCAGCCCTGGTGCCGTGGCAAGCGTAGGCGTCAAATCAAGATCCAGCTTCTCGGTCGACATCGTCGGTCCATCGTACCTCGAAAACGGAGGGCTTTGTTTCGGCTTGGCGTACTCGTCCCGGTGTTTGTTGTTGCTGCTACCATATGCTGCTGGATCAACGTCGAACGACGTTGCATAATTGGGTGATAATTTGGCTTTCTGGGCATACGGTCGGTCCACTGTAGCTGCTCCAGAATTAACCGGTGGGGTCGGCGTATAGGGTTCATCGGCAGACTCTCGATGCTCCTTGGTATCACCCCTTAACAACACATGCCTTGGCGGGGGACTGGGGGTATCCAGGATAGACTTGCCGAGACCATGGATGACGAAAGGAGGCTGCTGCTGACTGTGTGATTGTGATTGAGTCGACGGCGCAGCAGACATCGGCGGGACCAAGAACGGAGGCGGGACGTGCGGGAGCAACGGCGAGGTGCTGTTCGTATCTGCTTTGCTTTGGTAGGAGGGGCCTGCTGCCGCAGCGGCAGAAGGGCGCGGGGGCGGAGAGTCGCGTGCATACTGTGGTGAGCGGGAGGCTGACGCCGACATCGGTGGCGGCTGCTCGATCTGCCGAGAAGGCTCGGGCACAACAGCAGCAACAGGTTCAGGTCTCCTCTCACGAACTTGAGCCTCCTCGCCCGTTTTCCGCTTCCTGTTCCCAGGTCGCGAATTTGGCGAATCCTCCGCCTTGATCTGGACTATCCTCGGCGGGCTGTCGTTCTTCCCAATGGGTGTCAGCCTGTACGGCGAGTCGTTCACCACAGTGGCGCTCCCAGAACTTGTCGAGAATTGCGGGGGCAGCGCAGAAATAGGCGGTGCCATGGGAGGCGCAGGTGCAGTACTAGAGGTGAGCGGACTGGGCTTGCCATCCAGAGGGTGCGCTCTACTGCCACTGCTGGTCTTGGGTTCGGCACTGATCGCAGGTGGGCTGAGTCTACTATCTAGAGGATATGTTCTCCCGCTGCTCTTGGGCTCCCCATTGACTGCAGGCGGACTGGGCCTGTTATCCGCAGGATATGCTCTACTGCTGCTCTTAGGTTCTGCGCTGATAGCCGGTGGACTAGGTCTGTTATCCAAAGGATATGCTCTACCGCTGCTGCTCTTGGGATCGGCGCTGATGACAGGCGGACTAGGCTTGTTACTGCCATTATTACCATCCAAAGGATGAGCCCTACTCTTGGGCTCATATCCATCGTTGTCCTGAAAGGACACCTTACGGGCACTCTTGATCGCGGCGACAGAGACGTTGTTGGCCTCAGCAGCGGCAGTAGTATTAGTGACAGGCGACTCCTTGTCGCGGCTGGACCTATTCCTAGATTGATTGGCTGGAGACAAATTCGGTGGTACGTTGATCTCAAGTAACGCTGCCAGCGTTTCAGCAGGAGAAGGTCTGACAGGAGACGGTTTAGGTCCGTCCGAGGATCTGGTTTGCGTCAGGGGTGTTGGACGAGCAGACGAGGGAGGAGCAGCCGTGATACTAGTGCTTGTCGCCTTGGCATTGGAGGGATATTGGCTTAGATTGCTGTACATGGGTTCAGGTGAGCTCCTTTCTGGCATCGAGGTAATATTCATGGGCCGCGACGATGACGATGGTGGGATGGCAGTGGCAGTGGCAGTGGGGACATCGGCCGTCCTGATTTTCAGAGTGCTCGTTTTGACTTTCGCGTACTCGTCATCCTTTTTAGGGGGATAGACTACAGGAGGAAAAACAGTACTCATCCTCCTACTGGGCTTCTCCGGTCTGTCCCTGGAAGACGGCTGCGGGCGGGACGGAGGTTGCGCTGGTTGGAGAGGCATCCTATCCCGCATCGCTTCTGCAGATGCCTGAGCGTCTGGCGGCCGCATGGTAGCTAGAAGAGAATGGTGATGAGATCAGGATAAACAGGATAATATAGAATTGATCCTGCCATAATCATTCGGTTTTTGTGCCGGTGGTAAGGAAGAACCTAGATGTGCAGCGTCAGCTTTACTAGGAATAGGGCGATTGGTTGAAGTATGCCGGAGTTCATGACTCGGCTGGGCCAACGGTCGATTATACTATAACATGTTCATTTTAGAAAACGATCGACAACTTAAAAATATCACTTACACTTTCAGCTGTAGATGGATCCAGAGGATCTTGCGGAACAGATCGAGATCCAGGGTGTGCCCGTCGAGGCTCCTGTGCACTTGGCATGCGATGCTGGTGGAGATGACATGTTAGCGTAACAAGATTGCCCATGAAATCAAACGGCGTCGCACATTGTTATCCCTGCGGTGTCGTCTTTCTGTGTCACTTCCTGATGACATGCCATGGGTTGAATCCGACGCTATAGCCCTATCACGATGAGATTTTTCTGGTGGGGTCGGTTTCGTCCTGGAAGAGTGATAGCTAGTTGCGCCGAGATGTTGTGATGTGGAAGGGATCTTAGGATCTGGTGCCTGGCGTTCACTACGGCGTGTCGAAGGCATCTGATCAGAATGACGAGGTTTGGGAGCAGGTCGTGGAGGGGCATCCCCACGCCCATCGGTGTATGATTGGGCCTTTAAACCACGGACCGTCAAGATTTGATTCTACGAGGCATAGCTATGAGGCTCACAATTGCGTTGATTAGGGCCTCTTCCGTATGGCGGCGATGATGCCGTGAAGTAGAAGAAACAGGGTATCGACGAGCACTATCAGAACTGTCGGGATCCTGAGCAGTAAGGTCGCCATAGTCACGAAAAGCCTTCATAGGCTTTGTAGATGGCTGCTGATCTGGATAGCCCTCTCTAGTGCGAGCTCGATGTGTGCTACGGTCCGTGTCAGCAGCACGAGCTGGCGGTTCTACTGGACGCATTCTCTCGTCTATAGGCTCTCTTTGCCTTGTGGAATGGGTATTCGTAACATCACGGGCCTCTGTACGCCTGCTCTTTTCTGTAGCCATTTCCATCTCATTCGCCCTAGATCGTTCGCGAGCCCTCCTTGATTCCCTTTCCCTTTCCTTTGCTTTTTCTATCTCTCTCTGACGCTCATTCTCCCGATCTTGCTCTAACGCCGTCATTCCCTGTGTTTCCCGCTGCCTTTGCCTCTGACGTTCTTTCTCCTCCCGTCTCTCATGACGCCTAGCACGTTCCTCCTCCTTTTGTCTCTCGGCATCAGTACTCCTTGCGCGTGATGACGAAGAGGGCTGGGTCGCTTGTTGATCTGTCCGAACGGAGATGGGTGGGACCATGTAGGAAGCGTCTGCCGCTCTGCTAGCCGATACGGCTCTTCTGCTTGTTCCATAGGCATCGTAGATGGCAGGTTCTGCCGCAGTGCGTTTGTGACCGGTGCCCCGTTCTTCATGTTTGTTCACCGCGCGAGAGGAATGGGGAGTCTGGGGAGGATATGCGGAGGAGGAAGCCAGTGGCGCAGCGGAAGGCCGCGGGGCAGAGGAGGAAGGGGCGGAGCGGCCTTCTGTCCTGCGACCACGTTCCAGTCGGGGGTCGTTATTATTGTTAGAGCTGGATGTGGGATGGTGGTGGTGATATGAAGCAGAGGATGGGTCAGGCCTGGAGGAGGAGGAACGATGGTGCATGCCAGCAGACGGCGGCTCTTGGGATTGGGATGATTTTGGCTGCTTCTGTGAGCTGGTAGCAGCATGGCGGCCGTCGGAAGCAGATGGCATGGGGCCAGCAGCACTCGCAGGCGGATTCCAGCGTTCATACGAGTGATAAGCATGCGTAGAGGAGACGCCAGGCTGATAATAGTCATGGATTGGACGAACACTCATGCAGAGGGAGTGTGTGGTCGAAGACTGCCGGTAAGTGGAGGCAGTCGGACGACGGTCGAGTACAAGTAATAGTCACAGACGGTGGTAAGCAAGCACGCGTCCATCTTCCCTTACGCATTTGGACCCACTGCACGAGGCTGGTTCGTGATCCCACTTGGCCTGAAGCAGTCAACACCGCCATATCGCTGCAAAATAATTACCACATTCGCCGTCTCGACAACTCCCAACGTTGGCGTTAGTCTAAAGGGGGAAAACGGCAAACAGCTATCCAGATCGCCATTTTGTCCATAGAACATAATATTTATTCCCCATCATCGGCACCATTCCGATCATATATATTCACAGAACATAATATATACATATGAATACATATATGTGTATATACAAATGTCTGTCCTATATGTACGGAGAACAATGCTGCAGCAGATGACCATATATTTTTTTTATAAAAAAAAAAAAAAAGTCGAGCATCATTCATACCGCACAAGAACGGTACCAGTAAGAAGCAGAGGACCGCAAGATCCCATGTCGCCACATCTCATAACGAGACATGCCGACGACTGCATTCCAACACCGGTCTTCTCTTACACGATTTTGACTCACTACCGATAGTGGCCAGCAGCAAAGCTGGTGAGGACAGTTCATCCTCCTATCGAGACGGTTTAAGGATCGTGTGGCAGATGTGCGAACGTATTTTGACGAACAAAAAAAAAACAGTACTGGATGGGCCTCGAACAGCGGACATAAGAGCATCACCACGCATATTACGCATGGACATTGTCATTCATAAGCGTCATGAATGATGAATTCTGGCTTCCCTCCCGCGACTAGTGTGAACGCTGATGATGATGATGACTATTAGATAGAGAGTGATGGGTGCAAAGTAGACAGAGAAAAATGGCAAAAAAAAAAGAGTAGATTCAAACTCAGCCTCTGATTTGGTCCTATTTGTTCTTGACTAAGACTCTCTTCCGTGCACCCCTTGGCTTGCTTGTCACCGTATACGGCTCTCTTTCCCAATCGCAAACTCCTACCTGCTAATACATTGATAGTCTTAACAGCTTGGAATAACTTAACGACCTTATCGCCGATATTTCCTAATCATCTCTCGTGTCCCCTACTGTCTCACCCATCATCTCCAGAGGTGTACACGCATCCCTTCCTCAAGTGAAAGATGGACGGCATAGACGAGAGAACAGCCAACAATCTGCCGATGGAGGTGGACGATGTCGTCTCCGTCCGCGATCGTACGCCTGTTCTGTAATGCTCGGCCTGAGAAATCTTAACTCAAGGCCCACACACTTGCTATCTGCATACATTATTATAGATGACGCTTTTGCCGCCAAATACATGCCGGACATGGGCCTCGACGTCAAGGACTTTAAAGTCTACACCTGGAACCTGAAAAATTGGAAAAAGCTTGATAAGAAACTGACGGGTCCCGAGTTCGACTGTGGTGGTCACAAATGGCAAGCCTATGCATATACCCTTGTCTATCCCCAAGAGATAAGTTGCTGAGCTGTGTGCTTCAATGCAGGCGTATACTCCTCTTCCCATTTGGCAACTCCAATGCACCCCCAAATGATACGGTATCAGTATATCTGGACTATGCTGAACCCAAGAAAGCCCCCGAAGGCTGGCATGCCTGTGCTCAATTTGCCCTTGTGATATCTAACCCGAATGATCCTACCATATACACCGTTAGCCGTGAGCCTACCCATCTCCTTCGACGTCATCAATAAACAGAGTGTGCCTTATATCGCTGTTACACAGATGCCCATCATCGTTTCATTGCCGAGGAATGTGACTGGGGATTTACCCGTTTCAGCGAGCTCCGGAAGCTATTCCACGTACAAGAGGGCCACACGAGACCAACGATCGAAGATGACTCTGCAGACGTCACGGTATATGTCCGTGTACTGGAAGACCCCACGGGTGTTCTATGGCACAACTTTGTCAAGTAAGCTGCATGATGTCATTCGTCGTCGCAACAGATATATTGATGCGCCATCATATTACTAGCTATGATTCCAAAAAGGAAACGGGATATGTTGGGCTCAAGAACCAAGGAGCTACTTGTTACATGAACTCGCTTCTCCAGTCCTTGTATTGCACGCGATATTACCGACAGGTAACCGTGATGATTATGTTTGGATTAAATAGATTAGATTTTTGACGTTATCATAGGCCGTTTATCAAATCCCAACGGAGGGTGATAACCCTGTCGAAAGTGTACCATTGGCATTGCAGCGCGTCTTTTATCAGCTGCAAACTTCTGATCAACCTGTCGGTGCGTATGTTTGAGGGGACCAGTCCTCGCTCTGAACATCTGTGTTAACATTTAATACGCTTTTAGGGACGACTGAGCTAACCAAGTCATTCGGCTGGAAGTCGTTGGACTCATTTTTGCAGCATGACGTACAGGAATTCAACCGTGTTCTTCAAGATAAGCTTGAGATTAAAATGAAGGCATGTTGGCGAACATGAATGCCTTGTTGTTATCGCACCTAAATCATAATTTTTCCAGGGCACGAAGGCCGAAGGCACTATTGCCAAACTCTTCACCGGAAAAATGAAGAGCTATATCAAATGCGTTGATGTCGACTTTGAATCATCACGAATCGAAGAGTTCAATGGTAGGTTCACCTTCTACGTGTACATGATCATTACACCAATTCTTCGATCTCGTCAGACATCCAGCTTAACGTGAAGGGACTCAAGAACTTGTACGAGTCATTCAAGGATTATGTAGCAGTGGAGACATTGGACGGCGAGAACAAGTACATGGCTGAAGGCTATGGTCTGCAAAAAGCCAAGAAGGGCATTATCTTTCAATCGTTCCCTCCTGTGCTTCATTTACAACTAAAGCGGTTCGAATATGATATTCAACGAGATGCTATGGTCAAGGTACGTGCTTTCCTTTAAACACCACACTCATTGTCCTAAACCATGTATGCATTAGATCAACGACCGCCATGAATACCCCTTCGAAATCGACCTCACAGAGTTCCTCGATGAGACCGCGGACCGGTCTAAACCATGGGTATACAAACTCGTCGGTGTCCTCGTCCACTCGGGCGACCTGCACGGCGGCCACTACTTTGCGCACATCAAGCCCGACTGGGAGACGCGGTGGCTCAAATTCGACGACGACCGCGTGACGCCCGTGACGGATAAGGAGGTGACGGAGGAGAACTTTGGCGGTGAGCCATTGCACGGCGCGTTGCCGCCGACGCAGCGCGGCCAGGTGCGCACGATGAAGCGGTTCACGAATGCGTACATGTTGGTGTATATCCGTGAGTCGGAGTCTGACCTTGTATTACCGCCTTGGGATGATCATGTTACGCCGTCGCATCTCAGTAAGAAGCCGTTTTCTTTTTTTTCTTTCTAATGCGATCCGAGGAATGCTGACATGGTGTTTTAGAACGCAGGCTCGAGGAGGAGCGTATGCAAGTCGAGGCACGCAAGCGGGAGCGTGAAGAGCAACATCTCTTCCTGACGGCCAAGGTTTGTCGTTTTTATGCGTTTTGGATGATCATGTTACAAAACTCATTAATGATTTTGAATAGCTCATTACCGATGAATCATTTTCCCGTCACGAAGGATTCGATCTTGCCTCATTTGATGAGAAGAACTGGCCACCATCGGATCTGCCTAGCTTCCGCGTGCTGAAGCAAGAACCTTACAGTACTTTCAAGAATCGTGTCGCACAGCATGCCAAGGTGCCAGAGAATCAGATTCGTCTTTGGGTGCTCGTGAATCGTCAGAACAAGACTGTCCGACCGGACACACCCATTCCAGAGAATGAGCCTGCTCTGAGCGAGTTTTTTTTTGTCTATTTCATACCTTGAGATACTAAACTAGTTTGCCGCACTCTGTAGCCGTCGAGCTTATTCGCAATAACATGGCCGCAAGACAGAATGACTTGAGACTATATCTTGAGATTCTTCCCGAAGCGCCTAAAGTAGGTCTTACTATTCAATCTTGGATGGCTAATGTACTGAGCCAACATTTTTTTTTACCAGCAAGAATCTCCTGGTGGCTCCATCATGATATTCTTCAAGCATTTTGATACGAGCAAGCAAACATTGCTTGGTGCTGGCAAGGCTGTCGTTGCCAAGAACAGCAAGGTGTCGGACTTGGTCCCTATCATCAATGAACGTATGCGTTGGGCTCCTGGTACACCACTCAAGTTGTACGAGGTGCGTATATTGCTCTTTTGTTTGTATAGGCAAATTTGATGATTGACCGAATTCATGACAGGAAATCAAACCCGGCATGATCGAGCTCATGAAGCCCAAGTATACGTTCACTCAGAGCGAGATCCAAGATGGTGATATCATTTGTTTCCAAGTGGATCTGCCGGAGAAGGAGTGGGTTGTCTTTTTACGTTGGGATATGCCTTTGTTCTGATGCATAATGTCTATAGGATTCATGATCTGGAGAGCCAGGGCCTTTACTCCAACCCTATCCAGTTCTATGACTTCCTGCAGAACCGCGTCATGATCATGTTCCGTCCGAACCCGAATCCCAAGGATGGTCACATCAATTCTGAGGATCCAGAGTTCAATCTGATCCTTAGCAAGAAGCAAAATTATGATATGGTCAGTGCTGCTGCTATCGATTGAGGCATATATCTCAGTCCGTCCACCATCTAGATGGCCATGAAAGCGGGTGAATACCTTCGACACGATCCTATCAAGCTGCGGTTCACAACGACACACGCGAGCAATGGTGCCCCCAAGGCCGTCGTGAAGCGTTCTCTCAACCAAACCATCTCGGAGATCATGTCACCAAACTATATGAACCCGACGACGACTGTAATCCTGTACGAGAAGCTGGATGTCAGCATCGTCGAGCTTGAGACGAAACGGAGTCTCAAGGTGACCTGGACGGGCCTGTACAACAAAGAAGACTCGACACACTCGTTCTTGCTGCCCAAGACGAGCATGGTCCATGACTTGGCGGAGAGGCTCAGCTCACTCCTGACGCCAGATGGTACGCGTAAGATTCGGATTTTTGAGGTGTCCAAGGACGGCAAGACGCAGAAGGAGTTTACGAACTCTGAGATGATTGGGAATATCCCTGATCCCGTCGAGCTGTTTGCGGAAGAGATACCGAGGGAGGAGCTTGAGGCCGATGAGCATGATAAAATCATTAGTGTCTTCCACTTCTCCAAGGATCCTGCTCGTACGCATGGTGTCCCCTTCAAGTTTGTTGTCAAGCCTGTGAGTGGCCGGATTGTTGATGCATTCTGGCTGGTATTTAGGATCTGACGTTGGATAATTTTGCACAGAATGAGAAGTTCTCGGAGACCAAGAAGCGACTACAAGCACGAATAGGCGCATCGGACAAGGACATTGCTCGATATCGTTTTGCGCTAATTCAGGTGTCGACATTTAAGCAACCGTCATATATTGAAGATGGTAGGCTCTTCCTACTCTACTATATTGCAAGACTAGAAAGATTGATGATGATCACCTCTTTTAGACGACACGATCTACGATCACAAATTCGCCCCAGAAGACACACTAGGTCTTGATCATATAGACAAATCGGGGAAGACAAGGAACGGCGGTGGCGAGAAAGCGATTGTCATCAAGGGCTGAAAAGCGTGCTTTTATTTCCCGCTCATGTGTCCTTAGAGATTGATTATTCTCCTCCCTTGCTTCATGTCTGTATTTGTGTATTATAATAGCTCTTCCTCTCCTGGTCTCATCTTTTCCTCCATACGCATCTGTACCAACGATAGTACTTTCGGGACTGCTGTGCACTGTGTATTCTTCATTCAGGATATCACTCAATGCTATTTTCGTTTTCTTTCTCTCTTTACTTCTTGTTCGCGATACTTCTCGAACGGATATGAATCGCAAGAAACCTTCGATAATATTCGAAAGTAATACATAAGAAAGGAGAAAATGGCCAATATGGTCTACTTGCGCTTCTTCGTCTTCTTCTTGCCCGACTAGAGGTTCGCGTGTAAGCAAAGAGGGTACAATGAAGTGATTTATGAAAAGAAACTTGCGCACCTTACTAGGAGATACAGTGCTGCTAGCAACCGAGCCCTCGCCGTCGCTCGAGGCGGCCACACTCTCCGCACGACCTGGTGATGAAGGTGACAACATGGCTGACGTGGGCGTTTTGAGTGGTGTTGTGGGTCTAGCTGGAGAGGCTATGACAGGGACTGGTGATTGTTGCAGCAATGCTGCCGTCTTGTTTTCTACGTTGTATTTCTTTTCTGTGAAAATGGAGAGGGATCGATGTCACTCTGGGTCATTACCAAGCTCTAGCTCGAAAAAGGAGAAAATAAACAAACCAATAGCAGTCTTCGAGGCAGGAATTTTTTCGACAATGCCTTTCAGTTGCTCATATGCAATGATTTCATTCGCCGTCTGGAATATAGCAGGGCCCCATCCCTCTACAAAAGTATTGGCCTCCTGAATGATCTCAGCCATCTCGGTAGGGATCTCTTTCTCAGCCGCCAAGAGGGAGTTCCACAAATCATCACCGACAGAGCCACGTTGGAGGAGGTTTTGTAGCACGGGTTTATCCTGCTGGATACGCATTAAACGGCGCATGCTGGCGACGGCACGGCGTACGAGGGCCGTCTTCAGCACTGCGTCGGGCGCGGGTGGATCGCGAGAGAGTAAGGTGACATAGGTGTTACGTTCAACATGGGGTGGGAAATATGGTTCGATGGTTTTGGCTTAATGATGTTGTATGCATATACGAGGGAGACTGTAAGTGATTCTGAAGAGAACTGGAGAACGAATTAAGAAGTGCACCTGCAGCACGTTTTCGATATTGAGAGCTAAATACAAGCAGGCCACCGAGGACAATGACTAGATATAAAACAGGAACAAGTACGGATGCCATAGCTGGCGACACGCAGAAATGACAGATGAGACCTCAGTGAGAGTGACGAAAGACTTGCTTGTTGGCTGGAGTAGTAGTATGAGTCTTGCCAGTCACTGGACGCGAACGAGAGACGTGTCCAGATCTGAGATCGTCGTGGACCCCCAGGAACTATCTGCCATCATTTTTATTCAGTTTGGGACACTAACTGGGACAATCGTCTCATTTTCAACTATTTCTAGACAAAAATTGTTTTTGTAGGTAAACTAAGGAAAGGGGGGGTCCTGATCGCTCTTCCGGCTATTCACACTTCAATCGACCCGAGGGCCCAATAGTCCCCGGGCGGGGTGCCACCCTCCCATTCTCATTCCTCTTTTCTCCATACCACTCACAACCCCCATGTTCGCTCAACGACACTTTACGCGCTCTGGCTTCAAGAATGCCTCTCGGGCTTTTGCAGGCCGCAGACTGGCATCTACAAAGGTTGGTACATCCATTCGTCTTCTATTACTTAGCGCGTCATCCATCATGATTGACTTCTGCCTGCTTCCTACGGCCGTGCAGACTCTCAAAGAGACACTCGCCGAGATTATCCCAGCCAAACAAGAACAGCTCAAGGCTCTGGTAAATACGAATTATATTGCAGTGCTTAGCATAACTACCTCTGAACACTATTACTATGTAGAAAGCGAACCATGGCCAAAAAGTCGTCGGTGATGTCAAGGTATTTACGAGGCTTAAACTTGACACGGAAGTCAGATCCAAATTGTGTGATGCATCGTAGGTCGAAAACATCATTGGCGGTATGCGAGGCATCAAGGCAATGCTTTGGGAGGCTTCTGTGCTGGATCCCAATGAGGTACCATCTCATACGCAGCTGGCAATATCTTCACATCACTGACCCGCGCCACCTACTAGGGCATTCGGTTCCATGGATTGACGATTCCTGACTGCCAGAAGCAGCTCCCTGCGGCTTCGGGAGGAAAGGAGATGACGGCAGAGAGTATGCTTTGGCTCCTCATGACGGGCCAGGTCCCCACGACGGAGCAGAGCCATGCTCTCTCACGTGAGCTAGCAGAGCGAGGCGAGTTGCCGCATTTCGTCGAGGCGCTCATTGATTCGTATGTCTTAGTATATATTCTTGCTAACTTGAGCTGAGGGAACTGTCTTGCAGGCTGCCGAGATCTCTTCACCCCATGACTCAGCTCGGTATGGGTGTTGCAGCTCTGAACCATGATAGTGTCTTCCAGGCGGCATATGAGAAAGGTGTCAGGAAGAACGAGTACTGGACATACACTTTTGAGGACAGTCTCAATCTCATCGCCCGCTTGCCCGCGCTCGCAGCACGCATCTATAGGAACGTGTATCATCCTGCTAACCCGCTCCCCGGCATCAACAAGGATCTTGATTTAGTCGGTAAGCGATCAGAGTGTTCTCCCTCGTGTTGAGCCATCTCTAGACTCGGCGTACTAGGAAACTATGCCGCTATGATGGGACATGGTCACAACCAAGACTTGGTCGAATACTTGAGGCTCTACATCGCTCTTCATGGTGATCATGAAGGTGGTAATGCGTCGGCGCATACATCCCGTAAGAACGACGAATTTTCAATGTATTCTCTCGTTAACCGCCGTTGCGTTTAGATCTTGTCGGTTCCACATTGTCTGATCCCTACTTATCGTACTCGGCTGCTCTGTTTGCCCTTGCCGGCCCTCTTCATGGGTAAGGCTTCTTCGAGTGTATTGACAACACTCCCTCGACTCACCAAACGGATTTAGTTTGGCGAACCAGGAGGTCCTCCGTTGGCAGATGGCTATGCAGAAAGAGCTCGGAAGTGATATCTCCCACGAACACATTCGTGAATACCTTTGGACCACACTCAGGAGTGGTCAGGTCGTGCCAGGGTAGGCTGCACTCAGTAATCGTTTTAATTCTATGGACTTTGATGGACTGACATGATCATGATGTATAGATATGGTCACGGTGTATTGAGAAACCCAGATCCACGATTCATAGCCTTGCAGCAGTTCTGCGATACTCGTCCAGAGCTTCTCGAGAGTCCTTTGATCCAGTTGGTCAAGAAGGTACCTATGATCAAAGCACAGTCCAACGTCATGGTAATATAAACTGACGAATACCGAAATAACAGACTTCTGAAGTGGCCCCGGATGTGCTCAAAGAGCACGGCAAGGCAAGTTTAGCGTCATGAATGGTACAACCGTCTGGTAAACAATCATTATCCATAGACCAAGAATCCCTATCCCAATGTCGATGCCACATCAGGTTAGACCGTTTCGCCCATTGTGTTATCATTATTGCTGATCAACGCCTTGTAGGCTGCGTCCTTCATCATTACGGATTGACGGAGTTCAAGGTGAGATTTTTTGTGGGCCCCACGTAAGAGGGGGGAAAAGGGTGGGCAGTACTCACAAAGGAATCCCTCGACAGTATTACACCGTCATTTTCGGCGTCTCTCGTGCTCTTGGTGCGGTCACTCAATTAGTTTGGTCACGCGGTACGCCTCTTCTAAATTTGTCCTTGACACCATACCTTGTATGGAACTAATCTGTGCCAATTCCAGCCCTCGGCCTTCCAATCGAGAGACCGAAATGTAAGTCGTGATTCCATCTCTCACCACCATCTTCCCGATTTTTATGAATAATGCTTACACGATTATCTTATGACTATATCAGCGTACTCCATGGATGCCCTGCAAAAGCTTGTCGACTCCGCGTGAAGCACAATCTCAGAGCTCGGCCCTGTTTAACCAGGGGAGGAAGGAGGTCATGTGTACACATGCATGTTATCGGGTCATTTGACTGAATGATAGCGAAGTAGAGTACCTAATGAAAATCAAAACGTCCTGAGTCCACAATAGTCACAGTGATACAATAGCTTCTGAAACGCAGCCTTACAAGTTTAATTCGGCCTCGCGGTGATCACAGGGCCAGTATTTGTGGATGAATTGTGCTGTGGTCCGAACAAGCTTGAATGAGCACTAGGACTCATTATCGATAGATTTCCTCCCCCATGACCTGACCACATTGTATGCGGCGACTATAATTGACTCGCTACCCCTTAAGATGCTCCAATTGAAGTTCAAGGGTGTGGGACGGAGATAACATCTCTTGGGCCCATGACCGTCCATTCATGGTTATGTATGTATGCCAATGGTCATACGTACATAGGCTTAGGCTCTTACTCGGGTCTTGGAACTCTGAGGCGAATTTAGCGCAATTATTTTGCTGTAAATTTCTTGCTGTTCTAGATATGATGACATCAAGAACAGAGTCATCATAGCTGGTGCGAACAGAAGCTATGCAAAAGACGTAAGTACACTCATTGTTAATCGCGAAATTACAATTAAAATGATCATGATCACTGCGAACAGGGGAAGTGTTACGTCAACGAATCACATGCTCCAGCTTCAAGTTCATTTCCTTCCTCCAAACCGTTATCATGAACGACTCATGGGATATCACTGTAACTCAGCAACAGCCGCTCATACGTGCGCTCTATAGCGGCTTCCACAGGTTTCATGGCCTGGAACATAGCTATCTTCTTCTCGCGTTCAAACTGTCACATTCTTGAACTCCATCTATCGGAATTGGAATGGATTAAGCAATTGAAAACGGTGCACTTTCATCGGTCACTAGTCGATTTGTCTATTGCGCAATTATATCTGGTGAAGCACCTGTCTGTTCAGGACTGGAACTTGCAGACGGAGCTGTATTGTTGCATGTTATTCAAGTTACCCATTAGGACTGCGCGAAGCGGCTGAAAAATGATCATTCACTTCGTCCGAATATCTTTAGTCACCACATTCATCGATCTTGATTTGATATAGACTAAGGCTACCCACTACGCCTCTTGTGACCCTGACCGGTTCAAAAGAAGCACCGACTTTGGATAACCTCATTATTATTCTTGTGCACCAAAGCCCCTTGTTCGTCCAACCGCCACTTCATGCCTGATGGGACACCTTCTGGACGTGTTCGGTGGAAGCAATATGACTGGAGAAGTTACCTAAGTGACTCCTGTCTTGCCTTCATAGGCGGAACCCTCGAATAGCAAAATTATTGGCAGGAGTTCCACTTCTATCCACATCCCTTGGCAGCTGAACGCTAAGAAATGACATAAAGGCCACTGCTGAGTGGTACTTAAGATGTCCCCTTCAGCTGAGATTGGTGCTGTCACATCCCCCCCCCCCCTTCGATAACGGCCCTCAGACCAGCACCCATACATAGTCTTACGATTCATCATGACCAACTTTGACAATATCGTGAAACAGCTTGAGATTGATGTTCTGCCCACGCGCGATCAGCTCAAGGACGAGTACGTCCAAGTATCTCGTTCATTTATCTGTAAGATCACCCCTCTTCGATTTTGCAAAGACTAACATAATCCTTCGTCATGTAGCGGATACCAATACTGGTACGCAAGATAAGATTTGATGACTGTACCGATAAATATGCTGATTCTCATTATAATCCAGCTCCCACTCCCGAAGGGTTCCAATATGCTATCAATGCATCCGTCGGAGATGATTATTATTATGACTACTCTACTAGTACTCTGGAGTCCCACTTCGCCAAGATCACTGGCAAGGAGGGCTGTTTGTTCATTGTAAGACAGCTGTTAAGTTTATGATATCCATGCATCAAGCTAAACCATCATACAGTGTAGCGGTACACAGGCAAATGCAGTTGCTGTTCGCACACATCTTGAAAAACCGCCTTACTCAGTTTTGTGCGACGCTCGAGGCCATATTTACAAGTGAGGTTTCAAAATCCTTATGCTGACTGTTCTGATGATTTACTCATGATATTTGTCAGAATGGAAGGTGGTGGAATGTCTCTCTTCGCTCAAGCTAACGTCGTGCCTGTTCTGCCCAGAAATGGTGAGCCAGATCATCAGAGTTGGGAATCAGAGACTGACGAACCATTAAAGGCCACCATCTTACGCTCGAGGATGTTAAGGCCAACGCAATTCTCGGCGAAAATATCCTCACGTATGTATTATTTACAAGTCGCCCGTGCTGGACCCTACTCACGCCTAGCAATCACTAGCACTCCGACTAGAGTTATCTCGCTGGAAAACACTCTTAACGGCCTCATCTTCCCTCAGGATGAACTTGTCAAAATTGCCACTTGGGCCAGGCAACAACACCCTCCGATCATAGTTCATTGTGACGGCGCTCGAATCTGGCATGTTCTTGCTGATAGTAAAAATACTAAGACGCTGGCAGAGCTCTGTGAGCCATTCGATACGGTTTGCCTGGACCTCAGCAAGGCTCTTGGTGGTGCTATGGGCAGCATGCTTTGCGGCAACGATGCCTTCATCAAGCATGCCAAGTGGATCAGGAAAACGTTTGGTGGAGGCCTGAGACAGATCGGATCACTCGCCGCCCTTGGGGCCTACGCACTTACCTACAACTTCAAGAAGCTCCCTGAAGTCCGCAGACTGACGGTAAAACTCGAGCAGGGGCTCCGTCAATTGGGCATTACCCTACTCGTTCCTGTTGAGACTAATATGGTCAGTTTGTTCATTTAGTGCGGCTTAACCTTTACAAACTAATTCCTAAAACGATTGTGGTTATGAAGGTGTTTTATGATCCAGAACCCATCGGTCTCACTATAGAGCAAATCACGGAGGCGGCAGAGTCCGGAAAGTATTGCGAACGTCTCTGGCTTGACTCCTCGTACAGTTCCCGCCTCGTTGTACACCATCAGACGTCAGAGAAGGCTATCGATGATCTCCTCTTCGTGATTCACAAGCTCAAGGAGGAGAATCCCTTACCTAGGGGCTATTCTGCCGCTCCCAAGGAGCTCACTCCGGCTGAGACTTACCATCTCATCTACAACCGCAGGCCTGGTATTGGCTTCTCTTAAGCTGTCTTCATCGCTCGTGGTTTCAAACGGCGCTTTCTTATGCTATACTCTCAAACATACCAACTTTTTGTACTGTTACCATAGCCTGATTGAATTGTACCAATGAGTCATATAAACACATGCTATTTTGATTCAATAATTTGGACAGCGAACAGCTTTCACTTAAACGAGTCGTTATTTCAAATATGAATATGGCCTGGCACTCATTCCGGTGGCGACTCCAGCAATGACTTAATGCTAGCAACAAAACAAAACAAAACAAAATAGCAATATGCGAAACGTCATTTCTGCATCCCTTTATAGAGTTTACCATGGAAACTCGCACCTACTTGCACACCGTTTAAGAAAAGGAGGTTATTTATCTCAATTAAGAGTGCTTCAGTTTTTGTCTAAAACCTGTTTGGGATTTGAATATCTGCCAATTGTGTGATTAAAGAAATGATGATCGAGCCCAACTTGAACTAGGAGGAAGGAATATTTGTCAACTTTGTACCTCATGTCGCAAGTGTATCAATGCAATTTCAATGGCATAGTGTCCGTAATAATCGGTTTACAAAGCCACTTGAGCCAGTATCCCGTTGATGCAGATGCGCTTGAAGCTCTGGTGAGAGGTTGGTCTACCTGCGACCGTGACTTGCTGCGTCTGGATCAGGAACTCGTGACTGGCGGTACATGGCCACGCATGACCATCATGATCCCAGTGCATCGAACTGTTTAAGCGCTTACGCGCCTACGATCGGGCCTCTCGGAACGCTCAATGAACGAAACCAGGGGAGCTCTATGTTCTAGCGTTATGTCGATAGTACGATCGTTACTGCCGTGATACGTATCACAAGTAATAGTCAGCTATTACCACCAGCATTTAAGTCGGCAATCCAACTGCCAGTGAACCCATTGCCAACTCGGTCTAATTCAGTACTGGCTACAATCACGCATTCTCTCTACAAACGCTTCAATCATCACTTGCCAGTGACAATGACTTTGACGACTATTTTCCACCAATGCATAAGCATAGTACTAGTATGTCTGCTCGAGCTACTTTCCAGTTGAGGACTGCGGGAGAAACGGATCGAAACAGTCATCTGCTTCAAAGAGATGTCACTGGGCCATATAATTGATCACACTACACATTAGCTTAGATAGACCGGGATTGCTCTCCGCACCTGTCGTTTGCCTAGCCGCCATTGCCATTGAATGTCTTCTAAACACATTCAGTGGAAGCAAGATGGCTCCCAAGTGGATAAAATCAATCTTCTGCGCCATCCGCGCAAGTAGAACTCTCAAGCAACGAGCTACTAATATTCATACGAGTTCTATTTTAATTCACCCGCGGATAATCAAGCTCTGAGATCCATGAGATAACACAAGAGCGCTTCTGGATAGTACTTAAGGCGTGTCGCTTATGTGCGGTCAATAGTCCGTCGAGAATCCCTTCCTCTCAGCATCGATATCTTCACAACCACCTGCACATCGATTAACATCATGGGCAGATTTGATGACATCGTAAAGGAGCTTGCTGTCGATGTTGTGCCGCATCATGATGAACTTGAGAAAGAACACATAGCTATATCACGATCATTCATCTGTAAGCGTTTAATATCTGAGTTTCAGTTGCAAGGGTATCAATGATACTAACCACGGTTTCTTGCGATGCAGCGGACACGAATACTGGTAAACATAATCTGATCATTGAGTCAATTAATGCATTAATTCCAATTATAACCAAGCTCCTACTCAGCACATGTTCCAATATGCCGTACAGGCATCCGTTGGTGATGCTGTTTTTGGCGATTATTCCACAGAACAGCTGGAGATTCATGTCGCCAAGATCGCCGGCAAGGAGGCCGCCCTATTCTTCGTAAGAGAGGAATGACGTCTAAATAATATGTGTTCCGACCTTTGGATAGCCTAGTGGTACAATGTCGAATCAAGTCGGTCTTCGTACGCATCTCATTCAGCCTCCTTTCTCGGTTCTATGCGATTATCGAGCTCATGTATATAAGTGAGGCTTCAAAATATACGGGTTGTCTTATGACTGATTGGTAATATTTGGCAGATTTGAAGGCGGTGGTATCTCCTTTCACTCTCAAGCCAATGTCGTTCCAGTTATTCCCACTAATGGTGAACCAGACCCTCACATGTAACAAGGCCGAGATTAATACTGATTTGAAGGTCATCATCTCACTCTCGAGGACGTCAAGAACAACATAGTCCTTGGAAATAACATTCATATGTGGGCATAACTCGTAATTTGTGCGTATCGAATCCAACTTATGCCCACAACCATCAGCTCTCCAACTAGAGTTATCTCTTTGGAAAACACTCTCAATGGTACCATATTCCCTCAAGACGAAATCGTTAGAATCTCCAAATGGGCCAAGGAGCAAAATCCCGCAGTCAAGATGCACTGCGATGGCGCTCGAATCTGGCACGTCGCGGCTGAAAAAGAAATGCATTTGAAAGAGCTTTGTGATCCGTTTGACTCGGTCAGCCTGTGTCTGAGCAAAGGTCTCGGAGCTCCCATCGGCACTGTGCTTGTTGGAAACAGAGAATTCATTGAGCGCGCTAGGTGGTTCAGAAAGGTGTTTGGTGGAGGCATGAGACAGACAGGATCCCTAGCAGCTTGTGGAGCCTATGCACTCACACATAATTTCAAGCTCCTGCCTGGTGTTCACCAGCTTGCACAGAAACTTGCACAGGAGCTTACCAAGTTGGGTGTTGGTATAATCAGTGCTGAGACTTGTATGGTGAGATAGCTCATGATGATTATTCTGCGGACTTGATTGGATCTCATATACATGATAGGTGTTGTATAACCCATCCACCATTGGTCTTACCGTAGAGGAAATCACAGAAGCTGCAAAGAACTTCACTCCACCCATCTTGCTCGAGCCCGGATACACCCCTCGCTTTGTTTTGTACTATCAGACAGACCCCAAGGCTGTTGACGATCTCATTGAAGTTGTTCGACAACTCAGGGATCAGAAAGCAGTGCCTGAGGGCGCCAGAGCCCCTAAGCAACTTACTGACGCAGAGGCTTACCACTTAGTCTACCAGAACAGGCCTGCTGTCGCCTTCGACTGAGTTATCTTCATCGCTTCTTTAGTTTGAAATAGCACCTGTACCATACCACAGCCGAACGCACGCATTTTTTGTCATCGTAACTTGCGCAAATTTACATCAGTAGAATGTACGAATGCATGGAAAAGTGGCAAGCCTGTGGTATTATGTATGTAAGTTGCGCTTCGGATCTCGATACGTATTTATTGCACCACTCGAATGGAAAATCATTGCAGTCACTTGACGCTTGCGCCCCTCCATACGTTAAATGTGGCCATGATAGCCCGTCTTTTCCCGTGTTTAAGAAGCAGAGCATGTAACAATTTTAATCAAGAATTCGATTTTCATTCAAGACCTATTTAAGATTTGTATATCAAAGTAAATCAGCGTCATAAAACGTCCAGCATATAATGGCCTTGATTAAACTTCGAGGAGAGGGGGAGCGCACTCCAACTATAGCACAGAAAAGAATATTTCAATTTACGCAAAAAGAACCCAAAGGAAAGCGGTAACAAAATAAGATCGAAAGGAGAGAAGAGAGGTAAAATAGGGAAAGAGCGAGGGCGAGAGAGCACGCGTATTCAGGCAGCTATGCCATGTCTCACACGATATCACAGCTCTAGAAACGTCTCTGTTGTGGCTGTCCAGGGGGTATTTGGCCTTGATGCTGGGGAGGCGGTCCACGCTGCTGGAGCATACCAGGCTGAGGTTGCATAGGCATGCCTTGGGGTGGCATACCATTAGGCGGCATTCCTTGAGGCGGCATACCCTGAGGCGGCATACCATTAGGCGGCATACCTTGTGGAGGCATTCCCGCAGGAGGGCCAGGTCTCATCATTTGAGGCGGCATACCATTAGGTGGCAAGCTGCCCTGGCGGGGAGGCATGCCTTGAGGAGGCATACCTCGACCTGGACCGGGGGCGTATCCTTGAGGTGGAGGAGCGTAACCTTGGGGTGGGGGAGGCCCACCAGGGCCGTAGCCTCGAGGAGGACCATAATTCTGAGGCGGAACACCACCTCGCTGAGGGGGGGCGCCACGGCCAGCAGGAGGCATTTGTTGAGGTATACCATTTGGTCCATTTTGGGGCGGAGGACCATTGGGCGCAGGTGATGACGATCCACCCACACCTGGATCTCGGAGTGAAACAGGAGTCGGGCGACCAGCAGGGCCTGAGCCGTTTGAAATGGTGCTTGCAGCCGAAGAAGCAGGTGGTAGGGGGTTCTTGTCAGCAGCCTTGATGATTTCATCGCTGGATGCAAATCAATGAGTTGGAATCAAAATCATCAACTGACGTAATGCGCACTCAAGGAGATTAAGTGCTGCGCATAGGACAACCCATTCAACACAATCCTCGTTACCATCACCAAGCGTCTGCCACACGGCTTTCTCTTCCTCCGTCTTTCCGGTAATAGTAATCCTTGTTCCGCCTCCTCCGCCACCGCTAGTTGGCGAGTTTTTCTGTATCTTGCCGAACTCAATTCTTCGTGGAGGTATATTGTGACCTGCATAAGCAAAGTAGAACATACTCCAAAAGCCTGCATTCGGATTTGGCTTGGATATCTGGAACAGCGGCAGATCGGGGGAGTCGGGAGATGGAAGAGATAGCTTGTAAATCGGAGAGATGACACCCGTGTTCGTGATGGTCCACTTCAGGTTGCGGGAGGCCTCGCACCGTACGACTTTGGGTCCGGAGGAAGGTCCATGCCCTGGATCAGAGGCGGAGGCCTTGGCACCATTTGGCGCATTATTACGAGGTGGAAAAAGCTTAGCGACACAAAGATCGCCTTGGGGGGATGGTGTCAAAAGATAATTCTCGGTGTTCTGTCAATTGAGAACTGAGTATGGAAATAGCTTGCATTCTTATTAAGTGACATACAAAGTTGGTATGTAAATATGAGTAAAGAATGTTGGAGGGTTGGCCTAAATATACAAGAATGTATTAGCTACCGTCTAGCATGGATAATGTCAACGCCTTACCATGAGGGGTAACAATAAGGGTCGGAAGATGATTGGGTATCGGTGGATGCGTTGGTGATGTGTAGACAGAATAAATGGCTAGGCAGAAGTTCAAGCAAATTGTCTATATTCATTGCGAATGCACATACCTGCCATGAGATGACGATTCGAGTTGATGGTGGAAGACGAGAGAGTGTTTTGATGTCACGGTGGGTATGCTTGGGTCTGCTGCCCCCGTGATACCAACCGTCACCCTGCGTGATGTGTCACTGCTAATTATAGTGCCTTTAGGTATAAATCACGTGATATACTCTTAAGTGAAACAGACTATCGCATGCGAGCCATCGCTCCCAGGCTCAGTCTCGACTTGTTTGACTAGGCTTTCTGGAACAGAGGATTTTAAATGAGATCCGCGGCTGTGCTTGTGTGCCCAAGGCAGTAGCTGCAGCATTGATGCACAATCTGGAAACCGTTTCTTGGAACTTTCATATAAGGGAGTGTGACAGCATGTACGACGTGACAGCGCGTCGTTATCGATCCTGTCACGCGTGCGCCCCCGCTCAACGGAAGTACCGATCCTACGACTAGCAATCTCGACAACACTACCCTCCATCATGAAGGGCTTCAAGAAAACACTTGTGAGCCGATCCAAAGCTCGCGTGGTTCTTCCGTAGGCGCGCTATTGACCCGTGAATTAGACGGGAATCCGGAGGGATTCAAGCAAGAAAGATATCAAAGCTAACAATGCTCCCCCAGCCCAGCCAGCAGCAGCAGCGCCTCCACCGCCGCCAAAACCCGTGCCGTCTCCTGCACCCCAAAGCAGCCATGGAAGCTATCTCTCTTCTCAGTCTTCTAATCGCTCCTCATCACCTGCCTCTTCCGTGCCCGTGACGCCCGATCGCAGACAGCAAAATCAGACAGGCCAACTACCGACACCTCCCACCGTCGTTGTCACGCCAGACTCTGGTTCTGATAGTAATGGGTCGCTTGGATTTAACACGACGTCCTTGGGCTCTGGACCTAAAGCAGGCCAGACAAATCGTCTTCGGGCTGGCCTCAAAGACACAATGCCCGTTGTCGGCAAGCCTCCGCGAAAGCAACGGAGCAGCCGTTTTGTGGTAACTGAGAGGGTCGACATTGAGCCTCTTCCTCCTTTCTTGGGTGGGTAGATTTCTTTCTATGGCGATATGGTCGTCATGAACATTAATGCTTGTAGAGACTCCTCCGACGGAAAGGCCTCAATTGTTCATCAAGAAACTCCACCAGTGTCGCGTACTTTTTGACTTCAACGATGCCAGTGCAGAGTTGAGAGGCAAGCAGATTAAGGCACAGACTTTGCATGAGATGCTTGAGTATATCACAACACAGCGTGGCGTCATTACGGAATCTGTATACCCAGAGGTTGTTGGCATGGTATGCATAATTACTTTTTTTTTTTAATCTTAATATTAACTGATTTATTTTCAGTTTGCCACCAACCTGTTTCGATCTATACCTCCTCCGGTTAACCCCACTGGAGATGCCTTCGATCCGGAGGAAGATGAACCTGTGCTTGAACTCGCATGGCCCCATCTTCAAATTGTCTACGAATTTTTCCTACGTTTCGTGGAGAGCCCCGATTTCAACACAAATATGGCCAAACGCTACATTGATCAATCTTTCGTTTTGAATCTGCTGGAGCTTTTCGATTCCGAAGACCCCCGCGAGCGCGATTTTCTCAAAACAACGCTGCATCGAATCTACGGCAAGTTCCTCAATCTACGTGCCTTCATTCGCAGATCGATCAACAACGTCTTCTTCCACTTTGTCTACGAAACGGAGCGACACAATGGCATAGCCGAACTCCTTGAAATCCTGGGATCCATTATCAACGGCTTTGCATTGCCGTTGAAAGAGGAGCACAAGACATTCCTGACACGTGTACTTCTTCCGCTACACAAAGTTAAAAGCCTATCGCTATACCACCCCCAATTGGCGTACTGTGTCGTCCAGTTCTTGGAGAAAGATCCTTCCCTCGCAGAGGAGGTGATGCTCGGTCTTCTCAAGTTTTGGCCCAAGGTCAACTCGCCTAAAGAGGTCATGTTCCTTAACGAAGTGGAAGAGGTCTTGGACGTAACCGATCCCGTCGAATTCCAAAAGATACAAGTGCCTTTGTTCCAACAACTTGCACGATGCATCAACAGCCAGCATTTCCAAGTGGCAGAGCGCGCTCTTCTGTATTGGAACAACGAATATGTGGTCAACCTGATGAGCGATAACTTATCTATAATACTGCCCATCGTTTTCCCGGCGCTTTATAATAACTCTAGATCGCACTGGAACAGGTATGCTACCCTTTTATGATTTTCCGAGAGCTATCTCTGTAACGCGGTCGGACTCCCTCAGGACTATCCATGCCATGGTATACAATGCGCTGAAGTTGTTCATGGAAATCAATCCGGATCTGTTCGCAGAAACAATGCATGATTATAAACAACGAAAGATCGAGTACGCCTTGGATTGTCATCTGATAACGATCAGGCAGACTCATTTAGTTTGTATTATCAGGGAGCAACAACATGCGGTTCACAGATATCAAGCGTGGCAACGGATGCGAGACCAAGCCATGCACAATGCTCCAGGTGGCAAATTCCCTGAAGGGTTCAAGGAGATTGAACATCCGCCCCCACCGCCACCACCTGCTATTGATGATTCGGACATCATGGACTTATCCATGGAGCTGAGTGCAGTGTCCATTAATGATGTGCAAGGTGATTTTGATGAGAGTGGCATAGAAAGGGTACCAGCTGCGGACCCTGGCTTTGATGTGAGTGTTTACAGGCTGTTGATATCGTGAACGAATCGATTCTTATGTTCTAGACACAACTACCTAATGTTGGCGGTGAAGCGGCTGGGCTGAGCCACGGACCACATGTACGACGAAAGAGCGTGCTGCCTGGTAAGAACCTTTTAGTCATTACTCAGGGTATAGCGAATTAATCATATTTACAGTTGATCCTTCTGTGATTCGCGATTTGCAGGCGCATCGCAGTCTTGATGATACGCCTGCTCCACGACGCTAGATAATCCAAGTCGCAGGCGGCCTATGGACAATAGTTAATTGCTAAATTTTCACTCACTATCATTGATCGCACCATGTAGTCGAAACGGCACGCCCCTTCAGCTCGCACGAGCTTTGTTATTGCATGAGTCGTTAGTGCTATTTCTTTTTAAAGTTCACCGGATTTGTAAATAGTAATATCATATTTCTTTGATCGTAACTACTTGGATTATGGCAAATGCAAATGAGTGATGAAGATTGATGAATGCTACAAGGGTCCCCAAAGACCTCAACATGCACTTGCACGGTCCGACTAGCACATTCTCGTTCACTCTGGCACATGGTGTGGCTGTGCATAGCCAGGGAAGACGCTTACGTCATCCCTGGAAGGTGTGGGAACACCCTCGAACCGGTACAGAACGTCCTGGAACATCTCAGAAATCCTGGAATCCATGTCGTATAAAATCTCGCTCGCCGAGAGCGATTTGTTCTCCATCATCTATATCTTTTACATCCCTCTCTTCTCCTACACTAGGTAGGTCTTGGTCTACTCGGCACAAATTCCATCTGCAGCCCCCAACTAATATCTTTCATAGACTTTTCATCTCTTAACTTTTCTCTCTCGCGATATGTCTTCCTCAAAAGCCATCGGTATCGATCTCGGCACCACATACTCGTAAGTTTTGTACCAAGTAATGTTGATGAGTTAAATTTCTAACTATTACCCTTTTCTAGATGTGTCGGTGTCTGGCAGAACGATCGTGTTGAGATCATCGCCAACGATCAGGGTAACCGTACAACACCCTCGTACGTCTCGTTCTCCGACAGCGAGCGTCTCATTGGCGATGCCGCCAAAAACCAGGTCGCCATGAACCCCGTCAACACGTAAGTTCCTTGATCTTGATCATCCGATATTCGATGAAATCTAACGTTATGTACAGTGTTTTCGATGCTAAGCGTCTGATTGGCCGCAAATTCGAAGATGCTGAGGTTCAGTCCGACATCAAACACTTCCCCTTCAAGGTTGTCAACAAGGGCAGCAAGCCTTACATTCAGGTCACCTATCGTGGTGAAGATAAGACCTTCGTAAGTCGATACTTGAAATTTTGTCGCGTACCTTGACATCATGCTTATATAATATGACGTACAGTCACCTGAAGAAATTTCCTCGATGGTGCTTCTCAAGATGAAGGAGACTGCTGAGGCCTACCTTGGCTCGACCGTCCAGAATGCCGTTGTCACTGTTCCCGCCTATTTCAATGACTCGCAACGTCAGGCTACCAAGGATGCTGGTACCATCTCTGGTCTCAACGTCCTCCGTATCATCAACGAGCCCACTGCTGCCGCCATCGCCTACGGTCTCGATAAGAAGGTAGCTGGCGAGAGGAACGTCCTCATCTTCGATCTTGGTGGAGGAACCTTCGATGTCTCTCTTCTCACCATTGAGGAGGGTATCTTCGAAGTCAAGGCAACTGCCGGCGACACCCATTTGGGTGGTGAGGACTTCGATAACCGTCTCGTGAACCACTTTGTCCAGGAGTTCAAGCGCAAGAACAAGAAGGGTGAGCTTATATCAGCTTAATCGTTATCAGATCAAGTCTTCTAATCAATCTCATTAGACTTGTCCTCCAATGCCCGCGCTCTCCGTCGTCTGCGTACTGCTTGCGAGCGTGCCAAGCGCACGCTCTCGTCTGCCACCCAGACCTCGATCGAAATCGACTCCCTCTACGAGGGTATCGATTTCTACACCTCGCTCACCCGTGCACGTTTCGAGGAGTTGTGCCAGGATCTCTTCCGTAGCACTCTTGAGCCAGTCGAGAAGGTCCTCCGTGACGCCAAGATCGACAAGTCCAATGTTCACGAGATTGTCCTTGTTGGTGGTTCGACTCGTATCCCTCGTATCGTTAAGCTCGTCTCGGACTTCTTCAATGGCAAGGAGCCCAATAAGAGCATCAACCCTGATGAGGCCGTCGCCTACGGTGCTGCCGTCCAGGCTGCCATCCTCTCGGGTGATACCTCTGAGAAGACTCAGGACCTCCTCCTCCTTGATGTCGCTCCTTTGTCGCTCGGTATCGAGACTGCTGGTGGTGTCATGACTGCTCTGATCAAGCGTAACACCACCGTACCCACCAAGAAGTCCGAGATTTTCTCGACCTACTCCGACAACCAGCCTGGTGTGCTCATCCAGGTCTATGAGGGTGAGCGTGCTCGCACTAAGGACAACAACATCCTCGGCAAGTTCGAACTCTCCGGGATTCCTCCCGCGCCCCGTGGTGTTCCTCAGATTGAGGTTACCTTTGATATTGATGCCAACGGTATCCTGAACGTCTCTGCCTCTGACAAGAGTTCTGGCAAGTCGAACCGCATCACCATCACCAACGACAAGGGCCGTCTGTCGAAGGAGGAGATCGAGCGCATGGTCTCCGAGGCTGAGAAGTACAAGGGTGAGTTAATCTCAATCTGCTGTTGACAATCGCCAATGTCGATACTGATTCTACTTTTCTTATAGCTGAGGATGAGGCTGCTGCTGCCCGCATCACCGCCAAGAACGGCCTCGAGTCGTACGCATACAACCTCCGCAACACCCTCACTGACGAGAAGCTCGCTGACAAGTTCGACTCGGCTGACAAGTCCAAGTTGGAGTCTGCTGTCAACGAGGCCATCTCGTGGCTCGACAGCTCGCAAGAGGCCTCTAAGGAGGAGTACGAGGAGAAGCAGAAGGAGCTCGAGGCTGTTGCCAACCCGATCATGCAGAAGCTCTACGCTGGCGCCGGCGGTGCTCCTGGCGGCTTCCCCGGTGGTGCTCCTGGCGGCTTCCCTGGTGGTGCACCAGGCGATTTCCCTGGTGCAGGCGCAGAGGAGGGACCTAGCGTCGAGGAGGTCGACTAAATGCACAGCCCCTTTGTGATTGTTTAGTATCTCTTCTAATACTTCGTTGTGTTGTACAACCGTCTTTTCTCATGCTTTTGTACTTGTCTCTTTGGCATTTTTTGTTGCATTTTTCTTTTTCTCTTACGATTGGACGCAAATTTTACGATTAATAGCATCATAAATTGTACGTTACGCAATTTCCGTTACATACTACAATGCTACGTCATTTCAACGGAAAAAGAGAGATTATAAGTTACGTGGGAACAAGACGAGAAAACATAAAATTCGTAATGTATTAAGGGAGGAAGCGCTAGACCTCTTATAGTGAAGAGGACAAATCTGACAGATGAGGCCAAGTGATAATTCATTTAAATGGTCAAGGCGATTAAAGAGACGGGTCTGGTACAGGAAAAACGAAAGAAACGAAAAGGGTGGAGGAAAAATTTAGTTGGTATAGTCGGAGCCTGTACGGTAAAGAAACAAAAGAACAACGCAAGAAAAATCGAATCAAGAATAAAGACGGAAGATAGAGGATCAGGAGGAAAGCAGAAAAGAAAAGGAAAAAATAATTCACGAATAATATTTCACGTTTTAAGAAAAAAGTGAATATGAATAACGAATGGTGACCAGCCATGGAACGATGAGAACGCTTTTGATGAAAGGGAAAAGAGGAATGGGACGGAAAAATGCGGCTAGCAAGTATTCGTACACGCAAAAGGGAGTAGCAGGTTAACTAGCCCGACTTCTGTATCACTGTAGGACGAGCGAGCGAACACTCTCGCCCTAATTCCTTACAAAGGACTATACCCTTGTCCCATGTACGAATGCCTGAACACGACATTTGAACCGACCGTGTCCACCCCCGTACTACCCACTGGCCTCGCCGTTGAGACAGCACAGGAAGGAGGCTGGAATCGATACATCGTAGTCGGCATCTCTGACAGACCATGCAATCCAGGATGACCGCCATAGAACGTATCCGCCATGCTGTCATCGTTGACGAACATACTTCGAGCACCACCGTCAGCAGCAGCAGCAGCAGCAGCACCGACACCATTCTGTCCACCGAAGCCGGCGCCGCCGTCACCATCATTACCAAAACCAAAATCAGATACACCGGCAGCACCGAAATGGACGGCCGAGTTGAGAAAGTTGCTCATGCTAAAGTCCATGACGGGCTCCTCGGCCCTGTGCTGGACCGAGAACTCGTCGCTACTCGTGGGTGAGCTGGTCATGTATATCGGCTGCTCCTCGGTCTGGGAGATGTCGGGCCAGTTGACGGCGATGATGGAGCTGTCGATGAACATGTCTATGCTATTGCCTATCGTGGTGGTGGTGGTAGTGGTGTTATCATTAGTGTCGCTACCATTCTGGAACGGTTGGAGATGGGGCAAGATAGGCAGTGAAGCTGGTGGCGCTAGCATGGCGCCGGTATGATTGTCGCTGTTGCTGTGGCCCGAAAGACCACCGTTGGAGGCAGGACCAACAGGGAAAGACGATTCCGGAGCCGCGGTAGTTGTGGTGTTATCGGTGCTGCGGTACTTTTGGAGTAGTGACCACAGCATGCGAGCGTACAGAGCCGGAGCGTGACGTTTGTCGAGGGCTACACGCCCGGAGCACAGTATACCGATGAGCCTATCCACGCTTTCAATGATCTCAACCTTTTGTGTGTCTGTTAGGAGACGAGAGAGACGCGGGCGCAGGAGCTGTATGATAATGGCATAAGTCAGCATTGCGTTGAGAGATGTGTGTGGCACAGGGACAGAGTGATGATAGGCAGCAAAGTCGACTTGATTACTTACGTTGAGTAGGAACGCCGCTGCAAACGAGACGTAGAGGAAATGAGCAGACATGGACCACTGCAAGAAACCGGAGTTGAACAGGTCGTTCATCATGATCGACACGACGTTGTGCGCGACCGATATAGACTAGGACGTATAAAAAAAAAAAACAAGTTAAATGAGATGGCCGATCTGACAATGGCGGCGGTACAGCGTGCGCATACCTTTTGCACAATATACGAGTCCCGTGTCAGGCCGCCTTTGGTTTTTGTGGCAGGCTGGAAGCCAGATGATAAAACGACAAGGCGCAAGTAAGATGTGATCCTACACGAACGGTCATCCAAGATCAATCGACTGAAATAAAAACAAATGAAAGATAGAACGGGTAAGCTTACAATTCGGTCAGCTTTTGACGGTATTGGCAAATAGATCTACTTTCTTCATTCAAGTTGAGAAAAGAGCCTGAGTCAGACATACGATACAAGTGCATAAAACAGAAATAAAAATGAAACCTTCTGGAATTGGTGTCTCTGCAAACCTTTGCAGCCATGCCTCGATAACGGCAGAGAGCTTCTTGTCGTAAGCTACAACGATGTGGGGCATCTCATGTATCTAACAAAGTTAATTATGATTAGAATAGATATAAATGTTTTGATCTGGACTCCTACTTGCCTTTGACTCGTCTTTGTTATTAGCCGTGGCAGCGCGGAACTCAGTCATGACCGACAAAAGTTCGATATAAGTACCTATTTACGCCCCAAAAGAACAAAAAGTTACCATGGATGATAACAAATAAAAATTGTTTATAAGAATATACTTACACAGATGCAGGTCATACGGCAACTGATTCGGTGATGTTTTGTACCACGTCCGGCACAGGTCAACGGGAGGATCCCGCGGCATAGACGGTTTCCCGAACTGTATCGCATAGCTTGCATCGACGCTATGTGTGTATGCAAATGTGTTAAGTGTATGAATACAAGACGTGTATAAGAGAAGAATGTATGCACCAAAAGACATTGAACCATGTCCTCGTTCGGTTCAGACGTTCTTTCTCGTCGGGTATGTCCGATACTTCGTCCAACTTCAATTCCATTGCCAGTCTATGTCCATCAAAGTTTATATATTATTTATTATGAAAGCAAAAATTAGAAGAAACACTGACTGAATAGCCAAACCCATGAGTTCCCAGGACTTATCCTCCGCCCACCTCCGCTGCGGCACAGGATAGACGGCCATGAGAAGGTACGCCTGGCAGGTGTAGATGTCCTTGAGACCGTATGTCATCGCCTGCTTCACCTCGAACACGGCGAACTTCATTGCGAGGGGGTATAAATTTGCATTGGCGGTGTAGTGTCGGGAGGCGGTGGCGCATACTGTTAGTTTAAGCGATTAGTGGTGGTGGCGGTGGTGGCGATTGGTTATTGTTGTTATTGGTCAAGGTTGAGATTGATGCGAATGATGATCATGGAGGTAGTGGAGATAATTATTTCGATGACAGTAACAGTGGTGATAGTGGTGATGGTAGTGAGACAGCCATAAGCTATGAACGATGCATGCATATACTCACTGACGGTAAAGAGAAAGTGGGACTGGCGCCGTAGGGTTTCGGGTGTGTGCAGTCTGGGATCGAGGATGGAGAAGAAAGGCTGGATAGAAAATAATAAAAGAGGGTGTGTGAATTAATCATGTGGCTTGATTTACGAAGCATATAGCATACATTGATCCTTGTAAAGTATCTGCGTCATGCAACCAACTAGTTATGGAGAATTCGTCACGACATATAGACAGAGGTTTTGCTTACAGCCTGAACAACTCATCAATAACCTCATTCGACAAATGGGTATTGTTGAGAAACTCGGGGTCACCGAAGGAGCGACTGCCATGATGACCTGCACATATATGATAAACTCATCAATGTTGGGTTTCTTGAGAAATAATAAATGATGACAGGAAAACCTACCATTCGAACGGTTAACATCTGATTCGCCGTTTAAAGACGGTATTATGGGATTAAATCCGATTGGAGACACTAGTCCAAGATGTCAGAGACATGTCATTGGAATAAGGTAAAGGCCCGAGAGAGAAAGAATATAGAACAGATGGCCAGGCGCCCATGACTAAACAAGACTCACGTCCATCCCCACAGTAACAGAGTAAGTTCGGCGCTGGACCTAGGAACCCACAGATCTCTTGGCTGATCTTTTGCCTCTCGATCATGTTGAGTATCTCCTCGATTTTTCGATCCTTTTCGTTCGACTTGGTTATTAAATCAGACTGTGAACTGGAGGAGTCCAAGGACGAGTATTATCGCATGTGTGTTAGGTATATATGTATATAACAAGTAGTATGGGGAGTGCTGCTTACGGAGCGGGGGACCGTTGCTTACGATAGCGTGGGGTGCAGTCGATTTTGTTTTTACGGCAGCGCCTGCAGGCCTTTTCTCCAGGATCGTACTGGCATCCAACCTAGAGAGGGATAAGGATACATGTCTTGCTAGCGGGGCAGATGATGCTAATTTACCTTGTGCCGTTTGCATTCGACACAAGCATATGTTCTATAACCAGTCAATATCCGGAGGAGGAGGGGGGGATGGGGGATTGCAGGCGAGACAACTGGTAGACTGACATGGATGGGCCATTGGAGTTCCTCCTCCTGGAACTCGACGACAAGTCAGGCATGGATATCAAGGTTTGATAGAGGGTAGAATGTGGAAGTGTATTCAATTGCGACTCGCAGATGAGTAGGATGACTATGCAGGTGTAGAGTGTATGATTACAGCAACACCAATTATGCTCCCGGACCGGGAGAAGCGACGCGTAGCACCTGGTGGGATTCGCTAGCTGTGTGTGTATAGCTGTGGAGGGCCTAGGAAAGTACTAGGCAGTGACCGGGAGAGCCAAGAGAGACAGAACCGAGGCTGACGAGGACAAAGTCGGCAGAGGAACGAGGATGAGAAGGAAAGTAGCCATCGGAGGACTTTTAAGCAAGAGGACTGGATGGATTATGCCCGGCTCAGGCTTAGGCCGTTAGGCGGCCGAGGAAGATAATGTTGGATGCAGCAATGATACTATGTTCTAATTCCTACATTCACTGCTTTGTTTACTTGTTGGCCATCTCCTTCATTTGTATCATTATTGCTACTGACACAGATACAGATACCATCGGCGCCGGCTGGTGGATTCAGATAGGCAATGAGCATTGAGTGCTGAGCCCCAAGATCATGGGACATTTGCTTGTTGCCTGCAGCAGTGTCTTATCCAACCTTAACTCTGCCACTGTGCATGAAAAAGAAATGCCTGTGCCGCTGCTGGAGCTGCTATTCTCGTCGACCGGGATGATGGATGGTGCGCACAGCCCAAAACTGGACCGCCACCCCAAGGCGTCCCCCTCCTGCAGTGCGTCATAACTATTTCATGACTGAAGAGCATGAACCCGTTCGGTACACAACGCCCCGGACGGACATCATCATCTAGGCCTGATTAGAAGAGCATGTCAATGTACAACCTCCTTGCCCCTGGTGATGGTATTCATCATAATACGATGGCATCCTTTTCTGGCAATTTGTATCGTACATCACTCCTGAATGCCTTGGCTAATTCTCTTTGCACCCCTACAATGTTCAAGATCGTGGGCGTGTCGCCCGGTCGATCTTGACAGCTGCGAAAGACAGGCTTGGTACGCCTCTGAGAAAGATCAACAAATAGTACTATTATGGTCTAGTACTAGTAACGAAGCTTTGAAGCTAGGTTTCTACGCGACCTATTTTCTGCCGCATGGTGTCATTCAGGCACGCTTTCGACGCAGATGTGGAGAGAGAGGACTGTCGAGAATAGATTCGGTAACCACAATTTGATGCCTAGTTACCAGACCAGACGTTACAGTTAGATGCCCATCACCAATATCATGTCCGTCTCCCCTTCAAGTGCCATGGTCAAAACGAAGCAAGTTCGCCGGGACGGTGGATTGATGGGATAATAAATTGATGTGGCCATGATATGCGCAAGCTGTAAAAAGGAGGCAATCCGGTCTGATTAGCTGCGGCACTGCTGTTTGCTTATGTTCGACCATAATAAGAATAATACCTAGACCATCCATGCCTCCATCCACCACGCCGGACCTTGACTCCTTCCGTCGTCGGTCTATTTTCTACACCGCCGCCCAGCAGTACACTGGCAGCTTGGCTCCTTTGATAGCCTGAGCAAATTATCATATGCTCGAACATTATTATCATGCACCCAGTCTTGCTATTGTCAAGCCAATGAGATGGCGTCGAATCACTATGAAAAGTCGTAAGAAACTACCGGCACAGTGTACC
Source organism: Agroathelia rolfsii (assembly GCA_018343915.1). Classification (NCBI taxonomy): domain Eukaryota; kingdom Fungi; phylum Basidiomycota; class Agaricomycetes; order Amylocorticiales; family Amylocorticiaceae; genus Agroathelia; species Agroathelia rolfsii. Next base: position 1,646,188 of record JABRWF010000007.1, on the reverse strand, counting down.
GATCCTGGGCCATGATATTTGCTTCCGGTAGCAGTACTGCTGTGGCTTATCATCATAACCACTTAGGCTGTACTACACTACTACTACCAGTACTAGTACTGGGACTTCGTCGGTAATATCACCTACCGCATACTGGCACTGCTACAACTGGTTCTGGCCCCAAATATTTTTAATCACAAATCGTATATCCCGAATCATATCAGCCACCAACATAGCTCGACAACTCCGACCTCAATGAGCAATGGGGATCATCTGAAGCGGCCTGACACTCATCTAATCAAGTTGGTTACCCATTGATTTACTGGTATCAGACTAAGCCGGTCGACATCTGTTCCCTTCCAATGTAGGGCTGTCTATGACAGGCTCTATCACTCTGGCACAACCCTCTCAAGGATCAAAGACAATGTGCTGGGTGGCCGGTTTCTCAATCAAACCCAGAACCAGAGCCAGAATGTGATTGCGGTTCCAGGCCGTAGCATCGTCTGGAAAGTACGTCCCTCATTTTCAGTCGATGGTCGATTTTCTTTATTTAGTAGTATTACCCTAATGGCACGTCACTCCTAGACATTTCTATTGAACACGGAGCCTCTAAAGCCCGAGGAATTCTCACCACTAGAATCGATTCGCAGGTTCGTATCAGCGGTGCATACTTTCTTTGTGTCTATATTTGCTCTCGGTAATCATTTACTTATGGTTTATTACGCCACCACGTTTGATAATTAGTGCAAGGCATGCGTATCGAGAAGCGATGCTAGACAAGATGCGTGCGCCTGATGGGAGCTACGAAGAACACTTTGTTGTTCCCGGGTCATATGAGGCTCCTGCTAGAGAGTCATATCGGCAGCCATCATCGCGCGATCTTGTCACGAATAATCCGCTCAGTCTGGATATTCAGGTGAGTCGGTCGCTGCGTCGCAGATCCTGTGTATATACTGTTACCGATATACTGGTATTCATCATGCATCGCTTTGTGTTTGTGCTGCATAGAACCCATGGACAGATTGGTTTACAGCTCTAGAACTTCGCAAGACGATTCTCCAGGATGTAGAACGCACGTATGAGCCATTTCTATCCCTCCTTTTGAAAACAGCGCTAACGTCCCCGCTTTCGAATCACTACCACAGCTTTCCGGACATTGACTATTTCCGTCATTCCGGCGTACAATACCAGCTGACCAACATCCTGTATCTCTACTCCATCATGCACGCGCACATCGGCTATCGCCAGGGGATGCACGAGCTCCTCGCCCCGATCTACTACGCCGTGGACTATGATTCTGTTTCGGCGGCACCGAGAGAAGATGGGAACGATAACGATGGCGGTAATCGCACGTATCTAAATCGAGAAAGTATAGAAGACTATTCGGATGACGCTAGGGATTTCCTGGAGATGTGCGATCGCGCTTGGGTGTCGGCAGATGCGTACGCTCTCTTTGATGCCGTGATGGCTGGTGCAGGGAGGTGGTATGAGTGGCGTGAGAACCCAGCAGCAGCATCGACATTTACTGGTGCTGGAGGAGGAGCAGCCGGAGGATCCATCTCCTCGTCCTCCGCATCTACGCCTATCTCGTCGGCGTTTGCGAGCCATGTCAATATGAACGTCGCAGAGGGGCAGGTCAACCCGACAAAATATGTGGCACCCATTGTGCAGACTTGCGGACAGATTCAGTCGACATTCCTTAAGAGCGTCGATCCGGTCCTGGCGCATGCGCTGCAAAGGTCAGGGATCGAGCCGCAGATATATGGAATGTAAGGGGCTTTTATTTGTTTCCTGGTGTTAATGAATGCTTACAGCTTAGGCTTTGATCAATAAATAAATACAGACGCTGGTTAAGGTTACTGTTTACTCGCGAGTTTCCTCTCGCCGATGCCATGTTGCTCTGGGATGGGCTGTTCGCCTGTGATACATCACTCGATCTCGTACCTTGGATATGTGTAGCGATGTTGGTTCGTATCAGGAATCAATGTGAGCTTTCTTCATTCCTTTCCCCTTCAGAAGTACCTTTCAGTTTATTCAAGGTGCCCCCCCCCCCCTCTACAGTAATACACGGTGATTACAGCGCCAAGCTTACCTGCCTCTTACACTATCCGCCTCTTCCCGGCACATCACATGAAAGCGACAGCGACAGCGAGAACGGGGGGAAAGACAAAGACGATGGCTTGCTCCCGTACCACATCACGCTCCTCCTTCGCCAGGCGCTGGCCTTTCAGATGGCACCCACGCCGTCTACCGGCAGCTCAATCGTCTCGGAGAATAGAAACATGCTTGGGATTCCGCTTGAGGTTGCTGCGCCCGCCTCGTCAGGCGCTGCTTCTTTGGGAGGTCCTGGGAGGCAGTCCCCCCATCCCCATCAGCATCATCAACAACAACAAAGGCCAGACCCTGCGCGGAGATTACATCTTGGCTCTGCCAGTTCTGTTACTACCCCTGAGGGACGGGCACTTATGCTCGAGTCAGGTGGTGGTGCATCACACGCGCGCAACCAGTCGTCGGCGAGTATACCGGAAATGCTCGCCCGTGGGCTGCTCGACAGGGGTGAAAGTCTCGGGATTAACAAGACCGTTATGAGTGCATATTCAGAGTTCAAGGTGAAACTTTGTTTATATATTGATAACATCATTTGTGTATAGCTAACTATGAAACTATTACGTCTCCATTTCTATTACCCAGAAAAATTTCCCAGACTTGGCGTCTTCTCTCGTCAGGTCGCCAACACCTTCCGATACACTTTCGTCGTTCCCCTTATCGGTGGAGCGCCCGATCGAGGAGCACCCGCCGTGGGAGCCTAGACCGCGTCTAGAAGTCGAGAGTGAGTTGGCAGAACTGCGCAAGCGGGACCGGTTACTTGGCCAATCTGTCAGTCGGATTGTGGACGTTTTGTTGTTGCAAGACAGTACTGCGGCTGCGGCTGCTGCTGCTGACACGAGGAATGGCCGTGATGATGGGGAGTCAACACGGCGTCAAAGGGAGTTGCAGGAGCGCAAGAGGGAGGCACTGGAGAACTTGGCGTATGTTCGTGATCTGCTGATGGGTGGGCAGGTGGGCGAAACTGATGAAGAGAGATTGTTTGGGGAGGAGGAGGCGAGAAGGAGGAAGAGGGAAAGGCAGAAACAGCAGCAGAGCACTGGCGCTTCATCTGAATTCAAGTCGACAACAAGTCGATCTACGGTCGAGGCTCCTTCAATACCTAAACCATCTGCCAGTGTTACCAGCGCACCTCATCATAGTACTTCGTTCCCACGCAAAATGACGTCGCATCCGTTATCGCCTGGACCTACAGCGGGGACTAATGCTAATGCACCCCGCCATTCGTCGAGCTCGGGCGGTGGTATGACCCCCACTGAGCAGTCCCCTTGGCAGCAAACAGATCGTGATAGGCCACCTTTATCAACGTCTTCTTCCTCATCCAAGCTCCGCGACATGGCACCGTGGAACCGCACACCGTCGAATTTCGGTACTAATGACCAGGGTAGCACGGTTGTGCCTATGGCGCTGCCCCAATTACCGCCACGAACTTCATCTACACTTCATACTACTAGCACCACGCACCGACCACCTGCTGCTGGTACACGGACAAGTTCCTCTGCGGCCGGTAATAACAGCCTAAAGAAGAAGACCGATCAACCTCCACCGGTTCAGCAAGACCCGCTGGGTGTACTCTGAGTTAGCTGGGTACGATAATGATGCTTTGCTGACAGGGAGGAGAGAGGAATATTTTTTTTGCATTATTAGCTGCTGGATGTCATATACCATACTGTACACGATCCTAACTGACGAGTAACATGCCCATCGAGAGAGGGGGTGGAGAAAGAGTCATGTGATAACACCCAGCAGCCAATGGGAGTGTGTGGAATTTGCTATAGCCGGGCGGCGGCGGTAAATGTCGGATGATAGAGAGGCGTGAGCGCATCGAAAGCAACTCTCTTGCTCGATTTCGCCGCGTACATCTTGCACGGCCCATTCGCTGTCTTTGCTTACCACCACCACCACCTCTCCTTACCATTCATTCTTCAATGCTGAGCAAATCTGTGCCCCGCGCGATCTTGCGTGCCCAGCAGCGTGCATTCTCCAGCTCGGCGCCCACACGCAAGGTCGTCGCTACGAACCCCGTCAAGGCGGAGGAGGTCAAGGTACAGTAGTGCAGCACAGGGAATTATCAGCCGGGCAAGTACGGCTGCTCACATGCGCTTTATATTAGTCTTGGTCTTCAGGAAAATACCCTCTTATCGAGCACGAATATGATGCCGTCGTTGTGTAAGTATCCGAGTCGTGTGTGTGTGCGCGCGGTAATGTTATGATCTCAGTTTGCTTACTGGGTACTATTACTTAGTGGTGCCGGTGGTGCTGGTCTGAGAGCTGCATTCGGTCTCGCAGAGTCTGGTCTCAAGACGGCCTGCATTACGAAGCTTTTCCCCACAAGAAGTCACACCGTCGCAGCACAGGTTTGTGGTCTTGCTTCATTTGATAATGCGTCGACCGGGTGAATTAATTCTGTGTAAACGTAGGGTGGTATCAACGCTGCTCTTGGAGTAAGTTCTCATGCTAGAACATAGAAATGCCGTTCCTTACAGTCTATTACATGACTATTATAGAACATGACGGAGGACGACTGGAGATGGCACATGTATGACACGGTATGTATCAACGGTCATTCTACTATGGCATCAACTTATATGGTTGGCCTTCTAGGTGAAAGGCTCCGACTGGCTCGGTGACCAGGACGCAATCCACTACATGTGCCGTGAGGCACCCAACACTGTATACGAGGTACCTATTTTTCCCCCACCAGTCTGTATTCAAATTACATCACTCAACCCGCATAGCTCGAGCACTTCGGTGTTCCTTTCTCGCGAACCAAAGAGGGCAAGATTTACCAGCGTGCATTCGGTGGTCAATCGCTCAAGTACGGTAAGGGTGGACAGGCTTACCGCTGCGCCGCCGCCGCCGACCGTACCGGCCATGCCCTCCTCCACACTCTCTACGGCCAATCCCTGCGCCACAACACCAACTTCTTCATCGAGTACTTTGCGCTTGATCTCATCATGCAGGACGGCGAGTGTGTCGGCGTTATCGCCTTGAACATGGAGGACGGCACCCTCCACCGCTTCCGCGCACATAACACGGTGCTCGCGACTGGTGGTTACGGACGTGCCTACTTCAGCTGCACGAGCGCGCACACTTGTACTGGTGACGGTAACGCTATGGTTACCCGTGCCGGCTTGCCCCTTCAGGATCTGGAGTTCGTCCAGTTCCACCCAACTGGTATCTACGGTGCTGGCTGTTTGATCACCGAAGGTTAGTGTGACTATTGCGCTTCTCTTTCCCCTTATGATTGCGTGAATAGACGCTCAATTTATCTTATTCAGGCTCTCGTGGCGAGGGAGGTTACCTTCTCAACTCGGAAGGGCAGCGCTTCATGGAGAACTATGCCCCCACGGCGAAAGATCTTGCCTCTCGTGATGTCGTCTCGCGTAGCATGACCATTGAAATCCGTGAAGGCCGTGGTGTCGGCCCCGAGAAGGATCATATTTATCTGCAGCTCAGCCATCTGCCTGCCTCGGTCCTCCACGAGCGTTTGCCTGGTATCTCCGAGACTGCCGCCATCTTCGCCGGTGTTGATGTCACCAAGCAGCCTATCCCCGTCTTGCCCACTGTCCACTATAATAGTGAGTGTACACGTTTTCTCATGCGGGTATGTAGTGTTCTAACCACATTTGGCAGTGGGTGGTATCCCCACCAAATACACCGGACAGGTCATCACCCTTGACAAGGTATGCCTATTGATGATTAGCACTCGTCCCTTCTTCTATTTCTCTGGTACTGATGATAACGATGATCTTCCTTTTCCCAGGACGGCAAGGATAAGGTTGTTCCCGGTCTCTACGCCGCGGGTGAAGCCGCTTGTGTTTCAGTCCACGGAGCCAATCGTCTTGGAGCCAACTCTCTTCTTGATATTGTCGTCTTTGGTCGTGCCTGTGCGCACCACATTTCAGAGAACTCTACCCCCAACAAGCCCCACAAGGCGATCCCCGAAGAGGCTGGCTTGGAGAGCGTCGAGTTCTTGGACAAGATCAGGTGAGTGGTCGTGATAGTTTCTTAAAGCTTGAGCTCCTTCAGTTTATTGACCGACCTTTCAATCTTTTTTCTTCTGACAGGAATTCCTCTGGCCCCAAGCCCACGTCACAGATCCGCTTGGATATGCAGAAGGCTATGCAGTCTGATGCTGCTGTTTTCCGGTTAGTTTGGCTCCCTTTTGGTTCTGTGCCACGAACTGATCAAGAGCATATTTTCTCTAACCCCTTTTTTCTTAATTGATAGTACTCAAGAGTCCCTTGACCAGGGTGTTGAGAAGATCACCGAAATCTACAAGAGCTTCGATCAGGTTGGCATCAAGGACAGGAGCATGATCTGGAACTCGTGCGTATATTGTTTGTTTTGGATTGAAAGGGCAATTGTCCTTACATAGACAATGATACTCTCTTTAGTGACTTGGTTGAGACTCTTGAGCTCCGCAACTTGCTCCAGAACGCCGTCCAGACCGTCGTTTCTGCCGCCGCTCGCAAGGAGTCTCGTGGTGCGCACGCCCGTGAGGACTTCCCTGAGGTACGAGGATAAAAAAAACATTTTTTTCCCTATTTCTAATCAACCCTTCAATAGCGTGATGACGAGAACTGGATGAAGCACTCTTTGACCTTCCAGCATGATGCTACGTCGCCCAATGTCGATCTCACCTACCGTGGTGTCATCTCCAACACGCTCGACGAGAACGAGTGCAAGGCGGTGCCTCCCTTCAAGCGTACCTACTAAACGGCTACGCATACCCCAATCACTAGAGAGGCGCGGTGAGGTGTTGGTTGTACATGTATGACAAAAATCAAGATAGAGAAGTTGTCACCGTAGCTTTTTTTTTCTTACCCTTCTCTTTTCTTTTTTTATTATGGCTCCTTGAGTCGGCTAGTACCGATTGGATTGGTGTTGCATCCATGTAACTAGCTATCTATTGGTCGACGCACAAAAATGAATCACTTGGATGCCATAATTCGCGCGACTTGGGTTTGGATGTGTGTGCTTAAGGTGTGAATCCATAGCAAGTGCATCTGCAACTAAGTTGACTCGATGCGCGCAGGGGGTTTAAGGCATACAGATGCCATATTTGCTCTCAACGTTTCTGCATGTATGCTATTAATCGTAGGGCGCCGGCCAAAGTTACTTATACAATCCTGGCGTCGTGGGACGTCTTTATCTGAGACTTCAACTCCAGTTGGTAATGCAAATAGTAGTATTAACAGACAAAAGAAAACAAAAACCTATCGATACCCGCAGCCAGTACATATCATATGCACTCAAATTCAAGAAAAAATATCCCTTTTCCCTTAGTAGATCGGACCGTCGAGGTCCATGCGGTTAAACCGCGTCAAGGGGAAATACCTCGCGCGCACGGGACGCCCACCAAAGAACCGGCCGTCGAGCTCTCTGACCGTCTTCCACGCGCCCGCGGGGCCGGCGAAGAGCACAAAGATCCGCACGGCTTCGTCGGGGTCTGCAGGGGGTGGGTGGACCAAGTGGACGACAACACGCTGAACGGTGCCGTTCTTGGAGCATTCGTCACCTGAGAAGAGAGAAGAAAAGACATTAGTATTACAAGTTCTCCTACTATGCAAAGAGCAAAAAAAAAAAAAAAAAAAAAAAAAAAAAAAAAAAAAGACATACCTATCTCCTCTCGAAGATCCTCGTCATCTACATCCTCTGGCCCAACCATGTTCGTCAACATTACAACCGTACTAGGCTCTCCGAATCGCTCGCGGTCCTCGCGCGCCTTAATATCTTCATTGTTATTGACAATTTTTCCCATCTTAGAGCCCATGCCCGGTGGCCCAGCGCCTTTTTTATGACCTTTGGCACTACCACTGCCTGCCCCTTTGCCCGAGGAAACTTGCTCCATCGCAAGCGCGTTAATGATGCCACTGCCATCAGCACCCAGACCTTGGCCTTCCTTGTGACCCCATTTGGCCATCAGACGGGCTGCAAAACCAGCTGGATCAGGTCTGACCGAGATTACGAAAAAGAAAAGCGAGTGTAAGTGAAATGAGAACGACATAGGAAGTGTTGACCATTGCGTTACCTCTTATCTCTCACGGGTTCTTCCGGCTCCGGCTGAAGCTCTAGCTCTGGAGCAGGGGGAGCCGTTCCAGCAAGCGCACTGAGACGGGCTGCGATGGCTGCCGCGGCCTTGGCGCGCTCGTCCATAGCAGCGGACGCGCCGGCGCTTGGTCCACCCGCAGGAGGCGGCGGCACCGATGCCGGAGGCGCGAATGGATTGTAAGCAAGCTGTGGTTCGTCGTCCATATCCTCTGCTGGAGGTGATGATGGCAGGGGTGATTCTTGGCGTTGCTGTGACGTTTGTTGCTGTAGCTGCTGAGACATGGCTAGGCGGCGTAGGTAGGCCTCTTCGCCTGACAGAAAAGGTGCCGGTGCAGCGTCCGAGAAAGCGGTAGGGGCTGGTTCTGCGTCATCATCATTTCTTTCAGGGCGTTGTGCGTCGTAGGCACTGGTGGTAGATGCTGCTGTGAAGCCTTGCGACATAGCAACACGACGTGCATATACATCATCTCCGCTCATCGTAGTAGTAGGATTCATCGAAGCTGGCATAGATGGCCTGGAGCCAAGTCCCAGCCTTGGGCCTTCATCCTCGTCATCCTCCCTTACGCGCATTCGTTCAGCAGCGCGTTCGCGCTCCTCATCTGCCCTAGACCACCGGTCGTAGGTTTCTTCATACCTGCCTGAGTTTGTGCTCGTATTAGGTCATGTAGAATGTAAACACGAATGAATATATTTACCTGATTTACGAGGTCTATAATCCTCAGCTTCACTCCCTTCACTATCGGAATAATCGCTGCCGTGTCTATATCGCTTGCTAGCACGTTCTTGGCGCTCAAAGCGTTCACGTTGTTTCCATGCTTTGAATTCAGCGTAGTCGTTTGGTTTGTGAATGTCGTATTGTTCCATAGGATCCCAAACATCGACAGGAGCAGTCATCTTATTCTATTATACCCATCCTTTGTAAGTCATTTCCACAGACGAAATTAAACACGATTGATATACCTTTTTACTTCTCCTGCCACCTCCGGCCTTCTTTTTCTGCTGTGTCGCTCGGAACCCGTTGACATCCTCGTCGAGGACCATGGAAGGTGGCTTGACTTTCCTACCCCATCCTCCAGCTGAAGCACCCGCCTTTTGTTCTTCTTCGGCCTTGCCTTCTGTTGTTGTCTTTGCCTGATTCTCCTCCGTGACTTCCGAAGCAGATTGTGGAGGTGCGAAAACGACAGCCGTAGCGCTGATGCTCGCACCGGCCGGTACGTGTGTCGTCGTGGTGGCTTTTGGCTTTGGGGCCCGTCGAACAGGGGCGAATGCTAGGGCCGCAGACCAGCCTATTCATCATTGGCATTGCAACATGCCATCCGATCACACATTGCGGGCAGGATTTTTGACAGATATTTGAGAATGCATCTTATATTGAGTAATCGTGGACTCGGGTGATGAGAATATGTATACCGGCTGTGGATTTGGCGTTCTGCGCTGCTAATGCAGGGGCAGACGTGGATGTGGCATCGTCAGCAGCCAGCCGTTGTTGAGCGCTGCTGCTGGGTGGATCGGCAGCTGTGGATGAGGTGGATGCTGCGACCGCCTGTAATACTTTTGGCGCAGCTGTGGAAGGCTTAGTCGATGTAGTATTGGATGTCTGTGCGATTGCAGCAGCTCCTTGGGAGAATTGGATGCCGCCGTAGAGGCCCCCTGCTCGCGAGGTCATCGTGGTTTGTGGTCAAGAATTGAATCCAGCGGGACTTGTTGAGCAGCCTTCTCACTGCACTGCTTCTTGTTCACACATTACTACAATTTCAATTATGCAGTCTCTGCGTCTGCTCTCAGCTGCTGCTGTCGCTACCTGCCGCAGGCCTATCCAACGATATTACCATGCCACTCCTACAGCAGCAGCTACTACACCTCTGCCTTGGTTTGTCGATCCTGAAGATGCACCATCCTTGCCACTTCGAACGGACTACAACCGACCTCCGCATCTAGCAAAGCAAGAGGCAGCAGCACCAGCACCTTTGCCTAACTCTGCACCAGAATATCTGAAGCTGCTGCATAAACAATTATCAAAATCCCCACATCTAGATACCTCTACGTTGCTGGTGTGCCCACCACCATCTATGCCTATTGGGCCTGGGCTCCCTCCAAGTCCTCCAAGAGGCGCTAGACGGCTACGCGGTAGAACGTACGCGGGGGAGGGAATACCCATGGCGGATGATATAGGTGGTGGCAATGGACTCTGGCGTTGGTGGGTAGTTGCCCAGGTGAAGAAAGGGACGGAAAATCGAGGTGCAATTGAGTCTGTTATCCGAGTGGTACGAAAAACTGTACGCTATTTCTTTGCTATGTTTTGCATTCCTCTGGCTCACGAAACCTCCAGTTATTGACTGCAGATCCTCCTGTACGACTCCCTCCCAACTCGAAGAAGCGAATGCATAATGGTTGGGCCATGGTTGACGGAGGCGACTTTGCAGTCCATGTCATGAGTGAGGACGTGAGAGATAAGTACTTCAGTGGTACTGAGATATATCCCACTGGTCCCAAGCCCTGAACAGAGAATACGAGCCTAGATGACCACGCAAGATAGCATACATAGACCGTTAATGACGATAATATTGTAGCCTTCCCAGGCAGGCGCGCAGGCTCACGTGATCATTTAACAATATTATTTCTTGTAATTAGGGCCAATGTCCACATGGCACGTGATATCATGGTATGGATTGCCTATGGCGTCACCAACGAAAACATGAGTCTTATGGCTATGGCCACTTGAACGGTCACCAACTTCGCTTGGATTGACAAGGATGCTCTTATCTTCTTTGCGTCATCGACTCCACTGGAACACAGCCGCCTCTGTTGCAGATAAAAGCCCTGCCTAGGTTTCTAAATAACAGACACTCACTTTCATCAACTCTCTTCACTCAAGCTCATTTACATAAATCACATACACTCATCATCATGTCCTTGAACGACAAAGACGTTACCCTCGGCGGTGCTCGTGGTATTGATGTGCACCCTGGTGTAGCTAACCCCACCGCCCATTCTGACATGAGCGATCCTCTGGCAGCCAACTTTGTATGTTTAGTAGCTTTCAGCGGTCTGTATTCTCCTAAGTATGCTTATCACCTTTCGTCTGTTAGGTCCATGATCCAACCACCGATGATATAGGTGCTGGCGCCGCCGCCAATTTTGAGGGCGATCGTCAAGCCAGCCGTAACTTCTCGAAGACGGCTGGCGTGGTTGAAGGCCGACCTGGCATCATTGAAACCACAAATATTGATCCTCTGAACGAAAATTCTAACAAAGGTGAGCGTTAAGCTGGGCAACGCAATTATGACCTGGTTTCTGATCACAGTCCATCATAGATGATGGTTGGGCAAACACTACCTCTGGACCTTCTAACCAGACAACCAACCCCTCGCTTGCTTCAACTGCAGCAACATACGCCGGTGGTATTGCCAACCTTGCCTATGGCCATGCTATGGGCGACGAGAAAGCCAAGCAGGCCGGCATGGATGCCCTCGGTTACTCCAAAAAGGAGTAAACGGGGGGGGGGAGTTAAAAAGAAAGCCTTCCTGTCATTTGGAACTCGGGACAAGGGCAACAGGAAATCAAAATGTATTATAGTTTTGTATTTTAAACCCATCATATAATGCCATCTTGGTTAATAGCCAATGTTCCGAGTTCATCATGTTTGGTCATTGAGGCACGTGCCGAGCCTTTACGCGGCCCGCTATTACTCGGATTTACATGTTACACGCCCTTTGGCGTTTATAGGCTAGCCTGAGGCTGAGCGTCCAAGTACAGTTTTATTTACGATCGCTCTACGGCTTGCCTGACCAGCAACTTGTACTAGTACAGGCCCCTCTACGTCGCTCAACTCACCTCCTTTCCTTGAATTGGTCATGGGCCTCAGAGTTACCGTCGCCGTTTGCGCGACCTCTTTCTTACTCGGCGCACTCTTTACACATTGGATTGCGGATGCCCTCACGCTCTGGAAGCAGCCTGTGACGGACGCGAACCTGCTCACAGCAGCGTCGTACTACACCATTCTAACTCGGGGTCCGGCCTACATCCTGTACGTGCTCGGTTTCGTCGTCGTTCTCGGCGGGAGCACGCTCGTCTGGAGCCTCAAGGACGGAGAGGCGATCAATTTTATGTTTGATGGGGGCAGTATATGTATGTTCTCCCTATACACTGATATCGAGACTTATGCTTGAACAGACACTAATTTTTTTTTTTGTCTAGTTTTATATATGACTACGGTCGGAATGTACATCTATACTGTCATTCCTAGTATGTTGATTGCAATTTCAATAGCAAGTTATTATATCGTTAACTAACTCCTATGTCCTTCTCCTAGGCATCCTCAATAACTATTCCTCTATTGCGTTACCCATCACTTCTATCGTCTCACCAGCCCTGCGCAACTCAACATTAGCCTTAGCATCTAATAACCTCATCAGTAGTGTAGCCCTGACGGGCATCCTCGGTTTGCAAGCCGCCCGCCGGTGGGTATCACAAGGCGAAGACGAGGACGATAGTCTGATAGCTAGTGATGCGGAAGGCGAAGACCAAACACGAGAGGCTACACCGGCACCCTCATGATTGATAACAAAATGATAGGGACGTAAAAGGGACGACTAGCCCTTCTAGGGTAGCGGGCTTGCAGTAGGAACAAGCCGCTGAAGATGTGCTGATTATCTATCTACTTTTTTGAATGGGGCCTAGGGGTCATTTGACCAATATCATGATCTGTACCCACTTTCGCTGCCTTTTTCACGGCAAACTTGCATACATTTCCTTTCTCTTTCTCCTATTTCCTCCGGACACATACCATTGGTCTATTCGATAGCATCCATGTCGCAGCAGCATCAGTTGCAATTACTTGAAAATATTATAGTAATTGGAGGCACTCAACTGCCTCGTCATATCACGTGAATACCGGATGTTTATATGATAATATTTCCAAGTTGTTCTCATACTACTACTACCATCGATAGAGCGGATTCGCCGAGTCTCCACCGCGTCAAAAAGTAGGTGCCAGTATCGGAACCTTCTCATTGTACTATGTCATGGATATAACCTGTAGCAACCACCGATGGGTTCTCGAAGACAGCGGCGAAGAAGTCTGCAGCGTCTGTGCTACGGTGAACGATGCACCTACAATTCATCATGAATACACGCAACTTGAAGTAATTGGCACGGGCATCAACACTGCACGACAGCCGACCTTATTAAAAGGGCAAAGGAACTGGAATCTTCCCGGTCAGAGCAGGGAGAAGGCTGCGCAGTCAGCAGCAGTATGTGATCTTATTCTACATGTACTGTTTTCAAGGCTATCTAACTATTTTATTATTATTACATAGGTGGATCGACGAGTATTCATTAGCGGTCTGTGTGCCGCTACTAATACTTCATCCCTTGAGGAAAGTACCTTCAATATTTGCAATCAAGCTTGCATCAGGGCAGTAGAGAATGGCAAACGAGTAGGCGGCAGAACCATGCATTCCTACGCCGCCGCATCCCTTATTGTCGCTCTTCGTCGCAACGGCCATTTCCCTGAATTCGTCCAGGAGATTGCCCAAGAGTCCGGCGGATCCGTGAACGCCATACTTGGCCTCGTCCACGAGGTGGCGAACTCAGATATACCTCTCGAGGCGGCCAAACCGCAAGTGTACATCCCCCGTCTCCGCTGCGCCTTCCAGCATTTAACCAAACACACAACAAGTCAACAGACAGCACCTATAGTCAAGCTGGTAGACAATCTTAAACCGATCTTCATCACTGCTGAGCCAGAGGCCACGGCAACTCGACATTTGCCCACACTCTGCACTTTTATTCAGGCATGCTGGCCCACGCCCTGGTCCGCGCCAGAAGCGCACTCTGTCGCATGTGCGCTACTCGCGTACTCCATCGAGATGTCGCTCTCGAAGCCAATCACACTGCTCAAAGAGTTCTTCAAGCACATGACGCCGCATGTGTATCAGACGCCGGGTGCAGTTATGGAAAGATACAAGGCTTTGCTTGAGATGTTTTGCTCGCTGGCGGACAAGGTTACCTGGGTGCGTGCTCGGCTCGGGTCGACTTATGAATCGAAGCGCCGGTGGCTGGCTCTCGGTGGTCTACAGGAGATTTTAAAGGCGAACGGGGTGAGTACGGAAGAGATCAAGCGACGTCTACAGAAGGCTGGAGGTGTTGTAGCGGCTGTAACTGGGTATTCTTCTTCCGTCGAGAATGGAGTCAGGGTTAATGGACATGAACATGGACAACAACAGCGGGAGGAAAATAGTCCCGGTCACAAGCCACCACGCAAGAAACAAAAGCTGAATACGATAGAGTATGTTGCAGAGTTCATACGCAATCCGGAGGGGTGTTCGATCCCATACGAGGCGTTGAAGCGACCGTCGTGGGCTACGACTACTTATGGCATGTCGCTCATAGCGTATATGCACCATGAACCCGCCGTAACGGGTACAAAACATGGACGAAATCCTTCGCGGCTGCAGCTATACATAGCTGCCAACGGGACAGAAGATTTACCAGAAGACGGCAACGAGTTGGATGCGATACTGTTTAGTCCTGGAGAGTGGGAAGGCATACTACGCCCTCCCGAGGAAGTTTCCGCCCTCGCTCGCATTATGGTGGACGAATGGCCTGACGAAGATGAGAATACCGAGGTGTGCCGCATAAAGAGCGTTAAAGACAAGGAGGCCTCACGAGCACGCACTAAGAAAAGGAAAAAGGCACAAGAGGCACGAGGAACTGGTCATTTGACCAATTCATCAAGGACGAAAACGTCCAAAATCAACTATGCTGTATTGGCTAGCCTTGGTTTAGATGCTGATTGCGTGCTGAATGATGAACATGGGAACGAGGACCGTGAGGTAGAAGTGCTAGAAGAGGGCGAAGGGGAGCAGGAGGAATTCAATTTGGATCAGGCACAATTCCTCTTCGTCACTGAAGAGGATGACGGGTATGCTGAACCAAATATGCGTTTTGATTGCCTTGTTGACGATGACAGGTTTTATCACGACGCCCTCATTGATGAGGGTGAATACGAAGAAGAGGTATAGGCGCCGCAGATACCTCATTATGCTAGAGATATGATCATCTATTATAATTTAATACATTTAGCTGTTTTCTTCTCGCTTTCTTTAGAATTCGGCTGTAAATTGTTAACCTAATATGCATAATGAATAGATTGTTGACGCGGCCTTCAGAGTGGAGATCATTCATCAGGATATCACGTCCATGAAATGTCGCCCTACAACTGTCGTATCCGTATCGAGTTGGACATGACTTGTATATGGTATCTGGAAAATAGACACCGAACATCAACGTCTGATTTGTTGGCTGTCCTGTAAATGATCTCACTGTAATAATGTTGCTACGTGCCTATCACTCAAGGCGAACCATCACAAATGCTGAGTGCCGTATGTGCTGTGCCCGCCGGCGGAATGGAATGTCGTGTGATGATCCAGTTGAGAAGGAAGAGTATATCATCCAAGGCTTCTGAGCTCGTACCGACATCAAAGATCCGTCTGCCAGTGACGCTAGTAACGGACCCAGACCGCCCTGCATTTTTATTCTGTCTTTTGCCATTTCATTTACTTTTTTCGGCTTCACTCCTGAATTGCAATGTTGGTGCCTACTACCGGTACCAACTGCCGTCCTCAGGCCGGACCCGGTCCACCCTCTGTCCAGCCATCCGGGCTGTCGCATAAAGCAGCGGACTCCCGCTTCCTGCTGCATATATTTTCAAGGTTTAAATTAACAAAGGAGAGCCGAATAGACGTTGATGCAATGCTGATACCCATGGTGGCCTTGCCAAGTGCGCCCCGAAGGCTTCTCGTTTTCTCTTACCTGCCATTTGGGGTTGAAGACCACTACAGGTCGTCGTGACGTGCTTCCTCGAGCCTTTTCTCATCTGTAGAGAAAGATAAATGACCTTGATAACTCCGAGCTTGGCTTGCCATTGGGTCTCTACTGTACTTTGTCACCAGAGTCTGAGACAAAGCCACTCCCTTCCAGATGCCAGTGGAAAATAAAGGCACAGCGGTGACAAAAACAGCCATAAGAACGGCTTTCTGAGACATAACTCTATCAAATGAATCAATTGTTGTCTGACCTTCTGGCCGCGAACTGTTTCGGGTTATGCAACCCCTCCGTGCAGCCATCATCGACGCCATGGGGGAAACAGCACCCGACCGGCTTACTTGCGCTTGTCTGATACCATCCCTGGGTCCCTTTCTGTTGACTCAGATTTCAACTATGATCAGATGTCCTTCCACCGCCGACAGCTGTTCCGGATGATGGCTTATCGATAACCAGTCATTAGTTAAGCTATCTATTAATGGCCGGTTTTAGACCTTGCATCTGCTGCTCCCTTGCTGTGTTGTCTACCCCTCGCACAACCGTCTCCCTCCTTCCTTTCCACTCCTTTACCATGTACTTACAGACCATGTCCGGTGTCAATATTGAGAGCAATTTTGGCTCTATTCTCTTGGGCAGCCTAGCAGCTATTTGGTATGACTGTATCATCCATTGCTACTGAAATGAACTGCTTATTATAACTGAATGCTTCCCTGTCCTCCTTAGTCTCTCTGGCGTCCTAGGAAACCAATGCGCTCAATACTTTAGAGTATTCACGGCGGACAAACCAAGCCTCAAAACTATGGTACCTTTCATTTCTCTGATCCAGTGCAGAAGTTTAAATGAGCTTATGCGATTTGACAGGTTGCTTCCATTTGGTGCATAACCCATGCCTATTAGCAGAAAGCGATTGTTTTTCTGACAGTCCGAGTTCATAGGATCCTCGATTTTCTCCATTCCATCTGTATTGTAATGGGTTTGTGGAATTACTGCATTACGGGATACGGAAGTCCGCAAGTAATCCAGATAATTGGATGGTGTGTACCATTTCGTCTTGCATACCTATGCCCTTGCTTACTCATCTGCGTCTTCAATGCTAGGAAAATTGCGGTGAGATCATCATTATTTGGACACCCTCAAACGACATGAAGCTAAAGTTTTCTGGAAATAGCTGACTGTTTCATTTACTGTACGAGTCTCTTCGTTGACTCTAAATGAATGGACGAGAACTGATTGGTGTTTGATTTTCTAGGCCATGTCAACATTTGTAGTTCAGTGGTATGTCCTAAACTACACACGATATTACCCAATAGTCTTATTTTGCCATATAAATCAGTTTCTTTGCACGCCGCATTGGACAATGTAAAAATCACTATTCTTTCTAATTGCGGGTTACTCATCCCAGTAATAGTGAGCGGAAGCTTCTTGCTTGCAGCACCCATTGCTTTAATTGCACTAGTCAGAATGGTTGCTGCATATTGTAAGTGGATTTACGCATTTCTCCGAGATGTAAGATTTCATGGATTACCCAGGCTCCATGGGGTTGATGTAGGCTTTTTTAGAAATGTTTCATCTTCTTGTACTAAAGTCTATATAGGATCAAGCTCAGGACGTATGAGAAATTCAAAGCTCACTATGAAGTAAGCTGAGCTTCTTTCCTTTTTCTTCTAAAACAAGATGATTCATACCCCCCACTACATTAGTGGGTATTCACCCTCGGGTTGGCCACATCTGCAGCCGCAGATATCCTCATTACCGCGTCCATGTACTTCCTTCTTCGCAGAAACAGACAAGGAATTAAACGGTGAGCAACTCGCAATTATGATTGCGATGCACTGGTACTGAAACTCGTGCTATGCGCGCTAGTACGGATCATATATTAGACACACTAATCCGACATACCCTCGAAAATGGAAGCCTCACCAGTGCGGGTGCTGTTATTTCTCTGATATTCGTATGTCTCGGAGATACATTTCCAAAAGTGTAGAAGACTCATGGCTTTTACATCACCTAGTGGGTTAAAGAAGATAACCTTGTCTTCCTTGGCATCCACTTCGTCATCAGTAAACGTATGAACCAGTCTGGGTTATATTTCCTTTTACATTCTTACATTTGATCACCCGCAGTCTACTCAAACTCACTCCTCGCTACGTTGCACGCGCGCACGGGTCTCCGTGATCCCAACAGGTCAAAGGGGACTCATCAGGATGTACCGATTGTTCCGCTGTTCCCATCGTCCAGAAGAGGAAATACCAGCCCTGAAGCGACGCCAACTACTAACGACGCATTCTTGGTTACGCCGCGAGACTCAAATGGAGCAGGATGGCAAAGCGCAAGCAAGGTTGGTCGTTTGACTCCAACTGCTGATCCCACCGGTCATCATGCGCATATATTGATTATACGTTAATATTAGACCAACGAGCTCAAGATTAGTGTTCAGCACACTGTGCAAACCTTCATTGAGGACTAGAGTGCTTAGCATAGAAGTTAGCTTCTTACGGCTGTTTTGCGATCACGAGCTCCACAGCGGGTCACTATGCGCGTGTTTCCATTTCCTTTTGCTCTATATTGGAAACCCTATCGTCATACAGTTTTCCCGTATTTATTTGCCTATATACTCTGATTCTGTATTTCTATTTTGAATACTAGTATCCACGCTTTCATGATCGGAACTCACGCATACACGACCGATGATACATAGAGGTAGTACCATAGGTTAATGTCAACACCAGTAATTACATTGTTCAGTTGTGCTACATCCTTTTCTCCGTGAGAAGGGACGTGACCATGTTTCCATACGGCGCTGTCAAAAAAAAATTCAGGGTTCTAGCTGATGGATGATATATGATCGTGTTGCAAGCCCCTCCCCCTTACCAAGTCTTGACGCAGAATGACACGCCGTACACTGCAACGGTTTGCATCAGTCAGAGGACTCAGACACTGACAGCTACAGCAGATACTTCAAGGCTGAAGCTATCTGTATGCCATTTCGTCGGCCGCGTCTGTCTGGTGACCAAGGCATCTGTAAAGCCCTGCTCGATTTATTTTATATTTGGGAAGTAACTGGACTTTTTCAGATCTACAGACTGGCATCCGAGTCATTGATATGATATGGATACATCATTATCGGACCTGGCCGAGTGAATGATGCCAGTAGTACATGTATGTAGTGCATTGTCCCCCCCCCCCCCCCTTGAATTAGATTGACCATTCAATAATATTTAATATTCATATCTATAACCCGATTATTTTCATCATTGTATACTTGATCTGAATTGTAATGGTGGCTATTGTACGTACCATGTGATTATATCAGAATCGCCGTTTCCTCCGAATCCGAGTCACTTTGATGTTAATCTAAGAGGCACCTCCACAATCATCATTCACAATTGTTGTTGTTGTCGTTGTCACTGGTAAAGAGTCTGGGTATATGCAAGCCAGCAAGCCAGCAATCCACATTCACCACCAGGAATGTATTGAAGCTACCGGCAATTGGCTCGCCCCCGAGAATTCGATTCATATTGCATAGCCATGATGCACTTTTTGAATTATCTATCTTTAAACACACTGCGACTGTATTACCAAATTGCGGAGCCTGAGTTCCGCACTGACAAAAAGGAGGTGTCGTGCATGTCATAATGCGCTAGACGTTTCTCTGGCTTGACTTGAATATCCAGTAGGCAGACTCCGACGTTCGCTGCGCTCACTCACAGGTTGAGCTTCAAGTTGGTGTATCACTAAAATGGCACCAATTGTGCACGACGATCAAGAGGACGCCATTCTGGATGACGATGGCAGATCTTTTACGCCAGTCCCTGGAGTGTTGCGAAGGGTTATGCCGATTTGTCCGCTGGCTTAGTTCTGCTCTCCAGAGTAATACAGAAAAATTCATATCGAATTATTGAGGCCGCTATGTGTTTGCTGCCGAATTTTATTGCTCTTCTCGCCACTAGAATACGCATGCCGGTCCGTCGGGAAGTGGGGTGAGGAGTGGGGGTAGAGAGCTGGAATCAGGTTAAAGAACGGAGAATCTTTCCCCTTGCTTCAGTTCAAGTTGCTGTTCAAGGCAAGACTTCAAGTTCCCTCACTCGCAACAGCTGTACGGCACTTGATAAAATGTCCGAATTAATGTTGCAACTCGGTTATCAGTATTCTTGCTAAGCTAATAATACTCTGGGAATCAACTTGTTACAAAGTTTATCAGTCCAGCCCGAAACACCACTTTTTGGTCTGATTTGGAATCTTCTCCTTAGGAAGATGGATCCCGGTTTGTAAGCGACGACACGAATACGATACGCGCGCAAGTGTTCGTGCCCTAGTGGAGCTACGGCGACTCGGCTATCTCTACCTTCCAGTCACCCCATGACTGATTTACAATCCTAACATGTTTCTCAGGCTATCAAAGGCACGGCAACCGTGGCTGAGCCGCTGAGAAGTGAAGGCACTAAAAGCGGGTCAGCGGACCATGCACCGACAGGACTACCCAAACTAAGCGCATGATCCAGATCAACATCATGTCTGTGTCATTTTACATTCCTCAATAATCAAGGCGTCTAAACTGAGCCAAATGGGCCTCGTCTTCATGGTAGCTACTTAAACCCGATGAATTCGTACAGTCCGACTCCTCTCGGTCTGCCCTCCTCTCTCTCATCAAAAGAAGCTGCTCATCCTTTCCTTTGACCACCGAGGCCTCTCGCTAGTAGCATGAACATGGACAGTTTTCTGGAAGCCATAGCATCTAATAACGTGGCTAATACGTTTGGTGCCATCTTGATTGGTGGTATGATCGCGCTATGGTAACAAAATAAATTTCTACTAGAATCAGCATGGCTTATCCTACGTTTATTCCATCGCTCTAGCTTAACGGGTGTGCTAGGACATCAGTGTGCACACTACTTTAGACTCTTTCCTAAAGATCCTATCTCTCTGAAAGCCATGGTAGGTGCTATGATCATTTGTGTGCAATCCATAGAACGCTTATGGGTTTCGTATTCCAGGTGTCTCTTGTGTGGTAGGCAGGTCGTTCTTTGCGCCAGTTAGAAATCAGGTTTATTTTATTCATTAACAGGATCCTTGACCTAACCCACACGGCGCTGATCTTAGCAGCACTCTGGGGATACTTCATTCGAGACTTCGGATCGTTTGATAATATAAGTTACATCAGATGGTATGCAAGTATATCTTTTGCACGAAGGTCTAGAAATCGACTTATTTTCAATTCATGACTGTGTTCCGTGTAGGCCAATAGCGGCAAGTGAATCCCGTGTGACCATTGAGGGGAAAATATGTTGACTAATTCTTCAGGTATCCGTCGCGCTTACAGTATGCCTTTGTCCCGCTGATTCCCGGGTAAAGATATCTGACTACGCATAAATAATCAGGCTATATCAACATTTTGCATACAATGGTACGTGTGCTATCCTCATTCTTCGTATTAACAGATAATGTCTGACCCTGTGGCGTTTCCCCTTAGCTTCTTTGCATTCCGAGTCTATCAACGTCTGTATAGCATCATCGTTGACGATTACATCATACTAACGGCTCTGCTAGTAAGCGGTAGGGGCTTTCTGCTCCCGGTACCTATTGTGACTGTTGCCTTGATTAGAATGGCATCGGCATTTGGTGCGTCAATTCATTATCCTGATATATTATGCATCTAATGCGACTCTCACAGGAAGTACTGCTTCCATGTAAGCAACCAAATGACACGCACGCTGCGACTATGTACTAAGTTCCGTTTGCCAGGATCCATCAACACACATTCGTCGCTTTCAAGAACCATGATGGAGTGCGTTATCATAGTTTTTGACAGCCAAAAATGCGACGATTTCTAACAACGCTCACAGTGGTTATTTACCATGGGTCTCAGTGCTTCGGCTATCGCCGATGTCTTGATTACCGCATCAATCTTTACCCTTTTACGAAAGGGTCGAAATGGCGTAAAACGGTAACTTTCACATCGGTTGTACCAATAGGATGAAATCAAGTCCTTGCTTATTTACCATGTAATCAGGACGGACGATATCCTTGCTACGCTCATCAGACATTCTGTTGAGAACGGTGCTTTGACAAGTGCGGGAACGATTGCATCTTTGATATGTGTGAGTCCAAGTTCAGTTTTCAGGTCCATATATGCGTCTCAAACCTTCTCCTCATCTAGTGGGTCAGCATGGACAATCTCATCTTTCTCGGGGCCCATTTCGTGATCAGCAAACGTAAGCACATTTATCAAAAAATGGTGCTCATTTACTCATCATGATCACGTATATACAAACATTTACGCAGTGTATTCCAACTCGTTTTTGGCAAGCTTGCATGCTCGGCGTAGGTTACGCGAACTGCACACTGCGGCAGGCGTCCAAGAGATCCCCCTTTTTACTGGCACTCGCAACCCTAGTAGCTCCCGAAGTGGTGACCGTCAAACTACAGGGATGAATCATAACAACGGAATGCGCTCAGTCCATGTCGTCAATCCAGCTCCCGCTTCTGGATCGTCCCCCGACAGAGAGAGGGACGAAGGCGATTCGCTCAAAGAAGCCAAGCATATATCAGGAGAATGGGATTTGGCTTCGTCACCAGGCCAGGTTAGTCGCTGCCACCAACTTTCTCTACTTCCCGCGGGCAGGAATAAACGTTGACCCCATTCTCTGTACTTAGATGAGAATCAATGTACAAGTGGAGCAAACTGTTCAGACACATGTTGTATAAGTTATCTATCGATGTCTACTTTGATAAGATTCGAGATTAACACTGCGAAACCTACGTTATGCTTGCCTGATCATCTGGATTGTCTTCACGTTATCTTATATCGTTGTACATATTTTTGATAACATATCTTATAATCACCCACTGGTATATGTCGAACGAGAGAAGGCCAGTTGGGATGTTGAAATGTAATTAATGGAAATAGTTAAAGTGACTGAGTCGTGGGATTAGGTAGCATTTGAATAACTATAAAGTCTAACAAATCACGTCTATTCTTGAACAATATCTTCTTTACGGGGTTTCAGGTTTTTGATCTCTCGTCCTTGGCCGATCAACGTCTCAGCCTCATCGTCCAACATTGTTCCTAGTAAAAAAGGGATTAATACCTAAATTGCAGTGGTCATGCCGAAACGTAAATGACTTACCAAGACCCTCCTCACGTACGAGGCCCAGGACGTGCTCCAGCTCGACGAAACCATCCTTGTCGACATCCAGCTTCTGGACGACGGTAGCAACGACCTCA
Source organism: Agroathelia rolfsii (assembly GCA_018343915.1). Classification (NCBI taxonomy): domain Eukaryota; kingdom Fungi; phylum Basidiomycota; class Agaricomycetes; order Amylocorticiales; family Amylocorticiaceae; genus Agroathelia; species Agroathelia rolfsii. The sequence continues at coordinate 1,622,994 of JABRWF010000007.1, read as the reverse complement.
TCGTCCGGACGATGCTTGATGACAGCCAAAGCTTTCTCCAAGTCGCGCACGGAGATTCTGCCCTGAGCATCTGCAGATATAAGTTGCAGAGAGTTACCAACGCGGGCATCATATGCAGAAAGCTGCTCATCAATCTTAGTTAGCATAGAACGGATGCGCTTGGTCAGAGCACCAGAGGGAGATTTGGGGTCCTAAAATTTCAAAGGGTTCATTTCAGCCAGTGTATCTCCCAGTAAACGCGGATGATACGCACTTCTTCAGCACCAAGGTTCTCTTCCATGAGTGCACGGAGTTCACGACGTTCCCGAAGCACACTGGAAGTAGTGGAGAGAATTGACAAAGCCTCGGCTAACTCATTCAGTTGTTCTGTAGTCATCCTAGCCTTATCTTCTTCAATGACGTTTTCAGGTTGGAGCTGCTTATCATGATAAATATATGCGTTGTCACATAACAGACAGATGCAACGTACCTCTGAATCAGGCAAAAGAGCTTGAGCTTCCCGAGCTTCAGCCTCGTCGGCTTCTCTTTTAGCGCGACGGGCGTCCACCTCCTTCTGCTCCTGCTCCTGCTCGTCCTCAATGAGTTCTTCTTGCTGCTGGAGCACCTCATACTTCTGCTTGTAAGTAGCGTTGTCGTCGACTTCGAGCTCGGCTTCGTTGAGCTGGAAGAGCATATAAGCAATATATTGGAAGCAGGTCACGTGCAAGAACTTACAAGGTTGTCCGGAAGACCGCTCATGACGCTCTCCAAACTCCTAATGACGTCTGTCTTGCCATCTTCGTCATTATTCGGCTTTCTGTCAAAGTAGAATGCCCTGCCCAAAATGAGCAGAACACCAGATACGCGCTCGTGCAGATGCAGCTGAATCCAGGTCGACAACTCCTCTCTCAACCGTGCGGGGGAGACACCAGAAGTGCGGATACCACGCGACTGGCAAGCGCTCTTGAGCTCGGAGGTGCTGAGTTCATCCACACCTTCGGAGTGAATGGAGTTGTCATCCCTTCTGAGATCCAAAAGTCGGGAGCGGATAGCACCACGGAGAAAATTATCCGTTCCGAATGCGTTCAAGCCCATGTATCGGGACATGGAGACGAGCTGGGGCCGAGATAAATTGTCCAGAGTGAGATCATCATCAAAGAGTCTGGCAACGTTAATAATCTCCTGTGCAGATGGCGACTCGCCCGTGGTTCGAACCTATCCGTATATGAGTGTGTGTTCCGTTGAAATAGAGGTTAAAATGACAACTGACTTTGCGGAAGAATTCCTTGAATGCGTCAGTACCAACAATATGAGAGTTTGCTTTGAGTCCGGATTCACGTAGAGTCTCTTGAAGGAACTTGGCCATCTCCAAGCGAACACGCAGGAGCTTACGGTCCTTCTCTTCAGCCGCAAATTTGTCTTCAAAAGTAGAAGGCAGCATGTTGGGGAAGAGCTTCAGAGCCACGGGCAGAAGCAACTCCATGAATGGGACAATGACGAAGACAGCAAAAGGGATCAGGCGCAGAAGATCTGTCGTCGTTCTTCGCAGCTACATTGTAATAACATCATGAATGACATGAGTACATCCACAGCTAGTCCACTTTACCCACCTGCCTACGCTCACGCCTTGTGAGACTCTCACCATGGAGAATCTTCCATTGTAAGCGAGCCGAAATCCTTACTTCGGACACGAGCAGCTTGGATCCATGCCAGTAATGAGCAGCACCTTCCTTGACTGTCTTCCAGACCCGCTTAGGCAGGGGAGGTTTCGGTGGAGCTGCAGGTGCAGGTGGGGCGGATTTGGTGTCTGCTGCAGATACCGTGGAACTCGTCGATTGAACCCTCGAGTCCGTCGACTGTAGACGCAAAGACTGGAGAGCGACTGTCCGCGATGCAGGCCCTACTATGAGTGGTAGACGACGAGAAATCAAAGAGCGAGAGGCAGGATGATTAATGGAACGAGTGAGAGCGATACGTGAAGAACGAGGCAGCCATAGCGACATAAGGATGTAGATGAAGATCAGGAGTGGTTTATTAAAGTGTAGATATTAGTACTCGTAGGATATACCAGTGTATGCTGCTTGCCCAGTCTACTTGAAGTGCAGGTGCAAGTTATAAGGTCAAGCGTATTTTTGCCACCGCCACCGCCGTGCCCTTGCGTCACGGCCCGCTGCCGGGCCAATGGTGTTGACCCCGAGTCGACCACCAGAACTTGAAATCATTTCATTAGTAGACAGTCGTTATCATGGCCGCCGCAGCCGCCACGTCGTCCTCGGCTTACAAAAAGACCGTCAAGCTTGCCCAGAGGAACAAGGCAAAAAATGCTGACCTTGATTGGACACCATTCAGAGCTGCTGAAAAATACTACAAGTCTCGGTTTCCTCCTCCAGATTTGTCAGATGTAGTGGATTTCAATAACCTAGATTCCACGACAAGCACACGATGCAAGTCAATACCTCTGAAGCCCTGTGGATCATCGGATGCTTTTATATTCCCTGATATTCCTGGTGCGGGTCTGCGAACTTGCTTGGTTGGATGGTCGATGTCTTGATTTAGAGTCGTAGGATTGGTTATATTACCTGCATATTTATCTCATGAAAAACAGAGACATCTGATCAAATGGGCCCTTTCAGAACATGCCTGCCATCCTAATGAAACCAATTTGGATGCTCACTATGCTATGCCTTTACGAGGTCTTTGGGAGGAATATCTGCATTCGCCTCAATCTACGATCCAACCGAAGGCTAGCCGGGAGACACGAGCAGATCCAAACTCTGGCCCTCGACAACTGATATCTAATGAGCCTGCGTCCCCTGAAACATACCAGATGCTAGCATCCCAACCTAAACCGCCTCCAACGCCTTCATCGACTGTAACAGCTCTGTCAGCAACTGAGTTACTTCCAAAATTACGATGGGCAAATATCGGATGGTCGTATCACTGGAGTAGTAAACAATATGATTTTACCAAGGGACCTGGCACTATCGACAAGACAGTTCGAGATCTGTGCCGTGATGTCGTACGGTCGGTGAGCTGGAAGGATGTCTTTGGTTCATCCAAGGACAGCACCGACTGGGGGGCTTTAGGTCCTGATTGGGACTCTTGGGATGAAACATACGGTACATGCGTTTCTTCTTCCTAGACCCAGCTTTGCTTATGCTTCGACTTTCACTCAGAACCTGACGCTGGCATAGTTAATTTCTACCAACTTAAGGTTTGTCACAAGAGAATTATAAATCCCACCGCATCCTAATTGAATGGCAGGACACACTTATGGGGCATGTTGATCGCTCAGAGGTCTGTGCCACCTCACCACTTGTCTCTATATCGTGAGTCCCACAATGTTATCGGCTTGGTATACTCTCTTCATTTAATTCGACGACATGTAGTCTCGGAAATTCTGCCATTTTTCTCATTGGTGGTCTAACCAGAGAGACCAAACCAACACCAATCCTTCTACGTTCCGGAGATGTCATCATTATGGCCGGGCCAGCGTGCAGACGCGCATACCATGGTACTTCTATGTTTTCTCTCTCTCTTTGTTTCAGGTACTCAATGAAGATAAACAGGAGTCCCAAGAATTCTTGAAAACACTCTACCTGCGCATTTACATGCATCCTTCGAATCCGCAGTAGGGACACATGATCATGACACCTGGAAACTCTACGCAAAATACATGAACACCACTCGCATCAACATCAATGTCCGGCAGGTGTTCCCTAAGGGATTCAATCCCATCAGCGACCACACATGATCATTCTCCACTTAGCGCGTCAGCCGCGAGACCAACTATTCACGAGCTGAGTAGATATTTTCGGCTCCGGATTGGCGGTGGCTTCAGTTGAATCGAGTTTTCTGGACACTCAGTGGATTTCTTCCAGAGTAACATGTCCGGCCTAGACAGTCTAAATTTTGTTTGGAGCAGAAACAAAGGGCAAGAAGGGACTGGGAAGGTCGGGCAAGTTTGGCTAAAACCACATTTTTATCCGTAGTTTGTCATACAAGCGTTAGGTACATGTTTCCGTGCGAAAGGTACATATGTAGCAATTTCATTCGGTTTGCTTGCCGTTGTGCAAATGGTCCTAGAACTTACATCTCCACCTGAAGCGATATTAATTCTTTCCAGCATAGCCAACGTCTTGAGCAATAGCTGTGAGAGTCAGGATACGACGCGACGTTAGATGCTTGCTGCAAGACGCATGGGTGACCCGGACGGTGTGTAAGAACCGAGCGGCCGAGGCTCGGATCATAATGCCAAGAATTTATCAGATAAGCCGAAAAGTGGCACGATCTTATCTGATATGACAATAGTGCATCGCCTAGGCCACTCCCTCCTACATTTCTGCTTTAACCAATGTCTCCGGGCTTCGCCTATGAGGCCATAAGTACTGAGGACCCTGGTAAGTTGCTCTTTAGGACGCTTCTAGAGTTTCCCTCCCCTTGGTTCTCCTCCTCAGCCATAAAAGGTGTGAGCACTGACCATGGACACCCTTTCTTTGTCCCGGAAACACGAAGATTCCCGACCAACGTCCCCAGACTTGGTGACTAAAGTCCGACGTGCGCCGGAGCCCAGCGCTTTTCATGTGCGAGTCGACGAGCCCGTGGGCGTCAAAACAGTCGAGGCGACCCATAAGGTTTATAGGGGTTACTCAAAGTGGTTCCTATTTATTGGGTTCGTACTACGAATGCTTCTCCAGCTAAGCTTTTGTCATAACATCCTTACTTATGTGCCCTATAGGCTGAGTTTCGCATGCTACATTTATTCTCTGGACGGACAAACGACCTACACCTATCTCGCCTATGCTACGTCTTACTTCGAAGAACACACCCTGATCTCCTCCATCCAGGTAGCTCAAGCCATTATAAGTCAGTGCATGCCTTCTACCCGTTTGCCTACAATGATACTCACCTGCCTCTCTAGTTGCCGTCGGAAAGCCTGTTATTGCCAAAGTTGCAGATATATCTTCACGTGGTTATGCATATACGATAGTTTGTGAATCATCGCCTTGTGTGCATCCTTTTCCATCAAAGAGCTTATCTGATATGCTCCACTTGCAGTATGTTTCTATGTTATCGGTACATAGCCACACATTTTATCCTCGGAATGACGCATACTCATACACCATAATAGGTTATATTGTTATTGCTTCAGCTCAAAGTATTGAGGCTGTAGCCGGTGGAATCATCCTCTATGCCATGTGCGTATATTCTTGCACGCCGCACCCTCTCCTCCACTCAAGTCCACATTGACATCCCCTTTAGTGGTTATACTGGCCTACAGCTTCTTACGCAAATCATCATCGCGGACATCACAACCCTCAAATGGCGTGGTTTAGTCTCATCACTGACTTCGCTTCCTTTCATCATCAATGCTTTCATTGGTTCAAATATTTCCGCTGCTGTTATCAAGCATGCGGGCTGGCGTTGGGGATGTGAGTCGTTTTCGTCAACGTTATCGGCAATGGCGGTGAAACTGACAGGCGTGAAAAAAGACGGCATGTTTGCCATCTTGATCCCCGTTTCGCTCTCTCCTCTTATAATTACCCTTTTATGGGCCGAAAGGAAGGCCAAGCGCCTGGGGATGGTCAAGTCGTCCAATGAAAGCGCCGCCCAAGGACCAAGCAATCAAGGATTCGTCAAGAAGGCTCTTAAGATTGCAAGTGAATTGGACGTCATCGGCCTTATCCTCCTTGGAGCCGCTGTGGCCTTGATTCTATTGCCGCTCACATTGTCTACGACCGTAAAAGACGGGTGGAAGAACGGTATGTTAATTCATAAAAACCACGTTCTGATCTTCACAAGGGAATGCTTACTGCTTTTTTGTTTGCACATGAAGGTTCTATTATCGCGATGATTGTTGTTGGAGGTCTTCTTTTACCTGTTTTTGCCGCGTGGGACTTGCGTTATGCTCAACATCCTGTCATTCCGTGGAGGCACCTTAAGAACTGGTCGGTAGTTGGCGCATCTTTGATTGGCTTTTTTGATTTCGTATGTGCAGTTTATTCTACGGCAACTGAAGGGTCATGGTCTCATTAAAACCCTATATAGGTTTCCTTCTACCTCACATTCACGTATTTGTATTCTTTTATTATCATCGTCAAGCCATGGTTCGCTTCTTTCATTCAAATGCTATAAAAGCATATGCTCATAGTTTCTCTATGCAGGTCGCTTCTCGATGCTACGTACTTCGTAGAAACCCAGAGTGTGGCCCTGACCGTTTTTGGCATCATAGCCGGTGCCCTTATGGGACTCTTCCGCCATTACAAATGGATCCTTGTTTTTGGCCTCTGCGTTCGTCTTCTGGGTTGCGGAATTATGATCCACTCAAGGGGCGCGAATGGATCGACCGCGGAGCTTGTTTGGACACAAATTTTGCAAGGGTTTGGAGGAGGCTTCTCCGCGGTATGTCTCCAGGTCGGCGCCCAAGCCTCAGTTCCACACGCAGATGTAGCTATGGTCACTGCTCTTGTGCTTCTGTTGACTGAAATCGGTGGAAGTGTCGGCACCGCCGTCGGTAAGTTTTATAGCCATATTTGGCATTTTGCCTTATATCCCTTGGAGAGACAATCAATTGATCACGATCTGCAGCGGGTGCTCTGTGGGCCAACACTATGCCCAAAAACCTGGAGAAGTATTTACCTTCTCTGAATGCGACCGAACGTGCGGCGCTCTTCGACAGTATCACGACGGTCTCATCCTACCCTCGCGGAAACCCTATTCGGGAAGGTGCCATTGATGGTAGTGCCAATTTATGTGTCCGCACCTTGGTCTCTAGAAGCTGATTGCTCTCATAGCCTACAGTGACACAATGCGGACGATGGTGATTACGGCAACCGTGCTTGCGGTATTCCCCGTGATCATATCTCTGCTGATGCCTGACTGGCACCTTGGCGATAAACAAAATGCAGTAGACAACACCAACCTCGCCGGAGAGGCGACGGAAGCTTCTGAAGGAGAGAATTTTGCATAAAAAAGAATATTTGCCTTCTGAATTAATTAAACATACATATATATGTGACGCTATTGTTTTTGTTTTAAATTCGTAGCAGGCTGATCTGCCAGGAGCATAAGAGTAAAAGTACAGACCCTTTTTGTGTACATAGAATATAGATCAATTTTATAGATAAGGCAATGAAGCATATCGATTTGTCCTCGGTTTTGATGAGGTGTGCAGGGTGGAAAGAATGAGCAGAAAGGCAGGACTTCGTGATCGCATTTGGCTGAGATATCCATCAGACATGGGCTTAGATGAATTGAGATACTCATGCCTTCTGTCCTCGTGCGTTCAGCAAGGCTGTCCTCTCAGACAGCACGTTTGACTATCTTTTCCATCAAGAATATGCATTTTTGGGTATAACCCTGTGTACGATAGAACATCTCATAGCCTGCATCAACGATAGATTTGTTCCTGTTGGTTTATCGACGCCTTCTTGGTGTACCTCCTGATCCATGAGAGAGAGAACATGCCCCTGCCTCATGGAGAAGGTCATCTTCTGGGCATCCTAGACTTATGCCGTAGACCGGCTCCAATGACCTTTAAAGGTCTTGGTCTTCGGCGTGGTTTCTCCTCCTCAAATAGGGCGGAACAGAATCTAACCCCACAGTCCGAGGCCCATTCCGATTCCCATTCTCTATAAATCCCCAACCTTCCGTCCTATCTTTCCATCCCTCCTGATCCTTGTCTCATAACAATGCCCGCATCCCCCATCGCAGACAAGACTGCGTTCCAGTCTATCGCCAGTGAGGCTGCCAGGCGCAGGCTCTCGAGCTTTCATGCTCAGAAGCCCAACCTCCAGACATTTGCCTCCCTGACCGTAAGTCCGCGAGCCAACCATGCGAGCATGATATAATCGATCTCTGAGCATGGATATATGTTATCATTATAGCCGATGTGGGCAGGTGTTGCCTCGGCATTGACCAACGGCGGAAAACAAATCGAGATCGCGATATCGATTCACGACTCGGTATATGCGACCGATTTCGCATCCTTTGAGCTTCCCTACGACCCCAAGGGCTCTACAGGCGAGCTCATCGAGGAGCGCGTCCTCAGGACGTTCAAGAACTTCTCGCAAGAGCACATGTGCAAGTTCTTGGGTGCCGGTGTCACCCTTAGTCTCCTCCGTGAAGTATGAACACTTATTTCTGAATGATCGTCGACCAATCATTTGTTAATTATCGGTTCTGCAATCATAGTCGCCTAACATCTGTACCCGACTTTGGCTTGATCTCGATATCGTGCCGATCGTCTTCAACATCAAGGAGACCCACACGGATTCGCTCACCAGGCCGAACGTCAAGCACCGCATTTCATCCACGACTGGATCTTATGTGCCATCTGGTGCAGAGACGCCCACCGTATACGTTGACCCCTCCGTTCTCGGAGATGCGGCTGGGGGTATCTCCGGCAAGATGCCTATCCAGCGAACGGTTGACGAAATGGCAGACTCTGCTGCTCGCAAGGCTCTGATGTACTACGGTCCCAACAACAACCCACGCTTGGTACGCACAATTTCTTATATCTCATTCTGATAGCCATGAGCTAATCGGTTGAATGCAGACCATTGGCCCCCGCAACCAAGTAAGACCTAGCCTTTTCTTTTGTCACTCGTGTTATTGATGAATATATGCGCATGTATCCAGGTTACAGTCGACGCTGGTGGCAAGATCCACTTGATCGATGATATTGCCGAGTACGAGAAGAGCGTTGGAGCGACCACTTGGAGGGCTGTCAACAAGCTTGCTGATGAACTCCGTCAAAAGAAATACAAGATTGGATTCTTCTCCAGCACGCCGCAGGGTGGAGGTGTTGCATTGGTCAGTCTTCCGCGATACAAGATGAATTCAGTTCCTTAATTAATCGTCCCTTCAGATGCGACATGCCTTAATCAGATTCTTGACGCTGTTGGATGTTGATGTGGCTTGGTCAGTGTCATCTGATATTGATGTCTAATGAATGCGACTAAGTGTAGCTATCTTCTTCATTTTTCTCAGGTATGTGCCGAACCCGTCCCCGACTGTCTTCCGTACCACAAAGAACAACCACAATATCCTGCAAGGTGTGGCAGCGCCGGATCTCCGTCTGACTCAGGACCAAAAGGACAACTTCGATGCATGGATCCTAAAAAACGGACTTCGCTGGACCGCGGAGGGTGGACCTCTTGCCAAAGGCGGTGTTGATATCGCTTTCATCGGTAAGGATAGACATTTTTTTTGTTGTCGTCCAGCTCATGCCCATAAATATTCTAGATGATCCTCAGATGCCGGGTTTGATTCCCCTCATTCGCAAAGTGCGACCGGAAATCCCAATCATCTACCGTTCACATATCGAGATCCGTAGTGATCTCGTCGAAAAGCAAGGCTCACCTCAGGAAGAGGTCTGGCAATATTTGTGGAACAACATCCAGCACGCGGACTTGTTCATCAGTATGTCAACTATTAACCGATAATTGGCCAATAACTGATTGCTAAATTAATTTCCAATAGGTCACCCCGTGTCCAAGTTCGTGCCTAGCACTGTGCCCACAAAGAAGCTGACTCTCTTGGGAGCTGCCACCGATTGGCTCGATGGCTTGAATAAGGAGCTCGAGACCTGGGACTCTCAGTTTTACATGGGCGAGTTCCGTGGGCTTTGCGCTAAGGAGAAGATGAACGAGCTCCAGTGGCCCATGCGCGAGTACATTGTCCAGGTTGCTCGCTTCGATCCATCCAAGGGTATCCCCAACGTCGTCGACTCGTATGCCAAGTTCCGTGCCCTGCTTGAGAAGAAAGGTGTCAAGCCTGGCTCTGAGCCCCAGCTTCTCATTTGTGGTCATGGTGCCGTTGATGACCCCGACGCTAGCATCATCTACGATGAGACCATTAACAACATCCAGAACAATTACTCGCAGTATGCAAAGGATATTGTTGTCATGAGGATTCCACCCAGCGATCAGCGTAAGTAGTTTCTCATACGAGTGAAACCAAGAAAATTGACATGAGGATACGTCAGTCCTGAATGCCTTGATGGCCAACGGCAAGATTGCCCTTCAGCTCTCGACCCGTGAGGGTTTCGAGGTCAAGGTGTCGGAGGCCCTGCACGCCGGTATTCCTGTTGTTGCCTCGCGCACGGGTGGTATCCCGCTCCAGATCATCGACGGCAAGTCCGGATACTTGACAGAGCCGGGTGACAACGATGCTGTTGCTAAGCACCTGTTCGACCTGTACACGAACGAGACTCTGTACGATGACATGAGCGAGTACGCCCGCACGCACGTCAGCGATGAGGTTGGTACGGTCGGCAACGCCGCAGCATGGCTCTATTTGGCAGTCATGTACAGCCGTGGTGTCAAGTTGGAGCCTAATGGCAAATGGATCAATGATATGCTGAGAGAGGAAACCGGGGAGCCTTACACTGAAGACGAGCCCAGACTGCCGCGCGCTGGTCTAAACATCCAGGGCTGAGCATAGTGCTGAAAGCTCAAGAGAGCATGTCATCGTTAGACCATTACAAACAAAAAGATCTAGATGTACTAGTCGTGTTGTAGTTTTCGTTTGAATCTGTATTCATATGCTTTGTATCTTGTTGGCTGTGTTTTCCTTTTTCTTTCTCTCTTGTGGACCAGTGTTTTAGATGAGACGAAAGATAATTGTGGCATGGCTGCACAAGATATGTATCAAGCGCCTTGTGATCGAATCGAATGCCAGCACAGCGTCACAGGCTCTCACGGGCCGCCTTAGGCGCCGCAATTGTATTTATGCCTCCAAATCTCCGTTGCAACTAACACTATTTCTCCATTCATATAAATCATTCGTTGTACTACTCCATCTGCTCTCTGCTTGCTTTCCTCGCTCTTTAGATCCATCTATCTCACCTTGTACACTCTCTAATTTACTCTCGCATAATCATGATGGAAGTCGATATGCAATCGCCTTCCTTTACGACGCCACGGTTCATGCGGAAACGGGCTCGCTCTCCTGAGGAGTCCCCAAGTCCAGATGAACGTTATTTAGTCAGTAACAACATGACGCAACTATGGTATACGTCTGCCCCGTTTTCTAATATCCACACAGAAACGTAGGCCAATTCTGGTGGCTAGCCGATCAAGCTCTGTCGAGCCAGCCACCAGTGGCTTCGTCTTCTATAACGACCCACACGAATTCGCGTCAGGGGATTACTACGTGCCGCGTCCAGGGGAAGATTTGGCGTGTCGTACTGATGAAATGTCATTGGAGAGCCCACTTATACTCGATAGCCGGCTGAAAGCTCCAGATACTGTGACGAGCAACATGGTGCGTACATTCAAGCAGCGTTTAGTCATATTTTGAGACACACAACACTAAGCCACGTTCTTCTGCGGAACAGTCGTTTAGCGAAGATCATAACATGCAACTGGAAATTCAGCATCCCTTTCCACGACCAATGAATCACATCTTGCCTCCTGGTGACTTACAGTTATACTCTGACAGCATGACTGAGACACCTGCCCTTCCCACCAACAGCGATGTACTTCATTCTACCCCTAGTCTTCTTCGACTCGCCCCGTCGAGAACATCTTCTGGCCCCGAGCCTCTAGATGCGGAAATAGCACAGTCCTCCTTGCTCCTTGATAATGGTGCTTCTCTGGTAGAAAAACGACCTCAGCGCTTTAGCATGGGCCCTCGTACCGACTGCGAGAAGTGCAGACTGAGAGTCGCGGGTCATTGGATTCATTTCGATTAAAGACCATTTTACTCACTTACACACACATGAGCTTGAGTTGCGCCTTTTACCATCCGCCAGCTCTTTCCAAAAATGGGCGATCATTCCCTCTGGGAGACAGGCCATGGTGATCATGATGCATTCTAGTAGAGACACTGCATTATTTATCCTTAATGATGTTTTCCTCTTGTTATACTAGTAGACAACTTGAATGGCTGCATGTTGTCGAGGAGCGATTACATGTTATTGCTTGGACATTGCTATAGTACTTATATTCACTCGCCACTAATACCGATGCTCATTTGCCACTACCGCTAGTAGATAGCATCAGCATTGATATCACAACTGTCGTTCCAAATCTTGGAATTTGGTGGTCTGAAAAGTGTGACGTGTGTAACACTGTGACATCACTATATCCCGATGGATCTGTTGCATGTTTGATCCGGTTCAAAAAAGTAGAGCATTTGCCAGTGTGATCTTGCCAGTGGGCGGCGTTGCATTTCTGCTTTTTGTTTAACGAAAAATCTGCGTGTTGATGTCGACTATCCTCCCACTCTTTTGGAACCTATCTTCCGCATCCAAGAAGGAGCGTATTGATGCCTCTGTGAAACTTGTCTCCTCCTTGGAGCAATTTCAAGCACAGTTTGTTCCGATCCCAAAAGAGCCCGCTTCAGACAGCTCTGAAGCCCAAGGAGAGGTCGACGAGGATGAAGACGAAAAAAATGACATAAAGAGGAAACAAGATGGTCTTGATGAATTCAACGCTCAAGATGTTTCCTACTCGATCAGAAGACTAGTTCGTGGATTGGCGAGCCCCAGAGAGAGCAGTCGGCTTGGATTTTCTGTTGCTTTAACAGAAGTACGAGATAAACGCTCTCTTACATACTATGATTCCTCTTAATAATTTTCAATAGCTCCTGACCCGTATCGACACCGTTACCTGTGCCCAAGTCACTACACTTATCATCGATTCTTCTAATACTGTTGGATCCATGACCGGTCAAGAAGAACGTGATGCATTGTTCGCCCGCTTGTTTGGGCTTACCGCCGTTATCCGCTCAGGACTCATTGTCCGTCAAAATCCACTCCCTACGTCTGCTTCCTCGGAGACTGTCGCCTCAAGCCTCGCAGGATTTACAGAAATCATCTCACATTTGATCCAACTGGGTAGTACCAAGTCATGGTTGCGCGAGAGTGCTTGGTGGACCATACTGCTTGCTATCGACACGTTACACACCTCAAATGCGCCATGGAAGCAGGAGGCGGCGGCGAGCACAGCTACAAACATCTTCGTCGACAACAAAACCTGGTATCCAGAAAAAGTGGCAATTGCGCTCAGAATGCAGCCTCTATATCCTGAACTTCCTTGGAAGGACCATTTGTCTCCGACTTTCAAGAACCCCGATATCTTAAGCACATCCAACCTTGCCGTTCTGGCCAGAATATTAAAGGTTTGTGACATTGGCATGTTTCTAATCATCGTAATTGATATGTGTCTTCACTTAGGATGCTTCGGTGGATGAAGATGAAGAAGGCTCATCAAAAACGAATGCAAATCCCTGGAAGCCTCAACTTCACTTTGTGTGGGATGGTCTCCTTGACCGGCTCCTGGGAGAAGGCGGAAGTGGCTCCTCTGCTCAAGAATTCTTCAGGATCGTTGTTGATGGTTTGCTCCCCCAACTGTTGTGTTTGATCCTCAACTTATGGCGTGGTCCCGTAGAATCCCTGTTTTCTGCTAATGCTTCCTCACAACGCAAATTTTGGGGTTTCCAAGTATTCCAAAAAGCACTTCCCCGTGTATCGGAGGCCGATATACCGCTTTTGTTTACGAAAAACTTCATGCGTACCTGGATAAACCACTTATCAAAATCAGATCGGTATCTACATAAAGCAGCGCTTCAAGTGGTATGAATCGTCGCGTTATATAATCAGTTCATCCCGTTCACCAAATATGACAGGCTTCCATGCTGCAAGAACTTGTGAAGGACCGTCCGAATATCGGCTTCTCCCTTATCCTCCAGCTCACGGGTGTGCATGGGAATCAACAGTTTGATAGACTTACTAAAACGAAGACTGTCGAATCTATTCTGGCTTCCATGGACTTGGATGGAATCAAGAACTACATTGTTCATCTGTTAGGGCAAGTAAACAGTGCTGAGCCGTATGTTTCGTCCGAAGTTTTTTCAAAAAGCAAAGAAACTCATGGTATCCTTCGCAGCTTGGATGTCCAGTCTATTAACTCTAAACGGACGTGGATCACAGAGCAGTTGGGAGCTCTAATCAAGAATGGATCCGTACCCAAGAGTGATGACTGGATTAAGATTGTTCTTGACTGGCTCACATTCCACGCCTTCTTCACCGTCCGCAAAACATCGACATCCAGCTCATTCCAGGCTGTAGGTTCCTGTTAAATTAAATTGGTTTATTTGATATAACATGTGACGTTTCTTCAGCTCCACGAAAAACCATCTCCCGTATTCTCTGATGACCTACACAAAACATGTCGTCAAAGGCTGCTCGCAGCGCTCGCCGATTTGACCGGTCAATCCACGCTGATAAAAACTGGTCGGACACGCAGTTATTTTTCTGTCAATTTCGCTTTCTTATGATATGGTTGTACAGATGACGAAAAGGTATCAAAAGTACAAGGTGTTTCCTCAGATGGCCAATTCTGGATAACACATGTCCTTTCGGTTATCACCGATCTACGAAGCGATGCTAAGCATGCCTCGCCATTGTTTGATCTAGACGGGGACGAGGACGAGGTGTTCTCGAAATCGCTCGAAACTCTGAAAGCTTTAGACTCTGTAAGCTCCTAAGCCTCCAGCGCCGCCTCGAGTTTTAGTTTGTCTAACCATATAACAGACTTTGTCCGATGATTTGAATCCAGCCCGCGGAGCGCAGCTTTTGCTTGCAGCCACTCTGCTTCATACCTACGTTTTGCAGACGGAACAAGATTCGCAAGATGGCGATGACAATCTTGAGGTATTTATATCAGTATCCCTCCCAATAATACTGATTTGACTTCTAATGGCATAATGCGCAGACCATCAGAAACGCCATTGTCCGCATGTTTCCATCATTTCCCAAGGAGAAGAAGAAAAAGTTCAAAAAACAGACTATACCTGCCGCTACCGAAGGCAAAGACCTGGATGCGGAAGCGGAGCCGATTGACATTTTAGTCGATGCGATCATAGGCCACATGGACAAGGGCACGATGTATTTACGGACTACTTCCAACCATGCGTTCTCTTTGCTGGCGGGTCTTGTAAATGGGGAGACGATTGATCTTCTTCTTTCGGTATACTTTCACCTCGCTCTATAAAAGGATCTTATCTTATCTCTATTCGATTTCTACAGCAACTTGAGCGTCGAGACCCATCGGAATTACTCGAGGAAGAACACGAGGACCACATGGGATCGGATGACGACGCCGAAGATGAGGAAGACGACGATGAGGACGAGAGCAGCGATGAGTCGGATAGCTCAGAGGATGAGGGATCGGAATCCGGCGAAGAGACTGATGAGAACGCTGAAGTCGATGCGGAACTTCGCAGAAAACTGGAGGAGGCGCTCAAGGTCAACGGCATGGATGATCGGTCGGACCAATCCGAATCTGAAGAGGAGCTCATGGATGATGATCAAATGCTTGCGATCGATGAACAACTGGCGGCCGTCTTCAAGTCTCAGGCATCTAGCAAGCCTAGAAAAGGTACCTATTTCCATAAGTCTGTTTTTTTTTTCTATTCAAATGGCTGACGGCAAACGTCAGACGTTAATGCCCAACGAGAAGCAACGCACTTCAAGAACAGAGTGTTGGATCTGTTGGATATTTATGTCAAAAAGCAACCCAGCAGCCCGTACATTATCCGCCTGATCATACCCCTGATAGAGGCTATCGCTGGTACAGGATCAGATGAACGCCAGCTTTCCGAGAAGGCTACAGGTTTGCTGAGAAACCGCATAGGAAAGCTCAGGGAAACATCTTCTTCCGTCGATGCATCTCTCGCCGGTAGTGTGTATGAGAATCTTCACCAACGGGCCCGTAGGGCAAGTTCATCAGATGCACTCATCACGCTTTCCTACTCCCTGCTTTATGTCTCCAAGCTCTTGTTGTCCATTGGAGCTGTTGACAAAGTCCGTGATCAGTACAAGCAGTCGTTGGATGACTTTGCCTCGCGCAAGTCGTCATCCCTCAACACCAAGTTCTTTGAAGAGTTCATGCAACGAAATTCGGGGGTTGTATGGGTATTGCGAGATGGTATGCTTGAATGTTCTAGACGGGCTACGAACGTTTACAGGCGATGCCAACTTTTGCTACTGGTGCAACACGTCTTCAAAGGCCAGGACATTGTGCGTTAGATCCAACTTTTTCAATCCTCCTACTCTTCTAACAAGTATAATTCAAAATAGCCGCAGGAAGAAGCCATCGAATTTATTGTTAAACTTAGACAAGAACTTCTTTCGGTTCTGGAGGAGGCCTGTGACGGAAAGATAGAGCTCACGGTACCTCAAGCCAAGGAGCTCTTCAAGCTCGCGCTGTTTGCCATCCGTCAAGCGAAACATATTATGCAAGACCAGAGCAGGGTATCAGAAATTTGGTCCACAAAATCTTGGGAGGCGTTACAAACCAAGTTGGAGGCATCTGCCAAATTGAAAGCTGCGAGATCGCTCCAATCCCTATGTCAGCAGGTGATCCAGATCAGCCGGGATTCAGCGGCGTCTGGTAAAAAGCAAGCGCCACAGTCTGAGAAACGCAAAGCGCCAGCCGGTGAGAATGAGGACGAGGCCATAGATAGACCACCGCACAAGGTCAAAAGGAAAAAGGTTAAAAAGAACCATTAATTAGTTGTCGACTAACTTGTCTCAAATTTATGTACTATTTGTCGGAGATTTCTAAGCATGTTGATTGAAGTCGTTGGTTCCGTCAGGCAACGATGTATTAAATCCAGCGCCTTGTGTACACTAGATGATGGTGAGCTGGTTGTGAAGCGCTATTTGAATTATAAGCAGGTGACGCCTACCGGACTCTTTTGGCGCGCCCCTCGACTTGT
Organism: Agroathelia rolfsii; assembly: GCA_018343915.1. Classification (NCBI taxonomy): domain Eukaryota; kingdom Fungi; phylum Basidiomycota; class Agaricomycetes; order Amylocorticiales; family Amylocorticiaceae; genus Agroathelia; species Agroathelia rolfsii. The sequence goes on along the minus strand of JABRWF010000007.1, from coordinate 1,606,284 downwards.
TTGCGCATATCTGAAGAATTTGCAATAGCTACATTTAACAACGACTCGGATAATCCTGCCAGCCGAGCACATTCGATGCCAAACGACTCCAGAGCAATGCCTTGTGTTAATCTGTACAAGAATGTGATTTCTCGACGACCGTCTACACGGGTATCTTCAGTGAATCCCATGTACATGTTCCGTACTTGTTCGGGATGTTTCTTCTCCATCTCCGAGGCTATAAGTGGGTAGTGAGTGATGAAGAGCGTTTTACACCGGACATTTTGGATTAGATGCTCGAGAGTAGCGCTTGCGATCGCCATCTGATCCAAAACGCAAGTTAGAAGGAACAACGAAGCGGAAGATACCCACTTACCCCGTCGAAGGTAGATGTCCCTCGGCCAAGCTATAGAAGGATTATTTGTCATTCATGAGCGAACTACAGTTTGTATTTGGTCTGAAACGCACCTCATCAAGGATAACAAGGCTTTTCTCGGTTGCCGTACATAGAATTTCACTGGTCTCGGACATCTGGATGTTCAAGAATGAGAAAGTAGTATGAAATGTTATATTCACAAAGTGACGTACCTCAACCATAAAGGTCGACTTGCCTCTAACAAGTTCATCGGATGCTAAGCATAGGAAGTCAATAATTGATTATAATCACAAAGGGGTACACATTACCTCCCATCCTAGTCAGTATGCTATCTAGCATACCGAGTCGAACACTCGTTGCAGGCACATATGATCCTAAATACAGGTAAGTATAATGTTTGTTTAAGTGTGGATGCGGTGTCACCTAGCTGCGCCATGATGCATATCAAAGCAATCATACGAACAGCAGAACTTTTGCCTTGGGGAAATAAGCTAAAGAGTAGAAGAAAAAAGATAGAACAGAGCTTATATCTACCTCCCATGTTGGGACCAGTGATTATGACCGTCGATTGTGATGCCCCTCCCATAATACAAGAATTGGGCACAAAGGGATCAGATTTAAGAACTTCTATCATAGGGTGTCGGCCATCGATGATTTCGAGCTCGTTTCCACTAGTAAACTGCGGCTGAACGTATCCCTCTTGAGATGCTACTTGTACCAAGCTCATGAGACAGTCCGCGTTAGCCAAACTTTTCACCGCATTTCGCATTACAACATAGTATGTGTCCGTAATATCTTTCAAGAAGCGCAAGTAGGCCTGGTCTGCGGCGGCTTCAAGTGATTCACGATATCTTGCTAGTTCGCCGATATACTTCTTGACTTCTGGAGTGTGATATCGTACGACAGTCTTCGTACTATATCACATTCAGTACACAAAATATATGAAAATTGGTGAATACACACCTCGACAAAAGAGTCCACGTCAGTGGGACAGGTGCACGATCCGTCTTCGCGAGTTCTATAACGTACTAGAGTATAAAGGAGAATAAATAAACGATGTGATAAGGCAGGGAACCATTTGCTAAACCTCTTCTTGCATGTATGTTGTCCATTTCAAAGACGGTCGCTTGAGCAACTTTTTAACTGATCATTTGTCAACCCGTCGTTTTATAGAATGCACTAATGCAACACACTAGATTTAAGTTCTTCCTCCAACTCGTATAACACAAGTTGTATAGCCTAATAGTCTAATCAGTTTACTCGAAGCACGCGGAAATACATGCCTAACTCACTCCATCAAGCTCTTGGAGCTCCGGGTATTTCTCGGCGTCAACATACATTTTGCTTTTATTCCCTTGTAAAGCTTCCCGAAGTAGAACCATGCCCTCAAGTTCTTTTATCGGGTTTTGAAGGATAACTAAAGAGTAGATTATGTCGTTTAAAAGATCCGACTTGAATCCAATGTCTGTAGAGTTATCGAAAGACTCAAAGGCTACGGCAGCCTTCTTGAAGTATTTGATCAAGACAACTAACTCTTGAGGCGTACACTATGTTTGCTGATTATTAAGTTATATCCACCAACCCCCAGTCAAAGATAGACGCACCTTGCCGTATTGAATACGACATAGACCTTTAGCAAGGTCAGGTGCTCCTCTTAATAGAGCACGTAAGATAATAAGCTTGTCAGATGGGCTAGATATAATCTCATGGATCGCATCCAGGCGCGCCCTCAGCTGGCTAAAAAATTATTTAGCTGCTAGTTCTCGTATGAAAAGTCTGAAAGATTACACTTGATCTATTAATGGTTTTCCTAACCATTTTTGTAGTAAGCGTGCACCAAATCTAGTCTGTGTCTTGTCGAGAATCCATATTAGAGAACCATGAGTAGTTAAGTTGGTTTGATTGCGATATATCTCTAGATTAGTAAGCGTATTCCCATTCAATAGCATGTGCGCCCTTTGGGTGAACTTTTCAAAAAACTGTGCTTGGAGAAGAGCATCGGCCAAGCCAAATATGGACAAGTGCTTAATGGACATTGCAAGGGCGATCACGACAGGCTTCGGGAAGCCTGTTACGACAGCTATGAGCTCGTCAGACTTGGTGTTATTCGATGTACCTGCCGCCGGTGCCTTTGTCGCATAAAATTCGGAAACGTAAGAAAAAGCTTCGCTGTAAGATAGGTCTTGGTTCATCCGCTCTGTGCGGAATTTGTTGATACCATTCGCGGCTCTGAGGATAATTAGAGACTAAACATTGGAGTATTATACGAGGCTTACTCGGAGAAATATTTGAGCATTTTCTCTGTCGGCCCGCTGAGTCCTTTCGCTGGAAGCAGAAGCTCAGAGGGATTTATATGTGCCATACGTGTCTGGAAATTTTAACTTATCATAAAAGGTGGATATTACTTATAATAGGGCACTTTACCTCGAGTTCAATTCTCATGTGAGAATCTATTACAGAAAATTCGAGCAAATGGGCAGTGATCAATCGTTTAAATGACCCACCCTCAAAATCATCCCAAACGATATCACCAGTGCTTGGAGTTATCGCAAGCATACCGATCTTAACCAAATCGTCAGCGCCCATGCCCCCTCTTAGATTTTCGACAAGACACATGAGAGGAGGTGGTGTATATCGCTCAAGATCGTCTACAGAGTCAAGTTCATCAACATATCTGAGCAAGGGGCATAAATATTCGTGATAGTGGTTTCGCGGAGAATATCACTTTACGTTACGGCAGTATAGACATCAGTTACTGCACGCTCGAAAGGTGCATTGCGATTATCGCTGGCCTTCTTGAGTGCTGCAGTCTCAGTTTGACCAACTATCCCGACTCGGTAACCCTGAGACAGCAGTCTTTGAAGTGCAATCCATAAATTAGACGTCATTAAAAGGAAGTTCTTCGTCATACATACTTCTTCAAATGGACGTCCCGCCGATGTACTGGAATCCCCGCAGTAAGAAAGTTTCGGTCCGGGAAACAGACGATCCCCAACTCCTTCGAAGCAACCTTTAAGGTTTTCCAGAGTTAACGATTGCACGAGACGAGATTTGTATCACTTGCCTGTGCATCTTCGCCAAAGAACCGGTATTTGTAGCCAACCTCGACCATCAGTATCGTTCCAGGGTTCTCTTTCTTCAACGTTAAAATCTGACTGTATATTAGAAGACTGGTAAATGAGGAAGAAAGCCACGTCGATGTACTTGTTTCTCTAGTGGCGTATAAGGCTCTCCACTTGGACCGATTTCTTCTGAGAAAACAGAAGGCTTCGTTGGCAAAGTCTTAACAGCTCGAGCTTTCCCTTTGGCAGATGAGCTTTTGAAGGCATCCATGATGCCTCGAAACTCGCTATCCGAGCTATTGTCGCTTGCTTCATCAGAAGCCTCCTTGTGTTCGAATGGAACCTCAACACTCGATTTTCTAATAAAAGGGTTGTTGTCCTCCAAAAGCCTTTTTCTGATCGCCATTTGACGTTTTTTGAAAGCTATATCATGAGGTATGGGGGGGACCTTCATAGCAGAAGTGGTAGAACTTGACTGCTCTGCCAGTGTGTTCGAGGTGTATCTCCATTGAGAACCACTTTCTGGTTCAACGCTTTCCTCAGACTCAGGGCTATGAGATATCTTTTTCTTCTTCTTGACAGGAGGTGCCTCAGAGTCGGAATCGAGTGTGAGGTCAATTGGAGTCTGGTCCGTCTGAGAATGGGAACGTCTGCCAGTAGAAGAAGACGAAGCTTGTGTAGAGCTTTTTTGAGGAGAGGTGTTTGGTGTAGATTTCTGAGAGAAAAACGACGATATCGTCGGCTGGGGATCGCTAGGCTTGACCATCAATACGCAAAGTATTCACACCAGTAGCAGTTGCAATCGACAAAAATGTTTATTACCCCATTCTTGTTTATTGGTGTTTAAATGTAGTATTCTCGTAATTTGCTACATAATTGACGCGTGGGTCGACGCGTTTCGGAGTCTAAAAGACTTGTCTCTCTCGCCGACATGTATTCCATAATACGCCAACGCTCCTCGCACCTCTCCCGTCTTGCTCACAGGTCACTGCGGCCTGTCCCAGCTTTCGGCGTCAGGTTCCAGGCAACAGCGGCGGCTCAACCAGACGGGCCTGCCATCTCAGAGACCAATCGCAAGTCGGCTTTTTCCGTGGTCTAATGGCTGCTTATGAATCCTGCAGGTGCTCAGGCGACTTGGAAAAGGTTCTGGAAGACTGTGGGCATTGAGCACAAGACCAATGGAATCACTGTTACATTAGACAAACGACCCCTAAAAACGCCCTCGGGCAATGTGCTGCTTCTGCCTGAAAACCAAAAAGTCGTTGCTGCCCTTATTGCAACGGAGTGGGAGAACCAGGAGAGTCTTATTAAGCCTCATGCGTTGCCCATGGTACGCTCTTCTTGATGAGTTCGAACCATTGTATCACGTCTTTATATCAGTGTTTTAGACGTCGTTGGTTTCGAGAGCCATTGATTCATTGGGAGACGAGACGACAAGGGCCGCTGTTCGGGCATCCCTCTTGAAATACTTTGATACGGACACTATTTGGTATGTCTCTTTCCCCGCTGAGCCGTGTACACGTAACAGACCAACTGCTTAACCACTCAGCTTCCATGAAGACTTCCCCGATCCCCTCGTCCGCCTGCAAGACGAACACTGGATTCCTTTAATAGACTGGGTTAAAAGCGAGTTCGGCGTAGAGATCAATGTCTTTAAGGGTGTTCTTTTCGCCTCACAGCCGACTGCCAGCAAGGAAAAATTCGATCAAGTTATGTCCAAACTTGATGCATGGGAGATGGCCGGTATGCCCGCTTCATGTGTTAAGCGTGATCAGATGACCGAGTTTAAGACCCCTATCACTAGCCCTTGAGCGTGCGACGTATACGACAAAGTCATTCCTTGTTGCCTTGGCTCTCGTAAAACGACACTTAACTGTTGAACAAGCGGCATTGGCTGCCCAAGTCGAAGTTAATAGCCAAATCGAAAGATGGGGCGAGGTCGAAGACAGTATGTATCACTTCATTTACGTGTCTCCCATCTTATACCTTAGTCTGCTGCCATGGCCAATCACTGATGTTGTACCCCTTTGATATAGCACATGATGTAGACTATCATGATGTCCGCAGGCAACTCGGTAGCGTTGCTTGCTTGTTATCTCGTGTCTAAGAAGGGAATTTGTCAGCTGTTCGGTCCTTGGTCCGCAAGTAATTGCATTTTACCGAGATTTCGTCTTACTTACCCCTGAACCGCCTTGAGCTTGGTTGTTTAAATAGCCCAAGCTCCGGTCAGGCTTGATACATATAATAATGGTCGTAATAGAATGTGTCAGATTTGATGCGAGTTCTCAAGGGTTGACCTGCATACCGTGCTCATCATATTTAGTGATCTTGTAAAATGCCTCGCGGTTATAGCCCAATGGATAATGATATGGCCTATTTACAGGACCTGGTCCGTGTGCACAGGTAAACACTGAGAGGGCGTGTGTAGCGTGACTGGAGAGTTAGCGACCGATCTCTCGGGACTTATTACCTCGCAACTACGGCGGGGATGTTGCATGAATGCGATATGAAACTAGGGAACTAGAAATGCCACCAAATGTGCGGAACATGAGGTGCATCGCATCTCACATCCTCGGCCTCGCTACAGTGCGTTGGCATCCTAATTATTATATATTGTATTTTAGCATGTCGATCTGTCCATATGAAGTACCCCAATGTTGAAAGTCGCCTATCTCTTTGATCATATATGGAAAGTGCATGTGACATTATGTGAACTGATAAATATTTATTATTAGTAAAAGATAATTTATTACAAGATTTGGACAGCCCGATGACATCTAGGGATCTGAGCAGAGCGCTCGCGCCGGCAGCGCCGGCAAAACACCGTCCAACGCTCGCCTCCGTTTCAGTTCGTTCTCCTGTCCAAGTCTTGTTGGCCCTCATCGAGACAAGTACTTAAGGAGCACCTTGAGCTATGCTAGCAACACCCCCAGTCTACTTGCCTTCCCCGCATTCTGCCCCCCCACAATCATGTCCCAATCTGAGCTCCTTGCCAACTTCAATCCGTTTGCAACGCACCCATTCACTAACAGCTCGGGTGTGATGCCACCACCACCTCAGCCTTCATTGTACGGCGCTCAGCCGGGTACCGCGGCAACATACCCCCAAATACCCACCAGTGATATCCCATTAGCACGGTTTAGCAATGCAAGACCACCCAGTGTTTCTTCCTCACGCAGTCCCCAGCGTACACCGAGCAGATCACCCCCCCTCGCTGCCCCACAATCTCGCATGCGCGCACCACGCGCCGTCTTTGAGCGGGCAGACTCTGAACCGGAGCTTGAGGCTGTGCTGAGGAAACGTACGATGCCGCCGGTCATCCCCCCAGTCGCCTCAACGGCGTCGGCACCCAAGGCTTGATCGCCATAATCTGAAGCGAGAGAAGAAAAAATATGAGACTGTGTGAGTCTTCACTTATTCCTGGATGTTGAGTGCTCGCACTCGCCCGGGACATTTCTCAAATAATCTTCCTGGGTCCTGATTTCATTTGTTCCTTTCTTGCTTGTAGTGTGTAAGAATATGCAAGGAAGAAGAATTAGTATGAAAACAGGTCATAAAGCCATCAGTATCAGCAATCATGAGAATGACGGCATGGAGCGAGCTGCCGGATGGTTTGCGGATAACACCGGTTCCTAATCGCCAAGGAACCCCCAGTGGTCGTTCTGGTATCAAATTCAGGCTATCTCTTGGAGATCCGTCGGTGACGTATATATGTGTATTGGGACTTTGCAGTGATAAACATATTTATTAGCCATGACTATCGGTATCAGTCATTGACCGAATATCAATACGATACATAACCTTACTGCTTTCCAGAATGTTTAAATTACTTATCCGTATATACCCAATCGTCCATTTTGTTCGACATGCCTTGGAACCCTTGATGATGAACGATTGGAGATGATGATTATCTCTCCTATTTGCTCCTTGTGGACAAACCATCACCATGATCAGGACATCCATACCAGCTGCGGATCTGCTATCATCGCCTGCTATCCTTTCTGCCGCCAACACAGACTTATTGTCTCCTGTTCTACCATCTGATAGTATTTACACACGGTTCTGGTGTGAAGAGAACATTTGGCTTCTTGTCCAGGCCTTGCAGAATCACAAGAATGTGGCGTCCACTTGGGATCTCTTCGCTGTTTTTGTCTCTAATACAACCAAGTCTGTACGTCATGGTCGACGTTATCGATCGCAAACTGTCTAAAGACTCAAACGGGCAAAATGTCTGTATGGTTTCTATGTGCGATGCACACCGCATGTGTGTTCATTTTGCCTATGAATCTCCTCGTGTCCCAAGGTGGCGCTCTGGCATCAGCGCCTAGCTAAAAGCGAGGGTCGTCCGGTGGTGTGGGATTACCATTGTATTCTCCTTCTGAAAAGGAAGCACACCGCACTGGATGGTACCAAAAGCTGGTTCTACGACTTTGATACGACGCTACCGAATCCATGTGCTCATGACGGTATGTGTGCACCAAATCACCTATCCTGACCCGCAAGAGCCGGCGGCATATACAAGCACAATCGCTCATATATATATATATATATCGCTGCTATTAAAAAAAATCCGGGTGAAGATTACCTGTCCAAGACGTTTGGCGGCGAAGAAGCCCAAGAGCTGATCCCCCCAAACTTTCAGAGGTAAGATGAATCGACATCATGCATTATCAGATTATTGCGTCATATACTTTTCCCATCGGGATGTTGGCGAGACTGGGAACCTTCATAGTGATCTTCTGGGCCGGGCTAGCCCCCCCCCCCCGGCGTCCCCCTTCGAGTCTGTGATTTCCAGTGTCATCAGGCTTGGGAAATTTACAATGCGCATATATCAAGAAGATCAGTCTATTTACCTCTTTTTTTATTTTTACATGTAGCTCGTTCCGAGTCGTTCCGGGAGACATGTATCTTGCCCACTTTGCTTCAGATCGATCGCACATGGTGAGAAAGCTGTTTCCTTGTCCTGTGCCATGACGTCGTTAGCTATATTACAATCTAGATTGTGAAGATAACTGAAGGCTGAGGTTTTCTTTTATTATAGCTCAAGATAGTGGGAGAAGGGAGCCCCGAGATAGGACAACAGAGCTATCAGGCACCCCTGCCATCTTACCCACCCATATGCGGGTCCATCGCTTCAGAACAGGGCTGCACAAATAATCTGATGGACGCATTTGTAGACATGCGGGAGAGCTCAACTGGATTTGGAACCGTCATATCTGGACTCGCAGAGTTCAGGAGTTGGATTGGGCTTCTATAAGTAGCTGGCAATTGCGTGTTTTTCCCGGAAGATAGTAGGATTTTTTTTTTATGTCAGTGTTTGGGCCATAGCTATGGTATATACATATCCGAGTCATACACTCATGGATCGGCCAGAGTTTTCCCATGTCCTGGCGAGCTTTCCCCAGTGTGACCGATTGTGACGTCTCGTGAGAACTTGTCACATTGAATCAAGCGAACGCCTCCACTTGCCGGGTCAAGCTTAGACACTCTTGTCTCTGCCATACTTTTGCTACTCTCTTCTTTGCTTTTTCTATATTGTACTTCTACAGGGTTACTTCATATTTCTGCGAAAAACATTACCATCAGGCCTACACACAATCGCAAAAAATGGCTTCTACCCCATCCTCGGCATCCAGCAGTGGCCTTTCGACGATCAACACCAACGGTACCGCTGTGACGCAGGCAGAGACGGCACCTACCGAGAACGGTTCTGTTAATGGGTCCGAGTACGGGGCTGGGCCATCCGTGTATCATTATTCACAGTTAGTAGCTTTACTATTGCTCGTCCGTACACCATTACTGTGCGCGTGTGTGCGTGTGCTGGGTTCAACGCGTGTCGTGATCGAGGCGCGTGCCGCCCCGTCGCAGACACACTTTACCCTCATGCGCGACACACACCTAGCTTCGGTCGCAAAGATAGTCTTGTATTCACGTTTCTCATCGTACTCTCCCACAGGCCCCCATTCGATTCCCATAATCAGGAAATCGTCAATCATCTCTATCACGCTGGCTTTCACTCGGGTGTGAGTACATTTCTCGCCAACTCTTTTTCATCAGACGTGTCAACTCACGCTAATACTTGTATGTTACAGCATTACTCGGATACCGTGCTCGTAAGTGACTTGATTTTCCGTCACAGTGAGCACACTTACTCAAACCAGGATCATTCTGCCTCCCTCAGCATGTGCTCCAACATGTCTATGGTCTACATGCCATTATTCTCTCTCGTTCCCCTTATCTCGTGCACATGATGTCTACAGCACCGATCGCAAATGGCCAGCGGATGCTCTATGTGGATTTATCACAGGAGCCCGAAGTTACCCAAGAGGTACGGATTTCCACGTGCACACAACAAAGTTACATTGACTAAATAAACTGATTATGGTGATTAATGTATAGGGATTTGCTATAGGTGCGCCTCAAGAGGTCATGGAAACAGTATATTGGGACAACCATGCTAATTAACTACTTGCCCCTTTTTTCACAAAAAGCCCTCGGCTACCTTTATTCTTCCCACTCGCTGAATCTGATCCGACCCGAGAATGCACGCGCCGTGCTAGCTGCGGGCTGCTTCCTAGATGGCATGGACGATCTGTGCTCGTACGCGTACGAGGTTTGCAAGCGCTCCATTTGCCTCGAAAACATCCGCGACTGGCTCTCCTTCGTCGCGGCGTCTTCGCCTCCTCCCGAGGGAGGCGATACATCCCCATCCATGCCGTTGACACGCCTACCAAACTTTGAACAGTATGCGCAACGGCTGAAGGACGACGTATTCGATTTCCTCGTCACGACACTGCCGGCCAGTCTGGACATGGCGCCAAATGGTACAGCACCACCGACACCGATATCACCGACGGCAGAGCTGCAGAGCCCATCGTCGGCACTGTCAGCATCGAATGGGCGTCAGACGATGTTGCAGATATACTCGCTGATTCCGTTCGAGATGTTCAAGGCGGCCATAGAGTCACCCGCGCTGCATATTGGTGGGTGGATGCATCAATGAATGATTAGATATTTTTATACGGTGCTGATGATGGGATCATGAAATTTTTTTAGGCTCGGACCAAGCGCGATTCAAGTTTGCCAAGGATGCGATCGAGCTGAGAAAGCGGGGGATCGCCCGAGGGACTGGAGCCGAAGAGGCGGTGGTGCTTGCGTTCGGTGGGCAAGATCTGGGCGGAAGTGCCGTACATGTGACTCGCAAGCTGCGTCGGCGGCCGCTCTGGAAGGTGAACTCATAACTGGCCGGACGAATTGGGAATCAGCCAGGGCAGGGTCGGGAGACGACAGAGTGGAATGGTGATGTAGGAGAGAGAGGAGGGGAGTCACGTGATAGCAATATAACCTGAAGTAGTTAGGCTTGTTGTTTGTTTTGACAGAAAGTGTCAGGTCGATAAGCTTCCCTGGATTGATCGTATTATTCGCATGGTCTCGTTTGCCGATCCCAAGAAGTAATTTTCGCCACTCTCAATCCTTCACTCATCCTTGTCCGCGTATTCAGAGAGCAAATTCAACGACCCATTCACTGTCTATCTATACATGAGTGCATTAGACGCCCAAATGGCACTTCGCTTCCTAACGCCACATCACGCGCTTCTCATATGCCTCTTCACGGCATGCGCCTACCCCCGCCCTTTCATCTGACAAATCCCCCTCCTTCCTCGCCCACTCCTCCCTCTGTCGTTCATTGCCCTCCATCTGCGTCTAGATAGTTGTCCCGAGAGTCTTATCGCTTTATCTGCCCTATAGAACATGTACAGCCTCTTCTTTACCGGACGTGACAGTGTCAGAGACTGCATTATCATCGGGGAAGACAACAAGCCCATCTACTTTGAGCTCATTACTCAGTACCATCCTACCACTGGTTTTCGGACACTGGTGTGTAACTTGTGGATGGGTGGTTTACTTCAAAATACGTCATTTTTGCTCACAGGCAGTGCTTCTGGCAGTTCAACCGTGACGCACGCGATATAGCCGCCGAGCTCAGCTGGACGGGTAGCAATGGCACCCAGCTAGGAACGGTCACTGCGCCTAGTGGACAGTGCTATATGAGCAATCTGGTCAGAACAATGACTCCAGGGTATGCAGCTCTAGTGCACACTTGCTCGCAACTGTGCCTCAAAATAGCAATTTTTCTGTTTATCTTCAGAGTACGTGTGTTTTCAATGGGCGGCCAACAGTACGAATGGCGAAGACGGCCTGATGGCAATTATGATGTAATATTCCTTTCTGTCTTGGATGAAAGCAAGAAAGAAACGCTCAACGACACGACTCTCCTTACAGCTCTATGCTAGTTCTACCAACATGAGGATGGCATCGTTTCGAAGACAGTCACAACAAACGCCCCTAGGCCAATCCCATGCATTCTTCCAGTTGAGTTGCTTTATTCTCTCCCCTTCTTTCCTACAAGACTATTTGACTTTGACGAAGGGCGTTATCGGGCTAATACAATACTTTGCAGGTACTACTTCATCGGCGACCAGCTTCTCATTCTCAGTCTCATTTCTCTCACCATCAATAGATGGATAGATTCTCAAGGTTGGGCAATGTAACGAACTGAACTTGTTCTTTCACCAAACGTCTCCATTGGTCTCATCATCTCTCCCACACAACTCCTTTTTTTTATGGCCTTCTGCTTCTTGTCCCACATTTTTCGCATGCGGATAATTACGTACCATCCCCCCCCCCCTTTCAACCAATGGTTCGTCACCAGGCCCAAGAACGGACTTTACTTACTCTTTCTTCTCCTATCCGTTTCTTTTCTCTGCTTCTTTTTCGATCAGTTAGTCAGTCCATCTTGCTTTGCACTTTGCTATCTTGTTCTTTCCTCTCTTTCTCTCCTCTTTTCTTTTACTCTCTCTTCTCCTCGTTTCGCTTTTGAATGCTTTGGGAAAATTGAAGTTGCTAGACATCGGTCTGTCCACCGATAATATCATTGTCAGGTTTTTCGCTTGTTTGTTCACCTTTTTCTTGTTCTCTCTGAAAAAAAAACTACTCCCGGACCAGCACTACGTACTACATAACAAAAACAGACGCACAACCACACAACATAAAACGTAAATGTCTTTGAAAGTGGAAAGAGAAGAAGGGGCATATTGACCATAGTGCTTTCTGATATTTACACAAATATATACCCTATCCTTTTTTCTTGTTACTGAAAATGACTTGTTTTTTTTTTTGTTTCTCGAAAAAATCTATGCAAACAAAGAGATCAAGATAAAATGGGGGGGGGGGGGGGGGGGAACTGGAGGGGCAATATGAACAAAGAAGGGTGAATAAAGAGTGTGTATTTGACAAGAAAATGACAAGACAAGAAAGCATAACACAGTGACACAAAAATATTAGTTTTCATATATTAGAAGATCACGAAGTTGCTGGTAATGATGATAAAGAAGGGGTAATAATGAGAGATAAATCCGGGTAGTTATTTTGAAAATATAGTTCATGTGCTAGTAGAAAGAGAGGGCAAACAGGAGAAAGCGAACAAAGGAAAAACTAAAACGAGCGTGAGGGTTATTTTGTTGTTAAGATGCAGTAGCCATAGATCCTAGCATATGTTCCAGGCGCTCTTCCACGGTCCAATTCATATTATCCGTGACGCCGGTGATATTAGAATGGAAGGATGGCGGATGAGAACGGCCCGCGCTGGCTTGTTGATGCTGGGGCAATATGTTGAACGAGCCTGCCTCCATACTTGATGACAAGTTTTCGATGAGGCGTCCTATCTGGGTGGACGAACTGTAAAAGACCTGCATCCGAGAGGCATACACATTAGCTCCAAAGACTATGAACCAACTAGCATACAACAATCGCTTACCTTGGTTTCGGGACGATATTTTCCTTGGCCCTTCTTCTTAGACTGATATGAAGTGGTGCTGTCTTTCGACGGATTCCTGTTATGTTCCTTGAAGAAGACCTGAACGCCCTCGTTTCCGTTAGAGTATTCAGACGCAAAGCTGGCACGGTTGCCGTAGTAGGACTCGGCGTCATCGTCCCGCAAGCCGTTCACGATTGACCTTTATGGGGCATTCAGCTATAACGCGAAATCATGATAATACGGGTATGAAAAGTTCGTACCAGATGGTCTCTCCATTAGCCAACTCCAGCACCTCAACGGCGGGTCCATGTTCAGGTTGCTGCTCGGCTTCAGCCAGCTCCGCAGCCGGTCGAACCTCACCAACATACATATCGTACCTATATCACAAAACCAAATATTAATACACAAAAACAAGTAGCGATATAGTCAAGGGCTCACAACGAATCATATGCCGAATTGGACTTTTCTAGCGCGCCAGGTAACGGAGGGGGCTGGAGTAGGTTGCTCGAGCCCTGCTGCTGCTGCTGCTGACCGGCGCCAGTCAACACCGCCGGGAGCTGGGGCATAGGCTGCGAGCGGTCCACCGAGAATCGGCGACCCGTAGGCGAGCGCGGCGGTGGCGGCGTCGGCACACGGTCGTGGATGGAACGACTCGCAGTGGACTGTATCGACGCGGCGCCAACAGAGCGCCTCTTGCTTGCCTTGCCTTGTTGCTGTGGTAGCTGCGGTTGTTGTTGTGGCTGCGGCGTATTTGAATTCTTACGCATGAGCGCAGTTAGGTCGAGCGTCGCGCGGAAATCGGATGGGTAGATGATTGTCCGTCTCAAGACGGCCGTTGAGGGGTCTGACGGGCTTTGCGTCTGCTCACGAGGCGGACGCAGATGGTCCGGCCTCCGGCGAATGGTGGAGACTGGGACGGGGGAGGGGGCAGTAGCGGCAACCTTTTTAGTGATCGTATTATCGTTGCCCTCGGGAGATATAGCTCGCTCTGGCGATACATCATCGTTGGAAGTACTCGGCCTCGCAACAAAACTGCTAGCCATTGGGGACCGAGCGCTTTCCTCGTTGACCGTAGGGGGTATCCAGCTGTCTGTACCCGTTCTTGACTTCGTACTCGTCGTCACGGCGGAGTTGTTCCTCGTCAGCTTGCTCCATGTAGTAGATTTGGACGCAACAGAGGATGAGCGAGCAAGCACGTCCTGCAAAAGCGCCTGGTCGACACCCAAGCTCCCGGCAGCAGCAAACAACTGTCGCAGAGCGGCTTCCTGATTAGCCCGCTCACTATCACCCTCAACGACCGTGGTTTCACCTTGCGAAGTCTCCGCGTGAGGGACGGAAACAGCCTCAGGTTCGGGGAGCTTTGGAGGAGTGATAAACGCCTCCTTATGAGCAGGCGCCGAATGGCTCTCCCTTGGCGCTGCAGGCGCATCATATCGAGGGAATGTCGTCGTCGCGTCGAACGCAGACGACACTGTCGCAGTAGGCGAAACGATAGGTGAACGACGCTCCTTCTCGGGTGATATCTCCCCTGTACGCTTGCGGAACCGAGCCATGAACCCTTTCAGACCCGGTCCGGCAGACGCAGGTGGGGTGGAGACCGACACCGGAGGCGGCACTTTGAACCTGCCAATCTCGCTGGCACTGGCAGGGCCTGATGCGATCGGCGTATCGATGAGCGAACGGTTATTGATAGACCCAGCAGGTGTGCCCGCTGACGGTGTGGACGAGGTGCTACCTGGGGTGAGGGGATATGGCGTAATCTCCTCACCACTGGGCATTGTCGGCTTGCCTTTGATGGTGCCACGAAGCTTCTTGAAACGACCGAGCCTGAAGGAGCCCGTGCTAGGGCTGGCTCCCTGGGGTATCACAGGACTGGGCAGGGGTATAGTATCCACACTGGTCGACGCAGAAACAAGTGTAGGGGATGAGATTTGGTGAGGGTCGACTTTCCGCTTGGTTATCGCCGGGCCGCCAGAGACGGCAGCGCCGTTCAATTTGGGATTCGACGGTGACTTGCGCAGAGCCATGGTAGCAGCCTCCGCACGGCGCTGTACATCTTTTGCCAGTTCAATATCATGACCAAAAACACGCGGCGTCGGGGGCAGATGAGGGGAAGATTGGGAAGCTGTCGCTGGTGTTTTAGGAGGAGAGGGTGTAGGGGGAGTGGAAATACCAGGTGTCGCAAAAGAGGTATTGGTGGGTGAGAGTTGTTCTGATCCAAAGATGGCCTGAGCCAGGTCCTTTTGCTTCCGTAAAGAGGCTTGCTCCTGCTCCAAGGCCTCTGCAGATGGTGCAGAAGGCTCGGTGATGATCTTGGGCGATATAACGACTTCCAGAGGTTTAACGGGTTCAATAGGCTCGATAGTCAGATCAACTATGTTCATGGGTCTAGGGGTGTTGACATTGGGATCCATCCTCTTCGCAGGAGAAGCAGGACTTTGTGACCTGGGCGGAGGACTCGCCATCTGTGCATAACAGTGTCAACTCTAGATCGAATAAAACATCACGAAGGAGAAAAAGAGAAACTCACCCTACTAATCTCTCTACCAATCGGGGAATTAGCAGACATGGACGTAGAAGGCCTCCGCCTCCTCAACGAAGGCGTCCTCTCTCTCAAATCCGGCGTTGCAGATTTTGCCACAGCAGCGTCTACCAACTTCTTCTGGATCTTCACAAAGTCTTCCTTTGTCAACCCAGCATACCTACGTATAATATCCTCCACATCGTCATCCCCATTAGCCGCAGCAGGTGTAACCCCATCGTCATCCGGCGAAGTAGCCGCGCTAGACTTATCCAGACTATGCCACGCAGGCGGAAGCGGATCCACATCAGAGAACAGATCCAGCGCCAGGTCTTTGCGAGCATCCAAATCCCACGAATCCGAATGGTAGCTCGACCCCGTGCTCTCGAGCGACTCACGCGAGCCGTTGGCGAGCGAGGACAGCATGAACGGGTTTGACGACGACCCACCGAGGTTGAGGACAAAAGGTGATATTGGGCGCGATGAGGACGAGGACAGGTGCTTCAGGGACCGGTTGTTCGCGGTGCTGTTAGCAGTGACAAGATCAGACGACCGCGAGGCTGTTTCGGTGTTTCCAGAAAACGCGGATGAAGATTTCGCAGCGCGCTGCTGTTGTTGCAGCTGCTGCGTAGGTGTCCCTGACCGATAGGCATTAGGACTCGAGACGGCTGCTGCTGCGCTGGGTGGCGTATATGGGCGTGCCGTCGGTCCCAGCACAGGCGAGCCGAGATCAAGGCTTGACGGACGGTCGTCCCTTGGACTGCTGTACACGCTACCATCGCCGCTACTACTACCCTGTCGGTGCTGATGTTGCTGCTGCTGTACCTGCTGAATCCTATCCCAAACCTGGCCCGGCGAGCTAACATCGAGCATGGGCGAGTCTGGCAATGCAGGTGAAACCATCTTGGCGCGCTCGAGCTCACCATGGATGGTGCTATGCATGCCGATGTCGGTGCCAAAGCTGCCGCCGCGACTGTGCCCCGATGAACTACCGGTACGCCCAAACGAGGACGCGACGCTGCCGGAGCGCATGAGATTCGAGGTGATGGACGGCTCGACGCGGTGGGATGTTCCCGTCGCTGTCGGGCGCGAGGGCGACGGCTGCGGGACCCAGGTGATGCTCGACGGCGTGCTCGGTCGAGCAGGCATCGCCAGCGATTGGTAGGTCTGCGTCTGACTCGAAAGTGGTGAGGCAGGCCGTCGCCGGTCGTTATTATTATTATTTTGACCATCATGGGAGGCCAAACTACCTGAACGACTTAGATTGAAGCCTGGGCTGGCGGTCTGTGGTATACCAGGGCCCAGACTGGGACTACCGCGGTGTCGTTGCTGCTGCTCGATATCCTCAGATCCAACAAAGCTATGGATTGCGCTGTTGGAGCCGTTTGCAGGGCTGGGGCGTGGTGCGTACGTGGTTGGCATGCGCGACGAGCTGATACTGCTGGAGGTAGTAATAGATCCACGACGGGGGATGGTTGAAGCGTAACTGGAAGATGAATACCCCGATGTAGAATGCCCTGCATGGTGTGGGTATGAGAAGTTGGCGTTGATAGGGGAGCTAGCAGGTGAGTTTGCACGAGGTGTCGTCGAATGCGACCGGTCACTGTCGAAAGTCGGGTCGCGGGGGGTTATAGGTCTCGGGATGGGCATGCCTGGTATGTACCCCGGCAAACGAGGGGTGATAGGACGATGAGGCGTTTCTGGCCGTTGTAGTGCATCAGGATGGGCACCAGGGCGCGTGGGATTTGGAGATGTAATTGCATCAGGGTAGAGAGGTTGCGGTGAGACGGGTCCAGCATGCGGGGATGTTGGTGACGACAACTCTGACGAGCTACTATATGCATTGATCTGATCGGATGTGACGGCGACACCGACATCGAAGTAAGATGAATTATTTTGACCCTGTACATTTAAAAACCGATTTAGCCAAAGGTCAGGAAACATGAAGGCACACGCGCGTCTAAATGGCGGCGAAGACCAAGCGTAACCAGAACCCAAGTGGGCCGTTCCGGAAGCATCACATCCACGTGGCAAGGCAGTTCGTGATGTTGAGAGGAGAAAAAGTCCAATGCATTGAAAAATGAAAATGAACACTTACAGAGATACCTGCGAATCGTTCTTGACTTCCGTTGACGCTCATTGGATGTGTTCCCGGCGATGTACGTGTGATGGGCGTAGAGCGCTCCATGACGATTTCGTCTTCGGCTTCTTCCTCCATTTCTCTGATAGCAGCTTCTAACGCTAGCGATGCACGCTTAGAGAAAATTTCCGGCGCCTTTTCAGCATCCGGATGATCATTCTCGCCACGTTGCTGGGAGGCTACGCCCATACCACTGCTACTGCCCGTTTGCGTTGAAAAGCGGTCGCTCGCCTTGGGAGTCCCAGGGGGCGATGAGACCATACTTGAAGCGTCCATAGCACGGGGCTGTATCGACGCTTTGGTGGAGTTACTTCGACTCGATGCACTGGCGTTGGACGTGCGCGCATTCCGCACATAGCTGTAGTCACGAAGTCTTCCTGACGCGCCGAACAAATTACTGTGATCGTAACGCCTCTTGCTCGGCGAGACCGTTGCGGTGGACTGACTGTCTTCACCGTCAGTATCTGAGCTCTTGGAAGTGGACGTTGTTGTCGTCGACCGCGGCTGGAGACGCCTAAGGGAAGCGAGGACCATATCTTCTTCTTCCTCAGATATCTGATTTGCAGAGCCTCTTGCGCGCTGTTCAGCGAAGCGAGAACGGAGTGCGTCCAATGCGGCAGGACTGCCCGTGTTGTTGCGGAGCAGTGTAAAGCGACGAGACAAGCTGTGTGTAAGCAGAGTCATTTACGACCATGTAAACAAATCAATTGAAATTATTGTCATTAAACAGGATATTGACGCACTCGGGCAGGATGAGAGACGTGCGGAAATCACTCTCAGGAGGGAGGACGGGAAAGTGGATGTTATCAGCGCTGGTGTTTGGGCTGAAACTGGCAGAATCGCTGGCGTCGTATCCACCGCCCGAGGTAAAGCTGGCCGTACTGGTTTTGGATAAGAGGGACCCGTTTCGCAAAGAAGAGGCAGAGTGAGGGCCCGGCAGTGATTGCTGAGGGGACGATGCCTGCTGCTGCTTCGCGTCGGACTTCTTCCTGTATAGCAAGACGTATCAATTCCTGAACAATAGTAATATGACGCAAGGCAAAATGAGGGTGCAAAGACGAGGCACGCGGGATACGCGTGTGGGGGGACAGAGCTTGGGTCGTTATCGTCGTTTTGTTCAAGTATAATGGTGGTATATAGGTAGATGTATGGCAAATAGGCATGTTCACGAACCTGAATCGATTCATGGTTCAGTCTGACAGCTCGCTAAGTCTCACACGCAGGGGGGAATTCCGGATGATGCTACGCTGTCTGCTGCTATTGCTGCTGCCTGTCTGGTTTCTGGCCCAAGGGGTACAGTTTTGGGCAAATGATATGGGATATGTTTTGCGGCCGAGAGGTATTCACAGGAGAATAATAGGCAAGCAACGTGGGGAACACGAGGACGAGTGAGGGGATATGCCGGGCAGAGAACCTGGACAGTGTACTGATATCCGCCCTTTGAGATTGCCAGAAGGAGCGTGAGTGAGTGTGAGCTGTTCTGAGGGGGTATACGACGACAGCGATGGTCGAGTTGAGCGAGAGACGCGATGGCGGTTCAGGTTGGCCAGCGACGACGACTGGGAATGGCGGCAAATGGCGCCTCTTGTTCCATCACCATCATCATCTCCCGCTCTTCGTCGTCTTCTGGGCCAGGTCTCTGCCGCTCTCAGCCGTATCACTTACGTATCAAGTGCCTTGATAGCCCACTCCGTCCAGAATCATCATAAACAAAATAAAATCATCATATATGGATACAATTATGTTTAATAACACCACCATCAATTTGTACTAATATCCTCTCGCATACCTTCCCCTCCCCCAGCCTAATTACATCGCATATCTAATATTTACCCTCGCATGAGTCAAGCGATATACAAGAATACTGGCAGACTCACTTCTTAGTCCACTCCTTGGCCGTAGCACGGAACTTGGTCACGTCATTCTTCAGGAGCTGTGCGTTGCCGTGAGCACTCCCAGAAGAGAAATGCACATGGAATCATAAATCGCATACCGCGGCAATATCAGGCTCGAAGGGATCATCGGGGCTAGGGTTGTTGACCTTGTCCTGGATGATCATAAGCACTAGAAAAGAACAATAGAGTGAGACATGAATAAGTATTATGAGTACCTAAAAGAGCTGTGAGATCGCCCACCTGAGAGCAATGATACAGAAGGCTTCCACTGCCAATGACAGTCAGCACCTTATCTGGACAGAATACGTGGGCCCTGACCTCGTTTCTCAAAATAGGGACGCATATATGGCCCTCTTCGTTGATTCCGGGGTGGTAGATCTTAGTCGTGAAAGTGACCTGGAGAGAGAAAGAGATCGATTATCGATTTTTGCAGGATTATATTAGTTTGAAGCACACAGTAGGAGCCTTGAAGGGAAAGTTCTCTGGTAGAGTCAGATTGAAGTGGAAAGTGCCATCTTTGTAGGGGCTGTCCGGCTGCAAGACGACATCAGTGTCTGTGGTACTCCTATGCCAAAGGAGCATACAGCAGCCTTGATCTTGCATTTCCACTGGAAGAGATTTCCATCTGGTGTGTCGACGCTGACTCCCTGTGCAACATCGATGTTGACTATTAATTTTTTGATATTTTTACTGGTGGAATTGTCGAGAGGAACAGACCGCGATGGGGTTGTTCATGACATCAGTCAATTCCTGCTCACACGATAATCAGCAATGAATCGTCTTCATGGCCATTGTGTAGCAATACCTTCTGGATGCGTCTGGTGGATGTATGCCATGTCAGTTGATAATAAACAAGCAAGCAAGACAAAATACGACGAGCCTGACGGCGGTCATGGTGGTCGATGCAAATGGTACTGGTTAATGGCCAAGGGCGCTACTGCCTGCGGCTGTGGCTTGAGCACCGACGACAAAGATGCTGAAGCGGAAACGCAGCACCTCGCCCGCCGACGTCGACGCTGCGACGGGGACGGCGACGACAGCTGCTCCTCCTACGACTGCCCTTAGTGAAACCTCTGCTCTCGACCAGCGTCCTCGTCTGTCTGTCTCTCGCCATCCAATATTCCCTCCAGATGCTGTCCCAGACTTACCCCTCTTCTCGTCCCAGGACACCTCTGTCCTGCCCGTATTCAACCGTCTCGGCTTTCGCTATACACCAGCTGGTCTCTCTCCCCCCGGTTCTGCTCTCCCCGCCCGCACCATAGAGTCTGCTCCAAGGTGCTACCGTGCTTCATGGGAAGACCGCAGCCCCAACATTAAAATATCCCCTGACGGACTGAACCTCCAAGGCAGCCACGGCTTCAGATCCGTACGTACCAACGCACCTCTGAGGCAGGGTAAATGGTACGTTGAGGTTCAAATCCTACACACCGGCAAACAGCCATCCACGGCTACCTTGGATGCCTCCAAGCCTCAGCCCCAACCTCAAGTTGACCAGGCTAGCCATGTCCGGCTGGGCTTTGCACGGAGAGAGGCCCCTCTTAACGGCCCTGTGGGCATGGATGCATACAGCTACGGCTATCGTGATCTCACAGGCGAAAGAGTCACCCTCGCACGTCCCAAGTCGTATGCAAAACCCTTCAGCACGGGCGACATCGTGGGCATGTACATCTCCCTCCCTCCACGCTCCCCACCTAACCCACGGGACCCGAACGACCCGGCCCACGTCAAACGCGAGCGCATCGCAATCGACTACAAAGGGCAGGAATACTTCGAGAGTCTCGAGTACGCCCAAACAAAAGAGATGCGTACGCTCATGACGACCACGCCCTCTTCGAGCGGCGCCAACAAGGCCGCCGCGTCCGTCCCGACTTCGATCAACTTCAGTCCCAAGAAATCTGCCACGGTCAAGAACCTACCCGAACGTGGCAATCGCGGAACTGGCCCCCGCACACGACCGGCTCCGCCCTCCAACGGCGCCGCTGCCGCAAATGCAACAGTCGAGACAATGCGCCCACTAAGCAAACTTCAAGACTCGCGCATCGCATTTTTCGTCAACGGCGAATGCCAGGGTATGGCGTTCAGCGACATCTACGATTACCTTCCGCTCAAATCCTCCTCCGCCACGCGCAAGAACAAGAAGCGGACAAGAGATGGCGGGCTGGAGCACAAAGAAAACCCGTTCGATGACGGGACGCTAGGGTATTATCCTACCATCTCCCTCTTTAACGATGCGCGTGTGCGCATCAATCCCGGTCCAAATTTTGCGTTTCCCCCGCCGGACGATATCGACGCTCTCCTCGATGGGCGCGAGCCCGTTGTGACAATCAAGGTGGAGGGTAATGAGGATAGTGCTATGGCCAGACGGACCTGGCGGCCTGTTTGCGAGCGCTACGGAGAATATATGGCTGAACAATGGGAGCTCGATGTCGAGGACGAGAAGCAGGCCATGGCGGAGCTCACCCAGCGCCTGGCAGAAGAGCATGCTGCGTCGCAGAAGCGTAGTATCGCTGATAGGGATAACAAGAAGCGCACCAAGCGCAAGGACGCTGCTGCTGCTGCTGCTGCCAAGGCCAGAGTCGCTACGGCCTCTCCTGCACCTGCATCGACGGGTGCGCTGGCCACCCCTTATCTCGCCAGCCACACAGATTCGCCTTCTTACAGTCAAGCAGCTTCTCCTGCTCCTACACCCGCTGCTGCCCTGTCCAGTGACGTGGATGCTGCCGTATCCTACTCAGATAACTCTGCTGGGGGACAACAACTTCCTTATTCTGTAATAGGCCATATTCCATCACTCTCAAAAGTCGACGTCGACGTATATACCCCTTCCCCTGCCCCTTCAGCAGAAGTTGATCCTGTTGCGCCGAGTTCTGAAGCACGAACGCCAGTTGAGATCGTTCCGATTGGAACAGCTGAGGATCCCCAATATGACCAGAGCGTGTACACTTATTCGCATTAGTAATGATTAATTGATTGCAATCTTTCGTTTATCTTGTTACCCAGTAATTTTCTCGATCACAACATTGGGAAGGTGTAGGCACCATAGAAAAATACATAATTCGCGATTAATGGTTCAACGATAGATCGTATGAGTCAATGCCGCGGCGGCGATATAGAATAAGCAAGAAAAAGGTATATGGATCTTCCAAGAATATATGTATGCAATTAGTTTCATGGCTTGATTAGATGAAACGTCTTCCGAAAGTGTCGGAATTTAGTACGGCGACGAGTTCCATGCGGGAAGAGGCGCCCGTATAGGATACCTGTATGTTTGTCTCAGGGTTACGGACACCAAATGTCATGCATGAATGTATTGTACGTACCCTGTGGTCACACCGTGTCCTTGTTGCTGCTCAACTCTGATGTCAAATACCAGATCGCCCGACGCGCCATCCCATTTAACACTGCACCAGTTCCGGTGGCCCATGATATACTTTTGCTTGCGAGACTCGCCATGCAGAGGGTCTGTCGCAAATAGCGGAATCTATTATGCATGTGCGTGGGTATCGCATACATAATCAGCTAAGACAGAAAAGAGCAGCAAGGTCAAATCCGTCATAACGGACCATAATTTCATCGGTTTCCACATGGTGCATGGTTTTATGCATCTTGGTCGCTAAGCCGGAGACCATCATAATCACACCGGTGGGAGGTCTGTAGTCTATATTAGAAGACGAACAATTATAATGCAAATCAAGAGTCCAATGGCTTACGGTGTATTGACAATTGCGCCTGACATTAAAAAGATTTACAATCTCCAAATTTCAGCATGATCAACACACTTACTAGTAATGACATTGAGCATATATCGATGGTCTTGTGGCGGTGGTATCTCTCGAGCCGTTTTACCTTTGGGTTTGAGAGTCATGAACGCACCAACAGCTGCACAGTGAACATCGCCGGACACGAATGTTATGCGTGTCTTGCGAGACAGAGCAAAGTTCTGCATTTGCTGTATGAGCCAATTTCTTTCTCTCTATATAAGATACTAGTCAGCATGATGATATGTGAAATCTAGCGACCGGACAAACTTTATGCCCATCGGCGGTCCAGTGATCATTCTAAATGGTTTGGCATCAATAGAAGCTAACTACATTGTGGATAATCGGAAACGCACCAGATCATCAAGCAACTCTGCCTCCGAGTTGAACTTGTTGACAAAACCACTCAGTCCAAGCATACCAGCCTTGCCCAAGGCAACAAGAGGATTAAACTTGGACCCTAGAGCTTTCTCAAGCATGACCATTCGAGGATAGGCGATGGGAATACCTAAATAAGACGGATAATTAGAGCTTAAAACACATGGTTGACTCGAGACAACGACAAACCCAGCTGTACTACTAGATGCTCCACACCTGGTGGGATAGTATCAAGTCGACTGAATACCCTTCTATATTCTTCCTCGCTGCAGACTTGATATTTCTTTCGTTCCGCTCTGAAATGAGTGAGTAGTGAGACCAAACATGAGTCAAAGTACCCCGTACCGACAATCCAAAAGCAGTATCCAGACTTTGGGACCCAAGGAGGAAAGTACTGAGTGCGATGGTAATTCGATGTAAGGGCCCCGAGAGCCTATGATGGTAGATTTAAAAGTATGTGGTCGATTTGGATCGTCACCAAGTCCATCGATCTCGACTGAAGTCATTGATAAAATCGAATATGCTCGGAGAGAAAGAGTGTCCTACCGTTGGTAAAACATTGAAAAAGCAGATAAAAGAAGTATCCTCTCGCACCAATTGTTCTGAAAACAGGCGACTTCTGAAATTCGTCAGGGTCTGTGTTCTGTAAGTCGTTGCTTTCGCGGCACATGAGGCGTATTCTTACAGCTGCCGAATCCGTCAATCTAGTTGATAGTTAGTAATTATGATGGATTAGTACTGCAAGCATCAACATACTAGATCTATAAAAGACGACTAAATCAGTCAATGGCATCGTTCTTAATAATAAAGCTAACATACCGTGATCATCTGTAAAGTATCATAAATAAGGCGTCACAAAGAAAATCGACAGCACTAACCACACATATTGAGCATTGGTCTATGAATTTATTTAGCGCTCCGGCCAATAGCATTGATCAAACCATTCCAACGCACATTGAACTGTTAGCACGCGCAAATGCCCCGCTTCTGAAGCAACTACAATAATGGTTGAAGTAAAACCGATCGATCGCGCTGGCAATCTCGTCTGTAAGGCTATAATTCTGTCTGTCCAAAGCCTGTGCCTGGTTGACCCAATCTTGTAACTCGGGTTCCCGTGTAATGCTAAGCGGAATTGTTAGAAGAGTTCGGCGAGCGGCCAGGAGACAGTGCATACGCGTCACAATAAAGCTGATCACCTCCTCCCATAAGCATATGGAATGGATCGTCTTCATGTTTCTGCAACAAATCGGACCACACAGGGTCATAGCCGGTATTGAACCCAGGACTCCGGAAGTGATCAGGATTAATACCTGCGCTGAATCCATTACAAGAATATGCTGCCCATCGCATATTTTGATTTATTCCGGGCACGAAGAAGTAAAGGACTTGACCGTGGTTGATGCTATAGCGAATTTTCATCTCATTTTGCGCCAAGGGTATTTCTAACATAAACCTCCAGAACGTGAAAGTACTCCTGATTTGAAGACCAGTTTAAAATATCACGTGCGTGGAATATGTATATATCACTTACTGTGCGCCTCCAATATAGACATATATTTCTTTTCCCTGGGCCCGTCGTTCCTGATACCGAGGCCCAGCTTCAGATGTATGAAAATGTTGCTCATTGTAAGATGGCGACAGAGAATATGGGTCTGCAGGATGTGGTCCTAAATCAAAAGAATGCTTGATCGAATGACCTTTCCGTGGTGGCTTAGGTGGCTGGTCGGGATCCCACTCATAGAGTAAGCTAGGATAAGGCTCATAGACTGATCCGGAGTCGGCAGCTGCGAATAAACTCGGGTTAGATGTCTTAGAGTCTTCAAACAGACATTTAGATACTGACTGACAATTAGGACCGCCCCATACCAAACACCATTGACAATAGTGTCATATCGCAAGAGCGGCCCAACCATAAACTGTAATGGAGGATCCTACAGTTACATTGATATCAATATTGATGTTGGAACTATCTCATTTTTGAGACCCGATGTACCATTTTGTACTTTCTCAGCGCATTTGAGCGCTCTATAGGACTCATATTTGTCAAGCTTTTCGAGGACTCCATTGTTGTTTCTCTCGTGACCAGAGATGGTGTGAGTAAATCCGACCCATTATCGTGATGGAAATCCGCAGGAAGGGTATTCATAATACCAAATTTCGAAGGTGGGTGCGGTGGCACGTCGTTGGCCTTGTTCAAGGAGGGCGAGAATCCACCTATGAAATTGTCTGGAAGTGGAAGAACAACTTGCTCCGTGGGTATATACCTAGAAAGTGCTAGGTGCTATGCAATCAAATTATGATTCAGTTTTGTACATACCTCCCATCCGCTCCTCTATGAGGCACAGAAGCCCTAGCATTATCCTGTAGAGGTGAGTGTGTCAGGAGTGCTCATGCATCGAACTATTACTTGACCACTCACGAGCTCTGCGCGGTGCCGAGCACGCCAGCCTGGGTTATCCATGTTACAGAACTAGATACTCAAACAGTCCAAGGAAACCTAGAATTTATACGGTGCACCACCTGGATATGAGCACAGAGTTCAGAATATGTGCGACACCGATAGTGTGTGTAATGGCGAGCGTTCAGTTGGAACACAACGAGATTGACTATGTACATGCGAGAGCCGAATTATGACATCCGCTCTTCTAACTCTTCGAGACTTGGGCTTGGCTTAGTCGGCATTGCGGCATTATCACATACTTCCGGCAGTGCTTATTTGCTCCGTGACAGTATCTAAGCAATCACACCCGTCATCGATGCAACACGCTATGAATTCGATTGTTTGAGATTAAAACAAAACAAAATGCTCCAGATGTGTAGTTGGGTTGAAGATGTACTGTTTTAGGTTAGCCGACATGCTCAACAATAGTTGTCACCAGTTTGCCTTTCTGCACAACCGTTTTGAGCATCTCCGGCACAGGCTGTTCTTCGAATACACCATCTTCCTCGCCCTCTACCGGCAAGCTAACGTTTATGCTGCTGCATTTAGCGGTCGTAATTTCTACATCAAGACAGTCCTTCGAGAGGTAGATTTGGCCAGAATCAGTGGTGTCAATTTGAATCGTAGGAGCTTTTCCAGTGATCTGAAGAGCAAAGGAGGGCGAGTTCGTAATGGAAACCGAGGATACGACTGACTCAACCAGCACAGAAGTCTTGGTGCAATTGACTAGACAAAATTGAGAATGATCAGACCTTCCACATGACTCGGCCCGACTTACGCAAGTTTACAGTATTGACTTTGCCCTTGATGATAATCGTGGAATTCTTGCAACCAAAGATATTGACAACCTGGTTAATTTCGGCATTATCAATCCTAAGAGCAGACTCATTCTCTTGATATTCCTGGGAGTAAAAAGCTGAGTTACGAGCTAGGGATTATCATTGGCATTGATCAACGTACGACAATCCATTTACTGCCCTCTAGAGCAAGTTTTGCCGGTTTCTTCCCTGCCAGTGC
Organism: Agroathelia rolfsii; assembly: GCA_018343915.1. NCBI lineage: Eukaryota > Fungi > Basidiomycota > Agaricomycetes > Amylocorticiales > Amylocorticiaceae > Agroathelia > Agroathelia rolfsii. The sequence continues at coordinate 1,578,901 of JABRWF010000007.1, read as the reverse complement.
AGCTGGCTTCGTGGGTTTCGCAGGGCGTTTCGAGGCGACAGAAGGTGGAGGAGATGCCGAAACGACACTGCTTGCCCGCAGGGCCGGGTTCTTATGTGTCATCTCGCTTTTGTCAACTTTTCGAAGACCTTTCGTGACATCTTCGCCGCGATTGAGCTGCGCAAACACAGCCGCTGTTCCGGAAAGATCAGAAGACGAAGCACCGCTTGGGGATAGTACAGGAGGGGGTGGTGGACCCGGAGGAGGCGGGGGTGGTGGTGGTGGTGGTGATGCACCTACTGCCGGCGCAGCTGAGGACGCCTGATATTGAGATACTGGGATCCCCTAAATTGAAATCAGATGTAAGTCTACATCGACAGAGATAGAATCAACACAGCACAATCTTACCCTTGGATTCCATACTAATCCTGTGGTATGATGCTTCATTATATAAAGCCTTGTCTCCTCCAGGATAGCAATATATCCTTTGACCCATTCCGCGTGCTTAGCATCTCTATGATTTGATTCAGCACTGGACAAAAGCAAGTAAGCTGGAGGTGACTGACTTATCTTTGAACTCCTTGATGACCTTATTCCCATAGAACTGTGTTGAATCCTTGATCTCGCCGGCAAATGGTCCTGGCTTGGGCTCCTGAGTAGCAACAATTAATGAAGATGGTGTCATGTAAAAATAAAAATAAAAAAATAGAATAGAAATACACATACGACCGTAACCCACCCTACAATAGCGGCACCCTCGGCAATGGTAGATAGATGTGTAAACCATTCTCGATCCTTTCGGTTGGCCTCCTTCAAACGAGAAATTGCCTCGATGTCGGCTTGTAATGGTGTCAAGAGCTCTTCAAATGTTTTCTGATCTGGCTTCTGGCATGTAGCTGCGATCATGAGTAGAGAACGCAGATCATTGAATTCTTTCTCAACCAAGTCGACCTAAGTTCCCAAAGATTGGTATATGTAATAATAATTAATGGCTATTGACAATGGCACGCACCTGTTCCTTCACTGAATCACTTGCAAACGAACGCGTGAGTTTCAAGAATGGCTTTAGCTTGCCATCGATGACATCCTCATCGAAGGCAGCCACCACGGGAGGGCTCTCAAGCTCTGCCCCAGGTGCTGCTGGCGCTGCTACCGGTGTAGATGTATGAGTGGTCTGTGGGATGCCAGGGATCTCGTTACTAAGTCCAGAGATGCGCAGGCCACCCTCCTGGGCGAGGTCCTCGAGACGAGACGTCGCGGCTTCAAGCCTTCGACGACGACCAATTAGATGCTTTGGTAGGGTGGAGAAGCTGGTATAAAATGTACCGCTTGATAATTGTTGCCAATGGATTTAGGCCTGACATGATGAATACGGTCAGACTACAAAGAGATAATGCAAGATGGGCGGCGCGCGTCAGCTCTGCGGTTGTAATGAGTCTACGCGTTTCTATGATGGATCCATCAGGATCAGACGACTCCCGTACACACTTTTTTTATTGGTTGAGCTACTTCATTAAATACACCCAGACACATGCAAAAGTACTTCAATAATGCAACCAACAAAAAAGCGCTATATTGGATCAATCGTCCTGAGAATGCTCGGCTTTCGCCTTTCTCTCCAAGTCTCTCTTCTTAGCCTTCTTTCTTCGACGTCGCTCTCTTTCTATTTGCTTTGCCCTTTTCATCTCCTCTTTGGACAAACCAGGATTTTGTAGCTGGTCCAGCTGTACGGAAGTTGAGCATGATGAGTCTCAGAATACAAGGCAGACCGCGTTTCGTACTTTTTGTATAATTAACCTTCGAGCATACATCCTATTCAATTGCAGAGAGCGAGTCTCCTGGCAGCTCACACGGATGCCTGTCGGTTTGTGTAGTAGCTGAACGTTATTCTCAGTTTTATTAATTGATTGACCTCCAGGCCCACTACCTAAACATCCGAAAAAATTAATCGTATAGCAAACGAGAAAACAACGTGCAAGGTGCGGATGAGCATCGCACGAACCTCGCACGAATGATTCCTCCAGGTCATCCTCATTCAGCTCGGGTATCTTCCTCTTTTGATGGGCCCTCTTGAGGGCGGAGTAATATCGAGGAATATTGCGAGGCAGTGAATCAGGCTGAGCAGCATCTGCAGCACTTGTGAATTAGCATCTTAGACTGGGGACTTTCAAAGCGAGTCGAATCTACAGAAACACCTACCCAGCTTGTTTCCGTGCGCTACGACTGGATTCAACAACAGGGCTCTTTATGGTCTCATTATCTCCTAGCTCTGTGTGCTCATTCAATCGAACCTCTGCACATATGAGTCATTAGCACTGGAGCTAGGGGAGTTGTGTAAGCAGCTCACGCCATGTGTCACCATTGTCATTGGTCTGAGCCTGAACGACATTCTTCCTTAGAATCTCAGCGACCTCTCGGCTGTACTTAAGCTTTTCCTCGTAGAGCCGTGGGTCCGTTTGTAAACGACCTTCCAGTGTTTCTGTTCGCATTTTCTCCCTAAATGCTAATTCACAGAAACATGATGTGAGCGACAACGAATACAAATGCAGATGCAAAATTACCTGTCAAAACCCGACTGTCGCCTAGAATGCAACTAAGTACCAAATAATCCGTATCATTGCTGCAAACACATACCTGCGAAAGTTGCGGTAGACACTCTATAGAGTTCTCTGTAAGCGGAACGAGCAGCAGCCCTTAGCTCAGAAGATATAGCAGACATGGCCAATGAGGTTTCTGATAATAATTTGAAGGATGCCCAATGGTCACAAGCCTGAAGAAACACCAGGTGGCTTGAATAGCTTCAATGTTAACTTGAACAGTGTAAGACTCCATAACACTGGCTATACCCGATTCAATCACCGCCTCACGATCACGTGGTGGCTGGCATACAATGCAGCTTTCATTCTTCAAAGGGCTTTTACACTGACAACACAATTCAAATAGTCTATCATAGTGATCCACGTACGGTCGCGGTGACGAGGCAACAGGGGAGACCAGCTTTGGCTCCATTATAGTGTCAATTTTAACTCGGTCGGGTTTTTTGTACACGATGCGTACGACGATGTGATATGCGATTGCCTTGCTTTCTCGCGGACGATATTGACCTGCACCCAGCTAGTATGGCTTTCTCAATACATAATGAAACTGTGGAGGGCCTCATACAGTCAAAGCGGCTTTCAGAACCAAAGCGGGCGCCATTCGCAAGTAATTTGCATCCGGTTCTTTGTTCGTTGTTCGGTCCTCCAAAAATGGCCCTCAGGCTCTCGATCCTGTTTATCTGGCCACCTTTGTCGCACGATTGAAAGGTCATGCCAAAGGCAATATCAACTATAAGATTGATTGACGACCACTCTGTAATTGTCTAATGGCTTTGGAATGCAACCGTCTTTGATTACGTCGTGGTTCTCTGCCGCTTGGATATGGGATATATCTCGATGGCTCAATCGCATTCAATCCAAATAATAACATACATCCTCTCAAGATGGTCCTAGCTCGCACCTTAAGCAACTCTTCTGATGCTCCGGACATACCATACTACATGTATGCAATGCAGGACCATCTGGCCCGCATAGCACAGAGCGAATCATACACTACTGGTACGAAGACGTTAGATGAGAGACATCCGTCTCTACCCGAAATAACCGATAAAGTACGTTTGACATCCAAAACCAGGGTGACCTAATCAATCAACATCCTATCTCCTTTTAGGTTCGACGCGTCTTCCGTCCTAGACCTTTGGCCCAAGACAGGTCTACGTCTTTTCTGGGGAAACGATCTGGGCCTTACCTGTATACGGAGCCGGGAATTTATGATTGTCCTCGTGAAGACCTCGACAACGCTGTGCTTGGTGCCCCTATTTTTGCACGACACGACTCCGTTGACCCTGGCCATCCATCATCCACCATCGCACAATCTCGAGTACTCGAGCGTCAATCCACATTAGCGACATTTCTTGGTGATGATGGGAACTTTTTTGACCGAAATGATAATAAACCTGCGGCTACCACCTATGCAAGAAGTCCCAAAGAAATTACTCATGAGAAAACGACAACTCACTCGATATCGTCAATTTTGTCAAACAACACACAGAATCGTGTGGAAACACTCCTGCACAGCGAAAAGAATGTCAACGATCTCCTTTCAGACACAAATTTTCATGTCCAGAGACCACAGGATGTTGGACAGAATCGGGAAAGGGAACCTTCTCAGGCCGAACCTCCTGTACTCATACAACGTCAGTCGACCTCCGGGCCTCGGAAGCGTGAACAAGCCATGGCTAATTCAACATCCTCAAAGAGGAAACTCAAGCCCATGCTTTCCCTGATTGACATCAACGTTGACCGACCATCCAATCAACCCCAGCCTCAGCCGAAAAGAAAGAAACTATCCCATCAAAGAACCGCCACTCCTTCAACCAGTACTGGCGTTACTGCATCCGCAACGCCAATTCCCAAATCAAATATCGGTGATTTGCGGCGATCACTCACACCATTGTCGACCGATTCCAGAGAAAGCACGCCTGAATACGTACCCTCCCCGTCTCCTGCACCTGTTCGTCACGCAAAGAAGACTACGTATAACGCTGGAAAGTTTTCTTGCCCACACGATGGTTGCTTCAAGATTTGTAAGTCCGCTGGAGATCTACGCCGGCATCTGGAATCACTCGCACACAAAGAGCGATCGTACAAGTGTCTCGTAAGTATTGGACCTGCCATGTATATTGGACGCAGAATCTCATTTCATCTTCTCTAGGCCTGTAACACGGCGTTCACGAGAATCGATCCACTGCGTCGCCATCTCAGGAACAAGCCTCGATGCCTTGGAATCCATAATCGTCAGGAAAGAGCTGTGGCTGCCCCGACATGAACAGATACAAATTTTGAAATACATCACTTATTTCCCCATTTTCTTTCTCCCTTGCAATTTTTCGCTCTGGCAAGCGTTTATGGTACCGACTTTACCCAATTATGCCCCTTATGACACTATGATATAATATGTTCCGTATTCGCTATGGTCTTGGTTAAACACATCTTTGTACTTACATTATCTGTATCGTTAACATTTTCGCGTGCACGTATTCCTCAATAAAAAAACCTATTTGAATTTTCCCCTTCGTTTTGGCGGAGTGGACATCATGGAAACACCGATTGCGGTCCACTCTGTGCCAGCTGTGGCGTCCTTTGAATTGTGGCTTCTGTTTACCCAGTGGTGCCAGACTGATACTGTGCACCAGTATGCCAGCATCACCGCCGAGTTTGACAATCCTCAGGAGCTATGCCACCAAATCAAAGCCTGAAACGCTACCCTCATCCATATTGTTCTCGTCCAACGAAAAAACGTTGACGATTTTCGACGCATATCCAAAAGCAATATTTCATTTTCTTGTACTTCCCCGTCCTTCTGGCGTCTCTCTGTCAGTCTTTGAACTTGCCAATCTTCGAAGCTTGCTCAAGCTGGAAAAGAGCAAGGCTAAGGCGCTACTTGAACTTCTGAGAGACGAGGCAATTTGCGTTAGAGCAAACATCGAGGATGAGATGAAAAGTAGGTATGGTTTTGTCTGGGACATCTGGGTCGGGTTTCACGCTGTGCCTTCTATGGAGTGAGGCGTTCCTCCTGCTATATTAACTGGGGCTCTATTGAGGATATTTTTAATCAGACATCTGCATCTCCATATCATTTCTAGCGACTTGTGTTCACCCCGACTAAAAAATAAGAAGCACTATAACACGTAAGAAACCATCTAAACAGCATGTCACACAGAAAATTCTAAGATTCTATACGCCTCAAGATTTCATCCAAAGCTAGGTTTCTTCCTGCACTTGGAAGACGTCCTCTCTTGGTTTGATACCGAAGACGCCACCTTTGCTTCGGTAAATACATATGAATGACGTTGATTCTACATCATTAATCGATTGCATCAGAAAGCGATGTTAAGGGCCTCAACCTACGAACCACTGACAAAGGAAGATTTGACCTGCTGGCGATGTGGTGTGCTACTTAAGAACATACCGACTCTGAAGGCACATCTAAATGACGAATTTTCTGCGGAGAAAAGCAGGGCTACTCAAGATTCACAAGGCGACGAGACTCAAGATTGAGCGCTTCTAATCCCGAGATTTTTTTATTCAATGACGTTAATCAAGACAACAAATAGCTCAGCATTCAACTATCCTCCTCTAAAAACGATATCTTGGCAGCCGACTTAGGAATTCCGGTAGTATTGCCATCCCGTCCAGTTGGCAATCACAAACCAGGAGGTGGTTGGTATTAAAAACAGAAAGAAATATTTGTAGTGTGTGTCAGCTGCAATGGCATCGAGTATCTTGAACTTGTGTCAGATCATGGTCAGTCTTGAGTAGAAATATCAGCGTACAAAAATCCCCGTGCGGGGTAGGAAGGCACTGAATATCACTGCATAAGAGCCAATGAGGAAAAAAAGAAAAGATGCTGCAATGACGATGACGCCGGTGCTTCTGCTCATGCCAGTGGAAGCCTAACCAACAAAACCGTAAGCCGTCGGTAATGGCCGTAGGCTAATGTCATCAATGCATGTGGCTGTCCGGTGGCTGTGTAAACGTGGCAAGTGTTTTGACGAGCAACAGGTGCCAGTCGCTTGAAATGACTGTTGAACCAGAAACTGAACGTACTGAACGATTCAAACAAACACGGGCACTGCTGCATCATGGAACCTCTCCAGGACTTTGGGTTGGTTGATTCTCTTTCTCACTCTGTTTGCCTAGTCGTCCAGCTAGCTTAGCAGTCCATATGGCTCAGCAGAAAGAATGAAGCGACTGCCAGTGTCCCTGACGTACCTCAGGCTACTGACCGTGACGCCGCCTCGGGACACGCATCCACTTTAACACCCTCGCTACCTGAGCTGCCTGAGCCCTCGGGCTTGGACATTGGTGCTATCCTGGGGTCTGAGCTCAGTGATCTCGAGTAAATGCTACAACTCGGTTAAAGGTGTTGTGTATATTAATCTTGAGAAATGGCAGTGATGAAAAGATGCAAAGACGGGCAAGCAATGTCCTCAAGCTCGCGCAGGAGAATGATCAACTCCAAGCCGAGCTCAGGGCGATGAGCGAGCGCATCGAAGCCGCAGAGGCCCGGTTAACGCAAGAGATGGGGCTGGGGAGAAACAACAGCAACAATACCAACAACAAATCTTGATAAATATTCAATTATTCCTGCATTAGACTCATTAGTTGGAAATGCCCAGCTGGGTGTTCCTAACCCCGGACCACACATTCTTCTTATATACCACAGTTTTTCGGGTCATTTCATCTTCATCATCGCATACCTATTCATGTAATGAATTGCTCCAGATGCTATTTGATATAATTATTGCCGCTTCATCCGTTTTGGATACGCACGCGCCATTCCCATATCACGTCGCATCGGATAAAGCGATCCGAACTGACCGCATGACGTCTTTCGTCGGTTCCAAGCGTCTACTTATATCGCGACCTGCTAGCTTCCCGCCAATTTCAGGATCTGATCAAGACACACCCATTCCTTGTTCCGTGGTCATTGGCTCGGATAAAAGCATCGTCTACCGACTCTAACCATCCCCATACCGTTCTTCTACTAGCACCCCCATCATGGCTACCCGTAGGATGTCTGAGATCCAGACGGAGCGTAAGCTCTCTGGGTCTGGTAGCAGGAGGCCCTCTGGCGTGTCTTCTAACTCCAGACGCCCGTCGATCGACCCGTCGAGGCTTGTGCCTATGGACAGGTGGGCACAAACGTACACTCTCATTATGTTTAATTACTTATGTTTCGCCAGGACCGTCCATTTAGCAGGTGCAGATGATTTTAACCTTGTATTCATCGGTGCTGGCAATATCATGTTTGGTGCGGCGTTTATCTCTTAGTCTAGTGCTATCCGATTGACTGGATTACAATGCTTTCTTAGGATCTGATGAGGGTCCATGGAACCACTCATTCCGTCTGGAACAGTACGATCTTGCAAGCTTATTACATGGTAGATCTACATATTGATAAATTCAATAGCAAACTGGGCCCTCGTCTCAAGGTTGTAGCTATCATTGATCCTGCCATTGAACGTGCACGTACCATACTTCAAAAGAAATGCGAGTCATTCGTCGTTTCAGCATACGAGAACACCCGCGTCTTCAAAACACTAGACGATTTCGTCAAGAACATGTCTCCTCGGGATCGCCCTCGCGCCATCATCGTTGGAAGCCCGCCCAACTTCCGTGGCACTTTGCAATCTGGGCGTGACATCGAAATGCAGATCATGGAGTATTTCCCAGGTGTCGCAATGTTCATTGAGAAGCCTATCGCCACAGGCCCTCTTTCAGAGCTCACCGAAGCATTCCAAATCTCCAAGCGTATCGAAGAAACAAAGACGATCTGCTCAGTAGGGTAAGTTAAGGAACATAGTGGGCTACCCCATGATCCTAACACCATCTCTTGCAGATACATGCTCCGCTATCTGAAGGTGGTTCAATACATGAAACGAATGATAGACGAAAACAATCTCACTGTCATGGCTACCATAGCGCGTTATGCTTGTGCATACGAGGCTATTGCCAAGCCGGATTGGTGGGACAAATCCAGGAGGTTCGTGATACTTTCTGGATATGGAATCAGCTCTGATAATTTCTGTAGCGCTGGACCAATCGTTGAACAAGGCACTCACTTCTGCGATCTTTCTCGGTACTTCGGTGGTGAAGTAGACATCTCCAGTGTTTCTGCACACTCCCTTGAATGGGATGAAGAAGCTGGAAAACTGTCGAAAATGTCTATCGATGAGAGCAAGATCGCCCCCGAAAACCGTATCCCTCGTGTCACTGCTGCCAACTGGTATGAAAGCGCGTGTCAAGATCGCAATACATGGACTAATTACATTTAAATTAAGGAAATACGAGAGTGGTGCCGTAGGAAGTTTTGTGCATCTTGTTGCCCTTCAAGGCCACGATTACGCTTGCGAACTAGAGGTCTTTGCAGATGGCTATAGTTTCAAGTGAGCACATCTATATTCATAAAATACAACTGATAGTCTTACTTTTGTAATCCAAGACTTGTCAACCCATATGTGCAGCCTGTGCTCTATATTCGTAAACCCGGAGATGATCATGAGAGCGTCGTGCGCTTCGAGAATGACGATCCATTCTTCTCGGAGGTGTCGAATTTGATTGACATCGTTGAAGACATTGAAGAGGATTCAGATGCCGGCCAGATCTTGAGTAGCTATGAGGGTGCGTCATATTTCCGTGATTCCAAATAATCTGCTCCCGCTTATCTACCAAAACAGACGCCTGCCGGACCTATGAACTCACTTGGGCAATTCGCCAGGCAAGCGAAAAAACCCGTAAAAGGTCCCTCGAGAAGATCACCGAAGCTGTCACAGAAACTCTGGAAAAAGTGACCGTCTGAAGGTTTGGTTAAAGAGCATCGGATAGATTGTCAAGGACAATGCGGTGCAATCGATTAAATAAAGAACATGAATCAAAAGTATACCTGTAACCTGGACTCAATTTGATTTCCAATATTCATTAAACACACGAGCTCGGATAGCAATACAGATATACCCATGCACGTGAACCAGTGATTATGGCATAGTGGGGTAAGAGAAAGAAAATGGTACAGGCATAATCATGTCGTATAATATATTGTTGAGACATGCAGTAGGATGAATCGACCGGATGGATCATGCGGGGTAATATTTTGGTTGAAGCCACCGAGGCACCGAAGAATGAGTCCGTCCCAACAATGAAAAAGCGATTTAGGCCTTCGATGAGGCCTTGACGCTCTTCCTGACCAAATCTCTCCTTGCCTTCTTGACCAGCATGACGTTGAAACGGTCGAAGTCATTTAGTGATCGCCTTTGCTCAACGGCGGCGCGCTTCTTGGCCCATGTTGAGTTTGCCCACTTCGAGTCAATCTCTTGCTTCTCTACCAGCTTCTTAACAACACCCGAACCAGCGGCGCGGGGGAGCTTCGCAACAACAATGGGGGTCAGGGTGAGGTGGCGGTAAGGGTAAGCCTGGCGAGGCACGCCAGTGGTGGGACCGTCAATGATAGCCTAATGATTCCTCATGAGATTGAGATATTCAAACCCTCTCATGACACTACATTTAACCCACCCGGTTGTGGTCGATGATTTCGACGATGACGGCGGTCTTGCCAGCGGAAGGGCCAGACTTGAGGAGGACAACTACGGATAACACAATTTGAGTCGTCACAAAGCATCCAGATCTGGTGAGAGCGCACCTCGTCCGACCTCGACGAAGCGTTGAAAGTTGGAATCCTAGCAATTCGAGTGCATCAGCCAACTAGTAGAAATCGGAGTAGGATGGAAGGCATCTCGAGTTGGGTCATCCAGTGTCAGACAAAAGCATCCATCGAGTTCCGGTCAGATTATAACGCAGATTTCGATGGAGAGAGACAAATAGCCCAGCAGAGTGCCATTCCACGAAGAAAAGAGCTTACAGCCATTGCAGAGGAGCTTGAGGATACGGACGAGCGTTTGTCTGGAGGGCTAGGGAGATGCTCTAACAGATGGAAGTAGAGTATACCATAAATGGAATGTATTTCCTAGTATAGTATCTGGCTTAGGGCCAGCTAAGCTAAGCACGCATTCGCGGCAAATTGCTTCCGTGTATTGACTTTGGCATACTTTCTCGGTCTACTTAGTATTTCAAGTTCAAGCCGCAATTATAGTTGTTAAGACTCTCTTGTTCACGTATTTAAACATGGCTAGTCAACATTCAAGAAAGCAGACGACAAGTCAAGTGATGAAGGCTATGAAACGTGCAGGTATGAAGTAGTTTTTTCTTTCTACTTAATATATTCAGCCATTAATTGCCTCAACTATTGGCAGCACAGACAGAACGTGTTCACATACAACTTAGAAACTTGCCTAGAACAGCTGTACCGTCAGATATACGGCGCGTGCTGAAGAATAGCAATGTCAGTAACGTAAAGGATGGTGCGTTGTCATCCGCAATAATCCTAAATTTCTACTTATATTTGCATGTGCAGTATACATTTCCTACCATCGACTCCAACCAACTGGAAATGCCTATGTGCAATTCACACATCCTGATTTTGTACCCGCAGGAGTTAAAGCATTGCAAAACTCGTCCATATCTAGCTTCAAGCTAGATGTCCTCAGCTCTCCACCACCCGCACACGAACCTATCTTCCGTTCACGTGGGAGCAAGGGCAGAGAAGAGGCTGCAGGCCGTGGTGTCCTCTCTGGATTAACTATGGAAGGAGGCGGTGTACAAGGGGCTGAGCGTAGCGTCGTTCTATGGGGCCTGCCCGGCAAGTTGTCATCTGATGACCTCTTCAACCATCTTAATTCCTCCTACAAACTCTCTGGAGCGGACAGTGGTAAAAAGGAGGTTTACCAGGTTGAATTGTACGTCTTTCCGCTGGTTTAAGTGAAGGCAATTTATCTCAACAATCTATAGGCCTGCGTCAAACTTTTCTGTCTACTCCCGGTTCCTGGTCAGGCTGGCCAATAAATCTGAAGCACATAGACTTGTTCGCGATCTCCACATGACTTACTATAGACAGAAGGACCGTGGGGAGCGTTATAAGATACATGCTCGTTTAATTTGCTGATACTTACTGCATTTTATACTATACACTATTTGCATATGGAATAGAAACTGTCGCGTCATAGTCATTACAGAGTGCTACTGAACAGTCCAAACAAGATACGAGTGATATAGATGAAATTATGAGGCTTCGGATTCGGCGACGGTATCGCCATCCATTTTTGCATCTTTCTGTTATAGGGTAAAACAAGAGGTCATGAGTAACTGTATCAGCCTGGAATGAACGAACATACATTTTGACGGGATTCCGTTTCATCTGGAGATCTCTCGCGCTTAAGATTTTGCGTGGGAGGTGCCGCCTTAGTTTCCTTCCAGTCTTCTCCACCGCCTGCAACAGCGCCAGGACCGTCGGTTGCGTCTGCGTAGCGCTCTTCAACCTCTCTTCTACGCTCGACTTCAGCTCTTTGGGCTTGAGCACCCCAGCCTCCGCGGCCAGGGTCGTAGTCTTGACGGTGTTCGTCTCTCACCTAAGGAGCTAATATTAATATGAGGCAGATAGTAGGCGGGACCCTATACCTGTCCACCACTCCTTCCGCGACCAAACTGTCTTCCTTCTTTGTACCCCAGATCAAGGTCGCATCTTACTATTCTTTCGTCTAGTTTGGTACCACTGATGTATCGCATGCTTGCAAGTGCCTCTGCATGGGTATAAAATTCTACAAAACAAAAACCACAGGGTGTCCTATAATATATTTCAGCTTAGTTCTTACAAAGAAAACAATAAGCGAGGCACACCTAGTATTTCTATCGAGACCCATAATGATACGCTTAATACCGCCACCATCTTCTGGGTTGCTGCATTTGTTGAAGAGCTCATAAATTTGTTCCTCTGTCGTATAAAAGCTCAAATTGCCAATCTACGTGATATAGTTTAACAGGGGTCGAATGGAGAAAAGTCAAACGAGCGAGGCGAAGTCCTCACGTAGAGAGTAGTAGATTTAGCAAGAATATCATTTTGTCTATGCCTCTCAATGCGAGACTGAGAATCCTTGTAGTTCGAAGGCTGGTCAAGAGGTTGCACAACGTGAGCCATACTAACCGTCACTTAAACAACTCGGAATCTGACCAGCCAAACGCCACTGAAAGCCGGTCAGAGCCATGGGTGCACCGCCACATTCGTTTCTCACGCCACCGCGTCTCTGCATCTTGATTGTAGGACGCGTCACCTTTCGTTCCATCCACACATCTCGTTTCACGAAAATGGATGAGATAGGCATTCAAATCAAGAAGCAGGTATGCTCCTCATTCTTAATCGAATGCATTTTTTTCATTATATCAAATAGGACCCGACTTTCGATTCCGTGGTTGCGGAAAAGGCAGCTCTTCAACAAGAACTTCAGGTCGAGGACCTATACACCAAATACAAGAAGCTCTCTCGTCATCTCGAGATGCTCGAGATACAAGAAAGCTACATCAAAGATGAGCAAGCAAATCTCAAGCGCGAACTTATTCGCGCGCAAGAAGAGGTCAAGCGAATCCAATCTGTGCCACTTGTCATTGGTCAATTCTTGGAACCCATAGACAATCAAACCGGAATTGTTGGCTCGACGACTGGGTCGAACTATGTAGTGCGCATATTATCAACACTAGACAGGGAGCTGTTGAAGCCATCATCATCAGTCGCCCTCCACCGACATTCGAACGCTTTAGTAGACATTTTACCTCCAGAGGCCGACTCTTCCATTGCAATGCTTGGCAAGGAGGAGAAGCCAGACGTCACATATAGGGATGTGGGCGGCATGGACTCTCAGAAGCAGGAGATTCGGGAGGCAGTAGAGTTGCCGCTGACGCATTTCGATCTTTACAAGAAGATTGGCATAGATCCACCACGTGGTGTCCTTTTGTACGGTCCTCCAGGTATGAATAACATTTCTTCTCATAATTGATTGTGAACTCACAGTTGCTGTTAGGTACTGGCAAAACTATGCTTGTCAAGGCTGTTGCCCATCATACTACTGCCTCATTCATTCGTGTCGTTGGTAGTGAGTTCGTACAAAAGTACCTTGGTGAAGGCCCACGAATGGTTCGCGACGTATTTCGATTGGCCCGAGAAAACTCACCTGCTATCATCTTCATTGACGAAGTCGATGCCATTGCTACCAAGCGTTTCGACGCGCAAACTGGTGCAGATCGAGAAGTACAACGCATCCTTCTCGAGCTCCTAAACCAAATGGATGGGTTCGATCAGGGCAGCAACGTCAAGGTACAACCGATGATGGCACTGTTTTTGTTCTTAGCTGAGCAATATTTTAGGTTATTATGGCTACAAACCGTCAAGACACATTAGACCCCGCACTTCTGCGTCCCGGACGGTTGGACCGTAAAATTGAGTTCCCGTTACCATCGCGGCGCGAGAAGCGCCTTATTTTCCAAACTACCACCAGTAAAATGAACCTTGGACCCGACGTTGATTTAGAGGATTGTAGGTGCACTTTTTTATTATTATGAACCCCATTGACTAACGTAATTCACTCCAGACGTGTCACGGCCGGATAGAATATCTTCAGCTGAAATTGCCTCTATAGTGCAGGCAGCTGGCCTCCAAGGTAGTATTAAACGTAGCTCATAAGCGTATGATGTGCCTGACATTTAACTATTACAGCTGTTCGAAAGAATCGCTATGTTATTCTCCCCGTCGACTTCGAAGAGGCCTGGAAGGTAATACCTCACGCATTTTATTGTTAAACAACATCTGACAAGCGCGTTTGTAACAGTCTACGGTCAAGAGAAGTGATGATACCCATGATTTCTGTGAGTTTATTACAGCATCTTCTATCTCTGGGTTTCTCTCTAACATACGCAAACTTTAGACCGATAATACTGTATTATTTCTATAAGTAAGTTCTTTCGTGTTTTTGGTATCCTACACACTCTGACCTGTTGCGACAGGACTTCAACTCATGTACATTACTGCGCATATCATATCATATTGTTGACTGGACGTTTGGTGAGCTGGTCTACCCATTGTTTATTTTCCCAGCTCTGTTCACTTTGGCACCATGCTGCATTACTTCACGGTATGGTGTCCATTTTCATGAGCAAGAAAGAATGCATGTCTCCCATGTCGCTGATTTGACGCTTTACCAACGCTTGTGCATGTTGGCATGGTTATTCAGTCTTGGGAATATATTTTGCTTATCCCTTCGTTTATTTTCGTGGATACTAATACCATTGCATAGGCTATAATTTTATTTGATTTCAAAAATAAGTTAAGTTTACGTGTCTGAGATTAATACTTTCACATAGTATCGCTCCTCGACACTCTGGGCAGGGCTCTGACTTCACGCCTCTGTCCTCATTTTATGGGAGCAAGACTAAACCAATCAGTTGGATTCATTCTAATCATCTACTGGTCCACGTCATCAAAGATCATTCTCGCCCACCAAAATGATCTGTGATGACTTATGGGGACATTTAGCAAGAGTCCTACGTATGCTACCTGTTAAAGCATCCATGCAATAGAATTAATCATTTTGTGCGCGATCAAAGCCACTTTTGCCTCCCCTCATAACCACGCTCTTTGACACTCTGGTCTGTGCTTTCATCTCATGCACATGACCTTATTTTATCTGAGCAATATTGAACATGCCAATGTATCTTGAGATGCCATTGGTCCCTTTTGTTGTTCGTTTCGACGATTTTGTGGAGATGACGAAGAGATCTGGGAAACATCACTTTTTTTTTTCTGGTATCTTCGCCAGTGTTTGGAGTAATTCAGTGTGGTCTTCTGCTTGAAACGTTGAATATGTTGTCTTGTAGTTTAGATTAACGGTGCTGGATAGTTGAAAACAGATGACGCTTGAGGATAGAAGTAGTGTTCTGCTGTCAGTGCTAGACACTAGGCTCCGAGAAGCGGATGAAAGAGATGAGGGGCTAATAAGATCATGCGTAATTTCTCGCTTCGTCCCTGTCTGTTTTTGAGTTTGCTTCCCAACATGAAGACGCATGCATGCTCCAATTTAGGTAATCGATTGAAATTGATCCTCCTCCAAGGATGACAGTCTACTGCAAGGGGGCTTTAACGAAGCGATTCGGAATTCAACGACGACGATGTTGGTCTGGGACATGTGACTTACGAGAAGGGATTAATATGTTGTTGCACAGTCATTTAAATAAGCTGCCAGCACCACGCGTCTATACACAAGGTGCATTTTCAATATGCAGTTAGGGAATACGTACACTTTGGTGTGTTCCTATGCCTCAAAGCTGTGCCGGACTAACCAACAGCCCGAAATGACAGTCAACTGAGTCAAGAACATCAATAGCAGACAAGACACCGCCGGTCTACTAATGATGAGCCGTATCAACAGCGCTTAACGCCTTAGTTGGATTAATGACACCAACGATTTCTAGCACGACAGCTTTTGATGATCCGAACAGTGGGCTACGTTGCCCAAGTCATCTGTCCTGGGCGTAGGGCGCACTACTATAGTAACAGACCTTATCATTTCCTTTTACCAATATATAAATGTCAGGTGGGCGGTAAATAGTCGACAATAGGCTCTCCTTTCTCGCCATGGACCAGAGCTCATGGCTAGCACTTTTATTGGGCATTTTTGCCACATTGATTATTGACAATTTCTTACGAGCTCGCAATCCCGTCTATAAACCCTTGCCTGGTCCAAGGGGACTCCCACTAGTTGGTAATCTGTTCTCTATCCCGTCTATCCGACCCTGGGAGACCTATGCCCGCTGGAAAGATATATATGGTATTCTCGGAACTCGAGTGACGAGTTTCTCTGTTGACCTTCCTCTATAGGCGACTTCTTTAGTTTGAAAGTCCCCGGGTCACACCTCTTAGTCCTCAATAATTTCGATGTACGTTTGCCTTGGTCCACAAAAGCAGTTTTTAGAATCCGTTCAACTCATATTCAATCACGACAACGATAGGACTGTATTGAATTATTGGAAAAACGCTCCAGCCTCTACTCAGACCGTCCATACCAAGTAATGCTTTCCTCATTGTATGCGCTTTCAATCCTTTGATTTCGTATGAGCTATTCATATTTTACATTTCTCAGGATGGGCTGGGTGGACTCTGTGGTCCTTATACCTTACAGTGATCGGTGGAGGCGCTATCGTCGCATGATGGCCCAATCTATGCGCAAGGGCACCCATGAGCGATTCTGGAGCATTCAAGAGAAAGTAACCCAGAAATATCTTGTTGATTTGCTCAAGAACCCGGAAAAGTACCTTGATGACCTCAGAATGTGCGTTTTATTCTCAAAGTCTTGCTTCCTGACTAACATTCGGTATACATACAGAGCGACTGGGAGGGGAATCATGTATTCCGTTTATGGGATTGAAGTAGAAGATTCAACTGATCCGGTATTTCAGATCATACACCTGGCGGAAGTGTATCGACTAATCCATCCTTAAAGTGTATATCTGTAGCTGAAGAGGCCATCGAAGCTGCAGCATATGCAGCGATACCCGGTCGCTTCTTAGTTGACCTATTACCTTTCGGTAATTTCAAGTCTCCTGGGATATATAATGACACACTAATATGTAACATAGTGCGGTATTTTCCATCCTGGTTTCCTGGCGCCGCCAACTGGCACAAGTTTGCCGAAAACGCGCGAACAAAAACAAAATTGATGCTGGACTTGCCGCTGGATATCGTCAAAAGAGGATCGGTAATCCTTGCATTCTCTCTTAGTACCAAAGTTAAGGCTCAGCATTCATTGATAGGCTGATGATAGTAATATTCGCACATTCGTGAGCGAACTACTTGGCAGTAAAGGAACCCAATACGATGAAGATGCTGTCAGATGGTGTGCAGGTACAATGTATGCTGGTAAGATTCAATCCCAACGTCATAGAACTTGAACCATATAATAATCCAATCTGAACTTACCATAGCCGGACTGGATACCGTATGGGTTTATAAAACTCATTCGTAGAGTTTAATAACTGACCCAGATTCAATTCAGACCACGGCGTCCATCACATCATTCTTTTTATCGATGTGTTATTATCCTGAAGTCCAGAAACGTGCCCAACGTGAAATCGATGCTGTCATTGGCTCATATCGTCTTCCCACATTCTCGGATCGTGACTCTTTACCATACGTGAATGCTTTGATAAAGGAAGTCACCCGCTGGCAGCCTGTCTCTCCAATTGGTATTGAATTTTTACCAATATCCAAAAATTTCAAAACTGTGTGGAAACTGAATATTTCGCGATGCTAGCCCTTCCTCACCGACTCATCAGCGACGATGTATGGAAAGGTAAAATCCATATTTCAGTATCTCACGCGCTGTCTTATTGAGTGATTGCTATAGGACATTTCATCCCGGAGGGAACTCTAGTCATACCTAACGTGTACGCCATCGCAAGGTCGTCCGCATATTATGATCAACCAGACGAATTCATCCCCGAACGTTTCTTGCCGCTATTCGACCCCAAAGCTAAAAAAGATGCCGAAAAGACGCCCTTGGATCCCCAGCTGTTTACATTTGGTTTTGGCCGCCGGTAAGACTCGGAAAAATCACTTATCCTAGACTAGGCCACTTATACACACGCTTTGATAGAATTTGCGGGGGGATGCACTATGCCGATAGTATGCTCTATATTGTCATTGTCAACATTCTCGCAGCTTTCAATATCGAATGTCTGCGAGATGAAAACGGCAAGGACATTCTTCCTCCCATGAGTTTCAACGATGGCTCTGTCAGGTATGACCATTTAAACCGCTGAAAGCATTACCTCTTGACTCAACGACGACGTTTAGATGCGTGGACAGGTTCAAATGTAAAATTACCCCTAGAAGTGAGGAGGCCAAGTCTCTTATAGCACAACAAGTGTTGTGAAGAGTAATAGTACAAATGCAATGTACAATTTTGGGCTTTTTATCATATGGTCCCTCTACTTGGACTGTCCCAGTTCGCTGGCGCGGTTAGTAGCAATCTCGATGCATCTGGCAATCGTAGATCGAACCCGGCCATCTTCGAGAGCCAATAATCCAGCGATCGTGCATCCACCGGGAGCTTAAAATTTTTGCGGAGTCAGCTTATGAACGATCACCATTAAGACAATACGTACTTGTTACTGAGTCTTTAATAAGTGCGGGATGGGTTCCAGCTAAAGTCATGCGAGCTGCTCCCTGTAACGCTAAGGAATTTGACAATATCAGCACTGAAGAAAAGGCGAAAGACTAATCAAAGGTTACTCTGAGCAGCCAACTCAACAGCCTCAGCACGCGGAAGTCCCATCATGACCGCCCCATCCGCCATGGCCTCGAGGAAAATACAGGCAAAGGCTGGTCCGGAACCAGACAGTGCGGTGCATGCGTCAAAGTGCTTTTCATCCAGGAATCGACATCGACCAATCGAGGAGAATATTTTGAGGATGATAGCCTGATCAGTCTCCTTATCAGGACCCGACGATAATGGGCTGACAATGGTCATTCCCTCTCGAATCTTGATATCTTATATTGAGTATTGCGGTACTTGAGACATTCATGTCAAATAAATACCTTGCAAGGAGTGTTTGGCATGGCTCTGACCACCTTTGTTGAGGGATCCACCCATCCGTTTATCTGGGAAATGGTTACGCCGGCCAGAATACTGATCAAGAGCTTATTTTTCAGAGCATCTTTGATACCAGCTTCGCAAAGTATTGCCTGGGCCATCTGAGGTTTGCAGCTATGATCAGTCATCAGAACGCCAAAATTTCAGGATAAGATGTCCCGAGCCAGGTTACCAAAGCAGCACAACATCAGATTGAGAAACTGCATCCAAATTTTGCCCGTATGTTACTTCAACATCGCGACCGCGGCCCCCAAGGGATGAGAATGTGGCCTGAAGCTTCCGAGCGCTGTCTTGACGAGCGACGCATGCGATAAATCGCGATGGCGTAGAATCATCATGCGTATTTGTAGGGGTCATAGTCCCTGGGGTATGAGATTCCCACTTGGGAAGGGCGATTGACTGAATGCTGGGCTCTAGACTGGCTATAACGCCAGACAAGACAGCAATGCCCATCGTCCCACATCCTGAAATTACATTTCATTCGGATCGCATAGATAATGTATTAGCAAGTGAGCAATACCCAAGACACAAAGAGTGTAGCCCATGGTGAGTCAGAATGAAATTCAAGTTCAGCAGTTGGATTCTCCGGAAGCATCAACAAATAAGCATAGAGTCGGTGATTGACATGGACCACGATTATCATGTTGCATTACTGGTACTTCCACGGCAAAGTAGCAGCGTAGCACAACTCCGGCACGGAACACTATCAGTTACTCGGTTAGATTGTCCCATTACCTTCTGAATGCTAGTCTTCGTTACCGTCGGGTCAACCAAGTTCGACCAACTTGCTCAATGCGTCCTTGATTCGTCCGTGATTTCAGCCTTACGCGACCACGGTTATGACACACTCTCACTGCAATGCGGTAATTCTGATCTGGGTCATGAGATCAGACCCCCGGCTTCGGGGGCCTTAGAGCTCACTAGAGACGGCTTGAACATTACTCTTTGGAAATTCAAATCCTCTCTGCAGGATGATTACGAGAAAGCAGACCTTGTCATCAGCCACGCAGGTTTGTACAGCGAGAATAGGTCGATTGTAATATATTAATACTTTTTAGGCTCTGGAACAATAGTTGATGTGCTCAGGATGGGGAAACCACTCATTGTAGTACCGAATCCCACCCTTCTGGACAATCATCAGGAAGAATTAGCTTCATCTTTGTCGAACATGGGTTATTTGAAGTCGTCCAGTGTCTCGTAAGTTCTCCCATCGTAGCCATAGGAGATAATCAGCATAATAATCGCATTTCCAGTGAATTAGCCCATTGTATACATGACTTTGACAGGAAAGCTCTTGTTCCGTTCCCTGCACCAGACCCGTCCCGTTTTCGTGATCTTTTAGACGAAGAGATGGGTTTCTAGGTTTTCATACATATTGAAATCCAATTCCATTTCTACAATATCATGTTAACTACAAGACTATACCCCACATCTTCTTGAGAAGAGTCCAATAGACATTCCTCTGAGTAGTGTCCGGCACTGGCTTCCTGTGCAGACGGCCCTTCCTCGTTTCCTCAACTATGGCTATTGGTAACTGACCAACATAAATCCAGTCCAACCTCGGAAACACTTGTGCATACTTTTTCGCATGGTTCATTACTCGCAGCAAGTGATACTTTTCCCATGCTAAATCGACGGCCACTGATTCATCGTCATCGTCATCGGAGTCGTCATCACCGTCATTGAATTCTCTATCAATATAGTCCGACACCCTATGGCCGGGTGGGAGTAACCGTCGACTGTAATATCCATCCGTCACCCCCTCTCCCCATCCAGAGTTGTACGAATCACGAGTAAACGCAATTTTTTCAAGCCGCTGCAGAGGTGCCAAGGCGGTACGGATCATGACATGGTTTATCCCCCAATCATGTCTCCAGCCAGACTGATTTCCAGCGGAAAGCCACAACCGTTCTAGAGAGGATATCTGTGCAATCATGTTCATCGCTGACTCGGGTATATCTACATCATCGAAAACGAGAGCAAGCGAAGAAAGAGAACGGAAGGTGGCGAAGAGAGGGAGAAGCTTTTTTTCGACAAGTGTGCTCGATGTGGGGGATGGGAACGCGATTGTCTCCAGTTGAGTATTCGCTTCGCAGAAGGACACGATTGCACCCTGTTCTGGTCCGGTTTCCGCGTTAGCGTCAAGATCAATTTCAAACTGAGGCCAGCGACGATGCCATGCGAGTGATTTGAGAGAAGGGATCTCTCCCCGGCGTGAGAGCAATTGGTAAACGGATGGTTCGGCGGCTTCTATATCCAATGTGCGTAAACAAGGGCTGGAAAGCATAGTCGATAAAACTTCTTGCTGCCAGGGCTGTCCAATCAGCTTTACGGCAAGTAGTTCGAGGTGTGGGAACTGCGGTATGGTAGGTAAATCCAAATTTGAGCTTGGAGCAAATAACGGTAAATCCTCGGGGAGATCCGTCCACAGAACTTTTTCCAGCAGATGAGCATTATCCAATAGTAAATCTTGTGAAAGTGAAGAGATAAGAAAACCACACTCTTTATCAAAGTTGTCGCCGAGCTCCGGGAGAAGCTTAAGCTCCAATGATTGCAGTGACCAACGACGTTCAGACTTGGGAACCTGGAGCCTGGATATCGGTGCATATGTGTTTAACATGTGGTGAATATTTAAATGCTGTATCCCAGACTTTGCGATAGCGTCCATAAAACCAGTTGGTAAGGTATATTCATCCAACCAGTGCAAAGAAATCAGGTTTGGCAATGAAACGCGCATCGCTTCAATTATCTATTGAGAGAGTCGTCAGAGGGGCACGGCGCCACGGAGGAAACATAATACCTGTGAAGCATGAGTTGCATAAAGGTCCTTATCAGTCTGTAAAGTGCTATTCTGTCCCCAATTTATTCCCTTCAGACCAACTGTGATTTGTCTGATGCATGATCCAAGGGAAGAATGAGAGCAGCTGCCCTGATTCTCTTCACGTATACGGGACTCTTCGAGTAGTATCGACAGGATCTCCTTTGTGGTACGGTCATTGTGCAGCAGCAGCCTAACATGATGAAAGCGCTGCGCACGGACAAGCTGCAAGCAAGCATGGTCGACGAGTGCCAGAGACGATAAATCACGTTCTTTGAGGCTTTGTATTATTAGAGGAAACAACTCCTCTGGCAGTCGAAAGAGAGCAAAGGCGGATGTATTGGGACGGCCCTCGTTTACAACGCTGAACGGCAATGGCCACATGACGTGCATCCCATCTCCATACTTTGTCTCAGTCAGCATGATAAAGTCCAGGTTGGTGTTATTCGATTTGTGGAAAAATAAACAGTAGAGTACAAATCGCACACTTGCATAAGCGTCACCGTGACGGTCCCTTGCGCTGCTCCAACTCTTCGGAGGCTTTTTTGCACACGGTACAAGGCATTCTGCACTTTGGCCTCCCTCAATTGCAAACACCTCGTGTTATGCTCTATACCAAAAATTATCGTCACCTGAGCGATTCGAACACTCGCGGTCAAAGACCAACCGCTAAGCTACTATTGGGAAATAGCAGGCGATCCCGTTAACCACTCCGGCAAAGTGACACGACTGTAGTTGGAGATGTGCAAACTAAGAGCCTTCATCTAAGATGTCAACTTGCAGACCATACAAATCTTTCTGAAAACTTTATTGAATCAAATTTCTACGCATTTGTAGCTATATTGATTATACTAAGATGAGGTATTTGCAGTATAAAATTCTTTCAAATAGGTGACCATTGTCTCCGCATGTTCTTCTGTTATTGCATTATACAACGAGACTCGAATACCTGTACAGATGATTAGCAAAAAAAAAAAAAAAAAAAAAAAAAGCACGGTATATGCGGGCTGAAATGGCTGCTTACCTCCCACAGACCTGTAGGTGTTGCAAAATGTAAAGATCATCATGCTCAGTGAAATACAAACGGGTGAGCAGCAAAGAGACTTACCGATGTCCCTTGATGGCTTTCATACCTCTTTCCTCGGCCCCACTCACAAACTTCGCTTCAGCACCCTCTCCAAGCACATCAAACACAACATTCATCCAACTCCCAGCTCCCTCTTTGACCTTTAACCGAATCAATCCACGCTCCTCCCCCTCCTTGAGCGTATCATACAGCAACCGCGCCTTCTTCTCGTTCATGCGTCGATAATACTCCATCCCACCCTGCTCCTTCATACGCCGGAGCACGAGACCGGCAATATAAATTGGCAACACCGAGGGCGTATTATACACACTCTTTGCATCCGCCAGCGTCTTGTATGCCATCGTTACCGGGACAGGAGCAGCACCCAACTTGGCCGCCGCGTCCACATCGATGAGACAATCCTGCCGGACAATCAAAATCGTCAGCCCGGCAGGGCCGATATTTTTCTGCGCGCCGGCGTAAATCACGGCGTGGTCCGCTAAGCGCGGGATCGGGCGCGACATGAACGAGGACGAATGGTCGCCCACGAGCGGCAAGAGGCGATCTTTGGGCAGCAGATGGAACGGGAACGCGCTTGAGGACGAAGGATCGTCCGAGAACTGCACACCATCGACCGTCTCGTTCTCACAGTAATGGATCAGCGCCGGATCGTCCGAAAACGTAAACTGGTCATGAGGGGGGATGTTGTCAAACGACTTGCCATCCTTGGAGTGCTGGCGCGCATCGGCAACGACGTGTACGCTCGCGCCGCCAGCACCGCCGACACTGAGTCGTTTGGCCTCTTCCATGGCTTTTTTGCTCCACGAGCCCGTGACCACGTAGTCCAGCACACGTTCGGTCGCGTTCGGGTGCAGGAGGTGGTGGCGCGCCAACATGTTATACACTACAGCGGAAAACTGGCCTGTGCCGCCGCCCTGTGTGAAGAGGATGCTGTGTGTGGGCGGTACATCAAGTTGTGTGCGAATGAGCGATTCGACGTGCGCAAGGTATGCAGTGAACTCTTTGGAACGATGAGAGATCTCGGCGATGCCGATGCCGGTGCCCTCAAAGTTGAGGAGCCCTTGGGTAGCTTCTTCCAGGACGGAAGTGGGCAGTGCAGAAGGACCAGCGCCAAAGTTGATAACCCTCGAGTCACCCATGGTGGTAAGTAGCAATGGTAGTGGTAGTGGTAGTGGGAGTGCAAATCTAGGAGGAGATATATGCGCGCAACACACGCATACACTTCGGCGCGACACAACATGACTCATATATGCAAGCAAGTGAGAGCCTCGTCATGATCACGACAACCCATTCCTCCCACGGATGGTGAGAATATCCATGGTGTGCGACGACTAGATAAGGGGTTCCCCAAGGGAGAAAAAAAATGAAATGTTATAGCATGTAATCGAAAAGTACCGTGTGTACAGGTTTTATGATTTACTTTTGAAGACAGTATCGATCCCAAACAGCAGAGCGAAAACAGGAACGAAAATAGATGCAGGGCAAACAGAAGGAAGATAAGGGGAACAACAGCCAGATGTGCGAACAAACTATATATAATAGGCCAGGAGCCGATAAATCAAGTCATAAATCAAGAGGTTTTGCATCAAAGAAAAGTCGTGAAGCAAGATAAATGCTGGAATGATGAGGAGAAGGAAGTAATGGGACGAGAGCATTAGATGACAAGTAGTAAACAGAAAAGATGTATACCTATACCGACAAACCAAGACTGTAATCGTGATCATGCAAAAGGAAAAAGAGAAAGAAAAAAGATTAACCAAAATCGAAGGAGAAATGATGGCAGATGCAGGGGAGTGATGTAGGGAGTCGTGAAAATGACAAAGGACGAACAATGCTGAGTGTTCTTTGAATGATGAGATAAAAACGAAAATAAGTAAACAAAACCAAGTAACCTCTACTCAGGATACCCAGACAGGGCTGGGGGAGCCACAAGCCCACATGTGTGGCATGAGTCCTCGGAATTCAATCATGCCTGGTGGCACGGGGGCATGCACACGGGGCGTGTGGGGGGTATGGGGTGTATGCGTCTTGCTGCTGGCCAGCTTGCGTATAATCTCCTGCTCTGCTAGGCGTGCACTCCTGCGTACGGGAGATGACGTCTGAAGAGGATTGGAGCGGGATGATGTCCTTCGCCGGCGCGTCGGGCCTGGACCAGAGGGCTGATCGGCTTCAGGTTGTGTACTGTGCGCAGGCGTATTGAATGGGTCATCGACGTAGTCCTTCAGATTGGGGCTCTCCATCAGAGTCGTCGGGAAGCCAATGGACGATATGTGGCAGTCTTGGCCCTTGCAAGATGTAGCTGGCTTGATAGAAATATTAGGGTGATTGCGACGTCGTGGATTGTCGTTGTGGCGCGTCGCCTGCAATGATTGAGATTAGCAGATGATAATGAGGTAAATGAGAGCAGGGACGAACAGGTACATGAGGGGCGTCTAGCTTGATGGGCGACTTGAGGCCATTAGAAGCGGCATCGTGGGTGGATTCCTAACAACCGACCAGTCAGAGCCGTAAAAAGGAGACAATGGGCGATTTTCATCTTACCGATGGAGATGTCGGTGTGATTACGATATCCAAGTCTGAAAGAGGCGGTGGTAACAGATCTTGAGCAGACGTATGCATGGGGGGACGGGCTTGTTTGGGCATGATGAGCAGCGTCGTTGGAGAAGTCGTATTTGTGGATGGTGTGAGTATAAAGGAAGGAATATGATACAGAGACAATAGAGATAGAGAGAGAGCAAGGATATGAAGTCGAATAGACAAACGAAGAGTATTTAGAAGGGACAATTGCGCATCTCTCGTGTGCTGTGGGCCACACGGCAAGAAAGAGATGGTTTTGGGCGGACAATGGACGTTGGACACACAGGAAGAGACCGAATCCAGTCAGTCTCCGCCAGCCAATTTGCCTGTTTCGGCTCCGCGATCACGTGCCCGTTGCCGTCCCTCCGTCCCGTCCCTGGCCCGCGCGACGCGTAGCATAGCGCAATCACTCTACTGGCACCCCCTCGCGACGCAGCCTGCGATGCTCGCCTAGTTGGCCTCTGCTCATATGCAGCTTCATTATGGCAGACAAAGCAAAGACCGGCAAATGTCCGTAAAGGCCGTATGCCGCAACAGCCCATACCTCCCGGCCCATACCAGGGATCGTCACATCGTCATGCACACGTGGTGATCGGTGTCTTTCACACAGTACCGTTTCGACACAGTCACAAAATAGGCAAACTACCGGGACACGGCAGCGTGCCTGAGCGGTAATGAACAAAACCTTCCCTCACAACGCCTTTTCTTCTACAGTGCTTCCTTCTCCTGTTGCCAGATGAGAGTGTATGAAAAATGTTTTACATTTGTTTTGGATGCTAATGCCCATGCTCAACTAATGCTAATGTAGCTTGTACGTTAAGAATGTATGTGTAAGTGTAAAGAAAGGAAGAAAAAAAAAGGGGGACCCAAGAATACTAGTATGCACAAGGAATAAAGAAACGACAGCAAAAATACAAGTCATGATCATAATAACGTGAGGCATTTAGTCAATCTCCTCCATGGCGGAGGCGGACGCAGCCTCTGCTGCGGGGGCGGCATCGGCGGTGGAGATCTCCTCAACCTCCTCATCCTCGTCGACGTCAAGACCAAGCGAGATCATACGGTGGATACGCTTGGCGAATGACGTCGGCTCGTCGAGGGTGAAGCCAGATGTCAGGAGGGCAGTCTCGAAGAGCAGGTAGGTCAAGTCGCGTACGGACTTGTCAGCCTTGTCCTCGGCTACCTTACGCTTGAGCTCCTTGATGATCGGGTTGCTCGGGTTGAGCTCAAGGGTCTTCTTCGAGGCCATGTACGACGACATCGAAGAATCACGGAGAGCTTGCGCCTTCATGATACGCTCCTGAAATGATGCAAAGATTCCGAGGTCAGAAACACAATCATGTACAAAAAAGGTAATAGAATACGAACCATGTTGGACGACCAGCCAAATTGACCAGTAACGAGGACGCAAGGCGAGTCGGTAATACGGTTGGAAACAACCACCTTCTCTACCTTGTCGCCCAAAGCATCCTTGACGACCGTGCAGAGGTCGTTGTATGCAGCGGCCTCCTCCTCCCTCGCCTTCTTCTCCTCCTCGGTCTCCTCGAGTTCAAGACCCTCCTTGGACACGCAGACCAACTTCTTGCCCTCGAACTCCTTGAGTTGAGTGATGGCATACTCATCGATGGGGTCGACGAGAAGAAGAACTTCGAAGCCCTTCTTCTTGAGGACTTCGAGGAAGGGAGAATCCCGAACAGCGGCAAGGGACTCGCCAGTGAGGTAGTAGATGGACTTCTGTACCTCGGGCATGCGAGTGATGTAGTCTGTGAAATATAGTTAGTACGAAAGCTCTCAACGGATCACAGCGATTCAAAACTTACCCTTGAGCGAAACCTGCTCATCGGTGGATTTGGTAGAGTAGAAGCGGAGGAACTCAGCAAGCTTGCTGCGGTTCTGCGAGTCCTCATGGATACCGAGCTTGAGGTTCTTGCCAAAGGCCTCGTAGAACTTGTTGAAGTTGTCCTTGTCCTCAGCGATCTCGGAGATCAGGTCAAGGCACTTCCTGACGATGTTCTTGCGGATGACCTTGAGGATCTTGTTCTGCTGCAGCGTCTCACGAGAGATGTTGAGAGGCAAGTCCTCAGAGTCGACGATACCCTTGACGAAGTTGAGGTACTCGGGAATGAGGTCCTCGCAGTCGTCCATGATGAAGACACGGCGAACATAGAGCTTGATGTTGTTGCGCTTTTTCTTGGACTCGAACAAGTCGAAGGGAGCACTGCAAAACGCGTCAGAAAACGAGACAAAGAGGAACACATGATAAAACGTACCGTTTAGGGATGTAGAGGATGGCCTTGAACTCGAGCTGACCCTCAACGGAGAAGTGCTTGACGGCGAGGTGGTCCTCCCAATCGTTGGTCAAGCTCTTGTAGAAGGCACCGTACTCCTCCTGGGTGATGTCAGAGGGGTTGCGAGTCCAAATGGGCTTCGTCTTGTTCAGTTCTTCGTTAGAAGTCTCCTTCTCCTTGATCTTCTTTGTCTTCTTTTCCTTAGGCTTGTCGTCCTCGTCCTCGACCTCTTCGATCTTGGGCTTGTCCTCGGACTCCTCGACCTCTTCGTCATCCTCAACCTCCTGTACAAAAGGTCAGTAATGCGTACGTCGATAACAAGAGGAATGATCTTTACTGACCTTCTCAACCTCCTTCGTAACGGCGAGCTGGATGGGGTAGGAGATGAACTCGGAGTGCTTCTTGACAATGTCCTTGATCTTCTTCTCCTCGAGGTACTCGAGTTGATCTTCCTTCAGGAAGAGACGAATGATGGTACCACGGCCCAAGGGGGGGTTGACGGTGTCAGGGGTGATAGTGAAAGTTCCGCCAGCTGCGGACTCCCAGATGTACTGCTCATCATCGTTGTGCTTCGAGATGACTTGCACGCGTTCAGCGACAAGGTATGCCGAGTAGAAACCGACACCGAACTGGCCGATCATAGAGATATCGGCACCAGAGCTCAGAGCCTCCATGAAGCCCTAGAGAATGATAATAAGCATGCAACGTACGAGTGATTAGCGCAACAGTAAAAACTAGTTACCTTCGTTCCCGACTTGGCGATCGTACCAAGGTTGTTGACCATGTCAGCCTTAGTCAAACCAATACCAGTGTCACGGATGTCGAGGATCTTGTTCTCCTTGTCAGGTGTGATCCTAATGTAGAGCTCTTTCTCTGCGTCGAGAACGGAGGGGTCGGTCAAAGACGCGTAACGGATCTTGTCCAAGGCATCAGAGCCGTTGGAGATCAGTTCACGAAGGAAGATCTCCTTGTTGGAGTAGAAGGTGTCTGATCGTGGTGGACGCGATGAGCTCTTGTCGTGATATATCCTAGGGGAATGTTTTACTCACTGATGATAAGATCCAGGAGCTGGCTGATCTCAGCTTGGAATCCAAAGCTCTCGGTAGCCATTTTGAACTGTGGCGATGGTTAGAAAAACGACGATAGTTTGTCGATTAAGATCTATGATGCTACACGTACGGGGTGTAGATGGGATAAATGGAAAAGGAAAAGGGGATGAGAAAGTGGGTGAAGATGAGGGTAGAGAAAAAATCTGAGTGCAAACCAGGATGCAAGACAGACTTTTGTAGGCAGCGCTATTCCTTCGAGAAGATTCTACTGCTTTCATTTTGCGCGTCTGCTCTTTGAAGCTGAGCAGATCACGTGTGCGTTCTAGCACTTTCCATGCCTTCTTTGGATGAAAAAGATGTCCCTTTGGCTGATGGATTGATGCGTTGATGGCTTGCCATCACACCTTAGATCAACTCGCCTTGTTTTGCACAGCTGCATACATCCACGTTATTGCAGTCCAGAACAATCCAGAAGTTCAAAATAAAGATGCTGTGCTAACATACAAGGCTTAGCTTCATAGTTCTATCCTACATGAGGCGCCAAAGGGCTGTCCGCTCGCGGTTCTGATACCAGACCCTTCCTACCATTGATCTGCACTTTCAGCATTTCAACCATAGCTTGGAGTTCCTCAATCTCCTCCTGCAACTCTCCATTCTCTGCTCTCAACCTTTGATTTGTTTCGCTCATATTCGCTTTTTCCTGTGCGAAGCTCGCAATCTTCTTCGCGAACATCATACTCTTCGCGTTGTCGTTTTTCTGCTGAGTTTGAGCTAACCTCAATTCGAGACTTTGTATTTGCCTTCTGTAGGCGCTGGGTTGGATATTCGCATGTTCAGTTCGAGAACGGCCGAGTGAACAGAGTATACTCACCGAGCCGTATCATCCATCGAGATATGAGTCAACTCCAGCGTACGCAATCGTTCCTCCATAACATGATAGCGATTCATCATGTCGTTCATTTCCTCGGCACGAGCATTGAATTTCCGGAATTCCTCATCCCTGGGTATATACTCAGCGAACATAAACGGTATCAGGATAATACAATGCTTATACCATGTTCTTTCGACTTTGACTAGAGCTTCTATCTGCTTTTCATAATCATGCAGTCGATCGATCTTGTGCTGATTCTCTTTAATTTGAGTTTTTAGCTCGAAAACCTCTTTGTTAGCCGCAGTTAGCAAAAGTCCTTGTGCTTCGTATCGGGCCTGGAGTAGTTATAATATAAGTAAACACGATATTCCATGGCAATAGGTACAATGTTACCTGTGCTTCTTGCTCCTTGGCACGGAGTGCGGCGGTTTCTGCGAGATGAGCCTTCTTCTCATCGCGGAACTTTTGGAGAGTAGCTTGTAAATCTGTATTCCAGTTTGCATACCGCTTGCGAGCAGATAAAGATTGGTCCTGTTTATCACGCAGTTCTTTCTCCAACCGTGTGACATGAGATTTGTAGTTTCTTAGTTTGTTGTGCTATTGAAACCAAATGAGCGTCGGAGTCAAGGTAGAGTCGTATTTACTTACTAGGCCCTGTCGTTCCATTTCTGCATTTTTGGATAGTATCTGGTCCTGATGAAGGCGGCCGATGTGCCTAACGTTTTCTCGGGATAACCATACTTCAAAATTAAGCTCGTTTCGGAGATGAATGACTTCTCGTTGCAAATCCGAGATGGCCTGTGCAACATGGGAAGGGAGTTTGTAGTCGGGAATGGGTGATGTCGCAGTTGCCTCTTCGGAATTCGCAGGCGCTGATGAACTCCCTTCTGCATTGGGGCCGGGGGAAATAGGTGCCCTTTCCCTTATGTTCTCCGCCATAGATCTGGTCGCCCTGTTTCCATCACTGTGCACCTCCGTTCGCTCGTTGCAACCAAGCCTAGCATTTTGGGTGTTGAGCATGAGTGCTTCGCTGGTGATGCGTGCTACGTCATATGTCCTCCAGAAGTCAGGATGGTTGAGTTCTTCCTCGGCACTGCGCCATATGATGAGTGGATGCAATGTGTGAGTCGTGATGAGCCGCTGAAAGGGAAGGGATCTCATGAGTGTTTATTTATACAAAGGTATTACAGAGACATACTTTGCAACGACTTCGGATAAGCTGTTCATCAAGGGCGTCGGCCCAGCCAACTGTATATGGGCTCGGGAGATTAGAGGCAAGAAGATGATATATTGGACGGCGCAGGAATCGCATGAGATTGCATGGATACAGATAGTAGAGAATGGTAAAGAGGCGGTCGATAGGAGGTGTAGTCGAAGGTGACGCGTCGAAAGTCAATTCAAGTTTCGTCCAACCAAAGTCTGGGCGCAGCTCCAGAGTTGGCGGTAGAACAACGTCCTCATCGTCCGGGTTATCTACTACTTCCACATCTGGATCGATTTCGGAAACATCTTGAGGAGTGCGTTCCCTCCAACATGAAATCCGTGCCAGAATGGTGAGAAGCTTGGGTAGGATTGCCTTGAGCTCGGACGGTGCGTGTACCGCGAAAAGTGGTAGAAGTTTGCTGCATAGAGTTATTCCCACGGTGCATAATGTGGAAGAGTTATCAAGAAGCAATGATCTGAGCAGGCTTGTCAGTAGTGGATGGCCAGCCAGGATCTGCGCAGACGAAGCAAAGGTATCTAAAGAAGTCAACCGACTTAATAGTAAAAGTAGTTGTAGGCGGGATGATGGCACAGCATAGGACTCGTTGATCTGTGTCATGAACTCCTACTGACCACTTTTCAGCTTCCAGGAAGGCAATAATAGGGCAAGGAATGCATGCCTGTGGATTCTCGTTCCCGAATTTGATTAAGGTGTCCTCGAGGTTCGATTTCCATAATTTCCTAATTTCTCGCGAGGACTCGTCAAGTTTCGCCCATTCCAGAATCTCTTCTCCGGAAATCTCATTGAATGCATCGAGGAGATAAAGATCTAGCAGTCGTTGACGAAAAGTGACGACCTTGTCCAAATTATTTTCATTCGCATTTTGGAGCCCAATGAGAATTAGCTCCTTAGCATGATACACGGCATCGCTGGGTAGCCTTGTCTCACGGAGAGCAGGCCTTAATACAACATCAAACCACCTCGTTATAATGGAAGTGGCAGGTAGGATGGGTTTTAATAGATATAGTACATCCAAGAGAGTCTGGGTCGTATGCAAGGTCTCCTCGTCTGGAAATTCATCATAAATATTTTGAAGATCGTCCTCCAGGATATTCAGGATTGGGTCGGGATCATCAAGGGAGGAGAGGGTTTCGATGACGCTAGAGGTAGCTGTGATGAGTGTAGAGCTGAGTGTATTATCATGTGGTTCTTGTAGCCCCAGTTTGGTGGATTGCACAAGATACGCGACTGGGTCCATGACGAAAGCAGGTATAATCAAGAGGTAAGACAGCCAAGGATTCGAGCAAGTCCAAACGCTGAGCCGGGTTAACAATAAGGTGTATGATGACCCGGACGAGTAAGATGTTGATGTTCACCTTCAAACTTGAAACTCATGAAGCCACTAACAGGCACTTTACCCAGAGGGCTCCTCCAAGTGCTATAGAGCCACAGACACAGCCACAGACATCCATGGCGCAAACGGAAGCAAAGCTACGTCTGATTACCTAATCACTTCATCAAGATCAGTTGCCTTGTCCATTTTTCTGTCCACTCAGTCCACCAAAAGATCACACCAGAAAAAGTATTAGCCACACCCTCTTTTCTCACGTATTTTAAGTACCTACTCACACTACAATAGATGGCCACCGTCGAGGAAATCACTTCTGACCACGAACATGATCACCACGACCACGACCACGATCACGATCACGAGGGTCACAACCACGACCATGATGAAGACCCCACCTCGGCCGCTGCCCTCGAGAAAATCCAATCGCGCTCTGAACGCAAGGCCAGGAAAGCTCTCATAAGCTTAGGCTTGAAGCGCGTCCCTCACATCACTCGTGTCACCTTGCGCCGTCCGAAAAATGTGAGCTAACTCACGATCGCTTTTCACGGGAAAAAAAACTTGTTTCCTGATCAAGCAACTAGATTCTTTTCGTCATCGCCAGCCCCGATGTTTACAAATCTCCTAACAGCGACTGCTATATCGTATTTGGAG
Source organism: Agroathelia rolfsii (assembly GCA_018343915.1). Taxonomy (NCBI): domain Eukaryota; kingdom Fungi; phylum Basidiomycota; class Agaricomycetes; order Amylocorticiales; family Amylocorticiaceae; genus Agroathelia; species Agroathelia rolfsii. Next base: position 1,545,900 of record JABRWF010000007.1, on the reverse strand, counting down.
AGGCCAAGGTGCGTGACCTGATTACCTCATGATCTAGTCACTTACACGTACTGTCCAGATCGAGGATATGAACTCGCATGCGCAACTGTCTGCTGCTCAGCAGTTAGCCAGTGCTGGCGCTTTGAGTGGCCTCGACACCGGCGCTAGTGGCCCAGGTGGTGAAGGTGATGAAGAAGAAGACGACATTCCGGAGCTTGAAGCTGCGGAGGACGAGGGCCCCGTTGATGAAACAGGCATTGATCCAAAAGATATCGACTTGGTCGTGGCTCAAGTCGGATGCTCTAGGGCAAAGGCCGTCAAAGTACTAAAAGAGAGTGGTGGCGATCTCATCAATGCTAGTACGTGCTTTGATATAAGCCAACCGTTCATCTTCTCACAGCTTTTGTTTCAGTCATGGCTGCCAGTGGATGATTGTCATTTGTGTTTCGTGTTTTTACTATCTTCGTGTACAAAATTAAATGTTGTTGTTTCAAGTAACGCCATACTCGAGTGAATATGAGAACATCATGTCATCCAACATCGCAATTCGACGAAGTAATTTGAACGTTCCCATCCACTTTGAATTATTTCTACTCCTTTCAAACCCTTGCCCTCTTCAATCCCAACTACCATGCCTAGTTCAGTCGCTGTGCCAATTACGAGTTGAGACAATTCATCTTTAGCAAACATATGATAGTATCTGTTGAAAATCTGTGGTGGATTATCGGTTCCCAATATCGTACTCTCCTGTGGGGGTTGGGAGCTGCTCTTTCTCGCTAGACTAGGGGAAAGAACCCAAGGCACAAAAACATCTTGACCTGTAGCAGTATCTTTATCAACCGCCTCAGGAAGTTGTCGTGTTGACAGTTCGTCTTGCTCAATTCCCCATACGTAGATAAGAATACGTCCATGATAGGGGGAGATTGCGTCGAATAAACGCTGCAGTCCAATCAATATTCATGTATGGCATGAAGCAGAAGATGCTTGCCTTGACTGCCATCTGTCTTCGTGCTGGTGTTGCTAAATGATGTATTGTTGCTATTGAAATAGCGAAGTCCTTACATGGTCATACAGAAGCTTCAGATATGGCGCTAACATTAAATTACAACACTCACAAAAGCTCCTTTTCTCCATCCGTTTCCCAACACATCACCCCATACTACTTCATGAAAAGCTCGTTTGTTTGTGCCATCTGGGTGCATTCTCCTGGCAATCTCGAGCAATTTCCGACTACGATCAAGCCCAATTGTCCATATGTTTCCCGGCCGATCAAGAGGGAGTGGTAAATATTTGCCGTTTCCTGTTCCTGCGTCTAAGCCAACCCAGCCTGTTGGAATAGACGACATGAATGCGGATATGATCGGCCATGGCTATTCTTTGCTCAACACAATTTAAAAATTATGAGCTTGAGTGGCTTGACTATTTACTTTGTACCGTGTTGATGAGAAATGAGTAGCGATTTGCTCGTAAATCTTGTGGACATGCTCATTTTCATGTGCCTCTGGATCGGATGTGATCTGTGCAGAAGTCACTTTCTGAGGCATGGTGATTGTTCGCAATTTCAAGGTTTGTGAAAGCCGGTGGCCGATCAAAGTCAAATTTCGTCAGTTCCGGTGTGAGTAGGTAACATGCCTCGGAACAATAAATCGCATGGACCGCATTCGATAGGTCGGTTACTAGGTATTCCAAGGTCGACAGAATTATGCTTATGCACTGAGATGTATCATATACGGTAGTATCTCCCTAGGCCAGTTACTAGTAAGAGAATGCGTGAACCTGAAGAGGTAGACGCTTCGTTCGGAATATATGCCTCTAGTTAATCACGAATGGTCTGCAAATAGTACTTAAAATCCCAAGTACAACTGATGACGCTGTCTAAGTTGTTGAGCTATTGCTACTTGATATTATTTTCATGGTGGTTGCGGTTGTAATCGCAAAGCGTAGCATCACAACATCTTCTCATAGCATCACTTGAGTTCGGTAACAACCAGCTTCGTTTCTTGCAATCGTGTCGCGTTACGGGGTACCAGTGGCTTCTACTGAGTCAAGCATAATCACAACACCTATTCCATCTCTTACTATCGGCTCAGAAGAGCGGTTTAATTGTGCAGCATGGTTGCATCTCCTAGAGCGCTCCTACGCTGGCTGCTCTCTCTATTATCCGAGCCACAATATTTCTGGGTCATGTCATGTCTAGTCATTCTGGCAGACGCGCTCTTCACCCAAGTCATCATCCGATTTGTACCATGTCCGCCGCTTTTTAAACAATTATCCTGCAGCATATGAATGACGCTGTTGTTTCCCAGATACTGAAATAGACTGGGAAACCTACATGATTCAGACGAAGCTTTATGACTTGGGCGAACGCAACTACACTCGAATCACGGGGCCCACTGGTCCCTTAGTGTAAGAGAGAATGCGAATGCGAATAACTATCTTCAAGGCCCTAACATATTGCTCCTAGGTATCCAGCCGGCCATGTACACATACACCACATTCTTCGTAGCATAACAGACGGGGGCGATAACATTGCCTTTGCTCAACAAATTTACGGAGCACTCTACATTGTAACTCTCGGATTGACTTGCGCCATATACAATAAGGCTGGAGGAATTCCTAATTGGGTCCTGCTTCTTCTGCCTCTGAGCAAAAGACTTCACTCCATATTTGTCCTGAGATTGTTTAACGATTGTTGGTCCATCCTCGCCGTAATGGCGGCCATCCTGTCGTACCAGTCGAGGCTACCTTATTTAGGCACGATGTTGTTCAGGTAAATAACCTCCAGCTTTCTCTTTACTTTGACTTGCTTGATTCCCATCAGTTTGGGAGTTTCAGTAAAGATGTCGGCCCTCCTCTACTTCCCAGGTCTTCTCGTTATTCTGTTCAAAATGCAGGGTTTGATCCATACCGTGCACCACTGCATCATTCTCGGCCTTGTTCAAGGAATTCTCGCTAAAAGCTTCCTGGAACAAGCACCCTCGGATTATTTTAACTTGGCGTTCGAATTCTCTCGTGTCTTCAAGCACAAATGGACCGTAAACTGGAGATTTGTGGATGAACAGATTTTTATCAGTCGACCATTTGCGCTTACATTACTCATCGGTCAAATCACTGTGCTAATCACATTTGGCCTTTTTCGATGGTGCCGTTCCGACGGCGGCGTTTTCAGGACTCTGAGCAGAGGCCTCAGACGTCCATCCTTGCCAGCAAGCATTGTTCCTGTAACCCCAGATCGTTAGTGCTATGTTCGTTTACAATGAACTCCAATGCTAAATGCCTTTCAGACATTGCCACGATTTTATTCACATCTAATCTTATCGGTGTATTGTTCGCGCGCTCGTTACACTATCAGTTCTACTCTTGGTATGCACAACAACTGCCCTTCCTCATGTGGCGGACGCAATACCCTGTGTTTATGAAGTGCGTAACTTCACTAGTGTATTCTTGATGTCTTATGAAACTTGTGATGTAGATTGTTGATGCTCTTTTCCATCGAGTACTCTTGGAATGTTTTCCCTTCTACCAATCTGTCCTCCGCTATACTCTTGGTTTGCAATGCACTCCTTTTAGTCGGGATATGGTTTGGACATCCAGAGGGCAAAACTCATATACCTTTAGAGAACAAGCTAACGAACAAACATCTGAAGGAAAATTAACACCGATCATATTACATGCAATTGTAGTTCGTAATACACTATTCATGGTCGTTACCCAAATTAACAACAAATGTACTTCGGCCGCCTCGGGGTAAGACTATAATTCTCTCTGCCCCATGTACCTGATGTGTGATGGTACTTGGTGCTGCAATTGAACCCATTGTTACAATACCATCTTGGGGAAATGGCGTTACCGTTACTTGAGGAAGGCTCATCTGTCCATGGCGGAGGGCGACTAGCGTAATTGGCACACTGAACACGCCTCCATCCTGATTTGGAGTCAGTACAAAGAACTCTTTCTCGCTCAAGAGACATACCGTGGCTTCGAAATCCCCGCGTTTGTATCCACTGATTAGCCAGTCCTGCGTCATCCCCCCGATATCGAAACGCATAGCAGATGTCTTCTTCGAATCATGGTCTGTCGAGGACCAATGGAACGATGTGTGCATTGACACATTGGCAGCTATGGGTTGACCGGCATATATAGCAGGTGGTTGCGAACTGGAATGTGGGGAAGTAATCTGAATATGCGCCCCTACGACAATCTTGAAAGGTCCTCTTAGTATATATTTATTTCAGGTGTGATTCATCAATATATACTCACTTCCATAAGTGGAACATCGACGGGAATACTCAATTCATTCCAGCCAATGGACAACTCAAGATCTCTTGACGAGTACTTGAACCATATAAGCCATCAATACACTGCATTCGAAAAAAAGGACCAATACCTTTGGCAGTGCGTTCATGATATCTTCAGAAACACCCGACATAAGCCTCAACTGTCCGGTGACGAGATAATGATCGATCCAAGCTGAATTTTTCCCCAATGCAATTCTAATAGCAGCAAGTGTCTCGTCTACGTCTACTACTTCCATACTTGTCAAAGCGTGACGAAGCAAAGCCTCGATTTCTGCGGAGAGATTTGTTATTGAAACAACAATGATGGAAATCATCACGAACCTTCGCGCAGTAAACGATACTTGATACGAAAACGAAGAGGGTCACGAACTTTTTAGGTAAGTACGCGGTATTGACTGGGATTTTACGTGCACTCACCTGGTCCATTCTTGGAATCTATGTGGAACAGGAAATTTGCTGGCAAAGACGGAGTAACAGACTGACAAAAAACATGAGCCAGAAGTGTACATGAAAAACAGTGACAACATAATAACAATTGTAGCATGTTGCTTGTTCGGACGACAGCCTGTAATTTTCACTGATGTATCGTTATCAGCAGGAGCTTCCAAGTGGGCAGAAGCGACCAGGACGCTTTGGTTAGTTGTCGTCGCCACTGTAAAGCGAGAAAACAGCCTGAAGTGCGTTTTCAATAGAACGAATTTAAGAAGAGTAGCGAATTAATAGACCTGGTTCCCCGGAAGTAGTCCTGTACATTCACTGATATAGGTAAATCGACGGACACCAGCTTCAGGAGGTGGATAGACCTCGAGAATGAAGCCTCTGCGGTCACAGAGTATTCTGTATCAAGACGGATCCTCTGTTTTATTGTCAGGAGATGAACCTATACCAGCGCGGCGTTGATACATACCAATTGCCGATTGGTCGTGATGTTGGTATATGGAATAAAGACAGAAACTGAAGAATCAGGAGGAATGTCCAAAAGCGTCAAGGTGTCGGTGGTTGACTCTATAGAAACACCTAACATCCGTAACATCCAAAATCAAGCAGTTAGATTTCTTTCGAAAAAAAAAAAAGAAAAGTTCATAGTTTCATAGTTTCATACCGTTGTCAACAGTGGCGTCTAAAAGTAAGAATTTGACATCTGACGATTCGGAAAGCTTGATGGATGCTTTTGAAACATGGTTTCGGCCAGATTTTACATACATCGAGAGCTTCGACGGTTGCCCCAGATCGACTATAATAGCAATAAGCAGAAGAATATTTCAGTTCAGGTCTTGCAACGCACCTTTCTCGCATTGACGAAGGTCTACATCAAAAGCACGGGGATCTTTCAGGATGCGTACAAGCGTAGATTTGTGTTTAAGGCCGTAAGCGAATGTCGAGTGTTTCCAACCTGGCTTCGGGTAAGACCATTGCATCCGTAGATGCGAACTACGAAGTTCGCTGGACTCTACATAATACGTTCCAGGAGGAGATGTCTGAAGGACAGTTACAATAATGGTTCATATACGCCATTATAGGTTTCATACTCACAACACAAAACAAAGCTAAAGTGTTCTCGTGCGGCTTGATCTCGCTCAAGGAGGCTGAATAAAGAAGTTTTTCTCCATCTCCCCCAATCAAAACAACCTCTAGGCTCTCGAAAGTTATCGCCTGAAAGAATACTTTTGAGATTCAAACCGGGTGATTGTACCGAATAGATGCATACACATGGAAGTTTGTTGTTGACCACAACGTCAAGGAGAGACCCATCTCGATCTCCTGCGTGCCTGGCATTGCTCTCTACATGAATGCTGAGAGCAGTATGATCAGAATATATGAGATCTGTTGGAATGTAAATACAAATATGGCTCGGATTGAAAAAGTTTAGATTCTAACCTTCACTGAGTTCTGCTGAAACTTCATGAAGCTTCTGCACTAAATTAGAAGCGCATTCTGTCTTGTCTTCGTTTGCCATAATTAATCCTTCCTGAAATTCGTCAACGAACGTCTTTAGGAAATTCAATAGTATGTTTATCCACTCGGCATTCTTTGCTTTGCCGCTCTGTTCATGAGTACTAATGGCCTTGGAAAGCATGAAAAACTCGAGCGCCGTCCATCCATGAGGTGCATAATGGGCGGGAAGCGAAGTGTAGGTTTGAAGAGCTGCTGATAGACGAGATCGATGCCTAATATTTGGGTATTAAATGAGAAACGAGTTAAGTAAATTTGATAGGACACACAGGTCAAGCGCAGCAAGATTTCCATGCATCTTCAATGCAAACTTTCTACGGCCCGCTTTCGTATACATTTCAATGGCTCGATTCGTGATCTTGACATAAAGCTCATAAAATGCAGTCTCGTCGCGCAAGATGGAAAGAAGGTCGCTGTTGCTAATAGTGCCAGAAGAATTCTCTACAGTCTTTGATGCAGATGGGGAGTTCAAGTTGAAGGGTATCTGATCAGGCAGGTACCCTAGACGGATTCCAATGGTATCGAGCTACTGAATGGTCAGAGTAGGTAATGCAATCAACATATGAGCATACTTGATCTCGGGCGAGTTCTAGCAGTTGGCCCTTCGTAGCGCAAAGTACTGGTACATCGATACCATCGTAGTTACGAGAGGCGCTTAATCGGTCGCAGTGATCAACAACGCTCAGAGAAGAGGAATAAATCCAGGATTCAATGAAATGAGGCGGAAGTTCATCCTGAAGCGCGCATGAACACAAGAAACAAATGGTATCTCGGGATCTATCCCTACCTCTATTTCCTTCAGTCGACGGCCAAAATCCACCAAAAATGCAGAAGCTTTGCGCCCGAGTTCAATTATTCGACCCATCCCGCCCAAAATATTGCACTGTTGAGCTAATAAGTATGTTCTAAAGTCGAAAATCGATATGGTATTTGCAAGAATCAAATCCCGATAAGGTTTCTTCGTGATTGAAAGAAGTGGAAGCGTATCATCCTTTGGTGTCGGGCTAATAAGGGTCCCAAACCACGAAAGATTCTTCTCTTGGATCGCTTGGAAGAAAGATGCTTCCAGTTCATCATACTGGATCAACGCATCTTCGAGCAAATGGACGCCAGCAAAAGAAGAAGCTAAACTCTCCTACGGTAGGTAGCCGATCAATATTAAACACTTTGAGAGTCTCAGAAGGGTCAGAAAGACGAACTTTGAGGATGAAAAAGGTACAAAAATTCCATCCTGGCATGGCACGTTGACTTTCGGATCGTTTAATATCCTCCTCTCTTTGACTGACGGCAATATCGAAGGACGTCAAGACACCATCCTTAATTTTTGATAGTGTCTCGGCCCAAACAGCTGGGGTATCCATTGTACTGGACCATGCAAGCTGTACACATCTTAGGTTATACGTTGGTATGCATATACACAAGTTAGACGTAGCATTTACCTGTCCTTCTTGTCCGTATTAAAATCTGTCTTGATCTTATCTAAGACGGATCGATTCATCTTTAAGAAGCCACCTCCTCCAGCTTTAAGATCAGGATTGACAATGTGAACTATCAACCATTCTTGATTCTTCCTTTGTGTGACACTGGAATGCCAATCTTTGATCTGCTTTCGGACAGAGGATTTGTAAATCTCTGAGTCCTGGATGGATGGCTAAGTAAATTTGAATCGTTTCTAGGTGATTTGATTCATACCTCGCAAGCGGTCACATAAATATTCAGGAATGGCTTCTCAAGCAGTGAGGAGGGTATTTGTGAAGTATGGTCATCTCTAACGCTGTCCAATGGTATAAGCGCGATATCCAGCTCCTGTATCGTCCTGAGAGCAGGTCTCGCTGGTGATTTCCAATGAATGTTGCGCAATGGCAACTGTGCCAGAAGTGCTGTATATGTCTGCTTCCAGGTGTCTGAAGCCAAGTAATGTGGAGAGGACGTATATGAAACGATGACTTTCTGCTCGGCCATAATTAATTCAGGCTGGCTGGTTCATGTGAGACAGAGCTTTTGTATCAAGGTAAGCAGATGGAAGGATAAATGACGATTGCCGGTGTAAGCAAGTGTGTAAGATTATAACGACAGCAGTGACAACTTGAAGTAGACCTTACAACAGCTTCCGGCGTATACAAGTCTGGATGCTTCCGGTGGACTTTTTTCGAAAGCTATCGACTCGAACTTGAACTTGAATAACTTGAACATTGCCGGTGTACACTATCTCGGACACTCTTCAAAAGCTGCAGCTTCAACTCGAAGCCACTATGCCAGGACCTGAAGATGCCAGCACATCAACCCCTTCGTTCAAATCACTCGGGCTTATTGATCCACTGCTTGAATCCCTAGATAAACTCGGATTCCACACACCCACACCTATTCAATCAGAATCCTTGCCATATGCCTTGGAGGGTAGAGACATCATCGGCATCGCCTCGACAGGTTCTGGAAAAACTGCTGCATTTGCTCTACCCATTCTTCAAAAGCTATGGGACCAGCCGGAAGGTCTCTTCGCATGTGTACTGGCTCCGACACGAGAGTTGGCGTATCAGATCTCCCAGCAATTTGAAGCACTTGGTGCAGCTATGGGGGCTAGATGCTGTGTTATAGTTGGCGGGACAGATAGAGCTGAGCAGGCTATTGCTCTTGCAAAGAGACCGCATATAGTGGTAGCGACTCCAGGTCGTTTACACGACCACCTTGAAAACACCAAGGGTTTTAGTTTGCGTAAACTGAAGTACCTTGTGAGACCTTCCCTCTTTTTTTCTCTATTCAGCAAACTCATAAGTAAATAGGTCATGGACGAAGCTGATCGTTTGCTTGACATGGACTTTGGGCCGATCATTGACAAAATCCTCAAGGTCATCCCGAAAGAGCGAACAACGTATTTGTTCTCCGCGACTATGACGGATAAAGTCGACAAGCTGCAGCGGGCTAGTTTGTCTAACCCTGCAAAAGTAAAAGTATCATCCAAGTAAGATCTTTTTTTTTTTTTTTTTTTTGGAAACTCTTCTTCAATTACTGATCCTCATGTCATCAGATATCAGACCGTATCTACCCTTCTCCAATATTATCTATTCATGCCTTTGAATAAAAAAGACCTCCATCTTGTCTACCTTGCAAACTCGATGGCCCAAAATTCAATAATTATATTCACGCGAACTGTTCATGATGCACAACGGCATGTCTACGCTTTTCTCCGAATCGTCATCTAATCGTGCTGACTTTTATCAGAATATCTCTCATCTTACGTACTTTAGGGTTCCCAGCTGTACCGCTTCACGGTCAGCTCAGCCAGAGCCAGCGTCTGGGAGCACTGAATAAGTTTAAGAGTGGAGGTCGGAAAATACTTGTCGCCACTGATGTAGCAAGCCGGTAAGGTCCGTTTACGCATGTCTTGTTGGCCACGTTTCTGAATTTATATGAACAGAGGTCTAGATATCCCTTCTGTTGACTTGGTGATCAACTTCGACATCCCTACACACTCAAAAGACTATATCCATCGTGTCGGGCGAACAGCTCGTGCGGGTCGTTCCGGAAAGGCAATAACGTTAGTCACGCAATACGACGTAGAGCTTCTGCAGCGCATCGAAACCGTTATTGGCAAGAAGATGGAGCTTTGGCCAACAGACGAGGACGAGATGACGCTTCTTAGAGAGCGCGTAGATGAAGCCGGCCGTCTTGCAGCTAACGAGCTTAAGGACCAAGATAATCGAAGGGGGGGCGGACGTAAGAGGAAGGACATGGGCTCTCGAGATGATCAAGACAGGGATGATGATGTTGTTGAGGCAGGAATGCCCTCACACAAGAAGAAAAGTAGATCGAAATGACCAAGAGTGTATTGATACATTCATCATTCTTGATAATTTCCTTGTTGTTATTTGAACATGAGATCAGAACGCAAAACATATTTGGTTCCCTGTCTAACCGGGGATCCTTCATGAAGCAAGCACTCATGTCCATGTCTAAGATCATTAAGTCAGAGGCATAATATAATCGATAGAACTGATCAGAGCTTACCTATGTAATAATGCCATACCCTGTGTAAGAGGTGGGGTAATTGTTTCGCGAGGCTTATTTCTGACTTCTTTGTGAAACAAGGTCTGTTGGCGATTGACTATGAGCATCCTATGAGAATCTCAACTTGCAGTAACCTTACCTCTCCTCCCTCAACCCCATCTTCCGATCCAGATAAATAAACGAGCAATGTCCATTCTGATTTCGCCCCGGTCAAAGCATCCGTCACCGCATCATCGTAGTGGGGTCCGAAATACTGCCCAGGGGTATACTTATAGAGGCGAATATTCGGATTGAACGAATGAGGAGTTCTCAATGTCCCAGCAACTTTCTTCCCAAGTCTTGCAGGGGCCTTAAATCGTGGCAGGTGAGGTCCCAGGACAGTATGTAGTGTACTAGCGAAATCCGGGGAATTAAAGGATATTCGCACTATAGATGATGTTATGTTCTTCAGTATTTGAAAATTGGACTTTACATTGTTGTCATGATGTTTACTAACAGTTGACCCTATCTGCTTCGCCCTTCTTCTTAGGAGGCGTCAATTCCAGTGGTAATTTGTTAATGAAACTGATGAATCGCTTGCATTCTTCTGCAGTCAAGACATTCTGCCAGTGCCGTCGCAGATAGTAGTCAGATCCTGTGCTCTGAATATTTTAGGGTTTGAGGCCTACATTAATAAGTATGATTTGATCTTCCAGAAGCTCATGACACTCTAAGTCACTCTTGGGACTTATAGGTGGAAAGACAACGGGTGTTGCAGTCGACGAATTCGTGCGGGATTGATTAGTACTTTTGTTGGATTGTGAATCAGACGTCTTTTTCTTGACCATGCCAGTAGAATGTTTACTATTCACGATATTAGTTTGAGTGTTCTAGTAGCCCTACTATTATACCAGTAGTGGTGGTCTGTGGTGAATGCTTCGGCACGCCGCGGCCACCCGGGCCATACGACCAGTTATCTCCGTTATCTCCGGGAGCTCTCCCGTCCACAAATGCACATGCACATGTACAGCCGCTGGCAGTAAGAAAAACTCGACATCCAAGCACACCCAAATACATAAACACTAATCAAAAAAACATCAACATAATAACTACAGAAAAATACTAACCTACGGAGGTGCCATATATCCTACAGCTCATCCATCCATCAAGCTGATGGTGTCGCCCAGCTGCTCAAAACCTTGCTCGCCGTCGACACCAACACGCCTTCCTTGCCTCCATCACTGACTGGGGAGTTCACAATATCCTCAAGCACGGGTCTCACCGTCTCCTTTATCTGCTCCATTCTACCGCTCTGATCCCGTCTCCCCAGTTGGCCGAAGAATACACAGACATTGGCACGAATCTCGATTGGAACGACAGCAGAACCTCTAGCACCCTGTCCCGCACCAACTCCATTGACTTGGATGACAGTTTGCGCGGACCTACTTCCCCGCAAGACGGTGACGAGCATGTCCAGCGCACGTCCTGGATAAGAGTTCTGTCGTCGCGGCGCGTGCGGGGCAAGAGTCGAAGAAAGACCATTTTCGTCCAAGGGGGTCTGAGGCGGCGCCGACATTTCAAAAGCTAGTGGCGCCAAAATTGCACTTGACACAAGCGCATCTAGTATAAGGTCGAAATTCAAACTTCAGTTTTGATGGACAGGGGCTTGATCAAAGCTGCTAGACTTACCAATTTCAGTATGGGTTGCCAGCAAAGTCAACGCCACGACGCCTTCGTTGATCAAGACGGGGTATTTGCTACTGCGCCCGATTAGCGCAGCAAGTGCCTCAGTGACGGCAGGTTTCAAGACAGTGTGCATAGCCTGTGCACGGCGCTCGTCCGTTGTAGCCGGGTTACTTGACCAAAGCGTTTTGACAACATTGACAAGAATTCGGGTCCCCTCGCTCTTGATAGTAATGTTATCAGAGCGTTTGATGAGACCAAGGACTTGGTCTAATCCTGCGCTAGGCGCGAAAGGCGACGGTAGGACAAAACCATAGACTGACTCCACTAAATATCGATTCGTTTAGGACTATTCCAGATATTTAGATTATAACAAGTGTGATAAGCTCACAGTCTGTGCCGCACAAGTGTTTGGCAGTACCAATTGCACCGATCTGAACGACCTCAGCCATAACATTGCTGCGTTCGTCCCAGACACCACTGCCAGCAAGGTGCTCTACAACGCGCACATTTCGCAGCACTTCCAAGTTTCTTGGGGATTGCTGGCTGAACTGCGCAACGTGTTTAAGCAAACCGATGACGCCGTGCTTTACTTTGACGTCTGTGGCGACGGACAATAAACGAGGGGAGACTAGTACCGGCGGGAGGCTATAGGGCGCCGAAAGGAGAATGTAAGCTCGTGATTCTGTACGTGATGTTTTGTGAGCATATGACCATCGTTCAAATGATCGACAGAAAACGAACCTCTTCGCGTCAGGTTACCCAGAGACAAGCTAGCGCAGATAGCTAGATCATCCCTGTCCTCCAAATCCTCATGTGTGGGTTCATCGTTTGCATAGATGCTAAGCCATTGCACCATTTTGGAAACAAATGTCCCTCCAGGATTAGCTTCGTCAGAGGTATCCCAAATAACTTCTTCGTTCTTGTCTTCTCCCGTGACTTCGACGACGGCTTTGATAATGGCGCCTTTGAACACGCCGAAGCTTTTCCGCCTCCGTTCAACTTCTTCGGGTGCCCACGCTTCAACCCAGTCGGGGGAAACGACACCTCGCTCGATGAACTCAATCATCTCCTTGAAACAAGGGATGCCCTCGTGCTCTGCCGGTTGGTCAAGACCCCGAGCGAGAGAGAGACGGACGTCTTCTTCATCAAGTGCAAGAGATTCGATAAGTGCACAAGCTTCTTCCAAAGCATCAAAATCGGCTTGTAGCAACTGGGCGCGCAAGTTTGGAGGAAGCGGTGACGAAGATGCGGGAATTGTTGAAGATGATGGTATGAAAGCTGATAGAATAGGAATGAGATATGGGAGAGCGTCAGGTTCGCAGATGTGCCGTGCTGTGCCGAAAAGGGTGGGTTATAGGGAGGGAAAAAATTACAAGCGTGTACGGTGATTATCATTTGATCAACTTACATTCATCTTTTAACTCTGATAATGTTCTCCATGTCCAATTGGACAAGCCACTGCGTAGCGTCCATGCCTCGATGAGAGCATTCTCATCTACAGACCCAGTGGGACGGATATTCAACCAAGCTGCAGGAGGGTATACAGATAATGAAAGCTTGAGCAGCGTAACGGTGGCATCTAGCGAAATCAATTTCGTTTGAGCCGTATCTGATTTCCTCATCAGTAAATGGCGTGCTTGATTAATTGGTTGGATGGTAAAATTTACCATGACCCACGGAAATGTTGAGAAGCACCCCGACCGCCGTCTTAAGCAGCCTGAGATGGCGGTTAGGCAGGGAGATCGGTTGCATGGGTATACTCGGGGTTTCGCGCTCTACATAGTCGCGCAGAAGATGAAGGATCGCCTCTGGAACCTCTGCATCAAGCAGGCGACCCCGATTTTCAGCTGTGAACCTGGTCATTCATGGGAGTCAACTTGCACGCGTTGGTAAGACACTCGCCATGGTCAATGCAGAGATTCGCGGCGACACGAAATAGCTCATAAATGGCGTCTATGTGACGATCTTCTAAAATAGAAGAGCTCGATGTTGCGAATGAGATGGCATGGCTAATGTTCTGAGGAAGGCTTGTCCTTCCTAGACTGGTACGGGGCTCATCTGAATGGACAGTTCAGCATGTGGTGTGATGGAGACTGAGAGGCATGATTGCATTCCTTCAGAGTCCCGGATGCGCAGGGCATCAGCTATAACCCTGGCTGTTGATGCGATCTCTTGCCACACAAGTTCCTCGTCGCTGGTTTTGGCACGGACGAGCAGAGCGCCTAGATGGCTGTTGTTTTGCAAGAGACTGTTCATGATACCGGTCTGCTTTATGGGTATATGTTTAGTAGTGCAAACAGACTGGTTGCCAGAGGGGGGCGGTCGCTTGCGGTGGTCGTGGTCGATGGATAGGGACAGACACGCCCAATCACTTGAGCTGCAAACAAGCCTGAGCATCATGATCATAAATCCTGCCTTTGATTTGCCGGCCACCGGAAGCAAATACTCCGGACCGGGGCTGCCGGGGCTCATAGCAATCGCCATTTCGTCAATGGGAAATAGACTTGCACAACATCTAACGACCACGACCACTGCCACTGCCGCGGTACCAACTATAGACTCTCCTTCTATACATCCCCGTACCATACTACTAGCTATGGGCAAGCGCGACAAGATAAAGAAAGTCTTCTCTCCTCCCAGCTCATTCACCCCGCCGCAACCCACAGAAGATGACCAAGATCTGATGGACGAGCTATTTGCTCAGCTCGACTCCAAGGACGCTGTTGTGCAGAAAGAATCAGAAGCCGTCCTGGAAGAAATGCAGCTTCGGCAGGAGTCAGAAAAGCTTGACGCTAAGCAAAAGCAAGATGCCAAAAGCCGCTTCAAGGCCAGGCAGGTGCTGTCCCACGTAGACCAATGTTGGGGCTGTTGTGCAAACTCTGACTATTATACAGGCCAGAAGAGCTGCCCAACTAGAACAAGATAGACCGGCCGATGACCCTGAATCCGATGCCCAACGCCAAAGAATCGCAGATGAAGAACAACAAAATATTGATCGTGTTGCAGATGAGATGGGACTGCGGATCCATCAGGTATGTATTTGTTCGTGACTCCCGCCTTTAACGATTCAAATATTTGCCAGATTACGCCCGACGGACACTGTTTATTCTCTGCTATCGCAGATCAGCTTACCTTGCTCGGTATCCTGCCTGAAGCTCATGCAAACTACATGACGACGCGACAAACAGCTGCCAATTACATCTACACCCACCCGGACGATTTCCTTCCTTTTCTGCCCACTGGAGAAGATGATGGTGTCGTTCCTCCCGGTTCTGGAATCATGACGCCTGCTCAATTTCAGGAGTATTGCGTTCGCATGCGCGATACAGGTGTTTGGGGTGGCGAACCCGAAATCACTGCCCTCTGTCGAGCCTACAATACACCCATCAATGTTGTTCAGGGCACCAGCCCGTTTGTTGTCGTGCATAGCCCTAATGGAGAGACTACTACGCCCGACCCCAAACGAGCTGTGAATATCAGTTATCACAGGAACCTGTATGGACTAGGAGAAGTACGTCATCGCGTCATCATGCTCTCAACTGATTGTTCCTGACAAGGTTTCTTTACAGCATTACAATTCATTGGTTCCAAAAAGCAAAGGCCTTGCCAAGATAACAGAGGCTATACAAAATGTTATTTCATGATTATTGGGGGCTCTGCGTATTGTTTATTCTGCGGGATATATTCATATCAAGTCGATATATATATAATTCCAATCCATGTACTAATACACAATGATAACGGTAACATGTCTGTCCACTATCATCACAATAGCAGATCATCGAGATCGCTCCTACCTGATCCCTGAGGTTGTGGTCCATCTGCTAGATAACCACCAAACGCGCCGTCCAGGTTAGAGTATGGATCGTTACTGTTAGTTGCAGCGTTGTTTGGTGCCTCGTCATCATCGCCGCCCTCATTTAGGAGCCCATTCGAGCTAGGCTCGGTCGGTATTGGCGGCGTCTCCTTATCTGTGAGCACCGTTTGAGGAGCGGAAGGCGTTTCCGCCTGCGGCTCAACGGGGCCAGGACCGGGTACGGATATAGGCATCATACTAGCCGGCAACTCTGGGCGCGCAAGAGGAACGAGGACAGCTCTCGAGTGTGGATTAAGAGCTGGAGTATCTGTCAGAGCTTTGCCTGTAGCGTTCCGAATAAATGTCTATTTGCAAAGAAAGTCAGAAAGAACCATTCAAAATGTATTTATTCACTCACCTCAGGGTTCTTATGATATATACTTCCTAATGTGCCTGTATGCAGTAGGAGCTGGTCCAGTGCACCACGATCCATGCGATCCGAGTCCGTAGTAATGGCTGGCTTCTCGGCAAGAACGACTTCACTAGCAACAGTAGGATTGATAGCAAGCAGGCGCCAATACATGAATCCACGGTCGCGCAAGTCGGGGTTGTCAACCTCTTCTGTTGCCCATTTGAGAACTTTGTGCACTAGTTGCTTGGCCGATTCAGATGTGGGCTTGTAGATGAACAATTTTACGGTGGCAGTCAGAAGAGCTAATTGCACCTGTGGGTTATGATTATGTCGGAGTCAGCGAGTCGAAAGCGTTTGAATGATAAACTAAATCACATGCCTCAACGCTCTCCTCTAGGAAAGGATATACTAGATCATCTAATAGCTCATCTACATTGTCAATCCGATTGGCATATTGTCCTAGGATCCAAATCATGGCCGCTTTGCTCTCAGGTTCGTCCAACGCATCCATGTGTTCACACAACTTGGGTATCACGCCCTCGTATTGGCCGGGGTATCGACGGAAAATATCGCGTGTGACAATGACAGCCTCTTGTACGACGTAGCTGACATTTGTATCCACAAGAGATAGGAGGGTGTTGATACAGTTGTCGGCAGCGGATTCAACCTTGATTGCAAGACGTCCAATAGATCGCACTGCCTTGCGCACAAAGTCAATATCAACCTCTGACGCGTATCTAGGAAAATATTAGCATAAATGAAAAATTGCAAGGTGAAACAAAATATACTCTTGGAGTTCAGCCAAAACTTCTCTTGCATTGTCGTCTCGAGCCAATCGATACATGATCTCCAACTTGGCAAGTTTTACGTAGATGGGGTCATTGTACTTGCAAAAGAAGACCTTGACATCGTTCTTGAGCACTGCGGGTCTGCGCTGAATTATTAGGAGAATGTTCCGGAGCGCAACATATTGCACCTCTGGTCCAGAAGAAAGTAGCGCCACTGAGAAATATAGAACCATCTCAGTGTGGTTGGATAAGAGAAAAAAAAAAGTCGGATGTACGTACCCAGAGGTGGACCCATCTTCTTGCAGATAACGTCAATCAAACGACGATTGTCCATGTAGTTCATAAGATATAAAAGAATCTTGATGGTGGTTAACACGACAGCAGAGTTGGCATGTTGTAGCTGAGCAATAATCCGTTCTCCCATTTGTTCAGCATCGGCATGTCTATCCGGAACATATCTTAGCAACGATTCCAAGATATAGATCTGCCCCCATCTGAAATTTATTAGCGATAGGTCCTCTTTACTTCATGAAGCGGGAGCTGATTCTTACTCAGAACTCTCAGGTAACGCTGCCAAAAGCTTGTTGGCCACTGTTAGGTTCAATTTGAAGATGACACCGTCTGATCTATCTCCGATTTCTGTTAAGGCTGCAACGGCATTAGCTACAACGGTAGCATTACTATCAAGCATGAGGTCCCTCAGCATCTCAACAAAGCCATTCTTTTCGGCACGGCGGGGATCTGCCGCATAAAGCTTGGCAACAGATATGGCAGCAGTCTTGCGCACGTAGGGATCCCTGTCCTTCAGACAGTGCCGCAATTGTTCGCTCAGCGGGTCAATGACGATAGGAATGGGGATGTAGGACATGGTACGTATTGCAAGTGCTCGTATTAGAGGATTACGATCGTTACAGTCCTAATGATTGTTCAGAACACCACGAGAGTATGAAAAACTAACATGGTCATACCTGTAGAAAGCTGGGTATTACCATATGGATCATATCCGGCTTGGAACGACCATAGCTGACCAAGAATAGGTAAACCACTGGGTGTGAAACATGAGTCGTGAACACGCATAACAGTGACGAGACCATATACTCTTCTTAATATCGAGAGACGGCGTGCCCAAGCATTGTACGACATCATTAAAGAGAGGTGACACTAGATTAGAATCTCTAAGCCCAAGTGACTGCGACGGCAGGTGGGCACCACGCACTGTCGTTGCCCATAGTGATATTGGCGACTATCTTCTTGAGTGCCGTCTTTCGCTTGACAAACTTCTTATCTTTGGACTCGGCAGCCTGGAGCTCTGCGCGATAATCCTGTTGTGCAGTATCAAGCCTCGGTGCTTGCCATGGCGAGTAATCTGAATACAGACCTCGATTTTGCCTCGTTGGAAGAATTTGGCATCCTGGCCTGCATTACTCATCTTGACGTGCACGAGTCCTCTCCAGGAAGATTACAGGCCGATTGCAGATGACGGTGAACAAGCGTTGGTTGTGGAAGAGGTGTTGACGGCCGATTCATGACATGCGTCCAGGTGCGGCTACGGAGAATTCACGTAGTCATCATCTCTTCATCCCATGTCCCTCGCCAATACCAGACACAAAAGGCCTACTTTGATATACACGCCTCGGGATCAGCTAAACAACGACCAGAAACTTGCTATTGACGGCATTGTCAAGACTTTCAAGTCGTGTTCACGTCGTGTTAATCATGCCATATCCACTTTCCGCGACGAACTGCAGCTCTTAGAAAGACTATACTATAAGGGCAAAAATCAACATCGTTCTGCTCTCTTCTGGAGACGTGTTTGTGAAATACGGAGATACGGCTCCAGAATAATAAAATTGGATCTGTATTCCGTGTTGCAAGACTTATACAAGTCATTTTTCGGGGAAGAGGCTAAAACAAAGTGGGCGCTTTACGAAAATACGACGACTGGCTGCTAACCAATGCACTAGTTCAAAACTGCTCAAAGGATCCTGGAACCACCATCCAGATGTAAAAACTGTTCGATTTGCGTTGAATCAAGTGTCTGCTTGCTTGAAACTCCTGGAGGCTGTCAGTATTTCTTGGCACAACCTGGAACTGGATTAAAGCTGACTCTGCTTTGTCGGTAGACTAAGCGGATTCTCATGGGCGCTTATACGTAAGAATTAACCTATTCTGAAATTGTCTTATTTCATTATTTTTTCTCCTAGAGTATTCACTACATCTATGCAAAATGGATATTTCCTCCAACTTATCGTCGTGTTGGTAGCCATGACGTCGCGAATGGACCTTCTCGTTACTGAATTGCAAGACGGCCTTTATCAAGGCGAACGCAGTTTGAAGGGACTTTTGGATATTCTGGATGTAAGTGGGGTGCATTCAAATCATTTATAATCCTAAACTTCCTCTCAGCCATCAAGGAAATCGCCAACGTTCGGGAACAAGGTCATGTCCCATGCTGCTAGTAGTAGAACCTCTTTTCAAGAAGATCTGGAGTCACTAGAGGATATCGGAAGCAGCGTCCAAGCATCTTCAGTAGCAATACGGTCTACGCCCGTCCTTATGCTCCCAACCCAGCCGGGGCCCTTAGTCGACTTGGACGAAGAACCGGCCATCAACTTCGACCTCTCGAATATCTTATCAGCTGATGTGAAAAGAACCTTCAAAGGTAAACCTCACTGGTTTCCGTTAATCCTGACATTCTACATCATCTTAATATTCATTGGAATAGAGAGCAAGCCGCCTTCAATGCAAGAAAAGCCGGTAAAAATAGATTCTTCAGATCTAGAAATTACCAAGCCATCAGCCGCCGCTAAACCAAAAAAGAAGAAAAAGAAGAATGAAATCGATGCGATTTTCGGGCTTTGAGGATACTTGGTCTTATTCCATCATCTGCTAGCGGAATCTCGCCAGAGCAACACCAAAATATCAGAGTAACAGTCACGCATAACACCATTGGTCGCATCATCAATGCATAATTATGAATAATCATCCTCTAACATCATTGTGTGTTCCGTGAAGCTTAGATTGCACCATTGGCCTTCTAAATGTCTCTATTGCATTGGGGATATATAACTTCCTTTGTCATATGCCCTCGACTTCAATCAGCAGAGACCTTGCTATACCATGTCCACCATCACTGCAACTATCAACCATGTCACAGGCGCCCTCCGAGATAAACTCGCCTTGAATCAGACTAAATCAGCCACTCGTCCGCCTGGGCAGCCTGATATCGATTATCATCCTGACGAGGCAAAATGGAAAGCCAGGACAGCCAGGAGGCTGTCCGAAGATCCCAAATTACCCCAGACCCCCCTTCCAGATGGATTTCCATTGAAGCTAGAATCTCCGTTGGTCTGGGAAGGCAAGGATTGGACAGACGAGCAAGAATGGGTTTATAATTTGAAGCCCGAGGAGCTTGCGGAAATCGATGATGCTCTCAAACACTTCAAATGTAGGTATCATCATGCCTCCTATGTGATGAGAGCGTTATTAACCTGTTTCTTCGTTACCACAGCTCTCGAGAAGCCACTTGGCTACATCTCTCAAGAAACGTTTCCCCTTCCGACCCTCGGACCCGTTCTCAAAGATCTATCGCGTGAATTACACAATGGTCGCGGTTTTTTCGTTCTGCGTACTATCCCAGTTGAGAAATATACACGTGAAGAGAATGTGATAGTCTACGCTGGCGTTAGCTCTTTCGTTGGAAACAAGCGCGGGCTCCAAGATCCAAGTAACGGCGCCGTCCTCGCTCACATCAAGGATTTACGTGCAACGCACTCAGACGACATCATTGGTGCTCCGGCGTACACCACCGATAAGCAAGTCTATCATACCGACGCCGGAGACATTATATCCCTGTTTGCTCTTGACGTTGCCGCCGAGGGCGGAACCTCTAGAATTAGCAGCAGCTGGAGGGTCTATAATGAACTAGCGGAAACAAGACCAGATCTTATCAAG
Source organism: Agroathelia rolfsii (assembly GCA_018343915.1). Taxonomy (NCBI): domain Eukaryota; kingdom Fungi; phylum Basidiomycota; class Agaricomycetes; order Amylocorticiales; family Amylocorticiaceae; genus Agroathelia; species Agroathelia rolfsii. The sequence goes on along the minus strand of JABRWF010000007.1, from coordinate 1,525,050 downwards.
ACCCTCTCGGAGCCCTGGCCACTTGACAGGTACATATATATCTTCCTCACTGACATTTTGATGATATTTGCTAACCCCCGCTACTTTAGGTTCGGCAGTAATCCGCCCGTACTCCACCGGCCTTTGCTTTTCTGTCATGACAATAAGTCTATCATCCAGTACGCCCGTAGAAGCTTTACGGGCTTTCTGGGCCTCCCTCGTTCTGCTGAAATTCCACCTATCACCGAGGCGCAAGCGGAGGCGTTGGACACGCTTCACTTCTTGGGTGAAAAGTATGCGCTGGGTCTCAACTTCCAGCAGGGCGACATTCAGTACATCAATAATCTAAGCATTTTCCATGCCAGAGACGCCTTCACTGATACACCCGAACACACGTAAGCTCTCATCACACATTCTCGATATTGACGTATATGCTGATGTTGTGGCTCTAGCCGACACTTGCTTCGCTTGTGGCTCCGCAATGAAGAGCTCGCGTGGTCTTCTCCTGAGGGTTTGCAGTCGACATGGAAATACCTGTACTCTTCTACGGAGCCAGAGAAAGAGTTTTTCCCGCTTGAGCCTGACATTCGAGGACCGTCTAGGGGAGGGGTGAAGTATTAAATAGCTAGTAGTTACAAGCTCAATGGATCGTAATTGTAATAAATATGGTGAATCAGAATACACGCTCGGAGGTTCAGCATCTTCATTCACTCGGGAAAAAATGTCTATAGCTTTTTTGCACTAGTTTAGTGCTTTGAGCCTAACATGACAACTTGTGGCATGCAACCAAATAAAGTGCTTGGGGATATGCCAACACAGACAATATACGTATACAAACTAATACGATAAAAGGGAGGCTAGAGTGGTCATCACGGTAATTGTTTATCAGGGTATAGTCCTAATCATAACTACAAACTCAACGAGGCATAGACAAGTGAAAACGCGAAAAAAGACAGTAGAATATAGTTTCAGTCGACCTAATAATACCTAAAATCAGGTATTATTCCTGGCTCTCACACGGCCCGGTCCAGAGGGCAAGCCGACACGCTCTACGGGACGACGGGCTCCGATTTTGCCACTGTTGTCCGAGAAATCATCAACAGGCGGAGATGGGACGGGAACAGCCACTTCGAGAGGTCGCGATCCCGCTGTATTGACACTGCGCTTTGCATCACGCAACGCTCTCAGACGGTCAGCTGCCTTGCTCGGAACGGGTTGGTCGGTGGTCAAGGACGTGTTGGTGCTTGGGCGGTCGGGGACCCTTGTAGACGCGTTTCTTGCAACCGCAGCATCGTAAACATCCCGAAGGCCACGATTACGAGGTGCCTGGGGAATGTCCATAGCACTGATATTATCGACCTCTGGTGCACGATTGTAGGCAGGTTCTCGGTCCGGGGCACGAGACCGACCCAGTGGGCGACGTTCGTGTTCCTCAAATAGCCACTCAGGCAAGTCGGAAGGATCGCGCGCTTTTTCAATGTAATAAGCTTTCATCACACGAGTCAAATGAGAATCTTGACCAGGTGGCGTCACTGATATGTGATAATTAATATATGGATATAAGATCGTCACAAAATCTTATTCATACCTTCGCCAGCGTAAGTCGTCACTTTCTGAGTCCAAGCCTTGCTTACACTTATAGTCAAGTTACCTGCGGCCGATGCAACCCTGTTCCAAAGATTATAGCCCTCTCCCGGCGCTACGACGCTATCGTCCTTGGTGTCTATAGCTACTGCGTCTCCTGCTTTGACTTGTGATCGGATCAATCAAATAGTTTTGTAGTAGGATGCTTACCATCACGCCTGTCAGAGGCAGCGTCGGGGCTTAAACGTTGGAGCAGGCTCTGTGGCTCCAACTGTCGGCCCCTCTTGAGATACTGCTCAGAATCATCTTCGATGCTTGTGCGGGAGGAGGCGTATCCATTTGTCCTACCCCTCCAGCCCCCAGTATTCGAGGATGAGTAAGAGCCAATCGACCCAGCAGAAGACAATGAAGAGACATCAGAGTTGTCGTATTGGTGGCGAGTGGGCACCGGCGGGTAGTCGTCACCTTGCCTTGTGCGATATTCACGAGTGGCAGGAGAACGTGAAGCAATAGTAGTAGCGCTTCGCCTAGGACTTGTGGGGAACGAAGCCAAGGATTTCTGTGAACGAAGGCTAGGCACAGCCTGCGGCTCTGAAGGAGCTGTCGGAGTGTAATTACGGTTGTTCTGAGTTCGACCTAGCGACCTCGAGCGCGGAGTGGTAGGGAGACCCTGATTCATGCGAGGCCCGCTCGGCAGCATCGTGTATAAAATGAATGAAGAATTCTATGTACACCGGACAAACTAGCCAGACCAGCTGGGAGTGCTTGTGTGAAAGCAGAAGAGAGAATGGGAAGTTGGTAGCAACGGCCCAAGTCGTCGTCGTCGTCGGTGGCTATGGGTGTGGTTATTGTGCCTTCAAATCAGACGCCAATGGATCACTGATGCGATTGCGGCATGGTATACTTCCGGATGACGTAATCACTGGCCTCGCAAGCATGACGGAATAGTGAGAAACCGGCTGAGGAAAGCATTCATTCATTCAGCTGGATAATTTGGTGGGTTTCTCTCAATACGCCATGTTATCTGCTTCTCGTAGAGTCTTGCTGTCCGCAACTGCTGGATCACGCTTTGCTAGCACTTCAGCAGTTTCCAAGGACAAGTACAAAGTTCTTGTCATTGGAGGAGGTATGCGCTCGGGATTCTTACATAGTAACAGGCCTGCTCAAACATCCCATCCCAGGCTCTGGAGGTCTCTCCGTCGCCAACCAAATTTACAATCGCTTTAGCGAGGAAGGCAAGAGCCTCGCAGATGGCGATATTGCCATCCTCGATTCTGCGGAGTTTCACAACTATCAGGTGAGTGCATGCAAGCCTTAATCCGATTAGTTATATCTGACATTGACAAATGAAATTATAGCCAGGCTGGTATGGATGCCTATAACTGTTAAAACTTACTTACACACTCACATGAAACTCCAGGACCCTGGTCGGAGCCGGCTTGAAGAGAAAAGATACTCTTCGTCGGCCACTGTCCTCCTTAATACCCTCTCACATTGCACACATCCCGGAGAATGTTAGCTCGTTCTCTCCGACAACATCCGCAGTGACCACAAACTCCGGAAGGACAGTCAGTTACGACGCCCTTGTCGTTGCGACGGGTCTCCAGACCAACTGGGACAGCATTCCGGGCCTATCCAAAGCCCTCGCTGATCCGGCTTCCGGCGTGTCCTCCATTTACTCGTACGAAACGTGCGACAAAGTATGGAGTGATATTGAAGGACTACGCTCTGGCAAGGCCGTCTTTACTCAACCCGCTGGGATCATCAAGTGTGCCGGAGGTAACATGAGATTGCATCACGTTCATGAAACGGCATAGCATGCTGATACCGGGATCTCGATAGCACCTCAAAAGATCATGTGGATGGCCCGGGACCGATTCCGCACAACCAATCGTGGACAAAATATCAGCGTAGATTTCTACTCGGGTATGCCTACCATGTTTTCCGTGAAGAAATACTCCGATGCGCTGGAAAAGCTACGTGTTGAGCGTGGTGTAGGCGGACACTTCCAGCACAATCTCATTTCCGTTGACTCCGGCAACCGTAAAGCAACATTCAAGCGCAATGACGGATCAACTGTAGATGTTGATTACACCTTGTTACACGCAACACCTCCTATGGGCCCTCTTGAGGTCCTGAAAAAGTCTCCTATCGTTGACGCTGCTGGATGGGTGCAAGTCGATCAGCATACTTTGCAACATGTCAATCCGGAGTTTTCCAACATCTTTGCCCTTGGTATGTACAGGACCAACTTCGCCTTTATCATCCTTTCTCATTTTTCACAGGTGACTGTTCATCTTTGCCTACAAGCAAAACAGCTGCTGCCATCACAGCCCAGGCGCCGGTTTTAACAGAAAATCTGTACCAGAAGTTAGACACTGGTAAAGTGGGAAACGCTTCCTATACTGGATATACCAGCTGCCCTGTACGAGTCTTTTTTTCGTTTTTTTTTTTTCTTCACTCTTTTTTGACTAATATCATCATTCCAGCTGCTCACTGGATACGGAGAGCTCATGCTTGCCGAGTTCAAGTATGGCCTTGTGCCAGATGAGACTTTCGCTGACGTGCTCGGCGATCAATCCAAGCCTAACAGGTCGGTCAACGCTTTCTGTCTCCTCATTCCTACTGAAACCCAGGTCTTTTGCTCTAGGCTCTTCTACCACCTTAAGAAGGATGTATTCCCATGGGCATACTTTAACTTCATGGTAATGCCGACTCATTCCCTGAGAATTTATTGACATCTGCTGACAACGATGTTAATGTTCTAGACTCAAGGGTCGTGGTTCGGTCGCAACTTGCTGTCGAAGCCAAAAGTGGTTCCCTCCTAAACAATCAACTACTATTGGTAACACTGTCCCTTTGTGAAAACCTAAACAATCGAAACACCATGGAATACTAGTCTTCACATGCATCGTATTTATCAAGCCGTAAACAAGTTCAAGTTGACACTGACCTGTAAAATCTGTTAATTATAGCGGTGCTATGTCCAATAAAAAATTGAAAAGAAAAGAGAATGGCATATATCTATATACAATTACTTGTTATCATTGCTTGAATGTACATGGAATTGTGATCCAGACTGAATAGAATTTACACGTTGATCACGCGTTGCTGCTAGAGGGTGTGACGTGTGACACGACGTAATGGCCTCGCTTCTTTTTGCACCAGGACCAACACTACGCACAGCCGTTCTTTCTGACCCGTTCACTATCTGGGCAATTCGCGGCCAATAACAATGTCGCGCCTATCCGCTGCTCAAGTGATAAGCCTTGGAGAATATCTCAATGATGACTTCGACCCTTCCACACTTACCATTTCTCAATTACTCGGCGTGTTCGGATTCCACAATGTCAAATATCCAACACCGCATACAAAGAGCAAGCTCGTTCAGGTCTTCAACGATGAGATCAAAGCCAATAACAGGAAGCTAAAGGCTCAGAGGCTCGCTAGGGAGAGTAGTGTTGCCAGCGACGATGGCATTCGTGATGGTGTTACGGGATTGCCATTGTCTCAGGTGATTAGGGTACTTGTGTATTGTTGGTGTATCGTGCTTATTCGCCCGAATGAATGCAGCCACCAGCGCCCAGGAGGTCTTCTCGCAGATCATCTCGTGCTCCGTCTCAAGAGGCAGAGTCAGACGTCGCCACTACGTCGCGCCCCGAACCAGTATGCTATTCTTGCACATTTTCGTTATCTCTGTATATTGACCGGCGCTTTTTCTCAGCCAAAGCGAAGGAGGTCCTCCGCCCAGCCTAGTTTAGAGAGAAATAGGCTAGCCGCATCCAAACCCACTTTCCCAACTGGAATTGCAGAAGAAAGTGAGCCAGAGGAAGAAACACTCCCCGTTCGAAAGGTCGGCAGGAGCAAGAAAGGAGTATGTTTACATTTATATACTGCATTGGCCATCTTATCGATCATCCTTTAGTCTAAGGATGCTGCCACTCAATCACGTCGCATTTCTGAGGTTTGTCCATACTCCGTTTTGGTTTCTCCGCTGTACTCAACAGACCTTTATGACAGGTGGATAGCGGCTGGGAGGATAACAACATATTCCAGTCTGGTGCAGAATCCAGCTCACCCGTAAAGCCCACACCAGCCAAAGCGCGCAGCGTACGCAGAAGCTCGGTTATTCCTCGCAAAACTCCATTCAAAGCCACCTCTGCCCCACCGGAGACATCGTCTCCCCTCTCGTCCCCAACACGTCCGCTAAGAATAACACAGCAGTCTCCTCCAGAGTCCAAGTTTGAACCAGAACTTCCAGCTCAAGTGCTACAGGCCCAAAGAGCTAAGATATTACCTCTTAAGTATGATCTAACGCCCTCGCCCAAAAAATCGACAACCCCTGTCATCCGCAAACCAAGTCCCATCCCAGAAATAATTGACATAGCTCACGATGACAACGATAATGATAATGATGATGATGATGATGATGATGATGATGAGCTAGCAGCGCTAAAACAATCTCTGGAGGCTGGACCGGTAGAATCGGAACTAGTTCCAGTAGTACGTCAGGAAGTAGCAGTGGTCCAAGCTGACGAAGATCCGGATGTCTCTACCGACACGACGCTAGCCACTTTGGATCAAGAATCCGAAACTATCTCTTCATTATCTGTACCTCATGGCACGCCCGTGTGGCTCCGTGTATGCACTACTCTCATTCTGGCTGTTTGCTCCGTGGGTGTCTGGTCATACAAGCAAGATTCGGCTTCTTTGGGCTACTGTGAGACTGGTTCGTTTACCAATCAACTCCTCGAAAACGCCAAAATTAGATGGGCAGCGGAGGAAGCATGTAATCTCGAGAACCGCACACTACTCTACCTACCTTCGGCGACGCCTGGAGTAGAGCAAGATCAAACGCCATGCCCGCCTCCTGCGCTCATCCCAATCCCGCATCCATCATCGTGTACGCCTTGCCCAGAACATGCCCAGTGTACCCCCCACAGCGTCACTTGTGACACGGGGTATTTACTGCGGCCGCATCCACTGCTGTTCTTATTGTCTGCCCATCCAAATACGTCCTATGTTGTGCCATTGTCGTCGCTTTCTCCGTCGACTTCACCCTCGGACGTAGCTTGGCGCTTGATCACGGGCGCGCTGGATGGTCTGCCCGGTCTCGGGCCTGTGGCGCTACCCCCTCGATGCATTGCGGACCCGCGCCGAAAGAGGAACATCGGATCACTGGCCAAGGCCATGGACGCTTGGCTGGCGCAGCAGCGGGGACAGCGTCTCTGCGAGTCGGCGTTCGTCTCGTTCATCCGAGACGCCGACGGTGGAGAGGCAAAACGGTGGGGCGTGTCGCTCCAAAGCCTAAAGGATTTTTTGAGACCCAAGAATGTGGTACGTCGCGGTTCCTTACAGCTGCGATTGCTGTCACGCCTAAATGGGATAAGATTACTAATGAGCTTATCTTCTCTCCCCCCTCTCTCCGTCGATCCGGATCGGATATACAGCCTCAATTGTTAACCACATATGACGACACATTCAACGAAGCTGTTCAGGAACTGGTACACTTAGGCAGTGTTTTCATTGGCGAGGATTCCGGGTACGTCTCCGATCAACCATCATGTGAGAGGATCAGCAGACCCGTCTGACTGTTTTCGATGGATGCTGTGTTTGTATATGGTCCAATAGAGGAAATCGCTACATTGCTCACACGACACCGGAATTGACATGGACCTGCTCTCTAACGGTGAAGGGGCGGAATGTTTGGATGGAATGGCGATCGACTGTAATAAGTCAGTAACTTTCTTTTCTCCTCCCCATTGCCTTTTTGCTCTTGGCTCGATCACGTACTCGACGATGCGATCAACTTGTGACTGACCACTTGACCTTTTCCTTTTACATTTTTACATGCACCGATTTTTTTATTCTTCTGCGTCCGGTCCGATGTTCCTGTATGTAACAGGCGTCCTACTCGGTTTGGTCGGTTTGTACGCCGCGCGCTTGCAAAGACAGTCTCGTCAGGTGGAGAACAAAAAGGTAGCTAAGCTGGTGCAAATCGCGCTCGATATGCTCCGGAACCAAGAGCTGGCGTACCACGCCGATCCGGTGGAGACCACGCGCCCATACCTGTCTTCGCTGCAGCTGCGCGATGCCGTGCTGAGCGAAGAACACTCCGTCAAAGCGCGTCAGCGACTCTGGGCACGTGTCGAGAGCGTCGTGGAGGGCAACGCAAACGTGCGCACGAATCTGGAGGAGGTGCCTGGTGGAGATGAGCTGCGCGTCTGGAGATGGGTCGGCGGAGGAGGAGCAACTGGGTACCGAACAGTAATGTCGTCGCCCGTCAACGCAGGAGAGACTACGCCGCAAACGCCATAATTAGCTGTGCCACCCGAGAAATATATGGGGAAGAGGGGAAGAATATCCGTAATTTCTTTTTTGGTTTGATTTTTGTGGCCCTTTCACTCCCTATCTTGGTTGATTGATGCAGTGATCGCTGGTTGTAAATACCCCTTGTCCTGTTTTTCTTTCACGGCATTTACGAGACCTACGGAAGTCCGAATATCAGTATTAAAAAAAAAAGATGGCTTGATGGATTTATTCTCAAGCGCTAATCGCCTCATCAGTGCTCCGAGTCATAGCGCGCAAAGCGCAAAGCGAACGAATAGTCGGCTGTAGAGTGAAATTGGCGCACAAAGAGCGCTCATTCGGACCGGACAGCCGCTGCCCAGCTGTGAGTCAGGCTCTCATCGAGAGTTGATTTGTTCTGGTGATCTTGATGCAACAATGTGGTCATGATGTTGACTGACGCATTTCTGCTTCTAAAAAGAGTAGATTACAATTGGTGTTTGAACTGGATTGTCTAGACACCGCACGACGCAGCGCCAAGGAAGCTTGGAAGAGCGTTTTGAGCAGAAAGGGTTAACAACCAAATAAGAGGGTGTACAAGAAGAGATAGAACTCAGTGATTGGATTCAAGTTAAAACCGAAACCGGTGGTCTACCGACGCCATCCAACTTCTCTGAGTCTGGTTCTGAATCGAGTCAGTTCCTTTATTTGATTTCTCTCGGCACCTTCGACGTACGTTTGGGGTCATGCGGGCCCACAGGACCGGTAAGAAACAGAGTGTATCCCCTCTTTCTATCGCCCTTGCAACAGAGAAGCCTCCCAGTCTTCCCCTGCCCTCTTCTTTCGCAAGCGCTGTTGATCAATCAAGGGGCAGGAAATCAGCTGAGGGATCTCATTGTGATCATGCGGGTCCCCTCTTGCCCATTTAGTATGGCTTGCCGTATTGCGTCCTTTTTTGGAAAGTTGATGCCAGTATACCCAGTCCTATCGCAGAAGCACAGATAAGCTGTAATACACGTAAATATTACACTTCAGGCGCAATATTATACAGTGTCATGAGTATTTATTGCAGTGCATATCTATTAATTTTCCCGATGCTTGCAACGGAACCTGATGGGAGTGATAACTGTATGCTTCTTCGAATCGACGATATTACTTGCGGCATGCACCCCTCTCATTTCTTTCTCCACATGCGCAGCAGGAGTTCGTCTATCCTAATTTGCGCGTGCTACCTGTCGTTGCTGTCTCACTCCGGATCGGAATCAGAGTAAGACACTGCCCACCTGCTTACAACCTCCGCAACAATTGCGATTGGCAATAGAACAATACAGACCAAGGACAAGGGTTCCCCTGAGAGACGATGACTTATTAGGATGCCTGTCATCTGAGCACATGTAACGTCATGCGAAACACAAATAGACTTCCTTTTTCTTTTCAAGGCTCGATACCTATATCCTCTTTGGTGTAGTATATACAATTGGGGTTGCAGTAACACCTGTAGTAGGTACGTTTGGCACTGCATCATAAGTTCAGGGAGAGGGTTTGCCCCCTCAATTCGCTTACAGACTCTGGAAGCTGTATCTAGACCCCCTTGGGCTGGGGTCCAACCTGTTTGTCCTTGGTCGAGAACGAAATGTCACAGGCATGCTTGTAGTGAAGAGGGTACAGGAAGTAATAGTCAAGTCACACACGCGACAACAGCTTGCAAGGGCTGGACACTGGCTGGACCCAAGTCGCCGCGGCTTAATACCCCCAGATGTCAAGGCCTACTTAAAAAAGAAACCGGCCGGCGGGTTCAAATCCCCCTTCGCGTCTCCATCTGCTTGTGTTCCTTCGTCTTTTCTTCTTGCTCTTAATAGCTAGCCATTAGATGAAGATCATGGTTCCTTCGATCATGATGGATATTATACGCAAAAAAGAGATGCTGAGAAAAAAAAAAAAAGTAAAGGCGCTTATTTTTACTATCAACGGAGTCGCTGACATAGGTGTGACTAATCATCCACGTATGTACATGTAGCGTAGTCTTCAGTTTAGTTATTATTCCCAATCAATCAAACCGAAAATGGCCGATACAAACTTAATTCAGCATACAACACATGAGAGATGAGACTGCGTATACATACTTTACTACAAACGCCGGTATACTGCACCACAAATGTGGGCCGGGTCCAAATATTAACCACCCTCAAACTTGGGGCCATTGTTTCCATAATGGGATAACCTACCGGTTGCTTGGCCAGCCTGTCAACAGGTCAGTTCAGTCCAAATTGGTCTCCAAATGAAGCTGAACGCATGTGCTGACACAATTAATGAAAAGTGCGCTCAGGGTCCGTCTTCGTCTTCCACTGGCACTTCTTTCGAAGAGGAATCCTCTTCTCTCTTCTGACCGGCCGTCTTGGGCTCCTTTCAGGGACTTTGTCTTCAACTCGAAGTCTTGAACCCGGCCAAGCTGACGCCGGGTTCCACAAAACCATGCGGTATGAAATGCTTGGTCCGTGGGTGTCGCGCGTGTCTGTGACAAAACAAGCTGACCGGAACAGTTCAGATTTAGTCACAGTTCATAAGTAGAGTCGGATGCCGACTGGGATGTCAAAAGTTGCGGAACAAAGCACGGAACTACACTTGGTTTTTGTCCTGCATGGTAGTACTATAGAAGAACAACTACATTAGTGACTTAAAAATACTTGGTGCTGCGCAACACGCACAGTATTTGCACATCATCTGACTGTGATTAGCAATCCTGTCATGAAAGAGGGGGGAAACGCCTGGTAATTACGTACTACCCTTAGGCTATACAAATTCATTTTTTTGTATTGTACATATAGCATGTCAAAAAAATACATACGTTGCCAGCTGGAAATATTACATACGCCACCTTGTTCCTTGCGCCGTTGAACACGGACGATACATTATTAGATGTGAACTACAATACATTTTAAAGATAATGCCTATTTAACATTGTCACTCACACACCCTGGCAGGAATAACATACCATATACGTAAATATACCAGTACATGCTACTTTTTTTGGATATGTTTCGTGCCTATAGACGCCGGCAGCAGGGCGCTCATGAGGAACATTGTATACGCGTATATGCCATACTATACTAGTACAGGCATGTAGCCTGCTTCAACAGCAACACCAGCCTGAAATTTTCGAGGCTTGTTTCGGCTCAGCCCTGCCTCGGATGATTTTATCAAGTCAAAAAAAGACGAAAGTTCGGTACGTGATCTAATGATGATGCCGCGTTGAACGCAACGTACAATGTTCCGTTGCTAGTAGCAATAATAACGCAGATATAGCATTAATGCCAATATCGTTGCTAACCCAGTCCGGTACATGCTATACGGTATCAATACATATGTCCTCTCTTGAGGGCTCCTTGATGTACCACGTCCAGTTAGCGTGCGTGATGGCCGGACACCTCTAGGTGCGCCTGATTGATGGCGTGGAGTGCTAGTAACAATGCGAGAAGACCATGACCGAATCACATCCATGGATTTGATCCTTCTAGTAGTAACATATAGGCAACTACAACATAATGGCAGGGTCGATCTTTCCGACGCACGATGTATGCATGCTGATCATCTTCTACTTGCTATTCAATATTCACTATTGTACACTTCAAATACGCCGCATCGGCATCCGAGTCGGTGTCGGTATCATTATCCATAGAAATTTGGATAGTATGCAAATAGCACTGTACTAATCTCGTAGTTCAAAATACTAAAAGTTGCATATCTGGACTAAACTCGAAGGTGATGAAAGAAGTCATGGGTACAATCCCATGATTTACGACTACAATGCCTCGATATTAATATTATCTCATTGGTGATACGTATACAAGCCCGCAGCATCATGACGATGTATATGCATGCAAACAAGTACATTCGATCGTTGCCCATCATCATCCAGGGCCACCCATAGAATAGGAGGAAGCGGGACCGCCGGGGAGCCCTTGTTGAATCTTTTCCATCAGAGCGCGCTTCATGAATTGTTCTTCTGCAAGTACGCGGGTGGTCTATCGAAGTTCAAAAAAAAGTAAGCATGAGTTAGAATAGGTAGAGTGAGACCATTGAATGCATAAACATCAAATGAGAAAATGAACGAAAGGCTCGGAAGCGGGTGTGTATGTATATAAGACGCCGCACTTGGTATAGGATGATCCTCGTCATCAATATAGCAATGCAAGAAGAAAGGGAAGCGGGGATCAGAAAAAAAAATATTGACCGAAGGGAGCGGAAAGGAGGGGAAGGCTTAGCAGGATCGATTTTATCCCAAAAAAGAAGAAAAAAAAAAAAAGACAAGCCAAGAACAAATGGAAACACTGTCGATCCCAGAAATACACTCGTGACAAGATCGAAAGATTGTGTCGATGTATTAATGAAGCATTGTCTTCATTGACGGGCAGACAGGGTGTGAAGCGGGGAGGGAGCGGCACGCATAGATGGTAGTCGAGATATGAAAAGAGAGTTCATGTAGAATGGAAGTCACGGGAGCGGAAGAAAATCAGACACATGTGCCGCACGCGCGTGCATCCACGCACAAATCAACCCCGATGAACACAAAATAGAGACAAGCAGGAAGTATTTCCCTCGTGACGTGTCTAGATCATGTCGAAACAGAATGACAATCATACCCTCCTTTAACGCTTTCACCCCCGATGTGCAATCCACGTACGACGATTGTTGTCTTAGTTTATCATCATCATCATTTCGTCCATCACGAAGACCGAGACCGCCGGAAAGAAGGGGGTGGCAGGACAAATACAGCTCTTGAAAGAGAGACAGAAGAGCGGCCTAAAGAATACATGTAATCCTCCACACCTCCACACACAAGGCCAGTTCATAATCATCACCATCGCCATCAATATAGAGCCTAGAAGCCAGAAGGGGAATAGAAAGGAAGGAAATAAAGAACGAAAGAAGAATAAAGATGGCCGAAGAGACCGGCCAACATCATTATCAGGTTCGCGCCACGGCCCAAACTTGGTCAGTGGGCATGTGGGCATCCTGTCGTGTCCCTGCTCGGCGTCTGAGTAGACAGGGATAACCCACCCAGGAGACGCACGTTACATGCATGTATGTGCGGCGACTGAGGAGTCTAATCAAGAAAGGACAAGCCCAGAAAATGGGGGTTTCAAGAAGTCATGCGCCTGTAGAAGAGCGCGGGGGCGAGGGGAGCTAAATCGGAGCATGTGGCGTGAAGATTCAAAGGCGAGCTAGCATACGGAGAGGCCAAACATATTCAAAGAAGAAACAAACGAACAAAGCAAGAATGAAAGAACGGAGAGAACACAGAATCGTACTCACACGAAGAAACCGCTCAAGGTCGATTCTACCTGTGCTAAGTGCGCGATGAAGATGATAGATAGCGTCCTCGATTGCATTGTCTTCGGCGACAAGATTGATCATTCTGAGGTACACATATGTGTGAAGGGTAAGAAGAAGAAAAAAAAAGACAATGTTCACCCCCACCATCAGATTCCCATCAGAAAATAATAATAAAATAAAATAGAATAAACTCAACTGGTTATGCACAATGCTCGTCGAACACACCAGTTCATCCACGTCCGGTTCACCTTTTCTCCTAAGCTCGGCTACATTCCGCTCCGCTTGACCTACTGTATCCGCGAGCCGGCCGCTCACGGTCCGGCACACATCGCGCACGGCTTCGAGCCGTGCACGCTCGTCCTGGATGAGGGGTACGCCCGCGAGTAAGTCCGCCTGGTGCGCTCGCAGACGTTCCGCGTCGGCGCTCATCGCGTGCGTCAGCGTGGCAAGCTCGCTTTGAATTTTGGCGTGCACAGCGGCGTGTAGGCGCAGAAGCTCCGGATTAGGTGGGCGCGGTGGTACTGCTGCGGCCGTGACGACCTTGGACGGATCGATATGGCTATTGTTAGCATCGTCATCGTCATCGTCTAATAGGCTATGAGACGGTGGATGCACGGGTGGCGGTGAAAGACCTAGTGCGGGTGCAGGTGTCGGTGATGTTGCTGCGGCGAGCTGGTGATTAGGCGTGTACGGGTGAGGTATGGCGCTATTACTGCCGTGAAGTGTGTATGATAAAGATCCTGAGACTGCTGGCGGTGAAACAACTGGTGTGTAAGGTGCCTGGGTGCTGAGAATATTTGGCGGGCTGGGCTGGTAAGCCGGAGCCGCAATTGAATGAACAGGAGGCGCCGGCGGTGGAGGTGGAGGTGGTGGTGGCTGCGGAGTCCAAAAGCGTGGATCGTTACCGCTGTTACTATTGTCTCGTACTGTGGGTGGAATGGAAGGAGACGCGACGTTGGACGTCAACGTTGTTGCCGGGTGACTGTATGCGGGGCTCCCTGCATATTGAGGTACAGGTGGAGGCGGCCTCGATGCCAGGTGGGCGGCCTGTGTGATACATCAAAATGACGTAGGAAAATGCGAAAGCAAAAAAAGTTCAAGATACGGCTCCTGTTTTTTTTTTTTTTAGCAGTGAACGATCGACGGTCAGGCTTACATTCTGGAATGGCAGGGGTCCGGGGTGTGTACTCGGTTTAGGGGGGAGGCCAGGGCGCTCATTAGAGGCAGGGGTCACAGCCACAGAAGGTGATGAAGAGGACGAAGGTACTGGAGGAGGCCGTCCAGTATAATCAGGAGAGCTCCCTGCCGGTGGGGGAGTTGCGCGAGCTGTTGCTGCAGCGGGCTTTGGTTTTGCATACACAGGTGGTTCACGCGAGAAGGCCTCCTGCATGGCCTGTACAAGACCAGTAAGATGGAAAGCCTGGATGGAAAGAGGAAAGATCAGTACTGTTGTCATACTCGTGAGATGACAATACGTCCGCGGAGATCATACCTCTCCTTTGCGCTCCCAATGTTGGAGATATTCCATCTGACAGCGGCCGTTAGTATCGACATTTCTACCTGGTCTTACTAGCATATCATGTGTAGGCACGACGTAGGCAATGGGCGATTGACGCGGATAGCCTCTTTGGACCCATATGGCAACTGGGATGTTGTAGGATGCGCGGCGATACGAGATAGGCAGCAGGCCATGTATACAAAGCAGTAGCTGTGTTCTACCGTCGTCGTAGGCTATTTTTTCGGATGGATTGTGCGCAGCAGTAAGAGACAATTGTGACGATTACAATCATGACGACAGATAAGTGTGAACGGACTGAACTGTACACATCTGACTTGGGACGGAGCGTTGGGAGACGTGCGAGGACAGCATCGATATCAGCAAAGACACGATCTTTGTCATCGTATGAGACAATATTTTGCCTAAGCCATTTCTGAGTAAGAGATTCTGAGCTCATTGTCGCGGACGGCGAGCAGAGCAGCGGCAGCGTGTGTACGTGCGTGCAGCGGAAGTGGCATTCGCCGGCGCGAAATGAGACATCTGCTTCCGGTGCTTGCTCATCCCGAGCAGAAAAAAAAAAAGAGTGTGCCTCCATCGCCTGTAATTATTCTTTCATATCTCATGATCCACTTTGTCTCGCTTCGGAGAGACCCTGGAAACTGTAGCACATGGTCCTCCTGTGCGAGTTACACCCGAGGAAAGAAAGAAAGAAAGAAGAGAAAAAAAAAAAAAAAAAAAAAACCCAAGCAAAGTAATACAGAACTATGATGGCATATCCAAGCCATATTTGGGTGCGCTGGCTCATGTCCTGAATAGGAAGGTACAAAGGGTGACTAAGCTGGGCCGGGCCAAGCCAAGCCAGACCAAGCGGCTCAGCTGGAGTAGGAGGGCTAGGCTGGCCAGCCGGAGCGACTCAAGCGCCGGGGGAAAAGGCCGGAAGCAGCACCGCCTCCGGTCCGAGGCTAACCTAAAAAGATGGCAGCCCGATGATATCTTATGGGTCGCTGAAGCCATTTTGGGAGGGACCTGTTCGGATCTAGATTTGGTTGATCGACTGAATCTGAGAATCAGTAGTACTGCGAGCGACTGCAGAGATGACTCTCTTGACCTTTGGCACAGGACTCATTATATAGCCTGGTGCAGTCTGCGCTGCTGCTCCTTCTTACCACTACTTCCCCTTACCCCTCTCTGTCTGTCTGCCTCCTATGCCTGCCTCGAGACATATCCAGGACGACGACGCACCCGCAAAGAGCATCACGCCCCAGCGCAAGCATCGCAAACTCACAAAGGATGGCACAGGCGAGGTCTGGCCAGAATCTATCGAGCGCATCTTCGTAAAGGGTCTCGAGGAGTACTGGAAGTCTCCCTGGGCTACATATTCCCGTGGCCGTAGTCGCTGGCGCAATCAGTTCCTTGTAGACTATCTCGAGCGTGCTGGCATCTCAAGGACAAAGAAGCAGGTTGCCAGTCACATACAGGTTCTCCGCAATATGTGGAAGGGCGCACCAGGTCAGTATAAGTCACGTCATAATTCTATATAGTCGATTGACCATCTATGTCTTTACGACAATGTAGAATACCATCTCGTCGCTGGTGGAGAAGAGCTCTTTCACGAAAATGGGCTCCTTGCACGCGTCAAACAGGAAGAGATGGTCCAAGCAGGGTTGAGCGCGCCTCCAGACGACCACAGTGCCACCGCCCACCAGCAGCAGCAGCAGCAACACAGCGGCTCAATTGTTCCACCGCTTGATCCCAATGACCTTACCTTCAGCCCACCGTTCTCCATGCCCTCCCCCTCTTCTTCTTCTCAGTCATCTCTCAGCCCATCGATGCGCTCAGATTTTCTTGGCTCACCCCACCACTCTATTCTTACCGATCTTAGCTCCGTGCATGACCCGCACAGCCGTCCCTCATCGTGGGCCTTTTCCCAATCCGGTGCTCACTCACCCGTAGCGTTTCAACAGCCTGCCGCACTCCATCATCAATCACCTCAGATGAACCCACCACCTTTCATCTTCAACCCGACAACTTCACCACAGCAGCAGCATATGGCCGCTCGTCATCATCAACAACATTCATCGCCTCTTCGACGCACGTCTGGCGTCGCCTCTGGCCCACGTCCGGCTCAGTTCACCTCGCTTACGCTCTTTGCCGAGGGCATGCAGCCGTGGTCCGTCGCTGCCGACACTATTCCGTCCTCTTCCTTTCTTGACGGCACCCCGGGCCAGTCCTTCTTCACGCGTGTAGACATCCAGATCGCGCTCTATTTGCCCTCGCCGCGCGACACAAACACACCATCGATACTGGGCGGGTTCCTGGGTCAAGTTGCGCTGCTCGGCTCATGGGCGTCTTCAGCTCGATGCATCACGCGCGTCCTCTCCGGTGATGTCTACCAGGCGCAGGAGTCAGCCGTGCTTCAAATCGGTCGTGACCCCGACCTCGGCGATGGATCCGGTGATGCTGCAACTGCGATGGGAGAGATAGGCATCTCGCAAGCGCTCACAGCATTTTTACCTGACTCACCGCTATCCCGGTGTAGATGGATGATGGGTGATCGGAGTATGTGCCATTTTTTTTATATGCGCATGTCGTTAGTGAACTGATTGTATCATCATCACTTAATTTTTTTTTTCTTCTCCTCAAACAAAATAGGAACACCCATTACCATCATCCAATTTATAGTTGTCGACGGTCTGACCATTGCGCAGCTGACTTACGACATCCAGGACGCTAACAACAGTGGTCACAGTGACCCGAGTCACATCGGTGGCAATGTCAGTGGCACGGTGCCACCACCGCCACCACGCGCGGAACTCATCAGCATTCAGCGCCAATCGGCTTCGCCTGATACCGCTCATGCTCCCCTGCCGGCTCCGCACCCTGCTGCAGCCGCCCTCGGCACTGGAGTGGGTTTGGGCACCACCGCTGGTGCAGCGTCACCGGCATCATCGTCACCATCAATGTCATCATCAGCATCTCCCCCACCAGTCTCGTCTTCATCTTTGCCCGTTATTTCTGCACACCAACCCCATTCTACGATCGGCGTGGATATTAAGCCGGCAGGCGCCGGGTATGCTATGCCCGTGCCCACAGGTGCCATCGAGGGCGCAACGTACCTGCCAGCGACAACAGCAGCGACGGCGGCGACGTATGGCCAACCACTCTCAGCTGGTGTTTCACATCATCAGTCCCATCACGCACATCACTCACAATATCCTCATCACCAATCTCATCAGCATCATCACAAGGCGCTCAGTGGCAGCAGCAGCTTGGGTGCTGGGGGTGTCTATTATTCCGGTGATGCGGCGATGGGCACCTGCGCAAACAATAACAATAGCAACAATAGTACAGGTGCTGCCGTTCCTGTCCGTGGAGTGCCGACCGAGCGGATGATCGCTGGTGGACTGCTACCACCCCCAAACCCAAATTTGAATCTATCGCACAGCAGTAGCAACTCCAGCTCCGATTCAGGCTTGGGCCTGGGTCTTGGTTTGGGCAATAACAGCAGCACCCTCTCCGGTGCTTTGACTCCCTCGCTACCGTATCATCATGGCAATGGCGGACACCGAGCTACCAGCAGTTCCAAATTGGCCTCGCTGTATTCAAATCCGGCGTCTGGACATCCGATGATGTTTTCATGATTCATGATTTTCTCTTCTTTTCTCCTTGTCAACTTTTACTCTGTTCCTTCATTCATTTGCACAGCCTGTATTGGCGATGCGTATTTTTTTTTTTCTTACCTCCGCATTCATTCATCCTCATGACTGCGTATGACTCCATATATGCATTTTTTTCCCCCTGTGCTACTAGATTTGGTCCGCCCGTGTTGATTTTCGCCGAGCCCAGTTCAGTGGCCACGCATTCTCCTCTTTTTTTTTTTTTTTTTTTTTTTTTTTTTTTTTTTTTTTTTAATATCGCATCTTTTCATTTGACACTATGATTCATCCCCGCTTTGTTTTTTTACGATTTTATCGGACCCTCTTTCCTCTCTTCGCCTCTTTTTTGATTGGACCTGATCAAAAGGAGACAGACAGACAGAGTCGTCGTCGTCTCTCGTGCAATGCACTGGTGGCTACGCGCGGTGACATGCACATGCGCTATTTCTCATTAAATGAAAAAAACCATGTGGTCATCAGCGTAGACGCTGCCAAAGCCCCAAGACACAAACTCTTATTACTTTATAGTCACCCTGTTCTATTCCTTCTCACCTCTTCTATCTATATATGTGTACATTTTCCTATATTCCCAAACATCTTTAACTTTATATGCTCCTCTCCCATTCTATCCTTCGTGTATATGAAACGGAACATGAACTCTTTTTGGACAGCTTTCCCTTTTGTCTTCTTTCTTCTCTTCTCTTCTTGTTTCGAACTGGTTATTTACCTTATCCTCAAATCCTCTTCTCATTTTTAAACCCAAGATTCGTATGTGTACACGATAACGAGAAATAACGTGCATTCAACGCCTCCGTTTTCTCCATTGTTTAAAACTGTACCTTACATGTAACATGTATATCAAATATTACAACACCTCATTTGACTTATCTCCTGTCTTCCCCTTTCTCTATTCTATAACTTGTGTCGAATCTTTACTGTATTATATATGCTTCTTCCCCTTCTCTTATGCGGTTTCTTGTTAACAAAGAATGTGAATGTTTTACTCTTATGTGCATCCTGCTGCAGGGGCTCTTTAGACTCATGTAAGAAATAAGCGAACCGATAAGTATACTCCCAATATATAGCACTCAGAACAAGACAAGACAACGTAAGAAGTACAAGCGCATACACACACATATACAGATATATACATCATACCCTAGAGTACACACATAACTTTCCCGCTTCTTCACGCACATGAGCATCCCAATGGTCCCTGAGCGCGTACAGCTCCCACCAGCTCGTACTAAACGCATTGCACACTTGCGGATCATCTACATCAGGCCTATACACTCCACCGGCACCGGCGCCTCCCGCCTCATTATCCGCAGAGGGAAGCAGCCCCTCGAGCTTGGGCTCTTGCCCAAGCAAGGCACGCACGAGGGCGAGCGTCTGCAGCACCAGTGCCGCGGGCCAGTTCAAGCTCGCAGTGAGCAACCTCTTGGCAAATGCGGCTGATCTCCAGGCGGGGTGGCGCGTCCGCGGGGAGAAGACGAGGTGTAGGGCGCGGAAGAGCATCGTGCCTATTGATGGCGGCTGGATGCCATTTCCTGTTGTCCCCTTGGACCTTGAACTGCTGCTACTATTGCCGCTACCGTTAGCGTTAGGAGTGCTTGCATTTTGGTGGCGAGGTGGATCTGGGACAATATCGATGTCCGGTATCAGCGATAGAGAGAGTATGAGCGCATATAGTTGGTTGATGAAGTCGTCAAGGTCAATATCGAGCGCTTCCCCTGTCAAATTTGGTTGATTCAATATCCAGTGTTTAGGAAGATAGGGCGGCAAATACGGAATCAGCAAGGAAGCCAAATAGATGCCGCCGTGACACTTACCTTGCCCAGAGAGAAGCTCAAACGCGGTCACGATACAGAGAAGGCGGTGATGCATGTGATCCGTGCTGGACAAGTCATCTTCGTCCTCTGACTCTGCTGTTGTGGTCCCTTGCCCATCAGGCCGATAAGCAATCAAGGTTTTGAGCACACCCATCAGGTCTTTGAAGAAATCAATATTGACTTGATGGGCGTATTTTGAGATTCCCCTGAGCGCCGCCGGGAGGAGACGCGTCGGACGGGGTTGCTTGATGATGCGGAAATAGAGTACGAACAAAAGTTTCAGTGTCTCCGTTTGCTAGTGTTCACAGAGAAAAGAACAAGTATCATTAGTACCATCACTGGTATTTTGCGGGTTGTCATGAGGATGACATCATGAAGTATTTACCGTAGATGCTCGCTGTTCCTTGTCTACTTCGGCTTCAGCCTCCTTAAGCTCCCGCTGAATTTCCCTGTTTTCCTTTAGCGCCTTACGTGCCTTTTTGCTCAGATGAGGCTGTTCTGCGGTTTTACCCTTGGCCCGTCGTTGTGCGGCTTTGCCCTTACTTTGAATCTTTGAAAACGGCTTATCCACACCGGTGTCTGATGCACGGACACCAAGCTCTGTCTTGAGGCGGAGATGCAAGAGGCACCGAAGAACTTCAGGATGGACGGCGAACCGGCGCTCTTTGATCATACGGTTCAAAAGCCTGACGATTTCAAGGGATGGTTCGCCCGTTAAATCGGCTCGGAATACTTGGATCAAGGCATTCGAGCAGAGCTCTGAAGACTATAGATATGATCAAATCAGTATAGACCAAATCAAACAGTTATCATCACATACATTATCCCACGTCTTTCTGCTCAAACGAGAGACAATACACTCAAATATGTTTTGGCGATAATTGAAATGGGTTGCCTCGACAGCTAACGTGCAGAGACACTGCAAAGCGATATCCGCCAGCTCGCTCTTAGCTAAGAAAGGACTAAGTGAACAAATCAGTCAGGATAACAGATCCATACCTTTGAGCTCCGCCTCCAAAGAGCGAAGATAGGATTGATATACTTGCACAAGACCTTGCTCCCATTCTCGGGTACGTGCGACCAATTGGCTGACCTTTTCGGCCTTTTCCTTGTCAGTCAAGGGACGTATACGATAACCTGGGATCACATCCTTGAACACGGCGAGCTGGGAAAGAAATGCCAGTTTGCGAATGACGATATCATTCACAACAGGTTCTGGATGCGATGGTGTAGAAATCTTGGCAAGCGAAAATGTATGCAGACGGCGAACCAGGCCCAACTTTCGATACCAGGAGAAAACACTTTTGTTCATCAGAAAATTCCAGCACAGAGAATTTCAGGGCACTTACGCTATTTTCTGGGTCAGATATAATATCCTGACAAAGAGCCGCAATTTGTTCTTTGGCGGCCAAGATAGCGGCCTTGCGGGACTTCATTCCAATCACGTCCACCACTGCGGGACGCCCAAAACGAGCACCAGTAGATACATCTTCAACTGGTGGTGGGATATACTCTGCACGGACGTCCTCCTCATCAACAGAATCATCATCTGGAGAGTTCTCTGCTGCTTCTGACCGAGGCAGCACAGATACTTTGCCTGTCGGTTGCACTCTTCCGTCCTTTAACTTGATGGGAAGTCCACGCACAGCGGCGTCATTGTTCTCTTCTTCGTCCCAAGATGGTCTCCGCTTCCTGGCTTTGGCCTCATACGGCATTTCAGCGTCAGAGTCATCCGAGTCAATACCCCCTTCTGTTTCGGAAACATCGCTAGACCCGGGGAATTCATCATTTCCCTCTATATCTTCATCGGATTCATATTCGGAGAAGCCCTCATCTTCAACGCCTAGATTCGACAAATCGTCGTCGTCGTCCGGGTTATCATCCGAGTCGTCAGAGTGTAGGGAAGGAAGGTCATCTATGATCGGTTTTCGTATAGGTTTGTTGAGTTGGTGAAGACGATCAGTCTCCTTTTTGCTTCTGTAGTGCAAGTTGAAACGGCCGTTTTGCAAGGGTGATGCATAATTTTATATACCTGGCAATTCCTGTTCGATCCAGATTTCCTAAGAAAGATGCCGCAGCACCATAGTTCTTCAGGACATCAACGTCTTCTTCAGAAACATCCGAGGCAGTGGCATTATTGTCGTTGTTCAAGGCAGGGATGGGGATGACCTTTCTATCGAAAGCGTGGTCTTTGCCTTTGGAGGCTTTTATGGCCTGTTTTTTGGGTTGAGTGCCGACACCAGAATCTAGTTTTCGTTTTTTGGAAGCAGAGCCCTATGCTAGATTTAGAGAAGCTGTCTGAAGATATGTTTGTATGCATACTGAAGCCTGCTTGCCCCCTAGGCGCTTGCCATTGAGCTTGGCTGCCATTTGGCAATGGTCCAAAGATTTGTGATGTCGAAAAAGGCAATTTTCTGGTCCCGTGACCAACGGCGTCTGTGCGCTTGTTAACTTGAAGTCGTTATTACAGCAGTCATAAGCATCAACACCTTGGGCTGCTAGGAACTTGAAGACATCTGTCTCAAAAAGGTTGAAGGAACTACTACAAGCTATATAATACCATGCCTGTTGCTGCTCTTCCTAAGAACCACGTCCTGCGGCCACATCACCTCGCACTTATGATCGTCATTACTCTTACGTTTGGCGAAGAGGAACCAATACTGCCCACCGCTTTCAGACTTCATATCTGCCGCTTTCTGCTCAGTGAAGTGTCTGAAGTAGAAGTCGAAATCTCTGAGTCGATCATATTACTTTCTTATGAGTGCTGCCTACAGGTACACGCCCCCAAATCATGGGAGGAAGTCACAAAAGAATTATCATCAGGTCCTATGGCTGATGCAGAAAGGTCCCAAAGATGGTTCGCAAGTTTGAAAGCTATTGTGCGTTGAACGTATAATTGCACGTTCTTCTCTACTTACTAGTCTCATAGCAAAGAGATATTCAGAATAGCCATCAGCTAGTTAGCTTCATGCATGGTAATGATGACTTCACATCTTCCCCATATCCCCTTTCCACTTACCCGTTTGGTATAATAGGCGCTGCCCTACTAGTGACCGACAAATCTGAGGATGCTGTAAGATCTTAGACTCAGGTGTATAACTATCATATTGATTTTAATTACGCGGGATCAGGATAACGCTATTTTGGTATGCTAACTCGAGATCTTGGATGTGCAAGATGACCTCATACGATCATTATCTTGATGACATACAGCAACGTCGATCTTTGCTTGGTTTTTTTCTCAGACGCTGTTACCTTACATTTCTTAAAATGTCTTTCCTTGGTGTAATTGACCTCGCCAAGAACTTTGCATCATGGTGTGGTGGCCAATATACAGCCGGATATCAGGACAAACATAACGACGATTTAACACAAAGTAAGATGTACTTCACTCAGAAATGAGGGTATATTTAACATGTCTTGGAAGCCACTGTCATATTCAAAGGGCGCATAGACAAAGTAAATTGGGCGGATTCCGCCCCGTATGCAGCGTCAGATTTTTCTCTTGTATCTTTTCAAATTCATTCTGATCGATTTTTTCTTTTCTTTTCCCTCTAGCTATCAAGAAGCACGAGCCGTGGGGGATGATACAACAGCCATGGACCAGATTCGAGCATTTTTCAACCAGCACTTCAGTGAACGAGATGATTCGTGTGTTCTTTGACTCCTTGCTTTACTCGGGATGATACTAACTCTATCATAGACGAATACGCCATCTTGCGTTGTTGCATATTGCTCGGATGCATTATGCTCGACAAGAATACGAAACAGCAAGACAGGTAAGTAGGCGTCTAGGACTTGGACGATTCTTCTCTCAAGCCTTGAGGGCCCTTCCAGCTGCTCGAAGAAGCGATTGTAGTAGCCCGAGGGACTAATGACAAGCTAACCGTGCAACACTGCCAAAGGTCGGCTAAGAAAATAATTTCATTGCTTGACAGTATGGCTGACTCACATAAGTGTCGTAGTTTGATGAACCGCATACCCCCTTCAGACCCTTCACGCAGACCACCAATCAATGAAATTCAGCCTGGATTGCATCCTTCCGAAGTTTTGTATGACGTGCATAAGTTGATGAAACCCGAGCATGTAAGCCCTGGCTTATAATGTTTGGCCGTACAGCTGAAATTACATGACTCTGGATGTCTTTAGCAACAGCCCTTGTCTGCGTCTTTCGAACGCATCGTAGAGGGAATGGGATTATATGATTCATGTATAAGCAGCGGTTTGCATCCTGTCAGTGCATCGGAATCCGAACAACTAGACCAGCACGCGGTTCAATCCGTCGTATGGGATGCTGCAGGTGATAACAATAAATGACTCATTCCTTGACAGTCTGGGCTCATGATTCGACTTTATACCCTACAGGTTGTTCAAAGCTAGCAGAAATCGAAGAGAACATCGTCACGGCGTTTAGTGAAGCTGGCGGCGAGGATAATAATCGGCTGACTGTCACTCTGAACAGAGCTTATAGGGTATGTCTCCTGATGCGTCTTCATCTAGATCAGATTCGCAACAATTCATGTTTGGTGTAGACTGCGAGGCAAGGACGCTATAGTCAAGCCTTAGCGTCTCTTCTTGATCCAACTGTATGGAAAGGACTTCCGTTGCAGGACTACAACATCTGGGCTCACCAGGTCTGGCATATCCTCGTTTTGCGAGCCAGCCGTCGGTCAGACGAATTTCAGTTTTGACATGTAACTCTCCTTTACTAATATATTTTTTTACGATCATGATCGTAGCGGTCAACAAAGGATGTATCGAGAGTTCTTACTACCACGTCGGCCTCCTGGGTCGTTCTCTCCCGCCGAATACTTCTTTGGAGAGGCAGGATCTGAGTCTGTACCCCTACCACTGATCGCACAGGAATTACACACAGTCATGGAGATGGTGGTGAGTCCCGAGGCTTAACGTATCGTTTGTCTACACCGTCGACATACCTTTCGAGGGGTTAGAAATGTGGCCAAGCATCCTCTGTGGTTGACCAACTCTTGACCGCTGCCTGGCAAGCCGAGTTTCAGGGTAGGATGAGTCTCTATAGAACGGCCATCTTGCTCCTAGCCAATGTCAGCCTGGAATTTGGCATGACCAAGCGACCGCTTAGAATAGTAGAGGAAATATTCCCCCAGGTACGTTGTGTGTTTCTTTTATATTTCCATTTATGTGGTGTTCATGACGAAATTTGTTAAGATCCTGTCTAGTGAAGATAAAGAGCAAAGGGGACTTGCATTTTATGTCCACGCAAAGTGCATTTTAGCCAACTCAAAGACATGTACGTTGACCCTGCACTATTCTCCCTCTCCCCTCCCCTCTTCCCCTGGGGTAGGTCATCTGATAAATTATGTTGTTTTTACAGCAAAGACATATGCCCAGGATTTGAAGAAAGCATCAATCTACCTTCTTACGGCGGAAACAGACTTTAGTTTCTTGCAATGCAACCGCTCGCAGCAAGACGTGCTTTATCTTCTGTCCGTGGTATACAATGCGCTGGGCCAGACTAAAGAGCGCGATGAAGTGGCGCAGAGGCATCGCGAGCTCGAACAACTGTGCTTTACAATGGAGTTTGTTCACATGGACACGGAGACTGAGGCGGTTTGGAATATGGTCAGCACTATTGGCACTGCTCTGGCAACACGAAAGCCAAGTGCCCAAGCATGAACATGTCCATATTGTGTTGACAGGAGATTGTATTATAATTGAGGCATGGCTTAGTATTACAGAAGGTTATATAATAAAGTAGATGCATGAGGCCTGAGGGCAGTTTCGGTAGTGCTCACTAATTTCGGCTGGTGGAAAGTACTTATGACGTTCTACCGTTCTATGAAATCAAGATCTCCAGTCCATCGTGTTTCCGCACACCAAAGCAGCGTAGTATTTTGCTGCCTCATGACTTGGGCTGCTGTTCCACGCGGAGCGCCTGCTGCTTCAACTTTTCTAATCTGCTCTCCTTCTCCAGCTCCTGTAACGCTGCCTCTGCCCAAGCCGAGAAACCACCCCGACTGTATGCGGTCGACAAGCGCTTCTCTGCACCATCCCACGTCCATGGTTCAGCGTCTTGAGTGTCTGCATCGGCAGCACGATCCTCATGATCTTGTTCTCCGTCTTTAACAGCTCGATAGAGGCGTTCTGATAATAATGGCATCTTGTCTGCTAGAAGGAAGCGCATACGGGTTGCAAATTCCTGAGTCTAACAAAGTTTCAGTCTACCTTACTTGATTTTAGAAAAGGAGAAAAAAAAATGGTATTACATCTTTAACACCCATATAGGTCTTTACGCCTACAACCGTAGTAAACGCACATGCGGTGACCATAAATGTTGCGATACCGAAAGCCTTGGCGGTGTACAATGGTGCATTGAAGTAATCTTCGTTGCCAGCATTTGCCGTTGTAGGTTTCGTCAATGAATCTGGTATGCCTGACCGCGCGATGGTTGGCCGACTAGAGGGAAGAGCAGTACTGGTAGCAGTAGTAGACGATGGCTTAAGACGTAATGGTGCTGCACCCGTTCTACGTCGAGGAGCAGGAGAGGACAAAGATTGTGCAGCACTTGAAGTAGCATGGGCGGTACTATGTTGTCGGTGCGACGTCCTAGCTCGGCGTAGAAAATATACAGGCGCAACCATTGCGACCGTACTTACTGCTAACTGCAATCGTTAAATCGAATGTTAATAGGATGTATTCCAACATCACAAGAAGAGGTATTTACCATGGATATAGGTATCCATTTTGGTACTGGCTTCTTTGTATCATTCCCTGTTGGGCCAGGCGTCGTTGCGCCAGTTGTGTCAGTCGACAACAAGGACATGTCAGGCAAGAGAAAAGCCAGTATACAGCGTGTGTTGAAACTCCGACAGACTTGTAACTTACAAGTCGACAACTAAACGCGCTTCACTATAACCGCGACTCCTCTTATTATGTCTTCGAGAGACAACAGACGTCGGGAACGCAGCTGGGAGCGGGACGACCGGGCGGGCGGCAGAGATAGAGATCGTGGCGAGAGAGACCGCTACGGACGCGGCGGCGGCGGTAGCAGCAGGGGAGACGCACCTCCCCCGCGTGATCGTGGCAGGAGGAGTCGCAGTCGCTCACCCAGGAGAGATAGAGACTACAGGGGTTCTGGTATGCGCACACCTGTCTTTTTATACTCTTTTTTCTGCTCATAGCTATGTTATGCAGATAGGAGAGATTATCCCAAAGATAGGGATGACCGCAGGCGACATGACGACTTGAGAGACCATGCGCGTGACGACAGGAGGGACAGAGACAGAGACAGGCGAGACTACGACCGGGAGCGCGACCGTGATAGAGAGCGAGAACGTGAGCGCGATAGAGATGGCCATCGTGATTCTGCCCGGAGGTCTCCACTACCAGCAGCTGCATCATCCCGCTCAGAGCTACCAATACGTGAATGTAAGTAATCCATGCGTCTCCAAATATACTAACCAAAAATTGATCATGCATTTACATACAGCTTCGTCCATGAAAGATGTACGACCAAACCTAGATCCTGATGCCTCAGATGAAGGCGAGTTGGTAGAGATGGATGCCGAAAACCAGGACGATACTGACCTTATGGCTGCCATGGGCCTTTCTGGTTTCGGTTCTACAAAGGCATGAATGAGTTCTTGTCCATACGTTGCTATCACATTTGACCTTGTTATTTTATATAGGGTAAAAAAGTCCAGGGCAACCAAGAGGGCATAGCGAACATCAAGAAGCTGCGCACATGGAGACAATACATGAATCGGTACGTTACACTAGAATTACGCCATCTTCTTAATTTGCATAATTTTGACCACCTCTCTCAAAAACAGGCGCGGAGGATTCAACAGACCCCTGGACAAGATCAAATAATCTCTGTGAAGGGGCCAGTTTCTTCTGGGATGCTGCATTCTTGTTCACACCCTCCAGCATAACATACCAAGATGAGTCGATTTGTTGCACCGAGCT
Organism: Agroathelia rolfsii; assembly: GCA_018343915.1. Taxonomy (NCBI): domain Eukaryota; kingdom Fungi; phylum Basidiomycota; class Agaricomycetes; order Amylocorticiales; family Amylocorticiaceae; genus Agroathelia; species Agroathelia rolfsii. Next base: position 1,496,932 of record JABRWF010000007.1, on the reverse strand, counting down.
ATATCACATATTTTATAGCCTTTATGAATGCAGCCTTTCTGTTTTCTTCTATGGAACATGGAGAACATGTTTATTGTATTATATCAAAATGACAATATCCTTAGGTCTGTTCCTCTACTTTCCAAGATTCACACATAAAGCAACATCGGTTCACGCATACATTACATCAGTGTCTCATGGAAAAATGACGTCATATTACACAATGAGCGAGAAAGACAGAATCGTGAACAAGACAGGAAATGAGAAAAAGGTGGTACATAGATGTGGATTTGTCAAAGTCGTGCAACTAGTATCCAAGGCCAAGACAACAACAGCAATGGACAAAAATTCTGCTCAAGAAATGTCCATGCGCATATTATATTATCCATCGAGTGTGTCTGAGTGCACGTGTGTTGTGCAAGCTTGCTGGCCCTCTAGAACCCGTGCAGCTTGATGGTGCCACGAGAGATCCCTTCTTCGACTAGGAAGTTGGAGATCTTGGTGCGCTGATCACCCTGAAGCTGGATAACTTCACCGGCCTCCTCATCTTGAACGAGAGTGCCATTGCAGGCGAATTCCTAGAGTCATAGGAAGTGTTTGATCAGCCTGCGACAAAAGGATCCAAAGATATATGAATGGTTAATCACCTTCTTGAATGCCTTTAAGAGTTTCTTGGCGTCATACTCTGGTATTTGCGATAAATTATCCAAGAAAAAAAAAATAGAAAAAGAAAAGAAAAAGGATAAAAGTCAGTGTGAGTCAGCTTGTTGGAGTTATGCGGCAGAAACACTGCCACATCGAAAAAAACGGGGGGAGGGGGACGCGCACCTTTCGGCAGGCCCTGCAAAGTGGTTAAAGTCTTCCTTCCGTTTCTCTGCTGAATACGAATGTGGATGTAATTCTGCTGAGAACCGACGTCCTGGTTGCCGTTGGAAAGATCGGCCTCATCGGCAAAAGGATCTGGAAAAAGGTAGAAAAGACAGAAGAAAGAGTGATCAGTCGGCCAGTTCACTGGGGTTGTTGTTGTCGCCGCTGCTGAGCGCTTGCGATTGTGATATCTCCCTGCCACAGCTTTTGCTGCGGTGGGAGATGGGGCAAGGCACATTGGTAGGATTGAAAGAATGAGCTCACCGAAGGAGTTGAGGTTCTGCACGCTCATGCGACGAGGGGGACTGTAGACAGGGAGGGTTTTACTAGATGAGAGTGGGATAGACAAGATGATGGAAATGGTCTTGGTTGTTCCAAGGCCCGTACCACGCAGCCAATTATAAGTCGCATTACGTCAGCCGAACAGCCCTGAAGCCCTTCATTTTTAAATTCACCATGACTTCATTTACTATACACACAGACTACAAAAAGCAGTACACTTTCTTATATCCAACACCAGACACAACAACTTGAATGGCACCAGCAACGACATCAACACAGCCCTCCACATCTTCTGGCACAAAACGCAAAAGGCCTCCCACTTTCCAACATCTGCCTGCCAATCGAGGTAATGTATACGCTACAGCTCGTGGCCCTGTCGCCCGTCATTGGCTATCCATTGATAATCCTGGCTTCTCTGAACGCTATCCCATCTTATCCGCATAATTGCTACTACAGCCAAAAAACTCAAAAAATCCTGGATCGAAACCAAGAAACTCAAGGCCAAATGGAAGGCTGAAAAACGCAGGGAGGGTCTTTTGACCAACAGCACCCTTCTCACTAGCCATCGGCACAATGATGATGATGATAGTCATAGCATTAAAGATGGTGATGGGCATGGGACTACCGATGATCGAATACTTCTACAAGACGGGGACAACCCTAGTTCCGAAGATGGAGACACTGCTTGGACTTCAAGCATGGCACAAGGAAAAAACGGGCACTCAAACAACCTAGACGAAGACGGCAGCTCTGCAACCGAAACCCATTCGCATTCTCATGTCCCTTCGCGGGAACGATCTCCACGCTTGAAAAAGCTAGCACAATCCAGGACAATGGTACCAAATAAGAAGACGAAGATGAACGAAACGACAGACCCGCTTCATGTTACATCACATCGCCAGCGTAGGCCGAAACACAACAACGGGGAACAAATTCAAAACCACAAGAATCCGAACAGTCGCGCCGGCGTTCCGCGAACACAGCTGCAGCCTAGCGAGCAACGACAGAACGACGACACAGGGTTTGGACGTGGACGATGGCCACGGGGGGGAGTGCAAGGAAGAGGGAGTAAGGGTGGCAAGGGGCAGCAACCGGACATGAAGCTGCGCATGGGGACGTTATTAGAAAAGATCAAACGTGATTATACATGAGGCAAGAGTATGATTGTGTTGTGTCTTGCAGGTGTGTGTGTAAGGGGAGGGGCATGTGTGCGCATCTCGGTAAATGCGTGGTCATAGCTCTCTGGAAAGTCTGCAAGGGGAAGAAAGGAAGGAAGTTGACAGACGATGGTCATGTCCTGTCTTTTTCGTCTTCTACTGTCATCATCATTATTATCTATACCACTATCCTGGTCACTCTTTATTCTCCTTATCCTCGTTTTCATCTAGGTCCATACTGTCAGTATCGCCGCCGACTGTTGACGACTGCTGCCGGCTTTCGGTGCCGGTGCTATGATTGTTCTCGTCCTCACCCTTCTCGGCTGGTACAAATCGCTGCTCGAGGCTACCCAGGAACGGCCGGGAGCCAGTGTCAGCAATGGCCGTTGTAGCATCAGGTGTCACTATGGGTGTCATTGTTGTCGTGGCCGTCAACGCAGTCGGATGATCGCTCATATGGTTAGGGCTCGGATCGTCCAACTCGTCTACGAGACCAAACGTAGGCACGTCACTATTACTGACGGGACCCGTGACAGAGTCCACAGCGGGCGTTAGAGTGAGTGGCGATGGAGGCGGGCTACGCGATTTGGACCGCCTCGCATCATCGTGGAGGAAGGCGATAGGTGAGAATATAGGCGTCGGCGGAGCAGATGATCTCGGCGAGCCGACGACCGAGAGTGATGTTTGTAGCGGGCCGATCTTTTCATGCTCAGCTAAGGGCGGGAATGTGTTATATGAGGATGTGACGAGGATAGACTTGTCTACGGCTCTAAGATATTTTCCTATGGTTTTGTAATTCTTTTGTGGATGAAGACTGAGTTCGCAGACGCGTTGAATTGTAAATGGGGGACTTCTGTATGTTATGCGGCTGATCAGTGACTGGTCGATAACAAAATATGGACATGAAGAGTGGAAAGCATGCTAACTGATCGAATTCATCTAGCTGGGAAAAGATCAGCTGTTTCATGTTTTCAGCTTCCTTTAATGTCAGAAAGTGTTTTGGGGCTTCGTCGAGCCCTCCGGTGGGCCGCTGGCGGGCAGGAAATGGCCATATTTTAAGGCTTCCAGATGGATGATAAACGGGTGAGCGTGGTTGCGGTGGAGGTTGGTTTTGCAACTCGTCTTGTACAGCCAGAAAGGACGAAATGTTCTATTGCATGCGCGCAGAACATGTGATGTCAGAAGGCACAAATTGGCGGAGAGTATGCGTCCAACCTCATTTATTTTATATTTGAGCATTTGACGCAGCTTGGGCCATTCGATGCTAGGATGGATCATGCATCAGGACGAGGAGAGATACAGTCGAAATACGGGAGGAGAGACGGACTTGGAGACATCGTCGGTGGTTGCCACCTTTTCGAGCAGATCGTTGTAGTCTGTATTTTGCCGATATAGACTTTTGGGAAATTATAATCGAGCCTGATCTGCTGCTTACCGTCTTGCCAGATAAAGTCGAGTGCCGAGGATGACGATGAGGCCATGATAATAATGACTATAGAGACTAACAGAGAGGACTTGAAGCGATGTTGTTGTTACGTGAGTGTGTGGATTGAATGGGAGAAGCTTCCAATTTCAAAAGAAGAACTTACTAAGTGTTGACTTATTATTCCGGTTCAAATAATCCCCTTGTTTCTCTTACTCTCGGTCTTGTTCTTTCTCTTCCTGGTCAACCGTCTCTCGCCTCGGTGCTCGTACTATTTCCCTTGTATCCTATCTTCTTCTTGGACACAAGCATCGCTTATGCACTGGGTGCGCATGTATCTGTCATTTCCGAAGCCCCGTGATTGTTCTCCACGCTTCTGGTAAATGCAATCATGACCGAGTCCACAAGTATACCCACCTACAGACTCTCGTAATTCTCTGTCTTCCATGCTCTATTGTACCACTAGCCTATATTATACCCTCTTTATACCCGTTATCTCAGACCAAGGAACCTAGGAACTTCACTTGCTGGCCATAATATAGCACTGCTCCGAGTCTACTTGGCCTCATCTCCGGTATATCAAACGTCATTGATTGTGGGATTACAAAGACACTACATGAGGCAAAAAAAAGAGTCTTTTAAAAATAAATTACGTGCACGCTGGCATGCATCTCGCCATACAAAAAGTCGAGCAGGGGAAATAAAAAAAAATAAAATGCCAGCCATGCGAACATAAGCATATCAGTGAGGATACTTCCCCCACAGGCTAATGACGCCGTATGCGAGAGGTTCTCCACCATATGGCTGTATCTGGTGCGACACGCCATCCTGCGGCGTGTTCCCCAGTTGATAGACATATCCCCCAACAAACTCACCCGCAGGCAACGCACTGCGCTGATTTAATATAGCTGTAATGTAGAATGAACCGTTTTCCTTCCCTTCCCATTAATTGCCTATTTGACAATGATAGCGCTCGAGTTAAACACGACCAGGCGCGATACTTGGTGCGATACCCCGTTCAACACAGCCCGGGCACCAATTGTCAATCTGCGGGTCTGGGGAGAGCGTGGAGCCAGACGAGACGAAATAAGATGGAGTGGGCGTGTAAAGGCAAAAAAGCAAATTTGAAGGGATGAGTGACAGAGAGTAAGGGGCAAGTATATATGTGGTTAGCCAAGACTATTCATCATTGCACACGAGGGAATCTGGCTTACTGTACTGTTTAGGGTATTGCCGGCTGCACGCGCACGAGCAAAACATATATAATTAGCCTGCGAACCTCAAACACGTCATGGGAACGGAAGAAAGTTACTTACTTTTGCCAGCACGTCTGCGTACAATTTGGCGGCACGCAATTGGATGGATGCGTTAGCGAAAACCTGCAAAATCGGTCTTCGCATTGGATCATCTGGTCCTCCTGCCAGGAGGAAACCGTAACATTTCGTAAGCCCACATATTATTGTTTGTGATATCGGCAATGTACTCACCAGATCATACTTATGACCGCATTTAAGATAAGTGTTGCGGACGCTGTATAACCCAATTCAATCAGATCATGGCCGCAATGGGTGCGAGTAAAGGTAAAATTGCCGTACCGGCGCCAATGACACATCGAGAACGTGAGTTATGGGTGTGTGTATGCGATGCAAGGGAGGATGATAAACGGTGGGGAATAGAAGGTGCAGTGAAAGAAGCTGTTCGCAATTTACAGTAGCAGAGTAGTAGTGAGTAGCAGTCGACTCGGAATCGGTGAGTTCTGTCCTGGGTTTGTTCATCGTTTCGGGTATCCACAGAATTTATACTCCTACGGCAATAGCACCGTGTTGGCGAAAATGTTCGAAATACAGTATCGCTAATGCGATCGGACGTGTGGCTCGCACAGGCACCTCCGGGCCGTGGTTGGGAGAATGTGTACGTCTGTGCGCATTGGAGGTGTGCAGGAGCAGCTGTTCTGTTGTTCGCCCACCCACCATCAGAAACAGAATGAAAAAAATGAAGAGGATCCGCACGCCCCCACAAGCTCATATCGTCATCTTCCTAATCCGAACTTGAAACTCGAAGCACGATGGGAGGAAAGCATGAACGAACGCAGCCGCCAGTCAAACATTTTCATCGATGGCCGTGTGATAACGCCACCCCCAGTATCCACCACCCACCAGTAAGCAACAACAGCACAAGTACAACACCCGAATGCATGCGTGACACGAGAGAACATGTCATAACTTCCGCGGAACAGGCTCGCCATGATATATGCATCTCATTTAGCCTTGAAGGCTATTTGGCAACCGGAGCTTTGCGATTCGAGCTGTACTCGCTGCTTGTTCGTCCCGGTAGGATCTTCCATGATATTCCTCATGGACCTATCTTGCCTAAATAGCATCCGTCGGATGGTATATCGCGGCACGCTGGCAAGTGAAATGATGGAGAACAGTCTATTTTTTTTCTTACCTTCCGAGGAAAAAGTTTGTAAGATCTCGTTATCTATATCACAACAGGATAAACTTCTTCCCATCCACGGAAATTGTTGATGCATGCTTTCCTGTGTCAGACATACAAGGTAACACGACGAATCGAATTCGGGGAAACAAGCCTTTTCCTCCTCTCACCCTTTCTCTCTCGGAATCTCTCCGCCAACCTCAATATCCTGCGCGCGCACATTGCAGCCGAGAGTTTTTCATTACAGTGGATGGAAGGAGGAGCCCTCGCTCCTCTCATATCATCATTATCCATCCTCATCATCTCTTGTTTATCCTTCCATCCCATCCCCCCCCCCCTATTCTGTTACTTTGCAAACCAGTTGTGTTTTAAATTCTTGTCCCTGCAAGCACGAGTTCGAAGCACAGTATATGAATGTGATTATTATGCGCATACATGTACATAATTATTGCCCTTAATGGCGGGTTACGCCTGAATTCCAAATCACAGCAACAACTGCACGTGTTTTTCTGGAAGGGAAGAGGGGTGAGGATGGGGAAGAGATACGCCATGTATTGGGGATATTTTTTCCTAATCGTTAGCCCATACAGGTTGAACTAAAAGCGCCGAGTTGGCCGAACGTGTGCATATATATGTATGTCGGTGTGTGCGTTTCGTGTGTGTTTGGTGTGTCAGTATGTATGCGTGTCTAGTAAGCTCGTAGGCTTAGTATATCGTTGAACATGAAGATACACATCCTAGTTACTGCTTGGAAAGGGATTTCAGCTCAAATTTTCATCAGGGAAGGAAAACAAGTCACTGGACCTGTGGGCCGCCGGTCACTGGCACAAGGATTTTTGTGATTACCTTTTTTCGTCTACATACCTCCTCTTCCTCCTCTCAAGATAGTACTGTCCTTACGTCAATCATGTCACATATATGACATACGTAGGACACTACATGATGTATGATGATTGTACGATAATCTAATCTGTATGTGCAGGACTTGTGTACTTATTAGACATTGCTAGTCTCGACTCGAAAGAAGATGTTGAGGATAGCTCATTTTACTCCGCTGATCGTCTTGGCATTGACACCATACAGATTTCAATGTATAGGTCTTGTGCAGCAACCCGCATCCATCATGTGCATAATTTGCACACAAAAACTGAAGCTATTTGACATTCAGAGTATTCTGCCTAGCTAGCCACGGAGATGCACGCGTCCAATGATATTAATTTTTATTCAAGGTCGGTCCACAGCTCCGAGAAAATGATCGTAATTGAAACGCGTACATCATTACTGGATATAACAAGGGGGGCTAGTCCTGTATCTACTGTATCGTCATAATCTAACATCATCATCATCATCATCATCACCTCAGAGAGTAATTCGCAAAGCCTAAAAGAAAAACATGATGAGATAAACGGAGTCTTTGAACTGAGTCGACACCCGTCCCCTTATCATCAAGTATGTCGTGTTTCTTTTTATTTTATTTTTATGTCTGTACACGGAGCAGGAATGATTTTACAAATCCCCGCATTATGCCCTATGTTGCCAATGCAGCTGGATGACGCAACCAAATATTAACACCAGTTCAAGCTCCGGGAGGGCGAACAGGAACGTGCTACAGGAATTTCAACCTGCGAACATGCCGACGAGATAGGTAGTTACGCCTTCAGGCGTTAGACTGCCAACATCGGAGAATACTCTGTATAGAAACACCGAGAACATCACATGTGTTCATAGAAGGTATAAATCACAGGATACGCGACTCGGATGTAACGACACTCACAGTGAGATTAGATCTGGCCTAGTAGCGTGGAATAAAACAAAACAAAAAAGTCGGTTTTATTTAGGAGACGAATCACACACGTGAAACAGAATACGGATAAATTCACTCATACCTAGTATAATCGACATCGGGATTCCGGGCAAGCTGCTCCGGAGACATCATCATTGGATCACGAGATGGCATTGATAACTTGAGCTTGCTCCTCTGGGCGTTGGACTGTGCTGTCTCACGTAGTGACAAAACAGCAGGGGAAGGTGACATGATCGACGGTCGCGCGGTTAGGGGTGCATGTGCTCTTTGCATCGGTGGTGGAAAAGATAATATGTTCTCCTTGTGCGTAGGTAGATCATATTGGCCCAATGGGAATAGGCGGTGGAACTTGTAACTAGTGATGATGATAATGATAATGATAAGAACCATCAGTATCAATCTAGTCTTCCCAATGACGCACCTCTCAGCAAGAGCATAGAATGGCTTCCTGGCTGCTTTTGCAATGATCGCTATCTGATTGCTACCGACGGCGTTTATCAATCCGCCACTCTCTACGACCGCCTCGGATCCGACAAGAACGAAGTCAACCTATACGAATGGATAAACCTGTGGTGAGCCACAAAAACACGCCTTCCTATCCGAGAGTTGCCGAAGAGGGAAAATTGGAAATAGAAAAATCGGACCTTATCCATAACATATGCTACGGCTGAGTCCAGCACGACGGTGCAGGGAATTCCAGCTGCTGTCAATGCCTCGCAAGTTTTGATGCTGATTGAGGAGAGAGAAAGATATTAATGAACTATATGCGTATTACATGACGATTTCCTTTACGAACCCAAGGCCTCGAGGTCGAGCCTCAGTGACGTAGACTGATATCCTCTTTCGCTTGTGAGCTCGGAGAAGAGCACGCATGACCACTCTCGAGTATGAATGCGTTAAAATCTAATAAAGGTAAAGGTCTCTTCATCAGGATAAAGTATATATGAAAAAAATAACGAGTGATTCATACCACGGAGTCATCTTTAATAAAACTTAGAGTCTGATCCGCAATTTTATCACGAAATGTGGATGCCTCTTGGGCATACTTCCTACCCTGCTTGGCTAGCTCCGTTTTGAGTTCGGAAAAGCTCTAGGGCAAGCAAGAAATCAGTGCGTCATTCAGTTATCTAAAATTCATGCGTAGTACCGCTGCATCATGCTTGATCAGGGTGACGAAAGCGATCATGAGCTCGCAGCCTGCACTCAGACTGATCGGATTGGAGGATTTGCTCTTCAATGCTTCAGCGCCGTCATTTAAGGCTTGTACGAGCTCGAACATGGTCCCAGCTATGCATGTTTTTCATTTGAGAATTAAAAAAATCAGAGACTTGATCGGCAAAGACCGAACCATTGGAGGTTTCAATGAGTTCTGTCAGAGCAAGTATAGCGGCCAGAGGAGGAGAGATCTTGACTTAATTCAGAATAAATGGACTAAAATTCCAAAAGAGATTAACGAACGTTTTCGTCGCTTAGATATCGCTGATACACAGCATATACGTCAAACGCCTCGGATGATGTTGCAGCATCTTCTCCCACAGGGAATTTGAGAGAGCTCGGTGGAACAGTGGCCACAGACATGATAGATTGTATATTTGCAACGTGATGATGTGTAATATAGATAGACCAGGGAAATAAATGTATCAGGAATCAAAGCTTTCTTGTAGCACAAGTGTCCACAGCAGTCAAAGGATGGTAGTAGTGGTAAGTATGGAAGATGATCTTGGCGTCCGAGTCAGTGTCCGAATGTCACGTGCATCACGTGAATGAAGTCAGCCAGACTCCAGAAGCCACAGAAGCCACTCTTATCCACGCTCGAAGTTCGAAACAAACCCTGGGGACACCACAGGACATCCTCGCAGTCGAAGCCGCACTATATATCAATTGCATTGAGCACCAGGTAAGCTCAGTGAGTGGACACCTGACTGACTCCAACTTGATTTAATCATTTATATTATGAGCCACCAGTGCTAGAACCAGTACTAGTACATGTGCTGGCATCATTCAGCCGCATCATGATCACTGGCAGGAGCATATGATCATGTTAGTGGGTAGGATCGATAATTAGACATTCATTTTGTCATTAAATGTGTTGTCATACCACGCCGTAGTCCACGGTATGCTGGCTGAAATTAATACTAAAAAACAATAAGCAATAACATTGGTAGAACGCCGACTCTCTGATGGCAGTAAATAGATGTTACCAGCCATCTATATATATACATTATTCTTTCATATCTCCGGAATTTCGTATGCCCTTTGTATCCTATTTTGTCTAGCTGGGATGCGCCCAGGGCGGCTATAAAGAGCCTCCGCCTGCGAATAAGACAAAGTATCCACGAACAAGACTGAAAACAACTCTCATGAAATTGCTTTCAAGAGGAACAAGCGATGTTTGACGTTTGCCGTCCGGGCGAGACCCGGAATAAGATTTGGTGCCTTGTGAGCCTCATGCTGTACTTTGACCATATATGGGCAGTCGTTGTACGTAATGATGATGGCTCGGGAATACTTCCGTACTCGGCAAATGTTCATGCTTGTTTCCCACCGTTGGACTGGCATTCCGGCCAAGCTGTCCCAATTGTAAGCCAGATCACCGCAGCAATGGTAACAGGGCACTGGGCAAGCCATTTCAAAGGATGTAAAACAGGATCAATATCGGGCCGAGCAACTCGTGGATAACAGCATACGCCCACGCACAGCATCCAAGCCCGAGAGTGCGCTGGCACACGAGTCGCAGTTGTCGCGCGACCACTGGCAAGCGGATGTGGTTATCGAATGTGGTTTTACCACACCTCGCTTGAAAATAGCTTTGCAACATAAGTCAGAAACACCCGCGACGTCATGACGCCTGGAATTTCTATCTGCTGTCGGAAGAATGGTATTGACATGGTCACGGCCCTTGATGCGTGGCTAGCGCGGGTGCTGTCATTGAGGTCTAACTATGGGGATTCGACAAGCAAAGCAGTTTTTTTTTTGTTTCTCTCAAAGGCAATAGAAAAGGCTCATATTCAATCAAGCGCCCGTCTGGCTGTTGGGCGTGATACATGAGGCATTGTGCTTTGTATGTACCGGTCGCATTGTAGTTGATGCCTTCAGTATTGTGCATGTTGTTATGGCCAGATCAAGCGGCGTGGGGGCCGGAGGAATGACATATTTTGAGGCAATTAGTCATAATGTTGTCCTAATCTAGGAATTTCTGGTTCGAATTCCACAATATTCGGCTGGAATTCGGGGGAAAAAGCTTCAGCTTTGCCGTCACCATGAAACGTTTCACGGTGGCGACGATCGCAGCGCCGGGACCGGCCAAAGCCGCCAGCCGCCGCCGCCCTTGCGTACAAATTCGGTCGTCTCGTGCTGTCCTGTTTCGTCCTCCACCTCTTCTTCCTCAGCACAGGCTGCTATTCTCTCGCATAAGGCCTTTACCTCACCTTTACCGCCTGGCTTTCATTCTGCGGTGCCATTGTACGTATATATCAGTACTTCTGGTCTACGTAACTTTAGTCATTGATCGCCTCTTCTCGCTGTTTATGATGATGCAGCGTCGTCGACCTACTTTTTCGCGACCACAGCCCCAACCGAATCCTCTACCAGTCGCCACAACTTATCCTATGGCCTCATCTGCGCAGGTCGTCTTCTCCAGCGATGTCCGTAACATGGACTCTTGGGCTCAGCGAACGGGCATACCGCTCACATCTGCTGAGGCGCTCGGCACCACATATGCACGTGCTCATCGGTGGCTCCTCAGTTTAAAGGCACAACTTGTACGGGAACACGGTTGGGTTGATGTACACCCATCCGACCCTCGTATGCTCTTCACTATCGAACGGCCTTCCAGACGAGCGCAGAATGGCATGGCCCTTGGCCTTAGTCAGAGATTACAGCTCCCTCAACAGGCAACGTCGTTCTTCTCGCCAGACCGCCGTGTGCAATGGCAAATGGTCTTCCACTCCGACATCTTCGCGACTCAGCGGAAATTAGTGCAGCCGCTATCAGATATGCTGAATCTCATCCAATGCCTATTGACTGGCATGGTCACCCTGGTGATGGAAGAACAAGTCCAGGATGGCTACTACGAAACTAGCCGAGGGCTCCCCAAGGTCGAATGGGTGGACGCGAATGAGGCAACACTTATTGCCATCTTCGGCCAATCACATTATCGAAAACTCTACCGCGCCTGCAGCGATCCCAAGTACTCCTTCCGCACCGAGTTCCGTCCTTCGTCTCATTATGCCTCTCGGTAAAGATTCGCGGGGTGCCTTATGCTTGATGCCTCCCATCCAGACCCATGTCTGCGACATGATCTGCCCACTTCTCGTGGTCTATACTTTATCGCTATATTTCCTTCCTTTCTCTGTTTCTCTTCCTTCGGAGCTCGCATGCTTTCTTGGTCCGATTCTTGTGCTTGCGCTGCTCCGATGTTGTCATATATCGCTCTCATTAGGCACTCGCCACCCGTCTCTCGCATCTACCTTATAATTTTTTTTGTTATCTCTAGACAATGCTCGGTCACGTACTCATAATATCCTTTATTCTCATATGTCCTATACCGTCGTGTTTTCATCTGCCATTCCTCTGCTTTTCTCTTTTTAATCACCGTCATACTATTTCGTCATTCACATTTGCCTTAGTCAGTCTTCGACTCTTCTGTTGGGCCGCGACATACATAATACTTCTTACTGTATCATTATGTTTTTTTCTTTCTTGTTCTCTCTTGTCTTGCCTTCGTTTTACTACCTACTTGATCTGGTGCTTAGGTTTTTTGTTCACATACTTTCTTTAACAGGACACGATAGCTTCGTAGTCTTGCTCAAAAGCATGCATTATACATGTACGCGTCGCTTTATATGAAGAAATACATGCACATGCACATGCACAAACGAATTATTAAACAGTGGGGAGGGTTGAACATATATTTGTAATAACGATATCTGCACCTCGATTCACACTGTAATTGAGCCGAGCAAAGTATGGCACGTGATTGCAGCTTGTGTTCTCAGGTCAGGCCCGGCTATTGAAGTACTTCTTGATCTATATTCACCACTGCGCAATATGAGTGCCGCAGAAGTACAGTGCCAGAGCTCCAACTGCATTAACGGTAACCCCGTCTCTCGTCTTGAATGTCCTACATGCAGCAAGTCTGTCCGGATCTTGGCTTTCTCTGGGAACAATCCTTTATTGATTTTTATTGTCATTATTGGATTGGTTTTTCAGGCTCGGGATCAGAGGCTCGTTCTTTTGTGGCCAGGAATGCTTCAAGGCTAATTGTATGCCATAAAAGTCAATCTAGTTTACTATAACTGACGATTTCAATAGGGGTGTGTAAAGTGACATTAGAACTGGCGCATGGATCGTAATGTCTCCTACTACAGAAAACGCACAAAATTGTGCATGATCTTGCCAAGGGACCCTCGTCTCAAGGAACCAGGCTAGAGGGTAAGCACAGATCAGTCAAGAAATATTATATGATGTACAATGCTTGATTTTTTTTTGATGAATCAGAGGGAACATACATTCCGTTTCCCAATTACAGCTACACTGGGTCTCTACGACCGATATACCCGCTTTCCCCAAAACGTCAAGTGCCAGCACACATCCCACGGCCGGATTATGCTGATGACGGTATGTTTAAGCGCTTCTTTCGTCAGGTCAACTGGACGATGTGAGTTTTCAGCATGATTAATCATCTTCCCTTTTTCTCTGCTCCTATATCGTAGGAGAACCAAGATCTGAGCGTAGATTGGCCGGCCAGCCCCCGCGTATATTGAGTAAAGAGGAACAAGAGAAGATGAGGGTTGTCTGTCGTGTGAGTCCTGATCTCATGTTTATTTATATTTTTGACGGATTGTGAAGCCTTACTGGCAACTATGATTATGGCATATTAGATGGGTCGAGAAATTCTTGATCTTACTGCTTCGCACATTCGTCCTGGCATTACGACAGATGCTCTAGACGAAATCGTGCACAATGCCACCATCGAGCGCGGTGCTTATCCCTCGCCTCTGAACTACCGTGGCTTCCCGAAATCTGTTTGCACGTGAGTAATTGAAAGGATCCTCAATCCAGCCTGAGTGCATGTTAACCTCTTATATTAGATCGGTCAATGAAGTGATTTGTCACGGTATTCCGGACCAGCGCAAACTTCAAGAGGGCGATATAATCAATCTAGGTCTCCATTATATTTCCATCATCCCCAAAGATGTTGAAACTAATTGAACTGCGTAGATATCTCGGTTTATTATGACGGTGCGATATACAATCCCAACCCCGTCAATCATGGTCATTATCACTGATCCAAAGATTGGTTATTTAGGCTTCCATGCAGATCTTAATGAGACATATCCCGTGGGCAAGATCAGCGAAGAGGATAAAAAGCTCATTCGCACTTGCCGACAATCCTTAGACGAGGCCATTAAGCTCTGTAAACCTGGTGCTCTATTCCGCGATCTCGGCAAAGCAATGTATGGTTTTTCTATCGAGACATATACGGAAAAACTCAAAAAGCAAATAAATAAAGTGAACCGGTAGCAAGGCAAAACGGCTGTGCTGTTGTCAGAACATATACTGGCCATGGTGTCAACGACCTTTTCCATACTTCCCCAAATATCCCACATTATGCTAAGAACAAGGCTATTGGGACAATGAAGCCCGGAATGGTTAGTTGTCTCTCGTGCCCCTGATATCCCTGTCTACATCGACTAATCATCTACTTGGGAATAGTGCTTTACGATCGAACCTGTATGTTCTTTATTTGAATTCATCGGAAACAATTTAATCATGCCGTTTGACAGATGCTCAACCTTGGCACAAACTGGGGCGACGTGCATTGGCCCGACAACTGGACGGCCACCACCGAGGACGGCAGGAAGAGCGCCCAGTTCGAGGAGACTCTATTGTAATTATCTTTTCCCTGTCGGCCCATCATTCATACCTAATTGAGCTTTTATTATTATGCAGGATCACGGAGACCGGGGTCGAGAACCTGACCATCGGCAAGCCTCTCGAATTATAGTGATAGCGCGTGCTCGACGTGTCAAAATAGACCCGCAAAAAATATCTTTCTGTGTCAATGTATGTGGCATCATGACTGTTCATTGAAAATTCAGCAGAGTATAAGATCAAATATAAGTATCGTATCAAGTCCACAATTATTCACCATAATACAAAACAAGTAGAGTGAGAGGGGGGAGGGGGGGGTGTCACCATCTGTATCACTACCAAAAGTTTCTGAAAAAGAGATAGGAAAAAGTCTAGTCCGCCTGATCCTTGCTCAGCGCCTTCCTCTGCTTGATCTCTGCGTTGATGTGGTGTGTGGCATCCGTGAATGCTTTTTCCTGGTCTTCAGCTGCAATCCTGTCGACATGAACACTGTCGCTCAGACTGGGCTTGCGTTGATGTGGTGTAGAATAAAGATGCCCGTCTGGCGTTATAAAAAAAAAAAAAAAAAACAGCATTGAGCTTGCCTGTTCTTTTTCTCCCATAGAGAGAGACAGCAATGATAATAACACACACCTGTACCACCAGCATGTCGGAGCCGTTGCAAATCAGCCCAAGACCCATTACGACTCCTCGACTTGCCCTGATGACTTGGCTGCCCCAGCAGGTCACCGCCACCATGCGTACTGCTACCATGAGTCGGGATCCAGCCAATAACATCATCATAATCACCCGTGTCTTCTCCGTCATCGGATACCTCTGGGGTGGCCATAGCACTAATATCGCGGCTAGGGACATTGCCGCTCCAGGCACTCCGGCCGAGCTTGGCACTGTGGCTCCAGCCGAACAATCTCTCGTCTAGCCAGGCCTAGACAGAGACAGGGACAGGGACAGGGACGAGGGAGAAATTTCAGTGCCGAAGTTCCAAAAGGTATTATGACTCTTACCATGGGATGGATCAAGAGATTGCCCTGAGCGTCGATGGTGCCATTGCTGGTCTTGCGTCTCCAAATGCCAGATCTACCGCCAGACGCA
This sequence comes from Agroathelia rolfsii, assembly GCA_018343915.1. Lineage (NCBI taxonomy): Eukaryota > Fungi > Basidiomycota > Agaricomycetes > Amylocorticiales > Amylocorticiaceae > Agroathelia > Agroathelia rolfsii. The sequence goes on along the minus strand of JABRWF010000007.1, from coordinate 1,481,016 downwards.
GGCACGCTCGCGGATGGGGCAACCATGCGCCACTAAAATCGAAAATATGCGAGTTCGAAAACTGAACAACACAATCCCCTACTCAAGCATCACATACCTCTTCGAAATCATCATATAGTTGGGGACCGTATTCATTGATCAGACTAACAACCTCATTCGAAAGTTCAACACGCATAGCCTTCAACTTCTCCAACGAATTAGACTGGCCGGGAAGTAGCGCAACAATAAGGGGAGGGAGTGATCTATGAGTAATATAAATAAGCCAGTTGGATTCTGTATGATCGATTAAGAGAACACACTTTAGCACGTCAAAGCCAGCCTCTCCAAACTTGAGTGCCGCGTAATTCATGAATGGAAGTGCAAGGATAACAAGGCAGGGTGTCCATATTCTCCATTTCAAGGATGCGCCAGCTTCGATCGCCAGAAGGGTTGCTAGGAATGCATAGAATCCGTATAATAATGGGGCGACACCAAGCGAAATCAGTACTTTCCATGTCCCGATGACATCCTTAGCGGCGACCTTGACGACGGACGCCGCAAGAGCCTCTGTGATTGATTTCATCAGTACTTGATATGGTCAATAGTGTGATTGAAGCTTACCCTTTGCTTTCTTCCTCGAGATGACGGCGGCGAGGATAAACATTGGCCCGTTAAGAATCGTGCCCGGCAGGGCCAGAATGGTCCAGACCAGCAAAAGGCCAACACGATAGACAAGAAGACCCAGGGTTTTCCAACTGGCTTTTTGGGCTCTTGGAACCTGCAGTCATATGAGACCAGTAGGAAAGAGCTATCATAACGTGAATGTCACCTGATGATCCCGAAGTCCAAGATCTCTAAGTTTTCGGTTATATTTCAAGACATTCTCTCGAAGCGCCTGAACCCGTGGTTCGTCCTTGAAATGAGTGTAACCCTCCAATAGGCGTCGATTGAGTTCCACGACTTGTCCCAGAGATAGATGTTGATCGGGAGTACGGTAGAGGCGGCGGACGGCTTGGATCAACTAACACAGGTAGGATGAGTTGTGAAACTCTCTCTAATGATAGAGGGTTCTTACCATCAACGTATCATAGTCCGGCGCTCGCACGGTGACAGTCTTCAGACCATTATATATCAGGTCAAGGAACTTTGCAACTGCTTCACGTTTCTGCTGTCCACCTTGCTTGAACATGTCCACATATCTTTGTGGAACATCCATCGCAGCCCCAAATTCAACGACACCACGGGAACGGAAGCGATGTGCATGGAAGTACGACAGCCCAACAGGAACTATTTTGACTTTAACCGTAGGATCATTCGCCATGGCTCCGAGCGCCATCATGGAAACACCAGCTTTCAATGGAAGTAGATCCGTCCTATCATGACTGCCGCCTGTAGAAAATTAAGAAAGAGGTCAGGATAGATATGCAAAGGTAGACATACCTTCCGGAAAAATGCCGATGGCACCACCATCCCTAAGGCAGGAATAGACATGACGGTACATTTCTTGCTGGTCCACGTAAGGCAGTTTCTTGTACTCGAGCCCATTTGTACCTTGCGCCTGGAGTTCTGCGAGCTTTTCTTTGATCTTGGTGGTACCTTTTCCGCTTTCACCTCCAAATTCACGCTTGATCTTGAGTTCTGTATCCGAAATGATTTCAACGACTTCGGCCACCGCAGACCCAACGGACTTTGGCAGCATTATCTGCATCTTGGGAGTGAAATCGGTAGTAAACGAAGTGCCCTCTCCAAGAACAACACATGGGTCATCTTCCGACAGCCTGATTCGACCTTTTCCGGGTTTTGCATCATCTGCAGCACGCGCGACGGGTACTAACAGAAAGCAAGAAAAATCATCAGCAAAGACAGTATCTTCTCTGTAGCTTGTCCAGACCACGTACTACTGGACATGAGGCGAATCAAAAACCCAACGTATTTCCTTTTCATGCTTTTTGCAGCAGCGAGGAATTGTACTGTTCGTCGACGTTCTTTCCATACTTCTTGGGCGAGGAGCAGAGGATCGAGAAACTTTAAGTCTACAGTTAGGATTTGGCGGGAAGCATATATGGGAAGACAACTAACCTGGTTAGAATGCGGAGCAGCAACAAAAATGACGGGGCCTTGTGAGGGAATGTTGAAGGCACCGCGAGGACGTATTTCTCGGAAGAAGATTTGGACAACAATCCGCCAGAAGAAGAGCGCAGTCTCATAGATGAGTTTTCGTTCGCCTTGGATGGTCATGATGCATGCAAAAATTGAAAGCAGATGAGAGGGTATGTGAGCGCCTGCGCGTGGTTGTGATGAAGGTAAGAGGCCGGAAAGTGACCTCAGAAAACATTCATTTAGCAGCGATATTGAGCTAGGACACATGACTCATCCATGATGACATCAACCCCAATCCCCACTAGCTACGGCAACTTCGATGCCTATCTCAGACGACAATCATCGCATGTGATGCCAGCATGAGTCTCTAATGACTTATATATTCACTACACATAATTACAACCATCATAATATCAACTTAAGAATGAACATGAACATGGGTGGGTATAGAAATCATCGGCTTCCTGCACCACCAGAGGCATTACTAGCGGTACTCGATCTATACTGAAAGATGTCATGAAGCCGCGATAGCTTATCTTGGTTTATCGTCGAGGTCTCTCGTCGCGGAGAGTGAGGTACTGGCTCAGAATGCCCGCTCTGAGGTGAGCTTGGCACATTGGCACGAGATTCGAGTTCTGCATTAAAGGCAAAGTAAATGAATGATGAGAACCCCAGACCAATCAATCAAGGTAACTGACTAGATAGTGTGACAGCTACGGCTGCGTTCCTCTCTTCGTCCTCGGCCGCACGGCTGGCTAGTGCGCGGTTGATATACTTTCGGAATGCTGGCCCCGTAGACTCGAGCAATTTTTCCACGCGCGGTCGCTTGTGCGGATACTGCTTCAAGAACTGGTGGAGCTCCGTAATGCCTTCCTTGTGCATCGCACCCGTGGTTTCGCTAGAGATGTGGCCTATAATAGCAAGCAGTTGAGTTTCGGGATCATCTTCTTCCGTGTGCGGGGAGAAAGGGCCGCTGCCGTTGAATGAGGATACACTCTGCGTTGCCCTATGGCCGGGAGAGGATCGATGATGACTCAAAGATGCACCCGAAGAGGAGACCGGCGAGCCGGGACGGTCTGATAGAGTCGAGCCGGGTCTGCTATCCTGTGCAATATCGAACCTTTTGTCGCCGAGGTCCGCTGGGCTCTTCGTGCTATTAGTATTGAGTATACGATAGACGTAAGGGTACACGATCGTGGCCGAGGGGTCGTCAAAAGAAGTCGACAGAAGATCATACGTTTCATCGCCATAGTGGGCTGTAGAAAAGTCAACAGGGAACAAACAACGCAACCTACTTCAACCTTACCAACTACATGTTGAATGATAACCTTGATAGTACGCAGAGGCATGTCACCACACGGGACCTTGTTGCTCGCACGCGCTCGCCATTCGTTGGGAGGAACAGATTGCAGGAAATGTTCTACTGCCGGGAACAGCTCTACAGGATCCAAAGATAGCTTATTGAGATCTTCTGGAATATTTCGTGCCAACTTCCAGATGCACTTGAGCACGAGCTCGGCAACTTTGGCCTCCGTCGAGTCTGGCAATGTTCCATTTGCAGGGAAAGGCTTGACTATTTGCAACAGCAAAGCAAAGAGAGCGCTGAAATAAACAATGTCAATTTTTTTTTCTTAAAAAAAAAAAAAAAAAAATAGAAGTGAAATTCCTGGTCTCACCGGAAGATCGACATTCGCCTTCCCTTAGCAAACAATCGCAATATGATCATGTTGATAAACCGTGAGAGGTCCTTGATCTTCGGCGTTGGGCTATCATCCGTCTCGAGCAGTCTCAAGGTCAGCTCTTCGAGCAAAGAAGTAAGGATGTTAACAGTGAGCGATTCCGCCAAGAATGCATGATCACAGAACGTGTTCAGAGTTTGTATGAGATGCTTGGCAAGCCGCCAGTTTTCATCCTTTATCAAGTCATCAGGCCGATCAAACACATGAGCCATTTGCAACGTGATGGTCTCAATGAGACCCTCGGTATGCTCGGCAAGTTCTCGATATAGCTGAGACGAAGGTCCATCATCAGGAGAGATGGCGAGGATGCCTTGAATCTTTTTTAGAGCGTCCACACTACGATTGGGATCATTGCTGAGGATGCTCGAGATGGTGATCGTGATATCGCCAGTCTCATCCAAGTCGGAGTTTTGAAGGTCAGGTGTCGGCGGCTCATGCGCCTCCTCGGGTCTGTCCTCGTCCTCGTAGGTCTGATGGAGCACCTCATGCGTCCTCGGCTCTTCGGGTTGATGTGTGGGCCTTCCGGGGTATGCGAATTTTGCCCTTGGTGGACCCAACCTAGAAGGCAACATGCTTTTTGGTCGATTGCTGGTGAAAGGAGAAGCAATGCCAGTGTGGCTCGGCCCAGGCAAATGACTTGCACTAGGTCCATGCGACGATCCCAAGTGCTGAGAAACGGTAGGAAGGCGAGGTTGTCGAAGAGGTGATGATGGTCGATTGTTTGACGTGAGAGCCTGTGCATTGCGAACGGGAGACCCTGGTTGGGCTAATCGCGAGGTGACCGCAGGTGGGCTGCTCGGGACTTGACCAAGACCTGCACGGCCATTTGTCATCGGAGATGCTGGTCGAGCGCCATTGGCGCCTAGCCTTGCGATTGCGGACGGAGGCTCGTGTTTTTCTAATGTACTCGGCCCCGCTACACGTCGTAGACGTTCTTCCAATTGTGTTTTGTCTTTCGGAGAGAGCGGCCCGACGTAACTCCAGATCTTTTCGCCTATGTATGTATAACCCTCGCTTCAAGGAGAGGATAGGTTAGCGCATCTATCAGCAGGAGTTTGAGTGACACCATACCTGAGAACCGTAAGAGCAGATTTACGGACTGCTGGATCCTTGTCTCCAATCATCGATGCTATCACAGGGAAGGCTCTGGCCGGATCGCAGGTATCCATCCCAGAGCGCTTAAGTAACCCACCCATCTCATCCAAGGCACCCTGTCGTGTTTTAGCAACCTTTGATTTTGAGCCGTGATCGAGTAGGATTTGAAAGACGCGACTGTATGCGTAGATCTTGGGCAGTGTTTGGACGATCTGCTGTACTCTAGCACGCACAGGTTCTCGAGCATCACCAAGCTAAGTAAGACACTGTTGAGTATGAAATGGTTTCAGAGGGCATGAAAGAGTGTTACAACAAACCTTGAAAGTAAGGGTAGGAATCCAGCAAGTCGCTTCAGGATCACTTAGTGAGTAATTCACGCTGCGCAAAAACGATACTACAGCATCAACCATATCGAGACATCTCGTTACGAGATTCGATTGCGGTTCGTGTGCTTTGATGGAGACGTATTTCAACGGTAGATCGAAGTTAGCAAGACAAATGGCCTGGACGTCATCGACAGACCCGTACTTGTCGTCACCTGCAGCGGCTGCCAAGTAAAAATCGTACATCGCTGAAAGGCCTGCAATGTGATCGTTAACTGCGTTGTGATCATGACTGAATAGCTGAGCAACCAATTCCCGTGATGCATTGGGCTCCATTTGATGCTGAAGCGCGTCTGCGAGGTCCTTGCGTGTGGTACCAGCCTCGTTAATCCATTTTGTCACATCTTTACCCAGACGCACTCTCTTGGCATCTACGTTCATCGTCGTGAAGGGCGTTGACACAGAGGGTGCAACAGCAGGGGCACTCGCTTTGCTTGCCGGCGCAAATGCAGTAGAAGGTCGCCTCAGACTTCCAACAGTAGACTTTACAGGCAACCTAGCTGTGGTTGACGCAGATGCCGCTTCAGGAGCTTCCGAGCGGGAATCTGGGCGAGGAATGGTGCCCAATGGTAGTTTGCGCCGAACACCCGCAGGTTTATTCGGCCCTGCAGCCTTGGAAGCAGCAGCGGGTGCAGCTGAAGCGGTGGGGGAGGCTGGCGGCGGACTTGTTGAGGCAGGAGGGGCAGCTGAAATTGGAGGTGGCTTTGCAGCTGTCTTGGAAGCAGGTGCAGTGGGGGTGGGAGCAGCCGATATAGCAGCAGAAGCAGGTGCTGAGCCACGGGCCGCTTCAATAAGAGGAACGACGGTCTTTCGAGACGCGGGCTTGAGCGAATTGGTCTGCTGCATCAGGAAGTCGAATCCACAGCTTGCAATCAAGTAGGGTAACATTGATGTCGCAGCTTTGCGAACATCGCCACTCCGGTCCTCAAGACAGCCAATAATCGGCGATATCCAGGCTCGCAAGTCCAGGCTAGATGACATGGGATGATCAGCAAACCACGAGGCTAACCAGCCTAGTAGCGACGCTCGTTGCAGAGGATTAGGTGTCTCCAGAGCTTTCTGGAACCCAGAAACTAGAGAATCGACACCTTCACAAGCAGTAGCAATAGCAGTCAAAGTTTGAATCGCAGATGCGCGGATCGGCGCCTTCTGGTCTGATAACACCGTCGCTATAGGTAGAGCGTATAGTCGGCTATACTTTTCGAATGGTTTGCCCATTCCCGTTGCAACACGCGCGACGATGTCCAGCGCAAGCGTTTGCACAGCCTTGTTCGTATCTACTACGCGCGCCTTCAAAACATCAGAGATTTCACCCATAGTAGGCTTCAGGCGTTTGTTTGCTCCTTGATCAAGGATCGCTTGCAAGGTCTCCAAAGCTTCCTTCTTTGTCTTCCATGCCTCACTCTTTGCATCCGCAAGGATTGTGGTGCCCTTAAGAAGCCCGTCGAGCTCGACTCTGGGGAACAGATCATCCAGAGCATCAGCAGCTCCTGCACTCTTGCCACCTTTGACGGTGTTTGAAGCAGCCATAGCCTCCACGTCAACTGACACTCGAGTAGGCTCCGGTGCGGGTTTACCCTCGACCTTATCAAATTCGCTCATGATCGTGTTCAAGAGCTGTGGATTTAGATCCTCGAGAAGATCTTTGATACCTGGATTGAGTAGGTTGGTTAAGCAACTAATCAATACTAAGCGGGTATTAAAACTCACTTGATCCAGCAAAGAGCTTGATAGTTACAGTGGCTTTGGTAGCGCTCGTTCGAACAGTTGCATTGGAATTCTTCAAACCAGTCTTCAAAAACTCGACCAAGTTCCGCAACGACAATCCAGCGATACCGAATTCGGTGACTGCATTATCGATCCACGAAATTGCGTCCGCCAGAACCTTGGGCGCTTTTTGCTTGCCCAGAGGGTCATAAGCTATCTCTTCTATTAACAAAAATACATAACATGAAATAGCCTTATTACGGCACCTTGGTTAAGCACAAACTGGAGCGATGTCTTCTCAGCGAACAATGTTAGAGCGTCACCGGCCGGTTTCTTCAGCTTCATATCGCCCAGTTTTTCACTCAAATGTCCGGTGGCGAGAGCAACAGAAGATCGGCCAAAGCTCGGGCTTCCTTCCGCTATGATGCAGAATATACCATACATCTTTGCGGACACCTATGATCAGGGTGTCAAACCCCGTCCATCCGGGAATGCAATATGGAGTTAGACAAAGCCCACCTGGAAGTTCTTTTCCGCTGCACCCTTCTTCATCAGTGCCCTGAAAACAACTTCGGCATCTGCCTGTGCGGCATTCTCCGACGCCCACGTCGTAAGCTCCTCCAAAGCTGCTAATCGTGTCTTCCAATTGGCGTCACCCAAATCAGTCATCACAGACGTGGGCAAGAGCTCGGCAGCAAGCGCCTCGGCATCTTCCAGTGTATGCTTATACTTAAACGTATCCAAAGTACCAGGTGCTGCAGGTGGTGGTGGCTTCGCAGATTTGCCAGCAGCAGCAGGTGGTAACTTCTTGACAACGGGAGCAGAGGACGCGCTAGCAGCTGTACCACCACCCGATGCTCCCTCGGCCCCGTCAGCGCCTGCTGCAGGTTTCTTGGCCTAGAGAACAGAAAAACCATCTGTCAGATGATGTCGTGCGTCCCGAAGGAGATTGACATCGATACTTACTAAGAAACGTGCTGGGGGTTTCTTCTTTGGAGGCTCCATTCCCGTCGATTCCTGACTCGGGGCAGGAGGTTCAGGGGCCGCGACTGCTTCCTCTTGCTGTTGCTTTTTTGCCTAATGAGGTAAGTCAAGAAATTAGCATCAAGAACTCATTGTGACATGGAATGAACTGACCAGCAATCGAGCGGGTGGTTTACCCAGCTTCTTTGGTGGCTCATCTTCCATCAAAGGCTCATCTGCTGGCGGTGCAGGCGGCACCTCAGGTTTCTTTGCGGGAGCCGCTGGCTTCTTCGCCGGCGCAGCGGCAGGTTTGGATGCAGCGGGTTTCGGTCCACCACCCGCTTTACTCTTGACAGTAGCCTTCTCCGCGGCCTCCTTCACTTTCACTTTGCGAACATCGGCTAAACTGTCCATCAACGCATTCAGTGGTCGCTCGCCAACCATCTTCATGAGCGTGCCCAAGCAGTTTGCAGCCTCGTTTCGCGCGCCTTCAAAGCCATCTTCCATGAGCACGGCAAGAGGGTCTGTTAATGTCTTAATCTGCCCGGGAGGCACGGGTGTTGGAGAAGTCGAAAGTGCGCGACATAGGAATTTAAGAGTGCCCTCTTTGACTTGCGGGTTTTTGTGAGTGAAGAATGGGACTAGGTCGGGGATAATATCGGCCAGCGTAGTCTATGTGAACAAAGTTTAGAAACCGAGAAATAAGCGTAGTCCAGTGACTGACAGTTGTAAAGATCGAATCGAGGGCAGCTTGGATTGGATCTGTGACATTGGTCTTACGTTCCTTGAGCCTCTCCATCATATGAGACACAACGACTTCTCGAAAACGAGCGAAAGAGCCCATCATGCCCTTTGCTAGTCCGTCGAGGCATTGAGCTGCAACGATGACACAATTGACGTTGGCGTCTTTATGTATCATGGTTGCTAAGGTCTTAGTGAGCTCGCCGTAGTCGGGAGCTTCCTTGATTCTTGGTGTTGCGTTGATAAGTGCGAGGAGCTCATCTAATGCTTCTTTTCGCTCCTTCCACTTGGATGATGCTAAATTGGTATGCAAATTGGCAGGGAACTTGGGTACAATATCGACAGGTTCAGCAGAAGCGCGAGGATCGAGAGCAGCCAGATCTGCATATTATGAGTATATATATATATATATCCACATTTTAGTTTGGTAGCTGAACACACCTTCTTCAGCAGCTGGAGCATCAGCTTCGCCATCGTCTGCACCCGCCGCCTCAGCCGCCCTGGCAGCCTCACGAGTCATCCTCTCGGGTTTTAAACTACCCTTTCCCTTACCATCCTTGTCCATGGTTTCGAATGCTTCCTTGAGCTCCTTTACTTGTACTGGTTTGAGATCGGCAAGCCATGGTTCAATTGCAGGGCCGATGTATTGATAGAATGTATGGACGAGATTCGCTCCTTCTGCGCGGACCGTCTTGTCGGAATGAGCAAATATTTTAGGAAGTGATTTCAATACGGGTGCTGGTGGTGTGACCGTCGGTCCATAGAATCTGAAGGGCTTTGATGAGAGATCAGAGAGCTTGAAAAAGAAATAACAGATACTTGATGATTTCCCGGAGAGCTACGACTGTTCCTGCAACAGTCTTGGGCTGTTTCGCAGCCAAGCCTGGTAGGATGTCATTCTAAGATAATCATTGAGCAAAGTTATCCATGGACAGCAACAAAAACACGCACAATCACACCAGCACCACCATTCTCGACTTCGACATATTGCAAAGTGAGCTCGATTGCTTGTGTTTTTGTACCAGCCCTAGCGGATCCGAAACATTTGTCCACGAGCGCAGGTACAACTGTCTCTCTTGTTTTAGCAGCAGTTTCTCCAGCGAACTTGACTAGGGAAACTAGGCATTCTATGCCCTTCTCTTGGGCAACAGCATTGCTGTCTGTGGCGATCTTTTTCAGAAGGTCGGGATTGCTGATGTATGGCTTGAAGACGGGGTCAGAATCGGAGGCGGAGTTGGCGAAGGCTTTGATGAGAGATTCGTATGCGTGAACGCGAGCCTTCCAGTTTTTGTGTGAGAGTCTATCCTGTATCGAGAGGGCGCTGAAGTCTTCTTCTACAGGTGCAGGCCCATCCATGGCTGAGCAGACGGATGCTTGCAACTAGTAGAGTACAGTGAGCTGTTGAACTTGGCCAATGATCTAATGGCGCGTGCTTACAAGCCCAGGCCGTGACTGGGTGACTGTGACTGTGACAGCCCGCGTTTACAACTCCGAAGACGCGTTAATATACTACCAAAAATGGTAGTAAGTCTAGTCTACACTATTGTTGTTGTTATTACTATCACTACGGAAGATGTCTACCGTGACCACTCTCGACAGTCTTATCGAGGGTCTCGTCCCACAAACAAGACAGGACAGACGCCTCAAGCAAGAGCTCGTATCACGCTGCAAGGATATTCTAGACAGGTTCTCTTCTCTGTAATCCCCACGGTGTCCAGATTGTAATCACCATCTGTCATGTAGTCGCAGTGTATCTAGTGCTCCAGCAGACATTGCCTATCTCTCTGACCTCATCAAACGCCAATGTAACTGAGGGCTCTTACTCGCTTATTTGGCTATCTGATCGTGATTCCTTGGAAATATTAGTGTCCACCTCTTCTCCGTCTGGTACTTCTTCCCTCAAATTCACCAATCTTCTTTCTCGTCTGCTTGATCAGGTGTTAATTACGTTTACTATGTGTCCGGCCCACGTGCTAATGAATATATGAAGCCAGTGCTCACTCGAAAGAGTGCTTCTATCGCATTTTTGCATGCCCTTTCCTCGAACTCTTATTCAAGCGACTCGCCTCGCATGTCTTTGCGTCCTCTGGCACCTCCAACCCATCAACATCAACGGGCTTCGACGCGAAGTGTATCCGCAACATCCACACAATCTGTGAAGTCGCCCACACCTCGAACAGCTAGGTTAGCCAAAACCCAGGCCGAAAGACTACGTGAATACCGTGCGCGCAATGGTGAGAGAAACAAGCCAGTTGTTGATGCTATTCTCAGAAAGTCTTCTGTCTGAATTAAAGGTCGCCAACGTTTATCTGAGGACCTCCTCCTTCGAGACACCCTATATCTTCTACAGGGTATCTCTGGGAAATATGTCCGTTTTGCTTCTCCTAGCGGTAGTCGAGAACCTGATCTGGCCATGAACCGTCTTATCTTCAGCGAAGATTCTGTATGTCGAGAATACAATGCTCGTCATTAATTTTTTTGCTAACAAAACCTCTATGGTAGAAAAACTTGATACCGGCACCCACGAAAGCACTTATCCATCGTCTCTCAGAGGTCGGACATCTCTACAAACGTGTAGAGAATTTTGTGCGTGATCGCGAAGGCCGCACTGGGAGCGTGGGCATGATTGAACAAAGTCTTTGTCACCATCTTCAAGAGCAACTCACAGAATATTATCGTCTCATCGCCGTTCTTGAGACTCAAATGGCCCTCTCCACTCCCGACAGCCTTGTAGGAGAGAATAGTCCTGATGTGGACCAGGTGGATGGTTCGGACTCGGGAGAACAAGAGAGCGGGACGGTACTAACACTGCGCAGACTCGACGTCTGGATCACAGAGTGGAGACTGCGAATGAGAATGATGAGCGTCTGCGTTGAAAGTGCTCGAGGTAGGACGTTTTTGCTTGCAGCAACTCATTTAGATGACAATCTTGTTTTCGGGCGCAGATACCTATGGAGGAGCACTTGTGAACTTGATACATGGTTATACTGATAACGGTGATCCTTTCGTTCGCCAATTTACTGATCAGCTCCTAGAAGAAGTGAGTGATGTTATCAAAATCTTAGTTTCTCAATTAACATCTCCCTAGGTATCCAAGCCCTTTTTCTCGACCCTTCATCGATGGCTCTTCTCCGGCGAGCTCTATGATCCCTTCTCTGAATTTTTCGTAGCCATCGATCCTGAGCTTGCTCATGTACAATATATGCATCCTTCAGCACACTTGGGAGCTATTGGTGCCGATGCTGGAATTCTATTTGGTGGTGACGGTGAAGCCCCTGATGTGTCCAGTGATCGAGAAGGAGGCCAAAGACTCTGGGAGACTAAATATCGGTTCAGAAAAGATATGTTACCCATGTTTGTTGGAGAAGCATTTGGACGAAAGGTTAGCAGGCACCCACCAGATCTCGATCCCTAGTCAATATTAATACCATAATCTCACAGATCTTTTCCACGGGAAAAAGTCTCAACTTCATTCGCTACAGCTGTCATGATTCTGATTGGGTAGTCACTCGAGAAAAGATGAGTAACACTGGTGGCAGTAGGTGTTGATTTTGTACTTGTGCGAAGCTTCCACGACTCTCACCCACCTGTACTCAGCACTCAAGTACAGCGATATCGCGGGCCTGGAACGATCTATTGATACAGCTTACCAGACGGCAAGCCGGCGATTGTTCGATGTTTTCATTGATAAATTCCACTTGCTCACACACTTGAGTGCTTTGAAAAACTATCTCCTGCTTAATTACGGTGATTTTGCAAATCAGCTTCTGGAGGCACTGGGGTGATTCATTTCCGCATTTTGTGTTGTTACTACTGACTGCCATGGATTTAGGCCGAGTCTCTCGCGACAGGCCAATACCCTTTACCGACACCATCTAACTGCAACGTTAGAAACAGCAATACGGTCTTCAAATGCGACCTACGATCCACCCGATGTCCTCCGAAGACTAGACGCGCGTATGCTCGAGTATTCACAAGGCGAAATCGGGTGGGATGTCTTCACGCTCGAGTACAGGATCGACCCACCACTGGACACTGTTCTCGATTCCGATTCGATGGTGAAATATCTCAAACTTTTCAACCATCTTTGGAAAATGAAACGCGTCGAAAATGCGTTAAATAATAGCTGGATGCGTATTTCTGCTGGCGCACGGACATTTATCAAGTTGCCAGGTGATTGCCATCATTGTATACTCTGGTATTGGCTGTTGCCCTTACCTCCTTAAACCCTTACAGAGCTTGAACATGAGTGGCATCGAGTTCGCATTGCCGCAGCGGAAATGATGCATTTCATACAACAAATGCAAGCTTATTCTCATCTTGAAGTGATCGAGTGCTCATGGAAAGTCTTCATCGACTTCCTCAATAAGAAAGAAGGGGATCTCGATGCCATGATTGATGCACACCGAACGTATCTTGACCGTATGGTAAAGAAGATGCTGTTCTTAAGCTCGAAAGCTGGAAGAGAGGTACATCATATCGACAGCTCTTCAATTAAGAAAATATTCACAATGCATAACAGGAGAATTTGCTGAACCAAGTACGCGATCTTTTTGTAACAATTCTTCAATTCAGAGATGCAACGGTTCGAAAAGTTTTTCTTTATCAACCATTCCGTCTCCTGTCTGATCTGAAAACCTAGGATAATTTTTATAATTATTGTCTTACGGAGTCGTCGCGAAGGGATCGTATGAATGACACCAGAAGGGTGTGCCACTTCTGTTTTATTTGATTTTGTTTTGGTTTGGTTTGCTAACATCCTTGCTATCAGGGTCTTTACACTGGTCCAACCACGGACTCTGAGTCCCGGCAAGATCTGGAGACGCTCTCGCGCGTACTGGGTATTGTTGGCGAATACAACTCCTTATTCTCCGAGAAGGCTCTCGCAATCGTACATGCTCTCCAAAGTCATCCAGATCTGGATTGTCGTTTCCTTGGGATACGATTGTCTTTTTCGGACTTTTACAAATCTCGCAAAGAATTGGCACAACAAAAGAATTAATCAGTGTCATCTTCTACTCGCACAGTTATCTTTTGTGCTCTGGGTTATACTGTACCATTAGTACATAAAGCACCTATACCACATATTGCATCATGTAAAACTCAAGAAGAACCAATCCCAGCAAGAATCATGATATTTCCAAATCTCTCATCTAGAGTTCATCACAATAGTCCGCCGCGCCAAACTTATACATTACCTTAGCACGGATGGTCACAGATAATGTATATGTATAATAGCACGGGGTCTGGTAGAGTTAATATATGATCCATCTTTTCTGCATAGTTCCGTAACTAGACTTTGTCTAGTAAATTAAGATCATAGTGCGGGTCAAATGTACACATATAATACTTAGATGCTACATTGACTTGGAGAAGCCAAAGAAGCCAACGACTTGGAGGTGAACAAGAATGACGTACGTCACGAGGCGTGCCCATTCCTTCTAGCCATAAATCAAGACAATTAAAAAAAAAAAATAGGATGTTACCCATCTTATAGATTATATCAATCGGCAAACTTATCAAGAATCTCTACAATACTCTACATTCGTGAAGGGTGGAAGGAACTGAACTGACGCAGAAGCTGCGTAACTCGCTTATGGGCGAAATCTTCAGTTTTAGAGGCGATTCATGAAAAGGAATACTTATCCAAATTATCATTTTCTCATAATATGGATCTAAGCTACTTGGATCTACATTTTCTATACTGAAATAGTACGTGGCAACAATTCTTCAGTCTCATAATACTATTATTTGCGCCAGATCTTTCCAAACAATCCTCTACCATTGGCGTATCTTCTAGGGTAGAAAAAGAGGGGTGATGGAATACTTAAAAGGTGTTGACAATGCCAGTGCCTCTATTGGCTGACGGACTGCAAAATACAAGAGATATTAGACAGGTCATCAGAGAGAATGCCCAAGAGAACCCAAGCGCATATACCCAAAACAGCCCGAGGTTATCGCGGTCACAGTAGTGAGCTCCAGGCGCATTGATAGATTTTTCTGGGATATTTCAGTGTGAATTCTTTTGAGCGGAACATATCGAAGATTTTTTTTTATAAGAAAGATTATGAGAAATTTGAAAATGACAACTGTAATATTTATAGTGTCTTCCACGCTCTCGTTCTCCTGAGTATATTTCTATATTTCTATGCAGAGAACAGCAAATTATATATAGCAATGATATTTTGATTATGACATAGAAAAAAACACTCGGAGGGAGAAGCTGAGATACTCCAGACATGGTGGCCAGTTGGATGGCCAATGTAGATTTGCTTGAGACATCACCAATAGGTGACTAATGACTCTCACTAAAAAGGCTATTAAGAAGCGCTGATTAATCATCTCTGCTGCCAATTTCCCTACTGGCGATGTATAGTTAACCCCTCAGGGCCTCGACATCCTCATGAAGGGATGAATATGAGTTACGCATGTTGGGAATATATCACACGGGAGGTAATACATGCACAATAATGTAGAATGGATCGTCGTAACTACTACAATATATATACAGTGTTCCTATCAAAGGTAGTAAAGTACTAGTGATATTGTAGAAACATCGGAACATGAGAAACACACGATGTAAGTAGACATGAGTAAAACACGACGAGTACATGAGAGGTACATGAGAATACTAGTATGCGCAGGAAAACTTAGACAATGTAAATCACAAATATCTAGAATATCCTAAACACAATTTATACAAAACACTCAGATAGGATGCACACGCCGAAACCTGTCGTCGCTGCACATCTTTGACCGCCATTGCGATACCTCAACGCATACTAGTATTTGTACTACAGCAGCAAAGCATACACGAATCCAGTTCCGGAGCTTGAAGATGGCTCCAACGCAGCGCCAGTCCACTATGGCTTTTGGGCGCTCTGATAAATGGATTGGCACAGTAATACTACAACCGAGTCAGCAATGATAACCAATCGTTACAAAATACTTCGACGTAAACAAAAGCACAAGGACAGACATAAAGACATAGGAGCCATCACCGAATCAGAGCATTGTTCGCTCACTTCGTCATTTGCGACGTCTCAGACCTAGCAATCCCAGTTGTTGGCCGCCTCTTTAAGTCCCGAAGTTCACTCCATAGCCTACTTCTGCCGGTCTCTGGTTCTGCCTTGCTCTTCGGACTAGTAACTGAAATACTGTCTTTAACAGGACTCCTCTCCCTGTTCTTTGGTAAGGGGTTACTAGGCTTCGTCACGAGACTCGCAGAAGAAAGCCCTTTGGAGAGCGTTTTTCCGAGCAACGAGCCCGATCCCGGAGTTCTTGAGGAACGAGAAATAAGCGGTTTTGACCTCGACACCGGTTCAGAGGCACGAGAAGACGCTTGAGACCGTGTAGGACTAGAATCACGAGCTGGCACTGCTGTGGAAGACTGCGTACTCTTCTTGGCTTGAATGCGAGGTGGGCTAAACGGGTTCACGGTGCTCCTGCGCGACGAGAATGTGGGTGCGATGACGCGCTTCTTCTCGGATTCTTCTTCCCCTTCGGAATCATTCTGTCGATTGTCACGCCGATTGAAGCCAGGAGCTGCAGCTTGTAGCCTGCCTGATCCTGCCACGGGATGATAATTCGAAGGATTAGTGGGAAAGCTTAAATATCGTGCTCGTCTGCGTTGAGTTTAGTTTTGGATCCATTAATTGCTATATCCGAGATAACTTACGCGACAGCCTTCAAAGCTATGTTGGTTTGATAGCTTTCAACCCATCTTGCGAAAGCCTTAGCTATATGTACAAAGAGCGAAGCTTAGTAAGTACTCAACAAGCATTTAAGAATGTGCTTACACAAAACGGCTTTGCGATCAAAGTCCTTTGCTTTCCTCGCTTCAAGTGCACGAGGCATAGCGCCCCGCCAAACCGCCCAGACCTTGGCTTTGAGATGATTAGCACGGAATCGTATGGCCGGTAACGACTGTTGCACCCAAATACCGCGTCAGACATTATTAAATTCTAAAAAGGAAAAGATACCAACCTTGGTCTTTGAATACCAAATACCAAATGCTTTAAAGAGCATCGCCTTTTCGTTTTGGAGGATAAATGTGCGTTCCTGGTTAAGATCGTCACTCAATAACTGATCTGAATGGTTCTTGTTTTTTGTTTTATTACTTACAATTGGTCTCAATTTTTCTGTGATGAATGCACCTCTCCATTGGTCCCATGCACTCGCAATGAGTCGTCGCCTTATCTCCTCCTCGCTTTCCACCAAGGCTTGCTTGCGAGCAACCGATTTACGAGCGGCCGAAAGCCATTTGTGGAATACACGACGTAACGTTTCTGGTGACAAACATTATAAAAATAAAACCTAGAAATACAGAGTTGAGCTTACCTTCGCGCCTGATGTCCTCGTAGCTTCTCAAGAGGCTCGACTCCTCTCGGCGACGAACAAAGTTTTGCTTCCACGTCAGGAATGTCGTACTGGCGTGGTTCAGGATAGGTTAGCACTAACGGTGAAATGAACAAACTTACGCAAGAAGGCTGCTGGCGTATGACTGTGTTACATCCAATTCACGGAGTTTGATATCGATGACGCGATTGGTCCACTTTATGAGAGTTCTCCTTCGGATGTTCTAGTAGGAGATGAGATTCTGTAAATATTGGGACCAAGAAACTATTCAAGGCCACGCACATCCTCAACGTATGCCACCACATCTTGCTCTATCGCTTTCAATGTTCGCAAATGCTGGGTTCGCTTGAGCCAAGCTAAGAAAGTAAAAAAATCAGCCAATCGGACCAATCATTTATGGGCTATTTGATCGTATACCTTGAAATATTCGTTGGTACCGCATTTTGTTCCACGTAACGAGGTTCTGCTCCCTCTTGCGCTCGGCCATTTTCTCTTTCCATAAAAGGAAAAATCTTCGAACTTGGAAGTGCTTGTCCGCGAGTTTAGCTTGGCGCAAAAGCTTGATTCTTGACCGTAGTTGCAAACGCCAGATAAGCAACATTCGAGCTTGCAATCTTAAACTACTGTAATCAGCAGCATGTTGATATATCTTGAGATAACTGGACAGGACTGAGTGCCATTTTTGGAAAGCCAGGGCAGCAGTAGCTGCCGCTGGTCGCTGAGTGAATGCGATGGCCAATTCTAAAAAGGCAATATATCAATTAGAGACCAGGCAATCTTTAAAATGACGACTTACCCTCAGCCTGTCGGTGCCGAGTAATTTGACCCTTCCACTTGAACAAGGCATGCTTCGCGATACGTAATGCCTGTATGCGTTCCAACTGTTGGCCGGATAAATGGGCTCTCCAAACGCGCATGACAGCTCGCAAGAGAATGTCATCTTTTTTCTGGACATACCTGTCCGCTTTGACTTCCAAACTCTTTTCATGCCAAAAAATACATTTTAGACAGGTTTTGATGAATGAGAATGAGGCTATACCTTAGTTTGAATGCGGGCCTTCTGCCATCGCGAAATAGTCCGCTTCATGATATAGACTTCTGCAAAGTTATCCGCCATGTCCACCTGTTGTCTATAGTCATATTCTTAGTACTGGAAAAAGAAATGCTGCTCTAAAACTTACAGTCTCATTCTCCACATGAGCAGCGCATCTCGGACATTCCGTTTCTGGGCTTTTGTAGACACAGCTTTTTCGGCCTCTCGAAGCCTAAGTGCCTGAACCCATTTCGTCCAAGCCCTCAACTTTCCCGCACTCGATCGCTCGCTATCGAATTGCCTAGCCGCCTCCTCTAGATCGTTGATGACAGCCAAACGTTCCCTCCAGCGCCCGAAGTATCTGCTAACTAAGGCAGAATCATACTGATGTCCAGTCGACTTGTACTGCAAATGGCGACGCCATCGTAGCCAAAATTCATCCCGAAGCTTGTTATCACAATTTGTGCGGAATTGATGCAGTTTTGTGCGCATATCTTCCCGCCACAAGGCTTGCCGTCGAACCGATAGCTTTTGTCTCCAAACGACCAACATGCGCCGTAACAAGCGTTGATCTGCTAGCGATGAAACATGCGCATACATTGCAGTGCGGTGAGATGTAGCAACACGCCAACGGTGCATGTGCATGCGGAGGATCAGCATGTTGCGTGCATGGTCTATCTGTCCATTGGTATTCTAAAACATAATGTTTGTCAGCCAAGCAAAGTAGAAATATGACAAAGAAAAAAAAGGAAAAAACAAACGTGAATCCATGAGACACCCTGTTTCCATACGGCCCAGCACCTCTCCACAAGTTTATCGTTACGGAATGCGTCAGCGTCTACTTCATCTCTAGCCATCTTAATGTTCTCCCAAGCCTCTTCTTCATTGATGAGGCTGCTCCTGGTTTTTGGAGCCAATGAAGCCTTTGGTACGTCACTGACTCTGGCTTGCGTCGTGGGTAGAGCGTGGTATTGTTTCGTGTAGGCTAAAGTACGGGCGGAAGTATAAGGCGGGGAGGTGGGCTGATTATCTTCGATAGTCTCTGTCTCTGAATGGGAGAGGAAAGAGGAAGAGGATAAATCGGCATTCCAGGCGGGCATAGCGGAGCGTGTGGACATCATTTTCGACGTAATGGTGGACAGCCGTTTGATGGGAGCTTTCGAAGTTTCAATAGAATCCTTGCTGTCGATATTGGATTGACGAGTCACAGCGGTTGGTGGAAGGCTCTTCTTTTCAACTTCAGGCTTCTTAGAAGATGGAACTGCAAATCGAGTGGACCTGGGTATTGCATCCGCCGGCCTCCTGCTTGTTACCTGTCTGCGAGATACAGCGCCACTTGTCGATGCAACAGCATCATCTTGATGAGAGTGCAAAGTGAAAGTGTCATCGTCAATGTCTGGTTGGGAAATCCAACGTCGACGAGGCTGAGGAGAAGCTTGTGGCGTATCGTCGCGCAAGTTGGATGGCTGTGTAATAGGAACTTTCCTCGTTGGTTTGGAAGCGTCGATTATTGGAGTGTAGCCATGCTGCTTCTTGACAATATTCCATTTCTCTTCCCAGTTTTTCCCCTTGGGCAGGGTTCCGATCTTAAGCAGCTTGCCGTAGTACACAACCTCATCCTGGGTATCAATGCCACGACTATTGAGCTCCTCGTTGTAAGCCTTGAAGACAGGTGTAAAGCTTGTGGCAGAAGGGCCAGCACGATGGATAACAGCGTCAATAAACTGCACATCATCTTGTGTCAAATGAGCCAACTCCGGAATAATGCGAGCCGAAGATGACCTCGACGTTTCTGAGTTGGGCGCGAGATAAGCTGGCTTCATAGGTGATGAAGCACGAATAGGCCTGAAGTTGCTCATGTACTCGACTCTCGAGCCGACAGTATAGACGAGGGTCACTGTGATTGAAGCTGTTGACAAGTTGCAGTAGCAGACTACCAAGTGAACAGTCGTCCGTGACCGCGTTGTGGCTGTTGTGGCGTGTCAACATATGTTTATGTAAGTGAGCAAATGTCCAATTGTCAAACAGTGAGGAATAGACTATGTTACAAGCACTATAGTACACAATAATCAGATAATTAGAAATGAACAGGCAGAGCATTCTCGGCCGAAGACTCCATAGGACAATAAGGACATTTGATTTGGCTAAGTAGAAAGTCAAGTCAGATCATGACCGTTACTTGGAGTTTGGGTACTCACCCATTCGACTTCCCCAGCTTATGCAAGCTCTCCTTCGACAGCACATGGCCACATGTCAGAAGCATTGGAGGATTACCTTCTGTCGACTGCTCTTTCGATACAGGACAAGTAAAGACGGAATGGTAGCGGTGCTCGAGGGGCAATGGAATCTCGATCTGCAGATGTTGTTAGTAGACCGAAGATGCTCAGAGTCAGAGCAAATGATGAAACGTACGGGTAGCTCATCGGCTTGAGTCCATTCACTCTTATTTTCCCGCATCACTTTCCTTCCCATTTCGATGCGAGCAAGTGCCCCACCGCCGCCAATGTCAGCCACGACCCGTAGTGGAGGTGCACGGCTCATTCCCAAATTGGCACAGAACTCCTTGGCAAACAGATTTTCGAGGTCTAGATGAATGCTAGGCTGCACTAAATCCGCATAGGGTGATGTTTGTAACTTTTTGATGGGCAAATAGGCGATGCATCCAATAAGCCGTTTGAATTCGTGGGTGAATTCGAGATAAAATGGCTGCAGTGCTGTCCTCGCATACTGGAGTGCAGAAATAGTATTTGGAGGGTCCGATTCCAGGAGAAGCCGCATGTAGTGAGACCGGTGAAGATAAAACTCCAGAGGGGAAGAGCGCGCAGAGAGCTGTGCTCGATGACTCTGTGCCCATCTACGGTCACGCTAAGTTATCGTATTATGCTTGAATTTAGTAGTACGCACTCGAGAGCTGGTTGTATTTCCCCTAGCCTAAGAGCAGACACAACACGATGTAGTTCTCCGAATTGACTTTGGATGTCCGAAGAAATATCTGTGTGACTTTCCTAAATACTCCGGCAGTCAGATCTGAATCGTAGTCGTAATTTAATAACAATTTGATACATCGAGTAAGGCTCGAGCAATATCAAGCTGGCCAGTCCGAAGGAGATGCATGGCGATGGCTGTTTCTAATGCACTGCTCGAGCCATCTGAAGAAAACATACGGGGATACTCCGGGAGGGGCGTCGGGAGTGTCTGTAACAAATAATTACAGATGTCAGAAAGTCTACTAAGACTCTAAATAAGACACTGTGCCGAACGCTTCACACACCTTCTCCAGGCCTTTGCCGTATCTGGCTAAGGCGTTGTAAATCTCTTTTTGACGGTCATCCAATTCTTTCTTTCTAGAATCAATAGTGGATGATAATTTCGTGAACGTATCATTAGACGCAGAGCCAGCCTCGATCATGGTCTTAGTCTCGTTAAGTGATAGCAACAAGGCATCGAGAGTGTCAGAGATGGGTATCGAAGCTTTCCCTTTGCCATCCTGGAGTGATTTTGGTGCAAAGTCGTGAGACGACGAAGTAAGTTTCTCAAGCTTTTCCAGCTCCTTCAGGGCGGTTTCCATGATGTTGACTCACAGAAATCCGGAGATGAGAGGTGTAGCGTGAGGGGAAGGTGGCCGTGGTGGTGGCCGTGGTGGCCAGCATGTGCATCACGTAATGCTGATGACACAACAATTCAGGTGCATGATGAACGACTAGCTCTATACTATACCATCACTCTAACATCTACCAGTGGCCTGTTACGTGCTTTCAGCTTGACTGCTGATCGATAATAATAAAAACATGTTCTTGCTTAGCGACGAACTTGGGTCTATCAAATCAATATCTTATGCTCCTAACTCTGCAAAATCCAGCAAAGCGTCCGAAAATAAACCCGAAAATGAGCCTCCAAAGATTTTACTAGATGGTCCCAGCTCAGGAAGGACCATTCCTATTCAGAAGCTTGCGGTAAACAAAGGACTTGTGGGTAAATGCCAGTCTATATTATCTCGTGCCTAATGCTCAGAAATAATGCACATAGGTCACTGCAGCCTATAAAGATGGTTCTACAAGTGTGTTCAGGATTAACGAAGGCGATGAAAGCCCCTTTCAGCCAGTATTGGAATGGAAGGAGACCCGCATGAAAGCCGAATCAAGATTTGTTGGACTCAGCATACGTGAATCGTAAGTTGTCAATACTGTCCTCGCTAAAAACGCTCATGCATTGGTTTTTAGAGAGATCTTTTCTTGTACATCTAATGGCGCTTTGCGACTTTCTAAAATCATGCCTTCATCTTTTGACACTGAAACTTCGTTTACTCTATCCGAGACGCACACATCATCATTACCAATGAGACTCAATGATTGGCGACTCTCTCCGTCAGGGCACGACACATTCGCATATGCTGGCCACGAAGTGGAACTATCGCTTTGGGATGTTGGCCGCGCATTTTCCCAACCGCCTCCAACAAATGAGACTATCAACGTAACCGCAAAGGGAAAACGAAAGCGCAATGAACCGCTTTTACCAGGAGAAATCTGGAGAGCAAGAAATGTACGCTTGTTCTTGGTGCAAATTAAAACGTGAGGCTGAGTTATTGGATTTGCCTACAGATACCAAACGATAATCTGGGCTTGCGTCAGCCAGTAAACATAACCTCCCTTTCGTATATACACTCCAAGGGCTCTCAAAACCAAGGAGGCGCCGCACACATAGCCGTAGGAACCGCTTTGGGCGACGTACGCCGATACGACACCCGTGCTGCGCGGCGGCCGGTAGCTGTTTGGAATAATATAGGTAAAATAGGTGGTGTGAAACTTGTTGAAACAGGGTTTACTGAACAGTAAGCATATAATCAATCGTTATTTTATTTTATTTAATGGCTCTTCGGCTCCATAGTGAGTTATTCGTGGCCGACAACGGCTGCAATCTATTCGCCCTTGACCTAAGGAACGGGCGTGTTACGTATTCATACAAGGGTTTGTCTTGACCAACCTCAACTACTGGAGACTCATCACTTAAGATCTCTTCTTTCCCAATAGGTATTTCTGGAGCAATTAATTCCATCGCACTATCCCCTTCTATAATGCTATCAACCTCGCTGGATCGCCTTGTCAGAATCCATAGTACCTTCCCACCACCCCCAGTAGCAGGTTCAAATCTGGATCAAAAGGGCTCAGTACTCGAACGGATTTATGTTCAGGGAATGCCTACCGCCATTGTTTGGGACGGTACGGATGCCACTGTAGCCCAAGGCACCGACGCCGTGGATGAAGAAGACGAAAATGGTGATAAGATTTGGGAGCAACTAGAAAATGTTGATGACGATGATGATGCAGAAAGCGACACACAGGAGAAGCGTAAGAAGAAAAAGTAGTGTATTCCGGAGAACATTTTATTACGTCGGCCTATATCTACAGACCATTTGAACTAACAGATACATTAGGCATCGCTCCTTTTGATTTAAATGTATAAAAAAAGATATCGTGTGGTTTTTATTAGTTTCCGATGATACTCTTCCACTTGTGTGCTTTCTCAAAACCGTTTCTGCCCAATTGATCTGATATAAAATGAGTGTCATTCACATCATGAGTGCGCTAAACTTCCCACTCACAGTCAATCAAAGTTTGCTGAATCTCTTCCCGGCTCGTCATAACGAAAGGACCATACTGAACAATAGTCTGGTCCAGTGGCTCGGCAGCTGCCAACATCAGCTCTGCCTCTCCATCAGTAGAAAGAAGAACGCCGTTCTCGCCGTCTTCTGCGGACAATACAACAGTGTTGTATGTCTCATGTGCGGCAGGTGAGGAGCCTATTTTTACAGATCCCTTGAAGACTGGTAGAGGGGATAAATGAGCCATGCAAAATCATTTGAAAAAAGCCGCCCAAAAAGGACTCACTGTATAGGAATGCTGTCCATCCAGCGGCTAATTGAAGTATATGTCAATTTAAATGCTTGAAGGTGTGGTCCAAGTTACGCACGTATTTCCTGAAATACTTGGCCCTTGCTCTTGAAGGTGATATGGAAGTACCAGCAACCTCCGAGAGGCCTAACGGGTGACTCAACACCATGGCTCTTGCCACTAATAACGCGAATCTTGACCGGCCCTTCCTGACCTTCAGGGAAAGCTTCAGGGATCCTGTGAACATTCAGTATCACATAACAGGAAACGCTTCCGCCGAACAGACTTACTGGTCGGGATCCAATTCTTGATAAGTGGGCTCGACCATCTTGTACTGTTTGAGAGTAAATTTGATTGTTTCATTTGGTCAGTTATAGAATCTAATTGCTCACCTCCTTGGGAAGATCGACCCAAAGCTGCAGTCCACGAGGATCAGGGATGCCTGGTCCATGAACAGGCATCTCAGCGTGGATGATTCCGCGACCCTATGAGACGAATTTCATCAGCATCTATATAAAAACGAGGTCGAATGCAGGCTTACAGCACACATCCATTGTACGCCTCCGGCTTTGATCGTGCCTTTGTGACCGGCGGAATCCTCATGTCGGCTTGATCTAAAGAATACTAAGTCAGCGAATGTAGGAAATGGCATCGTAACAACGCGGCTGACCCCTCAAGCATGTAGGTAACCGTGGCCTGGCCCCGATGAGGGTGGTCTGGGAAGCCCTGGAGTGATATACACATCTAAGCAACAAAGAACAGGACAGAAACATCGAGAGAAAACATACAGCGCCCTCAGAGATAGAGAAGTGATCCAACATCAAGAAAGGCGTAACATTACGAAGACTCATAGAACCGATTGAACGGCGTACACGGGCTCCCACACCCTGTTATAATTGTGTATTGAGTTAGAGAATGTAGAGAAATCTGAATGCATGTGCCTACCTCTTCAACCTCCATGGCCAAGACCTTCTTGATAACGCTACGAGATAGTACTTGAGCAGCAGACATGCTTGTTGTACTAATTGTAGTATTGATATTCAAGTTTGTGGTATTGGGGTTGTTGCCCTGCGAAGGATTCTGGAAAGCAATTGATCCAAGGTACAAAGCTATAGCTGCTGCAGTAATTGCAAGTAAAAGTGATGCTCTATAGAACATCGACAAGATGAAAACTGGGCTTTTATAGGCAGCCAGGACCTGCTTTTATTGCTCTTGTCATGTCAGGGGCTGAATCAGCATCGCGACAATGATGTGAACTTGCTGCCTCTTTGGGTATACGCCCTGTAACGACGTGACGTGATGCACATCAGGTCATCGATTCGGTATATTACAACGTGCGAATGCATTCAACATAAATAGAAGGTCACTGCTATAGTACATGTAGATAAATAGGTATAGATTACTGTATGTCAGTCCAGCACATGTACTACGCGACAAGCATGGTGAAGATGGTGATGACACTCTCTGGTGGAAGTCACGTCATCGCTCAGCAGGGCGTGCTGGCGTGGTAATCTGGGAGACCGAGGACGCCCTCTCTAGCTCGTCTAATGCACCCGGGGCATTCGGTATTGCTGTATAACATACCAAGTCAGCCCTACATACTGTAAGTAGGAGATAAGCCATCACATCTACCTGACTCTTATGGCATTGTTTACGGGGGAGCCCATGAGACGTATGCAGCCGGCCCGGGATGCACAACCTATCGCATGACACATATCCAGTCAGCAACTGGAACCCACGCTAGATGACGTCAGAAATATTACCATTTGGATGCACATGCCGGCTACTAAATACGCAGTTCATTTGTTTACAGTCGTTCTTCTGAGTGGCCATGGACACGAAATGTCCACACAAAATGTGATGGCGTCCGTCAATGATCTATCGAAGTGGTCAGGATGGGGTATCGTGTAGACCAAGACGAGACAAGACGAACGTTGTAGCACATTTTCTTTGACTTGAAGAGGCTGGCACTGGTGGGCTTGGGGAGAACCTTGGGCGAAATTGTCCTGAGTTTATATAGTCAACAGATTTTCAACATCTTCTAGCCATCCTGAATACACGTTTGGTGGCACTATGAACACAGCTTACAACATTTGGCGCAGATGTAAAGACGGATGAAGCATGTTAATATCTAAACACATCAAAAGGCCGATCACTGTTACTCATTAACGCCAGACGCTTTCTTTATTACATACCAACTCAATAGCTTACTTGGGTAAAAAAAAGTCAGCTATAATTGAATTTCGAGCCAGGACATATTGCGGCACGTTATAGACAGTAAGAGAAGCCATTTTTGTCCTTCGGAGACGACGATGGCAAAGCCGTGTGGAGCCGTTCTAGAAATGTAAATCGAGGGAAGCGGTCTGGAGAACTCATGTACCCCGGAGACAGCAGCCCGTGCCCGTTTTGCGCAAAAAAGCGTCCCATGAGGCGAAACATCGTGCATCTCTCGTGTTGATGTCCGCAAAGGCTAATCAGAAATGGAGCCCGATGGGTTTAGAAGAGACGTGGTCGGGCGAGCATCGATTGCTACAAATTAAACACAGTATGTGTAGTAGTTCACGCTCTTGGAAGCGTGATAGTAATTATATCTTCTTGAGGATCTCCGAACAAGATGAGGAAAGAGCGGGAATAACAATAATTAAAAGGACTACCAGGCCATGAATTCACATATATTCTAGTTATTGCGACACCCAAGCTAAAAGCTTCGTGGCGCTTTTGACGTTTCAGAGCATGGTCAATGTGTCCTGGAGTATACGATATACTGGAACTGGAGAAGAATAGCTCGGGCAAATGTCGACGGCCGTCATGAACTGCGACGGCGGCGGATGGCATCAACAACCTGGACCTTTTTCCTGACCTGTTCCATGATTAGACACATGTTCTTCGTCCGCATACGCAGCCAACTCACCTCATGTCCAAACAGTCTCCTCCACCTCTGACTTTCCAGTTGCCGGCGTGCCTCTCCGCGTCGTGTGTGCCTCTGTTGCGCACGCCACTCTTGGTAAACCCTATTCCTAGTGTTTCTAGCTGTGAGCTTGGAATAAGCCTGACCAACGTTGCCGTCTATGCACGCAACCGTCCTGCCTATAATTTTAATGAGTTAATAATGCTATAGGAGCCCAGACCCATAAAGCTTGCCTGTCAACATGGATTGTGGTGGAGGCAGTGTTTTGAGAAGGTTCTCAGATCGTTTGGCCCAGTATTCCGCAGGCGGTAAATTATCCTGCCCTGATAATCCAGTTGTCTTGTCTGCATCATTGAGGATTGAGGAGAATGTGAGCCATCCAGAGTCCTGAGGTTTATGGGGTGCTTGCTCGAGAGGATTGCCATTACTGCGCAACTGAGAGAAGACAGAGAACCATTTGCAGTTGTGGTGTGTCACCAGCCGTGCGGGCGTAGTCAGACGTTGAAGGAGAGCCGACATGGTTAACTTCAAGCTTGCAGGCTACGCCGACTCAGGACTTGGAGTTGAAAGAATGTTGGCCGAGATGTCTATACTTCCGAGGGTCCGCTGAATGAAGACATGTGGTCGGAGTTCTAACAACTCATAGCATACACTGCCATATTAATATGTCCTCTGATGAGGTTTTGCTCGAGGAATTTGAAGTGAGCACTCATAGGATCGTCGTTTCATGCTGCTGAAACCATATGTATGGCAGGTTCTAGAATCAATATATCCTGATGAGATTGCAAGTTCGTTACCGGCTCTTATTAATATGAAATGACGTCTTGCTGAGGACTGATGACAAGAAATCTCTGAAAGGGAGATCCAAATTGATGTCGAACCAGAAACGATCATCGATGGTCTGGATGAATGTAGGAGCTCTTCCCGGTACATTTGGATACAATGCACGATTTTCTGACAATTTGTTCAGTGAAACTGCAACTGGCTGTTCATTATCCAGATGAGTATCCCGACGTTTTACCCGAGCTCAAGATTGAAGCCATCGTGGGCGACTTGGAAGACGGAGAGGAAAGGAAGCTTTTGGGCGATCTTCAAAAGACGGTACGGTGGATCATCATCTCAGAGATTGTCAACTGATCTCGCATATTTCAGGGCGAGGAAAATCTTGGCATGGCTATGACATTTACACTGGTTTCTTATCTCAGGGAGCAACTAATAGAACTTGTCCAACAAAGAGCAGAAAGGAAGAGGAAAGAAGAAGCCGAAAAAGAAAGACGTGCTCTAGAGGTGACGATGCTTCCTTAGTATTTTATTACACTTTCTTTGACAAGGTTATCAGGAGGAGGAAGCACGAACTCGCGGGACACCTGTTACTCCAGAGTCATTCCGCGCTTGGAAGATCAAATTTGACGCCGAAATGGCAACCATTCGTAAACGAGAGGAAGATGAGAAGTTGAAGGCTATGACACCAAAAGAACGTGAAGAATATAAGAGAATCGCAACTCGGGTCTCAGGTTTGTGGTTCATGCTCCTGCACATCGGTGTCATCATTTGATGCAAATACTTAATAGGTCGTCAACTGTTTGAGCGTCACCATAACCTCGAAGATGAGGCTGAGGAGGAGGAAGGTGGTGTATCTGTTGACTTCAGTCAATACGACCGCACAGATAGGCATGAGGAAGAAGAAGAGGAGCATGTTACATTCAGTGATAGTGATTAACTTCTAAACGCCATCTAAAAAACCACAAATGTAGTACGAATACAAAACGAATGTACAACCGACTAGAGACCCTGTAGACCCAGTCCCTCGCCGTCCGTGCCCTGGATGATCCCACCCCCGTCGAGCTCGTAGCAACCCAGGTGCGCCCATGTCTCTCCAGCTTCCTTCAAAAAGCCGTCTACTTCTATGATCTCACGCCCCTGATTCTCTGCGACCAAGACCTCCACGGAAGCCTTCAGCCACTCGAGCACAGGCTTCCTAACCCAGCGTCGAAGCACACCCTTTTCGTCGTACTCGAACCAACCTAAGTGACCACCTTGTGCAGTCAAAGCCATGGCACAATACCCATTGCCTTGGGCATCCATGGGCACCGCCTGAACGATTGGGTCGTCGGCAGCGTTAATGGCTAGGAGTGGGACACCAACACCCCTAACGCGCTCGTGAGTAGACGCCCAAGTGTAATAGTCTTCTGCCGACGCGAATGGGAATGGACCATGGGGAGCATGAGGACCACCCAAGTACCGGGTCCAAGTGTTGTCAAATTTCACCAGTGTAGGGTTCTTCAGCGCCAAGGTTTCCACGACCTGACGGGAGCAATCATGCTCGGAAAATTTGCTTAAAGTTTCGATGTTAGCCTTGACAAGGTTGCACAGGTTGTTACCCATGGCCTTTGAGTAGGTCTCTCGGTAGAAGAAGTGTTGGTTGAGCCTAGACTTTAATTAGACAAGGTGATATGCCTATTTGGAGAAAGTCATCCTTACGCAACGTTGTTCGCATTCAAGTCCCATGGCTGGCAATTGTCGTATGAAAACCCCCATCGAACCGACAGAAAGAAGCGCAAAGTAACTTACACATCCAACGGCGCATGCAGTGCGTAGTCGACTCCGGGTGCCCTCTTCTTCGAGGTATTTGACAAGAACATTAGCACCCAAGGAAAAACCAAGGCCAAGCAGTGGTGCCTTGGGGAAACGGTGTGCGATGTAGATAAGAGCTTGTCGTAGGTCGTCCGACTGGCCAGCAGAGTAAAGTTGTCCGCTCGTTACGGGCACGCCAGCACCTATGCACCCATTAGTTGACAAGACAGATTCGCGGTCTGGAGAAGCGTGAAACTCACATCCTCGGAAATTCACAACGACACCTCGGTAACCCAAACCACCCTCTGAAACGGGGGCGCAGGCTGGAGCCAAGATGGATCGCACGTATGATTCATATGAACCTGATCCGCGTGTTATTGTCATGTTTTAACGTTCCTGAGTGAAAGAAATATTAACCTCCAGTTAACCCGTGCAATACGACCACAATAGGCGTGTCTTCCGGTAGATCCTGCGAGTGCATCAAGGGTGGTGTGAAATCCAGACCGCTTCGCGGGAAGTGAGTAATCAGCATTAATGCATTATGGTCTAGCAAACATACACAGTCCCTCTGTCCGTCAGGCGAATTAATTTCCTGAACAAAAGATTCAGTTAGGATATGTACGAGTAAGGAAATGGAAACACTATACCTCTCATAGACTACTTTGTCTATTTGGGAGAAATCCCCGAACACACACCATATTGTCTGTAAATGACCACTACATGGGTGTCACCAAGGTCTTGTTTAATTTATAAGTTAAGACATGAAGCATACTTATGCAGCCAATATGGTGATTTTTGTACTGAGAAGAGGGATTTGCAATTGGTCTCGACAAAATCTCGTATGGACGTTCGGCCCACATGTTTGATATCATCCTCGCCCTCTGACTCTTTCGTTTTGCGTACAGGGAAATAAACAGGTGAGTCTGGATAGTGGATTTCAGGAGGCCCCGGGAAACTCAGAATTGATCCCATTGTGTTCTAGTAGTTGTGTATTGAGAGAGCTGGCCTCAGACGAGGGTGCGAGTGCGGGTCGGTAAAGGGCAGTAGTGGGTAGCGTGCCGATCATGGAGAATGGACACTTATAACAGGTCCGGTATAGCAACCTGCCGATGCCGAGGCTGTGAGACAACATCACCGGTCCTGCATTGACATCGCAGACCACATTAGAGTAGCAGCTCTGCCGATTACGACAGTCTTGGGCGATAACTGAAACAGATGTCATGTATCCCAGCCAACAACTTCATGCTTCAGGTTCAAAAAAGGGAGTGGCTACTTGTATATCACCCTGAGCAGTGCCACAATGGCACTTACTACTTGGCATCGTTTATGGCTGCCTGACTACATTTTGCATCAAGTACATGAGTACGTGAATGCATGATATTAATGCTGCGGAGATAATGCTTCTGCATAACGACACGCTGATTCGACATCGAAAGCATCTGATATCTTTTTCCCTTAAATATTTAAACAATAAATGTGCTGGAGCCATCCCAGAATCCGCCGGTTCTGGCAGCCAGTAGTAGTCGCCTTTGCAATGGCCTATCCGATAGCAACTCGCGCCAACTACCAGCTAATATGCACCGATAGCACGTCTAGGTATTGTCAATCACTTATACAAAATCCCATTATATCTACGATAGTATAATTATGGAAGGTATTAAAACTGGCCATTAATTAGGCTGCCAATACTCGATGCCTCAGAGTGCATATCACTTAGGAAAATGAAGACTCGCTGCTGGATAAGCCATCGGATTCGGTCTAATCGGCGAGATGCCCGCATTTTCCGTCGCCGTGATGTGGAATCAAGGTGGGCAATGACGGAGCTGAAGATCGAGAGGGTCCGAGGCGTCTTGTAAACAGTAGGAGCTTAGAGGGTCTGCGATTCCATGAGGGTGCTCAAGCAAGGGTTATAATGATGCTAATACATGTGACGAGTCCTGTAACTGCATCAGCAAAATAGGTCAAGTGTGTTGGACCTGTTTCGAGTGGATGCACTAAACAGCTTGGGTGTAATAGACAGGACAAGATATCGGGCCGAGATTGGATACACATCCCAACTCCGGTTTCAAATAACACGTGGTAATATAAGTTACAAGCTCGTCACGGGTCACCATCACGCTTTCGCCATACCAGTTACGCTGGTACGTTGGAATCCCTGGACAGGCTCTGAACAAATTGGACAAATTGAACGCTGCAAGGTCCTGCCAACATTACACCACATTTAAAGAATCTGCTGCTTACTGGGGCCGTACTCATCTAACCTGGATTGACAGACTTGTTTAGTAGCTCTTTCCACCAACCAAATAACTGCTGCCTTCCAATGACTAGCTACAAAACTATTCGCTGCCGTTTTTTCGACGATGACGGTAATCCCAAAAAGCCATATTGCAGTAAGGGGAGGAGCTGTGGGTGCGCAATGGTTTTTTTTTCTTTACAGAAAATCGAAATAGTGCTATGACGTTCATCTTGGAATTGACATCATCGATATAGTTTCCTTCATCCAAACGAACCCAAGTGGAAGGCAGGCTTGAGAAATCCTGTCAAACTCGATAAGGACGGTTTTGTGATTGAACCCAGGCGTTATCCTCGCAGCTCGGATGATTTCTCACAGAATCGATCTACGCCCTTCTCACAATTAGATTTCTATAAGCGTGAAAGCGACGGCGGGCCCGGTAGATCCCATGAGCATACACCCGGTCGTCGCCATGAACATGAATCACACTCTCGTTCACGGTTTGATGCTCCGCTTAGCAAGCATAGTGACTCCATGAATGATTCCCATTCATCTCGAAGGGAGTCTTTAGATATTCGCGGTGCAGCATCTCAGGTTAGTGGCATACCACACAAAAGAAAACATATTTCAAAACCCCTCTACAGTCTACGAGTCATGAACACCCAAGGAAGCCATTCCATCATCACCATCCAATTTCTGCCACTGCTGCGCTATCAAAGTCTGCTTCTGATCCCTCAATAGGATCTCCTTCGTCCCTTAGAGCGCCAGAGGCAACAAAGTCCTTAGCTGCTCGTTTGTCCTTGAATGAAATACCTTCAAGCCCACCAAAGTCTACAACACCTAACAATCTCCCTATTGCTTTCCAACCTCAGCAGCCTCAGCCCCAGACCCAACCTCAGTCTCAGTCTCAACCACAGCCTCAACCTCAGCCCCAGTCCCAACCCCAACTCCAGCCCTCGACTCCAGCTCGGGACCAGATCCCCGTGCCACCGCATGCGCCGTCGCCTGCCGCTACTATTGGGCCTCGGCCGGAATCTCCCGCAGTTTTGCCTAGTGCAGTACTCAATGCAATTACAAACGCACAATTTACCATGGCTCCAATTTCTAACATTGCGTCGAATTCATTCCCAATGCCTTCTCTGAAGAAGAACGATACTGAAAAATTGACGCCACTGTTCCGTCGTATGGCTAGGTCCCGAAAGTCACGAACATTCTACGATTCCTATGCTGACTCCTCAATGATAGACTTTCAAACGACTTGGCTGAGGACATGCGGCTATTCCAGGAAGAAGAAAAGAAAATGGAAAAATATAATGCACTTTCTTCAACCCTATCGAAGATATCCACGGCTGGCACCGCTCCTGTGGCAAACACACTCTCGGATATAATTGCGAAGCACTCCGAGTTCAAGGAACGCATCGATAAGGACTTGAAAGCACTGGGTCTTGTTTCTGAAGAAGTTTTTGAAGTATTTGCCTGTGCAGTAGATGATGCTTTACAAAACTCTCTTCAGCGAACAATAGATCAGATTAAGGCCGAAGAGGAAGCTTCATTGAAAGCTATTGCAGATGCGAAGGCAGCTAGTCTTGCTTCATTATTCTCTACGTTTTCGACCCTCAGTAACTCTGCGGGGACTCTAGCCGCGGAGAGACCTCTATACAGTATAAATCAACCGAACGGTTACCTTCCTTATAACACCATTCCGGATCCTCTTTCTGGCGTCGGAGCATTAAGGCATAGTTGGTACAACAGTTTTGGACCTCCTCCAAGGTCTCATGAAATGGAACGCTTATACGATCTGTGGAAGGATCAAATAAGTCCTAACAATCTAGTTAGCTCTAGGATAGATCCGTCGGTGTCTGCGCCTGGTCAAGAACCATCGGCAGAGTATCTCCGCAAGAGACGTAGATCCCTTTCACCTCAGGATAGGAGTGATTTGGACGAACCGCGCAGTAAACAAATGAGAGGCTCCGGGCAGTCACCAGAGGATCAGAATATGATGGATGTCATTGGTAATATACAGGCCCAAATGGCTCAGCAGGCTCAGCAGTTACAAGAGCTCTTCAAAGAGAATACCCAGGTTAGCCGAAAATCAAGCAGGAATATTCCCACATACCGTCGCTGATGGAAACAATAATCGATCTCAGTTAAAGTATCCCGGGCGTAACCACACACTCTCGAGCTCAACTGGATCTAGCAAAGGTTTCTCAGTAGGCAATTCGGCACAAGACGCGCACTCGCTGTCATACCAGACACCGATTCGTCATGAAGACAAGGCCCTCGATTTGTCTTCTAACCAACACACCAGCGACGGAGGAGAGAAATAAATACTACGATTGATTCGTAGGTTACGCGCTTCGACGGCATTGAATGTATCTGGCTGCCGTAGGGGGATGGGTCGTTTGTTAGGTTCAGGCCAACAGTGGAATGGTGGGAGCGTAGTCTGTATACCATCATACACCATGCCCTGTCGTCTTGTTGTTCATGGCTTGCAATGTCGTCGTGTTTTAAAAAATACCGGAAATTTAACTCTTGTCCTTGCTATGCATATTGTTTGTGGTGACTGAGGACTATGAGCCTGAGTGCGTCTGAGGAGCCACGTGAACTTGAGTTGAACGCGTAGAATGAGACGGTGTAATCCATTGCCATCATCATCGACGACGAGCTCTCAAACAATCTTGCTCCCTCGCGGCACTCTGTACTTCTTGCCTCATTTGCTCACAAAACTTCATTGGCTTGAGTTCAAACAAATCTGCTAACGACACTTCTATGAACGTTGACTCGGATGGGCTCTTGTCACTGGACCATTTCCCCTTGCCACCTTCAGATACCCCGATGGAACCTATCGTGGCGAAGTTGCTAGCCTCTGAATCAAATCCACTATCTCAGGACGACTCTTCTGCCGAACAGCAAAACCCTCCCGATGCTGAACCTCCCATACTGGAAGGCGCTCCAAACGATGAGCATCAGTCTTTGGGGACTTCACCAGTAGTGGACGTTGAGGAACATGACATAGCAGCGGTGGAAGATGCATTGGCCTCGAGATCCCGCTCGGCCACCCCTGATAATGACACAGGCTTAGGAGACGGTTTGTTCATTTTATGAATGTCAGTTCTCTCTCGCTCAGTATCTGATCTACAACAGAGCCATCTTTTGCGTTGGCAGAGAGGGTATTATCCGCATGTGGAAATCCGTCCCCTCCTCCTCAAACGGCTGAACTTCCAGACGAGGCGGGGTCTGCGTCTGAGGATGTCGCACATGGAGGCGCACCGTTGGAACGCTCAGACTCGAGGCAGTCTTCGCCCGTGCCAGTTACGAATGACTCGGAGGCGCTTGATGATAATGCACCTCCTAAAGGGCCGTCGGCGCCCAGTCGAAGTACCTTTGACTTTGTCTTTTCCGCCAATGCCCCAGTCCCTGTTGACCATGACATGGATGTTGCTCCCGCTGGTCCTTCCAGATCGTCACGCGAACACACACCAGAACCGTTACTCTCGGACTCTTCTGCTGTCCTTGAGCCGTCGTCGTCGGGGCGTAGGAGGAGTGCTCGTCTCGGTATGAAACGCGAGAAGATTGAGCTCGAGGCGCTTGCTTTGCGGCTGGAATCTCCAGATACGAGTATCAAGTCAAGAGCACCTCCACAACCAGCAGGGGAGTTATTCCAACAAGCAAGTCCCTCAAAATCTCGTACATCACCCAGAAAGCACGCCAAATCCCCTCTTTCCATTCTTGATGCGCCGAACGACGTAGACCATACACCGGATGTGGCCATGGCCTCTCCACCTCAATCGCCAAGTAAATCCCGATCTCCTATCAAAGGTAAAGGAAAGTCTCGTGCATCAGCTGCATGGCACCCCGAAGAGACTGGCATGACATTCATGTCAGTATTTAAACTGGATGGTAGTATTCGTTCGGACGTGTTTTACGGTAATGGGTATACTTCTGAGCCAGATTCAGTACAACCCGCGCTATCCTCTCAAGATGTGTCATCCCTGCCATCACAGGATTCGGCTCAACCAAAGCCTCAACTGGATGGGAAGACCGATTCGGATCAAGCCAAGGAAGAGGAGATTTTGGAGGCGTTGGATTCTGTTCATGTTACACCGCCAAGAGAGCGAGCCGCGAAGAGAAGAACAAGTATAGACAAGGCCTTACTAGCGGCTAACGTACAACGGCCTCCTCTGCCGAAAACGCCCTCCAAGTCTGATTCACCTGAAAAAGCGTCATTGGGGCGGGGGGATCTACAACGTACTCCTGCTCGCCGCGTGACCATGGAGGAAGCTGTAGCGGATGGGAGTATATCTCCTGCTAAGGCTGTCTCCATGGCCTCTAGACCGTTTGGTGCAAATATTGTGAGACCACCTGTGTTCATACGCCCAGCCCTAGACGATCCGCAACGTAGTCCTGCCGGTAAAGGCTTGCTTGCGCAAAAGCATCAGCCTCAACCTCAAGAATCGGAGAAAAAGGAACGCATGACTGTCCAACGTCCGCCCCCTTCGAGATCAAGTAGGATACCAAACACAACAATTATCAAACCTCCTTTAAAATCAACCGTGATAAAGAATAGAGGACTTCTTCGCCCACCTCCATCGTCATCTGCATCATCCGCGAGACCACAAAACCAGACAGCATTACCGTTTCCTCTCAGTCCCACGAAACCTTCTGCCACGAAACCTGTCGGCTCAGGCGCCCCGTCCTCTTCTTCCTCCAGAGTTGCAGCGCCAAGAAGCACAACAGCATCATCGTCTAGGGCAACTCGCCCGAAGGCTGTTTCGGCAGCTCAGACGGGTTTGGCGAGGTCGACGCTCAAAGAGCCTACCTCGGCTACTAGTAAGATACCAAGAATTGGGGCCAAGCCGTATACTCGAACTTCCGGTACCGTTAAACCCTCGAGACTTGTAAGGTCAGATTCGAGCGTTGTCGTCAAAAAGATTGCAAATCTGGCATTGGTGCGTTACTTCAGATGGTTTGGTATTACAAGAGTGTTTAGCTGCTATGAACTCCTAGACACCCAAAGATTCTTCTCACAACGAAGAGCCAGCTAAAGATACTGCTACATCTAAAGAGCCAGTTGCTTCACAAAAGACATCTCCAGAGCCACCTAAACTCAAGACCGAGCCCGAAAAACAGGATTTGCAGCCTGTTGATCCTGTCATTCAATCTGAGGACTCAGTTACGAGCCAGGTTGCGCCTATGTCTTCGCCGCCACCGAGTGAGCGTATGGCCATCAGCCCCGAGATTCGGAATGCGCCCATGCCCTCACCGGGACCAAGTGAACAAATGGTGATCAGCCCCGTTGTGGATCAATCTTCCCTGCCAAGCCTGGGAGCACCTCTGGCTTCGGAAGCTGCTGAAGCAAAGGCTTTGACGAGTGCGGATCATCAGGAGACGACGGAGCATACCGATCAACGCTCATCCAAGCGAAGCCACAAAGACGACGAGAGGGAGCTGGGACTTAGCCCATCGAAACGCATGCGCCGAAATACCAGCCCCGAACCGTTCTCCTCTTCATCCTCGCCGCCGCCTGACCCTGCTTCTGCATGCCATACAGGCGAGGTTGCATCTGAGATCCCAGCCCTTGCCTCTTCTACTGACGTGGATAGTCAAGATGAATTCGAAGGACGACGCATAACACGAACACGAGCATCATCCGCCCGTGCAGGCCAAACTGCACCGAGGCCTGCTGCTCCCTCCAGGCGGAGAGCGCGAGCACCTGCAGTGCCAGATCCATTATTTGCCGGACTCGATCCCGTCGCTCTGAAAGCTCTCACGAATACGAATACGACACGGAACCAGTACTATCTGTCTGCCCAAATCGAGGTGTTGCTCGTCCGCAAGGAGGGCCGTAGGCCGGATAGCCCCACTGTGAAAGTGAAGACGATGATGCAGAAGGAGAAAGAAGACCGGACGCGGGAGCGGTCAGAGCGCGCGGCGAGGCGGGCGAGAAGAAGCGATGGATTCGACAGTGATGCCGGCGATGCTGAGGAGTCTGGACCGCAGCAATCGCCTTTGCGGCACCGACTCGGTGCGGGCGACGAGGAGGAGTATATGAGCCCGCTGCGGGGGCGAGACTCGGAAAAGGCGCCGAAGAAACATGTCAAGTGGAATTATGGATTGTTCTCTGTCGCCCATTTGGATGAGATTGTGCCTCAACCTAACAAGCCAGCTCTGGTTGATAAGTCGGCTCTCAAGGGCATTCTTTCCGAGACAATCAAGGTATGGAGGGTTTTTTTTTTGACTAGCTGAGTTGAGCTGTATGCTAAGTCAACAATCTTTCAGACAACGGAGCTCGACCGTATGGGGAATCATCCATTGGCTGAAATTCCTCTGAATGATCTCCCCCGAGAACGAGTTGTTGTACAGCACTTCCTTTATGAGGACGATCAACAAGCATTACCACCGCCTCCGCCACCAGAACCAATCCCTCCCAAAGTGACAAGATCCAAAGGCAAAAAAGCCAAGTCATAGCAGGCTAACTTGGATTATTACGCATTGCCATCATGGCTTTTTTTTTTTTTTTTTTTTACTCCTATCTAGCGCATGTATTTAACGCATCTATTTCCATTAGCTTGATTTGACCGTTTCTCACTCTACTCTACATAATGTCAATAGCTTGGGTCTACCATGATTAGTTGGGGGATTGTCTGTACGAAATGCCAGCGCTGGCCTGGTTGACGGGCAAAACGTAGAGCTCGGCGATGTTGACGTGCGGTGGGCGAGCAGCGGTCCAGACGATTTCTTCGGCAATGTCTTCTGCGGTCACTTTTTGATGGGAAAAAAAAGACCATTAGAAAATGTTGCTTGCATAGACAGTATGCTGTAGGGTTTGTAGAACTTACAAGGATGCAGGCCTTGGTAGACCTTGGAAGCGGCCGACGTATCTCCGCGATAGCGGATTATCGAGAACTCGGTCTCCACCATACCAGGTTGGACCTCCGTCACCCGAATGGACGTGTCGACCAGCTCTCGCATAAGAGAGCCAGTGAATGCATTGACGGCGTGCTTGGTGGCGGTGTAGATGGCACCACCAGCGTAGGGCTCACGGCCGGCGACCGATCCCACGTTGATAACGTGACCGGCGTTCTTAGCCTTGAAATCTAGATATTGCGTTGTGAGATGATCTTGTTCTCAGTTCTCGGGCATTTGGCTCTTTACCTTTGACCAACAACTGGGTCATGGCGATCAGACCAAAAACGTTTGTGGCGAACATGTTCTCGATGTTCTGGGGGTCAATCGTGCCCACGCGATCAACGCCGACGACGAATCCGGCATTGTTGACTGCAAGTATATAATTAAAGGCGTATATATTCATCGTAATACCATATACCCACCGAGAATGTCGACTTCACGCAGCGACTTGGGAACCCTATCCCAGAGCGACTCGACTTGAGATCTATCCGATACGTCCAACTGGACCGAGGCGAAGTTTCCGCCTTGCTGTACTCCCGATTCCTTGTATGCTTGGACACAAGCCTCTTCGACCTTTTTCAGCGCATCAATGCGGCGAGCGCACAAGATCACATTTGCGCCGCCCTGTATGGCAAAATACAGTTATATGTGCGATCTGTTTGATCATTTACTGGGGGAGGATGAACCTTGGCGAATAGGACGGCAGTGGCCTGATGTTTATCACTTTGGTTAATATAGGGATATCCAAATGGAGATGGAGATGAATATAAAGGAAGGGGAGCTCTGACTGACCGCTCCAATACCGGATGATGCTCCGGTTACGATGACGGTTTTCCCTAGAAGGCGAGATGCGTTGAAGACAGACATGATGTTGAGGTGCTGAAGCTGAAGACTCTGAAGTAATTACTGATAGTCCGATCGAGTGTGACGGCAGGTGTCACGCCGATCATGCAGTCCTACATTTGTGCATGTGATCATGATGCATACCATCAAAGTTCGAACGATAACTGGGTTATAATGTATCGCCAACATCTTGACAACTCTAGGCACAGTACAGATCTAGTATATATCTGCTACTACTATTAGTACCTCTTCCTTTTGCAATGGATGAAAGATGGGAGCAGCTCATGTCATGGCTGAAACAACGTGGCATGAAGACAGAGGTTTTAGTTGAAAGAAGAGAAAGAAAAGGTTGTCTAATTTTTTATAGGTCACGAATCAAATGCCGATATTTACTTGCAAATTCTTTCCAGGCGCTGGTCATGGCTTGTTTACCATTAAACCGATCACTGTTAGTCCCTAGACATCGTGTTCGAGCTATTCCGAGGTCAAGAACTATGCCTGTCAGCCTGCAACCGTGTTATTTAGCATTCCTGCCTCGGCCCTCTTGAATATCAAGACGCTGGCACCGATTTACAAAAAAGATACAGGACAACCGTTGACGCTATCTGCGCATCAAATGATATCTATGCACATCTATCTTAGGACACACCTTGGACAAAATCAAGCCGAAAACTTCGATCCTTATATATCGATTTTGCCTCGGGATTTCTCCAGCCATCCGCTGGCGTGGCTGGAGAAAAGCAAGATTGGAATGGCGTCAACCGTTGAGGATAAATTATTGGAACAGCTCCCTCCAAATGTCTCTGCAAGCCTTGATGTTCTTCACAGCAGGTTCCATGATGACAAGTCAGCGGTATTTTCTTTTCTGGTGAGAATATCATCGACATTTTTATGACCTTTGCTCAGCTTTGACTTCCATCAGGATAAACATCCGCATCTTGACATATCACATGTCCAGTCTACTGAGGCGAGATCTCTGGAATATCTCTGTGCCTGGCTTAACGGTAAATAGCTTGCCATCAAGTGCTTATGGGTGCCCTAAAACCTTGCCGGATCACAGTCAACACTCGCTGCGTCTATCATCAAATATGTCCTTCTCAATCACACCCGGACAACATCACACTCTGCCCTGTTATGGACTTTGCTAATCATAGTCCCAGTCATCCACGAATGACACTCTCATCTGCCATGTCTAAAGCACCCCGTCCAACGGCACCCGCCATCCGTAGCAATGGAAGCATGACCTTTGTTTGCAACGCAGAAAGCCTGGAATCCGATCAAGAGACATTCATTACATATGGCCAACATTCTCAGAGAAAGCTGTTCGTAGAGTACGGGTTCGTGAATAACGAGACCAATGTACTTTCCGGAAGTGAAGCTGAGGGTGAGGTGGATCTGCAAGATCTCATAGAGCCTCTGTTTCTCGAAGCTGGTGAGAGCGGCCTCTTTCAAAAGAACTTGCTTTCGGCAAACGGATATTGGGGGTAAGTTGGTCGCGAGGGGGTATTTCATCATAGTCCAGTGATCTAATAATATGATCGCAGTGATTGGACTATCCATGGATCTCTCGCCGGGGGATACCCATCGTTCAGGACTATTGCTGCCTTACGTGCGCTTTATGTGTCTCCAGTGTCCTCGACGAGCGTTGACGCTTGGCTCGACGTCATTCGTGGATCGCGCGATATAATCGATCAGCACAATGAGGAGTCTTGGAGAAGAACACTCCTTGGAGTATGTCAACAAGCACATCAGCGAGCGCAAGGTGCCATCACACTCTTGCAACAGAAAAGTGGTGAAAGGGGTAATATTATTGGCTTGCCTGAGTGGGCACCATGGGCTTATAATAATCTGTTTGTATTGTGGAAAGAGCAAGAGATGGTCACCAAGGCTGTCATAGAAAGCCTGGGGAGTGGAGACGAATTCTGAAATGGCTCATTACTTGATTAGTGCCGCAATTTTGATATGCGTACTAGAACCACAGCACGGACAGTGCCAACTGCCGAATAAGATGCTTCTATGATATAAGATATATCAGTAAGAATGCGCTCAAGAGGCATGGATGTGTGTAGGATATACATATATGCTGCTGTTATCGGTGTGAGACCCTAATCATCAGCACAGGACAGACACACAGCCCCGAGGGGGGAGTGCATGCATCAGCCAGTGTGCCAGCTACAGCAGCCAACACAGCCGACGGAACACCCGCACTCGACAACAAACCGCTCAGTCGCTCACTGCCTCCGTCCGCTGACGAACCGGGCATTCCACAACAGCGCTCCTTATATATTTATAAGCAAGCATCACCAGACAGAATCTCACTTCATCGGCCATTCTCCTGTGCCGACAGTCAGGCTTCACCCTACCAGCCAACACTGTAAAGTCCTACTAGACCCCTTGGCTTTCTCAGTTTTCTTGCCTTACCGCTCTCATGGCTGTCGAACCACTTCTCGGTACCCGAGCCCAGAAGGGCTTCATTGCGACTGGTGCGTTTCACGGTCGCTTTATGACAACAGCTTTTCAAGACACTAAATCGATCACTCTGCTGTGCAATTTCTAGTTATGCTCCGTCAGTACTTCTCGAAGGAATCCCGTTACCAAGACGTCTAACTATCCGCACAGAGGCGATCATCGTTTTAGTCATGGTCGTCATTGCATTCGCTATGATTGAACATACCCTCATTGAGAATGGCATATCAAGTCACCAGCGGTACAAGGTGTGTTACCACCAATATTCTACAGCCTTATCCTTGACGCTCCTCGTAGACAATATCATGTTACCTCGCGTTATTCGGTTTGGCAGAGTGCGCCCCATTTCTCTGCGTAACCCGGATCACTCATCATCCTTACTGATCGGCTGCAGAATATT
Source organism: Agroathelia rolfsii (assembly GCA_018343915.1). Taxonomy (NCBI): domain Eukaryota; kingdom Fungi; phylum Basidiomycota; class Agaricomycetes; order Amylocorticiales; family Amylocorticiaceae; genus Agroathelia; species Agroathelia rolfsii. The sequence goes on along the minus strand of JABRWF010000007.1, from coordinate 1,438,697 downwards.
CGAAGCCGTCATGGCTTTTGACGCCTTGAGAATGCGCAACGTCATCCAACTAGTTGGAATCATACGTATGTCACGGCCTGAGTTTTATCAATAATTCAATCAGTCTAATATCAAAAAAAGTATTTCATACCGCCATCATAGTCTTTGCCGCCCTCCAAGTTCATGAGACACATACAGCCCTCGCCCAAGATACGGCGGAATCATGTCGTACGGCATTCGACTATATTGTCTGTATTTATGATACTTCCTGTTTTTCGTAGAAGAGACGTTGACAATACTTCATGTTACAGAATTGCGGCGGACCAGGATCTCTGTTCAACAAGATCGAACCATTCCTGATCGTAGTGCCCTGCGTTATTGCCGTGTCTTTATTTGGTGTAGTATTCTGGGTCAGGGAGCTGTATCATGAGTTTGGGTAATGATTCATATTCATCTATGTTTTTGTTTTTATTTTTTTGGATCATCATACATTTAACTGACATGTGTACATCATTCAGATGGGCCATCTTCCATATCGTGGGTGCCAACCCGAAAATGAAATGTGCGTCATCTTGTTCAGTTACGTCAAAAGTTTATTTACACCCCTGACCTGTTGCATGTCGCCAGCCATGTACGAGTGGTACCAGATCATGATCTGTCTCCTCAAATTCGACTTCTTCGCCTTTGCTGGCGTCACAATTCAGGTTTGGAATATCTTATTCCTTCTTTGCCAAATCCCAGCCTCAACCCTTTCAACAGCTCCTCATTTTGGTGCTCAGTGAAGACACAGCAGAGTTTGGAATCACCATTGCTGCAGTCCCAGTAGTATTAGGCCTACTAATACTCTGCGGCGTTGCCGTTCAACGTGAGATCAAATGGTATGCGCTCATTTTATCGACACTATGCACGCTGCTCATCGAGTACAGGATCATGACAATATCATTGGCAATGATGGTCGCTGCTATGGGTTACTGTGAGTCCAATAATATTCCAGTTCTGCAAACCCTTAGCTAACAATTGCTTATCTAGTCCGTACGTATATCTCCCATTCTACGAAACATTACCCCTTGACAACCACTGCCTTGCAGTCTTCAAGCTCGTTCGCTTTTACGAACCCTGTAAGCCGTTTTTTTTTTGTAGTTTCCCACCGACCGTCTAACCCCTTTCGATAGCAACAAGCAGCCAATATTTGTCAACACGTGCTACGTTGACGACATTCAGTGAGATTCTTCTATCCTGCACATTGATATCATTATTCACCCCCGAGTGGTGGTATGAACATAGCCGTGGTCGCCTTCTTACTCCTACTGGCTACCTTTGCGGTAGGCCTCCGATGCTTCGCCGACTTCGACAAAGGATTAGAAGCATCCAAAATGCATGGTCAGTCTTACGCACCCATCAAAGCCGTCTTCCCCATGAATCTTATCAACGGTACTTTTCCTTTCTTTTATTTTCATTGGCAGATTTAAATCCGAGGGAAAAATACTCATATCCAAATGGCCTTCCTTCTCCAGGTCAGAAGCAAGAGCCACCGACGCCCGGCGTGCGGCAGTCTTCGTATTTCGGCGGCGGTCCAATTGGCCGCCAATTGTCGATCGAGTAAAGTGTTTTTCCCTCTGTATCTGTGTGCACTTGTGCGTACCGTTGGTCGTAGGTGGATGTGGATGATGACAATGCAGCTACCGCTGACGGTCAGCAAACTAAAAAAAAAAAAAAAAAAATCAATTTTCTTTCTCTTCTTTTTCTCTCCATGCCCATAACTTTTTGTTTCTTTTACCTTCCCTCCCTCCCCTTTTTTCGCTGAGGACTCGAGGAGTATATAACTTATGTGACCCTTTTTGCTGACCTGCGTGTCGCTGTACATCCCTCCCTCTGTTCTGCTCTCATCTGTTGTTTGTCTTTTCTTTCTTGTTTTTATCTAGCCCATCTTATACGAGATTGATTACACTATTAATGCTACGCCTCATCATGACTGTCCAATTCCAACACTGATGTCTTCTTTCTTATCATACTCTATTCTGTCGTCAGCGACTTGTTTAAAATTTTTATTTATTACATCAGAATAAACATGACACTCCACCTGGTGGATATTCAACTCTTTTGTCTAGGAGCAATGAATCAGATCCATCTGGAAAGCAACTACCACCAGTAGTGTTACTAGTAGTGCAGCGCTTGAGGCGCATCCACGTAGCAAGTTGACGCGTGACGTAACGCGTACATCACGTTACATGCTAATTTAATGGCTCTGTTTGATACCCAGCGCGTATCTGCTGTGTCTGCCTCGTCGCGCTACAACGCTATCATCTCTCTCTCTCTCACTTGCTTGCACTATGGACGACAACGACCCCATCAAACAGTTCTTCCCTGACCAGGAAGAAGTCGACCTCTATGCCGTACTCTCGCTCAGCTCATCTGCAACGCCTGAGGAAATCAAGAAAGCCTACAGGCGCCTTGCCCTATTGTACCATCCAGACAAACACAGCTCCGCAGACGAAGAGGCCAAGGCTGCCGCATCCTTGAAGTTCCAACAGATTGGATTCGCGTATGCTGTCCTGAGTGATGAGAAACGCAGGGGGCGATACGATCGTACAGGCAAGACAGACGACGGCGCGGATGGGCTCGACCCTGGCGAGGGCGGCTGGGAGACGTACTTTGCGGATTTGTTTGACAGTGTGACAAGGCAGAAACTGGATGAGATGAAGGCGGGGTATCAAGGTCAGTAGGTTTCATTCAGGAACCTAAGTTACGAACACTGGGTTCGTGTAGTACAGTATGGATAACTCATGTTACTCTGTGGTATAGGATCTCAAGAGGAGCTTGATGACTTGAAGTTTGCCTACGAAGAGTCAAAAGGAGACATTGGCGACATCATGATGCAGATACCGCACTCTACATATGAGGACGAGGCTCGCTTCATCACCATTCTCTCCGACCTCATCAAGAACAAGGAACTAAAAGCCTTGCCTGCGTGGAAGAATAGTGTCCACGACGAGAAAGCCAGGCTTGTCCGTCGCAAGCAAGGAGAAAAGGAGGCCGCAGAAGCGGAAGAGATGGCCAAGGAACTCGGCGTTTGGGATGAATTCTACGGAAGTGGGAAGACGGGCGAGCGTAAAGGCAAGAGCAAGGGAAAGAGCAAGGCTGATGATAATCAGGACGAGGAGGATTATTCGGCACTACAAGCACTCATACTAAAGAAGAGGAAAAATACTGAATCATTCTTTGACAATTTGGCGGCTAAGTATGCGGAGGCGCCAAAATCGTCGAAGAAGTCCAAGCGCAAGAAAGGACAGGACGAAGACGAGGAGGAGTCGCATACAACGAAGAAATCCAAGAAAGTAACGCCCCCGGATATCGACGACGCGGAATTTGATAAATTGCAGAAGAAACTTTTTGGCAAAAAGGAAGAAAGTGCAAATGACTCGCCAAAGAAGAAGGGCAGGTCGCGCAAGAACAACTCATAGCATATCCCGGTTAGCGTACTTTCTGTATTCTTATTTTAATAATGTATAATATAACTGTTTTTGGGTCCTGTCTCGGTTTAACGATCACTGACTGCCTTCTGATCATCCTAGCAAGGGAATTTCACTCTACTATTTAAAGATATAGTATAAGGAAACATGCAGGGTATTCGTTTCTCCAAACAGATCATTTATAAACAGCATAACACGTATCCAAGTTTTCCGAAACAGTAACAATCCGCATTTACAGGTACCTGATAGCATCAATTCCCAGCGACCGGCGAGCCTGAATAATAGCTACCAGCTCCTTGATGCTTTCTTCCAGGATGACCACATTGTCGAGCAATCTTGACAAGGTCACCACACCTCCAACCTCTTCTTCATGTTCCTGCACGCTCTGCTCCGCAGATTCGCTCGTCTCGCTGCCCCAGGTACCAGAGCCAAACACATCATCCTCTGCTGCTGGCAACGTTTTCGTGTGTGTCGGCACCCAAGGTCCTGTGGTTGGAACGGGTGGCACGAGAGGCTCAACTTTGATGGCACCTGTTTTGCGATAGTGCATGCTGAATGAACTAGCCACCGTCGTTTTGTCCCCCGATCTATCAGCGTTGGATGCTGCATCTGCCTCGGTTGTTGAAGCGGTAGATTTGTGCAAAGGTTTGCTTTTCTTGGGTGTGAGCATGGCCATGAACGAGGAGGCGGCCGAAAAGGGCTTAGGCCTCTGAGCCTGAGGAGGAGATGGGGGGCGTGGTGCCAAGGTTTCATTGTTGCTCTGTGCTCCACCCAGCGAATCAGAAGATATATCAAGGGGAAGTGTCAGAGCATCCGTGAGCCTTTCGTTAAATAGGAGGCCCTGTCGACGTTCGAGTAGATACTGGTCGAAATTCTCCACCATTTGTCGATATTGTTCCAGTTGAGAGACAAGGGCGTGGAAGATAGAATGAACTACGGGCCTGGAATGTTCACCGACACTAGAGGCTGGTAGAGAGCGTTCATCGTTGAAAAGAGTTTCTTCGATATCAAAATCGATGGACTTGTCGTCTCCTTCAGCGCCCATGTTGAATTGATTCTTTGATATATAATCATCGCCACCAAAGAATCGGTGGGAGTCATTGTTTGCAAACGTTAGCCACCCTGCCAATGATCGATCGGGACACTGTGCCAAAACAGATAGGACGCCCGTTAGAGTGAGATTCTGCTCAGGCGTATTTGCAAAGAATTTGCGAAGAGAGTCTAGCAGCGATGATATAATCGGGTCATTGACATTCAAGCGATGTTTCGCATGTGCGCGTATATGAGGATCCTCATCGATCTGATAGCACAGCTGGGATTGTATCGCAAAGAGGGAGTCCTGGAGGTAGTTCTCGTATCCAGTACTGAACGCGTCCTCAGCATGAGAGGGATCCACGCGAGAAATCAAGGCGAGATATAGTCCTACTTCGCGTTCATGTGTTGAATATGTGATCTCGGGTGCCTTGAATAAAGGTGTAATTGAAAATTCAAAGGCAGCGTCGTCCCTGTCAAATGCGTCTTCTTCTTCATTTTCTACCTCCTTCAGAGCCATTGAAAGATGTTCGAAGGTAATCGTTGGCTCGGGGAAAGTGGTCGCCTCAAAGTCTGGAATGACAAGGAACAATCTGCGATCTATACTGAGGCGACAATGCACCGTGAGTACACTCTGGAACAACGATAGTGCCGAATTTGACGTTGATGTGTCTCGCGAGCGCAAGTTCGAAACGAGCAGGTCCTTGAGAGTGAATCTACCACTAGACGTGAAATATTCCGATGGTTTACGAGAGTTGGGTGCCTCCATTTCTAATAGAGCCATTGCACTACTTTTTCTCCGCCGCAACTTCTTCTCTTTGTCACTAACTCCCGAGCTGCTTTGAGGCGGCATAGAGCCAAGGCCAAGAGTCGCGCGGTTACGTGACTGATGCGCTGGAGCCGTCGACCGAGAAATGTCATCGTTGTCCTCACTCATGAGGAAATCAATGAGCAAGCGGGATAACTGTTCATTACGAAGTGTACGGATCATGATTTCGATATACGACATCACGGCAACGGCGCTTCCATCGTGATCAGAACACTCCAGAATGGATGGATACAGGATGTTTTCAAGGAATATTCGACGCACAGCGTCGATTATGGACTGAACAATGGCATCTCCAAGACGAGGAGGGATGTCTACATTAGACTCGACATCTGCTAACTTGTCACGAAGATTTGGGCCCTTATTACGCTTGAGCACATCTTGAAGGAACTCCAATAACTTCAAGAAGTGATCAAGGCGACCACGAAAGTCCATGTTCGAAGAATCCTCTACCCCAAGCGCCCGGTTTCTGTCCTGCTCCACCAGCCGCATTTCTTCTTCATCCTCATCTATCTCGACAAGTTCTTTGCCGAGCACCATATTTGACGAGTTGTCCCCGGATTGAGCGACGGGTCGAATTTGGAGCTTAGAAGGTAAAAGCGAGTAAACAGCCCCAAGGCCTGCACCCAAAACGTCGGAGAAATCACCATCAATAATATATTCGGCTAGGGCAACAGCTGCCTCATTGACAGGGTCTGGAGGAGCCTGAGTCTGGGATAATCGTTCTTCGCTGGTTGGTCGACGCGCCGAATCCTCAGACGTCATTGCAACGTCCATAAGGAACAACAAGCCGGCACGTGCAAACTCTCCTATTTCGCCCTCACGATGCACGAAACGAAGAAGATAGTTGAATAGCAGAAACTCGTACTCCGTTTTGCGTGCCAGAGCAGTGGGGGCAGATGTTACTGTTGTCTGAGACGGCGTTGGAGATGGGTTCCGTGTCTTTTCTTCATCTTGATCTCTATCCTCGTTCTCTTCATCATCGTCCTCGTCCTCTTCGTCTACGGCAAACAGAGGTTCGGAGTGATACCAATGCTTGTCATGGAAGAAAATCATCAGTAACTCTCGATGAGTACGGATGCGACTGCACAAGATACATAGAAGATTGACAACTGAGATATAAATATTTCAGGAATTGTCGATACAAAAACTGGAGACACATACGATCAAGCTCATAGTCTGATGGCTGACTACGAGCAATGTTGCCAGCAGCTCCTCTGGCCCTAAGCTTATTATCCAATTGCTCTTGTACATCATCACCCACGCAATTGCGCAACAAGCGTAGTACTGCCTTATGAATGACAGAGTGAACAAGAAACTGCTCATCCAGGAGAACAACCATGTTCTGTACAGCTCTGAGAACTTCGGCTTGGATGCCAGAGGGCCGGTCGAGTTCGCTAAGTTTTACGAGAGTGCCCAGAACATCTTGGTCTACGTCAGAAATAATATTTGGCATGACGAAGCTTGAGCAGTGCAATACCATTCTTGAGTAGATATTCCAGACAAGCGCCTGTGCCGCTTTATAGTCTTGTTTAGTTGATTTCATAGGCTTGCGTCCAAGTATACACGAAGCTTACCCTTCTTCCGTGCGCGAAGATTCAAGGACAAGAGCATCGACCATTGATTGTAGATGAGCCGGAACATTCGTGGAGCTGATTCCTCTCAAGAGCTGCCTCTCATCAGGATGCATGAGGGTATCCTATGATCCCAAACATACAGATCAATTACTTGTCGATGGAGGAGTGATGATTGGTATGCACTCTTATTATCATCCATGACTGATGGAATTCCGAGGCAAGATCATGAGCCTGCTTCCGAGCTGGACGAGGTGTTGTTCTTAGAAACTTGGAGAAATAATCCATTGTGAATTTACGTTTGAGTCCAAGACGGACCCACCACGCCTGCTACAGAGTCTTTAAGTACAAGTTGTTAGCACGCCAGACGACCACGTACGAAAACAGAAGTGTCACTACTTGTGACGTCACAATGCACAATCACGTGCCAAAATCCTTCCTCCTTAGCTGGCCAATCAGGATCGAGTATGTTCAGTCTCCGCCATGGAATGGCATATAAGAACGATGTTGGCTATCGTTGCCCATTCCTCACATCTCTCGTCGACACCACCATCTGTGTAGCTCAAGGTTAAGTTTCATATTTCCCCTCTTTTTTTTAGATAGAGCCCAGTTCCGCTTTTGCTATCTTCTCCGTCTTCCTACTATTCCCGTAACGTCCATCACCTCCCTCTTCGCCATGCCATCTCTCCCCAGGTTGACTGCTACTGTTCTTATGGTCTTCGCCGGCCTTGGAGCAATTGCGTCGCCTGCTCCCCTTCCGTTTTCTCGCATGCCCTTGGCATATTCGTATGTCGAGCATGTTGCTCGCGAGGTGAAAGACACAACCACCAGCTTCCATGCCATCCACAAACCCAACCATACGGCTCCTCCATATGCGATTCACTCAGCCGCTGCCATCGAACATAGGGTCATGTCGAGGGACATCCTTACCGAGCTTGACCTGCTGAGCTCGTACGCCGGTCAGGCAAGCACACATGCCGGGAACATACGTACGTAACAATTTATTTGCTGACTATATGCGCATATATCCTCATCTATTCTTGATCAGAATCCCTTTCTTCTAAGGCGTCGAATAGCTCGGCGTATCAACAGCAAGTGTCCACCGAGTTTAGCTCCTATCAATCCAGCTTGCTGGATCTCCAGAACACCCTCCACGATCTGGGTGCCGACAAAGGTCTCCAGAACTATGACAAGTCGAATCAGCTAGAGACGCTCCTGAAAGACACGGTCAACGCCAACAAGGACGCGCTCATGTCTATGACGCAGATCTCGTACGAAGTACCGGGCCTTGGCAGTACCTTGGGTCCTTGTAAGTGTTGATCGTTGTGTTTCCTGATTGCGCATATATATACCGCTATTATTTACAGTGGTCTATGATGTCAAGTGCGTCGTAGAAGCACTTCTTGATTTCTCTGAAAACGCTTTCGACGGCATGCTGAACTCGCTGGTGCCCGAACTTCAGCCCCTGGTGGGCCAATGGGGTCAGGCTGGGTGCTCATTCGGCCTGCTTTCGCTGTGCTTGTGAGGTAACATAGGGAGGATGGACTATCAAATGCGCTGGCGCATAATCAACATAATACTGGATTCCCGTGAATAATCATGTACGGACATAGTATACGGACAGAAGCCCTTAATCGCGTATCACATTGCTATAATGTAATTTACTTTCTCTGCCTTTGCGGCATAATGAAGATTGTTGGTTTCGAACGGATAGCTACGCGCACCAAAGGTTCCAAATCAATTGTAAATTAAAGATTGCGGCAGATTATTGAATGAAGTTTTAGTAAACAATAGGAAATGCAAAAAAGTGTACAAGAAAGAACTAAGCAAGGGAGAAATCCAAGTAACTAGAATTGTCTATATGTGTACTACTGATGAGCCATGGGCGAGTGGTATCAATCAAATTTATGCATCGCGCTCAGATGTTCTTGCATACGCTGCAGTTGAAATGGATATCTTCCCTAAACAATGCCGCTAATTTTCCCAGTGGTCAGTACTCACACGATGACGGAGAATAAAGAAAGAAAACTTACGTAAAACGATCAAAGCGGCCAGACCAGCCACTGCGATCATGTACAAAAGAGTGTACTTGATAACCTAGCGAAAAGGCTTGAGTATGGATAGCAACAAATATGAACCGAATGTCTTACAATGATTCGTCTTTGTCTCCTCTGTTTCGTGGAGAATAGCGGTGGACGGATTTGCTTGGAAGGGCGGAGCCAGACTAGAAGAGAAAATTATGAACGTTATTAGCAAAGAACGGCATGTGCTAAAAAGTCAATAGGGTCTTACACAACATGGTCGAGTGAACGCGATCAAAGTACGGGATCAAGATCGGCGGCGTGATAATGATCAACAGAAGATGTCCCAGAAGGAAGTCGGAGCTCCAAAGCGACATTTCTACAATCTTGACCACGTATTCACGAGCTGGTTGGGAGATGGCAGAGTTGCCCAGGCCACGGCCGTACCACTTTCCGGACCACCAAGCCCTGTTGGTTTCGTCGTGCTTGTATTCACGGGTGAGGAACACTGCGATGAGGATCTTCTGGACGGCACGCTGAATGGCGATGATGGCAATAACACCGAGCACGGCGTGGGAAGCGTCCCAGGACTCGAGGAACCACTACAATAAGGTGTTAGCTGCGAGGATGTGAAAGGTAATACCTCTGGAGACTTACGAAGAACTCAAACGAAACAATCAAGCCGAAAAGACCCAAACTGTGTGCCAGCGTGGCCATCACAGATGCGAACCTTGTCCAAGAGCTCATCATGGGACCCAAGAGGAGAGAAATGAAGAACAATCCTAGCAGGATAGCCGCATTCCAAACCATAGGTCCGATCGAAACCAATGCAATACGGATGAGCGGGCTGGGAGGCTGAACCCCATCAACCTTGAATGACTTGACGAACATATACGCGATCACGAACAAGGCCGCCAGACACAGCGGCCAGATGATCTCGGAGAAGATGACGGCCTTCCAGGGCGCGCGAGGTACATCGCCAGACAACTTTTCGGACGGATGGCCAAGTTTCTTCTTCTTGTAACCGGTGATCATAGTTCGGGAAAGACGACAGTAGCCATACCAACTACTGGCCTTGGTGCGCGAGTTGCCACGCGACATCCAGCGCAGGAATTCTCGGTAATCAATGACGAAGTCGGAGAACGAGAACTGGTGAGGGTTGAAAACGAAGGGAGCAATGCAAAGAGAAACAACAGAGAACCAGAAATAGATCAAGTGAGGAATCCAGAGAGAAAGAGAGATGTAGAGAAGGAGAATCAAATTGCGCATGCCCATATAAATGCTCGGACCAGCGAAACGGGAATAGAGGATGCTGAAGGAAATTCGGGTTGTTGCAAAGCCACGACCAGTAGCGATGTATCGCGCGCCACCGAAAGTCAAGTTGCTGAGGATGGATTGAGAGTAGATCTGGGTGGAGAAAACTTCGAAAATGGGTGACAAGGAAAGGAAGTGTTTTCCCAGACGCAAGAGAGCAGGTCCCGTTCCACGCTCGAGCAGCTCTAATGTGGACTCAGCAAACAGGAATGAAACAAGGGCGTAACAAAACGGCTTACCTTGTAAGAAGAGTGGCAAGAAGGCAATGATGTAGACCATGAAAATCGAGATGATGCAACGCTTCACCCAGTCGAAGACAGGAACCAAGTTGTAACATCCAGACTGGCCACTCAAAACGTTTCCGTTTTTATCCTGCTTGCAGATATCTAGCTGCTTGTTAAGTGTGCCAATATACAATACTATGAAATATCTTCAGAAATCATTATAATCAAAGACGATAAGATTAGACTGACGAGTGACCATGAAGACCTGAATTGACAACATAATCAAGATGTTATTCATGTGGAAACCAGGGTGACCATAGTAGAACGACAAGAAGCGATCTATGGGCAGCTGTGTTCCCAGATAATAATACTCTCGACTGAGCATCTGTTCACCCATACCAGTTCCGATCTTCGTCTGGAAGTTCAAGATGGTACCGAAACCGAGATCACGACCTTTACCGCATTGGTAATAATCGACGTGTTTGATCCTTCCACCACGTCCGAAGGCATTCATACCGGCGAAAATATCCTCGTTGAGATGCAAGCCCTTCTGCGCCTTGGAAACACCGCCGCGAGTATTCATGAAGATGGCGTTCAAGAAATCTGGGTGACCGTAGTGGAGTTTGCCACCGATCCAGGATAGAGCACGAGCAGTCATAGTACCGAACGTTTGTTCTTTACCAGCGGCAATATCACCAAGAACACCGATATTCTCAGAGAAAATGTACTCTCGGGTACCAACAATGGCAACGGGCGACTTGGAGAACTCCTTGTGGCCCCACTGAGCGTAAGGGCTTTGACTAGACGTGTTGTACTCCTCGAATTCGCCGAGGACATTGCGGATCTTCAGACACTCCTCAAGATAGTTATCTTGGTTAGCATCAATAAGCTGCAGGTACTCGCCACGGTAGAAGATGATCGCATGGTTCTGGTTGTCGGATTTTCCATCACCCAAAATTGGGTTGCCCGGGAGCTCGACCTTGAACTTGGGCTTCCTCTTGCCTGTCGCCGGATCGATTTCCGAGTGACCATCGATCAAGACCGAGTAGATGGTTGATTCTCCCTTGCCCGTCGATTCTTCGTCAAGGTACGCGATTTGAAGATCGGGATAGGCGCGAAGCAAGAACTCGGTGTTCTCCTGTTCCTCTTTGTTGAATTTGGCGTACCGTTGCATCGAAATAGCAAATTTGAACTTGCGGCGGGCCATACGCTCCAGTTCGCGTTCCAGCCTCTCCGTGTTGCCGCGGAAGTTGTGAACAATGTCTGGATTCTCGACACGGTAAAGGAGCTTGATAGCCTTGGAGTAGTTCATCATGCCCGAGACAGTACGGTAGAGTGTTTGAGCGCGCAAAGAAGCCCAGATACGCGTACGCAGGGTATATTCCGGAGACGAGGTCTTGAAACCGATGCAGTAGAAAGGCAAGTCATCTGTCTTGTCGTTCTTCTCAGACACGGTACCAGTTCCGTCCATAAGGTCGTTTTCTTCAGCCAGGATTTTAGTATCTTTGACGAAGTTATCCCACTCGACCGGGTGAAGCTGCTTCAGGTACTCCAGCAGGGTAACTCGGGTGCTCTGATCCTCCTCTCGGATGATCTCGCGAAGACTGAGCAAAATCTTTTCGGAGTAGTGGGGAACGAGGACAGTGAACGTGGGCATGGCGTCGACGGGAAGAGCCTCCGGGAGAGCGGTGGTAAGAGAGGAAGCAAAGAAGGAGATACGGCGCTCTGCCTCTCCACCGGGCGGGAAGAAGTTGTTCTGCTTGCCTTGATTCGTAAAGAACGCAGGCGCACGCAACGTTCGGCGACCGTCAGGACCATCGACCTGGTGGTAGAGCAAACGCTGGACATAGTCGATGCTCAGCAAATGCTCTCGGTACATAGAGATGATGACGGCATTCCAGATTTGCGACACAAGAATCTATTACAATGGCGTGAGCTCCGCGGCCTGTCAAAACATACAAGATCTAATCAATATACCTTGGGTTTGAATCTGCCTTCCATGTGGCCAGTAGCGAGTAGCTTGGCGTATATCCTCTTCGGCATACGTGTGAAGATATCTGTCCAGGGCGTCCAGATCGACAAGCCCAAGTTGAAACTTCGCGAAATACTGAATACCACGTTCCAAATGATGTACCAGAGGTACGTATCCAAGAAGAAGAGAATCAGATCCATCACATACATAATGGCCAGAGTAAATGGTACTTGGTTCGTACATAGTACGTTGCCGAAGTACACATCGTTACACCCTTGGACCTTGGTACGGGCCATGACGGCAATAGGCAGAGCAAAGGAGGAAGCCAGGAAGAAGTAGGATTCAATGAACTTGCAACCGAAAACGAGAGCCCATAAGGTGATCGAAGCCCAGCGAGCGGAGGGTGCCAGATCGGGATAAGAGGCCGTGAAGGTTTGTGAGGCCATGTATTTGCGCGCCTTGCCCGCAACACGATCGCCAAACATACGTCCCGAGGGAATGATGCCAAAAGCGAGGGTGGTAACAACGGAGATACCAAATTGCACATAAGCAATAATGGTGGCTATTTGCGCCGACGATTCCCTACCATCCACGAGAGCAATGTAGAAGGTCGGGCCTCCGGTAAGAGCAAGTATGATGATAAGGAAAAGGAATCGAGTCGTGAGATGGGAGGCATTATGCCAGGTCGTGGGGATGTAAGAGAATTCGAAAATCGTGGCGAGCAGCATGATCGTGGTAGCCACCGCTCCGCCCAGGGCCGTTGCAGACCATGTCATGGGTACAGACGGGTTTGAACTATTGTGTGGGGCGTATACCTTGGGCGAATTGAAGGCCGTATAGAAAAAGTAGAAAGATATGTGCAAAATCCAGATGCGGTTGAAGTTAACCAGGAGGTGGGCTGAGGAGCGCTTCTCGAAATATGTCTTGAAGAAGACACGCTCCCACTGTACCTCCCTCAACTTGAGGAAGCGCTGAGCAGGCGGAAGGTCTACGAGACGACCCTGTATATGTAAGATGAGCTTGTGCTCGAGCCCAAAGTAGAACAGAAATACGTACCCCACCGGCCATTACGATCCGACTTAAACCTTCTGGATACCAGAAAAGCTGGTTAATGTCATCATAACCAATAATCTGATCATGGTCTTTCTCTTTTCGGACGAATTTGCCTTCTACAACCTCGTAACCTTGATCCCGCATGAAGTTGTATAACGGCCTGATGATGGTCTTGAGATAGACACCCTCGGGAACAACGGCCTCTGAGTTTTGACACTCAGGACTACGGTAGTAGTCATCCGCGCATTTGAAGATGAAGCACAGAGTCTCAGGAACAAACCGAACGTTGCCTGCTTCGCCCCAGCACAGGAGGAACAGGGCGATCTGACGTAGTCGATCATATTGGCTCATGTTATTCATGGCGGTGCGCCAGCGATTGGTGGCACTGTCCAAGTGTTTATTCTTGCCAGCGCCCCCACCTTTGACGCTTCGTAGGCGCTGCAGACCAGGGTTTTGCTGCTGGCCAACGGCATCATCGAGATTGAGCTGGGCGGCAAAGTACCATTTTCGATAGTTGGCATTTGGGCCGCCGATGTAGTCCGCATGCAAGGTCAAAAGAGCTTGGTTTGGAGACATACGGGAAGCCCGGGACTCCAGTTGTGTCATGAGGAAGTCAAACTGTTTACATGATGAGCGGAGTAGATAAGGGGATATAGACGATGGGTGTTTACCATGTTCCGCATGGAATCTCTCTGGAATCCGAACTTTTGTGCAAGGTCAAGAAAGATATCTTCTATTTCCTCCATGGACATGGGTATCTCGCGATCGGAAGTCCACGCCGGGTAGGGCTCGGTTGACCCACCGGTGGGATTGTCTCCAAAGGGCGATCCCTGCGCTTGGCTAGCTACGGACTCCGAGACAGAGGCAGCATAGCCTGGATTGCCGTACTGATTTTCGGAAGTGAGGGAAACATGGCCTTGAAAGGTTTAGCAAGCCTAACAAAATTCAATGGGCATCGGTCACTCACTACTGCTAAATGACGCTGGCTCTGCCAAACGGGTGGTACTGCCATATGCGCTATTGTCAGGATCGTAGTCACGACGTGCTGGGAGATATGGCTGTTGCTGGGGCTGCAATGGCTGAGGTGGACCCCGCTGAGGTCCGCGAGCATAACCTTGATCAAACGGGTTGTGGGGACCAGGACCAGGTCTGCCTGGGCCAGGGGGCGGGGGTGGGCGGGCTGCCATGAATTAGAGAAGGATGCAAGTAAGGAATGGACGGCGTTAAATCAATTAATGGGCCAAAGATGGGTTCGTGAAGTTCCAGTGAAAGCGATTGTGCGCGCTGCCGTTGACCAGGTCCTGGCTGGCAAGAGGAGGAGGAGGATGAAGAAGAAACTCGGATGTGGTTGTGTAGTTGCCCTGCGCCGTTGCAAGCTTACTTTGAGCTCAGACAGGGCTCGTCTCCTTCCGGACTCCGACTGCCGGGTCACGTGTCTCACGTGGTCTACTGCTACCTGCCAGTGCTCTATAGCATCATCATTCAATCACAACATGCCGCTCAGCCCACCACTCGCCAACAGCGTAAATCCCAGCGATGGCGAACCTCTGCCAGACGACCTGGAAGCCCTGAAGAAATGGCAGGAGGCACGTGTTGCCAGGAAAGTTCGTGGCGAATATGAGTCTGCTGTCATGCATCTCTCCGAGCTGGTCAGTCCTATGCCCATTGGCAATTGCTTCGGTTGTTGTGCATACACTGGCACGCGAGTTCATGCGGCACACAGGTAACTACCAACTTGCAAACACCCTTGCGTGTCTCTGCTGTTCGTGTCGATGGCGCAATCCATACACGCCAATCCTTCTTGCGATCGATTATTACACCTCTCATCCCAGCGTCCACCGAGGACCAGCCCTCGAATCTTGAATCCGTGCTACATGCTACTCGCCGAATAAACCATGTTCTACAGTCCACAGACATATTCAAAAACCTAGAGGCTAGGCTGGAACGTAGTAGACATGAGCTTGCTCAGTCCAATGATGTCGATATCGTCTTCAATGCTCGAGAGAAAGGCCGTTATTTCCTCAAAACCGCTACCGAGTTTGGCAACAACGAAGGCAATGCGGTATATTACAACCAATTGCTGAACGCACTGTCTACGATTGCTCATTGCTGTCTAGAGCGTAACAGGTCGCATTCGTAATGTCTTTGGTGGTGCCGAATTCCTTGAGGCCAATATGTCAGTCGGGACGACCACTAAAAGGTCACTCTATGGTATATTTTCGGCCCCGCTCTCCAGAAATCTCAAAACACATGGCGACATTTCTGTATATGCCACCGAGCGTGATCACACTAGCTATGCCAGCTCGAGCGAGGGTCTGAGGGGTGTTAAGGCAACCATACGGGTTGGTTTTATTTTATTTCTCTACATTATCACGTATTCATACCTCTTCTAGTCTAACTCGCTTTCACGTGGCTCTCATGAGTTTTCGTATGAAGCTGTGCTTCGTCATGTTGGTGGTCTGACACCAACAGCTTCTCTGAGGTTTGCATCTACTTGTAATTACCATTTCACGGTCATTGACACTTAATATCCTAGTATGCGGGAAGAAGCCGGTCAATCTATCAAATCAGCCATCTCCCACACATGGACACTTGATACACGCGACGATAGAATCACTGCCACACGCGGTGCCCTCGTTAAGCTCCAACAGGAGTTTGCTGGTTTGGGTGGTGATGCATCGTTCTTCAAGAGTCAAGGAGAAACCCAGCTGTCTCGACAAATTACTTCTGGCATTGTAAACGGATTTCATCTGGTATCCTCCGCATTACTGATCAATACCATGTATCCTAGACTTTATCTTTCGCTGCACGCTCAGGAATTTTATGGGGCATCAATCGTTCTTCCCATTTCTCTGATAGATTCCAACTCGGTGGCCCTATGAGTGTTCGGTCATTCCGTGCAAATGGAATGGGCCCTCGTGATGGTGGTACGTCTTCACGAAGATATTGTGCCATTTTCTCTTTCTGATCTTTTCTATTCGTAAAGTGGATTCCCTCGGAGGAGACATCTTCTGGTCCACAGGCGTTAGTGTCATAACGGATGTCCCCCGGAAACCCCATTGGCCCATAAAATTGCAAGCGTATCTCAACGCTGGGCGACTAGATACAATAGATAAATGCAAGTCACGTTAAATGTTCGGCCATTCAAACCCAAATCCTGACCTGACTTCTTATCTACAGCACGGCTGCTCTCAGAAAACATCCAAGCTTGTGTTAGCAAGCCTTCTGTGTCTGCTGGCCTAGGATTTGTGTACCGCTTTGATCCTGTTCGCATCGAGTTGAACTTTGGTGTACCTTTGGTCGCTAGCAAAAGTGATGGAACAAGGAAGGGCTTCCAGCTTGGAGTCGGACTGGATTTCCTCTAGAATATTTATCTTACAAAGTAATATTACATACAACATCTTTAATCTATTGTCATTAAATATCTTGCTCTCTACTCTAAATTTGGATTGCACAGGTTGTCCTGAGCTCGGGTTGGTATGCATGTGAAACCTCCTAACTTCCCCTTGTGCTACTACACATCACACTTCCCTTACCTTCCAAACAGTCACCATAGCCCCTCACACCGTAGTTTGTCTATAGTACATGGTGCGGTATATAAACGTATTTTTTAAAAAAATGGTATGCATGTGACCGCGTAGAATTTTGATATGGGTGGTTGTATGTTGGGAATGTGATACTTTGCTTCCGAAGTAAACTTAGAGTTATATTATTACATTGGGAGTTGCCTCAAACCACGACTGAACTATTACTGTTTCCAACATGAACCGAATTGTTCTTCAACACAGGGAAAAGACACATTCATACGATGAGGCGGGAGTATCCATTACAAAATCCATCATATCTCAGCCTGATATCCCTCGTCCGCCCTATGACGATCCTAAATTGCCCAAAGCTTCTTGTGGAGTGCCTTCTCTATTCTCATTATGTATACATCATCTATGGGCATACCCACACATATGGCACACACTTGGGCCACGCAGAATTAAATATTCGATTGGAGAGACTTCCGCCGACGACGTCCTCCGCTTTCTTGTTCCTCAGTATTACCGTTCGTCCAAACAGGACTTTCTCTCGTCGATAGATCCCCGACTCTGGGCCGGCCTCGTCCAATTATACTCAGGCACCTTACCTGACCACTTTCGAACCTATACCATGGCGCTGTCAGACAGCTATTTACCTGAACTACAAGAGATTCCTGCCTCTCCGTATTTTACTCTCCTCACAGTATTAGAATTATATGGTTGCCACCAGCTTACTGACGAGAGCATCGTGGCGTTGAAAGAGCTCCATCTTCTGAGTGCACTTGATGCCGGACGTACCTCTCTAACGGTTTATGGCTTGACCGTTCTAGCCAGATGTCAAACAAGAGTGACAGGGGACCACGATGCAAGTACAGACTACGAATTCCATGGTCCCTGGCGGTTGAGGATACTATCACTCAGAGACTGTCCTGCTATAGATAACAAAATCCTCAGTGTCCTGCAGTCGT
The DNA here is from genome assembly GCA_018343915.1 of Agroathelia rolfsii. NCBI lineage: Eukaryota > Fungi > Basidiomycota > Agaricomycetes > Amylocorticiales > Amylocorticiaceae > Agroathelia > Agroathelia rolfsii. Next base: position 1,420,740 of record JABRWF010000007.1, on the reverse strand, counting down.
TCAGGCTGCTATCTGTCGTCGGTACTGTGTCTCATACACTATTTTGACCATCGAATTCAACTTGAGGATTAAATCTAGATGTTCGCGGCACGAAATGCACACGAAATTCCGCAGCATCCTCCGAGAATTTCCTGAGTCCAGCAAGCGCATCAGCCAGAGCATCGTACTTTCCTCCTGTACCGATGTCTGCTGCTCTAGAAAACCTCCGCATAGATCACGAGCACGCCACTCCTGGACCGAACCCAACCGTTTATACGATTCAAGTCAACCGATTACACTATGCGCATGATACCACCCCTCAACTATACTCACTCGACCGTAAGCCCAAGACCGATGTCCCAGGTGAAAACGCTTATGTTGTTTTTACGAACAACGAGCCGGCGTCGTCTTCATCGTCGTCCGTGGGACCTTCTTTGATAACAGGAAAAACAGACCTGCTTGCGCGTCGGGTAGAGAGGGGGGGAAATACTAATGTATTGACTGAAAGGCAAATCCGTCGATTACATGCCATGGATAATGCACGAGCCCAGGAAGAGCGAAGATTGATGCGACCTTTTTACGGTTCCCGGGATGACGATGACGATTCCTATTGGCCGAGTATAAGACGACATGATGGACTCTATAGTAGTGATGAAGAGGACAGAAATACGCAACAGGAGCACAACTCGATGGCAAGCGAGGATGAGAGCGAAGATAGACCGTTGGACGGCCGGAATACACACGTTCGTGTTATTATCATCTCGTTCCATTTGAATTTTTTTTTTTTTTGGACTCAAGGCATCTCAATCAGGCTGATGCCACATTGGACTTGACCAATTTCCAGCAGCAATCAGCCAACACTAGCGCCGCAGCCGCGAGCACTGCCCTAGGCGCATCCACCTCAGAATTTTATCACAATGCTCGAAACCCACGTCGGCTATTGCGGGTTCCATTGGAGCGTAATCTAGGCGACGAACGGCTTTGCCTGTTTCGCCCGCCACCGCCTTGGGATACTGTCGATAAGGATTCCTCCACTAATACTCCACTAGCCAAGAGCAAAAAGAAGTCGGATTTTCTCGTTAACAATGACATTGCACCCACACCTCAGGCTGTAAAAAGACCTGATATGAAGCAGAATCCAATGCAGGGCGTGATAGATAATCTGCTGGCCATGAAACGGCGTCGTATGGACGAAGCGGCTTCTGCTCCTCTTTTGAATTTGAATACTCAGGATCCCGTATCCAATACAACACAGCCTTTGAAAAGGAATCCATTTCGGAGGAAATAACCTCATTCTAAATGAATGTTGGAGTATTATATGCCGTGTTTCACAATTCCGGGAATTTGCACAATCGAAGGAGCATTTGATCAGTTTCCTTATACTAATATCATAGTCACCCGTTCAAAACATTCATTATTTATGATAAATTCCACTATCATAAGTTACAATGCATCCTAGAGTTCTATAGTTTCTTTATATTTGAACTTTTTGCCCGCTCTCTCCGCAGCACGGAAACAGAACTGATTGCCATAGAGCTCAAACTCGATATGGGGTCCATCCAACACAGTCTCGTATTGTCGCGGCTTCTCGGTGTTAGACAGGTTCGACCCATCATTATTATTCTTCGAAGACGGCGAGACAGTGGAATAGAGAGGCACTGAAAAAGCAAATATTGACCTCGCTTTGGGTATCACTGAAGAAGGGCCAAAAGGTCAATACCAGGGCTCTACGACGATGATAAACAAAATAACGGACATTTTTGCTGGTTCTTTCGAGTGATCACCTTGAATGCATTTTCAGTCTCATGGATGACGATTCCACCCACGCCGACTAGACTTGCATTTTTACTTTGCCGTACTAAAGAAGATATCAGCAGTGAAATTAACTCGTCATGATACACGCTTACCTTGCATAATTGATCCGTGAAAGTCTGCTTTCACAAGCTTTGCGTGCATTGCGCCTGCTGAGGGCACGAGAGCCTCAGATGGCGTCTTGTTGTTCTCCGTTTGAGTCGGCAGACCAAGTAGTTCAGACATGTAGTCGAGCCATAGATGATGCAGCGGCAGAAAAAGACTGAATCTGCAAAAGTCGCATTAATGAGTACCTGGTCCCCCACGTTCTCTCACAAGACCTCATGCCTACTTTGCCTGTGTCGGTTCCAATGTCCACAGTCCTTGGCGCTTGGCTGTGCTACGGCTTAGGATACCAGCTGATTTCCGCTGCTTGAGCTCTTTCTTCTTTTCAAGAGCTTCTTTGGCTTTGGTTCGCGCCTTACTCTCGCGGGCGGGGTTCTCGAGTACAATCTGGCGCTTCTGGATACGACTTGCGTAGGCCATGGTGGGATCTGCCACTTGGGCTAGATTGGATTGTATCCATTGTGGAGTGAAAGGCGCGTCGACCGATAATTTTACTCGTTCGCCCTACTAATAGCATGTGAGGCTCCGATGCTAGTGCGATGCATAGAATGGTCTATTCGTGTATGCACCTTGATGACGGGTGGCTCCTTGTAGATGTCGATAGGGGACTGAGTGGACTCGGACATGTTTACATGGCCTGACCTGAACCTGGCGATGGTCGACTCGCTTCAAGGCTCGGATGAACGTCGCAAAACGGCTCATATCCGAATTCATCCCACGTGACAATGATTTGGTCTATGACCTTGCCAGAATTGCAGCACGATAAGTAGATATAGATGGAGGGCGTCATGCATGATGATCGATGATCATCCGGTCGGGGCATCAGGACGGTATTATATTATTGTTGCAACAATCTGGGGGAGCCACTAGCACTGGCAGAGGGGGGGGGGGCGCCATTGATGTCAGCACACGTGACCATCCCTGCACAGAACCGTGTCTATTCTAAAGGGTCTAAAGGGTCAAGTACAGCCTTGTCCAATCCCTCCCTCGTTCTACCCCATCCCAGTCCCCATGTTATCTCTCACACGCACATCTTTACGTTCAGGCAAGGCGGTGATCTGCCTCCTCAACACGTCTGCTTGTCGTGGCTTGCGCTATGCCTCGAATTCCCCCAAGCCATACACCTTCCATGTCGCTGCCAGTTGGGCTGGCAAGCCCGTCGCCAACATAGACCGTGTCCCCTGGCCAAAGAAAAGTCCGATTAGAAACTGGCGCGATGGCATGCTCAGGACACACAGCTCTTCTCCTGACCCTGAAGACCCTGGCGAAGACTTTTTCTTCATACAGCAGGTATGATACTGTGAATCGTCTCGTCATCACGAGACGCTCACACACCTTTCTCATGAATTTAGATGAGAAAAAACTCTGTGGGTGCATATCCTTGCTTGCAGCTGCCTTGTCACTGATATCTTGTAAAGGGTGTTGCCTTTGGTGTTGCAGATGGCGTTGGAGGATGGGCAGACTCTGGTGTCGACCCAGCGCTCTTCTCTCAGGCACTCATGTTTCATGCTGATCAACAATTCAGAGGTTCACCTTCTTCCTTTTTTTAAAGTCTTTTTACTCGCATGACTTTATATCTAACACATCGTTCCTAGATTCTTGGCCTGGTGAACCAGAACATGATCCAGTACTTGAGCATTCAGGTACAGAACTAGTGCTTGGTCGCGAGTTGACACCGTATGACTGCCTTGCTGGCGCATACGATGGCGTCCTACGAGAAAAATACGTAGAAGCAGGTGCGTAGCCATCGTGTCATCCACCCTATGCCTCACAGGTCGCTGATACCAGCGATATCATCTTTTTCTTCACAGGCTCCAGTACTGCATGCTTACTAACCATCAACGCCTCATCCGGCCTCTTACGCTCTGCAAAGTAGCCCTTCATCATCAATTCGTGTGAAACTGAGCTGACCGAGGCTTTGATATGACAGTCTGGGCGACAGTGGCTACCTTATCATTCGAAATTCCCAGGTGATCTATCAGCAAGCAAGCCAAACACATGAATTCAACTGCCCAAAGTATGCATGCAATCTTGATGTCCTGTATTTTTTTTTAACATCTGGAATTCAAATCCATTGCAGACAACTAAGCAAATATCCTTATCAAAAGCGACGGTACTGGGGTAACATTATGGATAAGCCGTCTGCAGCAGCGCCTTATGAGACTCGTCTGCGCGATGGAGATATTGTCATGGCCTATGTTCGTTATTTGTATATCTCTCTATCTCATACTCACAGTTATCGATGATGTAGACCGATGGCCTGGCTGACAACGTCTATCCCGTCGAGCTGGCTTCCATTGTCAGCCTTATCCGACGCCAAGAAGGCATGGATGATGAGCACCTGTTAGTACAAACCATTGCGGATCGTGTCGTAGATTACGCTCGTGCGTGCATGCAAGATAGAAGGCGGCTGACTCCGTTTGCGAGAGAGAGTATCAAAGCTGGATTGTATTGGCTGGGCGGAGTGCGTCTTCTTCTTCTTTCCTCTATTGAAACATCTAACAGATGCCTTGCATCATGCGTGCTTCCTTCACTCAACAGAAAGTAGATGAGTAAGTCGATTCGTCCCCATTTCTAGGTCAAGTGCTCATTATCAATTTCCAGTGTGACCGTCGTCACCTGTCTCGTACGCGAGACACAATGATGGCTGGCTCTTTTATCGTAGTCATGTGCTCTCTCTCCCCTTCCCCACCGCTTCACACTTTTTTCGGTCACTCTTTCTCAGTACAAAAGGAGTCATCCAATCACCGCTGTCCTTTCCTACTTCTCCCGCCTACCCGACGATACCATAATGAATCTGTGATACCTCCTCCGCAAATAGACAGTCTCTTCCCACCACACACACACACACTGACACTTGCTTTTTATCCCTCCTCACGCACACTAGTAACGGTACTTTCGCTAATGGTCGCATGGTATATATACAATAGTTTTTATGTACGTCCAAACCCTAATATAGACGCCGAGTTGTCTTTTATCGAGAGAGAGTGTGTGTATGTGTCAGGGAATGCATTGGACGTTATCCATATAGCCGCGCATAATCACCCAAAAAATGGAATCAACTAAGGGGACGAACGCAGTGTTAAGAGTTGCAATATGTATTATAATGGTTTTTATTAGTTCGGATTAACTTCTTTTCCATTTCATAGCTTCCTGTCGATAAAACTCTGGATAGCACCCTCAGGTGTGAGGGGGTACTCGACCAGTTGCACCTCCCCGTCGTCCTTGATGATAGTGTTGGGTTGTACAAAGATCTTACGGGGCTAGACACAGGCAGACAGACAGGCACTAACGTCAATACAAGGACAGAAGGAGAGTAGAAATCGCAAGATGACAACACACCAGCTTCTTGCTCATCACAAAATCACGAATCTCACCCTCCCAATCGGCGGGTGGCGTCGTCAGCTCGGTATAGTACTTGCGCGCGCCCGCCGCGTCGGCCGTGCTCTTGCGCACTTGGAGCTCCACGAGGAGCTTGCCTGCCACCTGGGAGCCGATCGAGAGGACCTTTTCACGGTCGACCTAATGTCCGATACAGATGACGGTGACAGAGACAACGATCAATTACCACTGGAATGTAAACAGAAAATGGGACAGGGGGGCATACGCGGACGTAGAGATTCTCCAGCGTACCGTCGGCAGCGCGGACTTCCTCAAGTTTGGCGATACCCTCACGGATCAGGAACTGCGTGATTCCGAGACTGTTAGGGTATTTTAGCGATTAGCAAAACCCATATCCTTTTTCCGGGGGGGGGGGGGGGAGACATACCGCGCCTGCATATGCGCCTGACCGTGTTTCTTCGCCACCGGGTCCCAGAACTCGAGCGCCCGCAGGCCGGCGCGGGCCATGATGAGGAAGTTGACGTATTGGATGTCTTCGATGTCCTTGGGGTTGGTGTACTAGCACAAGTCATTAGTCGTCAGAAAATTATAAAGAACAAATAATGATAATAATAATAATAGTCTTTTGCTACTCACCTTGAAAATCTCGAGGATGTCCTTGTTTCCGACAAGGAAAAGGCCCACCACTTCGGCGCGGCACTCTTCCAGACTGGAGGAGACCTCACCGAGGACGGAGCCGGGTGTCTGACCAGGCTTGTACCACGAGGTGCTGCGTGGGTGATATAATTAGGTAAAATAAAACAAAAACCAGGGAGAAGGCATCATGGACATGGCTTTGTGCTTACATGCGTTCGCCTGTGAGCGGGTTAATGACCTGTCATTATGGTCACATGTGAGAAGAAAAAAATCATGTTTTTAGTATCCGAGGATAGCAATTTTATGACAGGGTCATGAAACAGTAAGAAAAGGCTACGTACCTTGTCAATGTCAAAGTTCAACTTCCCATTGGCATCCTCCTCAAACAGCTTGCCTGATCCGTGGCCGAGCAGCTCGTGGTTGGCCACCTGAACCTCAAAAGCGCGACTGTCCCATGCGTTGTAGATGTCCACATCGGAAGGGTGGATAAGCGTCAGTTCCTCGTCTGTATTTCATTTCATTTCATTAGAGGCCACATCATCATTAATACGTAAAATTAAATGATTGATGAGAGGAAAGAGTCGTGGCGTACTGGGAGCTTTAGCCGCAAGGATGTTGGCCAGGGAGACGTTCTTGAAGCCAGTAGATTCACGGACATCGTAATAGTTCTGCGTTTTTTTTGTTAGTTTTTGATACTCTTCGGCCTAAACTCTTGTCTATGAATGAGAACGACACTAACGGGGATCTAAAATCATTGATGAGCACTATAATATGACATAAAACGTCAACCAAAGAACATACGTTGATTCCAGCAGGAATTCCTCCCGTGGCAAAGTTGACAATCTGCAGTGCCGTAAAGTCCGGCTTGCGGAAGACGTCCACCTCGAAATCTTTGCCCCACGGAAGGACCTTGATCAGCTCGGGCGCGCGGTTGACGAGGATCTCGTATTTGGCGCTGAGCTGCTTGTCGACGATGGCGGTAAAGCCTTCCCATTCGGCGCGGCCGCCGTATCTGCGTGAATAAGTGTTTTCGATCAGACGGATGTAGATTTCGAACAGTAGGGTGATGTGCGCACGGGTCGACGTAGGTCTCGATGAAGCCAATGTAACTTTCCACGACAGGTCCGATGTCCTTGACCCAGGACTTGGAGGCCTCTTTGTGCGCGGGGATTGAGCCTGTACGGAAGCTATATTGATATGGTTAGATCTGCGCTAGGTACCAAAAGCAAGGTGGCCACTTACGACTCGATATAGCCCTTGATCATGGCGTCCTGGTGCTCATTGGCCGTATACTTGAGAGCCTAAAAAAAATCCAACATGAAGTGATAGTAATGAGCAAGGGGGGGGGGGGAGTATATATATACCTCAGTCAATGCAGCATTGACCTTGGCCAGGTTCTCGGAGAAGTCGCCATATTCAACCTTGAGCTTGATCTCCTTGGATTGGTGTTGAACGGTATGGAAGGACGGCGCCTGCTTGTCTACGGACGCGACGAGGAGGACGAATTCGTCGTTGTTGATCTTCTTGACACTGGCCACAATCATCAGACCTTGATGCAGAGATTACTAGGGCAATGGCAACGCACCGCGTGTTGAGGATGTCTACGCCGATTTTCTCGGCAGCAGTCTGAACGGCGGCAACCTCCTCGTCTGTGATGACCTCTCCGAGGTAGTAGTTGGAGATGTGTCCTAGGTTACGCTTGCCGATGGAGAGACTGGCCTCAGGAGATGTGGAGTAAATGTGGGATTTTAGCTAGGCGATTATCAGCCAAAGACGCATGAATTGGTGGATTGCAATTGATTACCTTGGACCAGAGCTCGAGAGCGACGGCCGAGTTGGTAGAGTGCTGGACAACAGCGGCAAACTTTTCCTCAGAGACACGAGGGTTGAATTTCGTGAATCCAAAGGATTTGTAGTTGGCAAGATTGCTCAGGACCTGGGAGAGGTGAGTAAGACGGTAGATGGAGCAGGATCAGCATATAGCCTACCTGGACAGTGTATTGCAATAGATCGTTCCACTCTGTGTCTGAGAGACCGGCCTTTTGCTTGAGAGATTGCAGATCACTGATGTTAGAACCGTTACTGAAGGTGAGGATGAGGAGATCATATAGATCTTGTGCCTAGTGTAGAAGTAGTATATCTAGCAGCAGCATCTATGCGGATAAAAAAGGGAAATGACCTCTGGGGTCCACGCGCCCTGGATGATGCGTGCACCGGCCCAGGAGGCGACATTGAGATGGTGGGCATATTTTTTCTCCTTTGAGCTTTGGGGTGTGGGGATGAATGATGAGGACGATAAGGTGTGCGATGATGATGATGAGTTGGTGTGATTACCTGAGTTGGGAAAAAGCGCCGGAGACCTCGAGGCTACAGAGGGGGGCAGCCTTGTCGGCGAGGTAGCGTTCAGCAGCGACGTTGACCATGACTGTGGAGGATGCTGGCGATGGCAATGGCGATGGCGATGGGCGTGTTGAAAGCGCAGACTGGATGGTGGCCAGTCTTGTAGCAGAGCGCCGGAGCATGTGGCCACTGGGCCTGGCATGCGCCGGCGCAACAGCAACATATGGATATCCATGGCGAGACCAGCGCCAGGACATGTGACTTCTAATGGCATGCATCACTGGCAATGGCACCAGTACAGTACTTTCCAACCCGTAATTGCAATTGCTAATGCAGGCTGCAATTACTGTAAACGTGGACTTTTCGCGTATATACGACGACCTTACGTCCTCGACTTGTCCGCCCAGCGAGCGACACGCGCCAGGCAATGGACGCGTCGGACGGGCGAAGCCGGACGTCGGAGTTTCAAACGCGAGGGCAAAAACATGACGGCGTTTGCCTCCAGCTCATCCGCATCCCATTCCTTCTCTCCACACATCGTCGTCGTTGCTGGACATGTTGACCTCTCGCGGTGTGACTCGCCTCTCGAGGAGTGCGGTGAAGTCCGCCAAAAAGACAAATGCATTCTTTTCCACCGCTGCTGCTCTGAACAGGGCGTCGCTTCCTGCTCAATCCTCTCACCAGCAGCGCTCCGCTGCTCGTCCTTCTGCACCCGCCTCTCGCCAAGGTATGCTGCCTTTTCTTTCTTGCTTTCCCCGGTATTGCATATGTAACCCTCTTTTTCTTTTTCGCCGTTTTATAGCTCGCACATACGCGACGGAGGCAAAGGCTTCCGTTGGCTCCGTCAAGACGGTCATTGGTGCCGTCGTCGACGTCCAGTTCGACGGTGAGAACCTCCCCCCCGTTCTTAACGCTCTCGAGGTCCAGGACTTCCACGGTGGCCGTCTCGTCCTCGAAGTCGCCTCCCACTTGGGTGAGAACACCGTCCGCACTATTGCCATGGACGGTACGGAGGGTCTCGTTCGTGGTGCAAAGGTCATCGACACTGGCGCGCCCATCATGATTCCCGTCGGCAGGAAGACGCTCGGTCGTATCATGAACGTCATTGGCGAGCCCATTGACGAGCGTGGTCCTATCGAGGGCGTTAAGAAGCTCCCCATCCACGCCGACCCCCCTGAATTCGTTGAGCAGTCGACGACCGCTGAGGTCCTCGAGACTGGTATCAAGGTCGTCGACCTTCTTGCTCCCTACGCTCGTGGTGGCAAGATTGGTCTCTTCGGTGGTGCCGGTGTCGGAAAGACTGTCTTGATTCAGGAACTCATCAACAACGTCGCCAAGGCCCATGGTGGTTTCTCCATCTTCTGCGGTATGTTGTCTTCAGCTCTTTTCAACCATTCGTAAATATTCAATTTTTCTTTTCTCTTTAAGGTGTCGGCGAGCGTACTCGTGAGGGTAACGACTTGTACCACGAAATGATTGAGACCGGTGTCATCAACCTCGAGGGTGATTCCAAGGTCGCTCTCGTCTTCGGTCAGATGAACGAGCCCCCGGGTGCCCGTGCCCGTGTTGCCCTTACTGGTCTGACCATTGCGGAGTACTTCCGTGATGAGGAGGGTCAGGATGTGTTGTTGTTCATCGACAACATTTTCCGCTTCACTCAGGCCGGTTCCGAGGTGTCTGCTTTGCTCGGTCGTATCCCCTCCGCCGTCGGTTACCAACCCACGTTGTCGACGGACATGGGTGGCATGCAGGAGCGTATCACCACCACCAAGAAGGGCTCTATCACCTCCGTGCAGGCCGTCTACGTCCCTGCCGATGATTTGACAGATCCCGCTCCCGCCACCACCTTCGCCCACTTGGACGCCACCACTGTGTTGTCCCGTGGTATTGCTGAGCTGGGTATCTACCCTGCCGTCGACCCCTTGGACTCCAAGTCCCGTATGCTTGACCCCCGTATTGTAAGTGTTGATCCTGCAGCATGTTTCCTACTATGTTTACTTATCATTGCTATAGGTCGGCCAAGAGCACTACGAGGTTGCTACCCAGGTGCAGAAGATCCTCCAGGACTACAAGTCGCTGCAGGATATCATTGCCATCTTGGGTATGGATGAATTGTCTGAGGAGGACAAGCTCACTGTTCGTGCTCTTTCTTCATCTTCTTCCGAGTTTTCCTATTCACAATTATCGTCCATAGGTCGAGCGTGCTCGTAAGATCCAGCGTTTCATGTCTCAGCCCTTCGCCGTCGCCCAGGTCTTCACTGGTTACGAGGGCAAGCTCGTCACCCTGAAGGATACCATCCGCTCCTTCAAGGAGATTCTGTCTGGCGCACACGATTCGCTGCCCGAGTCTGCCTTCTACATGTCCGGTACCATTGAGGACGTCAAGGCCAAGGCCGAGCAACTCGCCAAGGAGATTGGCAACTAGAGCGTAGATTATATCACCTTATCCTAGAGTCGGGCTTACTTGTCTCACGTTGTAGTGGGTGCACAATCAAAAAATTTCTTTTCGATCTCTATTGTTGTGTGTGATCCATGTGTTTAGTGCTTGGTGGCATATTCATATATGAGAAAGAGAATAAAGAAGTCATGCTAGTCAAGGTTTACAGACTTTTGGAGCTCTCTTGCTTATGTTCTCTCAGCCCAGGTGTCAAATATCTCACTTGGTTCACTCTAGATTCAAGGGTGGGTTTGGCTATGTAAGTGAAGCATATATGTCAGGATGATGATACGGTGAGACAAACGAACAAATTACGATGAGAGTAGGGTTACCAATTATACAACACTATCGATAAACATAAAGAGAGTGTACGTACGCCGACAAGCAAAAGAGTGTATCACGATCTTCAGTTTGACCATGTTTGAAAAAACCACAATGGTCGAGTAAAAATGTATGTATGAGTCAATTATGTTCATCACTATATGCCCACACTTGATTTTATGGAAATGTAGCAAGAAGTAAAATATGTTTCCGACGAAGGCAGGATTCGAACCTACGCGGGCAAAGCCCAAGTGATTTCTAATCACTCGCCGTAACCACTTGGCTACTTCGCCGTTGCAAATCACTTATTAAAGTATTTTATATTGAAAAGGTACAAGGATAAATTGTTGTGGCGACGTCTCATTAATTTATCTTACAACTACTCTCCATCTTGATCTACTGCCAGTATCTTTCATGTAAAGTTACTATCACTTAGGGATATATCATGACCACCATAGACAGCACCGTCCTGGTTCTCTACACAGGCGGCACCATAGGCATGCTCGTCGGGCGACACGGTTACGTCCCCGAGCCTCTATTCCTAACTGAAGTCCTGCGTGGCCAAACGCGATTCCACGATCCCTTGCTGGCATCGCTTTATTCGCATTCCTCCTCCGTCGAAGGATTCAGGGAATGGAAAAGCCACAGTAACAGCGGTGTATCAACACCGCTGGCGGCGGCTCATCCGCCGCCCTCTTCCTCTTCTTCCTCCTCCTCTGCAGCTGGGCCGCACTCGACGTTGGCGGTTCGATCGTCCAGGCCGATTGGGCAGCTCACTGGCAAGGCGGCCGAAAAAAATATGTCTGCGTTTGAAAACGGTAGTAATACTGTCCAGGTTCGGGCACTTGCTAGAGCTATGCTTGATCAGCCGATGTGTGTACAAATTGCGGAGGATGTCTATGAGGCGCAGCTGCCCTGCTTGGTCACTCCTGGAAATGATGGGAAGCGTATTCGATATGCTATATTAGAGGTTCGTGTCCGCTGTAACCCTTATTTTGTTTATTTATTTGAATCGTGAGACCAAAAATGTGCAAGTTAGTGGGATCCGCTCTTGGATAGCAGTAATATGGGAACAGATGGTAATTATGCGCACTTTTGCTTTGATTTTATCCCCAATCACTCACCCACTGCGCTTTTATGGTGTCTTCTTTCCGACTACGATAGACTGGATCCGCATTGCCACAGAAATAGAGCTCAACTATCATAACTTTGATGGCTTCGTGATTCTGCACGGGACAGACACTATGGCATACACATCCAGCGCACTCAGCTTCCTCCTGGAAGATCTTGGGAAGACCGTGGTTTGCTAGCTGTCCTTTTTGTTTTATCTTCACACCAGCCGACCTTTCCTTTAACGCGAATGCAGATCGTGACGGGAGCGCAAATCCCGTTATCCAAGCTTCGCAACGACGCTGTGGATAATTTGCTGGGTGCTCTTATCATTGCTGGGTCATATATTATACCAGGTATTTTTTATAGACTGCTAACAGACATTCAAGAGATATTGAATAAAACCTGTTTTTATTTTATCAAAATTTAGAATGTTCCTTGTTCTTCAATCATACTTTATACCGCGGAAACCGTGTCTCAAAAGCGTCCTCGGATGATTTGGACGCTTTTGATAGTCCAAACTTCTCCCCTTTGGTGAATGGTATGGGATTAAGCCTCTGATTACTTAATGGATAACTTTCTTATGCTTGTTAACTGCAGTGGGTATTGATATCGAAGTAAACTGGGATGATGTGCTCAGACAAAGAAGTCTGAGACGATTCAAAGCGCACAAGTGTAGGTGATATTCAATTTTTTCTACATACCTGCCTGTTTGCTTTTATTGATTGACTAGTGTAGCCATGTCTCACAACGTTGGTAAGCCTTTTTAATGATTTGATTACCGTGATAGCCCTCTAATTGATAACGATATAATTGCAGCAACATTGCGCCTCTTCCCTGGTATCAGCAGTGGTATTGTTCGAGCATTTCTCGCGCCCCCTATTCAGGGTCTAGTCTTGGAGACTTTCGGTGCCGGCAATGCTCCACAGAGGGAAGACCTCATGCGAGAGTTCAAGGCTGCCTGCGATCGCGGGGTCGTGATTGTGGCCATCTCGCAATGTTTGAAGGGTAGTGTGTCTGATAGCTATGCTACAGGCAGGGCTCTTCTTCAGACGGGCGTGATTGCGGGCGCTGATATGACGCCAGAGGTAGGGAAGACGATCATAGTTGTTCTTTCACTTGTAGTTTGATACAAAAAGTACATTTAGTGCGCACTCACAAAACTGACCTACCTCCTTTCCAAACCTGAACTATCCATCACGGATGTGCGAAACCTTATGGGGACCCCACTGCGTGGCGAACTAACCCGCTCCGAGGGCGCGCAGTTCGCCCACCCTACAATGGACCAGGATTTGCAACTCGTACAAGATTTGTTGGGCCAGATTATGCGACTCTCTAGCCAGGGTCCCACACGCCTCTCCTCCGGCGGCTCTGTACCCTTTACAGAGGCACACGGCCCCGAACACGCTCTTAACACCACACGTGCTGTTGCGGCCGCCTGGTCCTGGACAGCGTCAGAGGCGACGTCGGCCTCCGCCTCGTTGCTCCCGTATCTCATCCATCTGGCCGTCTCGCGCAACGACGAGCAGAGTCTCGAGGCGTATCTCGGCACAGGAGCACATCGGATCGCTGTCCCGGGCGGGCTAATCAACTGTCTGGAGCCGACGTCGAGTCGCGCTCCAATACATGTTGCCGCGTTGAATGGGAATCTTGCATGTGAGTGATCACACACCAAATACCGTAACCAGGCTTTGGCTGGTCTTGACGGCTTTTTGTTGCATTTTTGGAACTTTAAAGGCACAAAGGTGCTCCTGGCTTATGGTGCATTAGTCCACTTGCGTGATTCTCTGGGTCATACGGCACTTTATTATGTGCGTTCCTGGAATCCATTTACTTCCATGGTTAACTAAAGCTCTAAACGCGTTTTACTTAATACCGTAGGCCGCTCGTCAGGGCCACGCGGACATTGTCAACATTTTGCAGCAAGCAGGTGCCAATCTGGGCGGTGCCGATCTGGATAGGGGATATGCCGTATTAGATGCATCCAATGCGGCGCGTAGGGGCGACGTGAGTGCTTTGGCAATATGGAAACAGCTAGGTATCGCATTGGAAAGTGTAGACAAGGAGAATTCATCTGGGAAAGAGGACACAGGGGAGTTGTAGTGGGGAAAGAGGGGAGAAGTATAATGCAAACAAGAAAAGGAGAGCCCAAGGAGAATAAAAAAAGCTAGACACCTAGATACATATAAATACTGCACTGGATGGTTGCTGTGATTATCGTCTGTCATCGTCATCTTCAACATCAACTACACTCGCGTCATCTTCCACATCGACACTCTCTTCTCTATCCCCAACTGCAACACTCATACGCTTCCCCAGCGTATCCAGGAACATGGGCATCTGTTTCTTGTGGAATGAGAACGGTTCTCGCAGGAAACCAAGTTTATCAACGAATTCGAGGGTTTCTTGCTCTAGATTGAGAGGAATAAACTTGATTTTCTCCTCGAGATCGTGCATGCTTTTCGGTGGATCTGGTTCATTGTTCTCTTCAACGGCAATGATATCGTAGCCGTGTATAAGATTGAAGCTTAAGCCTGATGAATATGAGAATGAGTTATGGATACGAGCCTCCAAAGGATTGCAACACATACTTTGATGCTTTGGTTCAACATCAGCCAAGCTCTCACGGCTGGCCGATGGGCCGGCTTTTGACTCATATGTGTACATGCATGTATAATGTGTATCATCCGTTTTGGTAATGGGATAGAATTCACTCCTTTCCCATTTGATATTGATGACCAGCAAGTTTGTCAAATCCTCATAGAATTTTGTTTTGGCTATTTCTTTTGGGTCATCGAGAAGGCCGCGCTGTCGGCCAGCGCCAGAGGGTTGACTTGGCTTATGTGTTTTGCCCAAAGCCTTAGAACGTTCAATTTCAAGTTTTAGGTCACGGTCTAGCTGTTCGGCTGAGATTTGCATAACCACGTCAGTGAAAATAGTTGAGAGCATGTAACCAAGCACATACTAGCTTGCTCGAGCTCAGATATCTGTTTGTCTTTCTGTTTTATGACAGCATCTTTTTCTTGTATGACGGATTGGAGTCGAACGATCTCATCCTTGGCCGCTTGCTTTTCCTGCTCAGCAGTATCGCGAGTGATGAATTGCAGTAGTCCGCCCTTGCCACTTCGAGCCATTGCATTTACACGTTCTAAATGAGCTGCCTGCTCTTGAATAGTGCGTTCCTGCGCTATCCATTTCTGTGAGTGTTATTCTTGTTCACCACGAGTCTAAACATACCCGCAAAACGAGCATCAGCTTGCTCCTTGTGAAGTTTTAATGCAAGTTCTGGCTCCGTCATTCGGACTTCATGCAGATCATTGAGTTGCCTTGCCAGTGTATCTCTTTGTGTTTGAATCTAAGGAATGTTCAAGGACTTCGTTTAGAAACAAGAGATGGCGAAAGCAGTTGGCGGGACGTACATCCGAAAGCCTTGCTTCTAAGCGTGTTACCTCTCGACGGAGATCAGTAACGGGCTCTGGATGGTTTGAATTCCTTTTGGATGGGGAACTTCTTGGAGCATGTTGATCAAGCATCTCAACCATTTCACCAGGTTCATTTGTGCGAGGTGCCGGGCGTTGGGCCGTCTTTCGTGCAGGAGCTTTCCCCTTTCCCTTGTGGTTGTTCGAAGTGGCCGCATTTCCATTGGTAGTTGCCCTGGCCTCGTTAAACATGCGCCGGCCGACATCCTGGTCGACTTCTTCTACTGCACTGCTGGAGGAGCTCGATGCACCCCGTGCCCGTTTCTTTGCTTGTTCAATTGGCTGAGTAGCTGTCTTTGTGGTAGAGGCCTCTGCACGCACGGGTACAGCACGGCGGTTATTGCTCTTTGCGGCAGTGTGTTTGGCGAAAGGTGTCGTTGGTGCCAGGCCACCTGCCTGAGTGGATCTATTTCACTCTGCATTAAGGTAGATAAGAGAGAGAACGTACCTAATCCATCGTCGGAGGACATGATGTCTTGTGCACGCGCCTGTGGCGGAACAACACAGTAAACACTCACGTCGGAGTTTGTAACGCGTCAAGTCTGTCAATGTCATTGTATTCATTGTATTGATCAACTTGACTAGTTGGTTAGCTGGACTACTAAGCAGCTGTGACACCCCGGGCCTTTGAGAATATCAGAGTCCCTGATTGCTGATTATCGTTCCCACTGGGTTGATTATAAGTATAAACCATCTCCTGTAAGCCGACGAGGTCATTCGAAAGATCAGGAAAGAAGAGACTATTTCCATCTGAGGAGTTAAGTATAGTGACATCGAGTACCTGTTCCCCGGCATGGTACCGTGAATGACTACTGGTCTTTGAAGAGGTGGTTCAAGAACTCACAGACAAGTTTAAACAGCAAGAACGCAAGAACGAGTTCTAAAACAAATCGTCTCTTATTGCTTCGGATTGTCATTATTTTCGCATCTTCTAGATAAGTATGATGCGCTGCCACGGTATTGCCAGTCAGATTTCTGAACTTTCGCTGTAAAAGCTTCCTTCGTAAAACAGCTATGATTGAAATCTATGAAGAAAGGAATATCTTGATAGAGGTCTGTCCAATTTCGTACGTGGATACCAATTTCTCGTCTGGTCTTGTATTCGTGCATTGGGGCAGGAATGAAATACCGGTAAGCTTACAATTAAGTCTCATACTTATGTCCGTATTAAATGTTGTACATAGCACCTGACTCCTCAGCACATACAAAGGCCTTACAGCACTAGCGAAGTTTGTATCGGGCTCAAATGCCTTTACAAAACTTGCTAGATCAATCCTACAATAAAAATGCCCTCAATTTTTCCACCAAAGTAGGAAATTCGTTTGTTAACACCCCCCAATCTTTAACTATATATTTACCCCTCCCCTCCCTACTTCGTCAATTACCACAACACAATTAACTGGTCTGCTAACCATTCTAGTATCTCCATTATAATAACCCTTATGCCACTACACACTACACTTCCCTATACTGCGTAACTTACACTATAGCCTTTACGACACCGTAGTTTGTTTTTAGTACATGATGCGGTATATCAACGTAAAAAAAAAAATACATAGCACCTGACATCCTCGGTGCCTATGCATGCCTTATTCACAATGATCAACAACGATCTTCCCGTTGCTCTCTGCTATTTTTTATTTTTATTTTTATTTTTACTACTATCAATGCTGGTAGGTTAATAGAACCCACGGCAATTGACGATCCCGCTACATTTGACAACATGGGTATTTCTTTTGATTATTTCTAAGTACGTATTATTAGTGCAGCATGCATGCTGAGCGAAACATTTGTCGGGTACTTATTGCTAGTAAAGCAACAGGGCTTACTGCACTTGGACGCATTACTTTAGACAGTCTCAAGGCATTGTGATCCCGGTTATTATCACCTTACGCATATATATATTATATTGTAATAGTACTTGTCGCTCGAGGAGCCAGAGAAGCAAAAGACCATTGAAGGTTGGCAACTTGAAAGACGCTGGACGAAAATTGTGGAAGAAATCGGAGAAATACTATGTTGATATGCTGGTGTCCTGTATATGGATTTATTTTGCTGTGTGCAAAAAAGAATTGGACTAAAGGGGTTACTCAAGGACATCATCTCCTTCCAGGATTCCAGAACTTCCAGTGACAGGGACCCCGAGTGCCGGTGATGGGCGTCTGCTACCGGCTCAAGCTAGCGCGGCTCATAAATGACTCGGATTCGATAATCTTATAAAAATTTAAAACTACGCACTTACTTGCACCCAAATACAATCCTACTTTTTAGCCAATATGCCCTCCATGAACTTTCAGGATTATCAAGCCCAGCGTGAGGCTCTAATAGCCGAAGATCGTTCTCAGAGAGTCGACCGTCAAGATAAACCATCCCCTGCTGAGCTCAAGGCGGACGAAGTTATCCGTAATATCAGGGATGAAGAGGCTATATCCATCTGGAGTGCGAAGCATGAAGATATTGAACACCCATTCCCCGGGATGGAATTCTTAACGGGCAAGTAAATTCGCATGGGGCATGTTTGTAGAGATCCGAAGTCGTGAGCTATGAGATAATAGGTCGACGTCTCATTGTCCAGACTAGACTATTCAAAATCCTCAATAAGGTGGGCATCTGTCATGTTCCTACTAGCTTGTATCAATAAAACATCAACAGATGCCCAAAGGTGCCTTGCTGCATGCCCATTTGGATGGTATGGTCAACCCTGAATTTCTCTTGAAGTTGGCCATGACGCACGATGTATTCCATGTTAAAACCGCTCAACCGGTAAACATCGATACCATCAAGGATACACTTCCTGTATTCAGACCACTTCCTCTTAGGGAATTTACGGAGGGGACAAGCTTGACGTCACCCGATTACCAACCGAACAGCTGGGTCTCCCTGAGCAAGGCCCGTGAAAGCTTTGCTTCAGAGCTTGGGGGTCCCGAAGGATTCGATCGTTGGGTCGTCTCTTCGCTCACAATCAATCCTAACGAGGCCTACAAGACCCATAATACCGTCCCAAAGGCTTGTATCTTCTTAGGGATGTCTTATGATGAGCGTTTATTAAATTCACCTACAGATCTGGCAGAAATTCCAGTCTACGTTTTTGACGTCAACAGTAATAAATGCAATCTATTATCTATCCTTTCTGCGTCAATTTTTGAATTAGTCCTACAGGGCCTAATTCGTTATGCACCTGTATGGCGCGCATACATTCGTGAATTTTTTCTTTCCTCAATAGAGGATGGGATCTCCTATATTGAAACGCGCATCAATTTCCTGCACAGGTGAACTTACCATTCCTTTCGCTCATGTGATGCTTGCTAATATATCCCAGATTTATGTGGGGCGTTGATGGACAAGAGAATGTCCCTCATCGTGAATGGTTGCTCATCGTAGACGGGGTAATTCAGGAAGTGAAGAATGAACTGAAGAGCCAAGGACGCGAGGACGAATTCATTGGTGCTAGAGTCGGTTTTTATTTGTTGCTTATTAGACTTGGGCCTGAGGATGCTTGCACTATTCAGATTATTTATTCGACCATCAGATTTATTACTCTCGATGAGCTTGAGTGGTACTTGGACGGTTAGTATTTTTTTCCTTCTGCGATAACCTCTCCAACATGGTCTCATACTATGCTGCCTCGTGATAGATTGTATCGCATTGAAAAGGGAATTCCCACATTTGATTGCTGGTTTTGATCTTGTTGGCGATGAGAATGCACTTAAACCATTGATTTATTATGCCGAAAATCTCTTGCGCTTTCAGGAGCGAGTAAAGGGACTAGGGTTGGACATTCCTTTCATCTTTCATGCTGGAGAAACGCTCGGGGATGGCACTGAAGCAGACCAGAACCTCTACGATGCCATTCTATTGGGCACGAAGAGGATTGGACATGGGTACATCCAGTTCTTTGATTGTTATCCTTAAATTTCGACTGATGTCTACAAAAGCTTTTCCCTTGTAAAGCATCCCCGGTTAATAGAGATATGCAAGAAAAGGGACATTCTGATCGAGGTTTGCCCAATTTCGTACGTGCATACCTATTTTGCATTTCTATTTTGCATTTGTCCTCACACACAGATATGTGGATAGGAATGAGATTTTGGTAATTCCCCATCTCAACGCTGCATTCGAGCGTGTGCTAACTATGTTCTGCACATAGCGCCTGACATCCTCGATGCCGATGCACCCGTTGCCAATCATGATCAACAACGGTCTGCCCGTCGCTCTTTGCTCGGGTACGTGGTGATTGTTGTTTAGACTGATCGGATTCGTGAATATTAAAGGAGCTACCCATCAGACGACCCAGCCGTATTCGGAAATATGGGTCTATCCTTTGATTATTTCCAGGTGCGCATCATTCTTTATAGGACGCACGTGTATGCCGAGCCTCTTTACACAGGTCCTCGTTGCCAGTGAGGTAACGGGGCTTACTACCCTAGGTCGTATTGCATTGGACAGTCTTAAGGTATTTAAATTCCAAACCACCCCAACTTACACATGCACCTGATTCACCTGCCGTAGCACTCGACACTTGATGAACAGGAGAAACAGATAGCTATCAACCTGTGGCAGAAGCGCTGGGAGAACTTTGTGGAAGAGGTTGGCACGACGACTACCTGATGTCATAAGGATACCTGATCTATGTTTGGTTGCATAATAACTTGTATTACTTATAGGTAGATAAGAAATTCCAGAGAGTATGATGCTGATATGGACGTATGATGAGGAGAGTATAATAAGACAGGTTGGTGCTTAGTCATCCAGTCACGGGATTGAGAATAGTCTGAGTCCGTATGTGGTATCGACCCCGGTCTACCTCGTCCCCTCCTCGTCCCGCCCCGTCCTCGACGCCCATCCCGGCAGCATAGGCGCACTGCTCGTCATCCCCAAGGTCAGTGGTCCTCTCGATAGCCGATTGACACCATTCCCACATGCGCCGTCCTCCTCATACCCACTCCGTCTATACTCAGACTTCCCTCCCTGAACCCACGAAACACACATTCACCCACCACACCATCCATCCTACACACACACACAAAATCCGTCGGATCCTCATTCTTACCCACATACTTTAACCAATCCCTGTGGCTGAAAAATTCCCAACCATGCCTGAAGCTGACAACCGTAAACGTTCTCGTTCTCCCTCTGACAGTGAGCAGCCGAAGCAGCACAAGCGAGCCAACACGGGTGCCCCAACCACCTCAGCGGCAGATGTGTCCACCGAACGTGGGCCCGACTCTAGTACGGCTAGCTCCTCCGCCAATGACATAAACATGGGCGATAACGCCGCGTCTGCTGCTGCCGCTACCATTGCTGGTACTGACACAGCAACTGGCGCCGACGATCAAAAAGAGCGCCAAAGCCCTACCGTGGGTGATGAAAGCGCAAGCACTTCAGCTGCTGCTGCTACATCATCCAGCTCGGGGACCACTCCGTCGCCTAACATTCATATGCGCTGCCTGATTGTAACGCAGGATGCATCGGTCATCATTGGAAAGGGCGGATCGCACGTCAATGAGATTCGCGAGAAGAGTGGAGCAAAGGTTGTGGTATCTGAGAGTATCCCTGGCAATCCCGAGCGTATATTGAATGTTAGCGGCCCACTCGATGCTGTCTCTAAGGTATGTATTTTTTGGCATCAGTATCTAGGATAGATACTGATAGGTCCTCTCAGGCATTCGGCTTAATTGTCCGACGAATCAACGACGAGCCGTTCGACGTGCCATCTGTACCTGGAAGTCGCGCCGTCACGATGAAGTTCATGATTCCCAATTCTAGAATGGGTTCGGTGATCGGCAAGCAAGGAGCCAAAATCAAAGAAATTCAAGATGCCAGTGGCGCTCGACTTAACGCGAGTGAGGGCATGCTTCCTGGCTCTACTGAGGTATACCGAATCAACTATACTTTGCACCTCATCTGATATTATTCCTGTGGTACAGCGTGTTCTGAGTGTTGCTGGTGTCGCCGATGCGATCCATATCGCAACTTACTACGTTGGGAATATACTTATAGAGGCACAAGAGCGCCAGCCCTCCACCAACAACCACTCCAGCTACCGACCAGGAGGCCATAATTACAGTGCAAGCACTAGCAATCGCCGGCCCCCAGTCAGTGGTAGTGGTGGTGGCGGCGGCGGCAGCAGCGGCTCGTCCTATGTGCCTGGCTATACTCCATATGGCATGCCGCCTCCTGGTCCTCACAACCCGCCAGGTCAGCTGCAGACGCAGCAGATATATATTCCCAACGACCTCGTGGGGTGCATCATCGGGAAGGGTGGCAGTAAAATCAACGAAATTAGACATATGAGCGCTAGCCAAATCAAAATTATGGAGCCTGGTGCGACAGGCGTTGGTGCACCAGGTAGCTCTGCGCCTGCTGGAGGTGAGGGCGAGCGGCTGGTCGTCATCACCGGCCAACCTGCAAATATCTCCATGGCCGTGCAGCTGCTGTATCACGTAAGTATAATGTTTACTTATTCCAAT
This sequence comes from Agroathelia rolfsii, assembly GCA_018343915.1. NCBI lineage: Eukaryota > Fungi > Basidiomycota > Agaricomycetes > Amylocorticiales > Amylocorticiaceae > Agroathelia > Agroathelia rolfsii. The sequence goes on along the minus strand of JABRWF010000007.1, from coordinate 1,398,709 downwards.
TTGGAGTTCATCTAACACTTATCATAGCGATTGGAACAAGAGAAGAGACGCCTTCTTCCTCCACAGTAATTATATTCCTCCTCTGATTCGTGACTTTTCTTTTCTTGTTATTCTAGTATTCTTTGTCTTTGGGCATGCGAGTCGTTATTAGTTATCAAATCGCCAGTCTGATTTTGCTGTGTATATCAAATAATAACTTTCGGTCACAATGATTTCGAATCAAATGAAGTTTGAAAAGCTATTATGATTATATGTGCTCAGAGTATGTTCATGGGGTACATATAATAGAGGAAGCATTCTGGTTTGCCAGACATTGAGTAACTTGAGGGTCTAGCAAAGCATGTGCGCGATTTGCTCCCGACTAAGGCCCAAGTTGTAATCAATAATTTTGCTTCCTTCAATATTTCTCTCTTGCTCACGATAAATTATGGCATCTGTACTAAAAACACAAAAGTCCAACGCATCCAAGGCGACAGCTAAGGCCAATGGAAAACGAAAAACAGATGCTATGGATATTGATGACGCTCTCGACTCCGAAGAATCTACAAAACGTAAACGAAACAAGCAGCGAGTGATGCTGCTTTCCTCTCGGGGTGTTACGCATCGCATGAGGCACCTCATGAATGATCTCGAGACTTTACTTCCCCATGTGAAAAAAGGTAAAAAAACCATCCTGGCTTGGTGTGAATTCTCGAAGAACTTTTATGTTAACGTTGCTGCCTGATAGATTCAAAATTGGATTCCAAGTCGCAGCTCCATCTGCTACCTGAGCTAGCCGACCTGAATAACTGTAACAACACGCTGTATTTCGAAGCCAGGCGACATGAAGATCTCTATCTCTGGGCTGCAAAAACGCCAAATGGACCTAGCATCAAGATGCATGTACAGAATATACACACCATGGATGAGCTCAAGATGACAGGCAACTGTCTGAAAGGCAGCCGAGGAATCCTGAGCTTTGACAAGGCCTTCGATGAGAGCGCCTGGGGGAAGCTGACAAAGGAGCTCTTTACGCATGTATGTGTGAGGATTATTGGAATCAATCAGGCAAACGTATCTCACATCACAAAAAATAGATTTTTGGTGTTCCCCCACAAGCACGCAGAGCAAAACCATTCATTGACCACGTTCTATCCTTTTCCATCCTCGACAATAAAATTTGGTTCAGGAATTACCAGGTCCGCTCTTTTCTCCGAAAAAAAAATCTCCGGCTTCCCTGAACCCTTTCGTCTAACTCGTGGCATGTTCAAATGTAGATAATAGAAAAAGACCCTCTACAACCAAATGGACCTCCACATACAACCCTAGTGGAGATTGGGCCACGCTTTGTCCTCACCCCTATACGAATCTTTGAGGGTGCCTTCAGCGGCGCGACCGTATATTCCAATCCAGGTAAGCAAATTCACAATCGTCCAACTTCCCATTATTTCCGTTTCGGTGATCCGACCCACTCCTCCCCCGTGCCTTACGTTATCTCTATTTTTCTTCTTTAATTTTGGTTATTTCGTACTAATCGTAAACACACGGCGGTTTCAGAGTTTATATCCCCTGCTTCGGTTCGCTCTGCCATCAACCGGGAGCGCGGCATGAAATACAAGATTCGTCAACACGCGAAGGAGGAAAGCTTCAAGCGCAAGGAGAGCCGTGCACGGCCGGAAAGCGAGCTAGCGGTCTCAAAGGTATTCGCCTAAGTATCGCAATGTTGTCAGTAGTGATGGTAGTGTACATCCGTTTGCGTACACGCTTATTTTACCGTAATCAGAACGACAACCGTCATGATCAGACCACAAAATGACGAAAGGGCTTAGTAGAGCCCTAAATAAGCGTGGGAGTGGGACCTACGAATATAGTATATACATATAAATATACACGATGCCACGTATATTAATGTAGGTATATAAAGGAAAGCCAGAGAATAAATCGTCGAGCTATTTTATGTGTATCTGTAAATAGATCACACAGACAAAAAGTAACAGCTTCGCCATTCTAGCGATAGGGTAGCTGAAGAGAAAGAAATGAATGTGAAATAAAACGAATGAGTAGATAGGTGTAAATACTGGGGTTGCATGGAGATAATCTCAATATACCTTGGCCACCGCCGCGGCGTATGGGTTTGTGGGCGCAGGTGTATGCACCGGGGGACATACCGAGAAGAAGGCGGCGCAGGAAAGGGGGCCAAAGGAGCAAATAACATAGTAATAGTCACAACAATACCAGGTTTACTCGGCAACAGCACGCTCCTTCCGGCCTTCGACCATTTGAAGGCCGCTTTCAGGGTCTGTGTCCTCAGTCTTGTGATCCCACGAGTCTTCGACGACTTCCTGCTCCCATCGAACGACAATGCCTTTTTCACAATGATGAAAGTGGGAATGAGGATGGGGAAGGGCAAACGGAGATAAGTATACCAAATTCAGCTATCGAGATCGGATTTAAATAAATGCCCCACCGTTGGAGACGTTGGTGTCCGTCTGATCTTTCAGTCTAGCTGCTGTAGCTCGGCTAGGGGGATGACCTGTACGGTCTCCCAACCGCGGTGCTTGCAGGGGAAAACTGTGGTCCGCGTCATCATTCGACATGTGGATGTCGTTCGTCCAGCGACCGAGCGTCGAGCTGAATTTCTTGATTGAAGGTTGGCGATCACGGGTTGCGCGCAGGTTCAAAATCCTTTCAAGGTGGTGTAAGTGAAGAGAACACAGAAAAGACCTGGTATCGAGACACTCACAGACGGCAGCAAAGCACGCTTGAGATCTGGATACTCATAGGTGCATTGATCGCCTCGATGGCCTGGTTCTTTTGACTAGCAAGTATGTTTAAGGAAATGGGGAAATTAAAAGAACTCTTATCCCTTACATGAAGAAGATCACGTTAAGCCTAGACTCATTTATCAGCTGACGACTTTGCAATTGACTCAAATCAAGGACCCACAAGTTCAGTGATGTAATGGCTATGAAGTAGAACATGCCATCCTTGAGGAAAGTATTGACCATACCATTTGAGGCAGCCAGTCTCCTGTGTTGCAATCCCCGGTAAACGGTTAATGCTGTCACAATAAAATCGACCGCCCTGGAACCATATCAGTGTTAAGTTTAGTCTCAAACCTGGATGCAAAAGTTCATACATTGGCGATGCATAGAAAGCGATAATGAACTTCGGTCCGGCAGCCGAAGCTTTTCCAGTGACTGGGTAGGGTGGGAGACGTGAGCCAGAATCAAAATCAGTAGAAAAAAAAAATGCTATGAACCTAAACATGGCCCTGGCCACGATGGTAAACGGGTGTCTGTTTTTTTTTTCTCATGAGTTGGCGAGGATTCATGGGGAAGGATGCAGAGAGAGCCCACAATCAAAAGCCATGATAGGGACAGCGATCATAACCGCCAAGAAACCTGCGAGGATGACAGCAAGACCCATGGCAACCTTGGTACTACGGCCGTACAGTGCGTATACTCTGCTCGCAAACAATTACTATGCTTTGTAACGGAGATAGAAAAAATCGATTAAAAATACCGGAAACAGAGAACTAATTATCCATCAGTACGTCTGCAATAGACCAAGAAAAGATGGCATAGACTTACCCATTTCTATGCACAAATCAATCACGACGGCTATACCTGGTAAAATCCTCAGATACTTGGCGCAAGTTCTGTAGAGTCCGGTTAGAATATGTGAAAAGGTAGCGAGGCAAGCAGTCGCGTACGCTTCCTCCCAATTTGCAAAGAACCCTTGAAAACAACGATTAGTCATTGAATTTTAGGTAAAAAGTACGCTACTCACAAACATCTGTCACCTGTTGATAATCGCAAGTAAGACACACAGCTATCTAGAGATATATTGGCTTCTACGCACTACCAACTAACATACAATCAGCAACGAAATTTATCCAGAATAGGACCGATACACACCACCACGAATGTATAATATCGGACCATAATATAAAGAATTTTAATTGGTGTCCATGATGACTTCCAGATGTATCGCCACTGACCAAATGTTAGTATAGTGACAAACTCAAGTCGTACCTCGCTAATCTTGACTAACCTCTTGGGGAAGACAAGACAGCCAGTCCCAGACTAAAACCGCAGAAGTACCTAGAAAATATAACACGTTGGTCAGTAATGCGATGCAGATAAAGGATCGACAAAATCGTACTAGCAACGTAGGTCTGAATAAAATCAGTCTCAATAACATTAAGTTTTGGACTTCAAAAACACACCTGAGCGACAGAGACGATATGCTCGAGGGCAGCGATTTCTGCTGCTTCGGACATGATCTGAGAAGGGCGAGAAACAGATGGTGTCCCTCGTACAAGCTATAGCCACTTGTTTATGTATGACTTGGAATTGCACGGGATATCGATTGCATGCAGGGATGGCCGTAGGTCGAGTAACCACAGCACGAAACAGGGGTTCGTCATTTTTTCTTGCATCAGAGCACTAACCGATTTTCCACGGATGGAATCTCATTTCCGATTGGGTGGTTCGGGAAACCTTAGCTGTTGGGTTAGGAATATTTAGACCCTATGTCGCGGAGTAGTCATCTTCACTGTCGCTAACTTGAGGCCTGTATACAATGCAGATGAGCTGCGCAGATAGGCTGTCAGAGGTAGATATTGGGTTAGGTTGCATATTCGTTGCATTACTAGTACAGGCACAAATAGACATGCTACCCTGTATGTGGACCTTATAATCACTGCCAATACATTTTCACTCACAGGTCGCTGACAATCTCGAGATTGCCCCAACGGAAAAACTAAACCATTGGAATCATAAAGATTCAAGTTGTGAGCAATGTGTGTGTTTCCTCCTTGGTTTCGTTTCCCTTTACAACAACCGGTAAACCTTCCGTCACAGTCTTGTTATTTTGCAATAATTTGGTAACCTTAATTCAAAGAAAAGAAAGATCAATTGGAAAAGATAAAGAGAAACATTACCTGCAAATTTTCACGAATTCCACGTCTTCTCCCATTCATTTAGTGCTCACCCTTAGCCGTCAAAGTGTAGCGAGCCCCACTGGACTCTCCACCACCTTCTTGTTCATTCCCACTTAACCCCATTAGGAGATATTGTTTCATGGCAAAATTTTATCCAAACGCACCATCCCTTGAAAACATGCCTGAAACGTTGGAAAAACCATAAGAAATCGACACCTGTACACCAGACACAAGTTCAAGACATTCATGTTCGTGTCTTTGTACCGTCTCTCCTTGGTGTGTCTGAAAACATCGAGTCTCAACCGGATTAGGAACGGCTAGCGTTGTACTGGGCCCTTGATCGCGGCTATCCGCGTAGTAGGATGCGTAGGAATCCTGAGGCCAATAAATTCCGTCATCACCCCACGTACATGTGACTATCTGATTACTCATAGGATGACGCCATTTGTAGAATGGTCGTACGGTTCAAATCTAGTCAAAGTCATGATGCCAGTATGTAATGATTTTCTACAACTCTGAAGTAGTCATGAATTGTAACTATTCGATTTGATATACTTTTAGCCTATCGAAATCCCGAAGAATAGCGCCAAGCTAGGGATAGGAGTGTCTCATCCCGTCTCCTACAGTTAATAAGATAGGAACAAAACAAGAATGCATTTGAATTTTTGAAGATATTGTAAGTGAAGCGCTAAAGTACCATAGTGAAGAGAGTTAGCCAGCACCAATTTGATCACCGCCGGCCAGGGGTGTTCTGTTTCCCGGTTTGTATGCACTGCAGACAGCCGGAGGATGAATAGTTTTTTCGGACCCCCACTTTTAATTAGCATTCATTGCCAGGCATAGTTAGTGCAAAACCTCGCTTCTAGAAGGCCTGACACAAGTGGCAGTCTCCGTCAGGATCGATTTGAAAATATTTGCTTTGCAGTTGCTCAAGTGCATGTACAGCATGTAGGCACATATGGTGCTTGCACGGCCCCGCAGGGATGGCCTGCATTCCGCAACTAGACGAAAGAAGATGAGATACATGACGGATATGCATTTTTGCCTCCCTTGATGAAGGTACGAGTATGACACCAGGGGACGCAAAGAAAGGCTTCATGCTTTCAATCCATCCAGGTCTTAAGTAATATCTTATCAGCATAGGTAAGGCTCTTATCCACAATGAATGCCAACATCCCACTATTGAAGAATTGATTGTTTGGATACTAATAAGTAGACAAGCATCGCTGTTATGGATTCACTCACGGCCATCCAGGATTACCATCCTCGGCACCACTCGCCGCCGAAAACCAATCTTGACAGAAACTTCCATTAGACGAGCCATGGTAACTGCAAGTGGAAACTGGCATGCTGGGCTGTGTAGTTGAGGGTCTCTTTGGAACAACCCTGACTGGCCGGTGTTCTAACTTGGAGGGTCCAAAATTTCGGATAAAAGGGATGTTTCCCATTATCTCGTCCCTTACACCCTGTCAAAACTAGCTTCATTCTAAGTCGCTATGTTTGTTCGACTGCTTTCTTTTAGTGTTTTTTTTTTCCCTGCCTCCTTACGTGACAATTTTACGGGTCAAAGAACAGACGGCCCCAATTTATCTCGCCCTAGTCAGAAGGTAAATGAGTATCGGAACCGAGTCCATTCCTAAGGCCTGAGGCCTGAGTACTAGGCAACACGATGCAAGTCAGCAGTCAAACTTGAGGAACACTCGATATCAATGATCAGCCGAAATTATAATGTAAAAAAAAAAAAAACATGAAGAAGGGGGCTGTTCCTGATTCTAATCAACATGCCTATAAAATCTTACAGTTGATCATATGAGTGGCATAGATTCACAAAGCCGAAATGATGCAAACGTGCATGAGCACAAGACATTGTATAAAGCAACGATGTTAGTAGATTGAAGGCGACCAGAAACTTGACGTGTTGATGCCGTTGTTAGTGAGCGCGTTGTTCTTTGGCAAGTACGACAACTGTGGCCTTTATTTATCTTTTCCACCATATCAATACAATCTTACCATCTCATGTGATCACCTCATGTGTAAAAAGTCTGGTCCGGTGGCAGTGGGGAGGAATCTAGTGATTATCAGCAGATATCGGATAGGCTACAGCGTCCCCGTGTTTCTGGGACACATTGTTTTTCTCTTCAGACATCAGATCTCAGACACCGGAAGCGAGCCTCATGCCACAAATTTCCTTCCATCGCGAGGCTGAAGAAAAGGACTAGAATCAGGGTTGGCTAAAGGAACAATTTGAATTACCATGGCTGCGCCAGCCTGAGGAGATAGTCCGTAGTAGGGAGCGTTTCAGGTGAAGCCAACTGGCGACCGGTTACTACACCACATCAGCGTAGGCTAGGTGAAGGCCCAAACAATCGAACCGGCTCACGGGCGCATTTCCAACCACGCCCTTGGATTTTTTTGGATAAAAGCCTACCATGCCGATGCTTGAGGGTTTTTATACAATTCCTTCCCTTCTCTACAGCTTGCCGACTTCTGCTCAATTCCGAATCCAATGCCTATCATTAAGAACGAGGTTGCCTTCATTACTGGTGGCGCATCCGGTATGCTGAGAATGCGTCTTCGTATGCGAGAGATGCAAGATGTTGATTCGTTACATTTAAACAGGCATCGGTAAAGCCATCGCTGAGAATATCACAGCGCAGGGGTAAGATTTTTATTTATTTATTTACTATTGTCAACTGTATAGATGCTGATTATTACCTCAGGGGACGAGTTATTATAGCTGATATCAACTCGGATGCGGGGTCCAAGTTTGCAGAGGAGTTGAACACCAAATACAGTGCCAAGTATGCGTTATTGCTGATGATAGAAGAGGATCCAATCTTACCCGGCCTGTAATCACAGGGTTGCTATCGCTCTCAAAGTCGACACTACCAACTGGGAAGACCAGGTTGCCGCTTTCGAAGCTGGCAAAGAGACGTTTGGACGCATTGATTACGGTCCGTATGATCTATGCATCTCGTATAGCTTATACTGACTTACCGAGTCAACATAGTGTTCGCCAATGCTGGCATTGCCGAGGTTTGTTAATAATCGAGTTCTCTCCTTGGAATAGCTTCTTATGCTTTGCTTCTTTTCTTATTTTATAGCTACCATGGATCCCTGCATTTGACCCGTCGACCGCAGCGAGTCGTCCGATCACTAAGCCCAACTTGGCCACCCTCAACATTGATCTTGTTGGTCAGCTCAATACCGCTGCACTTGCACTGCAAGTTTTTGAGCGCCAAGAGAAGGGTGCCAATGGTTACCGCGGAAAGCTTATCATGACGGCCAGCGTTTTTGGTTATTACCCCTGCGCTAATATGCCCATGTATGCGTCCGCCAAGGCCGGGGTCATCAACTTCATGCGCTCTGCGGCTGAGTTCTACCAGGACAAGGACATTACTGTTAACGCTTGTAAGTAACTGGCTTGGCAAACAGTTATTTGAAAAGAAGACGCTAATCCAGATCACACGGATCAAGTGTCACCCAATCTGATTGGTAAGTGTAGCGTCGATATCGAATAAGGGTCCCATCAGCTTACCGTACATGCCTATGTTGTAGAAACCGCCATTGCACCTGATGTTCTTTTCATTCCTTTCCGTGAGCGCAAGCTCTTGACTCCCATCTCACTTGTCATCAAGCAGGTTGACGTAAGTCACGGTCTATTAGAAATGTCTATGGCAACACTTATCCAACCATTCCGTAACAGAGTCTTTTGGGTGAGAGTGCAGCGAATGGCCAGGCCATTTCCATCAACGCTGAGGATGTCTGGGTACATCCCCGTGATCCCCACAAGTATGAGGAAAATGCGCCTGCATGCAACTTGATTAGCTCCGAGATCGGCAAGCTATTTGGATATTCGAAGTAAAAGAAAGAAGAAGTTGTTATACATAATTAAGAATCTGTCGCTGTAAAATCTCATATTGGATCATAGAATAAATAGCATATGTACTGAAAAAATCCTATCAGCTGAGAAACGTGACAGTTGTTGTCCAAGGTGTCAGGCACATACTTTTTGACAGGGATCAACCTCGGCCCGGAGATAAGACGACCGCTTAGCAGGATCGACACAACAAACCGCAGGTTTGGAAGTCCTTTTGTTCGACTGATCCTGCTAAATAGCAATGACTCTCCATTGTCTATTGCCGTTGTTCTCTTTTAGCAGCTTTGCTTTCAGCTGTGTGGACTTATGGCGTCTATAAAGCCCAGCTAAATATTCAGCGTCCTACAGGACTCCTACCGATCTCGTTCGTCGACAGGTTGTCTTCCCACTGCGCTCAGACTCCTGTAGCTCTGCAATTTGCATAATTCACCATGACTATCTCGCTAGAGATTATCCCTTCTTCTGATTCTGTAGAAATGCTAGGCGAGCCTGATCCATTGTAAGTACAAGGCTTGAAGCTTATGACATACTACTTGAGTACATGACCTCAATATGAATCGTCGCACAGAGGCGCATATTCTTTGTCAGGCCACATCATGATCAAATTGAAGCCAAGCACAAACATATTCTGCATGTCTCCACGTCTGGAGCACGTTACCCTTACTTCGCTCAGATTAACGTTTGAGGGCCAGTCGGAGCTTGTGGATCCAGATGGCAGTTACTCGGCCATTCGTCTTTGTTCATATACCAAGGAACTCATTGATGCAGACACCGAAATGTACAGCGAGTCGACATGGAGGGTAGTCTTCAATCTTGTGATTCCGGGCTGGCTCCCTCCCACATGTCAATTCGGTGACTCTGCCTACGAACCGGCGGGCATTCGATACGGTCTTTATGCATCGGCCACATTTGTCGATATCAATGAGCTCAGTGAGCCTTCATTCATATCAAGCTTCTGTTATATGCTTTCTCCCAAGATAAGGGTAATGGACTCTCCGAGACGCGATATAGTCGTTACTCGTCGCTTTACGCCATCCGTCAATACAGCAGACACTTCTAATCCATTCCAGCCTGTCCTTCCCTCGTCGACTTATGCGATCTCCCAACGGATATTGGGAAGCCAAGGCACTGATCCGTTAATCCTGAAGAGGGTGCTGGATAAGCTCAAGGTCCAGGTGTCTGTGCCACAGCACATCGATGCCGAGAAATCTGCCCTACCATTTACTCTTAGGCTACGTTCGCATGATCTTGATTCTTCAGAACGTGTCCAAATCAAAATTTCTGGATTCGTGGTCAACGTTGAACAGACTGAGAATTACAGGTATTTATCGTGCTCTGCTCCACAGCTTGTATCATACTAAGCCGGTGGAATAGATTCGCACCGGCTCCGTCCGTTCTAGCTCGCTACCCGATCCCGCCGCCTGACAGTCAGCCACCTGAAGAACCTTTGAGAGAGCCTCATACCTTGCATTCCTTTTATGACGTCGGGATAGTCTCTTCTAGGAAGCGAAGATCGCAACGCCGTTCCTTCTCGCTAATGTCAGGCGGGAGTTCAGGGTCCTATCGTTTGCCTGGGGATGGGTACATCTTCAAACATGAATCTGGCTCTCATAATTGTTACACTGTAGACGCCACGGCACAACTTGCTACAAAACTGCTACCTTCAACGAAAGATTGGGCTGGTGCTTGTCTTCTTCGTCCAACTATGTCATCTCCCCATTTTTCTGTGAAGCACCAGATGCATGTCTCACTCTTGTGCACCTATGACGATCCCGATAGCAGAGAGAATGTCAAGGCAAAGATTCGATTTTCAATACCCCTCAAGTTTGTAAATATCAAGGTGGACGCGCCAAGTTCTCTTGCCGCCAACCAACCGATATCTCTGCAGCACTCTACGTATTCACTGAATACCCCATACATGAACTCAAATTTCGCACAATCCTTACCGGCATATTCTCAACTATTTCATTCCAACGGTGAACGGAAGGTGGACCATTCCATACCGCTTCCTTTATACACCCCTTACGACCTTGGTGATCCGCTAACGGATGGTTCGAGTCCCCCGATTTCCCCCCAAATTGGCGGCGAGACGTGTCCCCTGTTACTTGATCAAGATGACGCATAATATTTGGCACTCCTTTATCGATCCTTTGTTCTTTTCCTTTTCCTTTGCAGATCCTGCTTTCGTATTTTGTCACTTTTTGTATGTACTGCTTAACATTCGTCATCAACCATCATCGTGATTTCAATGCCACTGTCTTGGAGGCACTGTTTATTATAAGATGTACACTTATTTCATAATGTAACATATGTATCAACTATGCTTCAGTATTATCTTGTCTAGTACCTTCCATCCCTCCACGGGTCCTTCACATTCCACGGCCCAAATTTCCTGAATAGTGATTTGACTGATACCACCATCCGAATCCAAGGAAGAAGTGAGTCGAATCCCTTGATCGTATTCTACTACCCGTTTGTTACTATAGAGACCCGTCACTATACTCTCACGTAAGGCAGCATCAGGTTCATCGATATAATGGATCGATAAATGCGGGAACATAGGGCTTTTTGCTTCAATGTTAGCCTCCTTTGATAGACAATCGACAACATGATTTCGCAGATTCTCTAGATCCGGTGTCAGCTGTACTGTGGCAATAACCGATCTGAAATAGTGGTCGCTGGCTATGACAGCGATGAAACGAGCAGTCATGGTAGATTGATCTGTGGGTATTGTCTCTCGAAGGATAGAAACAATCCCATTAGAAGATGGAACAGAGACCAAGGTTACGTGGGGATCGAATGGGGGGAAAGACGAAGTCCCTTCGCTTGGTGGAGGGTGCTCCTGCATGAACGAGCGAAGAAACTTGGCCTCTTCGGGGGAAGGCATAAGCCAAAGAGATACTCCTGAAAATCGAAGTCCGTTTATTTCAAGTGGATTCAAGTTTCATTGGATATGACATGCCCATGATGAGTAGCCTTTCAGAAAGGATTTAAACTGCTTGTCTTATCTCGAAATGCGTGGACGAGACGTTTCGAGAAACTGTCGAAAGATGATGTCGTAAGCTGTGGGCGAAATAGTTCATTGCCTAGTGCCTGCCTGCACAAGCCCGTCATTTAACCCAAGAAATCGTCATATGGGTGACATTAAGGATAACTTCGGTTCAATTTTGTCACTGCATGAGAATAGTGCCATAGAAATGAGTTACATGCAATAGTACAACAAGGTTCCAAGATTGATTTACTTCATACTAAAACATCAGCCGTTCGTCAGATTCAATAGCCCTTATGTTTTCAAACATTTCTCCCAGACATATCCACCCAAAACTCCTTGCACCGAATTTCTCTCCAAGCTTGCGAGAGATCTCATATCCATACCACGCGCGCTTGATGGAGTCCTCGAAAGGCCTGTCTTCGTTTGCCGAGAGCTCGTCCCGGATACTGTTGTACAGAAGATCGGTGTGCTCTCGCATTTTTGACATGCGATCCTTTCGCATACGAGGCTGAGAGCATTTTGCAACAATTGTGCCAACCTATGGAAGTTGAATAGGTAAGAACTTTTATAAAGAAATACTATCCACGTACAATAACCTCTTCTTCGGTTAACATGTTCTTCATTGATAATGAATGAGTCCAAGCAATAAGCTGCAACTCGAACACGTATCGAATGAAACACTGTTCAATACCATCTTCCTCTTCACGCGTCAGAGACTCCTCGGGCATGAACTCAAAGGCGCGAGCGCGGAGCCTCTCGTAGATGGGATCGTCGTCATCGGAATATTCACCGTACTTGTCGTCCAATTTAAGCTGATTCAACATATAAACGATATCTTCTTCGCCATTCCATAGATTCCTTGTTTGGACTTCTGCATGCTCTCTTTCCGTATAAATGGCAGGAAGCTTAATTCGACGGAAGAGTCTTCCAAGAGCCTTGGTACTTTTGTAAAAATTAGGGTTGTCCCCAGCGGCCACTGTCTCAGGTGCGTTCCAATCTGGCTTGATCCTGAACCTATACCTTGGAATTTGACTAACTATCACGGGCTACAGGAAGAAGAAAAAACTGAATGAGTGAATATTAATGATAAGAACTCGAGCGTAGTACCTGACCCGATTTTTGAAAATCGACGGCGTGACTATGAAGGTCTGATAACTTTAAACAATTTCCATCAAATATTCCCTCTGGGCTTTGATCCGAGATAACCATCCATGTGGTTGCAATAATACCAAGCACCTAAAAATTGTAAATGAGCATATACCAACTTATTAGTAATAAAGAGTACCCACATCGGAGTTGATAAAATCGACGACAAAATCGGCTACATCGGACATCGTACTCGGTCGAGATAATTCTTTGCGTATTGCAGGCGTATATTCGGCAGCAGCTTGGTTGCATTTTAGCGGCCTGAAATCAGGGAGATTGACTAATGGAATGAGATTGTATGTATCCCCGTCAAGATCCCCACCACCAAGACATGAGGGCACAGGTCGGTCACCTGTAGAACGGCATCTGCATTCGGTATGCGTGATCCATTAGATAGCTACAAATACCTCGGGTAGAAAAAACAACGGTGTTCCTCAGAGGTTCTTTGTCAAAGCAGGAATTTTTTGGTGGCTTTCCAATGGCATGAACGATGCGTACATCGCCTGGATGAATAGTCGGCGATCTAGAAATCAGAACTGGTCCTTCTAGGTAAATTGCACGCCCGTAAGGTTCCTTAACACATGCGAAGATTTCTTCTGGACCAAGAAAGCTATGCACATCAGCAACGCCAACAAGCGACCATGCACCAGGTATGGGGATCCGAGCGTGATGCTTGAGTTCTCGCAAGACGTGGTTGATGGAGTATTGCATAAGCATCCCGTAGAATTCGTCGTTTAAGGATGAAATGCCCAGCTTGTCCAAACTAAGCATTATCGATGGTAAATGGAAAGATGTTCCGAGGCCATATGTTTCAAGGAGTGTCGCCGCTGACTGTAGTAGTTGTGACGAAGCCCTAGTATGCTCAACTATCATGTCCTGATATTTCTTGAATACTTCGTATGGTACGCCTAGTTAAGATAGAGGGAACAACATGAGTTTGAATTTTTGACATAAAGTAGATTGCCATGCCAAGGTCCTCCAGAATAATGATAAGTGGACGATTTAACTATATTCGCACTAACATTAGCATATACATATGAACCCGGTAAACTGGTCATACAAAGTATTTGCCCGGCTTGTCGAATACTTGTGCTATCTCAATCTTGCGTGAATCAGGAGCTTCAAACTTGATCATCGATTTTCGAAGGCCGATTGCACGACCACTGAGCGTGTGATCAACGCTGAGCATCCCCTTGGAGCCCATGAATCGAATTTGGTATGCCGCTGGGGAAGGGAGGTATCGTTTCTTATTCCCATATCGACTTCGAGCAGCTCGCAGCGCCTCCCAGACTGCTTTGGCAATTTCACGAGACATGGTTCCTAGAACATTCAGGAGATATGAGGTGGTTCTATTTTTTTTTTTTTTTAATGAAGAAAAAATGCAGTGCTAGACTCACCAACTCCGTCAGTGTGGCACCAGGTCTTCTCACCTACTTTACTCTCAATGTCATTGATAGGGAAAATCTCTTCTACTTCTACTTCAACAGACGAGTCTGTCGCCGTAAAAGCCTGAGAGATGCGAGCACCATATCGCGCTGGACAGTAGATAAGTCGTTGATCGAAAGCAAGGTCTTTGAAATTGCCAAGGCTTTGGATGATTGAGGCTGCATCAACACGTTGCCTGTCGTGGTAGAAAGGCTTGACGAAAATCACAGAATGTTCCTTAAGGGCAGATTGGGAATACGCCAAAAATTGAAATTGGCGCCCAGCAATAATCAGAGAGGAGTGAAGTTTTCCGCCGACATGTGATTTGATAAACCCTTGTCCATCTACCTCTCGGTCGAATCGATATTGGAGTCTGTTTTCATCAGTGAAGCTGACGCGGAGGAATGAGCTCTGTTTATCAGCAGGGAACGTCCGTATCACTCGATTAGAACGTTCGGGGAAAGGGCCCTCGAGGTACATAGTTGTGGGTGTGATTATGACATGAAGACTGTCGTAGTTATCGCTTTGATCCTGAGATGACTTCATGGTAGTTTCATGGATCCTACGATACTCCGCCAGGCATTTTTCAAAGCACGTCTTAATGTTTGGGGTATTGCGAGAGTTTCCGTCTGTGCTCGACTCATCCCTTCCCAGAATTTTGACGCGAGGAGCGAAATGGCAAAGAAAATTTGCAGCAAATTGCGCGCCATAATGTCGAATGAGGGTTTCGATAGAGGGACGCAGAGCAAGAATCTCCCTAGGTTCGATGCTGAGTGATCGTAATAGACTCTCGATCTGGAAAGCTACAGGCCACGGTAGATGCAGCAGCCATGTCTGAATGTCTTGCATGATTGGTGGAGCAAAGATGCCTCGGGCCGCCGTTTTTACAAATTCGTTCCTCGGAGGGTGCAGATTGGTGATCTGACAATGCTTTTTGAATTGTTGAAGGGCATCTAGGTTCTGAAAAACGAGACGCAGAGCCAGTGAAGTATAAGGAACGTAAGGCCTGTGCTCAGGCGAAAGCTCCGTGAGTCGGACACGAGGATATACATCGTAAACGCTTCCTTGGAAGTTGGGATTGCTACGTATCTCGTCCGCTTCAATGCGGGTGAGCTCACACTCAAATGTTGGCGGAGCGATCAACGATAGGAAAAGTGCGTGTTCTTCTCGAAACGAAGACGAGCAACTGAAGTCGATTTCAGAGAATCGAACCGCAATGACAAGGGTGCGGTCTGTCTCGTATATCTTCACCCGGATCTCCCGACGATCGAGTTCAAAGGTAAGTTCGCCCCGTCCTGCCACATGTTGCTGCCACTCAATCGAGACAACGCCGTCTCGACATTCCCACCCGAACTGTATATCACGTATTTTGATGGACTGGCAAAACGGATGAAGAGGATATTAAGGTTGATAATTGTGAAACCTTACAGCTTCCCTGAGTTTCTTCCCTTTTTCCTCTCGCTCTTCTATCGCCTTTGGGTCTACGTAGGGCATCCGTTGGATCTCTTCTAGGACGCGAGGGTTCGGAGCATTCTTGCCACGACTAAATTTTATGATATTACCACGGACATGAATCTGCCCTCGAGAGCGAGGTGATCCATCCATATATTCCATGAGGAATACCTCTCCCGCTTCTTCATAGGGAAGCGTTATAATCCCTACATCATGCTTTAGTTGAGTAAATGCGCTGAGGAAAGTGGTATCATATGATATACCCTTTCCTATATGACGAGATCTTCTGAAGCGGTCTTTGATGAGATGTACGGCAAAGTTCATCGGTAAATTGGAAAATGCTGTATATGGCATATCGTGCAATATGGGTGCCACTGTTCTAATGACATCGTTTTTTTCAGCATTTAGTGGAACATTCTGTATGAATATCTCCATGTCTGCGAAGCTGCCTCAGAGGCTTGTGTTGTGGAGAAATAGCTACTTGTCGCAGAATTGTCCTTGGTAAACGATCGTGTTGCTGTGGGTTGAGAGAAAGGAGGGTCACCTGCACTGTGTGTCATATAGGTATCGTCTTATTATATTTAAGCGAGATTCGGCTTCACCAAAAGCTTCTATCTCCCTCATCAACTTCTATGTAAAGTACAGAATGCCAGCCAGGCGGTGGGGGGGGGGGGGATCATGGATCGGTCATCGCTTTAGTTGCAATGGAGCATGAAGTTCATCATGCGCATCACGACTAGTGTGAACTCATGCTTTGTACCGGGAGGGGATCTGGAGGTGAAGTAGAAAAATTCAAATTAACGACATAGTATGTTCTCACTATATAAAATATACACTTGCTTGAGTGGATCATCATGGCATGAGGGCCCATGGTTCGTGCCGCCCGATCACTTACCTACTGTCATTCCTACTCACGATCGCATAGCTCGTATTTCATTGTTCCTCGTCTCGTGCCTAGTTCAGGCTGCTCTCTCTCTAGTTGCTTGGATTTCTCCATCACCTTCCTACACATCACCTTAGGCTTTTTGTGACCTCGTTTGCTTGGCGCTGTTTGGCCATTCTAGCATTCATTTTGCTTGCTCAGCCTATTGTCTTGCTCACCCTGCTCTGTCTTGTCTGCCAACACTCTCCTGCCTATCTCGTTTTCATTTTTTATCCCAGCGAATTCGCAATGGACAGAAATGCAGTAGATAAGTAGTTGTTACTACATACTGATGAGCTGGCCTCTATACCAATAGCTAGCTGCTTGTTCAAGTTCCAGATGAATTGGATGCCATTTCACTCTTTCATGAAGCTTTCATGTTACTCGGACAGAATTTGCACACAGGCCACGTAAATAGCAAAATCGCAATACCAATTCGAATCCCGTGAGACGTAACCTAACACTTACTGAGAACACAACAATGTACTAAGCCAACTCGACATAGTGAGTAGCTTATCTTATTCTCTCAACGATCAAACGCCGGTGTTGGATATGCCTGCCTGCCCATATTTAACCAAAAATACTCATACATAACTTTCCGTCCTATGCAATCGCATTCCCAATACAACTGTTGTCTTTATCATTTATTTTGTGTAGGGTTCAATTTTAGAGGCGCTGACTCATACTTGGCCTCATATACACACTGTCATCACCACACTGACATGAGCCGTCAACACCGCCGAAGTTGCTGATACCGCCGTACTTCACTTAATCAAGCCACCAATCCTATAGAAACATGATTAATATAGGCATCTTTGTCACAAGTAAGTGACTAGGTTTGTATTTAATTCCTTGTGAACTGGTCCACTCGTATATATCGACGGTCTTATTTGAGCTTGAGTCCAGCCACTGTCATCTCTCTCCTTGCAACCACATTAGCATACTTTCAACTTGTCTGGCAATCTCGAAGTCTGTTATAACCGAGCTTTATGTTTTCGTTTAATAAAAGCATACACTAGTATGTTTGCATATCCATTTACGTATAGGCACTCGTAAACACGCTACCTAGATCTTGTGCTAGTGTAACAACTGCTTAGCACTCCGAACAACATTTGATTTGATCAAATTGAGATGTACGACGTATATAATAAATCCTGGACCTATTATTCTCAATTGGGTTTTACTAATAATACAACTCACAATGGCATCGTGCCCCTATCCCACCCTACCATCTCTTTTCACAGCTTTCTCAAGAAAGGAAATTGTAAATGGACATTTCTGAAGCTATGCTACTATTTGCTTATATACCCCAAGTCAGACCCCGCCACCATCACCACTGCTATAAACTTGTCGAGTTCCACATCAAACCCATACATTCTCGCACTTACAAATTGTTCGCTTTTAAAACCATGCACGTATGCACTTAGATGGCGGCGCATATACAACACTTATATGGCAATTCATATTCTGAATTTATCGCTCGAGTACTGCATTCTAAGTAGCAACGTTTGCAATTTGTCCGAAGAAGTTATACAGTTGCCCGATTTGGAACAGAAGCATGGGAAGCGATCATAGATTCCAAAATTCGCGATCGCTTGGCAACTCCGAGTCAAAAGCCCATTTCTCCGAATCCTGACTCGAGTCATACCACACTGACTCTACTTACTACTCCCATGGACGCTCTCAAGCAGGTCTTTGCTAAAAAGAAGAAGGATGGCGCTCCTGCCTTCGTCACCTTTATCACCGCAGGCTATCCCACAGCTGATGATACAGTACCTATGCTGCTTGCTATGGAAGCCGGTGGTGCAGATATCATCGAGCTTGGTGTACCCTTTTCCGATCCAATAGCAGACGGACCGGCTATACAAGAGACCAACACTGTCGCTCTAAATAATGGCGTCAATTATACAACTCTGCTTGGCCAACTCCGGGATGCGCGAAATCGGGGTCTCAAGGCACCTGTAGTTCTCATGGGTACGTAGGCATAAATTTATGTAGACTAGATGTAAATGCATGTCATATAGGTTATTACAATCCGATCCTGGCATACGGAGAAGAGAAGGCCATTCATGATGCTCGTGAAGCTGGCGCAAATGGTTTTATTTTAGTTGATCTACCACCAGAAGAGGCCATATCTTTCAGAGAAAAATGCACAGCGGCAGAGTAAGTTACCGATACCCTCTCTTTTGAAAACGAATCACATTGAAGACATTTACAGGCTATCATATATCCCTTTGATTGCACCATCTACTACCGATTCACGAATCAAGTTTTTGGCTAGTATCGCCGATTCGTTCATTTACGTCGTTTCTAAAGTATTCACACACCCTCTCCTCTCAATAAAAACTTGCACTTACAACCCATCAGATGGGGACCACTGGATCCTCTCCCAACGTAGCTGTGTCACAATCTCTTCCAGGACTTATTTCCCGCGTACGAAAACATGCCACCGTTCCGTTAGCTGTCGGTTTTGGCGTAGCCAGTCGCCAACACTTTGAGACCGTTGCCAATGCAGGTGCAGACGGTGTGGTCATTGGTTCTCGGCTGATATCCATTATCAAGACCGCCCCTGATGGCCAGGCTGTCAAATACGTTGAGGAGTATTGCCGTGAGATCAGCCTGCAGGGCCAACCTCCCAAAACGTTCAAGCTCGGGGATGCCGATGCGCCCCCAAGATTGACGAACTCAATTGTCAACGCCGCAAGTGAAGCAGGCAATGACCTCTTACCTGCAGCTACTCCAGACGCACCAGCAACGATTCTTCCTATGCGTTTTGGGCAATTCGGCGGACAATATGTCCCGGAGGCGTTATTTGACTGTTTGATTGAGCTGGAAGATGCACATAAGCGCGCTATAGCAGATCCAGAGTTCTGGAAAGAATTTGAGAGTACGTTGAAAACGAGATCCTTGGTTTATATCCAGAGCAAACACTCAGTATTTGATCTTAGGCTACTACGTATACATGGGTCGCCCTAGTAGACTATACTATGCCGACCGCCTGACACAAGAAGTCAGGAAGGATGGTAAAAATGGAGCTCGCATTTGGCTTAAGCGCGAAGATCTCAATCACACAGGCTCTCATAAGATCAATAACGCTCTGGGACAGGTGGGTATTCTCAACCGTCACAGAAAGAGCACATTGGCTGATCATCATGCGCATAGATCCTCCTTGCTCGACGAATCGGTAAGACGCGCATCATTGCCGAGACTGGTGCGGGTCAGCACGGTGTCGCCACAGCAACTGTATGCGCAAAATTCGGTATGGAATGCATCATCTACATGGGCGCAGAGGATGTACGGCGACAGGCTCTGAACGTCTTCAGAATTCAGATGCTCGGCGCGAAGGTTTGTGTTCTATGTTACTCATTTTCTATATACCTCCACACACTCGTACATCTATTATATTAGGTTGTCCCCGTGCATTCAGGATCTTGCACCCTCAAAGACGCTGTAAATGAGGCAATGAGAGATTGGGTTTCAAACCTGACCACAACACACTACCTCGTCGGCTCAGCCATCGGCCCACACCCCTTCCCGACAATAGTGCGCGACTTCCAGCGCATCATCGGACGGGAGATCAAGTCCCAGCTGCTGGAAATCACGCAAGAAGAGGGTATCAATGGTGGCAAGGGAAAGCTTCCCGACGTAGTCGTTGCCTGCGTTGGCGGCGGTAGCAATGCGATTGGTACCTTCTACGACTTTATCCCTGACAAGGAGGTCAGGTTGATCGGTGTCGAGGCTGGTGGAGAAGGTGGGTTCCCAGCGATTATAAATTAATTTCATGTTATTTTTTTTTATAAAAAAAACATGACGCAGGTCTCTCTGGTGAACGTCATAGTGCAACGTTGGTGAAAGGCACACCAGGAGTCCTTCATGGTGTTCGTACCTATCTTCTACAGTCACCGGTTGGCCAGATCATCGAGACGTACTCGATCAGCGCTGGGCTTGACTATCCAGGTGTTGGCCCCGAGCACGCGTGGCTCAAGGATAGCGGGCGTGCAGAGTACATCGCAGCAACAGATGAAGAAGCCCTCAGAGGTTTCCGAATGTGTACTCAGCTGGAAGGCATCATTCCTGGTACGTCCGATATACCCCCAAATTGTGGACACATCTCATATATGGGCATATTCAGCTCTGGAGTCTTCGCATGCTCTCTGGGGAGGCATAAACCTCGCAAGAACATTGCCTCAAGACAAGGATATTGTCATTGTGAGCTTTCTTTCCCGCCCTAGCTATATGAGCGTCGTCTGAATTAGGGCCACAGTGTCTGTCGGGTCGTGGTGATAAAGATGTCCAGCAGATATCTGAGCTTCTCCCTGGCAAATGGGCTGATGTTCTTGACTGGCACATTGAGACGGACGAGAAGAAACTATCTCAATAATTAGAAGCATCGTTAAATCGTGGCCAGGTTCTTGGCCGGTCCTGTAATGATTGATAATACTATATACGTGCCGATGCACCGCAACACCAGTGTCCCTTCGCTGGAATTCAATTTCGTTTCACAGTATTGTATCTCATTGGCCTGTTTATCCCATATTCCAAGCAAGACATAAAACAGGAGCAAATGAAAAGTGTTGAACGTTGATCGTCCATCTTCTCACCGAGACCCCCTTTCCCCTTTCCACCAGCTATTGAAGACGTCGTGTTGCGGGATATCTTTCCAAACTTCTATAGCCCCGTGATCCAAACTAATCTCGTTCATCCTTGTAAGGTATTATCCCTTGTCTCTCGAATCTATAAGTCGATATGCTACAATGGTCATAATTACCAGCAAGCCATCGTTATTATTATTATTATTCAAAAAAAAAAATCCAATCAACAGCACGCAATAGCAAGACTTCAAAAAGCATCTCGTCGTCACCGGAATCCCGCTTCCCCTACTGAGGCTGATGACCTATGGCAGTTGTACATTTATATGCACAGCCTACTGATAAATCAATGCTCTTTTTATCTATCATATCAGAAGAATAAAGAAGTTTCGCTGTGTATCAGTCCAACGTCAATAAACTCTGCCAGGTAACACCTCAATTTATCTTCCCTCTACTGCTTGCCTAATATGTTATGAATCTTTGATACTGGGCTTCAAGTTAGTCCGAAGATCTCACTTAAGCTCTGGTTTACCATCGAAGAGCAGCCTGAAAATCCCTTTTTTTTCATCCTCTTTACGTTACACACTCGATTCATGCACTATATCTGGGTTTTTTAACCTATCTTTTCTTGTATAATTTTTAACATCAAACACAAATGCGTTTATGTACCTTATCTGAACATCACATCTGCAGGGCTTTTGCAGTCTGTTAGTATCATGATTCAACGCACACGCGTAGGTATTGTGCTAACGCTCTAATGGGATCCCGACCCTTACTTAAAAAGATATGTATAATGTTGCCCTTTTTTAATGGCCGAACTGGAACTGTAATCCCTGGAATTTAGTAAATCATGGATTCTATACTGTTAGCCGTGGTCATACTTGCCAGTGGCACCTGGGCGACAAACGTCGTTTTGATTCCGATGATAAGAACTTACCTTGCCGCCTGGCCGTCCGCGTTGCGTACACCTTGTCTTTCTCAGGCTATACTATTGCTTACATCTGTCTCTGGTGCACTCTCTACTTAGGCTAGGACTAGTTGCTTGACGCTCTACTAGGCTCTTGTACTTGTTTCGCCTACTATTTCTGTGTGCAGCATGTTTCCCACTCTGGAAGATATAGAGGCTTACTTCGACTCACTCGAGCAATTCGTTATATCATCCACGCCCGAGATGGTCGCCGTTGCAGACGCCGTCGATCGTTTACGGGATGCTGCCGGTCGTCTCTGGGTAGGACCTGGGCCACCAAATATCCCTGGACTAGGCAACTTCTCTATTCCAGCACCTCCTCCCCCTCCTCCCCCTCCGCCAAAATCATGGATAGAAGAGAGCGCTGATTGGGCTAGCCGGCACCCTTATCTGGTCTCAGGTGCTGCTGTAGGCTTGGTGGGTGCCGGGCTTCTAGCCGGCTATCATCGAGCAAATGCCCGACTGGTAAGAACCAGGAAGGGCAGGGTCACTGTCGCCTCCAAGGACAGGAGAGAGGTCGTCGGTCAGTATGAGTCAGATGTCATATGTTTTGTGTTTTATTGAAGAATTCATCCAGTCGTGTTGGGTGGTGACACTCCGCTTGGCCTTGCTTTATGCCAGGACCTGGAGAAGAAAGGCTTCATTGTCATTGCTAGCGTTGCTGCACCGGACGAAATTGAGACACTGGAGAGTAAATGCAATGGCTATGTCAAAGCCTTGGTCTTCGACACATCTAGAGTGAGTTACATCATGACATTGTGTTCAGGAGGGCCCAGTAGCTCAAAGTTCACCTAGCCCGCTTCGGCCACCTTCTTCCTTCGATCCCTGACCTCAACACTGTCTCGTCGATTCCCCCTAAACGCACCTGGAGATCCATACGCATCCCCAGCATCGCTCCCATATATTCAATCAGTTATTTGTCTCGTCACACTTCCATCCTCTGTAGTGACATCAATCCTAACACCTGCGCCGCTGGAACAAATATCCCTCCAAGGTTCGTATATCCCATATTTAACAGAGACGCACATTGCGCCATTGCAAGTCCTGCAAGGGCTTCTCCCACTCCTACGCACAAACTCGGCGCGGACACGAGATGCTCAGGGTTGGCGTGGCCAGGCCTCGGGAAAGAAGAGGATCATCGTCTGTCTACCAGCTACCGATGCAAGAATCGGGCTGCCATTTGCATCTGTACAGGCCATGAGTGCAGCTGCTACGGCGCGTGGGATTGAAGTCCTCCGACGAGAGCTGAAGTTGGCCACATCTGCCTCTTGGCATTCTTCCTTGAGGCACATTGAAATTCTTACCGTGGACATTGGTTCTATGCGTCATCATGGTTCTACTAGTACCTCAATGTCGGATACCTACAGTTCTACTGAAGACTGGACTCCTGCACAAAAGCATGCCTATGGCGAGGCATTTACATCCATGGCCTCACTGTCAGTCCACGGTCGGAAACCTACGGAACTGAATATGGTCGTTTCATCTCTGATTGATGCTATCATCGAGCCCCGTCAAGTGGAGGGCCGATCTCCGGTACTTGAAGGCTTGCTCTTACTTGCGGACAAACTCGGCCGGTTCTTGCGCGGAAACAGGTTCTCTATTGGTGCAGGAGGTATATTTATTCCTTGCTGGTTTCCTTGTCTTAAATCATGAGCTAATCCTTCCAATAGCTGGTACTTATGCTTTAGCATCCCATTTGCCCATACGAGTTGTGGACATCCTGTTGGCCATTCCTCATCTGGTCATAGGCATCCGTAATTCGCTTCTCCTACCTCCTGCAGGCACAGGTGCCGCATACCCACCCACAGAGCTTTCGGAGTCCGAGGGCCGTCAAACGGACGAATCTGGGTCAGCTGGAGCAACATTCTCCCCGGGATTTGCTGTGACTAGTACAGCTTTTGAAGCTACTAATGAATGGAGAGGGGAGGAGACGGAATCTCACACTGACAATGAGCCTACTACTGTGAGCTCTATCGACGATAGTTGGGTCAGTTTACACGAAAGGGAGTGATTCATATATCAACTAAACTTCTGCAACTCGTGATTTATGACACATGCTCTGTAATATTTTTATACTGATGCCTCTCCATCCTTCACTTGTTCTTCCCTTTCAATGGCATCCCAGCGTGGTACAATTCCTTGTGCATGATTATGTAAGGTGAAGAGTGAAATGCCATTTTTGGTAGATGAACATAGATCGGGAGTCGGATCTGTATAAATTATGACTCGAATCCCAGACCAAAATGATCACAATCAGTGTGCTCATAGCCATTTCACACATTCTCCTACAAGTGATTTCCCGCAACTGAGCTGTCCTTCTAGCTTATCTTTCTTTTGTCTCGATTCGGAAGTCAATCCATCTTTCATCGAAAACGCACTTTGATCGCACTGTCCTTGCTACTATACTCAATACCGTGACAGAGGGACATTACTACCATTATACTTTCATCATGGCAAAGGCGACCGAATCACAAAATATGCCCAGCTTTCCTGTGGTGGAGAATCTGGTTGCAAAACTGCGCAGAAGGTCTGCGGCCTGATGGCATGACTTGAGGGGTTCTTACTTCACGATCTCATGCCTTCGCACTTTGTATTGTCAGACAAGTTGTTGGTTCAAGAGAAACAGCCCTCGAGACCGTCCGCGTCCTGCGTCAAGTCGTATCCAAGGCGCGTTTCTCAAATCTGGACCAACTTGTTGAGATAATCCGCGCCGTTGGTCGAAAATTGGTTGATGCCCAACCCAAAGGTCTACTAGTCTATCTCGTTTCAGTATATCTTCACTAGGTTAACATCGTACACCTCAGAGCACACCGTTGGAAACACGGTTCGAAAAATATTGCATCATGTTCGCGAAGAGTACAATTCTGCCATCAAAGGATCTCAAACCGCCACATCATCAAAAGGGTCGTTTACGATCGCCAAATTCGTTCTTCAAGGTCAACCTCGAAGACACACTACGGCTGTCAAAGCAGAGCAGAGATTAACCCTAAAGGAGGATGATCCCGATGACCCTGACTCATTTGCGCGTGCACTCAAGCCTGTAGTTATGGAGGCAATCCAAGATATTCTGGACGAGCTGGAAACGGTATACGATAATGTTTCGAAAAATGCCAAAGATCACATACACTCCGAGTTGGTTTTCTTCTCTTCTGGCTTATGATATGGTTCTTGGTCTGATTATATTCCTTTAGTGAAATTATTCTTACGATCGGACATTCATCAACGGTCAAAAGTTTCCTCAAATCAGCAGCCCATTATCGTAATTATACAGTAATCGTTGCCGAGACAGGCCCTTCGTGCGTCCCATCGTTATTTTATACAACTTGCCACGTCCATACTCATAGTCATGACTAGATATGACGGCCACGATATGGCACGCGCACTATCATCCGCCGGTATCTCTACCTTCCTCGTCCCCGATTCCTCCATATACGCCCTTATGTCGCGCGTAAACAAAGTCATCCTCGGCGCACATGCTGTCCTCGCAAACGGGGGTATGTTTGCCATATCCGGTTCGCTATTAGTTGCGACCGCCGCTCGGGCACACTACAAGCCCGTGGTCGTCTGTGCCGGGCAATTTAAGCTCACGCCGTTGTGGAATCTGCATCATGAATATAGTGTTTTGGACTTTGCCGACCCTAGCCACGTGCTTGGATTTGAGGAAGGAGATCTGGTTGATAAAGTGGATGTTGTTAATCCTTACTATGACTATGTTGGGCCTGAGCAGATCGATGCATTTATCACGAATGAGTACGTATCATTGCCTAGATTGTTTCAAGGATACAAGCTGACGGAATCGTGTAGCGGTGATCATCCACCATCATCAATGTACAGGTAGGAGCCTTTTTCATTTAGGAAAAAATGGAGTATACTCATCAAAGAGATGACAGACTTGTTAAAGAGACGTATGACGATGAAGATCATACACTCTAATCGACCATGGACCTGGATATATTTTCCCTCACTTCTCATATCGGCCATTTTGTTGATTAGACTTTTTGTTCTTACATAGTATTATACCTGCATTATCATGCCTACTGGCATTGTTTGTTCTTGTCCTGACTTCATTTGATTCTTCCTCGCATGTGATGTCTGTCAGCCAATCATTCTTCTACTGGCTTCATTACTTTACTTTTTACTTTGTACTCTTTGATTGTAGCACAATTTCAAAGGCCTGACTGTGCTTGTACGATATGGACATATCCTCTCCGTCCCAATTTGTTTTTCTTATGTGAATACTAGAGTTACTGAAATGATTAAGACACTTAGACATTCAAGTGAGACAAGATGAACAAAAGAGATGATATTATGTAGATACTAGTAAGATGCTAAGAGAAATAATATATTTAAGCTTCTACAAGCAAAATTGACTAGTTACCCTTGTTGCTAAGGATATCGAAGAAGGCCTCTTGCGGTAGATCTACTTTACCTACACGCTTCATATTTCGCTTGCTCTCCTTCTGATTTTGCAGGTGTTTCATCTTGCGTTCGTAATGTCCTGTTGGAACAGCCAGTCAGCGTTTGTTTTCAGATGACATCAACGGAATTCGTGCCTCCATATAAACCGGCGGTAACGTCTGCTCTGAGCGCTGACAGAGTCTCACGGGCGATGATCTTGCGGCCAATGGCAGCTTGAATGGGCACTTCAAAAAGTTGGCGGGGGATGACTTTGTCTGCAGGGGGATGCTTAGTATGAAAAAAGTGGAACTCAAAGAAAAGGAATGGACATACGGAGCTTCTTGACCCATTTTCTGCCAACAGCATCTTGAGCTGAACGGTGAACAATGAGGGCCAGCGCATCGACTGGCTTTCCGTTCAATAGGAAAGTCATCTATGTATCAAGATGCAGTCAGGATAATCAGGTGTAGAGCCATCAACTACGATACAACGAACCTTTGCAAGATCGCTCTTCAGATAGCCCGCATCCTCGTAACTATTAAGCAAATGCCATGGTCATAGGCCGGACATTTGGCAATGGAATCACGACTGAGGAACTCACTCGAAACTAGCAAATCCAGAGCTTCGACTCTTAAGCTTATCGAAAAAGTCGGTGACAATCTCACTCAGAGGCAAAGTGCAAGTTAATATAATTCGCGATGAAGTCCCAGAGCCTTGGTCCAAGTATCGGTAATCCAAGTTTTCCGCTCTGCGGCTATAGCAAAGGTCCATCATGTCACCAAGGTAGTCTAAATAAGTGAAATTTGTCAAACGAGTATGAAATGAGTGGATGAATAGGAGAGACGGCACCTTCTGGGACGATGATGGAGGCATTAACAACCGGCTCGCGAACCTCTACCACTTTGTTGGAAGAATCTGTGACATCGGGGAATTCGACAGGATTGCTGACGCGGACGACCTTGTTGTTCCTGTAGACGACTAAAAGAAACATATAAGCCTACGAGGTAGAAGGCTCTCTTGATCGCAGTTACCTTCATAGGGAACAGTCGGAGCCGTAATGATAACGCTGGCGTCATACTCATCCTCAAGTCGCTGCCTGAATACGTCCAGATGCAAGGTTCCCAAGAAGCCAAGACGACAGCCCTGACCAAGGGCGGTTGATGACTCCCTTTGCACAGTTACGCTTCGATCGGTCAATGTGAGCTACGAGGAACAGCTTTTAGATTTACCTTTTAACATGAGGAAAACAGGAGTGCATACCCTTTTGATGGATTCTTCAAGCTTCAAAAAATCGTTATTGTCCACGGGGAAGACACCAGCATAGACCATAGCTTGCGCTGGTTTGAAGCCCGGCATAGGTTTTACTGGCTCTCCCACACGATGTAGAGTATCACCAATGTGCGCTAACAATGACATTAAGTCAAGAAAAGGATCTATGCTAAAGAACAGCAATACCTTCGGAAGATTCCTTCATATTGCATGCTATGTACCCTACTTGTCCAGGGTTCAAGCTATTGACAGGGACTTCCTCCGGGTTCATGATACCGAGTTCTGTGACTTCGTATTTCTTGCCAGTGTGACATGACATTATTCTTGTGCCTACGAAGTTCTGTTTTATACACAGCTAAACAAGGCAATTCAAGGAAGGTATATACCTTTCTGAATTACGCCTTCCTTGACTGCCAGGAGAGAAATGACACCACGATAACGATCATAACTACGAATAATGAGTTATCTGAAAATTCGCATTGTAAGATTTCACATACAAGGAATCGAATAAAAACGCTTTGAGTGGGCCCTTTTCACTCGTTGGAGGTGGTGGTATGCGATCGATGATAGCCTGTAAAACCTGTTCGACACCCTTTCCGGTCTTCGCGGAAATGGATAATATGTCCTTGGGGTCAATGCCGAAAGTAGCTTCCATTTGAGCGGCAATACGCTCTGGTTGAGCCGCAGGAAGGTCTATCTGTATCGTATTTGGGTAAACTGGCATCGTTCTGGATCCTGAGTTGAAGAGATACCTTGTTCAGCACGGGTATGATCTTGAGACCCCGCTCTTTTGCGACGTGAAAGACGGAGATAGATTGCGCTTGTACACCTTGAGAAGCATCAACCAAAAGCAGAGCACCTTGACAAGCAGCAAGGGAGCGAGAAACCTCCCAGGCGAAATCAACGTGTCCAGGAGTATCGATGAGGTTCAAGAGATACCGTGTATCCCCAACTGAGTGGAACATACTACGGCTATCAGCAGCATGTAAAACACAGAATTTCTGATGGGAGAGTCACCTTGCCGTTTGTGCCTTTACTGCAAGTTAAACGACATAATTGAGCATAAATATGATGCAGTTACAGAGGCATGCTGACCAGTTATGCCCCTCTCACGCTCAACCTTGAGCTTGTCGAGGACCTGAAGATTACGGCCAACCTCCTTGGGCTTTATTGTCCCTGTTAACTGTGATATCAGGTGAGTTTAGGTGAGGCATGCGCACAAGGCTTCTGTTCATATACCTCCAGTAAACTGAAAGAATTTACTTCATCAGACATCTAATTGCTCTCATAAGAGATATAGGACACACCGATCGGCCAGAGTAGACTTTCCGTGATCTATTTCATATTAGTATGCATACTCAATAACAAGGTCAAGATTCCTACACACCAATATGCGCTATGATGGAAAAGTTCCTGTTGAGCAGTTAGTCTGTCTAGTCTGGCATATAAAACATTAATAAGGTACAAACCTAATTGAAGGGCATGTGAGATCCTCTATGTCTATTGGCTTCACAGAGGCTGCAGCACACTGGCGTACAGAGGTGCTGAACGCCCTTGGGGAGACATAGCCCTGAAATACGTAGAGGCATTTATGTCTCCATGAAGCACTGGCAGAAATCCACATTCCCTCTTTCCAGAGCGGGCGTCACTATGGCCGGTACACAGTCCTATAGTCACAGATTATGGTAAACAGAATTTCGGTTATAGACGCAACCAGGCAAAAGGCAAGCGGCGTAGACTCCGAGACGCCTCAAGACTCGGACTATGCCAGTGACTGTTCTTGAAATGAGCAACTTGAAATGTCCACAATTTGGACACAGTTCCGGAAGCAAAACTAGCTAATGTCTATTACGAACTTCTCATTGGAACACCATCTGAGTGACCTCGGATTGCTTCCCAGAAATCAGCTTTCATCATGTCAACTCTCGCCGAGGCGTCTGAAGTCCGCAAGGCCCGTCTGGAAGCATTGCGCAGGAGAAAAGCCGGACTCGATACAGGGTAGGCAATTATCTTGGTGCTGGACCAGAATGCGCCTCTTGACCCTACTGCTAGTGACTCTGTCATCATCAACCGAAATTACAATCCCGAGACGCGTACAATCAAGAAGCACACAAATGGTGATGACAAACTGCAAGATACGGTTGAAAAAGATGTCGAAGGTCTTGCCGAGAAGATCATCCTAGAAGATGAACAAAGGCGTGCCCAGGAGCTGGTGAGTATGAGAGAGCCAATATATTCTTGCTTCATCCTTAATCTACAATCGTAGGATGTCTTTAATATTGCACCGAAAAGACCCAACTGGGATCTTAGGCGTGACATGGACAAAAAGCTGGCGAAGCTTGAGCGTAAGACTCAGGAAGCCATCCACACCTTAATTCGTACGCATTGAAGAAACTGTCATTCAATTAACTATTAACACTATAGCAGGACAACGTTTGGCTGCCCAAAAAGGCCAGACTGATGAACTCGTTGGTGCAATGAGGGCTCAGGGAACAACTGAAACTGTGTCCTCCGACGAAGACGAGGATTGAGGTCAGTGGGATTGGTTTTTACGCCTTTTAGTGATCGAAAGAGCTCATTGCTCTAGTTAGCACTGCGCAAAGAGGTTATTCCAGTCCGCTTGCAGCACGCATCTCTACTCTGACTGTCTGGCCCATGGTTCGAGACAGCGTTATGCCAACCAATCAAAGGAGGGCCCAGTGCATTCTTCAACATCTGCGTTTGGAAGCCACCTCGCAAGTTTTTGGCTATGCTCGTGCATATGCATGACTCCGTGTTTGTCCAATTGGTATCGTAGAGGGCATAGCTGTCAGAGACCGTATGTATCAGTAGACTTATACAGCTGTATATTTTGCCACGGCAATTTCCTACAGCAATCAGAATGATCGAAACCCACGTGTCCTTGGATTTACTTCCGATCAAGTATAAGAGGGCGGCCACTGGCATTGAAGCGGCACTCATCTCAGGTTCTCGACCGCAAGCCCGTATACAGTAAACGATCACCTTGTTTAATAATTCTACAAGTCTGTCTGCTAGAGTTCCTAAGTATTTCTGTCATGTCGGTAGACCATGAACCATCAACATCGGCCAAAAGGCTGCCTACTCTTGTCTCCTTGTGCCAGAAGGGTGTGTCGCATTGTTGCGGGCCGTGTTCATTTATGCTAGGATACTGATTCAAGTTTCGATGGGACGTATCTAGTTGCATCTAATAATGCAGATTGTGTGTCACAAGCTTGAGCCATATGGCATTTCGATACTCAAAGTGGTATTCCTGACAGATATCTATGGCCTTGGAGAGGGAGAAGAGCCTGCAATGGCCTATGAACTTGTCAAACCAATCCTTACAGCATGTTCAGCGGAAAACCTTGATCGTATAGAACAAGTATCACCAGTGAGCCATATTGTCTAAACGTCCACCTGACAATATGCCTCATGCTATAACCTTCTGTAGTGGTTACGGGCTGAAACCCAAGGTTTGTATTCTTGTGTTGGGTTTATCATCGGTACATATCTCACTCCTGTATCCCCAATTCTTTTCATACATCCTAGATATTTGGCAGGAGAAAGCTCTTGCGAAATGGCCCAGGATAACTGAAGAATATCGACTTGGATACAGGCAGCATCCTTCGTCCTGGCGAGACGAATATATTGTAAGACCTATCTATAATTTGTATTAAACCTTGTTTTTCCTTAATTTCTTCACAGTCCCTAGAAGGCGAGTCCTCCAGAAGGCTGGAACAACTAATCAACAAGATGAGAGGCTCTCGTCAAGAGGCCGACGCAAAGAAGAAAGAAAATGAGATTAAGATGCTTCCCTATCGGGTGAGAGAGCGGCCAGCTAAACGCTTCAAATGTGCGTCGAACACATACAGTACTGCATGTCTTTGCCACCCAGCTGATCTTTTTTTCTTTTCTTTTGGTTCACAGGGGGGGGACAACCAGCCAAGACTCTGTTCCAGAAGACGAAGGCTGAGGCAGGTCGAATTCAAAAGGCTGTGTACAACAGTAAGACGCCGCCTTTGGCACGGCAATACCGTCCGCAGACGAATATCGCTTCTTCGAGCACATCTTCACTATCATCTACATCTCCTACATCTTCTGCAAGCACAAGTTCTGGTTCCACTAGCCGCGTCGCCGTGCGGACGGTGACTGTTCAGCGCCCTTCATTCACTTATCTTCCAACAGTAACACCTTACGCAGTACAACCATCATCGTTTCGCCCAGCCTCATCCACAAAAATACGCAAGCCAGTGAACTCTTCATCTGCGTCTGTAAATGCCGGAGCTATTTTACCTACGGAGCCTCCAGACTCGCAGTCTAAATCTGAAGAAGTCGCCTCGTCGGCGCCGTCAACACCTGCACCAGAAATTACTCCTCGCCCTGTAGCCAAGAAGAAACCGACCAACAGTCTTTTTATGCCCAAGGGCCGGGCATACTCACAATTATCTGCCTCTCGTTGACGGCCTAGGTGCCATCCCCGTGTGTCCATATATCGTGCCCCATCCAGAACTTTCTTTATTCTCTCAGGATTCTTTTTTTTTTTTCCCTCTTTGATTCGACAGGCTGTCTACACCACTCATTATATCCATGTTTCAATACTTCTACTTATCTCATCCAGGTTTGGCTACTCTTTGACTTGCCAGACATAGTCTAAAGGCTTGTTTATTATATGTACTAGTACAGTATACATGTAGCTGATAATTGCAAGAACACGCAGGCTTACTGGCCAGAGTCCCTAGTGGGCGCACAATTCATAAATTTATCTATTACATTGACTTCTGAGTGTTCTGTCTACGCTAACTTAGACTTTTCAGCCTTGGTACCTCTGACCTCAATTGCTCCCAGAATACAAAAGGCCGGTCAGCATAACCCATGAGACGCCACGTTCACCCTACTGTATAATGGATACTCAAATTGTAGTCTGTGCATAATTAAGAGTCTGTGTTCGCACTATTCAATGCAGACTTGATGACGATAACCGACAGTGATCCGAATCCAAAATCAGTAAGCACTTGGAAAAGGTAAACGAGATAGGGAGTGAAGAGAAGAGTAAGAAGAGTATAAGGGGGATGGGAAAAAAAAAAAACTTGTTAGATGATGCGAAGTGAAAATAATACAAGAATTTACCAAACAGGTGTAAATGTATATCACCACAGAAAAGCAAAGAGAGACGGAGGGAGGGATGACGAACGAAAATGGGACTTTGAATATTGAAAAAGGAGCTTGAACTGAGGTCAAAGTTTGTCATCAATGGGATAATGTGGGATGAGTACTAGTTAGAAATGTCGTTATGAGGGGGTGTGTATACAAAGATTGATATGGTGATGCAAAAAAGAAGGGGATGAGAGGGATTGATAAAAACGATGTAACAGAGAGAGGGCGAATGAAGGAGGTAATTATGTTATACAAGTTATTTAGAAAGGCGTTGGAATATGCCTAGATAGTCCCGAAGTAGACGGTGCTCGTCGAGAGGATAAGACACTCTCCGCCAGCCCTGCCTGAGTCGATTTGCCAGCCACGGCCCCTGATTGTGAACCAAAACCGTTGAGCGCAACAGAGGATGAGGCAATACCTCCTTTACCAGCCAACGCCAAAGACGATGACGATGATGCTGCACCAGCGACAGCGGCGCGCTGACGTGCCGGGGCCTCCCAGAGCCGTATGGAGCCATCATCAGAGCAAGAGGCAAACATGCCATAATTTCGGGGGTTCCAGGCCACCGAGTTGACGCTACCCTCTCCATGACCTTCCAAGATCTCAAGCAGCGTACCCGTGTCACGGTGCCAGATGTACACCTTGGCATCTGGATTCAACAGATATACCAAATGAGTATAGAGTGGTACTGGCGACATAAAATTATGGTGCCGAGATCATATTAAAAAGACTTACCCTCACTACCACTAACGACAAAATTACCCCCAGCACCGCCGAAACAGCTGCGAATGACGTGGTGCCCTTGCATATGACCGGTGTACTTGCGCACCATCTGACCATCGTTGAGATCCAACAGATGAATTTCCTGTGCATAAACAACATTAGAAACAGCCCTTGAGCATCACCGCTCCCCCGCCCAACAAAGACGAAAAAAGGAAGCTTCTTCCAATTTCAACTCCAAACCTTTCTCCTCCACGAAGGTAGAAGGGGGGAGAGATCGAGAAGGATAGATTGAAATGAAAACCTTAACGAGACAACCCGGAAACTTACGTTCAATGAATGGTTGATCAACGCATACTGAGAATCAGGTGACACATTCACACTTGTGACTTCGCCGTCCAAATGGATTGTTCTGTGTGGATAGTGTAATGCAAACACAAAAATATCATCATCATCAGTCACAGGACACGAGACCTCGCGGTGAACAAAGAAAGGAATGGGGGAAGTGAATGGGAGTGGAGGTTGGAGAGAGAGAATAAACTAAGGAGTAAAAAGGAGAAAGAAAAAAAAAGAACAGGATACTCACGTTTGGAGCTGTTTCGTCGGCAGATCAAAGATGAGCAAAGCCGACTTTGCTAGGTTAGTGTCGCGGCCAGTGTTTAGCATATGCCAATTGATTCCAATGACTAGCAGTCGTGCTTGATCGGGCGTGACGGCCATGTCGGTCACTCGTACGCTCGGTGCGTTCCACGAGTCCTTGAAGTTGCCGTGTGCATCCTTTCAGAATAGAATAATGACGTTTGTTAAGCGAAAGAGTAATATATTGCTATGGTCAGGAGGACAGGGGCGAGGAGGCAACGATGACCGAACAAAGAGACGGAAATGGCAAGACATACCCATAGAATGATTGACATGTCCATACCGCCCGAGATGAAGCCAGAGTTATCCGGAAGCCACGTCATGGAGGTGACCATCTCCCTGTGTTGCTTGAGGTCATGCACTAATGTGCCAGCCTGAGCGAATGACGAAAGCGGTAACAAACAACATGAAATGACAATGATGACGCCAAAATGGGAAGATTTTATGTTAGAACCAAACCATCAAAACTTTTGCATAGGCAGGCGGACAGGCAGATCACGCGCGCACATACCTTGACGTCCCACATCCGAATTAAACTCTCACAGCTCGTCAGCAGGTAATTATCGTCCAAGGACCAGCACAAACACCCAACCGGATCGGGATGGTCACCCAGGATCGTCTGCGAGGCGTAGTCGCGTGATGAGGACTCTGGCTCGGACTACAAACAAAAAAGAACCATATTTGCGTCTTAGCACCTACGGATCATCTCAAAGACAACGCCGAAATGGGGGATTGGGAAAAAAGATGAGCCTTACACCTATACGCCATATGATAGCCGATTTGTCTTTGCTTGCGCTAGCCAAGTACGACCCGTTATGGGACCATTCAATATTCCAGACCTCATCCGAGTGAACTTGTAATATCGTCGTCGTCACACGTGGGAAGTTGTCCTTGTCACAAGAATGGTCTGAATAGAGCGCGGACGAAGAGTTGTCGAGCACGGAATTATGGTAGACACAATATTGACGTTGGTAGTCTTGTGCTTGTTCCAACAAATGCGACATCCGTCTGGGAGGAATCATGATTGATGACGGTATATAACCTAATCATCACGCGAGAAACGGCCAACGTTGAAGTGCGAATATTTGATGGAAGAAAATGAAATATTTACGTTGTAAATCGTTCAGCAGCTGTCTTCTTGACTTGCCCGACGTGCCATCCCAGCCTGCTCGTTGACGCAGCTCCGTTGCGTTTACACACATAATGAGACTGTAAAGGTATATTAATCACTAAACCACTTTTTGACGTATAACAAGCACTACGAACCTCGACAACACATGCAACTGATCCGCACCAACATCAAGCGGCGCCAGCTCATTGCGCAACACATAAAGCGCTTCGGTCATCTTCTGCGCCTCCAGAAGCTCGAGATACTTTTGCTGATTTACCAAGAACTTGGCGTCCTAAAAGAAGCCATAAAAAGAATCAATCCGCTTGAATTTTGGAACGAATAATAGAACCAAAAACTGACCAGCAAAGACTCCTTATCGACGATAAAGTTATGCAACAGCGCCTCTGCACTGCCCCACGCCCCCTCGAGCACATACCGCCGAAAATCGGACACCTCTGTCTCTTCGAGCTTGTACCCCGACTCCGCCTCCAGTGTAGCGGCCGACTCCCTAAAAATAACACACAAAAAACACACCACAACGCATGAATCAGTCAAACGAACCGAGCCGGGTTCAAAAGCCACTATGAAGGGAGAGAGAGAAAGAAGAAGAAAAAAGAAACGCACATATACCCCACATCACGCAAGCTCTGTATGACCAAACGAATATACTCCTCCCTATCGATCATCGACTCATCGTAAAGCTTCCGCCCGGGCAAGTCGACCCTCCGCACTGCAGGCCTCTTTCCATGTGCAACGGTGCTGTTACCATTT
Source organism: Agroathelia rolfsii (assembly GCA_018343915.1). Classification (NCBI taxonomy): domain Eukaryota; kingdom Fungi; phylum Basidiomycota; class Agaricomycetes; order Amylocorticiales; family Amylocorticiaceae; genus Agroathelia; species Agroathelia rolfsii. The sequence continues at coordinate 1,362,347 of JABRWF010000007.1, read as the reverse complement.
ACGCCGTTCGAGGTGGCAGCCGCTGCTACCGACGGAGTATGGCCATTCGTTGTGTTTCCATTAGTCAGCGACGCAGCAGATGACGGCAAAAATGATGTGGACGCGGCGAATGATGTTGCTGTTGATGATGATGAGGGTAAGGAAGACGAAGGGATGGTGCCAGGCGCCGACTGCGAGGGTCCTGCACCACCAGGTACAATCCCTACAGCAGTAGCAGCAGCAGCAGCATCAGCATCTTGGTATTCATAGCCGTCACCCTCGCGGTGGCGGAACGTACCGTCTTGGTCCGAGGACAATCGCATCGCCGTCGTTGTTGTTGAGAGATTATCAGAAAGTTGTTGATTGTTGAATTCTTGCTGTTCTTGTTGTTGTTTTTGATATTCAGCGTCCACGTCCACCTCCTCCTCTTCCAATCTAGGCCTTTTCGCGGCGCGGTTGGCGGACGATGAAGCTGCAACAGTCAACCAATGGGTTAGTTTACGAAGACGGGGCTGTATCGGCATAAGGGTACGATAAGGAAGAGAGGAAAAAGAAGAGAGGGGAGAAGGTTAAGATCAATTTCATCCGTGCGAAGATGAAAGAGAAGGGATGAAATACAGTCGCTGTCTTTTTCTGTGTACGCAGCTGCTCGCGGGCCCATTGAGCCACAAAGCATCATGATGATGATGGCACATGCGCATGCTTATACACACAGACACACAGCACACGACAACGAGCTCGGATGGGAATGAGAGATAGAAACAAAGAAGTAATAGAAGTAATAATAATAATGGTATATATATATGAGCCGAAGGAGGAAAGCAATGCTACATACCAGGACGAGATGGATGTGATCCTAACGTCTCCTCGGACTCTTCAGATACGGAGCGCGCGCGCCGGAGAGGTAGGAGGATAGCGTCGGAAGCTAAGGAGGAGGCGATGGGATCGGGCACAATAGCAGCGCTCGAATACGTCGAAGCGGAGGTTGGAAGAGCACTGGGGACGGGTGCGTGGATAGTGCCGGCGGAAGTGGTGGTGGTGGTGGTAGAAGAAGAAGATAAAGTGGAGGTGGAGGTGGGGGTAGTGGTAGAAGCCAGAGAGCTGGTAGGACCGCCAGTAACAGGAACAATATCAGTGTCGGGAATGAGACTCGTTGTCGTTATCGTCAACGGTGTAGTGTTCGTCTGGGGGGGCGGCGGGTGTGTCAATCCCTGCTGCTGCTGCTGCTGTTGCTGTTGCTGTTGATGACGATGATGATCGCCTAAAAGATAATCACCCTGCTGCTGCTCGTCGACTGGCAGTGCTAAAATACGTTGTCCGCGGGGAGAAAAGGCGTGCTGAGATGGTCGTCCCACAGAAGAGCGGCTGCTGCTGTCCCGCGGGAGGGAGAAGGTCGGGTCGTCGCTGTTGGGATCAATTGTGGTGGGGGGGGGGGGGGGGGGGGGAGGCGGGCACTGGCAGCGGCCGGGGTGCGTGTTATGCTGATGATGGAATAACAGTTACAATTTCTTATTCCCTTATTCCTTATTCTGTTTTCTCTCTCTCTAATTTATTTCCTTGACCGGTAGACGAAATACGATAATGACAGATGGAAGTGGTGGTGGTGTGAGGTGAATGGGAGTGGGTTGTATTACAATTCCGTTAATTAATCCCCCCAAGAAGAGAACTGAATTGGGGGCTAGCGTTGAACAGCAGGGATTAATATCCTCTCCCAAGCGGACAATGTGGTCTTTTGTCGTTGGAGAGACAAGGCAACTGAGGGGAGGAGACAAAACGCAGCGATAACAGGTAAGTAGTAAGAGTGTAGTAGCCAAGTAATAATCACAAGTATCAGGTAACAATCCAAGGCAAATCACACTAGACTAGTAGCCAGCAGCAGCCGACGAAAGACAGCCGGATTCATTCACCCACACCCCGTTCCACCGCCGACACCCTCCACAGCCCTGGGTTATTTTCCAAAATAAAAACAAAAATAAAAGAGATAAAAGATAGATTGATAGATAACCACTCTGAGAGTCAGAGTATCCACGGACACACTCAACACGAGGCCCTCGGGTAATGGTGCGTACGCATGCATTGTGCGTATTTATTACATACATCAGTGCGTCCGTGGCGAATGGCTTTGATCAATGGACACTGGGCGAGAGACGTAAGCCTCCAAGAGGTAGATTAGTCGATGTGAGGCGATTGGAGCGACAATGCCACTCTTCCATTACAAAATATACATTCACAGGGACCCGACGATGATGAAATTCGAAACAGATATATAACAAATGCAAATGCGAAAATATTTGTGTGCGTATGTGCGTGCAGTGGTAATGAGTAAAAGAAAAGCCCTATGATAGAATGATGGGAGAAAAAAGAGTGCTAATCGCGTGCGTATGTATAGTAACAGTAGTGCCGGTAGTAGAGAGAGACAAAAAGAAGTGGTTCGATCTTAATCGTAAGAGTAGTAGTGGTAGTAAAAGTAAAAGAAGTAAAAACTGTTGATGAATAAAATGCGAAGAAAAAGGTTGCAAGATTCAACAAGGGTTCCCGATCATATATCATCATATCATTCTCTCTTTTTTGCATAGTGAGAAAAAAAAAAAAAAAAAAAAGAGCATGCAGTGTATGAACATGTTGAGATGCATTGAGGTAGGGGATTTTTCGTTGAGGATTCGATTCAATGGAAATGAAGGATGGCTAATGCTGGTGAGAGGTGTGGGAGATCCAAAAAAAAAAAAAAAAAAAAAAAAAAACGTCAGGATATAAAAATGATTGTATAATACTGCGAAGATGTGATATGCAAATATGTGCATGCGAACGAGAAACAACAATGATGCTGACGATGATAGTTGCAAACGGATGTAGAAGAACGATATATGCAGGAGGCAACAAAAAATGCGGTTCCGCACGTAGGCCTTTTTGGGATGAAAGAGCGAGGACGATGAGACAGGTATGCACATGCGCGTGCGCGCGTGTGTCGTTCAGGGTCGCTTTTTTAGATCAGAGCTTTCCATGAAGCTTCCTTCGTTTTGGTTCGCGGCCAACAGGCGTGACCGGCACTTTTGAAACCGGGAGAAAGAGATGGCGATAGTGTAAAGATCAGGGATGGATGAGTAGGGGTGAAGGGATGGATATCGATGGATGAACAAAAAAAAAACGCGTATGTCGGCACTCTCTCGAAAACGTCTTAACGCACGCCTCGCGTCCTCGACTGTCGGTTGAGAAGACCGCTTCGACCATAGCCAAAGCCAGGTGCATTCGAATCCGTGTGCCTCGCAAGTTCCTCGGGTTTGTACCTGCCACGTCGTTCTCCCTCCTGCTGCTGCTGCATATCATCGGCGACCTTCACCACTGCCGCCGCCGCTGCTGCGACAGTATCGTTATCCAGATACAACGTCGAGGCAAGCTTCTCCTTGGCTACCGGCGAGCTGTTGCGCCTCGCAGGACGCCCGCGCACAGGCGCGACCACAGACCAATCAAACACTTGCTCGACACTGCTGCGATTCACCGTTGTCGTCTCCGGGCCACGCCTCGATGAGCGCTCACGACCTCGAGAGGAACGCGACCTCGAGCGAGATCGCGATTCGGGCAGGCGGCTACAGCGTCGCGACAACGCGTCCGGCTCACGCTTGCGTCCGCGCGGCGTCCTTTCCACCGTGGCGGCAGGGGCCACGGGCGTATTGAGATTGCTGCTGTCGCTAGCGTAGATCACCGATGTAGTCAGCATCGGTTGAAGCACGGGTCCGGATAGGACGCGCATGGCCGCCATCTTGGGCGTCGGCGGTGACAGGCGGACGCCGGCCGTAGTACCAGACGAAGATGAAGACGAATGCGGTGAATGGCGAGTGCCGGTCGTGGTCGTGGGAGAAGATGATGAAGAAGTTCCGATCTGCAAGAGGGAGAAATACGCAGGGAGACTGGCACGGTTGCGCGTACGCCTCGTCTTGGCGGTCTTATCCTTGTCTTTATCATGATTGTCTTCCTGTCGTGCCTCTTGGTGTTCTAAAAGGAGCTTTGCGGATGATGGATGGGGATGAGAGTGAGATACGCCATGGCCGGTCGAGGGTTGGGCCAGATGCACGGAATCCTCGCGCGCCGACGAGGAGTGATGGGGAAGAGGAGGAGAGTACGCAGCCGAAGACGCACTGCGGCTCGTCATCTGGCCATGAGCAGCGTCACCTGATCGGCGATGAAATAGGGTGACGGTAGGCCTATTGTTGGTGGCCGACGGATAGCGAGCGTATGATAGCCGAGAAGGTTTAGAGAAGAACTCGCGCTGGCTGGGGGGAGTGACAAACTTGTGCTCGCTGGGGAAGAAAGGGTTCTCCGGATAGTGATGATAGTCGTCGTGTGTGCCGACCCAGGTGGTGGAATCAACATCTTCCTCGTCTGTGAGGCAGGTGCCCGAGGAGGAAGCAGAGGAGGAAGAGACGGAGTAGCGTTTAGGAGCGTTTCTGTTGATGCTGCGATGATAGCTGCTGCTTCCAGAAAAAGGTGCTGTGTCGAGAGCAGAAGGCAGCAAAGGCGGTACATCACCGCCATGTGTATAGTCGAGATGAGGAGAGGACCATGCACTGCTTGATGTAGAGTCTGAAGCAGGAGGGGATGAGACATCTACGGATTGGCAGTTGTCGCTGCAGTATGCACGCCTAAAACAGTCAAGGATGAGGAGACATGACATGGGGAGGGATGAAAGAGAGCGAGGAGAGGAAAATAAACAAACCCATCGTCAAGCAAAGGCTTGCCGCACGTCAAGCAGATTTCCTCGAACATAGGGCAGATAGATGAAGAGGAGACAGAAAGTGCTATAGGACTGGGCAGTTGGGCGATGTCGACATGAACCGGGGGGGGCGGGGCAGGAGGGAGGAGGCAGAGGAGGAGGAGATTATATACGAGTCTCGTCCGTGGCGGATAATTTTGCATGTATAAGAATTTTTATTTATTTATTGTCGATCTGTCACACTTTTGTCACGCCTCCTTCCTTCCGGATCCCTGCCTGATATGGTCCTCGCCCACGTTGTTTTTGGATTTGCCCATTGGCACCATCGCCTGGGCATCATCGCCCTGGGCCGGGCCACGACCGTGCTGGGCCTCTAGTCAACTAGCCATCGTCGGCCGGCCACATGCGTACCAGCCCAGTCTCCATTCTAGTGATTAGTCCGATGATGGATGATTCCATACTGGGTCGGGTACATACAATTGCAGCGCTCCGAGTTCCCCTCCCCACTGGGGTGGTGTTTAGCATAAGGCTAATATAGCGTTATACACCATGCATATGACGACCCTAGTACCCCCCCTCTCCACTAGCGTAGGTTAGTTGTATACCCGCTAATGTAAAATACTATGCTATATGCCATGTAATAATAACAACGAAATAAGATTGACCGAGTCATTCTCCCAGAAGAAAAAAGAAAAAAGAAAAAAAATCCCTGGGCGAGACAACGCGTATCGGCGTCACCTACGGAATGCATCACGTCATTATGCATCAAGGGCGAGAACGCGCGCGCGAGTGAGAGCTCAGCTGGTTACCAAAGGTCAGCATGAGCTAAGCCGCGTGCGTTGCTCAGCAGGGCATCATCATCATACCATCACACATCATTCCATCCAACTATTGTCACTTTCAGTTACGCCCGAAATTTCTCATTATGCATTACACATACGCACATACATACGCATATATACACTCTCTTCACGACCGATCAACCCATCAGCTAAATGTTTCCGCCGCCGCCGAGATCCAAGAGGTCCTCACATTGCACGCGCACACCCCGGGCTCATGACCGCGCTAAATGGGTAATATGGGTGTGTTGTGTGTGTGTGATCACCCCATAATTCTTGCAGACTCTATTACAGTTTCCGTTCCATCTCCTTCGCAGCTGTTCGGTCATTCCCATGGAAGTCTAGAAATAAATAAAGCAATAGAATATAAGGGGGATATAGTAGCCATCTCCCCCTCCCTCCCTCTCCCGTGATGAGCTGTAGTATATATTTACATGTGCACGTGCAATCTAGTCTAGCGACGCAACCCTAACGACACGACATGGCAAGCAACAGCGCACAAAAAATGACAATGATCGGCTCTGGGGTCTTTTGGTATATCATACCCCGGATTGTCACGCCCATCATTCATAGGAAAGAGAATAGGGAGGCGGAAAAACAAAAACAAAACAAAACAAAAAAAAAAGCAAAAGCAAAAACAAAAACAAAAACGCACATGCGCAGTTCTTAGAGGGTGATCTGAGACACGAGTGGGGCGGGAGAGCTTCCGCCGTTTGTTTGGAAAAGAGAAAACGCATGCGCTTCTTTCGCGCGCGAGCGTAGTGTATGCCGATCCACACATGTTACACCGTTTCGGTGGTTCGAAATATAGTTTAAAGACACACGTTCAAAGTTCATTCAGTCAGCCCCAGAACATGGTCTCGTATTAGCATTGTTATACTACACACTGCCCCTCCCTTTCCGAAGAGAACACACAAGTATACAATAAAATGATCCATCTTAAAGACAGGCAGAAAGATATAGAAATACCAACATAACAATGGAAGCAACCGAGAGAAAGAGAACAGATTAGAGTAACATGAAAGAACATAAAAGAAACATATAGAAAAAAGTGTATATTCACATCAGTCCATACATTCATCCCCACAACAAACAACAAATCCCCCATCCAAAGCTAAGACAAAGATGGCAAAAAAGAAATACAGTCGTCGTCGTCGTCGTCATCATCATCATCATCATCATCGCCGCCATCATATCACCACCACCAGTCACAGCTGAGCCTGGTGCCTTGCTTATTACCCTTTTTCAGCCTTGCTCCACCTCCACTGGCAGGTCCAATGGCACGGGGGACGGCACACGTGACGGTCCTCGCCGAGGAGAGGCCCAACCAGGCGACCACGAGCGGTCCTCGCCCAACCGTGGACTCAGCGTAGCGCCGGGCGACGCTGATGATCCGGCAAACATGTCGACATCTGGATTCGGGCTCGTCATGCTCATCTGCCTAAATCCACCGTACCCGTTAGCACTCATCCGTCTGCCGTCCGTACCAGTAGCGTTGGAAGAAGTCTCCGGAGACTCGCTCCGTTGCTGTTGCTCAAGCATGAGGTTATCATTCGAAGAAGTACGAGCAATACCAGACGAGGAGGAGGATGCCATAAGTCCATTCAACCTCTGCTCCAGGGCACTCTTCATGTGACTTGAGCCATCGGACGACCCGGGCGGTGGGGGTGCTGGTGCTGGTGAAGGTGTATGCGATGACACACCTCCCAAAGAGATCACGGACGGACTCTGGAATGGCACCACCATAGGGGAAGATGACGATGCAGCAGCGATAGCACCTATCGGCGATAACGCTCTCTCCTCACCTACGGACGCCATTGTCGTTGTCGTTGCAGGCGGCGGCAGCGTCGCCGAACGCACGTTCGAAGACGAGCCAGACGTACTGCGCGACAACAGACTTTTCAAACGTGAAGGCGCGCTGGGCGTCACGCCATTCGTTGCTGCTGCTGGTGGTGACGCTGATGCTGTCGCGCCAACAGTGCCCAATGCAGTGTTAGAAGCGCCTGCCTGTTCCTGTTGTTGTGGAGGTGTCACGCGTCGTTCAGATACAACAGTCTCAAGCATATTGCTCAGCCCGGTTACATTCTTGAGCCCCGAGAGCTTGGCATGCATGTATCTCGCATCCGTAATCAACCTGTACAAATATATTGCGGTCAGATAACAGAAAGCACACAAATAGAACTTTTTAAAAGGTTGCTTTTAGATGTTCCTCTTCCGCCTTGTCACCTATGATGATATGTACATGTGACAATCCAGGGAAGGTGAAAGGAGAGGACGGAACCGAGAAACTGGAAGCTGGCAACCGAACTGACCTCTCCTTGGCCGCCACGTTGGGTAAATCAACCTCTCCGAACGCTTTCGAGAGCCGGTGGTTGATCTCGGCGAAGACTCGAGACATGACGTCCTGTGATGTGGGGCATGTAAGTGAGCTCGAATCACAAACAGGGCAAAGGGGTGAGGGAAGAAATTTGTGACGTGCAAAAAAAGAAGAAAATGACGCAGTCGTTGACCAATTTGGATGGATAAGTGACAACAGTCCGTCCGTCGACAACCCCATCAAACATCACGGATGCATGTGACGGATGGGAATCCTCCGCACTCGCGACTACGCCCGCAACAATACAACACGTGCAACACAAGAAAAATGCGGGGAAGGACAAGCAGGTGACGTATGTTGAAACAAGAAGCAGAAAAAGAGTACAATGCAGCAATAACGCGGTGATAAAAACAACTTACCTCCACAACGCCCACAGGCAGGTACCGCGACAACACCTTGTGCAACGTCACAGTTTCCCTCACGAGTACCTCCATATAATTACTGACCCCGCTTGGCATGTTCACGGGACCAGGATGCAACCAGTCGATGGCCTGTAGAATGTTCATGAGCACGCCATCATTGTCATCATCAGCAACATGAAAAGGAGAGACATGATGACAGCCGAATAAAAGACATCAAAAAATATCGCCAAAACAGCTAACAGCGCGCAACCGCTATGCAGTATAGGGCCCTCCGATCCATACGCATCCCGGTTCTCACAGATTTGACATGTAAGAAGACGAGAAAAAAATAAAATAAAGTTGATTGACGTCATTGTCTCATTGCATCCGCCACGTGTCCAGCGACGCGTCAAATTTGCAGAGAACAATGACGTCAGGCGTTTGGACGCGCACGACGCGCCCTCATCGGCCCGAGGAATTCAAGAAAACAACTGCCCACAAAAGACAGGAGCAACAGGAGAGGGGAGCAGAAAAAAGGAGGCAACGAGGATAATCGAAAGCATACCTGAAACATCTTAATATGTGTCGACAATCGATCGCCCATGATTGCGATAAGCTTGGCGTGAATCTCATGCTGGTGTTCCTGATAATCCTGTGTAATTCGCGATCCAGGCCCGAGCGACGTAACAATGAGTCAGAATGAGTCCCAATGAATCGGTCAGAAAAAAAGAAAAAAAAAAAGTAGGACGATAAATTCTTATTACAACAAATTTAATAAAATGCGGAAAAGAATTTATTATGGGGGTTTGTGGCGAGGTGTGACTGCAACCGAGAGCAAAAGATAAGGATATTGACTTACACGTTTTAACTTGTCAAACTCGACAAGAATGACAGCTTGCTTTTGGCTAAGGTGGCGGCGGAATGTCTCGCGCACATATGGGATTAGGGCAATCATGATGGACAATGATTGCGATGCAAGTGCTGAAGAATAATTTAGCATTAGCGCGTTCCAGAAGCGAAGTAGAGCGGTCAACAACGTCTCACCAAGATGTTTCGCTGTGATATTCTTCAGTCCGGCAGAGCGCATCGCGCCGGCGCCCAATACGACCTGGCACGTACGCGAGTTGAACGCCTTCAGAAATTCGATAGTACGCGACATTGTGTCGGTCGTAAGCATCGGCACACCGATAACGATTCGCAGGTAGTCTGCCAGAAGACCGATGACTTCCGTCGTCGCTGACACTGCGTAGTATGCGCGTTCCTCAATTCGGAGGTGCTTCGCGCTCGCGGACGACGCGGCGATACTGCCATTCATATTATGTAAATTTTGTGAAGGAAGTAAGACGGGCGACTTCGGCCGAGGAGGTGGGGCAGAAGGAGATGAAGGGGCTAGTGTTGACGGCGAAGTTGGGTTGTTCGTTAATTTAAGTTCTGGCGGGTCGTGTACGGCAGAGTCAACGAGGATATCGGCGATGTGTTGGATTTGTCTTGAAATATCTACTGCGCTCCATTGTTCTTCCTCCACTAACTTCGCAGACATGGATAAGCGAGCTTGGTGGAACGTCTGCAAAAAGACTTTGGCCTATATGCAGGTTCGCAGAGTTAAAATTGTCTTCTCGAAGGGGAATGAATGGAGAACCAACCTGGCTAACGACCACACCTCGCAACCCAACAATCATGCGTCGGGAGAGGATCTCACACTGAACGACGAAGCTCCAAGTTTCGTTGAAGAATTCCATGAAGCTCGCCAATTCAAGTGTAGTATTCTGTTCGGAGCGTAACGACACGATTTTGGCTACCTGAGTATTCGCGAGTTCTGCGAAAGAAGAGAGGATGTCCGATAGCTCTTCTTGCAATGCCTGAATATCAATGGTAGATGAAGATGAAGATCTAGAATCAAGGTAAGTCATTAACCAATACAGAGACATATTTGGAAACGATAAATAACCTGGTTAGTTCTAGTTCTTGTACAATAACATTCTCCTGGGACTGCAAACCCTCCACGCCGCGGAGCAAGCTGACGTGAACTTTCTTCAGCAAAGATAAGAACTGTGGGCCTTCCATGCCTTGCAGATGGCTATTAAGTCCTGGTCTAAAAACCACGTTTCAAGTCAATAACAGATAATAAAGGGGTTAGGGTCGCCTAACTTGCTATCTTCCTGAGCAGGCTTGTTCTCTTCGTCCAGGTCATATGGTATATGCTAGGAAAACAAACCGTCAGAAGTGTGTTAGCATAACCTAGATTGAAAAACCACCTTTGATATTACCACTGTGATCTCGTTTGTAACCACCTCTCTCCAAGACAAAGCCGCTTGTTGGACATGGTTTGTACGCAATAGTCCATGCAACAATGGTTGCAGCCGGTCTCGCAGCATGCTATCCAGTTTATCGCCAGAAGTAGAAGACGCGATGCGTTCGTGTAAATCAGTGCGCAGGACATCAACGACCTCCGATGTAAGGGCGGTTGCAATTTCTAATGTGAGCTCCTGCAAGTGAGAAGGTAGAGAAGCAAACGCTTGTAGTGACGACAATGGTGTTGCCATTGTAGTTGTCCGGCGCACAGGCGGATGTGGGTCTGTCAAAGATGGCAGTAAATGCGACCCTGATAACATATCTACTGGCGAGTCGACAATGGGGGATAGTCTTCCTTCATAGGGTAACATAGGTAAATCTTTGGATATCATCCTGCGATGGCCTTGCTTCGCGTCGCTGCTGGCCTCGGTAGTTGACTCAAGCACATCCCACCGCGATTCTATCTCAGACAACACTCTTAGTGCTTCATTCCACTGTCCTGCACTGACAAACTTTCTCGCCACGCCTGTCATCTCTACTACCTCGGCAATCATGCCAACACCCTCCCCGACGCGAGCAAGATTCCGCTTCTGCGCATGCTTGCGTACGATTTGCAGTCCACGCTTGGCACTCCCCTCATCTACTTCGCGCAACAGCCCACGTAAACGTCCGATACGCTCCAGACACGCGGCAGACTCCGTTTGCAGGTCCTGCAGATTTGCCAGCGCGGCAAAGAAGGACGTCGAGCGAACCGAGATTTCGCGCACAAGATGCTGCTCGATAGTATCTGCGTGCTGGCTGAGACGCTCTACAAGTGAGACGGTGCCTGCATCTGGATCGTGGCCCGAAGACGATGCAGCAGTCGGAGAGATATCTTCAAGCGAGGAGCCTTCGATAATGGCGTCGAATGTCTTGGGATCGCTCAGGTCAAAAGTACTCCCAAAGAATACGGCAGGGACGCTCTCAAGAGGTGGAAGAGGCTTGTCTTTGGTTGATGTGCCAACCGGAGTTCGCGCTGTCGACGGCGTCGGTGGGGGCGAAGCACCATCGTCGATAGCGAAGAGTGATGAAGATCCTTCAGCCTCCAACTGTGCAACGCCCTCGCGACCGAGCTCCATGTTCTTTTGGAATTGCTCCCATTCTGGGGCAATGTTACGCAAGTAACTATCAAAGTCCTTACGCCGTATACGGGGCAGATTCGCAGGCGGGACAGAGGGTAGGGATGAATGCGCCTTGGGAGGATCCTGGCTTTTATGCGGGTTATTTAAGACGGTAGATATTGCTGTATGCACAATTTTTTTTTTTTTTTTTTTGCATTAGTAGACGCAAGGATGTGATGTCAACACACCATCGTGGACCATGTGAGCTGAGAGAGCTGCATACCGTGAAAGCCATGCTTGGAGCTGCTCCAGTGGACAGGCAAGGCGCCCAGCGCCAGACTCGCCATCGATGCATTGCGCAGCAGTGCCGTAGGCAGATTACCCTGTCCATGGACGAAATCTCCACGTATGTCTGTTGCTTCTGAGACGCTACCAGGACCTTGAGTATGCGTTACCGTGGCAGAGTCCCACTTGAAGCGAAACGGGCGGGGCTGGCTGGCACGCTTAGCAGCGCCGGCCGCATCTGCTGGGCCAATATTATTTACACCTTGGCTGACATTGGGATGTGTTATAGGAGATGCTGGGGGGGAGATGGTCGATTGGGAGTCGCTGCCTTGAGACATGCAAGTTGATGCAAGTCGAGTGCGCGGGACGGAAGCATTCCATTTCCTATCCAATGGATCGGGATAATAAAATAATGATATCTTTTGTAGTCTGACTATATGTGTTACATTAGACTTCATTAGCTTATTTGTTACTTGTACTTTCTTTGTTGGCTGTCAATACTCTCGACCAACCAGCTGCTCTTGCAATGACCAACACCGCTGCCAGCAGATATGTCCCAAAGCCTGTTCTATCCTTCTTTTCCCTGTTCCCGCTGCATACCTACCCACCCATTCCACCACCGCACAAGACTATCATCACCCGGCCTACACTCTGGATCCTGCCCCCACACGACTCTGATGTAGAGCAAACAAGTCTGCTCAGCTCTGACGTCGAGTGTCTCAAATGGCAAGCCTACCTCGCCCTGCGCGGCGTCAAACAGACAGCTCTGCGGTGGGACATCACTCCGGACGGCGCTATTGACCGACACCTACCGAACCTACACATCCCCTTGGAGAATCCCAAAGAGGATGACGGCTCGGGAGATATACTCGCCGCACATTTGATCCCTGGTTGGGTCGACGCGCACGTGGGCGAGAATGGCGAGCTAGAGGGGTACAAGGATGAGAAGAGCAAAGACGAGAGCCGCGCTTGGGTATCGCTGCTTGAGGGCGACGTGCATAACGCGTTCGTGCGTCTCTAATTCTGATTGCACTCTATTTCATGTTCTGGTGTCCGAGACGAAGATTGTACTTATACTTGCAGCCCGCTTCTTATAGGTCCTAGCGCAGCCCAAACCGTCCGGCTGGAGATATCTCATTTCACCCACGCCCGGCTCAGACCCTGTTCGAAAAGACGAAGGCGCATCGGGTATGCTGGGAGGCGTCTTCTCGTTTTCTCTCTCGCTTTCCACTGGCACCCGCGTATCACTAGAAATCATTGAGTCCCAATACAGAGACGCTATTGGTGCCCTATCAGATCGTCTTGGGACAGACACCTGGTTCCTTGGCTCAGAGTACGTTTACTAGCTCTACCTTTATATCTCCCTTGTTATTTACCCTGCATATATACACTTTCATAGATCGCCCACAGCGCTCGATGCCCTGGCATTCGCATACCTACATGCCATTCTCCACTCGCCAGAGTCAATCCGCGTCGAAGTCATCCGCCGTGCGAACCTTGTTGCATGGGAAACGCGTGTGCGTGCTCTCGTGCAGAATGCATTCGAGGCCCAGACAAAAGAAAACATAGATTAAAGACAAGATCTCTGCTCTACATGTATGTCCTATATGCTATGTCGAACGGACTCCCGGTCATGATTAATGTACGTAACCTAATTTAGAGCAATACGCATACAGGTCTAATTACCCACCCATATAAGTAGATATGTGCGCTTGTGTCAAATACTTAGTACAGCTCTCCCCTCAATCTATGGTCCCCTGTGGCCCTTTCATTCTCGTTTTTCACGAGCAACGCGGGACTTGGGCGAAGACTGGAATCTCTTGCGGAGAGCCGAAATCATCTTGAAGAACCTTTTCGTGCGCGCAGTTATTGTTAAACAAGGTAATGGCGAATGGGAAACGGATGAAAACGTACCACAACCAATTCAAACCCTGTAACAAGATATTACCGATGCCATACACAATCACGTTAACGATCGGCACTTGATGAAGGACATCCCGAAGTGTGTGGAAGAATTCATAGGACTGGGAAGGAAACATAAATGAGAAAACGACCCTCTCAAACTCGAAGCTTAGTAAAAAGACCATACCATCATACCACCCCAAATGACGCGTACGATGAAGAAGACGGCAACGAGAAGGGCACCATTGATCGCCTGGAGCAAACTACCCGTGCGGCCGGTTTTATCCAAAAACCTAAGACAACAGAGTGGTTAACTTGCCTGCGAACCCATGATACAGTCCACCAGAGGGACGAACCAGTGAATATTCAAGAACACGGTGCTCCTGTCAAAAGAACGGGGATTCATTTCTATGGTCTAACTTATGAATCAAGTGATGCAATACATACACTTCCCAGAAGAGAAAACGACAGCCGTAATAACCCAGGAAGGGTTGCTGTTTTGGAAGCAAACATAAGTTTAAGAACATTCAAACCAGTTTGAGTACACAACAGTGAGATACGCACAAAGCCAAGCATGTAAATAAATAAACACGACACGCCTGTGGACAGAATGAACACATATTTCGAAGATCAGAACGCATGTACTCTTTCCAAGACATTTAAACTTTACCATGCGCCAAGAAACCAAAATCAGTGAAATGGATCACGGATTCGAGTGCATCCCAGAAGAAATATCTAACAGTATCATACAAATTATATCAGTACATTGCAGTATAAAATCGAAAATTAAATAGCAACCCGGAGCAAACAGACTGCACAACTTACCCGCAAGCAACGGCACCAACGATACCAGACTTATCGTCCCATCCAAACGCCTTATCCGCAAGTAGCATGGGGCTGTTTAGACATCTCCATGCAAGTGGGATAACCAAAAGCGCGTGTACTTGTGAAACGACGTGCAAATCCCTAATTCAGAAAGAAACCAGAAATTTGTGTTTCTGGGCATCAACACCAGCTTCCAATTTTTTCGAAACACCCCTAAAATGGGAGGGTAGACAAACAGACCAGTTGGCACGTGTTTTCCTATTGGCCTTGCCGTACGCGTCTGGAAACAACGCCTTGCTGAGCGCGGGCGAAAACACGTTCTGCGTCAGTGTAAAGAGAACGAATGCGGCCAGGGCAATATCTGCGTTCTCGGGAAAGCGCGTCAAATTGAACGGAGGCTGGGCTAGAGGTAGCGCGGCCTGGCGAATGAGCCCGCGTGTATGAGACAGAACGTCGGTGGTGTTAGACATAGTGATAACCGTAATTGTGACCAAGGCCCAGAGAGGATAAAAATAAAAGAAAGAGGAGTCGATGTATGCTACGACGCAAGGTGAGTGTGCGCAGCTTATAGTACTTGCGAGAAGCACTCCGGCCTACTAGTACTCGTCAGGTTAGGAGCAGAATGGAACGATGGAGAAATCAAAAGTCAAACGGACTGTCACATCTTGACTTTAGTAATATTATGTGCGTAAGTCGGACCTAGACTCGGAGGAGCGTAGTGACGGATTGAGTCAAATTGTTTCATTCATAATGTCTCAGATCTCAGGGAATGAATCTCAGGCCTCAGGCTCTTGTTGGCACTCGTAACTTATGAAATCCTTTGTAATGTGATCTACATGTACTCAAGGAAGAAATACAAAGTATCATTTAATATTTCACAGGTCGCAGCCTGAGGTGTCAGGTGCGCCCACTGGCTGCCATTTGAAACAGTCTTCCTTTACAGTTTCACAACATTGTGAAACATAACATTCTTACAATTGATATCATAAAAATTACAAGGTCGCAAGTCAAAGGAGCAACGCTGTCCGTGGGAAATGGTCTCGATGATGATGCCAATGCTACAATTGAGACCGCCATGACCCTGGGGACCTTGAGATCGTGAGTGGTGGAGACCGAAGATTACCTAACTGGATAATGCAAGAAATTGTAAGGGACACTACACAGGCCCTTAAACCCTGATCTAAAAAGACATTAGTCTTTCCAAGGGCAGACTCCGTTGTTCGCTGTGCTCACTTGAATCAGAAAGCTATTCCATAACAAGAGGTCGTTCAATCGGCAGCCAGGAATTCACGGAGTCTTTTCTCTCGCTTGCTGGTAATATTCGTTTCCGCTTTCGATGCTACCCTCGCTTTCTTCTCCATTGACAAGTGTATTTTATCCACATCTTCTGGCAACCCATCCAGTTCTGAGAGAGTAGACTCGGCTAAAGAAACTCAAATCAGCAACCGTAAGGAACGGGGATCAACTGCCCTAGTTCCAAACACTCAAACCAATTGTGTCAAACTCCATAATAAACTCGTCCCATAGCTTCTCGCGCTCTTTGTATGCCATTTTTAGTTGTTCCATGATGCGCGTGATAGTCTGCTAATGGAGGGAGGAAAATGTAAGACTTACCAATCAGGAACATTGTGATTACTTGCCTTCAAAACATTATAGGCTTCTTTGATCTTTTCTTCTTCCTTAATAGCGTCTCTTTCCCTTCTCAAGCAAACCGCCTCGAATCTGGTGATTCCTAACGCAATTTCCGGATCCACTTGGTTCTCCAGACGAATGTGGATGTCTTTGACGCGTTTGATAGCGGGCAGGTTTTCCTGTGCGTATTCTTCGCGGCAAACGCCACCTGCGTAATCAAATGCTGTCTGGAGTTCGTCTACTACACTGTCTTGGTCTATAGCCTCATCTTTCCTGCGGAATAGAGTAAATGGATACGCATATATGCAGGTTAGTATGCATGATTGGGCTCGGAAACATGAGTAAGAGAGACTAACGAATTACGCAGTAATGCAAGCCATTTTTCTTCGTCTTCCCAGTCAATATTATCCGAGTTGTCTGTTAGCTTCTGGGATTTTGCATTCCCTTCATGGGTATGTATGTAATTGTCGTGATCTAGTTGGTGTACCTCGGGCTCAAGTTCACTGCCTTTCAAGTTTCTCGACATTTGATCTGGCGAAAACCTTCGGGAAGTATCCAAGCAAGGACTTAATATTTATTGTCCTTTTAAGGCCAGGATGGAAACAAAGATGATGTATGCAGACGCTCTAAAGATGCCTCTTACCGCGTACGCGTAGTATAGACAGAAGTTAGGGCCGTGCCAGTGAATGGTGGCTAATGAGACCTACACAGCCATGCGGAAGTATATCTAGTGGCGTCGGACAGCTAGCGGGGCTTCTGGTGACTTCGGGCTTCTCAGTGCACACTTACACACAGCGCTCAGTCAAGGTCTCCTTTCGATTGCTACGGTGGTCCTGCATTGATATCACTCTCTTTCTGCAGCCTTGTATCATCTCTCGTCAGCACCTTGTTTCTTGGCATCACTCCCACTATGATACTGATATAATTTGTATTATAGACACCCTCTTATCTCGTCCCTTTTCCAATTCAACTTTGGACTCCTCTTTCTGCCTTAACTATTGCTATTCGTCTCTGTTCGTCAATTCCATATAAACGATGAGCTCCAGACCGCACAAGCAATCCATGTCCGAGCTTAAGCTCCGTCGGCTGACGGAGCACAATCAGCGGCTCAAAGAAGATCTGGCTCGACCACGTATGAGAGTCAGCGAGGCGAGCGCTAGGTAAACGTTGGCATGTCATTCTGAGCGAAGAGCTTGTTTCTAATTTGATTCTGGGATTAAATAGTCTTATTCGCTACTGCAAAACTACCAAGGACCATCTTGTAAGCATCGCCTCTTAAGAGAATGAAAATGTGGAGTTGTTCACGCTTTTATTTCGCTGCTATCTATCCCAGGTTCCTTCGGTCTGGGGACCAGTACAGAAAAACCAAGATCCTTATGCCCCACAGCCCAAGGGCGGATGCTGTGTTGTCATGTAAAACAATGCACTTAAAAATTCTCTTTTCTCTATCGGACGTCCGAGCGGAGCACAATCAAGCGACGGTCTCCTCGCCATGTACTTGGGCGTCTTCTATACCTCGTCGCTAGAATACGATTAACGGACTTTTTACGGGAGGAAAACGTTGTCATAGCGGAGAGCTGCGGCAGCTAAGCAACGATGCTTGTATTAATGTATTTCTTTATTTGGCGCAAGCAGCGCCGTTACTCTTCCCCCCCCCCCTCTCTCTCCTTGCTATTTCTTCCTTTACTTGGATTCAGTCACTCTTCCGGTTCTCGCACTCACTTCTCAATTCCATCTCTTCCATGGTTTTTGACATTCTTTCTACCCCCCCCCCCCCCTCCTCTTTACTCATGTTTGTGCTTTTTATCAGTGCTCTCTTACTCAGATAGCAATGCCATCTCTCCTTCTACTCATTTCTGTTTTAAATATTGGCTATCCTAGGGCCTATATAATGAAAATATTTTTTCATCATGCCAAAAATGTTATCGTATTTGGACCTTCAACATAACTATATCACATGATAAAAAGGTAAGGGATGTTACATCATTGCCTGAATAACTTGTTCATGGTAAAATTAATAAGGACTACTATATGCTGCAAACGTTATAGAGAAAGGTTTACTAGGCTGGCCGTTAGACCAAATACATTGAGCCAGTAGGAAAATCTGGGGCGTAGCCATAAGAGAGTAAGAGTAAGCACTTGGATAAAAAAAGGCTGGCAGATTGGAGGTCAAGAGTTGGTGCGTGCCAGTGATCATCACCAAAGTTTCAAAAACCAGGTGACGTGTGGGTAAATGGCAAATAAGACTACTACTGCGGTACTGTCACTTACAATCACGTGCGGCCTGACGCTCGCCGGTCTCATACATATCAATTGCGCGGTATTTTGTTTGTCTTTTCTTTTGCAGGCAGCCCCTGGCAGATCAGAAGGGGATGTGGTTTTAAAATGTAAATAAGACAGTGATTGTATGTCTGTAGCACCAGTTTCACTTGAATTCGCTTTATGTCTGTTCATCAGCAAAAATACATATAATACTTTTGTACAACTTTTGATACTTTTGGATACTTGTGCAAGTTAGGTTAGCTTCTAAAACAAGTACTAGCACCGCCTTGTTCTAGGAGTTGATCTAGCTTGCATAAGTATCCAAAAGTTGTACAAAAGTATCATATAGTTTTACTGACGTCGAATAGAAGAAAAGACGGAAGTATAAGATATTGCGCATGGTGTCTTTGACCAATAAAAATGCCCACTTAGGGTGGAGCTATTTTGAATGAAATTGCTAGTGCATGTGAAAAGTGAAGAGTCGAAAAGACTATGGCGCTTTATGTAAGTAGATACCTTACTCCGGCGTATACATCATGTTGACTGACTTGTGTCGAAAAAGGGGTATTTGTTGCTTGACTCTCGTGACTTCAGGGGCAGCAAAGGTATCGAATTTTACTAAAGTCGAGCAGCAGAAGTCCGAAGAGAAGGCACAAAGCAAATCACGCAAATAGGTTTTTTTATGACCGGCCAAATCAAAAAAGCATCCATTCCAGTTACCTGAACGAGGGTGAAGAAAACAATACACAGTAACAATCAAGTAGCATAAGCAAGACGTTATCTCTCGACACTGCAACGTCCACAGCAAAAA
The DNA here is from genome assembly GCA_018343915.1 of Agroathelia rolfsii. NCBI lineage: Eukaryota > Fungi > Basidiomycota > Agaricomycetes > Amylocorticiales > Amylocorticiaceae > Agroathelia > Agroathelia rolfsii. The sequence continues at coordinate 1,342,994 of JABRWF010000007.1, read as the reverse complement.
GAAAAGTGAGAAGATCATACTCCAAATGTCCTGCATAGCATATATACGTCTGCACGAACGTCAAAGCCAACGTATATATCCGTTTAGAGGATTAGACCAGCAACGAGACCAACGGCGGTAAGAAGACCAGCCGCGCTACCGCCAATCCTGAGTGCACCTGATTTTGAGGTCGTAGATGCTGATGGGGAAGAGCTGCTCGAGGAGGAGCTGCCAGATGCGGATGCGCTGGAGCCGGAGCTGGAGGATGTGGAGTTTGTCTTGGTAGCGTTGGCGGCGGCCTGGTATCAATGTTGTAATTACAATAAGTAATTTGATCTCGATGACAGAAAGCATCTTACCTGGAAGGCAGCAAAGCTCTTGCTGGCCGTCGGGTTGATGGCGAACACCATTCCCTGCTCACAGTGACTGGTTCAAGATAATGGTAGTTAGTTAAGCTGCTTCAATTTAAAAGCCAAGTAAAAGGAGTTATACCCAGTCTGTTTGCAGTAGAACCACAAGGGGGCACTAACATTGTTCACCTGGAATGTGACCGAGGGAACCATACCATTATTGGCGGAGGAGTTGGCAGGCATGTAGCCAGAGTCAAACGGCATGGCAGTGGCAGCGAGCTCTGTGCAAGGCGTGGCGAAACTCGACTGCGTCACCGAATGATTGCCCGTCAAGCTATGATTGTTATCAATAGTATTAGTACCGGCTAAGAGGCATTGACGACGACGAAGATTGACTGACAATTGGAATTGAACCATGTCACCAGTGGTAGCGTTGATACTGTACGATATAGCAAGATAAAGTTATTAGATGCTCATGGTCCGGGGGGGGGGGGGCGCAAACATTGACTGACCTGCTGGGCGAGAAAGTGTGGGTATCGTTCATGCCGACGTAGACGGTGTGCGTCGTCTGAGCCATGACGGTAGCAGCGGGGAGAATGGCAGCGAGGACGGTGGAGAAACGCATTGTGATTACTTGTCTTTTTGTTGTAGAGAAAGAAGCCGCAGGCAGGAAAATAGGACAGAAAAGAGAGACTGATAGATGCTACTCTTGGAAATGTGACTGTGAAAGAGAACTGGAACGAGACTAATCGATGGGCATGATAGATTAGCAGTGATCATGAAAGACAGCAAGAACCAAACGTACCCTGCTCGCGAGGGGTGCAATGAAAAAAGACTGGGAAAGAGAAGAGAGTAGGTGGCGAGGGGGCAAGGAACACCTGGAGACACAGCAGGAGGCCTTTTATACACGTGCATCCCCCGGTTTTGATGATCATTGTCCTGGCGACAATTCCATTGATGCCTTTTCCGTGTTTTGATTGGCCGTCGGGTTCCATCGCTCCCTATTGTTGGCCTGTCTTGATGTGATGTTGCTCCATCGAATTTGGGGTTATCTTTTCTTCATGTTCTGGTCATCACGAAGACTAGCAACACTATGGAAAGCAATGCCAAAAATATGTCAATGCTGTAGTAGAACTTTAATAGTAAGCGCCTGGAAAGTAGGCACGATTGTGACCAGTTACAGTCGGACCCTTCTGAGGTCATATGATCGGGAACGTCAAGCAAAGGAGAATATGCCCTTTGGAGGACTTGCGATAAAAATGAGCTTCAGTGCATAAGCCCGAAGGACTACTCGTATATGGAAGTTTTATCGCTGAGCTGATGCCGGCGGAGCTTAACAAGGTGAAACCGGTACGGTCACTGCTTTATAAGGTAGTCTGTCGGTAGGATGAAATAAATATGCCCTACTTCGCAAGCAAAATTGGGAAATGAAAGAAGCGCGCCTTTAGAGTGTTTATGACCTTAGGTGGTCATAACCTTAGAGGAGTCCGACTGTAGTAAGTATTCAACAACCGGTGTGTGTGCTACATTCTAATTGCCTGATATATAGCGCCATCACATGATCACTATTTTTTTTTTTTTCTTTTTTTAATTTTTTAAAATACGTTTATATACCGCATCATGTACTGTAGTGTGAGGAGCTGTGATGGCTGTTTGGAAGGTAAGGGAAGTGTAGTGGTGGTAGCATAGGGGGAAGCTAGGAGGTTTGAAGCTGTATACTCACATGATCACTATGTATCATTACTCCATTGCCGACTTGCTCCAATCATTCCCATCCATTCTCTTTCGCGTTTGCTATTACAAAGACTTTAGCTGCTACAGTGACTTATAAAATGGCCTCCTCACTGCGTTCTCTCCGTCTTTTGCAAAACGGCCTTAGGTCTTCATCGAGGACATTCCACTCCTCTGTTCGACGAGCCGAGCAATTCGTTGATGCAGACCCTCATGTACGCACACTAATAACTCTCCGTGCTGTTGCGGCAATCTCCCGTATAAGAACGCAGCGTGAATAAACTCGTCTCTGACAACCGGAGCAGATATTCCACAAAGCTATCAATAGCAAAGAGAAAATTGTCCTTGTTGACTTCTATGCTAAGCAAGTATTATTTTCTCTCTCCCCCCTCCCCTCTGACTACACATCACACCCATCAACGTTGCATTGATGATGGCAACAATCTCCGTCTCTCTGCCCCTCTCTGTCTGTCTACCTGTCTGTCTAACCATCTGTCCCGGCTGTCTGCTCGGATATGTAACAAAACAGCTGGTGCGGGCCTTGCAAAGTGCTTTCGCCTATCCTCGAGAAACTTGCCGAGGACGCCTCGGTAAAGACCGGGAGCGGCAAGTCCATTGACCTTGTCACTATCGACACCGACCAGCATGGTACGCTAGCGGCCCAGTTTAAAGTAAGTGTCATTCCTCTTACGACGGTCTTATGTCTCTTGAGCAACTCTATTTTGGGTTTATGACTGGACATGTATTCATTTCTCCCAAACAGGTTCGTGCGCTGCCCACTGTTGTGGCTTTCCATGATGGCAAGGCTGTGGATCAATTCGTCGGAGCTCTAAACGAGACGGGTGTACGTCAGTTCATTGCCAAGGTGTAGGGGATTGCGGGTGTGTGCTATGTCCGTATGGATGTGCTTGTCGCCTTCCTGTCGCTTCTAGACATGATATTACGCTTTATATATAAGCTGCGTAGGGCATATAATTCCTGTGTCGGTACCAACTATACCGTGGGCTTGGATAGTGAACACATGATACTCATAGACGATTGCTTCCCTTCCTACATTGCCTAATCCAATGTGCTGTTCCTCCTAATATTTGTCTTTCTTTGTTCCGCCAGTGCTCGCGATGCTTGCCACCTTTCGTCAAATCAGTTGTTGATGCTACCATCCGAACTCTGTCAAAGCACCCTAAAAGGCTAGTACCAACATCAGGTAGACGGGGCATAACTGGACAAGAGTGTAATCTTACCTAGAATTGGCAACTCGGATAAGATGCCATCAGCAATAGCTCAGCTCATTGTTAAATAAAATAAAATGAGACCTTGCGGTACTTTTAGAGATCAAGGGTATAAAGATAGTAATAGCTATAAATGGTCGTAACTCTTGAAGGCTGCCCTGATCATCGACATACTTGCATCTGGTGACTGATCAATTATGAGCTGGATGGCACAGAATACAAGATGGTGTGAATGATGTAGTTGATGCAGGCGGCGTTGATACACAAGGTTATTATTTCTTCTCACGAGAGGACATCATCGCTGGTAGCGTCGGATGTCTACCAGTGTCGTGTGCGTGCCATGTATCTGAACGGAAGTGTGCATCCTCCGGTAAATTGTAAGAATGCTCAGTTTCTTTTTAGGATTTGGAGACATGAATCGCAGTTGTTGAAGTGACTGGAAGGAAATACAACGAATAATAGATGAAGAAATGAGTAGATACGATACGATTTGAAACCCGAAACGAATACGAAAATATGATAGATCAGACCGGAAAAACAAAGAGAGAATAAAGCGAACATGCTCCCAAGACTAGAATGTGAGAGGTAAAAGAAAGGTAAGAGCAAGGGTGGGCAAATAGGCAAATAGGCATAAAGGAAGTAACAAGAAAGAAGGGAATATGTACGTGTCGAAATCGTCCGCGTGAGGGGGTATATGTTTCACATTTGTATGAAGCTTGCAGTAAACGAGCGGCTATGGACAGCAGTTTTGTCCATTGAGGTGTGTGTACAGTGAATATGACCGTTGGTACGGTCCTGTTACTGGATAACACAACACCCTGATCCTGCGGGCGGCTGGCTGTAGGGATCTTCTTTTTTGGCTACTGGGCCCCATACTGATGGGACCTATAAAGAAAGTCTCAGACATCAATTCAAAGAGATAAGGAAAAAAAGGCAAGCGGACCAAATGATCGGGTGTGTTTCTACAATGGTTGATGAGGCTGCGTAAATGTCATGATCAACAGATGTACAAAAATCAGTCCCAGATGAGATGCGCGCTGGACTTGCACAGCAGCAATTCATGTATGTACACCCACCTCCTTGCTGCCTCGCTGACACGTATTATTGGACGAGCAAGATCTTCCTGGAGTCTGTTGTTGGATTCCAGTGCGCGACGCAGCTTAAGCTCGGAAATATCCCTGCGCCTGGTGGTCATGATTCTTTTAATGTGATTTTTATGCGAGGTGGGATGGAAGCGAAGGGATGAAGGATGGCGCGGAGATTATTATTGTTGACCAATAAGCGCTCACGCTATATGATAGCTACTACTCGCAAATGTGGGGAAACAAGTGGTCTCGCTGCGAGTGTGGTTCGTGTTGCTCAAAACGCCCAGGAAGCTGTATGGCGCGCACACAGAGGTTGCCGTCGAGGACGGACAGGAGACAAGGCAGGGGTGGGCGAACAAGAGCCACTAGAATGTATTATAAGTGCTTATATTTGCATGGGCTCCGCCTTTGAATCATGATGATGGTGATGAATCGATGCCGGACAGATTTGCTTCCGGTCGCTGTGATTCGCTCTCAGGTCTTTAGCAGGTCATCTCCATTAATTACCAAACTAACTAGTATAATACAGAGAAAGGGCTATTGATTGCTATTGATTTAAATAGAGTATGAAAGGCTCATGTTTTTAATTTACTATTTTCCCTAATTTGCTCGCAGTCAGGTGCGAACAATTAGCCTGCGCAAGCTCGAAGCAGCCACTCAGCTGAAGCCGCCTTCATCATTCAGTGGCTGAAGTCATCGCAGTAACAAGCGTTTCGCCCAGCCTTGCTGCCCATCCCATCAACTCATGGATTCTATACGTGTCTCCAAGGTATGCGTGAATGATTCTTGTCATTGTCATCCCTTTGATGAACTTTCTAGGTGCAAGGTGTCCGATGCACAAAGGCCAACTCTTCTGGTCTGGGGACCATCCATCTTACTCCGCACCATCTCATCTTTCACTATGATGACTCGAATCGCGACGAGATTTGGGTAAGGCAAGCGTTGGCAATACGCTCTTGCAAAGCATGCTAAATATCACCGTCTGCAGGTGCCGTACCCCCTAATCTCTCTCGTACAGCGCCTACCACAGACGCTCTACGGAAAATGTCCCATTACCTTCCACCTGCGCAATTTCGAATCGCTTACGTTCACGTTCGACAAAGAATCCAGTGCTTCCGATGTGTTTGAAAGCGTAAAGGAGCTAACAGTAGCGAGTAGGCCATGCTCTTGTCGCTAATTCTCTTTGTTACTCGCTGACGTCGCTTTTTGATCCACCCACTTGACAGTTTCCGTGACGCAGCTCTATGCATTTTACTATCGTCCCAATCCACCACTGCCTTCAAATAATGGGTGGAGCCTATATTCGCTCGATGAAGAGCTACAGAGGATGGGCGTCGGCACACGCTCAAAGGCATGGCGTGTGACGAGTATCAATGAAGATTACAGTGTATGCAGCCTGTTTTCCCGTCAAAGCATAGATCTATTTACCAGACAAACCACCGTCGTTGTGCTAGTTTTGTCCTACATATCCCTCACGTCTCGTCGTTCCAACCAAGATATCAGATTCGACGCTTCAATATGCGTCCAAGTACCGCAGTAAGGCTCGTATACCCGCTCTTACATATCTTCATTGGGCCAACCTGGTATAGTATACCGTATGTTTTTCTTTATCCCTGACTGACACTCACTGCAGGGAAGCATTACTAGATCGAGTCAGCCCATGGTGGGCATCACTCAAAACCGCTCGCTGCAAGACGAGAAATTGATAGAGACTATCTTCCAAACTCATCACAGCCTTGAAAACCGTCAGGGTCATTCTAATTCAACTGTATATGGTGCCACGGCAACCAATCTAATCATTGACGCTCGACCTACCACAAATGCGGTCGCCAACACGGCCAAAGGCGCAGGAACGGAGAACATGGATCACTACAAGGGTGCCAAAAAGGCATACCTGGGCATTGATAACATCCATGTTATGCGCGACTCGCTGAACAAGGTGGTAGAAACCCTTCGGGATGCAGATACACTTGCAGCTAGCATCAACAATGATCTCTCAGGCGATATCAAAGGGCTATCTTTAATTGACCGGCAGGCTCTCCGTCGATCAGGTTGGCTGCGGCATATTTCCGCCATCCTCGAAGGCACACGTCTCATTGCGCGCAATGTTCACGTCAACTCTTCACACGTCCTGATCCATTGCTCTGACGGCTGGGATCGGACTTCACAGCTCTCGTCGCTGACACAGATATGCCTCGACCCATTCTACCGCACCATGCGCGGCTTCGCGGTCCTCATCGAAAAGGATTGGCTTTCGTTTGGGTTCAAGTTCCTCGATCGATGTGGTCACCTTTCTTCGGAAAAGTTCTTTGTCTCTCCCACAGAGACGACCGTCATGGGTGGCGGGACCGGCGCCGAGGCGGCACAGGCGTTCCTCGCTTCGATGCAGAACCGGTTCGCATCGCAGCACCATGTGAAGGAGACAAGCCCCGTCTTTCACCAGTTCCTCGAGGCCGTGCGTCAGGTGCAGAGGCAGTTCCCCGAGCGATTCGAGTTCAACGAACGGTTTTTGCGGCAGATCCACTATCACCTCTACTCGTGCCAGTTCGGCACGTTCCTGTTCAACGATGAGCGGAGCAGGCGCAATCCGGACGTTGGAGGCGGTACGCCGTTGTACGAACGCACAACCAGCATCTGGGATTGGCTGCTTTCACCGCAAGAGAGGGAGTTGAATCTGAATACGGAGTATAATCCGGCGCTGGATGATCCTGCGAGTAGGGCGCCCAAGGCAGATATGGGCGTGTTGATGCCGAATACCAAGGATGTGCGGTTTTGGAATGAGCTATATGGGAAGACAGATGAGGAGATGAATGGGCGGGCGGTGTTTATGACTGCCCAGCAGGCAACAACAGAGGTCCTAGGGCCTATCTCGAATGGTTCGGAAGATCCTGTCCTAGATAGTGCTACTTCGTTGCAATCATGGGGAGATGATCGTGCACCGACACCTACACCAACCACGCCTGTCCCGTCCCCACCGTCGACGCCTGCGAGATCTGGTCAACAGCAGCAGTCCAGTCGCGCTGGCACATCCCCAGCAAATTCTATGCACCAGTTCGAGAGGTCCGACACACAGGAGAGCTTCAAGCCATTTGACTCGACGTCGTCTGCGATCAGCCTTCGACAGTCAACAGCACCGTTGTCGTCATTGGCAGCAGCAACATCCCCATCAGCTAGCGGTCCGCCAGATCTGTTCGGAAACATGGGTGGTATGAAGTCGATGTGGGGTAAATTATCTTCGAATGCTTCGGCCGCTTTTTCGGTCGTGCAAGACGTATATGGGGGTGTTGCGAGGGATATGAAAGGTCTGGCGCTCGGTAGTGAAGAGCGCACGGGTGCCACAAGTAGTCGTGATGACTTGACGGCGTCGTGGACGGAAGAAAGCTCTTCGTCAGCATCTGCCGGGGCTCCTTCATCTTCAACACAGTCCTCCCCACGGAATACGCCCTTGGGTGGATCTCGCACGGGCTCTATTGGCTCGATGCTCCCAAACCCATGGGCAACGACCTCGACGTCTTCACCAGGTACGGCGGCGCGCCGATCACGATCTCCCATACCCTCTATAGCCGGGTACGACAACCCATGGAACTCTGTCCGCGTCAGTTCCGCGTCGCCAGACCAGCATCCAACTCTCTTTGAGATTGGGGGGCGCGACGACCCGCTGCTGGGCGCCAATATCATTGGCGGTCCTATGAGTAATGCTCAAGCCCAGCCGACCCTGGGTACGACTGGCCTGGTAGCTGAATCGGGTGACCCATTGGTGCAAGCCTTGGAGTATGGTGGTGGTCCATCGGCATTCAAAAAGCCAGACGCAGGCGATATTACTGCTGTGCGGCATCAATCAAGCAGCAGTCCACGGCCGCAAGCAGCAACTCCAGAGTCAAACAGCAGTAATAGCATGCTGGATCCTCTTGGCGTTGGGTTGGTGTCTTGAAATATATTATAACCTTGTATCACTTTTTACTGTTATTACTTGAAACACGTATACGTAAACGACTAGCACGCTTGGTGTAAAACACACGCGTGCCCTGAGACGATGTTTGGAGGGGAAATACAGTAAAAGAGCGTGAGTATGGCGCGATGGTTGCGTTACGTAAGGCAATTTGCCATAAGCTGCATTCTGCACTCGCTTTTTTAAAAGGGCCAGTTTCACCTCTCGTCCATACATCCTTCTTCCCCTCTCCCTTCTCCCCTCACCCCCCACAACTCTTCTGTTTCATCCTAAAAAATGTCTGCTGCTGCTCGTATTTCATCCCTGCCCGCTGGCCACTTCCTCTTCACCTCCGAATCGGTCGGTGAGGGCCACCCAGACAAAATCTGTGACCAGATTTCAGATGCCATCGTACGTAGCGCAATTTCTCTGCTTGTACTATGACGTGTTAATTGAACGCTATGATTAGCTTGATGCTTGCTTGGAGCAAGACCCATCTAGCAAGGTTGCTTGTGAGACTGCCACCAAGACGGTTCGTGCTTGAAGTTTTCCTTTTTTACTTTTCATAACGCGATATACTGATATTTCAATTTTTATCATCGCTTATCACCTTTAGGGCATGGTAATGGTCTTTGGTGAAATCACCACCAAGGCCCAGATCGACTACCAACAGGTCATTCGTAACACCATCAAGCAGATCGGCTACGATCACTCCGACAAGGGCTTCGACTACAAGACGTGCAACATCCTTGTCGCCATCGAGCAGCAGTCGCCCGATATCGCCCAGGGTCTCGATCATGGTTCGCTCGAGAACATCGGTGCCGGCGATCAGGGCATCATGTTTGGTTACGCGACTGACGAGACAGAGGAGCTGATGCCGCTCACAATCACACTGGCACACAAGCTCAACGCTGCTATGGCTCTTGCACGTCGTACGGGCGCCTTGCCCTGGCTGCGTCCCGACACCAAGACGCAGGTCACTGTCGAGTACAAGAAGGATGGCGGCGCGATGATCCCTCTTCGTGTGGACACAATCGTCATTTCGACTCAGCACTCTGAAGACATCTCGACGGAGGAGCTGCGTAAGGAGGTCAAGGAGAAAATCATCAAAGGTGTTATTCCCGCTCATCTCCTCGATGACAGGACAATCTACCACGTAAGGAGAAAATTTCTTTGTGTTTTCAACCGCTGACATCACTCCATGTTATAGATCCAACCTTCTGGCCGCTTCGTTATCGGTGGTCCCCAGGGTGACGCTGGTCTTACTGGTCGTAAGATCATCGTAGACACCTACGGTGGCTGGGGTGCACACGGTGGAGGTGCCTTTTCTGGCAAGGACTTCTCCAAGGTCGATCGCTCTGCTGCCTACACCGGCCGCTGGATCGGTTAGTATTTTAAACTATTTAACCTCTTGGCTCTTATTCTTATAATTCTTGGTATACAGCCAAGTCTTTGGTTGCTGCTGGCCTTGCCCGTCGCGCTCTCGTCCAGCTCTCCTATGCCATTGGTGTTGCCGAGCCTTTGTCGGTCTACGTTGACACGTACGGTACCGGTAAGAAGTCCGATGAGGAGCTCGTGGACATCATCCGCAAGAACTGGGATCTGCGTCCCGGTGTTATCGGTATGCTTTACTTTAATTGCATTTCGTGATGTAATGATTACTTATGCCGCGCTTTCCATCTCCCATAGTCCAGGAGCTGGATCTCCAGAAGCCCCAGTACCTCAAGACTGCGTCGTATGGCCATTTCGGCAACCCCGCCTACAGTTGGGAGAAGCCCAAGAAGCTCAGGCTATAAAATGGCTCAACGCCATCGCCACCTTTTTGTTTGCATTGGCATCAACCCTTTTCGTTGCATTGGAAGTTCATCCTTCCACTATAACTTATTACCTTTGATACTTGGTTTTGGCATGCTTTTACATTCTATACTACGACTCCCACTTACCCATTCCCCACTATAAACACCTCCTTCCCCATCCCCGACGACTGCGTATACCTTAGGATCAGAAGATTTGGGTACCCTCTAGAGGTTGTAGTACAGTTATAATTTGTCTCAATACACCCGGCGTTCAACCGCGCACACGTTTGTTGCTCCTTACACCACGTTGGTGGATATGATCGTGATGATGATAGTGATAATCAAAAGAATGTCATAGAAACTAGAAATAGAGGATTGTTATTGGTCGTGGGTGTCTCCTATAAATCGCACAGGACTTCCGTCCCGAGCGTGCCGCTAGACCCCCGAGTCCCAGCCTGAGAGCGGGCCAACGAGAGGGGTCGAAAAAGTTCCCGGAGCTCGCTCGTTTTCAGGAAATGTATCTCTCTCATCTACTCGTATTATAGCCTGCAACAGCAGCATCGCGTGCGAACGTCTAGTCGCTCACAGGGCATCTAGACATCTCTCTCTCTCTTAAGCGTGGAGATATAGCACCTCTTTCTGATCGCCGCAAGAAAAAGGAGGGAAGAGTAAAAACAAAATTTGACCCTTACTCATCGTCATTATCATCATCGTCGTTGTCACCATGTGTGGTATTCTCGGCTTGTTAATGCACGATCCCAGTGTCGACGCTGCCTCGGAGATCTACGAGGGTTTGTCGTTGTTGCAACATCGTGGGCAGGATGCGTGCGGGATCGTTACTTGCGGACCTAAAGGCCGATTTTACCAGTGCAAGGCGAATGGCATGGTCCGTGATGTCTTTGCCGATCCAAGTACTATTAGCAGATTGATTGGTGGGATGGGTATTGGACACGGTAAGTTTTTCATAATCTTTGATATGGTTATTAGAATTCATTTTTTTCTTAGTGAGATACCCTACGGCGGGAAGTTCCAACCATGCAGAGGCACAACCATTCTATGTGAACTCGCCCTATGGAATCGTCTTTGCTCATGTGAGTCGCTGAAAATCCAAATCTTCATCCCGATCTCATACAATGTCATCACACACAGAACGGAAACCTCATCAACACATCCCATTTGCTCGAATTCATGGATGCCACTGCCCACCGTCACATCAATACCACGTCCGACTCCGAGCTACTGCTCAATATCTTTGCTGACAACCTCCAAAAAACGGGCAAGTTTCGTATCAACGAAGAGGATATCTTCACAGCCATTAGCGGCTTGATGAAGCAGTGTTCGGGGGCTTATGCTGTTGTTGGAATGCTTGCTGGGTTTGGCATTATGGCCTTCCGCGATCCTAATGGCATTCGCCCCGTGGGTATGGCTACGAGGAAGTCGGGTGCTGGCCAGGATTATCTGTTTGCCAGCGAGAGTGTCGTTGCGGATGCGGCGGGCTTTAACTCGTGGGAAGATGTCAAGCCTGGTTTGCCCCTCTATTTTTCAAATTTGCGAAGATACGTTGAACATTTAACAATCCTTCTGCTCTAAATAGGTGAGGCTGTCATCATCACGAGATCCCGCGTGTCCAGGCGTCAAGTTGCCTCTCCTGCTACGTTTGCTCCGGACATCTTTGAATACGTCTATTTCGCCCGCCCGGACTCTGTCTTGGACGGCGTGAGTGTGTACAGGAGTAGGATGGCCATGGGAGATGCGCTTGCGGATGAAGTGAAGCGTGTTCTGACGGAGAAGGGTATCACTGTTGACGTTGTCATCCCTGTATGTTCATCCCTGGGCTTCGATCTTGCGTACTAATTGTCGTTTTGTTTTGTTTCTTTAGGTCCCAGATACTTCGCGTGTAGCAGCGCTTAATCTTGCTCAGCGATTGAACCTCCCTTACCGTGAAGGGTTCATCAAAAACCGCTATGTTGGCAGGACGTTCATCATGCCTGGTCAGCAGATGAGGTATTTATATTTGTGGCTATATTCCTCGAGGGTCAAGTAACGCTTTCTGCAGACGCAAGAACGTTCGTCGCAAATTGAATGCTATGGCCCTGGAATTCTCCGGAAAGAACGTGCTGTTGGTTGATGGTAAGGGTTATTCCTGCGTCTATCACACATGACCACTGAACGTGTTACAGATTCTATTGTACGTGGGACGACATCCAAGGAAATCATCCAAATGGCCAAGGATGTTGGTGCCAAGCAGGTGATAGTAGCAAGCTGCGCTCCTCCTATCCGGTAATTACGTTCTGTCCAAGACTATACTTTTAACACTTAATCGCAACGCAGTTATCCTAACGTCTATGGTATTGACATGCCATCGCGCAAAGAACTCGTCGCCTATAATCGTACCACTGAGGAGATCGCCTCTGAGATCGGCGCTGACCTTGTCATCTTCCAAACCCTCGATGACCTCCGTCACTCGGTACAGAGTCTAAGCTCAAGCCTGACCGACTTTGACTGCTCTGTCTTCACAGGCGAGTACGTTACTGGTGGCGTAGATGAACCATACCTTGCCCACCTAGAGCGCCTGCGCGCCGATAATGCCAAGCTCAAGCAAATCGGCGGGTTATCTACTATGGAGGGTAAGGGCGGAGGAGGTCTCGTCAATGGGAAGCTGAATAATGTCGATGGATCTGCCTCGCCTGTCTCGCCTTCCTATGGCGCCGACGATACAGTCGGACTGCACAACAGCTGGCGGGCGAATTGATTCTTTTGTTTATTGGTTTTTTTATTACGCGTGTTTCATAGAATGTAGACTATGCAAGCTAAATGTAAAGATGATGTAAATTGAATAAAATTCGTATGTTAGGAACCTGGGCAGTACTGCGTGTTGTCACTCCAAAGGTGTTTTCCTCAGAGATTTGTGGCATGGATGCAATCTAGACGGCTCCTACGTTTTACTGCATGTATATGATAACCCTAATCAAACAAAATTAGGAAGTGGATGTGTCTTTTATAGCGCATATATCCATCTTCGGGGGCTGTTTTCTTCGATTTAACTCATGTGGTCGCAGTAAATGGCTCGAATCATATTCTTCCATGCATTCGTTGATTTTTTTTTGTAAGGAGCCGGGTTGGTTAAATCATAAAGATGAATACTAGTACAGTGAGAGCGTCGACGGAGTTTGAAACGAAGATATGGTATTCGACTTTCGAACCACTGTCGAGTCGGACAGTCCTTCCTCACTCCTCCAACTTCCTGGTTGTTCGAGCGTCACCTTGCGATACTCGATTCCATTCCATTTTAATTCTTCATATTCACAATTTTTATGAGCATCGATGGTTCGCCCCTTGTTCCTCGCTGCTGCATTCTTTATACCTTTTGCTGTTTCATCCACCGAGTATGCGTGGAACGGCTACTCCCCTCCCGGCTCCAGAGTCCCCTCTCTCTTTACACCTTATTATGTAGCACCAGGGGCCAAAGGATACGATTCTTCCTCTCCATTGATCACGTATGTCGGCTCTTGGGCTGATGCATATTCACGCGCATATACCGATAACTCCATGCGGTGGTCTTCCCACCTCGGTGCATCTGTGTCTTTCTCGTTCGCCGGAACAGGTATCGAGTGGTTCGGTAACGTCGGCACGTCTTACGGAGAGGCAGAGGTATACATTGATGGGAAGCTAGCTCAAGTCGTCAATGCTTGGGGCAGCAAACGATTCACACAACAACGCCTTTTCTGGAATTATGACTTGCCGAATGGGAAACACACCATCAAGCTCATCAACACTGGCAATCGAAGAGACTCAACCCTTGGCTCAATCATATCCGTAGATGCTTTCGTTGTCACAAAGGGCCAGACTCTCAAGAAAACTTTACCTTCAACATCTTCTAACTCTTCCAAATCTAGCTCTCTGATCACTTCTCGGTCTTCAACGGCGGCCCCTCCATGGACCTTGGTCCAAAGAGGGAGCACAGGTGTCAGTGCGATGCAGCTCATGATCATATCGCCGACTCTTGCTATCATCATCGACAAAGTAGAACACAATCCCTTGACCATCTCTGGTCATCCTGCCTGGGCAGCTCTATACAATCTTGAAACTGACGACGTCACACCACTTGAAATGGGCTCTAACTCCTTCTGTGCTGGAGGCACTTTTCTCGGAAACGGAACTTTCATCAATGTCGGAGGCAACCCTGTCGTTGACAGTACAACTTCTTCTGCTGACTTTGGCGACCTGGACGGGCTCCAAGCTATTCGCATCTTCCAGCCCTGTCTAGGCAACTCTACTGAAGGCTGCACCATCTACGAGAATCACGACACGATGCGTATGGCTAGCCCTCGTTGGTATAACACTGTAGTGCGTATGCCAGATGGCAGCGCTATGATCATCGGCGGTTCCAAGAAGGGTGGCTGGATCAACAACTCCACGGTGAACAACCCCACCATCGAATACTGGCCTCCCAAGTCCCTCCACGAATCCAACGGGCTCCCGATTCCTCTTCCGTTCCTCAACGAGACGCTCACCTCGAATCTGTTCCCGATCGTCTTTCTGTTGCCTGATGGCACTATTTTTATGGCGGCAAACAACGATGCGATGATTTACAATTGGCAAACAAACGTCGAGACACGTCTGCCTTCCATTCCCAACGGCGTTCGTGTAACTTATCCTATGGCTGGTACTGGTGTCCTTCTTCCTCTCTCTCCTGAAAATAACTATGCTCCTGAAATATTACTCTGTGGCGGTTCAACTATTGACGATACATTACCCGGCTACAAAATCACGTCTCAAGATCCTGCGTCCGCTCAATGTTCTCGTATGCTGTTGACAGAAGAAGGTATTGCTGCTGGCTGGCAAGTCGAACATATGCCCCAGGCGAGGCTGATGCCGGATGCTGTCTTGCTCCCAACAGGAGAGATCGTATTCGTGAACGGTGCTGGTACTGGTATTTCTGGATACAGCAACGTCATTGGTCAGATAGGCCAGTCGAACGCAGACCATCCTGTCTTCACACCCGTATTGTACGATCCCCAGGCTGCAGCCGGCTCTCGATTCTCTTCCTCAGGTATGCCTACGAGCAACATACCTCGCCTGTACCACTCAGTTGCATCCTTGGCGCCCAAGGGGAACATCATGATCGCAGGTAGCAACCCAAACTTGGACCGCAGCGAAATCGAGTATGGAACAGAGTATCGGGTCGAGTGGCTGAACCCGCCATACATGGCTCAAACTCGTCCGCTGGTGGAAGTCAACCGAACGCAGACGGTGCTGCCTAAGCTTGGGTATGGATACGAGGCATCTCTTGAGCTGCGACTTTCTGGCGCCAACGCTGGCTCCGAAATCAAAGGTTTGGGTTTTCTTCAACTTCTCCTGATTTATTTCTGACAGTCTATTTTTTCCGATAGTTGCCTTGATTGATACTGGGTATGCTACCCATGCCGTACATGCAAATTCACGTCTGGTCTACCTCGTCTCTTCTCTTGACGCAGGCACCCTTGTGGTCACGGGCCCGCCAAATGCCAACATATACCCTCCTGGGCCTGGTTGGATTTTTGTCATTGTCGACGGAGTGCCAGGCGAGGGCGTCATGGTGATGGTGGGAGACGGTAGCGGTCCTCCCGTTAATGAAGTTGCCTGGCAAAAGTAAATCAATCACTTGACGCCCACATCTCGAGCACAGAAACTAATAATCCGCTCATAGTTTACTCGAGAAAACGCAGGTCGACCAATACGAGATGAACAAGGCGAATAAGCATCGTCCGGACACCTCAGAGTGAAGGAAATAAAGACGGGAATGGTCATTGAAACAAATGCTTTTTGCGCTGTGCGCAAGAAATGTACACTATCCTTACAGCGATATCGATAACATGTAGCTATCCTACGATAATTCATAATTAACACCTTTCGACTCCTCCGCTGCCTGGGCCATGAGAAGATGCAACTATAGTGAGCGGTAAAACAAAGATGTCGATGTCGAATTAAATCGCTCTTTGCCTCATGCGGCTGCTGACCGTTCTCAGGCCAGCGTAGACCTTGCCTGGCGGCGAACCAAGAATAAGAGACACGATGGCGTCCCGCGCAATCTTGATGTTTTGGAATGAGCCCAAAATATGGATTTTTCTAAAGAAACATGATTAACGGGTGAGTAAACGAAAACCAGGCATTTGATTGCGGAGTTACCCACGTGTCTGCAAGAACGATGCGAGTTCGGCTCGCATTCTCTATGGTAAATTTTGTCTTGCCATCCTGACCGGCAATACGACCAATTGCTCGAGAGAGATGGTCGCCGTGTAGTGTTTTAACGTCTTTGATCTCGAATGAATCAAGATATAGGTCGTCCAATCGTAGAAGTGCAATGGAGTCCTGTGATACATCAGTAATCAAGGCATATACTCCTGTAGGTTAAAAAGCCCTACGTTAACATCGAAACCTAACGCATATGCCTTCACAAAATCGGCTCCCTTTTGTAGTGCGCCAATGTCCTTGGTCTGTCTCGATGTCTACACAACAACAGAGGTTAGGGCGTAGGAGCGCACTAAAAAAAGTGAATGGATGCAAACATACTCGGATTTCTACTGATCTTCGTTGTACATTCATGCGCACTTGAAGACCCAATATCTCCGTCAGGGGACCAAATATATTGACCCAATCTTTCTTCAGAGGTGTCATTCGATGGGGTGGCATAGGTATCCTTCGGGTCTCTGACTTCAGAGTTGTCCGATCGGCAGAAGGGTCCAGAGGTGCAAAGACAGGCGCAGATGCAGACTGAGCAGCAACGCCATGGTTATCATTAATCATAAGATCGTCATCCTCTCCTCCTTTATTAGGCTGCACAGACGAGGTGTTAACAGCTTGGCCTCCAGAGCCGCCGTCTTGTTGCATGTCCTGATCGGCATCTGAGGCAATCCTCGCTGGCTTTTTGTGTTTTCCTCTGCGGGTCTTCTTAGCAGTTTTAACGCTCGTGCTTGGCTCTGCTTGTACGACAACCATGTTTGACAGATGGGTATAGAAGACCTTTTTTGTATGGGTGAGAAAGCGGTGGAGGTTGAGGTCTCACAAGGGTGTGGGTAAAATCACCATGGCCATCGGCCACGTGACTGAGTTAAAGGGTTTGCTTCCGGCGGCTTCACTGCAAGAACACCTGCAGTGAGACATGTGCTTGCAGCACTTACATCATGGCCGCCACCACTCCGTCTGGACATGCACAGGAGCTAACGGAAGGCAAAGGACAAGGTTTTAATATCCATAATAAAATGTATTATTTCATGGCATGCTCATGGCGGTTAAAGCCCTCCAGGCCCTGATCAACTCAGTTTCACCCAATAGTTATAATCCCGGCACACCAAACAGCAAGATTACGCCGGAGCAACTCAAATCCATCACCGAGAAGCTAGGAGAAATCGTGGGAAACAACGGCACTGCAGGCCTGCGCAATGACAAGGGTGAAGTACGCCTGGACTCTTTAAATGACTTTGGCATGAAAATTGACGAGACAATATGCAGGTGGTCAACGAAGAAGGATTACCTATCATTGAGATCACAGAACCCGCGGCCAACGTCAATTTGCTATCATTGACAGCGGATCCGGCCGATACTCTGAATGACAACCTTCCCATATCCTTTGATGCGCTCTCGTCCTCAGAACAGGAGCGTATCAGGCGCGAGCGGGATCGTATCCTCGACGAGCTGGAAGCTGAGGAAGCCGCTATACCCGAAGGAAGCAGTACCGAAAAGGAAACTGATGCGGTGGCTGCTAAAGAGAAGAAAGACCAAGAGGCGAAACAAGACCTTGAGAAGCTCAAGGCCATACGTGAAATGCACAAGAAGATGGGCAAAGCTCTCATGAAGGACCTTAAGCTGTCTCGAGAACGAGAAGAAGTGTCGAAACAGCAAGGGCTCGACGACGATTTGCAGCTAGAAAAGAACAGACGCGGACAGAACCAGCAGCCCAAGAAACGTGTATCCTTCGCCGAGCTACCCAAAATCGAGAAGGAAGAGGAAGATGAAGATTCAGTGCCAAAAAAATGGGGAGATATTGCCGTCGGCCGTCTACGTTCTAGTAAAAAGGCGTTCAAGACACCCATCGAAAAACATCCTATGAAGATGAACGTCGTTGAGAGAGCGCCTTCGTCTACTATATCGAACGAGCCTTCTCTTCCCGAGGCTGATTCAGATGATGAATCCGAGCCTGGCTCCGCCACCCTTAGTGAGCCTGACGAAGATAATATCGCTCATCATGGCGTCGACGGTCACGATAGTCTCAGCTCCTCCGACCCGACCTCTACAGACGACACAGGGGAAGAAATTGAAGAAGACGAGTACGACCTCGATGAGATCCGTCATCAAAGAGAAATAGCACTCGAATACTACAAAAGCCGTGGTACCATTGGCTTGGATGCCTACGAGGCTCTTACATCTCACACTCATGACGACGAAGCAAAAGAAGATGAATCTGATATCATGGTGAGTTTACATCCCACCCCTCCTTAATTCCGTATAAAATTTTTTTGTAGGGCGTTCCTCAGCCCCGGGAAAAACCAGCACTGTCCCGATTTAAAGTAGACCGTTTGGCAGCTTCTTACGGTGCAACGCTCCCAAAAAGCTCTGTTGGACCTACGATTCTTCCAGCTTCTAGTCAAGAAACCATCCAACGTTCCATCCGAATAGGAAAGCTTGAAAACGGGCAGCTCATTGGCGGCGAATCAGGAGAAAGCGGCAGCGAAGATGGAGAGATGCAAGAAATGCTCGGAAAGCTGAAAATAGAAAACACTCGCAATATAGCTAGGGTAGATCAGTCAAAGCAAGCTCAGTCGGCGCCTCTGACTTCAGAGCCAACGGTTCCCAAAGCTACGGTCTCTAGATTTAAGGCGGATCGTACGGCAGGCAACTCGAATAAACTCACCGAAATCAATGCTGCACAGTCCGGCCTTGCTACTCCCATGACACCTGTGACTACAAATACTCGTTCATCCTCCAAGCCAACAGATTCCGTGTCTTCGATATTGGATCCTTCTTCGCAACAACCACCTACAATTATGCCCAAACCGAACGCTGACGGCCCGTCTATTTCGTCGTCGCAAGTTCCGAGTTGGCCTCCCTCCGTAATGCCTAACACGATGCCTTCTATGATTGTCGAATCGCCCTCCTATCCTAGAGTTCCTCTCTCGCGCCCCGAAAGACCTCCAACTATCGTAGCTGCCGCCGTCCGTGAGAAAATACCTGAGACCAACAGAGGAACCACGAAGGCGGTGGAACCACTTGCGCAAGCCCCGCCCAGGAGGCTATCAAGGTTCAAGGCAGAGAGAATGTGAAAAAAAGGAAAAAAAAATCATCTGCATTTTCTTGTTCACGAGATTCACGATTGGTTATTATGATTTCACTTGTTATCAACCATACAGCTTAAACCTATTTCTTGACTGCCTGTTCGGAGCGGAATAGCATTTAATATCTATGTATACATGTATATTATTCTATGTATCGAGTTTCTATTGTGATTCAACCTGACCAACATTCAAAAATACCAAGGCTTGTGTTGATCACTGGAACATGAACCCCATGTTCTTCGGACCATGTCCCACATCGACCGACCTTGATGCAATCCACGACGGTGTTGGCTTTAGTTCTACGCGTATTCATTTCACTCTCTACCCAGTCTTTCTTTCAACCTGACGAATACTTCCAATCACTCGAGCCTGCGCACCACCTTGTCTTCGGCTATGGCTATCTCACATGGGAATGGCTGGCGCCAAAACCAATCCGCTCTATTTTGTATCCTCTCATAAATGTGCCCATGTTTTGGATACTCCGTTCCACTGGACTAGACCAAACTTCATTACTGGTTCGCAGCGCTCACAACAACTCGTCTTAATCAGTAGTCAATTGGAATTCTTTGATGTATAGGTTACTGGCCCCAAGATTATACATGGCATACTTGCTGCTATAACGGACATCTGGACACTGAAACTGGCATCTACATCTGTTGGGAAGCATTATGCATCGACTGCAGTACGTCTATCGAAAACATGCCAATAAAGCATACCTCAGCTTTTTTGTTTTTTATTTTTATTTTTTTTGCAGTACTTCCTATCCCTCACGTCGTTCTTCAATATCCTGGCGTTATCTCGCTCGCTTTCGAATTCGCTCGAAACTTCCCTCACTACCGTCGCGCTAGCATATTATCCATGGAATAACGAACTAAGCAGGTAGGATGTGGTTTGTCTGCTGGAGGGAGAGTCAGCTTATTATACTTCCAGGTCTAGGATACGCACGATGCTGGTGTTTGCAGCCTTGGCATGTTCAATCCGAGTCACGAATGCTGTTATATGGATTTGCATGATTAGTATGCTGTTTTGGAGCTTGAGACAGTATTCAAAGCTTCTGCGGAGCGTTTTGTTGGACATGCTGCTTATTGGGTACGCAAGGTCAAATGTATTCCCCTTCCACCTATCGATTCACTTCATATTTCTTTAGGACGGTCGCCCTATCAGGTCTATTTGCCCTAGACAGCTTGTACTATGGAAAGCCAACACTTACCCCACTCAATTTTGTACTCACAAATATGTCGCCTGTGTCTCTGTTCTATGGGGCTTCTCCTTGGCACTATTACATTACACAAGCACTGCCTATTCTTTGCACTACTGCATTGCCGTTTGTATTTCATGGTGCTAGGCTTTCCTTGGGAGCACATCCATTTGGACAGGACAACCCTAACGATAAGAAATCCCGCAACGTGATCTCGCTTTCGCCTCAGCGAGTGATACTGATTTGCATTTTCTGGACTATCTCGGTTTATTCCATCGCAGGTCATAAAGAATGGCGATTCATCCATCCTCTGCTTCCCCTTTTACACGTCCTAGCGGCAACGTCCTTGGTCAAAACTTTCCCGTCAGCTTCCCCATCTCTCTGGCTTCCACCCATTCAACGGAGAATAATAGCATTCTTGCTGCTTTCCCTCCCAGCATCTCTCTACGTCATGTTTATCTTTGGCTCAGCTCAGATATCCGTCATGCATTTCTTGAGGTCTCTCGACCAGCAAGAGGTGTCGAGTATTGGATTCCTGATGCCATGCCATTCAACACCATGGCAAGCATATTTACATAATTTTGTACTCAGCTCGGACGGTAGAATGTGGGCGTTGGGGTGTGAGCCACCTCTCGGACTATCGTAAGTCACAGTCAAATTGTGTTGGTTATGATGGGTAATTGAAATCCCTATTCAGACCAGACGAAGCCGCACAATACCATGACCAGACAGATGTATTCTTCCAAGATCCTATAGAATATCTATCTATTCGGTTCCCGGCTGTCGTTGACCCGGAATTCCCCCCGTCGAGACTGCCCATGTCTCCACCAGGGCAAGGCGTTGAAATTCGGGACTGGGACCACGAATGGCCCCAGTACATTGTGCTCTTTACGCACTTGATAGAAATAGGCGGCGTAAAGGAACTGCTATTGCAGAAGGGATACGTCGAAATATGGAAAGATGGATGGACCTGGGAGGGGGAGGGAAAACGTAAGGGAGGAGTCAGGGTTTGGAAATACCTCTCGCCATGATGTATCGTAGCAAGGAAGAGGGAGTCGTATTATATTGCATGATGCTAATAAAGAAAACTAAGAAATTGTCTTATTTCATTCTAAGACGGGTGGCGCGTTGAAGCTTTCTCCTCTTCTTCAACCTGAGAGAGTGGAACACGGCATAAGCAGACCGGAATACACATAGTTAGATAAAATACACATACTTATGCTTCTTCATCTTCTTTCTCCTCTTCCTTTTGGTGCTGTCCAACATCACCTGGAATTCGTTCTCTAGTATCTTGGCCTCTTCCTGCCTTGGAGTGTCAATGTCCAGGCCAAGACGTCTAAGAGTCGCATCCCATTCCATTGAGCCGGAGACACGGTGCATAACCATTGCCCTTGCTAGTTGTCTAGCAGTATCGGCGTCTGCTTCGGGAGTAGCCTCCGGTGGGTCATCAAACGAAATGTGTGCTGGGGGCGGTGGTGCACGTGCCGAGGGGGTGGACAAAATATTGTATGGGTGTGTTGTACTCGACGAAGGGGGTGAGAAAATATGCGTCGTCGGTTGGGAGAGCGTCAGAAGGGGCCGGTGCAGAGAGAAGAACCGGTGCAGTTTGTACTCGTGTTCTGTCAGCGTCGGGTGCGTGGGGACAAAGACCTCTGCATGTACGGGTGCAGCGGCAATTTCTTCTGCTGCGATGGTAGGCTCTAGGGCACTCTGAGGCGACTGGGGAGTGCCCGGCGTCGTGTTGGCATTGCTCCCTTCACTCTTTGCATCTTTGGGTGAGGAGGCTACGACTGGCTTGGACGCGTTGAAATATTTGCCACCACCGCCGGATTTGGAGGAAAAGTAGGACGAGTATGAGCGTCTGGCTGTTACGCCTGGAGCTGAATGCAGGAAACGGGCGAACAGCGACATGGCTGTTCGACCACAAGCAGGTCGATAAGAGAGCAGAGTTGACTCAAGTAAGGACGGCACAGCTGCACTTGCCTGGTCTATCCGATGGCGGAACTCGGAAGCCACTTGCCTGATTAGGCGATCACTACCAACTCATTTACCGGTTCTTGGCCCAGTCCAAGTCTGCTCTCCATTTCGACGGTCTTATAATAATATCCATCGCTATCAGGATGCCCTTTTACGAGCTGCTCTGTATTTCTGCCCACAATGCTGACTACGTGTGTCTTTCCTCGCCTCTGCTCATGTGTCCGTTATTTACATAACTATCGTAAACAGCGAGTGGTGAAGCAGCTTGTGGAAACTGCTGCAAAACATGTCATGGACAACGGTGGTGTCGTTCGCAGCATTGACTCATGGGGAACACGAACACTTCCTCAGATTATGCGTCGTCAAAAACAGGTACACCACGTCGGAGAGTGCGTTGCGCCCTTGACTGTATTCCTCGCCTGCCTTGCTAAACGACTACTCCAATTTAGCTACTGGACACTTCACTTCGACACACACCCCAAGACGGTCAAATCACTGTCTGCCATCTTGAAACGCGACCCTCGTGTCATTCGATGGACAACACTGAAAATGGGTGACAAGATAGAAGATATTGTCGCACCCAGAGGCAAAACTACAGGATTCCTGCGCTATAGCTTCGGCCAAGGTCTCAGCGGCACCTCGGTTAAGGTGTAAAAACCCGTCAACATATTTGGTTCAGCTTGTTCATGTATCCATGAATTTTGCGATATCATCCAGGCGCAATGCTAGCCTGTTCACTGGCGTCCCTAAGCTTCATTGTAATACCCTACTCACACAATACTTTGCATCCAGTTATTCAAGCTTTTTAGAGCTTATTCGCTGATATATTAGACATAATGGGAAAATTCGGGGCCTGCTAATTTCGCTTCCCGTGTGATGCACTCTAGACCACCTTCTATCACATCTGTACACCGTCTAGCGGTTTTGCTTGACCTGCTCTCTTGCGTCTTGCTTGATAACTATAAAAGAAGAAAAAGTTTTCCGTTGAACGCTTTAGTGAAAGGTTACTGTATCTGACAATAAACCTTTCCCGGAAGTTAGTCTGTTCTTGTCTGTGCTAGAGCTGTTTATAGCAACAGCCATAAGGCTGCCGCCGTTAGCTAATTCGGAAGTCTGAACACAATACTCCTTTTTTTCGAGCTGGCATATATTGAATCAGCTTCTAGAGCTAAAAATGTTACGAAGCTAGTGGTCTGCCAGGCATGATGATTCTGACTCGAGGGACATGACAAGAATATATCGTCTTTGAAAGAACTTGATATCTTTTCGGCCCAAGGCAATGTATCAGCATATGTCAGTTCAAATGGTCAAAGGGCGGGGGCGTCACAGCCTCAGAAGAACTAATGGCCGACTTGGAAGATAGTGCTTTGACAAGAGCGGTAGTGCTTGTAGATATATAAATTTAACGCATCAAATTGATAACTTTTATGTACTAGTCGCACTAGTGGCACAGTATGAAGTTTGGGTGGCTACCCACTAGAACATTATACCGGTTGACAGCCCAAGAGAGGAGTACGAAACCTGTGTAAAGATGAAAAGAGACATTAGAAGTAAATGACCACAAGGAGTATGACGTCATTACCATGGTGAAGCAGACAGATCTGCGCATAATCGAGCGGAGAAGCGCATTGCATGTGTACTAGTATTGGCAGTGTGATCGGATGTTTCCTATGCTTGTTCATATAACTTGAACAGTTATAATCACCTCATTCCAGCTGCATACTGCCGACCTGCACCCTGTCGCCCCTCCATCTTGCCCCCTAGTATCCAGGTGCCATGGCCCAACCACCCACTGTCCTTAACGTCCACACGCCTTCCTCATCTTTTGCTATCGTCCACTCTGGTGCGACCCCCTGTCCATCGTGCTAACTTTCGATACACTGACGAAGCAGTCATTATAGTCCCTGACGAGGCCCTTACCGCTCTATACGACAAACTCTCTCGTAAAATTAAGAGTGACTATCATGGCCAAAGAGTAGGCCCAGGGTGGATCAAATACGCCTGGAATGGCTCGTACTGGAGCTTGGACGATGATTCGGACTACACCATCTTTAGATGGCGACAACAGCAGGCTAAAGATACCCTTTCTCCGGCGATATCGCCTGATTTCAACTTAAATTCTCCTACAATCCATCTGCACGACCCAGATGCCCCTTTGCCAGATCTCTCTGTGTATCACAATCCGGCTTACTATAGATTCCAGCTGCCTCGGACTCCATCCCCTAAACCATCCAAGGCAAGATCGGTGAAGAGCAGCAAGTCTAAGAAATCAAAATCTGGAAAAGAGGAGGATAGTGGTATACTGAAGTATAAGAAAGAATTCGACAACTTCCACAGCGAAAACGGGGTACGCACAGTCATGGGATCCATCGGGCCTGTATCCAATGGTGTGTAACACCGTTTCCTCTTGATTCTGTAGCTGAATGTGAACCATTTACACAGTTCGGATGTTGCTGAAAAACGGTCATAGACATGTTTATGTGTCTCGTCGGTTCGCCATGAAGCACTCCTTCATTCCTTCGGATGCCGCACCGGGACATTATGGATATGGCGGTCTTATCAGTATTGGGACATGGCCCATTACCCTCACTGGCTCTTTCGACGAGAGCGGTTCCATCTCTATGAATGGAGGCACTATGACTGCTTCATCCTCCGCTAGGGGGGCGAGGAACGAGAAAACAGTTACGGTGGCAGTCTATCTTTCAGAGGAGCCCCACTTTGACGTCGTCCTCGGTCGGTCCTTCTTTGAGAAGAGGCAAATTCGTCTCAATCCATTGGATCCTACCGAGGTCATATGTATGGACACGGGAGAGAAGATTGAATGCGAAGTAGTCATTTTGAAGGACGGTAAAGGAGAGATTGTGACTGTTACCTAGCACATTCTTTACCTCTTCTCAATCTCTTTCTTGTTTTTAGGGTGTCTTTTTACAGTGGACAATAGGGTGTTCTAATTTATATGTATGGTACTAAAGATAATGGTATTTCTTGCTCGGGTTTTTCTTGCATTTGTGAATTTTCAAATCCAGCCTTTGATCATGAATCCCGAGTGAGTGTGCGCCAGCCACAACCTCACGATTTTCATTATGAATATAGATAAGTAGATGTTCCGGACGGGTTGTATGCTGTGAAGCTGTCGCATTGATGGATTCAATTCTCTGCTGACTAATCATTACAAGTCTATTCCCCCGTGCCCTCTGTGGTTCTACCGTAGTTGCGTTTGCTCTCTTTCTACCCATTAACCTGCTTGGGCTTGCGCGTACTAGCGGCTCCTTACCCTCTCGCCGGCTATCTCTTCCTCTGGAGACCTCCTTTTCGTCTTAATTCATATTCTACATTATACAAATCTTGTACTATCGCTATGGCTGGAATCTGTCGTCCCCGTCTCGCTGAAGAACGCAAACAATGGCGAAAGGATCATCCATTCGTATGTTGCCCGTCGAGCCGCATATACCAAGTCTCTCTCAGCGCCACTAACGCGCTTTTTGCCTTGTGTATATCTCTTGTTGATAGGGATTTTATGCCCGCCCTACCAAAGCTGCAGATGGCTCGCTGAATCTCATGGAATGGGAAGTCGGTATTCCAGGAAAAACTGGGGTACGTGTTGCGCCTCTTTCGGGGGTAGATTCTATGGTTGATAGTAGCATATGAATGACTGATCTTTCCGCAGACGCCCTGGGAGAATGGACTCTACAAGCTCATGATGACCTTCCCTGAGGGTAAGCATCATTTTTATATTGAGCGTACATCTCACCCGTTTCGTGTCTAACCTGAAACCATATAGACTATCCCTCCAAGCCGCCCAAATGTGAGTCCGCTCTTGCTCTCTCCGTTGTATCCTTTTCGCGTTTCTGACGCAAGACCAATAAATTCTCACAGGCAAATTCACGCCGCCACTATTCCATCCCAACGTTTACCCATCCGGCACGGTCTGTCTTTCTATCCTTGATGAGGACAAGTCATGGAAGCCCGCTATTACTATCAAACAAGTATGTTTTCTTACCTTCTTCCACCATACATGGTTTTCTTGTTTGAAGTGGCAAAATTTTTGCTTATCGCTGCGTTAATTTTACACAAAAATAAATAAATAGATTTTGCTTGGTATCCAAGATCTTCTGGATGATCCAAACGTTGCTGATCCAGCCCAGAGTGATGCTTACACAATGTTTAAGTAAGTGACTATTCTATGTGCCACTTCGACTGTCATGCTCATATATGTTTCATGTACCAGAAACGACAAAGTTGCGTATGAGTATGTTCTTCTTTTTTCTTATCATATCTAGGATACAAATCACTCACTTGCCTTTTTATTATTATTACACAATTTAGGAAGAAGATACGACAGCAGGCTCGTGAAAATGTGGCCAAGTAGGAGCGGCGAGGGGGAATCTGTTGTGTTCTCGAAGTTGTTTTCCCCCCGTCTCCTCTTTCCTTTTTCCCAATGGCTCAACCACATCGCGCTTCCATTTGTACTTTCCTGCGGGCTAACACTTTTTCCATCTTTCTCTTTCTTTTGGTTTGCTCAATATATACTTGCATTTTTTTGTACATCAGAATTCAATAGTCAAAGACCTTTCTCTTATTTACACTTTCTTGTATCTGTACCGCTTATCTCGTAAGGAGATGAGGGAGGCAATAGAGGGCGAGAAAGAAAAAAGAGGAAGCAGCACAATGAATAGACATGAGTTACTCAGACTCAGATGCCATTTTTTCCCGTCTTTTCAGCAGCCAACACAAGCCGGCGGAAAGTGTACAAGAGGTGAAAGAAATACAATCAGATGAGCTTCTTCTCAATCTGGAGTTTGATGGTTTGGATCTGGCTCTGCAGTTCCCTCGTCTCGTTGGTCGTGATGCTCGCAGCAATAACGGGCCTAGACACACCGCAGGCACGACCTAGCGCAGCCTTGGATGGTACGAAGATGTACGGCACGTTCTAAGAGAAGAAAAATGATGTGAGAATCACACAAAGGCGAAGTTATGAGACACACACCTTCTCCTCGCAAAGAAGAGGGAGGTGCAATAAAATTTCCAACGGCTCGGTGTCAGCGGTCAAGACAATTATTTCTGCGATACCGCGATTGAGCGTCTTGGTGGCTTTTTAGTTTTGATCATAAGTGAGCTGACGACAAAGAAAAAAAAGCACCGCAGAAGACCCATACCTTCGTTAGCACCTTTTTTCACCTGCTTGTAAAGCATAGCCTGTTGAACCAACTCCAAGATCTAGTAGGGATCAGAAGCATTTAAGTAATGAGCAATGAATGAGGCAATATTTGGAATGATTGTCAGCTCGGTCTGCCATTATATGAGTGCAAAGAGATTGCGACTAACGGAGTTGGTCAGTTCAGCCTCGGCAAGAGGGAAAGCCTTTCCGCGACCTTCTTCAGCCATGTTTCTGTATCAGATGGAGTAGATACGATATTTCCTTTGGATCCTGGCGGAATGCAGATGGGCGTTGATATGACCTCACGTCGTGATGATCCTTGGTCAATGGTGTGCAGAGCTGAAGTTGTGATTCGGATTCAAAACTTTTGAAGAAATTGAATGCGACAAGCCGACGTTCACGTGACTCGACATTCACTAGTCTCCGCCATAGTAATTACGAATCTTGGGGCTCTATGTACATTTGATCTACATATATCTATCAGTAAACATACTAGGTATTTGACTCATTAAATATCCGTGATTAATATGGTTTTAACTGACCGTCTACAGTATCAAATACTGGGCCATCTAGGGGCCGTATGGCAGCATCAACCTGAGGTAGTATTCTAGCCACAGCTTCATCCACAGTCAACATCGACATTCAAGGGCCGGGGTCCATCTTCGACTGAAACTCTGCGGCTGGGTTTTTTGATTTTTTTTTATAGCTTTTATGCAACATTATATTAGAAAGCAAAGTCTTACACATATCTGTTCCTACACCTCCAGGACAAATGAAAAAGACAACTGGATAATTCTAAGAGTCAACATCATATGCGTAGGATGTAAAAATTAATGATTAATGCTCGCTCAGGTTGTCGTTCTCGAAGTGAAGCTTACGCGCGACATGTTTCGCTGCTGTCTTGCTCGCTCCATACGCCAGAATACCCCAGGGATATGTAGCTCCGTTGGTGATACCGCCCGCTCTAGAATGTACGAGCACAACTTTGGGCGACTTCGTGCCGGCTTTGAGGAGAGAATAGGTTGCCTGGAGCAAAACCAAGTGACCAATCGCATTGACCTAGATGCGCAGAAGAAATAATATGTTGATCACTATTGGATTTGCGAGCTCTGCTATGGGTAAAATAGGCTGTAATTGCTTACAAACGCATGTAGTATCCTAACTAGCTAGTACATGTATGTATACCCAAGTAGAAAACAATTAAAACAATAAAAGGAAATATCAAGGAGAAAGGTACATTTCTCGCTTGAGCTCGACCCTTAGGAACAAATGGAACACAAATATTGACATATATTCGATATGCATTTACCAATTACAACATTGTTGTTTCTATATTGTATTCGCAACAGGTCTGTATCAATGATTACCATGGTATAGTATCGCCCTCTACAGTATTGAATACCGGGCCGTCTGCAAGTCTTGTAGCAGCATCAACCTGGGGTAATATTCCAGCCACAGCTTCGTCGACAGTCCTCACACCAACCGATTGGAAATCAGAGTTTAATTTTGACCGAACTAGAGCGGCTGAAATGTTTTGAGGACTTAGTTTTTATTGAACAAGATTAGTGAGTGGATTATTACCCATATCGGTTTCTACGCCTCCAGGACAGATGGGAAAGACGACTAAGTGTATGAGGTTTTGATCAGTATATGCGTAAGAATACAAGAGATAGTGAGGAAGTGTAATACTTACTCAGCCCGTCATTCTCGTAGTGGAGCTTGCGTGCAAGGAAGTTTGCCGCTGCTTTGCTCGCTCCGTAAGCCAGGATATCCATGGGATACGTAGGCCCAATAGTAATACTGCCTGCCCTAGAAGATATGAGCACAAACTTAGGCGAGGGCGTGCTTGCTTTGAGGAGAGGATAAGTCGCCTGGAACAGGACCAAGGGTCCGACGACGTTTATCTATCGTATGTGGGGAAACAATGTTAGAGACATTGACAATTCATTTGTAATGCGCAGGACTATGGCTAGGCATTTGTAAACTTACCTCATAGTGATCACTCATCTCCCGAGCTGGCGTTTCCAGGGCTGACCCATAATAGTTATTGATAGCTTGTAACTCCATCAGTATTTCCCGGAGAAACCAAAGTATACGGCATGCATAAGGGATCTCACCTGCATTAGCAATAACAACGTCTAATCTCCCAGTTTTAGCTTTGATTTCTTCAACAGTAGCCTTGTTTCCAGTTTCGTCGGCAGATATCAGCTTGACTATATGCAGTTTCTTTGGAAACTCCTTTGCGAGCGCTTGAAGCTCTGTCGCACTGCTGGGATTACGAGCACCAGCAAATACGATCACATCGTTGGACTTAAGAAGGGCTTTCACAAATCCGAGTCCTAAGGGAAGTGACGATAATGTTTAAATCTAATGCAGGAAGATTCTTATGGCCAGGACATACCAATACCACGGTTGGCACCGGAAATCAAGTATACGGTAGGAGACATGTCTCAAAACCCGAGTTTATGTGATGTTAGTAGTCGAGAATACAGGTGTATGAGTTATATATTTTGCTGCCTATATGCTCCTGTTTTTAACTATTTTCTCATTTCCACTACCGGAAATTGAAAGCAAGAATGACACATGAAGATGACGACACGAGATCAATAATATTTGCTGACTGATGCATGAGGGGATCACGATCCGGGTATTGAATACTGATTGCTAAGTGGTATAGGCGGGATTCGTAGCCACTCCGCTGATCCCCTTATGGGATGGATTCGATAATTATCGATGATATCTGGTTTCGGTAGTGTAAACAAGCATGTTCAATGACTCAAAAATTCATGTTAATAGCGACAGTTCGCTTTGATAGATAGAAAGAGCACGGCAATTAGTAATCAACGTACTATTCTAAACAGCGAAAGGTGGATAAGGTACATTATAACAATGAGTCAAGTAAACATCCCGAGACCTGTACTATCAATGACGCGCCTCAGGCCGGAATGGTATCCGTGCTCTTCCAGGCGAAGCTAATGGTAAAGCTTGCAAACTTGGTTTGGATCTAAGTCGAGGGCTTGTTTGAGGGTTGACTAGCCGCATCTCCGAGATAGGTCGTGAAGGGGGGTTAAAACGTCGCGTGGAGGCAGAAGACGGTGTCATTGACGGTATAGAGGGCACGGAAACAGGAATTGAACGTGTTTGCATAAGCGGACGGGCAAGAATTGGGGCGTTCTGTGGAGCTGCCTGTCGTAGCGGTCGTTCAAGCGGTTGTAATTGGCGAGAAGAGCTCACTCCGAAGTTCGAGCCGCGGGGTGATTGTCTGTGGCCCTGTGATCCTACTGAAGGTGTTGGAATTGAGCGGGGTATATTCGGGCGATTGACAATAGGAAGTGGTGGTGGGGGCATGTCATTATCTTGATTAAGACCACATTCTTGAGCCCGTCGTATCGGATGCATTTGCACATGACTGAGTAACTGCCCGACAGGTCGGGGGCTAGGAAGAGGGCTGTATGCGTACTGACTAGAATGATAGTGAATTTTGTAAGATCAACTAAAAGAATGAAAAATACCGTATTTGCATAGGCGTAGTCGGGCTATCACTGTTTCCCGAGATGGAGTGATGATAGCTTTCAGACGCTCGTTTCTGGGGTGTTGACAGACGAGGAGCTTTCTGTGTCACAGGAATGGTCAATCGATCGGGTTTGGATGGGGTTGTAACCCTAAGTGGACTGAAACGCCATAGAATTCATGTGATCTTATGGCCATTACCGGAAGGTTTCCAAATACCTGGCTACATCCCTCAAGGTTCGTTTCCCGTTTGCATTTGGAACAGGAGAGGGTTCGTCACGCGAAACGTATCTTGAGAATTGATGATTTTGATCAGTATTAGCTCGCAGTGCTTGGATTTCACTGAAGACAGTATTCAGTTCTCCTGTCACCGTATTGAGGGTTTGAGATACTTTTGGAATATCTCAATTTCTTTTCTTTGAGCTCGGATGGTGGCTTGGTATTTTGTAAGTTGAGAGCGATAATATCGAATATTAGAGGCCATAAGATCTTGTTGAAACTAATAACAGATCACTTGAGGGAGGGGAAAAGAGTCATTGAATAGTGTTTACTTTGAGAGCCGCAACAGTAGATTCCAGTGCATCGGGAATTGAGCGAAACCAGATAGCCATCGGGTTACCGAGCTAGAAGGCAGCATCAAAGGTCGCGTGTAAAAAAAAAAAAGATGTTGCGCGTTGACGGCCTACATCGCGTTGAAGAGCCGTCAGTTGAATTTTCTGAGTCCCGCACACTATGCAGCTCTGATCCGGGCCTACAGCAACGCAATCAAAAGACAGTCCGTGTATGCGCATTGCAGTGAACTGCGATCGTACTGAGGTCATTGTTGCATATGATGTGACCACATTCAGTCAGCCAGAAAGGAACAGAAGGAGCTGCGCTAGGTCCTGCTTGAAATGGCTGATGACAAAGGGCACAACAGACAAATTCCCAGAGGTCAAAAATATTATTTTCACAGCTAAACGATACAGACATGGTGGCAGCGTGAGGAGAGTGTAGTAACAATCGGAGTCCGAAAGATGCATTAGTCGCCGACCGCAGCAATTGATTACAGTAGTAAGCGTCATCGCCTCGCCTACTACGCACAGGTCTCCACTTGTGCTCGAACTTGCTGCTACAGCTGCTCTTTCCTACCTACATTTACCATCTCTGCCGTTGATCCAGGCTGATACGGCTATAGCACATAACTCAGAAGAAACGAAAAAAAAACTGACGACTTATTATGGCCACATATCGAGATCCTTATGCTGGACACTCAGGCTACCAGCACAACAACTATGATGATGGTCCTGGCTTCGATCCTTACTACACCAATCCAGGACAGCC
Source organism: Agroathelia rolfsii (assembly GCA_018343915.1). NCBI lineage: Eukaryota > Fungi > Basidiomycota > Agaricomycetes > Amylocorticiales > Amylocorticiaceae > Agroathelia > Agroathelia rolfsii. The sequence continues at coordinate 1,310,419 of JABRWF010000007.1, read as the reverse complement.
CGAGCCGGCTTCGTATGGAAATAACCACTTCGATCCTTACCAAGACAATGGGGCTTATAGGGATGAACCAGCCGCTCCTTTCCCGCCCCCAAAGGAGTCCAGCGGTACTTTGTATGACGAATCTGCTCTACCAAGAAGTCGCACTGCGTTCGTTGGCTATCTAGACATCCTCGATTTGATCCTGACACACAAGCATACTATAGTACCGCCAAAGAGATACAGTTATGGCGCCAAGGGGATCGGGGGAACCTTTGGGTCAAAGTAGGTTTCACGCTGTCCCGTTTGAAATCCGTCAGATTTACAAGCTGTACAGGGCGGTAGAGGGCGTTGTATTGGAAGATTCTGCTGCTGCTCGCTCATGACCGCTGTCTTTCTCGTTGTCAGCATACTTTTGACCCTGGTTCTTGTATGTACATAATCTGCCCATGATTAGTGCTTACTTACCCAGATCTATCGCAGTTCCTGCGTCCTCCCAACATCCTTATTTCTGGTGTCGGCGCTCCACCCAGTGGCGCCGAGGTAACCTTTTTATCTTTATTTTGTTCATCTACAGGTATTGATTGATTTATGATAGGTTACTAAAACCAATGACGCTGTATCGATCAACCTAGGCGTCAATATTTCGTACGTGATAATATAAGATAATTCAATAAAACCACCACTAAATATCAAGTGGTTTATAGTGTTGCGAATCCTAATTACTTATCAGCCAACTTCAAGAATATTAATGCCCAGGTTAGAGTCACTTCGGAGGAATAAACACAACTCCATTGGTATCTAACTATTATTGCTATCTCTAGATTTTTTACCCCATAAACAATACTCTTGTTGGCAACGGAACGCTGGATAACATTGTTATCTCATCCCATGCCACCACCAATTTCACATTCCCATTCGCCATCGCCATTAGCGATTCGCTTACTAGTGATGGCGAGATTTTACTCGATCTTGCCCAAAAATGCGGCATCATTGGTAGTTCAAAGCAAGACATTACCGTCAAGTACAACCTCGCTGTTAGTATATCTTGTTCGACGCTTGAAATCATACTTACCACATTTTTTGTAGCTCGGCATACGTGTTTTGGGCATTACCATTACCCCCGTCATTAGTAACAGTATCAGTTTTGCCTGCCCTTTGACATCCTCCGACCTGGAGGGTATTTTGGGAAGTTCCGGCCTTTCTGGTCTTGGGAGTTTACTAGGCGGATCTTCCTGACGACCACGAGATTTCAAACCCAGAACTCCTCGATTTTATCTTACTGACGGACCTTTTGATGGACTTATTATTCCAACGGACTACATAATTCGTATTTGTTTGATGATTGAATGCTTCAAATGATATGCAAGCTACAATTATCTGATCTTGAATGACAAGCCTATTCCCCATTACACCATTGCTCCTTGTTTTTTTCCAAGAATTCGCTAATCGTTATCTTACCAAGCACGACCTGGACATCTCTCTGACTATCCCACTCGTCAATCGAAACACCCTTTTCTTTTGACCACCTCTCCTCGCCACCCTGATCAATAGGTGTCTCTATCATCGTCATTAACTGTGCAAATTCATCATCCAACCCGTAAACCTCTTTGTAGCGCTTGTATAGCTCATCACTGGTCAGCTTCTTATGAGTGATTTTACGGCCTAGAATCTCCGTCATACGTGCGGCGACCTAATGAGAAAACGTGCAGCACTCAGCGCTTGAATTGCAGTAAGTTTGGGGCTTATCACATACTTCGTCGTAGCTCAACACTTCTCTACCAATAAGTACGTGTTCGGCGTTGTGACTTTTCTCATCCGTCAGTCCTCTGAACGCTACTTCGGCAATGTCATCTGCCGAGATCCAGGGTATGCGTCCATGATTTGTGGCGGAGTAGATGACAGAGTTCCGAGCAATTTCAGGGCGGCGTATGTCATCCAAAAAATTCTCTGTATAATTCATGATATTAGGACGATGTTCATTGGTATGCGATAATGCATGTAATACTTACCCATGAACCAAGTTGGCCTCAGCGTACAGAACTCCAAACCCAAGTTCGCAACATAATCTTGCAGATGTGCAGGTACATAGCCCCCTGAGCCTATGCCAGTAGCTGTCATCAGAACAAATCTCTTCACTTGATGCTTTCCGCTGGCAAAGTCTACGAAGGATTTCATGATAGCGAGGGAATGGGCCGGACTGGAATGCGACACGAGGTAGGCGGCTTGTATAGGGTTATTATCTGCCGCTGCGAGCGTGAATGGCTCCTCCCATGTCTTGTCGTCCAGCCAGTCAAAGGTAACGCCTCGGAAAGGCTCAGGGACCTTGCTGGCTGAGCGAGATGCAATGAGAGGTTTGTGAGAGGGGTGAGCTTTAGAACTATTCAGGAGGAGTTGAGCGATGCGGCTGGAAGTCTTTCCAGTTCCACCAGTCAGAAGAATCGTCATTGCTGAGGAATATGGTGCTGTGAGGTTGGTTATGTTGTTTGCAGGATTACAGCTTGAGGGCGCATATATACTACTCGGATCATGTGGGTTTGTCGGCAGATGTGGATCAGGCCGTGATGCGTCGTATGTGCTGTTAAATTGCCCGTTTAACAACGGGAAGGCGCAGGTGTGGGTTGAAACCGGTCAACATTCATTCAAGGCGCTTCTCACGTCATGAGTCTTTACACATTGGCATTGTTTATACAGCTTTTATATTGATAACTACCATTGGCCCAAGTTTTCCTTCAGGAAATCTTCGAATCTGTGCTTTCCCTGCAGGACATGGATATCTTTCTGACCTTTCCATTCATCAATAGCCAGTATATTCTTCTTGGTCCATTCCTCCTCGGAGCCTCCTTCGATGGCCAGGTCCCACGCAACCATGATTTGTGCATATTCAGGTGGCAGATTAATTCTAGTCCAGTAAGTTTGGAACTCATCAGGGGTCAGTTTCTTGTGGGTGATGGGGCGGCCAAGCAGCTCCGTCAAACGTGCAGCAATCTATGATCAAAGGTCTGATAAGGACATATGGTTTCAAAGAGTATAGCAAAGCATACATCATCATAACTCAACAATTGTGCCCCAATTAGTATGTGATCCGTATTGTGACTTTCGCTATCAGTCAAAGCTCGGAATGCAGCCGCTGCGATATCGTTTGTAGAGATCCAAGGCAGACGCCCGGTTTTTGTTCCAGAGTAAAGAGTAGATTCGTTCTTGATTTGTTCACGACGTGGGCTGGACGCGAGGTTTTCTGTGTATCAAAGAGAAAGGCTCAGAAATTGGATTTGGTGCGTGAAATGATGACGATACAGACGCATAAACCACGTTGGTCTCAAAACGCAATAATCGAGTCCCGAATTGATCAGATACTCGTGTACTTTTCCTAGGACGAGCCCTCCAGGCTCGATCGGAGAACCACTTAGGAAAACAAATCGTTTCACTTGATACGTATTGCTTGCTAACTCGATGAAATCTTTGAGTGTGGGAAAAGGGTCGATGACGGGTGGTGCAACGAGGTATATGGCCGTTATTGGATTGCTCAATTTAGCCGCCTCCGTGAAGGGAGTGTCCCATGTCTTTTTATCAGACCAGTTGAAGGTCACACCATGATATGGACTGGGCACATTCCCAGCCGAGCGAGAGGTGATAAGTGGTAGATGAGATGATTGTGTTTCAGAGCTCTTTTGTAGAAGAGGAGCAAGACAAGATGATGTTTTTCCTGTCCCTCCGGTGACTAGGATTGTCATGATAATAGAACGAGATGAGTCAATACTGAGCAGAAGAACACGGTAATGGTTTTATAAACTGGGGAAGGAATCGGTTGGGAGTCCAAGTTCTAAGATCCGTGTTTACTATTAGCATTGAATCATCTGATGAATGGATTACAAAGCATATTCGTCAGATTATATACATTCCGTTGTACGGATTCCGATAAAAAGCAGCGATATCTTGTCATGGGTGCTTATAGCATCACAGATTATTTGCTTGACAAAGCGGACATACAGGACACCGTGTATGTCTAAGCATATTCCTAGAATCATTGTGTACTGATGATGATGTTTAGCACACAGTTGGTTCGTAAACACAAGTAACACATCTTACCATAAACCTTAAGATCGATATGCCAGACTTGGTGCGTTGATGAAAACGATTGGGATGGATTAGCAGTCAACGTTTTTGCAGACCGGATTGTCATTGATTATAGTAAGTAAAACGCCAGTCTCATACTAGTACGGCACGAGATGATGTTAACGTATCTATACATGCAAGCCGAAGTTTCGGGGGGAGAGCCGGTCCGTGAGTATAGCATTGAGTTGCAGCGTATGTTCATATGGACTGTTCTTAAACGGATTTTTGTCAAAAGACATCGCCGGAAAAGATCAGGCAAAGGCATGGAAAGAAATGCTCCGGGACATGAAAAAGACGCAACATGCAATGTCGTCAGTACATCCTGCACATCATTTGCGCTTTATTGCATTTAATCATATGTTCTACTGATAGGAGTGTCTTAGTTGATTTAACAAGGTCTGGGAGCCCTCCTGAAACAGCGAAGGCAAAAACAAATGTCGTAATCGCGTTGGTGCATAAGAACGGCACGATTAACCAGAACGGAGTGAGTAGTTTTGTGTGTTACCAGTACGCGTTATTAAGGTACATGCCATGGGTAGGTACGCTATGATTTGGGGCTGACACGGGTATCCATTACGGACCCACTGGCGAATCCTTGGAGAATTACACATCTCAAGGCGTACCGTGAGTCAGAAAACTGTATCTGTTCCTTAGTTTTTGGCTCACAAGAAGCACAGCCTCTTGGACAAAGGGGAATTGGCAGGAGTTTTTTGAGGGTAAAGGCACCGTCAAAACAGATAGTTTTTGATTGTGTATTAAGTTTGGTGGTAGGCTTGAGAGTTGCTACTACTAGTATGTGCTATGCCAGTGGTAGCCGTAATGAGTAAATACCGTAGCGTAAATCGTTTATTCAATTGGTTCAAGTCTGGAAGCAAACGCCTCTCACTCAACTGCATCATTGACCGCTCGTTGGCACTGGCACTGCCGCAACCTCTCTCTAACAATCATCTTGTCGCTTCCACACTATGCCCAAGGCAGATATCAACAAGGCTGGCTGGGAACAATCCGAATTTCCTATCTTATGTGAAACATGCCTTGGTCCTAATCCTTTTGTCCGCATGGTCTGTCCGCCCCCCCCCCCATCTAGTACTAATACTTCTCATTCCCCTCCCTGCTTACATGAGTTCACATCCCAGACTAAGCAAGAGTATGGACGCTCCTGTGGCACATGCGCACGACCTTTCACCGTCTTCCGATGGAACCCTGGTACTAACGCTCGATACAAGACAACGGTTGTTTGCCAAACTTGCGCCAAGATAAAAAATGTCTGTCAGACATGTCTCCTGGACCTCGAATATGGCCTGCCCACCCAGGTCAGAGACACCGCACTGGCCTTGCAGAATCAAGCTCCCACGAGCGACATCAACCGAGAATATTATGCCCAAAATATGGAGGGTAAGGTACGTTGTCCGCTGAATTATGTCATCACGACGGTGGGCTAAACCAGTGCTCTTCTCTTTCTCACAAAAAGCTCCAAGGTAACGAATCGGGTTTGGACTCTGGGAGGGCCTCGTCTGCAGGCAAAGAAATGCTAAAGCAACTGGCTCGCACGAATCCCTACTACAAGCGCAATCGACCACAAGTGTGCTCATTCTTTATGAAGGGCGAATGTTCTCGTGGCGATGAGTGTCCATATAGGTGCGCGCATCGGTTTCTTTTTTCAGTCTTCTTGGCCCTTCCTAACTCGATTGTGACCATAGGCATGAAAAGCCCGCAGATAATGAGCTAGCAAAACAAAATATGCAAGACCGTTATTACGGGCGCAATGACCCTGTCGCGAACAAGATTATGCGAAGTAACGCAGAAACTCAAGGGCTGGCGCCTCCGGAGGACACCTCTATCGTACGTCCAAAGCTACAAATGCTTGAATTCACCATACTCACTAATCTGTCGCAGACTTCCTTATTCCTTTCATCTCTTCCTGCAGCTGCGACAGAAACCAGTATCCGAACAAGGGTTATTCAATCGTTGCCATCTGTCGACCCGACTCAGCTGCGCTCTGTTGTACACGTGGAGAAGTCTAGGTTTGATCCGAATTTGCATGCCTTGCAAGGATCGGGACTGATTCTGATTCCCTCCACAGATGTGCTTTCGTGAATTTCAAAGATAGGGCAACAGCAGAAAAGGCGGCTCAAGCGTGGGCAAACGGCCTCGACCTGGAAGGAACACGGGTTTCTATCAAGTGGGGAAGGAGCCGACCGAACGCAGCTTCAAAGCCGGTTCCGTCTGTTGTATCTTCGTCATGATTATTGCTAGTGTATATTGATATATCTGTGGAGAGGTGAGGGTATTGCATATAATGAAGGCAATCACCTTTTCTCAGCCCAATCGACAGCTCTTTTCTTTGTTTTCGTATATTAGGTACTGTATAACTATTGTGTCAAGAGAATTGGCATCTCTTTTTTTATATTCAAACTACCTCGTATGGCCTTCGAATCGAGTCTCTCCACTTATCTCTTTGTCCTCGCTCTCGCTCAAGCAGTCATTAACTGCGCCTCAACCTGCTGTACTTCTCCCTTCATATTGCTATCAACGCTCTTTCTCAGTCGGTCGGCTTTACTCTGGATACCTGTTACGGTGGGCATATGACTAAATGTTTTTCCTGGCATAGCAAGTCCCTCGATTCGGAGGCTAACCAGTTTTTTCGAAAATGCTCGGCACAATCGAAAATAAGGTCGGAATACTGAGCATCGAGCCCTTATGTAAGATTGCGTAACCCGATATCAGATTATCCCCCCAATGAATTCCTTTGAGGTCTAGAAAGCACGCCTAAGTAATACTACGTAAGGAGACCCCCCCCCCTTCAAATTTAACTCAACTGTTTGTATCCAAATCAGCGGCTATGCTTGGTTTCCAAATCCTGCGATTCTCATGCTTGATATTTTTTTTTACTCTCTCGCCCTTATCATGTATTGATTTCGTACTTGCACTAATGTTCCACTCAAACTCTGACGTGTATATCAAATGCACGACCTGAACTACGGCCTTCTACTACGCCATTCACCTCCCCACTGGCATTCTGACAGCGATAACGAAGTTATACTGGGGGATATTGGTTACATCGAGTAAGATCATCCTGTGAGACTCATCTATGCTGACTCACTCAAACACAAAAAATATAAATAAATAAATAAAATTCTTAGGCATAGAAGATTTCATAAGTTCTCAACATCGCATTTCCCAGGTCCCTTGTACCAGAGACAATACCGTTCCTCACGGAAGGCCTTTTTACCAGAGAGAAACAGGTCTTACATCAAAGAACATTTCTCTCCCGGGGCACAATGTCTATATTTAGGGGTAACCGGTATGAAAATACATTCCTTCATACTCATAATTCATTCTTACTTTGACAAAGCTGGCATTTTTTTTTTTACTGCTGATTAGAAATCCTGCCACATCTATGGGCTTTCAAAGACTATGATACGCATACGCGGCAGGGCTTGTAACTAGGACTACATTGACATTTTTACTATTCCGCGTAATGAAAAGAGAAGGCCTCGAACCTGAATGGGAAAATCCCTTAGCCGGACCTGTGACTCCTGAGAAAGACATGCACTGTGCTTCAGAGGTGCCGAATCCTAGTCAATCGTTCGATCAAACGATCTTTGTAAAACGTATCATGTACACAAGACAGCGCTTTTCGTGCCCCACCAGGCTTTGAGACTTGTCAGATCCAGAATCAAGCCGCATCTTTCGCTAGTTGAAGTTAATTGCGACCCATTGGATTCCAGGTAAGCCCTTCCGCTCCCCAACACATTCAAGTTATAATATTGACAGGATGGACCTACACTTAAAGTAGTTCAACGGTTCTAGCAGAGCAGGTGTTGCAACCGATAATGATTTATTAATTCTTCCGAAGGTTTGTGCGTTTCTATTTCTCGTTCGTCGTGATCGTGATGCATGATCCGTAATGGGCTATCGCGACTAAATACTCTGGATAGATGTATAATCAGCACGAAGGCATTTATAGAGACTCAAACGGTGGGATTATCGATATCCCTTGTATGTTAAAAACCTGTTGAAATTGTCGATGGTCTAGCTATACTAGTGCTTGACTCAACTAGAGTTAGGTCATCATGATGCTGTGAGTCCAACCGGCTGCTATTGCAATAAATACCTTTAGACTGAAGTTGCCCGAATACTTCCCAGTACTTACCTCTGGTGGTACATCTTTCCAATTTTGGAATAATGCATTCAAACCCTGAAAAAACCGCGCATATAGCGACTCCCTAGAGTAAACATTGCATGTCTTCCCGCTAACGTGACCTCTCACCATACCTCCGAAAACTGTCATCTGGGGCATGCGAAAAAAGACTTACTAGTACTACTCTTCCTTAGCTTTGTTCGTAGGTCTCCTTTCCATATAATTCCGTAATTATATAAAGTACTGTACAAATTTACAGGTCAAGGGAATTGATGAATCTATCTTTGTATTTGATTATAAACTACCTAATGCAATCTTTGGATTGAGCTTGTCCAACTGCCTCTTGAACAGCCCTATTCTCGTCTTCACTCAATGATGTATGACTAGCCATAGATTGTGCTTCTTCCTCGGCCTCCTGCATCTCTCTTTCAATCTTGCTACCAGCGTTCTCCTTCTGTCGCTCGGCTTTGCTTTGGACAACTCCCGGTGCGCCACATTCAAGCAATGCGCAACCGACCAAACCCGGCCACTGCAAATGCCCATCTACTCCCACGTTTCTCTTCCATTTATTGTCAGTGGTCTCTGTGTCTTGAGGATCGACATTCTTGTTCTGGGAGCCACAGTCGACGTTCTCAACCCCTTGCACATTCACGGGCCCTAAGCCCGCCACTTCCCACCCTCCCTGGGCTGGGGTCATATTACTCACCCGTGCGAGAATAGCAAGGATGTAATCTGATCGTGTATAAGCATTAACCAGTCTCCCTCCCACCACCCTTCTCGCGCGGGACCAGAGCTTGGCATCTGTCGGTGCCGGCGTCCCCATTAAGAACACATCTTCCACCAGGTGCGCTGTCTCGTGTGAAGGTCTCTCGGCTAGATCCGACAAAGCGACCAAAATTGCCAGAGAACCGAGACTATAACCAGATAGGGTGATTGGCCGAGCACCAAAAGCCCGTTCGAGTAGCAGCGAAGCAAGGATGTGTCCTAACTTTATTGCCAGTGCGCGTGCGTTAGACCAGGGGTTGTCAACAATTTTTCCTAGCTGAAGATACACCAGCGGTGAAAGCGAGGACATGAGGCTGGCTAAAACGGTACGCTTGAGTATTTCGGCTTTGAGTTTGCCCATCAGTTTCTGCTTGACAAGGGTGAAGAGAGCGTTCGAGAGCTTTTCTAGTGCCTGGACTTCCCATCGTAGGGCAAAGGTTTCCATGCGTGAGTCAAATACAGTCCAGGGCTGCGTTACATCTTCCTCCGTCTTCAACCAGCCACTAATACAAACGCGGAAAGCGAGGGTCTCTTCGTGTCTTTCTTTGTTATGCGGCATTGTTACTCCATTCATGCCAGCCACCGGAAGGACCGCTAAATCGCGGATTTCTTGCATGTGTCGAGAAACCATGGAAGCTGTGGATCTAGCTCCATATGCACCAAATAGCGCGCCGCACACAACGGAAGAGCCAGCCAGACCTGATGCGAGCATGCCTGCTGCTGTGCCTCCTACGCCGAGGAAACCAAATACAGCAGAGACACCTGCACCTACGAGCGGGGCCGCTACATATAAGATTTCATTTAGCAAGATAGCCAGAGAGAATACAGCCCCAAACAATAATACCTAATCCGCCAGTGACGCCGATAAGTACCCCTCCTGCGACAGCGCCAAGGCCTATACCAGCCTTGCGCAGAGCCGAAGTTTTCCTTGCATGCTCTTCCTTGATTTTCTCGGTAGATTGGCCACGCTTCTCTTCGGCCTCCTTCACCGCCTGTTCCGGGTTTTTCAGCGCTTTTACGATTGCCATTTCATCGATGCGTTTCCCGCCTGTGGGCGAGAATTTGTACAAGAAAGCCCGCGTACGTGCCGAGTAGCCCTTCTTTGTAGTGACATGTAAGAACAAGATTGTCGTAAGGAGCTTGTCTACTGCCTCGGGCGAGCCAGGCATAGCTGGTAGATGGGCTACGCTCGTTTCGGTGTATGGATCAAGCACGGGGCACTTGCGTTCACTATTATTCACTTGATCGCCACCATCACATGCATGCCAGGCATTTTCGAGCAGTGCCTGTCCCCATGCTTGTATTTCGTGGGAAAAAGCTTCGCTATGAGCCGATAACGATGTGGGTGCAGATGATGAAGATGACGAAAGGATTTGTTCATTTCTAGAGTAGAGTAAATGTGTGTTGCGGTAAGACGCCAGACGGCGCAGGAAGTATTCGAAGATGATATTTTTCTCAGAATCGGTGAGTTCTTGGAGTGGCGTCAGCTTTGTGAGGTCTGCTGACATGGTGAGATATATTATTCAATAAGCAATAGTGCAAACAATCCCTTGATATCGTACGTGTGGGTGAACAACAAGGTCACGGTGATCATAGCCTGAGTAGACAGAGGGCGATGATGTCATTGAATGATCACTGCATTGGTACTATATCCAGGCTATGTCAACTTGAATGGCACCAGCATCCATAACTCCTGCAAGAACTCGCTGTGAATTCTGAACATACTCTCTTCGTGAACTTTGAGCTCTGGAATCTAGAAGACATCTCACGTCATGATGCATGATGCTCGGGCTCGGTGTTCAACTGTACCTTGCGGTGCCGAGTCGTTACGGCGTATACCACTACTGAAACAGAGTATTCAGAACGTACTTCTACTCCATAGACTCTATTGATCACCAGAGTCGTATCTTTTGTTAAATTATTATGGCGTACGTAATTTTAATAATTCAATGCTCTAATCTACCTCAACTTTTCATTTCTATCTTGTAGTAACGTACTCCCAGACAGCCTCTATCCAGAGCTTCCATACCCCGGAAACTGGCCTCCACGATCATATGTCCATTATGGCAGAAAATCGCGCCTTCTAGATTCAAGTATATCGACATCCTCTGGTTGGACGGTGGCAGAAACCCAAGAAGACTTAGAAGCTTATCTGGAACGCATTGCGCGATTAGACAATCGACCATTCATACCATTAGTTGATCGTATTCCCATCCTAGCATATGGATCCAACATAAACCCCTCCAAGATATCATGGCAGCGTAGCGGTCTAGAAATGCCATCAGATCCCGTCGTTGTACTGTATGCCTCCACTACGGACCTAGTTTCTGTCTGGTGCACTGGTCTCCGGCGGAGAGACAAACAGCGATGTTGTACCCTCACCCGTATCGCTGGTGCCGAAGAGAGATACGCAATATGGCTTGCGACGGATGAACAGGTCAGAGTGCTAGACAGAACGGAGGGTCGACCAGACCAGTATACCTTGGTGCGACTCAAAGGCCTATCCGGTCGCGTAATGCTAGATGGACCAGACGGTCCGGGAACAGGAATGGAAGTCGACGATATCCTTGCCTATGTAGGTTTCACGGATTTATGGAGGCCTCTGTTGGTTGACGGAGAGCCCGTGCTGACCCGAGATGTGCCGCAAGCGATAGCGCAGAGGTTGACGGGCGTAGTGCAAAGCGTTGACGACGACCCTCTGGTTCACGAAATTGTAGAGGGGGACGTGGAGGAAACCGATCGATGGGGCACCAAGCTCGAAAACTCAGGCTCAGAATCTTCATGGAGTTGTTCATGGTCATCTGACGAGTTCTAATGCTTTGCCACTACACGTACACTAGGTTGGTACCAACTGAGGTGACTACTGGTGCTGGGCTTCTAACCTAAAATTCTCCTAGATACATGGTAGAAGCTCTCAAATCTCTACTGATCAACCACACTAAGACATGATGAGATCTGGGAGAATATAGGTAGACACAGCTGTGGGTACTGGGAAGTTTAACTATACCAGCCCATTTCCTCTAGAAATAGATTTCAGCAATATACACTCGTTGTCTGTGAGCCACAAGCGCCTTGCCCCCTCCTACTTTTCCTGCTTGAAGCATCAAGCCTTCCAGCCCCCATTCTGCTCAACCTTCACTCTTTCAGGCAAATGGATCTATTCATTACAACTTACCTACTATTTTGAAGAAACGGCGATGCATCGCGGTACGACTCGGACCGGCACACGATTATTTAACGCTCTAAGCCACTAGGAGTACCTTGGTTGCTTACTTACCTTCAAATCGAAAGCTAGTATAGCCAGGCCATCGGTAACGATAACCGGTGGCTCGAGCTCCTCTAAAAGTAGGCGAACCCAATATTAAGCTATTTCTAGCTTCTGTGTCGATGTTAATCGTGAATCTCTAATAGATAATTTTTGGCTGCGGTGGCCCGATATGCACGAGGTGCAAATACCAGCTTTAAAAGCTGCCACATCATTGGCATTAGTTGCAACACCCGCTCTGCTGGACCTCTTACCTATATGAGGTAAATTGTTAACTGTGTGAGAAACAATGAACTAATTTTGAGTATAATCCGAAGTGTGGGTAATGAGTAGGCTTTGAGGTGCACGAAAACCAAATAGTCAATCCTGAGAGAGATATGAAAAATATGAGCTACTCATTCCAAAACCGTGGCAAATGATTTGAGATCTTATAGTGGCCTTCGTTGTATTTAGGTTGAAATTTTTTGATAAGAATGTTTTCAGCTACATGAATAACGCTTCTGAACTTTAAATGCTACAAGAGTAAATGCACCTACGAATCCTAATCTTACACCAATAACACACCATGGTCTGGTCGCTCCCGTGTAGTGCTTTTCTATCGAATAATAGGTGAATCCCAGTGTCCTTTCATACAGTAGCACCGTCTCCTCTCTCCAACCGCTCTTCTACCCTTCTCGCCCTTCTCGCCAGATCTTCTAAAGGCCACGCTGCTGACGCTATCTCTTCTCCAGGCGAAAGAATTTTCGTTTTCGTTGACGTTACCGTTGCCACAGCCCACGGCGTCAGCTCCGAGTCTTCAAAATCTTTGATGAGACCCCCAAAAGTGGTATGGTGACCGTCGCTTGAAGTTGGCGGGGCAGCGGCAGCGAACTCCATCATTGTGGGAACGTCTGTCGATTCGCCTCCGAGGCTGCCGTTTCCATCGTAACCTTGACCACGGCGTGCCATGGAACGAAGGTCGAGAAGGAATCGCGCGACGAGGATGGATGAAAGTAAAAGAGTGTAGTTGTTAAGAACTGTGCTGTAGACACCCTGAATAATAATAATCCAATTGTAAACTACAGCTTGTCTTTGACAAGATGTAGGGGAGATACAAACCTGAGGTAGCTGTGCATAGTAGTCAGCTTTTAGATACTTTGTGATTCGAAGAGTACACAAAAACGTACAAAGTAAAGAACTATTGAACCGATTTGTAGGCCCGTGATGACTCTAAAACATGTGATTAGTTCAAATATTCAAACCTTATAGGTCCAGAGAAATGAAGCATACACGTAGTAGATCGCGCCTATTTGATCATGTTAGAAAGGTAGACCATAAACTAGAATCTTGATACTTGCCTGATCTCAGGATGAGGCTAGTCATACTTTGGCTACTATTGTTACCAAAGCCCCCTTGCTCAAATATGACAAGAATAACCCGCCAACTTATAAGACCGGTTGCCAAAACATCGAAGGCGACAAGGGAGATAAATGTCATGACGGTGGCTGAACGAAGTTGAGGGATAATTCAATCGTAGAGCAACGCATACTTACATCTGTGTTTCCGATCAGTACCTCGCTTGTTCAAAATGATACGAATATCTTACAGAGGGTTGGAGGATTGTGTACAGGAAGCGTCCACATCTTGCCACTGTAGTGCGTATGATTTAGACATGCGCACTAGGGAGGGGGGGGGGGGATCACATACTATATCGAGCGCCACTATGAAAAGACCGACAAGTGAGAGTATGATTACAAAAAGAATTCCTCTATCTGTTACGGCAAATACACGGAGAACGAAGGATGCTATATATATATAAGGCGTAAGTTCATCGGATAGGTGCCTATACTATCACGAACGACTTACCAACGATGGCCACTCGTGTGAGAACGAGAGATATAGCCCAGGTAAATTTGTCCCAAACATCACAACTGGAGAAAACAAATAAATGATGAAAAGCATCGCTGTGTTGGCGATTTTGATAACGCACTGGATTTGCCAACGTCAGTTTCAACGCATAGGATACAATATATATATGAAATATACCTGAGGTGTGACTCCAGGAATGTATGATACATTGAAGACTTGGTATACAATGACCGGATATCGGACCATATAATACAGGATACTGGAAGCGCGGAATTTACTGTCCCACACCAATCTCTTCTCACGTGGGAGGTTGAGAAGGATGTCATAGGCAAGCAAGGCTGTGCAGGAAATCAGTAACTGAGATGGTATAACATCCGCAGGCAAAATACGCACTCAATCTAGAATAGGCCGCATATTTGTCAATTTGTCTACAGTAATCGATCACATTGACATCAGATGAGGTGTTAGCCAAGACATTGATCCAGCAGGAGGTTGAGAAGCATGTCATAAGCAAGCAGGGCAGTACCCACTTACATTTCTCTCGTGTGATGCGCTGTCTCAATAGCTCGCGCCGCCAAGATGATGTACGGATTCAAAGAAGATGCCACGGGATTGAACATGTCAAAAGGGTACAATGTGACTTTTCAGTGTTCCTGAGTGCTGCCGTAGGACAGTTAATCCCGGCGATAGGTTATTGTGAAGGAGTGTGACCTCTGCAGCAAAAGCTCCAAGCAGACTGAGAGGAAGAAGGGGAGAGACTGAAAAGAGCAAGGACCAGCAGGACCCTGCCCTGGAGGCTAGCCAACACTTATCCATTTATGACCGCCCTGGACGCTGGAGAGTAGCTCTCGGAGCCATCGGCAATGGCTCGGGTAGAAGGCAAAGATAGTTTCTGATTTAGTACCAGGAGCATCAAATAGAATCTACGCGAAGTGCCATGTAAGAGCAGTATGGTCCTCCGCAAGTAAAATGTTTCGGACTTTTGACTCCGCTGGCTAATGACACGATGACGTCCAATAAACCACGACTACATGCACTCTCAAAAACACCAATGCGAACGTGCGCGTCCTGAAAATTCCCACCATATTAAGCGCTCTCAGATGTCCATGCTTGACTTTATCCTTACTCTCGGAAAGCAGCCCAAATAAAGAACGGGGTGCAAGAAAGAGAACAACGTACTAGTAGCACCGGCACCAAGTCCAGAACCACGCTTTCCATAAGCAAGCTGAATTCGATCCCTCTTGATAATCAAACTGTGTATCTATTCTTGATAGCATGTTGTTGCTCCACACCCTCAGTCAGACGAGAGCTCTGAGTCATCTGCAAGTAAACTGGATGGCTATTTATTGTGTCAGTACATCATACCAATCAGCAACAAGCACCGTTGGCGCGGTTATTAAAGCCGCTTTCCATGTGATCTGAGTATGTGTTTGCGTTTTGTGCTCATTCATTCACTCTCTAGGCTCCACTCATATGGGAAATCTCATTGTTTAGACTATTTATAACATGCAACTGCGCATCAACCTCACTCCGTACACTGTTGCAGCTTCCATCAGGTACGACTTGGCTCACAATACAGACGACGGTAACCAGACAGTACACCTGTTGTTGTTTCTTTCACACACCCCTTACCGCCATCAAGTGGTTGAATCCGTTATTTTCTTAACAAAAAATGTTTCTAGAGTACACCATCCAATTGCGGTCATTCAATCACCTTGGATTCGCAATAGAAAACCCTCCATTTGCCAATGGAAGAAGGCTGAGCCTGTCAATATCAACCATCATGATATTGCGTGTGTGGTCAATGATCCCATCTGATGATGAGCAAAAGATTCATGTATACTCATAGCCTCAGGGTTTAGGTATTTCAATGGCCATCACAGATATCAGCGATATTTATAAGCTTTCAAAGGGTGTCTTGAGCGTTGGCAATGAGCATCAAGTAACTTCCAGCAAAAAGTGATCAGTCTTGTGTATCTTAGACGTATCATCTCGAATATTTGTTGTACGGACGTGAGTCAATCTTGACATGCCGAAATTGCTCCCAGGCCCATCAAGGACACACGTCGCACATTATAGAATTTTCAAATTCTCTATCGACTAGTACATTTGAATTCTCGTAGTTTTTCTGAGAGTGATGCAGCTCACCAATTACTGCCTACCGGCGGCGAGAATTCAAATTCCTGTGCCGAATTCGGCAGTGGATACAACTTGACCCGGAATTTACATTGCCAATGCTTCTTTTTATTGTAGACCTTGTAAGTAACAATCTTACATCTGAACCACAACTGTAGGCTAATCACCCGAAGGCGCATATACTGAGTCCACTGGCGTTTGACTCAACATCAAAAAGCCTGTTTGATGATATAAGCTCATAATTTCCAGCCTGTAAATATCTGCCCATGCCATCACGCCCATAGTAGCTGGATCTAACCCATTCAAAGTAAATCATCAGAGTGTTATCAATGCAGCAACAAGCAAATCAACTTGCTTCTTATCTCGTAAAAAAGATTGAATTGTCGGTCCATATTTCAATTGTCTCTTACATGGCCAATTCTCAAGCATATTGCATCGCGCTTGCAGCATTCCACAAGATGCACGTATTATCGTCGGTCTTTGCGGCATTCCAGCGTCAGGAAAGTCCACACTGGCAGAGATGGTCGTTGATCAAACCAACGCCCTGCTACTCTCCTCTGCGAATGTCAACTCGACCGAAACAGACGCACATGCAGCAAACTCATCTACAAGGCCCAAGGCAATTCTCATAGGCCTCGATGGCTGGCATCTCACACGTGCACAGCTGGACGTAATGCCCGACCCCAAACTTGCCTACGAACGGCGAGGGATTCATTGGACTTTTGACGGCCACTCTTACGTATCATTCGTGCGCTCGCTTCGGGCATCGATAACGACTACAACCATAATTCCTAATAGTAGCCTGAATGAGACAGACTCGGATACCCCTAATGCTACCATCATCACCGCCCCATCATTCGATCACGCGCTCAAGGATCCGACCCCCCATGCGGTACAGATACGTCCTGAGCATCGTATTGCAGTCATCGAAGGCTTATATACTTTGCTTTCTATCCCTCCGTGGAGAGAAGCTGCCGAGATGCTGGATGAACGGTGGTACGTCCGTCTGGACGAGAAAGAGGCTAAAGAGAGGCTGGTGAAAAGGCATGTCCGGACGGGCGTTGCAGGTGATATGGCCGAGGCGATCAAAAGGGCCGATGAGAACGATATGCCGAGTAAGTCCTATTCATGGCATTGATTGTATCATAAGGTAGATGCGTGTGTTTGACTTTCATTTTGGCAGATGGTCGATTTATCATCGAGAACATGTTGGAGCCAACGTTGGTCATCGATAGTTTGGATGATCCTGTGCTCACCGCTGCCTCTTGAGCTTGAGGTTCGAATAGTGTGCCCAATTTACCCGCTAAATTATGCATTTGCATATGGAAAATTTTCATCGTTCATATCGATAGTGGATCAAGTCATTTTTTCATGCGAAACCCATGCATTGCCATAATCAAAGCTTTCGCCTGGTTGAAAGTAAATTGAATGTGATGAATGAAAGAGCCTTGGGTATACAACCACGCATAGAACGACGAATCACAAATCAAACACAGCATCGACTGCACGATAGGCCGTATTACCCGGCCAGACCTTGATCGGCACCTCACATTCCACCGTTTCCACGTCCAGCGGCTTCCACCCATCCTCTCCCCCGCCAATACCATCATCCCCTGCTGCCCCACCATCCTCATCCTCGTCATCCTCCTGGAAGGTAGCGATCGCACCCGCAAAGAAGGATATCCAGCTCCTAGATTGAGTCGGTACTCCAGTAGACGTAGAACCAAATTTGGCAGACGGCGCGAGCGTGCCCGTAGCGCGAAAAGAGGTGCCCCACTCGCCTCGTGGGCCATCCCGCACGAGGTATTTCAGACCTTGATCGTCATCGTCATCGTTGCTGTTGTTGGCTGCTGGCCGCCTCGCGACGGAGACGAGAAGACAAAGTCTAACACGCCACTCCAGGCCGCCCATATCAGGCGTAGACAATGCTGGTGATGAGGAAGGAGGGGCAAATGCAGGCAGATCGACCTGGAACGCCGGGCTGCCATCAGAGGGAATATCCAGAGCGAATGCCGTTCGCAGAGTAGCAGAAGCAAAAGACGAGTGATGTTCTGCGTGTATGCGGTTAAAATTACTCCCAGGACGAGTAGATGACCCGAGCGAAGCCGGCAGTGTTTCTACGGTCTCTAACTTGGCTGAGATCTATTAGATAGATTAGAGCGATAGTTCATCGGATGTAAGTGTAGATGCTATATACCCCAAGCACTCTGGCCCTGCTATCCCGCTCGTTAATCTCAATAGTGCCCATGATGGTCTCGCCAAGTCGGTAGGCAGACTTGGTAAATGTCAGAATGGCCACTTGTACACCATCCTTGTTGATATTGTAGGATACTATTTGATCATTTATATCATTTGCCAGCATGGAAAATAGCTGATACTTACTCTTCTTAGGATTTCGTGTGAGCACCTCAACGGCCTCGCGACAGCCCGTTAACGCCCCTTCTTGTTGCTCCTCTTCCCGCATTTCCAGCTCGGAAAGAGCCGGTGAAAGCATGGCAGGGGGGGATTGTGGATCCACTTGGAGATGAGTCCTCACTTCAGGTAGGGAGGCGACCAAGCGTTGTGCATATTGCCCTAAACTTTGGAAGGTTTTCGACTTTGAGGGGCGTCCTACAATGGGTAAATGAATTGATAAGGTGCGTGGTACCAATAAATCGAGTATGACTGACTCTGAGCAATGACGGATTTCCCATTAGGAGCAGAACCTGAAGAGGGCTTTGTTTCCTCCACTATTGTTGCACCTCCATCTGCATCCGGCTTCCTTCTTCTGGCAAGCGGCCAGAGGAGGTCATATGGTATCGGTGCTCGATTTACTACATGCCCAAAAGGTCAAATACATAAACAAGCAATAGTAGAAAGGTGACAAACCTGTAACATGATTATACACCCTGACGGGAACCTTCATCACTTTGCTCACACGTTGGTCGTGATTGCCAATACTGGAACGACAAACACCGACTACGAGCTCATACGAGAAGCGTAGAACATGCCCTTTGAATGTTGGTGGTAGTACATGAGGAAGATTGATCGTATAAGTAACTGATGTTCCACGGTTGGACTACGTCAGTTTTTACATTAAAGTAAGACAAGTAAATATTGAGTTCTTACATGTTCGAGATTCCCCCGGCAGGAGAGCCAAATCTACGCCCAGCATAGATGGCTGCATTTCGAGCGTCGGCAAAGGGGCTGTTGAATCGGGTTCTGTCCCACTGCCCAGTCCCAATCCAAGCCCTAAACCGATACCACCTGCACTCATGCTAGACGATAAAAAGCCTGGTAACACGGACGACGGTGTCCTTCCGTGTGTTAGACGCTGGCCGTCCGGGACAGATGGTGATGGTGTCGAGAGGGGTGAGATAAATGACATGATGCTCGAGCTAATGGAGGAGGTACGATAATGTCTTTCTCCAGTGGGCCGCCGGCGCTGATTCATAGCCGTAATATCCATACTGCCTCCACCCAGGACAGACTGCTTAAGTAAACTCGAGCGTAGACTCTTCATCGCCTGGCTTTGGCTTGTGCTCTCGGCGGGATCGTCAGAGCCGGAGGATATGGTAACATTTCCGGAAAGATGAGCATATGCATACAAAATGAGCTCGGTCCCAACTGAGTGTGATAGTGATGTCGACGCTGCTGAGCGGTATACCGTCGACTTGCGATCTGAGGGGTGTCCATGACCTATTTCCAAATTATTTGGACGAGCTTTGGATCTGTTCATGAGCGAAGATGGATCCGAAACGCTGGCGATGATTCCACCGGAAGGTTGGCCAGAAGGGATTGGAGGTGGTTTGGGAGAAGGGGCATATGGAGTGCTAGGGTAAGGGGGTGTCGTAGCTTCTGAAATGGGGTCAAGACTGAGGGAAAAGTTGGATGCTGATGGACTCGACGGGAGTGGGTGGATGCTGGCCTGAACGCTGGAGAATTGGCCATCTAATATTGATAGTTTGCGAGCATGAGGGTGGTGAGATGGAATATTGATGGTTGGAGAGCGGCAAAGATTGGGAGATGAAGACGAGGGCGCTACGGAGGATGGTTGAGCACAAACAAGAGAGACAAAACAAGGTATGCGTACACTCTGACGGAGATGCAGGTGATACATTCACAGTTACTGAACTCCTGGGTAGGTCGTGTACCTGCACATCGACTGACAACGATCGAGGCTGGGTTTTCCTCTTCCTCTCTGCAAGTGCCCGCATCGACAAGCCATCCTTGCTTTTTCCGACTAATCCTCGTCTCTTGGAGTCTTGAGCCACCTCGGATTCATTCTGACGAGTTGGATAGACAGCAGTTTGGACAACCGTCCTAGGCAAGCCAGGTGATGTGGGTGGCCTTGCTAGCGGTGCAGAGCTTATGGAATGAGCAGCACGTTTGTGTGTACGTGAGGGACCTGCCACTGGCGGTGCAGTGGTGGCCTTGGAGCGTGTGTTGGTGATTGTGATGCGCGCAGAGAAAGGTTCGCCGGCAAAGTAGGAGGACTGTGTTGGGGTGACTACTACCCGGATGCCGGTGTCGTCCTGAGAGACATGCTCTGGAGTCATTAGAGTCGGGCGGGGTCTGGGGAGCGAATGAGACCGGGTATAATTGTGCTTGCTAGTTGTGTAGAGCCTGCCCTGCCCAAGTACAAATACAGCACCCGTTCAGAGTACAGAAGACAAATGGGGGCAGCACTAGGATGCCTGCGCTCAGGGGGCGCTTCAAGATAGCTGAACGTCGAAGCCGACGACGTGGATGATGATGAGTACGTCGAAGCACATGATGACAGAAATGCGATCAATCTCACTCGACGCGCTCAACCAACACTGGTCGCACTTTGACGCAATGAACACCGCAGACATGGTCATTTCCACATGCTCAATATTATATCCGCTTGATGTAAATTGATTATGATACAAAATTTCATAGAGTGCATGCTATTGCCTCTTCGCTGTCCACGGAGTTATGTGCTCTTATTGTATGTCCAGACTCCAAACCCATCATCACCACTGGCACCTTTTAAGAGTAGTAGTACATGCACACATGTGCATAATGGCCCGAACACCTAAATGTACGTGATATCAAGAGATAGGTTAAATGGCAACGTGGATGCCGTCACGGTGATCTGGCCATCGGGCACGAGGTCTACCAGCTTCTTCTCGAGGTTTGGCCGCGTAGCTTCCTCCAGTTGCGGCGGGGCCTGGAAATAGATCTGTTTGGTAGGTGACGAGAGTGATGGCTTCTTGATTTGTCTTTAGAGTACTTTTAGATCGCTGGATAATGAGCAAAGACAGATTGAAACTGACATTTCTTGCTTTTCAATGAGCATTTCAATCAATTGCTCCACGGTCCATTCCTTGCTGACTTCGAGCTTCAAGGAATCGCCTCCACAAACGGGACAGTCTTTGCGTTGTTCATGCTCAAATGTATAAGAGTATACACCTTCAGTCCCAATCAGCATGAAATAATTATTCAGGAAGGCCGCCGAGCTTGTGGCGATCTTGAATGCCTCATTGCAGCAGGATGCTATCAACCAGAATGTGAAATCGGGAGTTGACGTGGAGAAAGGGGGCCTACCTGCAATGATGGCATTTGTAGATGCAATAGCGGGGATGATGTTCTTGACGACGCCTTGAGTCAGAGACCATGTGACACCCTCAATCTTAAACTCTTTCGCTCTTGCGGAAGCAGCGCTGTAAAGCCATCCGATGTGTTCTGGATCATCCGTGTCCATTTTTTTATCTAGAAATCGTTTAAAGGGCGGAGATCAGAAAAAGGAGAAACTTATGCAACTTACCACCATGTACCCGGGGCCATTCCAGGACTGACGCCCACTCGATGCAATGTTCTGGCAGTCGTGGTGTGTTGGCAATAGTACAGATAGGAAAAGCTGTAGGCTTGTTCAACATGTCCAAAGAACATTCATAGCAAGATGTTATGGTAGGTAAGATGACGCGTGCTTGACCCTTGAAGCCTGAATCATGTCGATGAATGGATGTTAGTGAAATGGAGACGTGATCTGCACCTTCGGTTCCGCCATCGATGAGAGGCTTAAGGCTTTCGGGATTTTCTGAATCCACCATGTTGACTAGGGTTGCATTTATCCAACGTCTTGCCTCGACAGAATCCAAACCGCATATAACGATATTGAATTGCATGTAATAATCTTCGCCTTTGTCTTGTATTTTGCCGTGATATCTAAATTATGTAAACTATCATCAATAAATACGATAGAATAATGTATGATATATCTTACGGTGTTACTTTCACACCGGGGACACGTTTCATGACGAATTCAGCTGCTATCGTTGCCTTTGGCTTTCCGACATCCTTCTGCCTGGAGTACGGACCTGAGTGTAAGTATCTGGGGTGGCAGAAGAGAATTATGAGCCAACCTGAAGAGGAACTGTCTGTTTAAGTTGCTAATATCGATCGTGTCCATATCAATAACATGGATATCCTTGAAGCCCGATAGAGCCAAGTTTGCCAGGATTTCACATCCGAGACCTCCGGCACCGATAACAAGGATCTTGCAAGTATCGCGTAAGAAGCTTTTGACCTAGAGTATCCCATAATTCACGTAGTGGAGCTTAGCCTTTACGAGACTCTTTATGGAGGGCTGGAATTCATACTGCGTCGCCAGCTGCAAAGGACGGGTCGGTGCGCGGTCCCGGCTTTTCTAGCACTTGGTCTATATGATGGTATCGGTCTTTCCAGTCCACAAACTGCGTGGCGGTGGTCATAGCCGTGGATCTCTAGCTGAGATGGAAGGTTTCTGTATGGCTGATAAAGACGAGCGGCCTCAGCTAAGTGCAGTGAGGATTACACGAGAAGAGGATGACGCGGATGTGATGACAAAATGTCAGAATGTCATGCATGTCATTCACAAAGAAGCCACACGAAACGGATCCCTTCATTCATTCCTTCAAGCTGATAATTACGTACATGTAATATGTCGTCTAGGTTCATCCAGTTCGGTGGACATCAATACACAAGCTATCGTCTCGTCCTATCATACTTTAGTACATTGGCTATAGAAATAAGTAAAACCAAACCGATAAAGCGCTGGACTACCAAGCTGCCGATTGCATTGTGTACTTATTGCCTTGATAATTATTCCTGTCTCTGATGCATCGCCCGTTCGAGCTATCTAGCATTATTGGGTGTCTCCGTAAAGACCTGGGATACCAGTATTCTTGAATGGGTAGATTTATCTAATATCGCGCTGCCAGTGCGTTGCCTGGGCTAACCGACATCATTTCTTCTCCCTTTTGTATCAGCCCACTGGATATGGTGCATCCCCGCGTTCCCCATACGGTTGAGGACATCAAGAGAGGGCAAATATGTATACATTCAATAATATCGATTAAGCATAAGCAGCCTCAATCCAATTAGAAACTGGGCTCCAGGTCTTCTGTAGATGTGTTCAAGCAACAAACTGTTTCAAAAAATTGGCTAACTTCACAAGATCATGGGGAAGTTTCTGGTTTAAACATTATCAAAGCCTTCTAAGATGGCCGTATTTGGTTACTATCCATCAATGTAGCATCGCCATATTGGTCCGACTGAGTGACTGGTGCGGGTCCTCACAGGACATGACGATAAGGAACTGCAAGGGCTTATGTCTTTGTTCATGTTGTAGATCACACGTGGATAGATAATATGAACGACGATTTTATTTTAGAATAAATAGTTCAGTATTTATAAAAAATGTACAAAATATTCGCGTGGCATCCCAAACCCCAATGTATGCGCGATGAGAGACAGAAAACAATAAGGGAATCTACACTAAGTACATACGGCGCTGCTATGCCTTATTCAGAATCCCCAACAGTTCGTCTAAGCTGATCCTTCTCGATATCGAGCGAAAGGCGATCATGTCCGTTTTTGTTCATGTTGATTGGTGGCAAAGCTTATCTACGATTTGCAACATGTTAGATTGGTTATGCTCACAGCTCGAGTTGTTATTGTTTCTTGTTGCCTCGTCATGAATCTGTATCAGTTTCCAAACATGATTAAAAGAGGTGGCTACCGGCAAATGACGAGTTAAGTTACCGTTACCTCGTACAGCCTATTGACGTCGGATTCGTAAACCGAAAAACTCACTATGCCGTTTTTCTTCTTCTGATATAGAAACAGGATATATATCATGCGCGAATAATGTTGATTTGCCAGGGAATCACACGCGTAGAGAAGTACCTGTTCCCTCGCTGTTACAGGCTCTTCATCTTGATTATCAAAAAGGGGATTGAACTCCTCTTGATGCAATACATCAAAGAGATACGAAACTTGGCCTTTTAGTTATTTCCACCAAGAAGAATAACGTTTCTCGAAAGACTGAGGGATAGGATCCATAACTTCAATGCGTTCGAACTCCATTACCCTTTTGTGCGTCGTAGAACCTAATTCTGATAGATTTAACAAGATCTCAGGTGAATATCAGGATTGGCTGCAATCAAGACCACTGGGATACAGGTGCAAGAGCAAAGAGCTGAAAGCGGTAGTATGAACTTGGATCTGAGCGGATATGATAGTATCGGAAATGCTGATTTCAATGCGAGAAAAAAGTTGATGAGACATAAGAATGGTTTCTTAAGTTAGCTGATAAGAAGGAGAAAGGGGAGTCACTTGGGGACTTCAGATCACGGTGATACTTGAAAGGAGAACACTTATCTATTGATCGACTTCCAATTTGCTTAGTTCATAAAAACATACTCAACCTTTATTTCTGGGTATAGGCCAGTGCCGCGGGTTATTCCATTCTATAATATTCCAAAATCCTCTACTAGTAGCACACATAGGTACTCACATGAGACTCAGGAGAGGGCAACGCGGATGACGCCGGACTGAGTAAATTGGATGACAGAATGACAGAATGCCGTAGTTCTGAAAGATGCCATACGGAAGCAAACCAGCCACTTCAATTCTCCCTTGCAGTCACGGTAACTGAACTCGAAGGTAACTTGAATAATTTTGAGTTGACAATAATGTCGTCTGCGCTCGTGCAATTCAGCGGACATCAATACATACGCCACCGTTTGGTTCTCTCTATCCTCAGCGGCAAAGCTGTAAAAATTGATAAAATCAGATCAAACGACAAAAACCCTGGATTGCGAGGTCTACTTTTCATCATATACAATGCTCGCAGCAGCACGTAACCTTTTCACCTGCAGACTTTGAGATCAGTCTATTAAGACTGCTGGAAAAGGTCACAAACGGAACTATCATAGAGATCTCCGTAACTGGTGTGTGCTGTCATCAATGTCTTCACAAGTATTCAAAATGACTCGTGAACAACCTTACCAGGTACTGCCGTTCTACTAAAACCTGGCATCATCTCTGGTGGACCCATAACCCACGAATGTCCACTCTCAAGATCTGTGGGATACTTCTTGGAGCCTGTCTTAATGCTGGCACCATTCTCGAAAAAGCCACTGAGCTTGACTATCCGCGGAATTACAACCGATGACAATGATCTTTCTGTAGGTATCCTATCGTCTTCAGTGTCTGTTCTCTTTCTCAATCATTTCTCAGGTAGACCTCCTGCGAACAGTAACTTTGCCACATTTACAACTGTTTGGGGTTTCAGAGGGCCTTGAACTAAGAGTATGTTCTGTTCTCATCCTTTGTGTTCTGATTTCATCATGCTCTATCTTCATTTTTCCAGGTCAAACGAAGAGGCGCACCTCCAAATGGTGGAGGAGAAGTCCAATTGATATGCCCTATTGTGAAGCAAGTTAAGACACTCAACTTCGTTGACGCAGGCAAAATCAAACGAATACGAGGCATAGCGTGAATATTTAACTGTTATTTAACCGCTTGACATATCTTGATGACATAAGAACCTAGACATGCTGTTCGTGTCAACCCACAGTTTTCGAATCGGATGATTGAAGCTTCTCGCTCGGTTTTGAATCGGTACATACCCGACATTTACCTATACTCTGATGTCTACAAAGGACAGGAGAGCGGCAAGTCCGTATTTTTTTTCTTCCCATTATCTAAATCCTTCAAACACTCGGTGCTGATATGTTATTAAAGGTCTCCCGGATATGCACTGAGCCTTGTCGCAGAGTCGACTACTTCTGCATTTCATTGCGCCGAAGCGACCTCTCAGCCAGGCGTTGCACCAGAGGATATCGCCCTTTTAGCTTCTCGGGCCTTGCTCTCCGAGGTGCGACGTGGGGGCTGCATTGACCAAAAGCACCAGAGTCTTGTGTTGCTCATGATGGTCCTCGGTTCGGAGGACGTCGGGCGGTGTCGAATGGGGGAACCTTCAACAAGAACGTGAGTTTGCCTGTAAATTCATTTAGCGATGCGGACATTTTGTTAAACTCTTAGCACAGAATCCAATTCTTGCGGGATGTTAAGGACTTCTTTGGCACATCATTCAAAATTGTCCCCGCTGACCCCTCAGATCCATCCTGCACAGAGTTGCTGTTCTCGTGCTATGGCAATGGGTACATCAACACTAATCGGACGCTGGCTTGAATCGCCATACGTACATCCACCGACTTTCTTTGTGGTATTACATGTATCAATACTACTTGGGACAGCTATTGTCGTTATCATCGACATATGATTACTACGTTCCCAAAATTATCATCATCTTCCGACCCATTCCCAATCATCTTCAGCCATTCCCTAAGCATAGGCCACCCAACATTGAACCTAGTCGCCAACTCATCCGTGTGATGTTCACCGTCCAGCAGTGAGACCAATTCGGGTGGATACAACGGTTGCAAGACAGGTGATGATGTTGATCCGGGCATGGATCCTTGCACACCACTTTCAATGGCGGCGGCAGTGGTAGTGTCTTTGATGTTTACGTTCAGCTGCTCCGATGGTATGCGTGGACGCTGCTGGTAAGTCAGCGTAGGTGTTGGTGGCGTGCTAAGCAAGATGCCTTGATTTGTCGTTGTCGTGGTGGCCGCCTGTGCCATTGTATTGTTCGATGGCAATGGCACGGTTCCCATCGTCGTCGAGCTTGTAGTGCCTTGACGTGGCCGCGTCGAAGACAAGACGGAGTTGGTGTCGGAAGAAGCGAATGTGCTCAAAACTGAGTTTCTCCGTGTGCTATGCTGTGTAGCTGCTGCTGCGATTGTCGATACTTCCTTTGGTACGAGTGTTGGCAGCTGAGGGGACTGCAAAACACTCGGCATCATCGGTACTTTTTGCAGCCCCCGTTGTTTGAGCGACTCCAGTACCTGTTCCGCTGCACTACTCTTGCGATGGCCCACGGGCCTAAAGGGAGATATATCAGACGAAGTGACCACACCGCCACTGAGAACAGGCGGCGGGACTTCATTTACGAGAGATGTGATCTGCGCGTTTGCATTGACGGGAGCGACCTCAGGCAGACGATTACCTCGATGGCGGTTGGTACTTTCAGGGTCAGAAAACGACAAGGCTGCTTCGGTCAAGGCTAGTGATGCTGCTGTCATGGATAGACTTTTACCCCGCTTGCGATGAACCGGAGACAGATTATTGGAGGATAAGGTATTGTCTGGCGAGGGTGCGGTGGGCGATTCTAGGAGGATCGGATAACGATGAACGCGCCGCAGGAAGCCCTGGAAGACAGGTCAGGGATGAATCCGTGAATTGAATGTAGGGCAAAGAACCTTGATTACTCCAAAACTAGTAAAACGTCGAATATCCAACCCAAGTTCTTGCACATGGTGCGTATCCATCCATTCCAAAACTGTCTTTCCCGGTTTGAGTCGGGAATACAGGCGTAAAAGTGTTGGCCAGTCCGGAATAGGCCAATCTGCAAAAAGGGAGTATAAGCGTTTCTAAACGACGTCGACCTTTAATACACTTACCAGGCTTAGTGACATAGGGTCCACATTCCTTACGAACATGAACTTCATCAGCTAGCCACTGGACACTCTTCTGCAGAGTATACATGTTGGAGTATTGAAAAATATCAATAGTCATTATGACTTGATAATATCTGGCGAAGTATCAGAAGCCATTCCAGGTGAGAAGAACTCAACCCACAAAAGATGTGCGATAGCTTCTCGGGCAAGTTCAAGGTCACAGTCAGCCAAGTAAGCAATTCGGCTAACATGGTTTATTCCATCAATATATTTGCAAACCTAAGATGTCGATAGTGTTATTGGGTATACTATACCGCATACATTCATAAAAAGCATACCTGTGCAATGGTAAGATCCCAGTTAGGTTCAATGCGCTTGTTCAGATTGATAAGAGCAAGAGGGACCATCCAGTCTTTAACTGGAGGTGGATTCGGATAGAAAGGCAATATCTTCAACTCGATAGAATTGAATCTATCAATGGCAATAGAAGTTTCAGAATATGAATTGAGGTCCTCATAAAGCTGCTCTAAAATGGCGTGTATTTCCCGCGATGTGTTTGGGGAAGACAGAAAACTGGACTCTTCCTGAAACCACAACAAGGAGTATCATTCGTCCGGTTGTCTCTTGTCGAGAAATCGTTTTAAGTGTAAGCTAACCTCACAAGAAGTAAGTACACGGGCAATCTTCCGTACAACGGGCTCGTAGCAGCTTAAATCTGCAGTGCGCTCAAATACAAAGCAGAGATTGTATCTAAAATAATTTCGTGGGTAATTACCGCGAAGTTCTACCGGAAATCCGACGACACGGTGTCTCTTAGTCGCGAATTTGAGGAGACGCCCACAAAGTGCACTGGGTGGAATAACATAACGAGAGACCTCATCAAAGTGAAAGAGCGTGCGAGATGTGGATGAAGAACGTTTGGGTGGTGAGATGAATGATCTCGGGCTGGGCTTGCCTGGTTTGAGGGCCTGAGTGGGCAAGGGAGTCACTACGGTCAGACTGGGAGAACGTCGGCCCATAAATGGGAGACTATCAAATTCGATGGATGGTGTGCCAGGTTGGGCAGATGGTGTACTTGGAGAATATGGGACGCTGGTGTTGAGTGATCCTGAGGCTATGAGACCCTCTGGGACCTGGTAAACGAGCTTGGGACCTTGTCGTATGTCGAAAATAGCATAAAAGACAGATTGGATACGGGGAAGAAAGGAGTCTCCGTCAGATGGCATTGTATTAGTTTGACTGGCTATAGGTATGTAGTAGAAGTCTGGTGGTGGTGAATGCGCAACTTGAAAGCGCCGTATGCTACATCTCTTTTCATGGCTCCCGCCACCATCCCCGCTGGATTTCGCGCGCTGCCACTCCCTCTTGTTCAGCTCTCTCTCGCAGCTGTTCTCAAATGTGGCCAGTCATTTCGCTGGACAGCTCACCCTCTACCAGATGCAAAACCAGATGATATCCATTCCTCTCATGAATATAGATTCTGCTTGCACGACCGTGTCATCTGTCTTCGTCAAACATCTGACACACTCTTGTATCGCTCAGTCTTTCCGATAGGAGTAACCTCTGGACCTACACATGATGCAGAGACTCTGGCTTGGCTGAGGGACTACTTTCAACTTGACGTTGATCTCCCAAAATTATATGATGAATGGAGTAAACGCGACCCAGTCTTCGCTAAACTGAGGTCTAGATTTGTTGGAATTCGCATGCTCAGACAGGATCCATGGGAGAATCTCGTGTCGTATGCTACCTTACATTTTGCAGCGTCAGGGATACTGATAGGCAACATAGATTCATTTGCTCTTCGAATAACAATATTTCCAGAATAACGAAAATGGTTCAAGCTCTTTGCAAACAGTATTCGCCACCTCTTCTGTCTTTGGAATTGCCATCCGGAGATCCTAAGGCTTCAGAGGCATACCATCCCTTCCCGCCACCATCGGTTTTAGCAAAACCGGAAGTTAGCTCAATCTTGCGTTCGCTTGGTTTCGGCTATCGTGCAGACTTTATTCAACGCACTGCAGCTATGCTGGTCGAAACTCACGGTTCTAGCTCGCCTTCCGATTCATCAAGGGAGCCAGCTGAAGAATGGCTCAAAACCTTGAGGGACGTCTCAGCGAACGAGGCGAGAGACGAACTTTTGAAGTTCATTGGTGTCGGACGCAAAGTTGCAGATTGCGTTCTTTTAATGTCTCTTGATCATAAGGACGTGGTGCCGGTTGATACTCATGTGCATCAAATTGCAATTAAGCACTATGGCCTTCGTGGATCTACGAGCGGCAAACAGGCGATGAA
Organism: Agroathelia rolfsii; assembly: GCA_018343915.1. Classification (NCBI taxonomy): domain Eukaryota; kingdom Fungi; phylum Basidiomycota; class Agaricomycetes; order Amylocorticiales; family Amylocorticiaceae; genus Agroathelia; species Agroathelia rolfsii. Next base: position 1,280,082 of record JABRWF010000007.1, on the reverse strand, counting down.
TCCGCGACTCTACGAAGAGGTAAATACCCGGCTTGCGAACGTTTGGGGTGATTACGCCGGTTGGGCTCATTCGGTATGACATCTTCATTCATGTATTGTTTCGAATTTACTCAGAATCATTTCTGACCAGGTACTATTTACGGCCGATCTGAAATCATTCTCACTATATGGTCTCCCAGCTACTTCATCAAGCCCCACCAAGGTCGTGATCAAGACGACTGAGATCGCTGAAGCTAGCGAGACTATCACGCCAACTCAATCAACGCACTCACGGCGCAAGCGGCGAGTCTCAGAAGTAAAAATAAAGGCCGCGGATAGCGAGGAAACAGATACCTCTCCCTCCATCGAAAGCTACGATTTCGCTAACTTGGCTGAAAGGGTCAAAAGAAGGCGACGCTTGCCTTTAAAGAAAACATGATCATTTTCGATGTAGATTTCTTGATACATTACTTACACATACATAATGACTCAAAGATTAATAATATACCATATATGTGATCTTATGTTGTGGGATTAATCCTATGAACGACACAAGTAAAAATTGTAATTGATCCAAAGGAGTATTGTCCTGTAGATCATGACGCAAGTGATGGTCGACACGCGTGTCACGACCCAGACTGAACTTGCGATTGCTCCAAGACAGTGAGTATCTGCAACTTGAACCCAAGACAATCGCTACATTGCATCATTTCTCGCAGGAATCATGGCCTCATCTTCGCAACAAGGACAAATATCAGACATTATCGACGCTGCCAGGGCAGAAGCTGCTGCTGAGGATATCGAAGGCGAGTCCAGCTCTGAAGATGAGCACGAGACTGGTGCCGCTGCGCCTGAGGATCAGCATAACGCCTCGAGCTCTCAGAAAAAGAAAAAGAAAAAGAAAAAGTCCAAGGCTGCTAAGGTGCTCAATGCGCTAAAGGGTAAAAGCGAAATCCCTCAGGAGCTTGTTGATCACGTCCTTGAGCGTGTCAAGCAGGAACATGGTCCTGGGGCCGTGGAAGCGGATGAGGAGAGCGTCCGGGCTGCATTGGAACAGCTGAAGATCATGGATGTGGTCAAGGGCAAGGCTGGTCTTGCTGGACGTGGCAAAAAGGATCTTGGCGAACACAAGGTGAATAAACCTTGGACCATAAGTCTATGCGATATGGATCTCACATATGCTGATCTCTGCAGTTCTGGTCTACACAACCAGTTCCTCAGCTGGGTATATGCTCCCGTATGACTTGGTTTATATCTGAACTGAATATTTTCTTATAGGCGAGGGACCGCCTGAAAGCGATGGATACATCGAACCCTCTTTACCCCCTGAAGAGGTCAAGCAGGATCCCTACCCGCTTCATAAAGATTTTGAATGGTGTACGGTTGATATGGCAAATCCTGCAGAGGTCTAGATCTTTCCCCTATTGAGCATGATTGCAGCTCATCCTTTCCCAGAACAAGGAAGTTTATGAGTTATTGTCGTTGAATTACATCGAAGATGACGGAGCTACATTCCGATTCAAATACTCTGCCGAGTTTCTACAATGGTAATGTTTTTACTTTACAAATTGTCTCCTCGATATTCACAAGGTAGAAATTCAGGGCACTCATGCCTCCCGGTTATCTTAAAGAATGGCATGTGGGGGTCCGTGTTAAGAGCAACAAGAAACTCGTGGGTTTCATTGCTGGTGTTCCTCTGACACTGCGTGTGCGAGGAAAGTGAGTACATCAGTGATACTCACTCGATATTCCCCAGATGATTTACCTATTTCAAGCACCTTCCATTCATGCGAAATTAACTACCTCTGCGTACATAAGAAACTGCGCTCAAAGCGCCTAGCACCTCTGCTAATCAAGGAAGTTACAAGGCAGTGCAATCTCAAAGGGATCTTCCAAGCCATCTATACCGCTGGCGTCCTCATTCCAACACCGATTTCCGCATGCAGGTCAGACTTATTCCCCTTCATAATCTTTTTTGGTTTACTGAATACCTTGATCATAAATAGATACTACCATCGTCTGCTAAATGTTCCCAAACTGGTGGACGTCCGCTTCGCTTATGTTCCGCGCAACCAAACCCTTGCACGCATGATAAAGCTCAACAAGGTTGCCACCACACCCAAGCTGGCTTCCCAGGGCCTGAGGGAGATAGAGATGAAGGATATCCCCCAAGTGGCCGAGTTGTTCACACGCTATATGCGGAGGTTCGATATGAGTCCTGTCATGTCCATCGATGAAATCAAGCATCAGTTCACGAGTGGATTGGGTAAAGGTCCGATAGTGGATGGTAGGCGTGAGGGACAGGTTGTCTGGACTTACGTTGTAGAGGTACGGGCCTTCTTAACATGTCGTTTTTTGCATGATTGTTAATCCTTGTCCGCTTCATCCTATCAGAATCCTACAACTCATCGCATCACCGACTTTTTCTCATTCTACTCGCTTCCCTCTACCATTATTCAAAACCCCAAGTATGACCTCTTAGATGCTGCATATCTCTTCTACTATGCCAGCGATGTCGCCTTCGAGCCCCAGGCAGAGGAAGATGGTCGTCTCAAGAATCATCTAAATGATTTGATCGAAGACGCGCTTATCGTCGCAAGCCAAGCGAAGTTTGATGTGTTCAACGCGTTGACGCTGATGGACAACTTCTCCTTCCTCCAGGATCTCAAGGCAAATGATTTTTTCTTTCTTCGTCAAACCTCCGGTTTTGCAGAATACTCACGGAAATTGCGTTTAGTTTGGCCAAGGAGACGGTCTTCTCAACTTTTATCTTTACAACTGGCGAACTGCACCACTGGCTGGAATCAGTGCTGTTGGTGGCCAGAGTGCTGGCAAAGGTGTTGGTGTAGTAATGCTCTAAATACACGGATGTTACTTTTCATTACCATGGTGTATCTGTACTTGTGATATCTACCTTCTCTGTAAAGACTCTTGAAAACAGTCAACTGTCAGCACATTTCCTCAACTTCACTCATGTCGCTCTTGCTGTTTTAGTTCTCATCAATTGTCTTATAGCAACTGTTATAGCTTGACTCATCTAACCAGTAACGTTCATGCAATACCAATTGCCATGAAAACTCGAAGCAGGTCTAATTGTGCGTGGCAAATTTCTCGACTACTGGTCACGTCACGATATCTAAAGAGAAGCACAAATCAGTATTCGTATTCTTATGTTCATGAATTGAATATGTCTATAAGTATATATTGTCAACAAGCGTTCCTACTAATACAATTTATGATCTTATACACAGCAGTAGCGCCCCTCCGCTTCACTCAAGATGCTGGGAGGACCCGCAAATGGGGCCTCGAAAGAGGCATGCTAATCACTATCAATCATGATGACATCTTCATCAGAATCGACACCCCAATCTGGCGTCGGGCTCCTCTCCTTCTTCGTTGGTGCCTGTCGCCGCACAGGAACAGACGGTACAGAAGCTCCTCCTGCGCCTGTAGCACGCCGCGGCGGGCTTCTTCCCCTAGCCGCACGCGAAGATGGGGGTGAAGATCCAGCCCCGGATCCGGAGGCTGCAGAGGCCGAAGGACGCGAGGAGAGCGTTTGTCCCGCACCCCAAGATTTTTCCGGTTTCTCTTCCTTCTGTTTTCCTTTCCCGGTGGACGATGATGAGGCGGGTGCGGATAGCTTCTTTCCTGTAAGGGAGTTGCCGGCCCCGGAAAAGGTTGGCTAAAAGAGTCAATGTGGTTAGCGTAAGATTATGAGACATGAAAAGAGAATGTACCTGAGCAGCATCCGGAGCATCACTCGAAGAAGATTCGGGAGGAGGCTGGTACTCCGCAACAGAGAAGCCAAAGAAGAGTTTGCCAAACGGCAGTCTCAAAGGTGCCGGGACTTTCTTATCCGACTGGAGAGTATCATTCGACACAATCTTGTGTTGGCTGTAAGCACAGATCATGATCAGTATGTTCTCAAGAAGCACAATGTGTTCGCTTGGCCTACTTGGTTCGGATGATCTTACTGCCCTCAGCAACTTGTTCAGCCGGTCGATGAGATATGCCTTTGCCCTTGGTCCTGCGCCCACCGAGGGTTTGACCCTGCCCCTTGAAACTCTCCCATTGATCGCCACCCTTACTGACAACTGTAGCACCAGTTTTGGCACCCGAAAAACCACCTCCAAGCGCCGAAGCAGGGCGCGAGGATCCAGGTGTCGATGAGGTAGTGTCTATCCCGAGCTTTGACGCCATCGTGGATGGTGGCGCTGGCTTGGGACGTTCGGGCTCGACATAGCCGACAGGTGGGGCAAAGTCAACTTCAAGGTCGGTATCGATGACGTTGATTCCTTCACCGCCTGGGCTAGTTTCCATCACGAGGAGGCCAAACACTATGGAGTTGTAGGAGATTTCGATGATGTCGCCTTGGGTAAGAGCAGCAAAATTCATGAGAGCACGTTCGAGGCTATCAAATAGGGAGAAATTAGGATATATACAAAAGGTCGCTGGCAACTGCAATTATAAACTTACACTGCTTTATGATCCGATATTTCCAAAAAGTGTACGGATTGGGCTTGCAGCTTGACGAGTTTGCCCTTGGGTAGCTCAGTTCCTGTGATGCGAATAGGATCGCCTTCGTTCAAGCGTAAAGATTTCATCATCCAGTAGGGAAGATGTACACAGCCCTCTTCGGCGATGAATTCGAGCACACCGCAATGAGTCTGAGCGGCGGGGTTGGTGGGATTGCGAAGCTTGAACATCCATGGACTTTCGAGATCGAGATTGGTAAGAGCTGCAAGAGCAGAGGGAGGCATGATAACTGCACATTGTTAGAGCTGTACGTCACCTAGGCCCGCGAGAATCAAAGGCATACCCTTTCCTCCGTAAGAAACGTTCTCGCGTTCACGGCCGGGTAGCATAGCCATGCTATATGCTTTCATGTATTCATCGTAGCTCCTTGGGTTGGCCCTTCGTAGAGGTGGCATGCCGCCTGGATTGAGAGGATTCATCCCTCTGTGTTGCGAAAATATACGATCTGTTAGGGAAGGAAGTAGATCTTGGACCGACTACTATTACTACTAACAGTTGGGTAAAGAAGCCACCAGCCGGGTCTTGATTTCCAAACTGTTTTAAAAAAAATCAATCAATCAAGAAGTATGTATTGATATTCGAGTATACCTACAAAATTCATGATAATAAAGTAATATGCTGTGGACGATGATGGATGTAATGAGAGGACGCGTATACAAGCGAGTTGCGTAATGGGCCACTGGCAGCTACGCCAATTCCCGGCACGTGCTTCCCGGACGCGCTCAAGCCAATATTGCATAGATCTATCTCCTTCTCATTTTCTCATCTCACTCACCAATTCATCCTACTCATGGCCTCCCAAGCCTCAGCACCGGCTACGCAGGCACAGGGCTCCAGAGGGACCGCTGGAGCCAACTCGAACACGGCCTTCAATGACAAAGTTTGACAAATTGCTGTCTTTTTCGATAATCATGTCTCTTTGACACACATAAACTGTACAGGGAAAGCCCATGGAGTTACGATTGTCCAACATGGTTGCTGCTAAAGGTTTCTGTGCTTTTATCTTTAAATACGATCTGTAATTGACACTGTAAGGATACAGCGATCAGCGACGCCGTTCGCACCTCTCTCGGCCCCAGGGGTATGGACAAGATGGCGCGTATGCTGTATACGTAGGACGCGTCTTAGGAAGACTAAATTATATATATCAGATCCAAACCACAAAGGGCGAGGTTATCATCACCAACGATGGCGCAACCATCCTGCGCAGTATCCAAGCCTTGCATCCTGCTGCTAAGATGGTGCGAAATGCAAATGCTAAACCTACACTGCGCGTTCTGATCGAGATCCTATAGCTTGTCGATCTTTCTGCTGCCCAGGATGTAGAAGCTGGAGATGGCACCACATCTGTCGTGGTGCTTGCCGGTTCGCTGCTTGGCGCTGCAGAAAAGATGTTGCAGAAGGGCATCCACCCAACTATCATCTCCGAAGCCTTTTTCAAGGCCTCCGCAAAGGTCGTCGAATACCTTGAGGAGATTTCGACGCCTGTCGATCTCAATGATAAAGCTAACCTATTGCGGGCAGCCGCCACCTCGCTCAACTCCAAAGTGGGTTTGTTCTTGCATTTCAAATCAGTTTTCCAGATTGCTTATATATCTTTGTAGATTGTATCTCAATACTCTGCAACGTTGGCTCCGATTGCTGTTCAGGCAGTCACGCGTCTGGTAACGTCCACATCGACAAACGTGGATCTTCGGGACATCCGTGTTGTCAAAAAGGTCGGCGGTACTATTGAAGACACCGAGCTCGTAGATGGCGTTGTGCTCAACCAAAATGTCGTTGTATCTGCCGGCGGACCTACTCGTATTGAGCGCGCCAAGATTGCAATCATTCAGTTCCAGCTGAGTGCTCCCAAGCCCGACGTATGTTCCTTTGCTTCCAGGGTGCCCAATCCGATTTTTTGACGATGAATAATCTAATCAGATGGACAACACCGTCGTCATCAACGACTATCGCCAGATGGACAAGGTTCTCAAGGAATCCCGTCAATACCTCCTCAACCTAGTCAAGAAGATCAAGAAGGCCAACTGCAATGTGCTCTTGATCCAAAAATCCATTCTGCGCGATGCCGTCGACGACACCTCGCTCGGATTCCTCAAGAAGCTCAACATCCTCGTCGTCAAGGATGTTGAGCGGGATGAGATCCAATTCCTCGCCAAGAGTCTTGGATGCAAGCCCGTCGCGGACATTGACGCGTTTACTGAGGATAAGCTGGGCTATGCCGACCTCGTGGAGGAAACGACTCAGGCGGACGCCAAGGTTGTCAAGATCACTGGTATCAAGAACCGAGGGAGGACGGTTAGCATTCTTGCCATGGGCGGTAACCAGCTTGTAGTGGAAGAATGCGAGCGTAGTTTGCATGATGCTCTCTGCGTCGTTCGCTGCTTGGTTAAAAAGCGGTATGTTGGAGATGCTTGTCCGAAAGCGATTGGCCTCTTATGGGTTCTCATTCAGTGCCTTGATTGCTGGTGGCGGAGCACCCGAGATTCACGTCTCGCGAAAACTGTCACAATATGCACAGTCGCTTAAGGGTATGGAGGCCTACTGCTTCCAAGCATACGCAGACGCGCTCGAGGTCATCCCTACGACGCTTGCAGAAAACGCCGGTCTGAATCCGATTGCAATTGTGACCGAGTTGCGTAATCGTCATGCGCTTGGGGAGCGCAATGCCGGCATCAATGTTCGCAAGGTTAGTGTGTTCGTCAGCCATGCTTCCCTATTTAATCATTGAATTATTATTGTAGGGACTCATATCCAATATACTGGAGGAGGACGTCGTGCAGCCACTTTTGGTTAGCACAAGTGCGATAGAGCTGGCGACGGAGACGGTTTGCTTGTTGCTGAAGATTGACGACTATGTACAAGCTCGATAGTCATGTCTACTAGTACATAACACATTTTTTTACACCTCTTGTCTCCTATTTGACGAATTATGATTGGGACGCTAGGCGTCAATTTCAGCCTAAATAGAATACCAAGAGCAGGATCTTGAGACGCTATGGGGAGTTGGCGCGTGAAGAGACCTGTACAAGTAAGCAGTTGTGTTGTCCAAACGGAAAACGCGCGAGATGCAAAAGCCAGACACGCTTAACCGCTGCGTTAAAACGTTTGGGTAAACTTCTTCAGATTTAAAATAAAAATAAAATAAAATAAAAAAATCAACAAGTGCCAGGATGATTCTGAAGACCCGAGAGCGAAAAAAATTCATGAAAAAAATGCCAGGAGCGTGGATTGAACACGCGACCTCCAGAATTGTTGAGTCCACAGATCAACTTCAGTCTGTTGCTCTCCCAGCTGAGCTATCCCGGCGATATCTTAGGTACCAAGATAAGTTAATACATTAGTTTACAAGTGCACATACTTGAGCACATGCTCACACGCGCCGCCGCCCCCAGGCGCGCATGGATCAGACGAAGGAACAAAATTCTAACTTTTCGCTGATGTCAGGAAGCTGGAGTGTTATCGTTACATGAACCTCGGAAATGAAGACAGGGTGAGGAGCTGTGGAGATTCCACTTAAACATGTGCTCTTGGTTGGATACAAGCAAGGGTAACCATAATTTCACACAAGTAATAAAAATACAAGCTGAGTTGGCCGTGCGCGGTTGAGACGGCGGCTGGTTGCACTCTGTTAATGCCTCCGGGGGTTTTACCGCTGGGCAAGGATAATAGTTGGGGATATACTGTCTTGTGTAATAACCACGATGACTTCATAGTCCGTGTTAGAATAATAATAATAATATTAAAGAGTGTAATGGCTTATTGAAGGGCGCAGAGCTCGGCGGCTTTGTACTGAGCGGGAACCGGAATTGGCGAGTGGCGAGTGAGTGGCCGTTGTGGTCACGGCCTCCTTGTGCGACTCTGTGCTCTTCCTCTCTCTCAGCCTGCGGGCATTCCCTCCCTGCTCTCTCCCCATGGCTGCCCACTCATCCAACCAGAATATCGTCGGCGTACACTATCGTGTTGGCCAGAAACTTGGCGAGGGCTCATTTGGCGTCATTTTCGAGGGTGTGTCACAACTCAGCCCATCACTTTAATTAACGCATCGTCAACAACTGTCCTCCTCGTTACAGGCGTAAACCTCCTCAACTCCCAAGCAGTAGCGATCAAGTTTGTGCGTGGCGTGCTCATATATTGTTTGTGCATTACACCGTCTGACTTTTATTTACATATTAGGAACCTCGTAAAGCAGAGGCTCCGCAGCTACGAGATGAATGCCGCTCGTATCGCATCCTAGCTGGGTGTCGTTAGTCCAATCTACCTTCGCCCGCCCCCTACTCTTGTGCTCATACTATCTATCTGTGTATTCAGCCGGCATTCCTCAGATCTACCACTTTGGCCAGGAAGGACTGCATAACATCCTCGTCATTGATCTCCTAGGGCCAAGTCTTGAAGACCTCTTTGACATGTGTGGTCGCAAGTTTTCCATCAAGACTGTGTGCATGGCCGCAAGACACATGGTATTGTCGTTTTTCTCTCGCCCAACACCGCCCCCCCCCCCATCAGCTGACACATGACTTCTTCTTGGCCTTCTTTTCCTTCCATATCAACAGATTTCTCGCGTGCAGACGATACACGAGAAGAATCTCATCTATCGAGATATCAAACCTGACAACTTCCTCATCGGGCGAATTGGTACCAAGGCCGCACAGACAATCCATGTCGTCGACTTTGGCATGGCCAAGCAGTATCGCGATCCCAAAACAAAGCAGCACATTCCTTACCGAGAACGCAAGAGTCTGAGTGGTACAGCCCGTTATATGAGCATAAACACACATCTAGGCAGAGGTATGTTCTCCCTATTCTCAATACTGGGTTTTTTTTTCATTAATCATCATGCGCTTAGAACAATCTAGAAGAGATGATCTTGAAGCATTGGGCCATGTTTTCATGTACTTTTTGCGCGGCAGTCTGCCGTGGCAGGGTCTCAAGGCTGCCACCAATAAGCAAAAATACGAGAAAATCGGCGAGAAAAAGCAAACGACACCCATAGCACAATTATGCGAGGGCTTCCCAGGTATGCTTCACTCTAATAATGTCCTTTTGATGGCTAGCTAATATCTTTTGGGTGCTTCCCTCAATATAGAGGAATTTGCTATCTACTTAAACTATGTTAGGAAACTCGGCTTCGAGGAAACACCGGATTATGATTTCCTCAGAGACTTGTTCGCAAAAGTGCTCAAGAACAACGGCGAGATTGAAGACGGCGTTTTCGATTGGAACCTGCTAAATGGTAAATTTTTGCACCTTGTTCTTCTCCCTTGATCAAGGTCTAATCTTTCATTAGGCGGACGTGGGCTGGATGGTGGCGTAAGTTGACACTGCAAGACAAATGACATGGCACGTAGCTGACAGTTCTGTTGCAGGGCCAAAGTCAAGTAATCAACCAGATGCAAAACTCCGGCCTCACGGCGATGCCTTCAGACCGAAGACGGGACGCAGCACCTGGCCAACGCCGTGCATCGCAACAGGGCAATGTCGTCCCTCCATCGCCAGCGTTAGTACGACATGGATCCAAGTCACGCAAACTACCCAATGCTCTCACACCCGGCGGCCAGAGCACGCCCATATCTGCCGCTGCGCACGTCAATGTCCCGGCGCCAAACGGTGCTCACCCTTACGCAGGCCAGGATCAGGATGCAAATGGTCAAGATGCGTTTGCGCAGTATGGCAGGGCATCACCCATGGTCACAACGCCGGCAGCAGCACCTCCGGCTGTGAGCGACGTCCGCGCACATGGACATGACGCAGGCGTCACCTCCGCTGATGGATTCCGCCAGGATGGGGAGGAGCCCAAACCACAAGGCGGACTCTGGCGGATTCTGACTTGTAGATGCGGTTAATGCGTTCTTCTCTCCCTTTGTTTTTCTGTTTCTCTCTTGTGTTCGCCATGGGTTGGATTCTCTTTTTTTCGGTCTCTCTTACAATCTCCTTTCCCTTCTTTATTGCGGTCCTTACTCGGCATTCTCTTTTTCTCCACATACACACAACACAGCAGCATACAATCGAGGACACTATCTTTGCCCTCGCTCTAACTCCTTTCTCCTCTACTCTCTCTCCTTCCTGCACCCTATCATCGTCAAGACTAACCACAACATCTCCTATCGCCTATTAAGATACCCATTAATGACCTTCACTCGTCCTGTTTTTTTTTTTTTTTTTTTTCATATTCTCACATTCCAAATTGCTTCCTCCATTGTTACAACCCCCCCCCCCTCCACTCCTCGCCTTACCTCTCCCCCTTTCCTCTTTACCTTGGATTTTCTCCTTTCTTGCTTATTCTTTGGTATTGTTCGGTAGGTATAGGCACGTTATTCCTCTTCTTCCTGCACCTCTGATAAGTATCTGGCATATATTTTTCTCCCAAACCTCTTGCTTTCCCCTCTTTCTGCTCTTTAGGACGTGTGGGCCTCTTAATATCGTATCGCTCGTATCGTTAGCTAAAAGATCCGAATTATACAGACACAAGACATGAAATGTTTACATGAACGCCATAATCATACAAAGAGAAAGATAAACAGAAAGATGAATGGTGAACACGCATGACATGGCATGTCAGGTGTGTGTTCTGCCGAGGATGTAGCGGGTGAAGTTGAACTTGATTGATCTGATGCACATGTATATATGATATGGTTCTACCACTACTGCTCACCTTGATCCATGTTTTCCCTGTTATTGATAGAGTTCATCTTTGTGACATGTATCACGGTCTGCGTTGAAAACCGTTCTTCTTATGTCTATATTATCTCGTAACCTGTTTAATTCATAGCGTTGACCGGGCATGTCATAATGTCATCATGGCGTCGAAATCAAATTGGGCGTGGATTACTATATGTACTACATGTACTCTTCTTCTTTTCTAATGATGCTGTACTACTGTAACTACTAATTGGATTCAAACGAAAGAGGGACAGGAAAAGAGGTGAGGAAGGGTAAATAAATAAATAAATGCGACGTTGCCATCACCTGATAAAAAAGAGAAGAATGAAGGGAGGAGGAAAGAAAACACAACCATGCTAGAATATATTTATAGTATAGGCAGGGAGCAGGAAAACGGGGAGAGAGAGGAACATGGAGCTATCTGACGGCAAGCCCTTTTTTTGCTTTTTTTGCTTTCAGGAAAACGAGGGCTTCTGTGCGTGCAAGTAGAGACGTCTTCATCTACTATACTGCTCATGGTCATAATAAAATCAATGATCTGCATCATTGTCATCGCCGATCTCTTATGACGGCTGCTGCCACATCCCACGATGCCGCTGGGGGTGAGGGTCGTAATGACCCCGCGGCCGTCTGGAGGGTCCTCCGCCGCCTGGATGGGTGTCGGCTCCTGTATCGTGTCCAGTAGCAAGGGGAGTATAAAAGTAAAGCATTAGAACCACACATCGCATGACAGTAAAAATTAAGGAACAAAGAGACTAACGTTGTTGGTTTGGCGGTGGTAGATGGTGCGGATATGATCGATACTGTTGTGATCCATGGAATCCACCGCCGCCACGCCCAGTAGCAGTGCGAAGATGTTGATTGTATTGGCCTCGACCACGACCACCACGGTGATAGAAATTACCGCCACCATAGCCGCCGTGGGGTAAGAAATCGGTGTGACGAGAAAGAGGATTGTTGTCAAATGCACGGCCGTTGACAGCCTGATCTTCGAGATGTTGCAACAAGCCAGGATCCAGATGAGGATTATGAGTGTTTGTTTGACCCAGAGGCATCGTTTGTGCCTGCAGTTGCGGTTGGGCTGAGCCGAAGTTCTCAGAGGATGGGTAATGCATCTGTGCGTGATAAAGTTGACCAGAGCCACCACCATCATCATTATCAACAAGTCCAGAGTTAGGCGTTCCGGACGGATCGTTCAAGGATTGTGGTAAATGTGAATGTGGGAGCGAGGTGGGGTGATGATAACGATTGTAGTCGGGCGTCGGGATAGATTGATGGTGTACGCCTAGGAGGATGCTTGGGTTTGCAGCTGGCAGGATCATCGAAGGACCCGCCATCGACTGGGAATGGTGATTGGTGAACGGCAAGGAATGGTTCGAATTCGAAGTGGTGGAGCCAGCCCATGGGCCACTTCCGGCTACCTCAGCAACAACGTTTTCTTGCGATATGGTCTCCATCTTTGTTGGTTGAAGAGCTGCCGATGGAAGCAGATGCTTAAGTTTGTTGAACAAATTTTCGAGCGACTGCTGGTGTATTAGTTGGATACAGCTTGTATAGGATTTATATAACTGACCTGTTCGTTGGGTTCCTGAGCAGTTTGGCTGTCATCAGTTTCAGTGGCACCTCCAGCATCGCCATCATCCTCTTTTCCCAAGATAACTTGACACGCCTTGCTAATCGTTTTGATAATATGCTTGATATCCGGCGGCTGTACCTTTAGTATAACCTCGACCAACTCCTCGAGAGGCGATTTTTTCTTCTTAGCCTCGGAGACACGCTGTTGGATCAGTTCCTGCATACTCGTGCGCATCTTGCTCATTTGCTCCGTCGTCTGTGCACGAAACTCTTTGAAGTTGTTATGAAGCGCTTTGATTGTCTCATCTTTGTCTTTTAGCTGCTTGCTTTGCGATTTACGTAGTTCCGCAATCTCATCTACTAGCCACCTGATGTGACTACGAAGCTCGTCTAATCCTGCATTGGGAATGCCAGAGCTTGGATTACGAGAAGATCGATTCTGAGGTAACGATGAGAGCGACTTGATATGTGAGTCCAATTCGTTGAACTTCGCAGCCTGAGCCTGAGCCTTCTGGCGATATTCCTGTTCCTGTTTCTTCATGGAAGCCTTGAGCTCTTTGATCGTCGCAGCCATCTCTTTAGCCACAAGGTGACGTATATGAACAGATTGTTGTTCATCTAATGCACTAGGATTTTCGTGATCGTAATCGGCAGAGTCAGACGGACCAGCAACGGTGTTCTGCAAGGGAAGAGGTAGGCTGGATTGCTCCAGCTCGTGAGTGTGAGTGGTTAAGGTATCCTCATCCTATTAGAGCATAATTACTCATAAAAATGATGCGAACAAAATTGTTCGAAGTTACCTGTACCAACCGGCTTGGATGCCTTCGTCTTTCGCTTCTTGTTCTGGGTCCATTCGCGGGTGTATTCCATTCTTTCCAGCCCGTGCGACGCTTCTTGTTCTTACGAGGCGAAGCGAGATCTTCAACTGATCGCTTTGGTGAAGGTAATGTATAAGTCTCTTTCACCTCTGGAGCAAGTAACATAGCTGATACTTCCACACTCCTGTTGACCGCCTTCACCAAGGCATCTGTGCTGTTATCTGTTTCTGTTGGTTCATGGGTTACAAGCGTTTCAGGAGGTAAGATCAGGTCGAGATCCGTCAATGGTGTTGAAAGTGGTGCAGGAGCGCGTGGAAGATCAATATCTGTGTTAGAGGCTATTAATGGAGACGATCGTCTGTTGAAAGTAGTAGCCTTCTTCGTGCGCACAGGTGCTTTCTGGTAGGATGAGGCATATTAAGTATGTACCACCCTGACACCTTATTTCGCTTACAATAGTGCGTTTCGTGTGAGCATCATAAAACCCTAAATTAACTCTTTCCGGAGAATATGCGTTTGGGCGGACCATTTGGTACCGGGAAGCTATCCACCAGCTCTGGTATCTGATATTTTTTGGTCGAGACCCTTCTCGTGTTGCACTTTCCATATCATCAAGAGCATCTTTCTTGGTTTCCAGGCTATGGGTGTGATATTGATGCCAGTCCAATGACTTTTCTTCGTAATTAGCACGTTGCAATAAGGCTTCTGTCGAGTGAATATCATGCACTGCCAGAAGATGTTGATGGCATTCGCTCAAGTCACACTTCGTGCATCCTATAATGCTTTCTTGGGATGGGAGGCGTGAAGTTGCATGCGAGTGACATGTAGTAGTAAATGCCTTGAAACGGATGTCAACCCAAGAGAATCCCATTTACAGACAAAAGCACAAACTTTTCCTTGTCCTGCATTCATGCGAGCCTCGAACAAAAGGCAAGCCGCCCGATATATAGGCATGTGATCATCATCTTCACACAATCTGAAAGGATGGATTAATTTGTGATAAAGTAATGGGTGTCATGTCTTTACCGTGAAAGCAACTCCTCGCTCAACTCTTCCGTAAATATCAAGTTTTGGCTGATATGATCACGAGCAGGAACAGCGGCGAAGACAAGCTTGGCGGCCTCATTCCTAATATCAATGAGTTGGCGCAGATTGTGGTATTGTATAGGCTTCATGTCCCCACAGCGACACAAACGACCGTCAACATAACATCTGGAACAGATAACAAGTCCATCACAGGTCCCGCATTCGAAGAAGCTTTGAAAAATATCGGCGCCACAGAAGTCGCATTCAACACGAAAACCGTTGTCCAATGGCTCGTCTATGAAGATCGTCAGCAAGCGTTCCAGTGTGGTCCTATCACAGAATTCTTCGATAAGAACATCGTCCAAGAAAGATATTAGTTTTGAGAGCTCTTGAAGCGTTCGATGCCTCAACGTTGCAGGAGTGGGGTGATTAGATGTCAGTTCGTGCGTGTAGCCCTTGACAGCATGAAAAATATTTGATTTCACCCGGTAAATCTCCTTGCGGCATACACTGTAGCTAATGTTAGTCAGGGGAGATGCATAAAACAACCGATACAGACCGTTGATATATAGGCAATTCGTGATACAGTGCGATCCCGAGTCCTACGGGGAACTCAATAAAACCTCAACGCATACCAAAGCGTCAGACCCACCTTTGATAGTCACTCGGGACCAGGAAGACTTAATCGTCAATCCGCCATAATTAACTACTTGATGACAGCTTCTGGGAGGAATCAGGACGAGGTCCCCGAGATGTTGTTCCGTTATATAAATATCGAAAGGAGCATTGACGAGATCTTCAAGCGTGATGATATAGTTTTCTTGATCTAATTCGTGCTGAATGTCGTGAAAATATTGGGCAACTGCCGGGGCAGTTTCGCTCGCGGTCAAGAACCAGAATGCAGATCCACCGTTTTCAGTGTAGCACATAAGATTGTGACCGGAGGAGGCGCAGAGATCTTTGTGCATTGGAGTGAATGTATCTCCCACTCCCAGATAGTTCTGAACGAGTTAACCTTCTTCAGATTGACAGAGCACAAGGTTCAAAGCAACCACACACCAAGTGCGTTTCGACAGCTAAATTTTCTTGGATCTATAACACATCAACCAAGAGAAACTGGGTGCCCTCATGAGTGCAAATCACTCACATCTCTGGGCAAATAGGTAAGAGCATCATTTTCTTGGCCCCCCAGGAGCTTAGATGGAATGCCCAGGGAGCTTTCGATCTGAGACTTCCATTCGGTTGGGCATGATATGTCTTTGCCATAAAATCTCTGAGTTTCTATCGTTCCTATTTGAATCCAGCCCGAAAAAGATGAGAACCGAGGCTATTACCTCCTGGGGATGCAAATTTTTTGGATTGACGGGCGGCGTCAACAAATTCTCGGAATTTCATATCTTCATCCCGCCAGGTATGGATGTTTTGCGCCTTCAAATCTAGTCAAGGAAATTCGTCAATGACCGTCCTGACGGTAATAAGAGGAGGAGTTTGCCTTGTGGCCCATTCTCTTGCAGCCATTCCACAGAAAAGAGATTGCTTGACCACCCAGGCTGTTCATGATACCCAGTGATGACAAGAGGAATTCCCCTTTCTTCATATTCATCGACGATCTTTGATAGAGTAATTGAGTCGGTACTTGCTGGAACTTGTGATACCTCCTGAAAGCGCGGACTGCGAGAGATTAAGTATTCCAGCGACCATCCGTATGTCGTAACAGCTTGGGTTTTCATGGTGGCACTGGCTAGGAGTGTGTCGACTCCGAATTGAACCCTTGGCACTGAGTCTAAATCCAGAGAAAGCCGCTGTGTTCAGCATGAACCAGGTTATAGAGATATAGTATCGAAACTAGAGCCAATGTTCCATCGTTACAGTGCCAGTGCAAAGCATCAACTGCCAGTGCCAGTGTGCGTAATTATTCTTCTCTGATGAGATGGGAATCCAGCAATTCCGGCTATTGCGGCCCGAGTCAAATAGTATAACAATACAACATTTCGACATGCCGGAATTACATAATATTTTGAAACGATACAGGCTTCTAGTTGCGCAAGTGGTGGATTGTTCTCATCTATCTATTCCTCTCTTCATAATCCACACTCCTTGAGTTGGCGATTGTCGTCGACTCCTAGTCATCTCAGGATGGCAACTCCAAGCTCTGTCCGAAAAAGGCCCAAACAATTGCCCCTTCCTTCAGCCGGTCTTAACAATGCACCTTTGCCTGCCAACCCGCCCGGTACACCTACCCGTACCAGTGCAGTTCAGGTTGGGAGGAACAGCGACAACTTTTCTGCTGCGTTAAGCCCTCCACGTTCTCCTACAGTTGGAACCCACCCCAGGATGCATAATGGCCATTCGAACCCTTCACATGTCCGTTCGCAGTCTTTCTCAAGCACCCATGCTGGAGGTGTCCTTCCCAGCGCTTCCTTCTTCCATCCCTCGCGACCATCCCATCGCCTCTCAGAAGAAGACAGAGAGGACGAGGAAAGATCATCTGAAGCCGCTCTTCCAGAAATTGAAGAAACTGAGCTGGATGATATCCACTTGCAACCTGTTAGACACTCGGAGGATGCAGGTGGTTTGTCTGGCGAAGATGACGCTACGAACGTCGCGGATACATCGAAGAAGAGCGATGATCTGCTGGTTTCATGCGATATCTCTGAGAATTCTCCCTCACGGCCATCAATATCCGATCCTGTAAGACGTTTGAGGGGTAGCCTTGACCGCCTACGTCAGGGTATTTCCTTTGACTTGCCACGCCCAACACACGTAAATCTGCCTACCGAGAATAAGCCGTCACTGTCAGAAGGTATAGATGAGAATAAAAGATACTCAGGTCCTATGGAACCATCCCATATACCTCGTTCGCCTTCCTTAACTTCTCAGGCGCCTTCATTTGCTCCCACTGTTCCGGAGGACCCAGTCTGGGCGGTTCCCGTCTTGAAAGGAAAACGACGTGTCCTGAAATATGAGGAATTTCCGTCTCGCAATCGCTTCTTCCTCCGCGGTCGTATACTCGTCGGTGGCGACACACCTTGGTCATTCATTTTTTGCTGCTTTATTATCTTGCTTATTGCTGCGACCTGGTTCGCGGAGGCTGTACCATGGTGGTGGCATAACGTAACTCCTGCTGTTGGTATCATAGGTGCATATTTATGTGCCATAGTCATCAGCTGCATGATTGTCACCGTACGTGAGATAGTACTTTTGACTGACATAGTAACTGAAGAGGATCTACAGGCATTCTCGGACCCCGGAATACTCCCTAGAAATCTCGATCCTGAGCCTCCTTTATCTACTAGTGAAGAGGAGGCCACCCCCCTGCCCCGTGATTTAAGGGTTCGTAAAGATACGTAAGTTGTGATTCCACCTTCTCTACTCGTGTTACAGACTAATGGTATAGTATAGTATTCGTGTTAAATACTGTTCTACCTGTAAGACATACCGTCCTCCTCGCTCAAGTCATTGCAGAATGGTAATGTTTTTCTTCTGATTTGATCTACTACATTTTACTTAGGTTATCTCTAGTGCGATAACTGCGTTGATGACTGCGATCACCACTGTCAATGGGTGAATAATTGTATTGGTCGCCGAAACTATACCACCTTCTTCTCTCTCTTGCTATCCGGGGTATGCAATACTCTTATGATATTTGAAATCCCATGCTTACCATCTTATGTTCTCAAGACTATTACGCTCATTTTTGTTATCATTACTTCTGCTCTCCATCTTTACTATCTTACCGCTTGGTCCGACTCATCCTTTAGACATACTCTATCCCAGGCTCCTGTCAGCGTGCTCTGCTTTTGCCTTTCAATAATCTTAATATGGCCTGTCACTGCTCTCTTCTCGTACCACGTTCGCCTCATTGCGTTGAACGTTACCACTATCGAACAGGTAAGTCCCTCCCCCCTTTCGTAATGAAGCTATGGATCAATGTTTGCTCGTGCACACCTTATTCACTATTACATTACACCAGATCCGTAACGCAGCCTATAAACCTTCCGCGCCACCGCCAAATCCATTCACATTCGGCAGCTACCAATGGCGTAAGAATGCTATCTCCATGCTGTGCCGACCGCCGGGTTATTCTTGGATTGAACCCACCGCGCCTGCCGTGCGCGATATGCGCGATATCAATCCTGGACTTGTCCACGGTGGCGGGGGCGCCGCATGGCTCAACAGCCCTAGGCATACCTCAGAGGTTTAAATATTGTCTTTTTTTTCTTTGTTCTTATCTCAGCCCTCTGATATATCCGTATCTATTTTCTTGACCAATGCCGTACGTTTTTTTTTGTGCGAGTACACATTATATTTCTTGTGAGATCGCTTCAATGCATATCGGGTTGATAATTTATCAAGCAGTCCGAGCATAGGATGACATCCGGCATCGAATCATTTCCTAGGGCGTATAAAGCCATTGCCCCGGTTTCAGTTTGTATTCTGCGTCTGATTCTGCATTAAAATCAAGCAGAATATTGGAAGGTCTCCGAGCTGATGCTCTAACAAATGACCTGATGTGATCGCCATCTTACGGAGAACGAGCTTCAATTTTTCGACATTAATACACTCTAATATGAGACATCTGAAACTGCTGTTCCGACCATAGGAATACATCTTGACTCGTCAGGCAGTTTATGCCATTCAAATAGCATATATCATTTCATGCGTTGGCGGAATATGGTCATAGGTCATGCGGTGATACCCAGAAAACATGCGAGAATGCATAATGTAAATACAATGGAAGGGAAATCAGATGTTGGATGGGTAAAGCATCTACGCGCAAATAGTCAGACTGGGTATTGAATCAAACGGCACAAATACTCACGACGCGTACGCCAGCACCAAACGAGGCAGGAGGGAGGTTGGAGCGGAATTTTGATTTGACAACGCCAGAGTTGCCGTGTGGCCGTGTTACACGTCTATCCCAAGTCTGAGTTAATATCGAGCATATATACGAGGTTTGAAGCGACAGTACACACCCCCAGATGACACGGATCTTTGAGCCCTGGATTTCTCGCTTCGCCTTATATACATAGGCGATGCGTTTGCCAAGGTAGAACTGGGCTTCCTCCTTGGTAGCAACACCCTCGATTTGGATGAGCGAAGTGTTGGGGCGAGAGTTGCGCTTAGCGCGCTTGTGTCCGAGAACGCGTCCCTTGGCGTAGAGTCTATTGAGAGCAGAGGATTCCAGTCAGCATTTGAGAGTCTGGCAAGATTTCAAGCAGAGACTGAGATAGAGTCATCCGGTGTCGAGAGCCTGCATCCATCCCATCTCAGTGCAAAATGGACAGATTCGGGCAAAGTAGACGTCCGATAGCATATAAACAAGCCTTCTGACCTTGTCGAGCCCATCGTGAGTGCCGGCAAATTGTCTTGAGGAGGTGGTATCAACGTCGATTGCGACGGCGGCGGGGATAGTTGATTTTAGATGTAAATCTCATCCATTTTGGGAAATTTCTCGCAAAATGCATATATCCGTTTTTCTCATAATCCATCCGACAATTTTTCTTGCTTGACTTTCTACCTTCATCCCCTTTGTGCAATTCCACCGAGCCAAGTTTCAAGCTGATATATTATTTAAAATACCCCGAGTGATCTTCCTACACGTCTTCAAAATCATTGATGACCCCATCGATGCGGCAGTTGTGTCGCACTCGTGTCGTCCCTCTGACGACATCTGAGTAACGGAGCGATGGCAGAGCATATATACCTTTCTTTTCAGTTCACAAACATCGTCTTATCACATATTTTCACGTGTATTAGGATGCTCTGATGTGAAAGAACACTCATTTACAGATTGTAGTAATAAAAATACTAATTTCTGAAATACACATTCTGAGCTGTATTGCGTGCTTGATCATTACAAACCATATGCCCCAACATGTTTTCGCTCAACCAGAATGATGTCCGAAAACAATGGCCATTTGTTGGCGTAGATCGCATCATCAGAAACGCCCATGTCGCCAGCTAAAGCCGTTCTGTTGCTACCAATCCGCTCGTTGAACCCTCCCCATGAATTCTCTGATGCAATTCGTGAAGCAACAGCATCAACGACAGAGCAGCTACGCATTATTCTTGTCTCGCCCATTTTTGCTCCGGACGGCTTCGACCCAATTACACAATTCGACGGTTTACAACGCATACTTACGTTTACATATGTGCAGGCAACGACTGTTGCCCAAAATGCAGACCGCATTCTAATGGATATCGATGTCCTGTTGAGAGCACCGGAAAACGCGGGCGATCAGATTAAAAGTGCGGAAATGCTGTATCGCATAGAAGGAGGTCAGTGATTGTTTCAACCTACCAGGTCGTATATATAACTATGCATGTAGATGATACCCCTCTACCACAAGGATTAGCATCTTTGCCACTGACTATTCTCCCAGGGCCGCAGGTGACACAAACGCCTTTATCGCCGTCTCTACCGCCATCTTCGGGGCCTGCGCCCCCACTACCGCGTGTTGCCGCGCTCGGGGGCACATTCGATCATCTACATGCAGGACACAAGATTTTGCTCACTGCCGGGGCCATGCTGTGTTCTGAGAAGCTCATCGTCGGCGTCACCACCGATACCCTACTGGCATCCAAGTCAAATGCAGCGTATCTTGAGTCTCTATCAGAACGTAAAGCTCGTGTGCGAAACTTTCTTCAAACTATCAAACCTTATATCATCCACGATGTCGTAACCATAGACGATGTATACGGGCCGACTGGATGGGACCCAGACGTTCAAGTCCTCGTCGTGAGCCACGAGACAATCTCAGGTGCTGATGCCATTGCACGACACCGCGAGTCCAAGGGATTTCCACCTCTACGTTTATTTGTGATTGACGTAATTTCGCATAATGACCCACAACTGGACCACCAGGATGCTGCACTGTTGAAGAATGCAAAGATGAGCAGCACTTTTATTCGTGCGTGGATTGCCAACAAAAAGAATGCGTAAAGAGATAAAAAAAAATCATATCTGTATTTGTATTGTAAATTGGCGTAGAATCATAACATCATGGCGCCGTTGATCTTGTATACTATTTTGTTCAGCCACCAAGCCAAAGTAGACGTTTCACTCCGTACTCCATTTTGGCATAAACACTTGTCATCCGCTGTGCCTCAGTCAAACTGGCAACGACGTAAGATCAGGATTGTGTGGATGGTATATATATTAAGAACACAACTGACCTGACGATGTCTTCATTCTTTACAACAATGTTCCCGTTACAGGCTCGCACGATAGCATCGACGATTAAATCCACAGCCTCTTTGCAGTTCGCAGCGCCTGAAAGTTCGTCGGCGCCATTTTCCGACACTCTACTTGGATCAATGGGTAGCGCTTTGAAAGCTGCATATGCTGTTTCCTTTTCCGTGTCTTCCGTGGGACTTGGGACCAAGACTTTAGATAGCACCGTACTTCTGCGAGCAAGTAACGATGGTCGTGGAAGGGCTGCTGTCATACGACTATTTGTAGGCGAGGTGGTTGATGAAGGGGGTGGAACGACAGGGCTGTTTGTCAGTGAATAAGTTGTCATTCTTGTCACTTGTTCTTGTGTTTTACGCCAAGTGATGGTGAATCCTGCGTTTTGAAGCGAATCACGACTGGCCTCCTCGAGGGGTGACAGTATATAGGCGCCTATACGAGATTATTATGCTGGAGCATGTGTTAACAAAAAAAAAACGAACCATGATGGATCTCGGTTATATCGCTTAGTGGTACACGGGTATACATTTTGACTTTTTCCAGGGTATAATCGTAATTCTGTTATAGGGGAAGTTAGAGGTAACTATCTGATTGCATAAATATAAGCATACAATCATATAGACGGCATGTCCGGTCTGAAGTGATATTCAGTGTTTGGAATAAAATTGCTTTTTCTGTACGAAGACTCACCAAAAGAAATACTTTCTCTTCAAACTTTTCCCCTAGTTTAGTATTGAGATCCGTTGGAGCAAAGAGTGTCCACCCACTGAGGAGACTCTCTCCTTCAGTAAGCACACGGTCAACCGAAGTTGCTATGGCCTCAGCTCGTATCTTTGATAATCTTATGAGCTCTCTCGGGTCTGTTGATTGCAGCTTCAATAAGAACTCTGAAAAAACGCTGATGCCACGATTTCCGAGCATAAAGTCAATGACGGCTTGGCAAAACCAGTCGCTAAATGTGGACGTGTACATGCTTGATAACAATGGTGTCAAAGATTGATGTTTCCCAGCGTGTCGAAAACGATATCTTACCGTGCTAGGGAGTTGACCCCATCATTTAACAGGCCAGTTAAATCTCGTCTTCCGGTCCTTGTGAAGTCGCCCTTTAGGGCAGAAGTTCCAGCACTGATGTTTAAGTACTATTATTAACCGCCACTTGAAAATCAACAGCAATCAAATAGTCTTACTATGCTCTACTTATCGCGTCTCCGTTGTTTGCCCAGACTGAAAAGTACAATTCAGCGCCTGAAGAACCTGACAAAAAACAACAACAACAATAGCGACAACAACCACGAACCGTCATTGAACACAAGCTCTGCTTCGGTCCTTCCAGCCTCTGGGGCATTTAGAAGTGCAACGACACCCAGCTGTCTGTTTAAAACATGCCGTGCGAAAGCAGACTGAACGACATTGGTTCTATCTAAACAATCTATGCAATTGACACGGAATACGCTTTTCTGCTCATGCATAAGAGTATTTCCGGATACCCAGAAGAATCTAAAGGCAGTGTATATCAGAGGAGAGACTAAAATCGAAAGAAATTTACGGCATATACCCTTGATGCTCGAAAGTGCGCTCTAGTTTATCGATGAGTTGGGAGATATTTTCGTATCTGGGTGTAGTCATGATGAACAGGAGTCGGGAAGCGGAACAGTCGTATCATACTTCATGCCTTTGGTCTCCTTGTGGAAGTCATACTCGTGATATCTTGAGGAAACAATGTCAGCACGACACAGCCAAAACGCTTCATGTATTTTACCTGGCATTATCTGAGTCATATTCAGACATGTAATTTCTATATGCAGTAGTGATGGCTTCTTCTTTCCCATGCTGCTCGGCCAAATTAACTATTGTCTACCAACGAAGGGTCAAGGATGTTCAGAGGATGCGCTGTCAAGAACAGGAAGAAAACAGACATGGGGTCCATATCGCTGAATGGTCTGTTCAAAGTGCCGTTTCAAGGCGTCCAAATTCTGGCCGTGTGTACGTTCCGGAGAAAGCATCGGTGGTGGTTTGAGGCTATAACCCGACTGTGTCCAGAAGAGAGGTACTAGATTCATATATTATTGAGACACCTTATAATATTTTATATTTCGGACTTACTTGAGCCACGAATCTGCACATGGGAAAAAACGTTTATAATGCCTTCTCGCTAGGATGATGGCATGAACGTTAGCATACTTACAAAACAGCATTTTTAATTGTGTTTGAATTACCTCAACTCTCATAATGGTCTCCGTCTCTACAAAATTTGCAACGTGGGCGTCATCGTCAATGCCTCGCCTTTGATATCTGAGCCCGGCTCGCTCCCTAGATCGACGTGAGAGGATGATGTAATCGACTAAAGCAAATTCTCCTTCTTCCTTATCAACTGGTTCCCGAGGAATATGAAAAGTCGATGTTTGACAGTAGCCTTGCATGATCGGAAGTACATAAGAGTGGATCTGTGGAAATTAAGCAATATTGAGTGTGAAGAGACCAATGTGGGTACTTGATGATGAAACGAGAAAGACGTACTCCAGCATCTATGAACGGCTTAACCATATGTTCATTCCACCAAAACCGTCTATCTACGCGCCGCCAAAGAGGTAGACTGGGATTAGGTTCGGCAAGCACAATGACATTCTCTCGAGGCAAGCTTTCGTTTGAATTGTCGAAGGCGTGAAGGTCCTTAAGCAGAACATTCCTCTTTTGCAACTGAGCAATGTTGTCATGTTTGTGTTGAAGCGAACGTGTAAGATCTGGGACATGGTAATGATATGCTTCAGGTTCATACCAAACACTCTAAGCACTGACCATGGGTATATGCAAAGTACATATTGCCTTTGCCAAGTTGCCGTATCGTCTCATTCAGGATTTTATCTTCCAGTTGGGAATGCTTTTCAGCTGCCGTAGTAGGAGGGGGTGCTGTCTTATCCAAGATTGTTCCGATCGCCTCATTTGGATCAACGTTTCCCTCATCGATGTCGGTTTCCAATGCTTCTTGGTCATGGCTGGACACCAAACCATCTGTTTCATCGGCGATATCGGGCGCAGCTGAGACCGATGTTCGCTTGGAAAGTCGGGGCCAAAACGATAGCTTATCC
Organism: Agroathelia rolfsii; assembly: GCA_018343915.1. Taxonomy (NCBI): domain Eukaryota; kingdom Fungi; phylum Basidiomycota; class Agaricomycetes; order Amylocorticiales; family Amylocorticiaceae; genus Agroathelia; species Agroathelia rolfsii. Next base: position 1,255,207 of record JABRWF010000007.1, on the reverse strand, counting down.
GCGATTGCTTTGGCCACTGCTGAAGTATTCAATGACTCGATGGAAGAAGCTAGGGAATTGGTGGATTCGGATGGGGATGGAGGGGTCCCGCCTTTCTCTATCACACCAAATCCTTCGGCCCGTGGTGTCATGAGTTTAATATGATCTTCCATTGCAAACGTCACGCGAGGGGTTGAGGTTCCGCTGACAGTTTCAACGTCCTTGGGTGCCGTCGTATGAGTATCAGATATGCTATCTAGTGTGCCACTACGAGCAACTAAGAGAGATGGACGTGCGAGTGTTGCGTTGCGGGATGCAAGAGTATTCAAGGTTATGCGAGCAGCTTCTTCGACCAAAGGAATCGCCAAAACTCCTTTAACACCAAATATAGCATGGCTGGGCTCCAATACTAAGGATGAGGTGTTCAGGTGGGAAGCCCACAGACTTAGGTAGACATAAAATGTACTAACGATTTCCTATGTCTGATCTTGATGTTATGACAAGCAAGTACGATCCTGTGATTTGGAGTCATGACTTCTGCAGGGGTCCCATGTATTATGATGCTAACCTGTAAACAGCTCGAGTGTGCCAATTATCCCATATGTAATAACACTTGTGGACCAGTCCACATCTGCTTCGCCTTCTACTTCTTCGATGGATATCGTCTTTCCCCATGAGACTCTGACGTGCGATGTTGGAGGCTCAAGCCCCACCGGAAGATGTGGACGAAGATATAGGCCGTCTTTGGAGGCCAGGACGGCAATATGCTCATGGGGATATGGATGGGGTAGTGGCGGAACAGCATAGCTGGGCTGGAGGCCGGTAGGATGATGAGGTAGAGCACTATGAGGCACAGCAGCCTGAGGTGGAGGAGATTCGGGCTGGAGATGGCTCTTAGATGGTGAACCAGGCTTCTTGGTGACCTTGTCCAAAAAGCGCTTCATGGCCATTTGAAGCAGGCCGGATTTTAGTGTACACGATAGTAGGAACTCCCGATAACAATTGAAGTAGTAATGGATGCAGTTAAAAAAGTAGTTACAACAGCCTAAGCTAGCAACCACTGAGGCGAATACTATAACAATACATGTAATGATGTCACTATGACCCCTTGCTTCCGGGATTTTGTAACAGTTTCATTTGCTTGTTGAATTGGGCCGTCCATGACCTCAAACGGTTATGCACGGCCACTATCCTCAGCAACTGTTGCAAAAGATATATATATATATATATATATAAAGGCTGATGAACGTATAAAGTTTCCTGGAAAAGATTTTGTTTCGAGCTGGCGGCACCGCCACTGGCATTCCTCGATATCATGCGATTAAACACCTTGAATAATCTCAGCTTCAGCCTTTCGCTCTTTTTCAATGAGTACATACCCAAATTGACGAAGTAAGAGTCCTTGTCCGCCCTAGTGGTCGAAGCCTCGAGTCGGCACGTGTCAAGAGTACGATCAACCCTAATCTCGAGTTGTGATGGACCGCCAGCGCCGGTTAAGCTGGATAAACCGACCGGATTTCCCTTTCGTTGAACGTGGCGAGAAAAGTAGCTTCGGGCGTTCAAGCTACCCATATAGGAGTTGGTTTCCACTATTACAGAAGATGAAAGATATCAGTTTGTGTATACATTAAGAAAGAGCGTTACGAACAGGGAGCGATAAGAAACAAGAAGACAAGAGAGACATAGCTCTGGGGCCAAACGACCAACTAGAGAAAATGATATGAGACAGAGCATCAGATGATGAAAAGGCATAATTACTCACCGCTATAAGACTGCACAAGACACACAACCTAGATATGATTCAGCATAGCATTGACAGTCCTAAAGAGCAGGAAATGTTTTTACGCAGCCACAAGACCCGTGTTGATGGTATAGGCTATGATCATGTTGATTGCTGAGTCAGTACTACAAGAACGAATATTTTTATCAGTGATTCAATCATTTTTGGTTAGGATGTGAAGGAAACAAACTGTCGATATCCGGTGTGACTCTTGTACAAGCTCCAACCCATTGACAACGCAGCCAGAACATCAGTACTAGTACCGAAACAAGTAGCAATCTTGAGGGATATCTATAAGGTGGTAAGTACATGCCTCATTATACTATTCTTGTGACACTTACCAGAGAATGGGTTCCGAAGTAATCTTGCATAGTTCTATCTACGGTAAGCCTATAACCAAGAGTTAGCTTATTATGGTGACTCAAATGAGGCGCTTAGTGTACCCTCGGATACCAAACGCTTTTGGTGAAATGATGCGTCAGCGCAGTCAAGCGGCAACCACCTCATAAGGACTTACTGAACGTAGCGACTGGAGAAAGCAGTCATCAGTAATAATGAAAGCCTCAATAATCAAATCCTCTTACTAAAATGCCCAAGGCACAGTATCGTCTAGACAAAAAATTTATGAGGAAATCGAAACCGAGCAAACAAGCAAAAGTAGCATTACCAATGCGCTGCAGAGAATAACATTTCTCCGCACTATTGAGATGTAAATCAGTGAATATGAACCATGCCTGGAGAAGGAAAAACATGCATGTCCACAAGCGCCAAATGTAGAAGCTATCATGATGAACTCAGAAATAGAAACGTTCTTTGAGTATAAGAAATACTGACTTGTAGACTGAAAATGAAACAAAAGCCTGTGACGACCTAATCAGCTATGACTCCGATGCACGAGCAATACACAAACTTACGAGAATGACGGAGCTAATCTTAAAGTATCAAGGGACCGGGTTAGCAACGTAAAATGAAAAAAGTTCTATGAAGCCTACGGGCAAGGACCTGAAATGGTTTTAACACAACAAAGGGACGAGTTGAATTGGGTGACTATACCAAGTGGTTACGTTCTTCAATGCAGGGTTTTCGGTGGCAGTAACCAGGTAGAAGTATGGAACATACATCACAGCCACTGTATGAGCGGTGTTGAGGAGCCTGTACCCCGCAACCATCCGTAAGGGGTACCACGAGGCGCGAGCCGGGAGAGTACGTACCATAGATATCCAGTCTGTACAGTAATCTGGTCAGAATTAGCAAATCGAAGTGATACTAGTGGACGCCTTACTAAGACCTTGATCCACTTGGCATCACCTTCCGAGTATGTCTGGTAATACCAGAACGTTTGAGCACAGGTCAAGCCGTACAGCCTGTTCATTGGCAAGATGAGTCAATAATCCCATGTCGTGTCTTAAGGACATACGCCATTGCAAAGCCCATTCCCAGGAGAAGCACGCCAAGGGTCTGAGACAATCCTTCGGTGTTAGCCGCCATTCCCGCTAATTCCAAGTGGTTTCGTGAAAAAGGGTCGAAAAGAAGAGGGAACCGAGAGGTGTCCTGGGACCATCTATCCACCACAAAAACTCTAGGGTTATATAGAGAGAGAAAAAGAAATTACGCTCCCTTTCGATGGAATCATGCTGCCTAGATTCCAGGTGGCTATCAAACGCTTATTGACATACTCATGATAATGAGCGAGAGACAGCCGTGTCAGTACCGTAACGAAGCAGCTGTCAAATTTGCACGAATACCATTCATTGCTATTAATTACTGCCTGTCTGATGCGAACGATCATGAGAACTCCAACTTGGGCTTTACATGCAGTATCAGCCGTGTAGCGCTTAACACAAGTCGTATAATCAAGTTCGTAATGCAAAGAGCTCGAAGGATCTGCTAAGAGGGACGGTTTTCCGTTCGATGGCTGGGATTACCTCTTGTCTTGTTGTAGTCAAGGTCGCATCCCTGTCCGGGGGGTTAAAGGCGACAGGGCCTAAGCATAAAATTCCCCTTCTTGGCGATCGCCCATCCCCTTAGTAGAGAATCATGACTAAACCTCATTGAATGTACAAAGAATTTTATTACGATGGCACAATATGCCAGCGGCGCTAGAAAGTCAGGGTCGGAAAACCAAGGACCGCATGGAAAATGCGGAAGCGGGCGTTAGTGAACTTCGTGCGATACCATAGTATTGTGGTTGTTCTGGTCAGCCGCACCCAGCATCACCTGGGAGAAGTTAATTTCAAGCGCCGACCTCTCGTTAATGACGGTATCATGCACGCGTCACGGCTCAACGGCACCAACAGACTGTGATATCCATTATGAGTGTCAAACTCTATCGACTCCACTACAAGACCAGAACGCTGACTTGGATTATTTCTACCCAAATAAAGGTGAATTGACATATATACTAATACAGGATGCTTTTCAGCAGCATTGTCTGTGTTCGTCGTGATTTCCAATGGCATCTCCAGTCCCCTTGACTAGTTTCTATTTGCAACAATATTCGAATTGAATCCGCGGCACATTCCAGTCTTCGCGTCAACATTGACATTGGTACTTTGATGATATGTGCCTTAGCCGCCGCTTCCATGCATTGACCTTAACACATTCTCGATCTATTATAGGTATTCGATGCTGAAATATATATATCAACGATTCTAGTTCTCCTATTTCTCGTTTGAGTCGCCTGTGTCTGTAGCAATCAGGCTAATCTAGGCCTGTACAAGTACTAGACACTTAGAGTTTTATACAGATTGCCACTCATAAGGCCTAAGAATTTAATCCGATTAAAGGCAAGGAATCTATAGAACCATCATATAGATATTGCGCACTGGCATTAGTACGGGATGGTAATACTAGTACTTATCTGCTATTACTGCATGTGCAAAGAGTTACGGTGGCGTGCAAAAAAAGTTGCCGCGCCCATCCATTCTAGTCATGTCAAACTTGAAACTCTTCAACAACTTTCATTTCTCTTTCTTTGCATACAAGTTTATTCCAGTAGATTGAATAACATTACAATTTGTACTACCAAAAAACCAGGCATACAAAAATTGTTCAAGTAGTGAGATGAAGAAAAAGATCGATAGTGTTGTTTCAGCCATAATGATGTCATTGAGATAGATTGTCTCTCTCGATACACAAGTATTGATACTGAACAATCTCTGTATTCACAATGGCCTCTATTAATCCTAAGAAAATTACCAGTATCTTTCCCTCAGCTTTGCCTATCATGACCGTTATGACTCCTGCAAAAAAGCTTGAGTTTTATACATGCATCAGCATAGGAACAAAAATTTCCAAGAAATTGCAGATGAAATGGGAAAGAAGCATAAAACTGTCTCGGATGCATTTTATAGACTTGAGGATCAGGGTGAAAACCTTGATTTCTATGCCCAGAAACTATGGAGTAGTTGTCCCAGAGCTTTGTTAGCACAAGATAAACGATGTGGCATCTTAGCAATCCATTGCCAACATGCCGCCAATGCAACAGACCTCCAGTGGAAATTATTCAGGCATCTACACCCTACTACAATCTGTCAAATGCTTCTTTGGAATGGCCTCTGTAGCCTCATATATCATAACAAGCCACTTCTCCATTTGATCCATCACCAGAACCAAAAAAAAGTGGGCTGAAAAATATGCTCACTGGGCGGAAAAAGATTGGCAGCAAGTATGGTTTTCTGATGAGTCTAAATTTAATCTTTTTGGCTCAGATGAACGCTACTACTGCCAAAGAAAGGATGGAGAGGCACTTTTCCCCCAGAACATTACTCCTGTCATAAAGCATAGAGGAGGTTCTAAAATGGTTTGGGGGGTTGTAACATGGGATGGAGTAGGCAAAATTCACTGTATTCAAGGGCTAATGATAGCAAAGAAATTCGAGGCCATTCTCTCTACGTTCCTTTGAGGACCATTTCACGAGCAAAACAAGGATGTTTCATCTTTCACTTTTGCTCAAGATCTCGATCCCAAACACACATCTGGCATTGCACATGCCTAGTTTCAAGATGCAAAAGATCTCACTACTCAACTGGGCCCCCTCTTCTCCTGAAACAAACATTATTGAACATGTTTAGGAGCCTCTGGATAAGGCTGTGCGAAGCCACCTAACTTGTCCTCGCAATGTTGATGAGTTATGGCAGATTTTAGAGCAAAAATGGTATGCTCTTGACCATAATATTATTCACGGTTTATATGAATTATTGCCACATTGTGTTTCTGCCCTCAAAGCAGCAAAAGGGGGCTCTACAAAATACTAATTTACTATGTACAATGATAGGGATTTTTTTAAGACTACATATAACACCTATGCCAGGCTATCACATGATCTCCATATACATATGATTTCTTTTTCTTGATATAGTCACTTTTTATGCTTCATTGTTTTAACTTTGTATGAAAATCATGTATATAAATCATCTACATATTTTTTGAACATTTTACGTACAATGTACGGTCTTTAAAAATGATTCGACGCTGGAGGAAAGGGTTGGTGGCGCAGCGCGGCAACTTTTTTTGCATACCACTGTACCTGGATACATTTTTATGCAAAATCAAATGTAAAAAATTCAAAGCAGCTGAAAACAAATATGCATTCACCTGTACGGTAATGTTATTAATAGACATCCGTCATGATGCCGTTGAATTACTACTAGTAATGTCATCCTCCTTACATCGTTCCTCCGGTGGCGTTTTTCCATTCATATTGATAAATAGATAGATAGATATACATTCAGAGATATGCATAGTGTCCCGAGTAAACGCGGTAAGATTGGATCAATACATCTCTACGAGGCATAATGATCATCGATATGAATAGCAGCCACCCTTAGCATATATTCAACTGTCACTGTACATGTAATCATATGTACTTATATCAGAACAGACACGACCAAGCAGAACAAAAAAAGCCAGAAAACCTTCCAACACGCCCACCGAACCAATAGTTACCCCCCAAGCCCAATATTAGCCATTTATGACTATTAAATACTTGTTTTAGAGTGATGCCAAGAAACGGCGCAGTCAGAAGATGATAAACCCACATACCTTCGGCAGTACATTAGACTCAGTATTCTCTACCACAACGTTCTGGCAGGCCCCCAGCTCCACACTTAAATTACTCTTGTCGTCTGTAACATGTGAAGCCTCGAACCGGTATGTGTCCATGGTGCGATTCACTCGTATCTCGACGGCTGGTATGCTGCTGCCAGTGGGGTGGAAATTGGACAGTCCAACAGTGTTGCATTTCATTTGACCATGTCGATGGAAGTATTCTCTGGCGTTGAGGCTTCCAAGACAGGAATTTGTTTCCACTGTAGCCAAAAACGAGAATGTCAGTGGAAATTAAACACTTCCGAAAAAAAAGCACCAACACGGGGCGATAAGGAACAAGAAGAAAATAGCCAGATAGCTTTCTGGCCATGCAATCAGCTAATAAGGCTGAGGATCAGAGCGAGAATTAGATTTCATACATTATATTCTACCTACAGATATGAGGCTACAGAGAACGCACATCCTGGAAACATATCTCAGTACAAAATAATGGGAGAAAACTATTGTCTTACGCCGCCAAGAGACCTGTATTGATCGTATAAGTCATGATTACACTTATTGTAGAATCAGTGCTATGGAAATTTTAATATCAACTGCAGAGGGAACACAACTTAGAGGAAACGAACTCTTTGTATCCCGTGCGACTCCTGGATAGGCACCAACACGTCGCTAGAGCAGTCAAGAGATCGGTACTGGTCCCAAAAGATGTAGCAATTTTGAGGACCATCTATTCAGTGGGAATAACTAAGTTGTCAAGTCTAGGAAAGACATAGAAACTTACTGAAGAATGAGGATCCATGTATTCCCTAATGGTTTTGTCAACTCCGACAAGCCTAAAATTTACGAGTTAGTTCTTACACTATCCAAATTGTAATGAGGTTAGGAATGTCATACCCTAACATGCCAAATGCTAGTAGAAATATGAGGAATTAATGATGCGTTTCAAAGCGATGCTTGAAAGGCGTACTAGACGTGGATACTGGAACATTATGTGACATAAGAATTTCTGAAGGATTTACTAACCAAATTTCTTACCGAAATGACCCACTGACAATACCGCCTAGACAAAAGCCTTGAGAATGCTAACTACTTAATAATCATAGGAAAATATTACCACTAAACCACATATAATAAGGTTCCTCTTGCTCACTATAGGAAAGCATGAGTACATAATGACGTATTTTGTTGTCACAAAAGGGCATACATAACCACAAACGGCGAATATAATATCTGCATATATAATCAGGAGGGGAGATTTTTGAAGCTCAGAATGATTACTAACATATATACCAGAAAAGAAACGAAGGCCTGTGAGTGTATCGAGTCGGATAAACAACTGAGTTCGTTTATTGTATCACAATTGTAAACAAAAACGTACCAGAACAATGGAACTGGCCTTGAAGTCGTTCGTAAATCAAATTAGCATTTATAATATGGACACACGGCAAGCCTACGTACAGGTAGAGACCTAGAGCCCGTTTTTTTTGTTTGAGCATACGATCAAGTTTGAACATGTAGTCATACCAAGTTATTTCGCTCCTCATCCCGGGATTGTTTGCGGCAGTGATGAGATAAAAATAAGGAATGTTTATCACAATCCCAGTATGAATTGTGTTAAGAAACCTGCATCCCATATTTGTGTAAAAATACCTGGCATTATAGCACTGAGACACGGACCATAATAACCCAGTCTGTAAGATAATATCGTGAGATTTTACTTCTAAGGACACAATTTTCGTAGCAATAAATCAATACCAGCACTTTGAGCCACATCGCATCGTCCCCAGCATATACTTGGTAATACCAGAAAGTCTGAGCGCAAGTGATACCGTAGAGTCTGGGGGAAGCATTACATGAGGATGTGAGGTAGGCAGTATTACAAATTTCAACAACGTACCCTACAGAAAAGGCCACGCCCAATAGAATCGCCCCTTGGGTTTGGGGCATCCTCTCGAGACCAGAAGCCATCTCTAACAGGTGGACGGTATGGATGTATCACGATGATTTCAGAGGGAGAGCACCTTAGGAGGCAAGGAGTCTAAGATTATCCGTGTAATAGCAGCTGGAGTATTATAAGCGGTCGATACTGCTCAGGATAAATCATCACGATGCTCTGATCGAGAAAGTCAATGAGCATAATCTGAATGGGCATAACACCATGCCTATAGGAGTGCAAGTATCGCCAAAGCCGAGGAATCATCGCACTCGTTTCATAATGTATATTACATGAAATCAAATAGCAAAACATTCCTTGATGGAGAAAAATCCACCGTCTTCGACCTATATGAAATTCAAAGGCTTATGACTACAAAAAGCTTAGATGGATAAAAGGAGCCTGCGCAATAACCCCAATCTTCAAATCACCTGTTGTTTTTGCTTCATTCGGAGGTACATACACCACGGATCATATTAACCCTATCACTCAAATTCAGAGGATGGGATCATAAGGTGATGGAATATAGTTCGCGATGAAATACGCGCCACCAGGGACAATACCGATAGAAATCGACTCTGTCTAAAGTCAGATTCTTCGGAGGCACCGCCTTCCTCTTGTACGTGTTTAATTAGGTGCTAGATTTTCAGGATAGTGGGACTACATACCCATACACCCTAGGATAAAAAAAAAAGAGTGAGAGAGTGAGAGATGAGAGCATACAAGGTCTCCGAACTCGTCCGAAGCGCATGACTTTAGGCACAGTTGACTGTATATGACTAGGTAGCCCCCTATACTCGACAATGATATCAAACTCGGGACTTTGAATTTGATCTCTTTTGCTATATCACCTTAAGAAGGACATTATGTGCCATCAGCCCACTCTGATAACCATCCTGATTCACCCATACAAAGGCCACCAAAGTGCAGCGTTAGTGTTGTTGATATTTGAATCCGAGTTTTTGAGCCGCTTGGCAAGCGTCGTCGTTCCGTCTCAGGCTGTGTCTTGGTTCTGTACTCCATTCCCTTTAAAATTTTATTATCTGAGTATATACAAGTAGATTTTTTCAAGCATTAGCTTTTTTTTCTTCTGCATCAAGAGGTGTCACATACTGACATGGGGCTGTTGTGTATGACTTTCCAGACAGTGCTCAAGTCAACCTTGAGCTATCACGCACTCAACCTGAGCATATGAGGTGTTGATCAACTGATGTATGCAGCCTGGTTGAGTCAATCTCCTGTGATCAATACTGTGTTGTGTCTGTTTGATGTGGTCACAACTTGAACGGTAATCAGAGCGGCGATCGCCACTGCTGGACATGAAGAGATCGAGCGGGCTACTGTGCCAGGACAACAATTACAGCATCAGTGCTCTCTTTATGCGTATAGGAGTGGCTCGATTGGCTCAGAAGCGCTGTCGCCACGAGCTATGCGGCAAATATGCGTGATTACAAGGCGCCGGAGGATCGCTTTTCGCAGTTGAGGCTAGAGGTATTAGAGACTGCGTACGACTTTTTGTTTTGATTTTTGGTCTCTGCCAGTCTCAAGCGATTATCTATTTCCCCCTCATATAGAAAGATGACTTGAAGGGTATACCGAAGAAGAGTTGCGAGTATAGCGACGCTGTGCTACAAGGATACTGTATATCCGTTTGAGGAGAATCTCAACGAGGCTTGGACCAAGAATGACATCGAGCGGTTCAGATGGGGATGGCAATTGTCATTTTCGTACATGGGATTATATATATAGCAAGGATGTGTGCGCTTATTTCCGAACAGGCAGGCAAAAGATCAGAAAACTATTCAACATGTGCATCGAACCAACAGCTACGCCTCAGGTCCAAGATCAACTATTTGTGACTATCAAAATGTTTAATCAGGACGACGCCTAGGCATGCATTGGGCCGATCCAAAGACTTTTTGAAAAGATTCACATACCTTCGATAGTCCATTTGACTCAGTATTATCTGCCATGTCGCTTTGACGGGCTCCCAGCCCTACACTCAAATTACTTTTATCTTCTGTGGTATGTGAAGTCTCCAGTTGGTATGTGTCCAAAGTCCGGTTTACTCGTATCTCGACTGGTGGCACGCTGCTGGGGTGAAAGTTCGATAGACCAACTGTGTTGCCTCTTCTTTGTCCATGTCGATGGAAGTAATCTCGAGCATTAAGGCTTCCGAGATAGGAATTTGTTTCTACTGCCGCCAAGAAAGAGATATTAGTAGAAACCCGAATTTTGACAAGAATATACCAACAGGGGGCAATGAGGAACAAAAAGAATATGGTCAGATAGCTTTCAGGCCATGCAACCAGCTATTGGTCATGAATCAGAGTGATAGATAGTGGGTAGGGTATATGCTACTCACGGATATGAGACTGCATAAAACGCACATTCTAGGAGCACATTTTAGTATAAGATGATGAAGAAAAACTGTCGCCTTACGCCGCCACGAAACCAGTATTGATCGTGTAAGTCATAATTACGTTTATTGTTGAATCAGTGCTATTAGGATTGCGTTTTTAGTTTTTTAGTAGGAATGTGACCAGGAGGACAAACTCTTTGTATCCAGTGCGGCTTCTAGATAAGCACCAACAAGTTGCCAATGCAGACAAGAGATCGGTGCTGGTACCAAAACAGGTAGCAACTAGGAGAAATGTCTAATCGTTGGGGATAGGTATATCGTCGAATTGTAGTGAAATGTGCGAAACCAACCGAGGAAGGAGGACTCAGATATTCTTTCATGTTTTTGTCTGCAACAAGTCTAACATTCACAGGTCATCACTTACATCGTTGAAAACGGGTCGGGCGGATGACGTACCCTAGAACGCCGAATGCTAGGGAAGAAGCAAGGGGTTTATCCGATATTTTGAAGCAAAAATTCAAAAGACATACTGAATGTGGTTACTAGAGAATCATTGTTAAAATCTGATGCATTTGTTGACAAATTCACGTACCAAAATGCCCCACTGATAATATCGCCTAGATGGTGAGAATATGAGATCATTAACGACTTGAGGGCCATGGAAGGAATTTTACCACTAAACCGCATATGATGATATTTCCTTTGCTTACTATGCGGGATCATCAGTTGGTGATTTCATACATCACACCATAAAAAAACCTACATAACCATAAACGACGAATATAAAATCTAGGTTCATAGTTATGAGAGCAGAATACCAAATTTCAAGAGAATTACTGACATGTATACCATAGAAGAAACAAAAGCCTACATAGGGAGTTGGATAAATGACCAGCTCAATCTATGATGATATGAAACATACCAGAACAATGGAGCTAGCCTTGAAGGTGTTTACGGATCAAATAAGCAGTGATAATGTAGTGTGGTATGTAGTAAGCGTACGTACGGGTAGAGACCTAAAAAAAACCTCTTAGTTCAATTATACAATCAAGTTCAAACATACGATCATACCAAGCTGTCTCGTCCCTCAATTCGGAATCGTGTGAGGCGGTAATGAGATAAAAATACGGTATATGTATCACGACTGCGGTATGGATTGTGTTAAATAGCCTGGATTCCGCAATTTTATATAAAAAAAGAAAAGAAATTTAAATTTGAAGGTATTAAGATGCGCACCACAGCAATCCACTCTGTAATAATCCTGTAAGTGCATGTTTTAGTGACACTGTATGAGATTTCTTCTTACTAGCACTTTGAGCCATGTTACATCCCCATCAGCATATACTTGATAATACCAGAAAGTCTGAGCACAAGTAATCCCGTAGAGCCTAAAATGTCAGAATATGATATATGGATATATTGCATTTCGATGACGATCCCAAGCTTTCCGGCAAGCGCACCCTACTGCAAAAGCCATGCCTAATAGTACTGGCCCTTGGGTTTGGGCCATATCCTCAGAAGTAGACACCATCTCAATAGGTGCACGATATGCCAAGAAAATTCCACTGGCAGAGGAAGACGTGGAGTACTTGAAGAGGATAGAGGGTCAGGAATTATCCTCGTAACAGCACTTCGAGTAAATCCTGGTGACTGCTTTCATGTTATAAGTCGTTGGGATTGATCAGAAAAAGTGATTGTGATGCCATTATCAAGAAAACACATTGTAACGGCAGCCTACCTGTATACAAGAAGCCGAGCAATTACAGCATTTTGGACATTTAAGCATATTACATAAAAACCAAGATCACTGCACTGCATGATGAAAGGACACAAAGTGGCCTAGGCCCACATATTCTTCCATGGGCTTATGAATGATTCAATTGACAAAGAACCTACCAAAGCCTTCTCGTGTTATTCCATTCTTCATTTGCTAGGTAGTGAGCGATGGTCACCACGGATTATTGCCAGCTGTATGATCTGAATTAAACGAGAATGAAATTGTGACGTGATGAGACATAGTTTGCGGACACGGGAAAGTCATCACGTTAGTAGCACTAGAGATGATAACAGAAATAGTTCATACAACTGGGCGGTACCTGGCATCATCAATCATACTAGAAGCAAGAACTTCATATTTGGTCTCCTCTTTTACATTGAAGACCATCTGTCAAACGGCGCAATGGGTCCGGCCATGATGATCAAGCATCCTGATGCCACAAAAACTGCAGCCGGCAGATGACTGCCCTTATGAGCAGCGGTTGCCATTGAATCGCATCAGGGTGTTGATGCATTGGTCATTCACAAGACCAACGTTTTCATGCCTCCACCGGCCACTGTCAATGGAACCTGACATGATGCACACGACATGACCGATCTCTGCTGTGGCTTGTATCAGTATATCAGCGCTGGAATCTAAGTGTGATGGGATTTATTGAGAGCCATGTTCAAAATGCATCCAATGTGACGTTGAATAAACTTGAAAGTGCCAGTCCAAGACGAGTGTCGGAGTTTGCCACCGCAGCCACCATGTGTGCCAGCATGATACCATAGACAACAATACTACATGTAGTACCAGTAATCGGGTCAAGCAGCTCGAGCATCATACATCATACATCTCATCTTGTGGTACGAGAAAGATGCCAATTCCATTCTTAGTGGACTTCATTCATATCGCTTGGCAGTGCTAGTGATTGCTTTTGTTAGAAGCTAAATGATAGATCCCAACATCTCTCTGCTCCCCTCACTCCTGAGTCCTAACAATGGGTATCACATCTAGGAGGTGGCTGATCCAGTGCTATCACCGGCCAATGATTCGCCCATGGTACGATACTGGAAAGGTTATCATCGCCTGTCTCACTTTATCCCCCTGAACCATCGCAAAAACCATGATACATCATCATACAATTAAATTTGCAAACGTCTTACACCTGTGCGCTAACAGCATTCCCCACCCGCACCTCGTATCCATACCCTGCATTAGATCCCCCTGGTACATCGCCTGCACCATCATAGTGCAGCTTGGAGATATCGAAGTTGCCTGTACGTAATATATCAGAGAATGCAAAGGTGAAATCGAAGGTGGCATACCAAGGTATTTCCATCCTGCCTCTTTGACGAGGTAGACATTGCAAGAGTTGCCGGAAAATGCATCTCGATGTCCAGCAGCATAGATACTACGACGGCCAAGCTCAGCAGCCTCTTCATCAGTCAAGTCCCATCGGTAACCTTGATCAAGGACACCGTACGCAAATGTACTGCCAGATCCCACTGAGAAGAGGTCGCCCTTGAGTCGCGAGCCATCTGAGTCAACGTAGTAGATAGTAGGACCCTTTATCATTAGTCGAGATGTAAGTCTTTGCGTTCATCGGCGAAACAATACGAGATACGAACGGTCTTGTCCCAGCCACAGATCATGGTGCCCTGGTGACATAAGTATCAAAACGTGATTTATCTTGCAAGATTACAGATCCAGTAATCTTACCATGCTAAGGCCCATACCCTTGTAGCTATACACAATGTTGCTCAGGTACTTGCTTGCGGCTGCGACGGAGATCCGTTCCCGATTGCGTAGTTCATGAAGACGACAATGCATGCCAAGATATGTCTCCCAGTACTGGCAATCAGCTTTTAGGAGTACAATTTCAGTCAATACAAGTTTTTTCTCGATTTACTCCCAGACTTACCTGCACCACCGGCCATGGTTCCAAGGAGATATGGGTTGATCTCAATAACCTTCCTTACAGTACCCGATGCTTGACATATGTGTCAACCACTACGCATATATCCAAAATGTATACGGGCCATACCAATGTAGCTTCCTGCAGTTGCTCGGGAGTCGACTGCAACAAGGACACCTCCCTGAAACCTAAACGCGAGTGTTGTCGTTCCGTGTTGGATCTTGATTCTGCAGTTTGGATCTGCATGGTCATCGGTATGGAGTCTCAAGAACGCGGTGGGCTGGATATATGGCACAGTTGAGGATATGAGAGCTGTTATAATATCTGAGAGTGTCCTTACATCTGGTACAGCAGGGACATTGAAAGTAGGAATGCCCTTTGCAATATTACCAAAGCCAGCTTCAGAGCCCCACATAATGTTGGACAAATCGTCATCCTCCATGGTCTCTGTATTTCTCTTGAGGACTTGGCTTGACCCGCCATTGTTGGAGAATCTGTTCACAAGAGAATTCATCATAGTGTTTAGTGGTGGTGAACAGTACTGGTAAGAGATCTTATATGCACTGGCAGCTGACGCGGCTGCTGCATCGACGCGTCTCAAGGTGCCTCTCATCACGTGCCATTATAATCTTAATTTCATTGCTTCCGCCCATACGACGAGACTCAGGCTCCGAGTCAGGCTTGCTTGCACTTTAAAATTGCAAGTGTGGTACAGCCGTCTTAGTGCTGCAACCTGCACAGCTATACCTGAATAAATAACTCGCCTGAGCTGCTTCTAATCTCCGCTTCGCAAAGACTGGTTCCTTAAAAATGTCTAATCAAAAACCACCGGCATGTAGTGTGGTTCACTATGTGTCGACTCCAGCTCCCATATCCGCTTTGTCATTTACGTCTTCGGGTTCTCAACTCCTTGCGGGTTCAGGTATCGCAGCTCTTTTAGAAAGTTAATCATTGCATCATTACTTACTCACGTACATCTAAGGTGATGGATCGATCCGATTATACGAAGTGTCCTCGCCCAAAGTCATCCGTGCATGGAGAGCACTCGGCACCGAAGTATCTTCAGTGGTAACAATACAAAAACGTTCAGACGACGTCAAATCCATCTATGTAGCCTGTGGACGATATGTAAACCCTCTCAAACTGTTACTCTCTGCTTTTATTCGATTCTGATTACGGGTCACAGTGTCTGGTGTTTTCTGATGATACTTCAAAAATAATCTCTACCCGCGCAGATGCGCATTTCGTATTGGATCTAGGTGAAGATGACGAAGACGTGCTGAACGAGGTTATTATCATTTTTTCTGCCTCCGTGAGCGTCTAGTGTGCTTCATTTATCAACGCACCAGCTAGTTTTCCGTCAATATTGCACAGAATCAGCTAGGATTCTCGACTGACAGTGGGACTATCGGCGTGGTTGATTTGTCTACAAAAATAATAAGCAGGATGAAGAAGAAACACGATAGCGTATGTGCTTCTACAACCTAATATATGCATTCCACTTACATAGTTGATAGATCTGCGGTAGCGTCAAATTCATCCCAGATCGCTCAGATGAGCTTGTTAGCGGAGGGTATGACTCTGCACTCCTTCAGTTCGACTTTTTACAAGGCACAATGCTATCGCGACAGGATATTCGTGAGTCATGCTCAAATACGTTCATTTACTAGTACTCATTTTTATTCTTAATAGCTGCATCACCTCCTTCCTTGGGAATCGCACTGTCTCCTCCCTTCGTGTTATCGATGAGCATTTCTCCGGGCGGCATAATTGCCGCCGGAACTGCAGATGGTCAACTTTGGATAGGTGCTAATGGTCGCAAACAGACAGGAAAGAAAAAACGAAGTCGGCGCTGGGAAGGCCTCCGATCACAAGGCTCCTTGATTAGCAAAATTGCGGAGGGGCCAGTTGTTGCAGTGTATGTATTGGCTTGATATTCCATTCCTTAATTAATGCTAATGTACAATAAACAGTGAATTAGTTGAAGACAAGTCGCTCATTGCTTGCACGTTGCGCGGCATCGTCATATCATTCGATGTTTCTATCGATGAGGATGCTCAAGTGCCTGTTCTGACTGAGCAGTGGAGACAAGAAACGGAAAAGGTTGCCAAAGTTAACTGTATGGCCGTTTACGGTGAATGGGTAGTGATAGGAGGGTTTGAGGAGCAAGGAAAGGGCGTTGCAGAAGTTTGGCGTCGACAAGGATGAGCGCCTGTATGCTTGTTGTTGTGGGCGCATTGTTTGTCGCTTGTGCCGATCAACCGGCGACGGCTAACAGAGTTTGTTTGGACTTGTGGGTCCATGTGGGTCCACCAAATTAGGAAATACCCCCTTGCGGTGTCGCAAATCCTCCAGGAATGCTTCCGATCAATCCATCATCGTATTTCCATCCATCGTTTCAATCCTCCTCCCTCTCTACTCTCCTCAGGATGCTCAAACGCTCGTACTTCTACCACTCGCATGGCCCGTGCATCCACTGAACATATATGGAAAGTCAATAATTGCTCTGAGCCACCCGAGCAAATACACCCAAACACTTGCCTTACTCCGGCATGAGGGTGGCTCACTCAAGCAATAATCTCAGTGGATTCAAAAACCTTCCATCTATGGCCATTTTCAAAAAGCAATTCGAGCCCGAACGCCCTGCTTTAAAAGCTCAGCCCGTAATGGCCTCCCTCCCCCACCAATCGCCCTCGCAATTCTCTCCCAATCACTCCCCAAACCTTCCTTTCTATCCCTCCCCGTCCCCCCGCGCGCAGAATCAAAATGCCTCGCATTCCTAGTGCCTCGGCCTCTGCTAACAAACGACCTAGCAGGATCCCGATCGTGAGCCTATTGCAGTAATCGCCACACATTGCGATTCTTATTAAGATCTACTGTAGACATGCGATATCTGCCATGTGACCCTCAGTCAGAAATCCGACATGGGAAGACACATGAAAACTCACGATCAAAATGTTGATACCTTGTAAGCTTCCTTTACCTCTGATAACGCAGATCTTTATCTCATCACATGACACTTCCCAGGAAGCTGGCCTGCGAATACCCCGGTTGCAAGTACAAAACCCTTCAAAAAAGTAACATGACGGTGCATATGCGCATCCACACTGGAGAGACTCTGAAGTGTCCGGACTGTGACTTTGAATCCAAGGATTCTCTCACGCGCCACCGCAAAGAGGTTCATGGCTACATCCCTAAAGCCCGGGCCCAACGTGCTAAGCCACGCAGACGGTGCCTCGACGGAGAGGTTTCGAGCGCTACAAGCCCTAGCGACTCTGAGTACAGCAACTTTCCTTCGACACCTGAGCTCATTGCAAGCGCCAGCACTGCTTCTGCCTCGAACCAAGACCAAGACATGACAACCATCTGGGACGCCGAGAAGTTGTGCCCTCTCAACGACGCGGCACTCTTTGACTTTAACATCGATCTCTGCAACCTGGCTCTTCCGGCTGTCGGGTGCATGCATTCTTTCTCGAACGCTCCCCTGTTGAGCACCACCTGCTTCCATCGTGTACTGCAGGAATGCGCCGCCAACGCTGGATCGAGCCAGCTCCACTTCGATCTACCTGATTCTTTCGACCTAGGCTTGGGCTCCACCTACCCCGATAACCTTAGCTTCATCAACAACGTCGCGTCATCCTTGTCTGTTCCTAACCCCGTTGCAACCTACAAAAATGCCCTGTCGTTTGATGAGATTGCTCCTGTCCCCACATACAATTTGGATGCATCCCTCTACATGCCCCAGTTCGCACCTACCCCAGATCTCGATTTCGATAGACTTCTCGACGCCCACCTAGATTATAACCTTCTGGGCTTCTGAGCGACGAGGCGGTTAATCCGCCACTTCCTCCGGCCCTCATCTTCTCGTTCCTCGGCCCCAGGGCTACCTCTTGCATTCTAGATAATCTGGAATCACTTCTCATTTATACTCATTTCACTGGCATCTTAGGATTAATGTACACGTATCATGTGGACCATGTTCATTTTACATCACTTCTCTCCATCTTCTTCTCTTTCACTCTTCTCCCATCCTTCCTTTTCCTATTTCGATTCCATTATTCATCGGTATCAGCACCATTTAGCATTCATCATTTTCATCATTTTTTTTCTTTTCTCAATTTCATCTCCTCTTTTATCGCTGACTTATCTCATATCTATACCAAACATACTACTGTACACCTTACCCTCATCTATTCCTGCAATAAATGCGGAATCGCAACTGTTTTAAATATACAAAAGGAGTGAACTGAAGCGTGATTTTTTTATCGATTATTATAGTTATAACGAAGAAGCTTTTTTTTTTTCCAGCCTGACGCTGAGCAGGTCTTACAAATTAGCGTCACGACTAGCAGTGGGAATTTCCCTCTCCACCGTCGTGACGATCTACATTTACGCCGGATGGCACTGTCCCTAGGCACCGGCAAAGCAGGCTAGCAGCGTTCAGTGGGGGAGTCTGAGTCTATGACTGCTCACCCACGCCCACTTGGATAGGAGAATATGCCTGCGTTTCGAAACCATACAAAATGAAAGACAACTCGAAGCTCGATATCAATCATAGTCAAGAAGACATATAGATCCACTAATACTACCGCATTAAACTGTACTGAAAGTTCCAGAAGTATATATATATATATATATATATATGTGTGTGTGTGTGTACGGTGGAAATGAATTGACAAATGGTGATGAGGAGCGAGAGGAAGGGTATATACTAATGTTTTGTAGCCAAGAAGACAGATTATACTAACCCGATGGGTATAGGATCGGGAAAGATCGACAGAAAAGATAAGAAAACAAAAACAAACAAAAAAAATCCAAATCCATTATACTCGAAAGAACAAAAGGGAGGAGGAGGGGGAATCATAAGAGAGGTCCAAAATCATATAAGAAAGAATGGTATCAATAATGGTATCAAAGAAGAAGGAAGATTGATATATTCCCAAAGAAAGAGAAGAATGGGAAAAGAGGAGGGGCGGGCATGGAATGAAAGAAATATACAAAGGCACCTAAATTTATTAGAGAGTGTGATGGGAGGAGAGAGAGAGAGAGAGGAGAGTGTGGCAAAGAGAGAGAAGGATGAACACCGGGATTACTCGGTGGTAAAGTGTCTTTTGGAGATATAAAAAAAAGTGTTCGTGTCTGTCCAACGTCCAGGGCATGTCGTGCGTGTGATCTGCAACAATTAAAGTGTCGCAAAAGATATTAAAGAACAAGGAGGCGAAAGATAGAAGAGAGATAAGAGCAGAAGAGGGGAGTGAAGAGAGAGAGGAGGGAGATATATATATATATAAACCCACTCCCAACCCCACACATAAAACACAAATCCAAGCAAAAAAAGCACATATTTCAAGATCAAATCAACCCAGAAGCATCACCAAGCGAGATGAACCGTGTACGGCGCTTCATCGCACGCACAAAGCTCCCTCGTGCACCCACATCGTTGTTCTTTAGATTAGCCAGAGGTAAATCATCATCGTCGTCCTCATCCCCGGCAGCGGCAGTAGCAGCAGCGGCGGCGGCGGTACTATGCCGACCACCAGCACCCCCGCTAACGACGCTCTCGGTCTCATCAACGGAGAGCAGCCCACCCATGGCGCGTGCATGTTTCTCACATACCATCCGCCCGTCGACTTCCCAATAATCCAGCAGCCGCTCACCACAACCGTTGCCCTCGCCGCGGCCGTCGGCAATCCGCTCCACATCATCCTGGTACACGTATTCGCACAGCAGGTGCTCGGGGTGGTACCGTGCGCCGTTGTGGCTCACGGCGCACGGGCCCTCGATCGGCTGGCCACACGTAGGGGCGGCGCAGAGCGAGTTGTTAGCCTCATGGTAGTGATAGTCACAGTACGGCCGGCCATCATAAACGTAAAATGTCTTGTCCGGGAATGGTTTCTTTGAGAGGAAGGAAAGATGTCAATACATGCATACACACTTGTATGCAGAGACGAAAGACGTACATGGCAGGTGTGGCAGTTGAAGCAATCACGATGATACTTGCCCTTGAGCTGGCCATCCGAAGACGACACGGCCTGCTTCTCAATAGGCAAATTGCAGCGGCGGCACTTTTTATATAAAAGAGGTCAAGAAAATTTCTTCCGTCAGCACACCCAAAAGAACTAGCAAAATCAACTCACCTTGGGCAAGTACATATTCTTCCAGCACCGCTCACACAGCACCTCCTTCTTCTTCTGCTCACTTGCCGCACCACCCACCGTGCTGACACCACTGCTGCCCGCCGCATCACGACCGTCCGTCACATCCTCATGCTCAACAGCCACCCAACGCCCATCATCAATTACCTTCTCGCACCTAATACACACACGTCTCCGACGACGCGTCGCAGCGGGCACAGGCTTATTGATCGGCGACGTATGCGAGCGGCGCACAGCATTGGCAGCAGCCGCCACGCCCGCCGCGCTCAGATCGCCACCAAACATGGGCATCGTCGTAGAGGGCGACACAGGCGGCGCGGGAACCGTATTAGAGCGCATCATGAGCCGGCTGCCGCGCTCGCCCGTTTCATGGGCAGCGAGGACGCCAAGGATGATATCGTCATCGTCATCGTCATCGTCTGTTTCTGCCGCCGCTTTTTCTTCTCCTTTGTCGTTCTTGCTCTCGCCGACATCGGGGATAGCGCTCAACAGCGCATCCAACGCGCGCGGTGAGTGGACCGTCGAGTGCGAATAGCGCGACGTGCTCTGTCCCGACGTGCGCTTGGCTGAAGGAGAAGAAGGCGACGGCAAGTTGTCCACCACTGAGCGTGGTGAATCCGTGACGATGCGCATCCCTCTGCCTTCTCCCGCATCATCATCATCACCATCATCCGCATACGCCAGCCCGACGGGAGACACAGACCGCCTGCTCTTCCTGCGCGAGACAGACGGCGGCAGTGCAGTGCCAGCCCTGAGCGTATCTCTCTTATCCCCATTTTCCTCTCCCTCATCCTCGTCGTCCGGGAACGGCGAGGGGAGCAACAGATCATCCCCACCACCGAACAAATTCCCCGGCTCGGACAATGGCTCTGGGTCCGGGTTCACGGCATAGAACGTACCCGGCCTGCTGCTCGTGAGAAACGCTGGCCCCGGCAGCCCGGGTGACCGTGGTGGCTTTCTCGTATCTGGGCTGGTGCTGAGGCTCGGGTACGCGTCGCCTTCAGCGTAGGCGGGCGAGGGCAATGGCGAGGGGCCTGCGGAGTGAGAAGAATATCCGGAAGGCGAGGCAGGAGAAAGGGGAGGTGTCGTGCCCGCTGTTATGATGTACAAAGATAGGATTATTAGCCACTGCAGATTTTCCTAGACTTGAAAAGAAAAGAACTTACACTGCGAATAAACGCTCAATTGGGGTGTACCCGTCCTACTGATACCATCCTCACCCCCAGGGAAAGGAAGAATCCCTGGCGAAAGGGGCGAATGTGGGTAAAGACTGCTCGTGAACATCGCCACGCGCGCGGCAGCAGCGAATCCACGACGGCCGACACCGGCCATACCAGCCTCGCCGCCGATTTTGGTGTCCGGCTCGGACAGGTACGGTTCGCTTCCGCTGCGCACGTCGATAGACAGGTTGCTGCGCGTCGCTGCCATGGGCGTGATGGTCATGCTGCTGTCCCTGTTGTTGCTATCCGGGAGGGCGATCGATCTTGCGCCTGGGGTACCGGGCAATGGCGGGGGAATGCGTGGGGAGGAAGGACCAGGTGTGCCGGTGCGTGGTACTAGCGGCGACGGTGCACGGGTCGAATCGAATGACGGTCTCCTGTCACTTCCATCAAACGAGGGACGGAGGGGACCGGGCGAGAGCGGAGAGGTAGGCGCGCGCGGAGGGGGAAACGGCGGCCTTGGGCCAGGAGAAGGAAGCGATCCAGAGCGCTCAAATGGCGGTCGGGTCAGGTTGGACATCATATGAGGGCTTATCTGGCTGGCGCTCGACATTACACGGGGACGGCCTGCTGCTGCCATGGCTGCTTCGCTACCCATTTGGCTGGCACTGGATAACAGCCTCGGTCTGGGGTTAAACTGGCTCGCGCTCGACATTACACGCGGCCTGGGGTCCATGGGGCTTCCGTTGGGCATAATCCTGGGTCGCACCTCTGGTAGGTTCGAGGGCGGCATCTGCGGCTGAAGCGGGCGCGTGAGGGACACATGCATCTGACTTGCATTCAAAGGCATGCCAGGACTGATCGCTAAAGGAGTTGTGGAACGGACATCGGAAAAAGTCGCACCGGCGGGTGGCGTATCGAGGTTTTCCTCGTCTGTAGGCGACTCAGGGCGCGAGCTGGTGCTGTACATGGACGCCTGGGATTGGCGACGGTCATTATCGTCGTCCAAGGATGTGCGAGGGACTGATGATAACGAGGGACGGCGCTTGGCGTCAATTTGCGGTGGTTGTTGATCGTTTAAAGAAGGTGAAAAGGAGGGGTCGTTGACGATTTGGTCCCTAGGCGAAACAGAGGAAGAGGAAGAGGAGATGGAATCCAACGAAGGACGGGAAGAGCTAGCAGAGGAGGCAAAAGAGGAAACACTGGGCGTCGGTTTATGTGGATTGCGGACGTTTTCAGGAGCTGGGGGCTTTGAGGAGCCGCATATATGATCGCCCAGCTCGTCTAGAGATACATTTTGGCCGCAGGAGGAGCAAGTGACGCCGGGAAGGATTTGGGACAGACGGGGTTCAGCAGAGGAGGGGGCCAGCAGACGGGCGACAGCAGCCATGGGCGGTGTACGAGAGGCGTAAAGAGAGACGTTATAGAGGGACAGACGATATGCAAGTGGGAGAAAGAGAAGAAGAAAGAGGATGAGAGAGAGGACGAGAACGAGGAGAAGGAGATCGACAAGCGACAAGAATGAAAACTAGCCGCAATCACGTTCAGTCGGTAATTACTCAAGTAACTTGCTCTTCACACAATAAATATAATAATAAAAATAATAAAAATAATGGTGGTCTAGTACCTTGTCAACATATGCTATTTACCCCACATGAAGCTCGACAAGCATAGGAATTATTGCCCATAAAAACCCAGTCAGGTTGTCCAGTATCCCATGCTGGTTATTTTATGATGCAATTTCTATCGACGCTAATCAACGCATCAGCACTATGATTGCTAGCATATCATCAACGCTATTGATCCTGTCTATGGCCAATCAGGTCAATGACCATTCACAACACTCGTGGCGTTCTCCCGGCCCATGTGCTTCTCTCATCGAGCAGGCAACGGCCACGAGCAGGTGGAGCAATTCATCATCATCATACTATACGCATTCAAAAGGGATACAGTGTGTGTGCCTAGTAACGACAGTAGAATGTGTTGTATAGGTACCTCTGTGATTCTCTATCATTAGGGAGCCGTAGTTGCGTGTAAAAACAGAAAGAAAAAAGAAACGAAGAAATCAACGATACATGGCACGCTTATATCCGCGAACAAAATCGCCAAAATATATACGCTCTTATCGAATCCTGCCAACCATCGAACAAGCATCCATTCCCACCCTGCTTTTTCCCTCCCAACCTAAAAAAAAAAGGTTGACACTCGGCAATTAAAGAAGAATATGGTCAAGAAGAGAAACAAAAGAGAGTCGTTGTGCCGACGGGTGGATACATCAACAGCTGACCATCAGCATTCCGGTACACCATCACCTAGGCGCAGAAGAAGGCTCGTTAGCCGCTGGTTGCTGCTGCTGCGAAGCTGCCGCATCCCCGTTAGCCTGTTGTGGAGGCCCCACTGGCCCATAGAACTGCTGTTCCCCTCTCGCAGCAGCAACACTTCCATCAGACATCTGCTGGCCCGCGAAGCGCAAGAAATACGTATCCCATTGAGCTGTTATTACACCATAGAATTAGCAACACATCAAAAGGAAATAAAATATGACCAAAAGAAAAATACATACACCAATCAAACATCCCACCTGGGATACCCTCCAAGAATCCCGTGTCCGTCTGCGCCAGTGTCTCCAGCGTACCAGTACCGAGCATATTCATCACCTGCACACTCTCCTGGTTCCCATTCGCATTCATGGCCGGATTCACATTGTTCGCATACAACACGCCTACCCCACCCCGCGCAGCGTCTCCTGGCAAAGTCGTCACAAACGACGACGGCGACGACACCAGCGGCGGGGGTACACTCCGCGCATCCGACGTCGGCGCCGACACACCACTCGTTCCATCCACAACAGCTGCAGCCTCTTGCCCGGCCTTGCCATCCCCATCCCCATCCCCATCCCCATCCCCATCAGCAGCAGCAACGATACCCGGCACGTCCCTAAGCTTATCCATCATCTCGCGCTCCGCCACATACACACCCGTACCCGGACGCGTCGGATCTTCCTTGTAGATCAAATCCATCGGCGGCCGCGCTGTCACACCGCCCGTCGGGTTCAGCGGTGGTCGCTCCGCCGGCAACGGCTCGCCCAATGTCGCCTCGTACAGCAGCGTGATGATCTCCGCCGTCTTCCGCCGCGTGGAGAGGTGCTCGGGCGAGATCGCGTCCTCCCAGCGGTGCACCGTGTCGCGGAGCTGCTTGAGCCGGCCCTGAGCCGCTGTGTCGCGGCGCCGGACCCAGGTGTGGTACTGCACAAGCGCGCACGCAACGACGGCGTACGCAACGATGAGCCACACATCGTACAGCCGCTCGTGTGTGTCGAGCCACTCGATCACTTCCGCAGTGAGGTCAATCAGCTCTTGCCATTGCTCGATCGTGAGCACCATCTTGAGATGCGCCGGGCAGGTGTACGAGATCCGCATGAACACGCGCCAGAAGATGACGCTGACGACCGCATAGCACATGTGGAGGATGCCTGGTGCACGTGCTTTTAAGTATGAACAAATAAGAATATATAAGCGGAACAACTCACCTGCGTGCAACGAAGACTCGACGCCGGTGTACCTGAGTCCTTCCGGTAGGTTCTTTTTCCATGCTTCCAGGTCATTAAGAAGGTTTTGCAACATTTCGTCCGTTGCCATTGTCAGGCCCGACGGGCTATACGTACAACTGCGTGTGAGTGATGCAAGAACAAAAACGAGGAAATCTGCTTCACCTGTAGATAGTCTTGAGGACACGCCCCAGAATAACACTCAACCGCGTTATTTCGTCCATGTACAAATCATTGGGATTCCCCGCAGACGGGAGGCGGGCATCGCAGTCGTGCACGTCAATCATGTACGGGTGACCATACGCCAGACCAGTCCTATGGATGCAACATCAGCAACCCATCCTCCATCTATATTAAAAAAGTCATATATAAGCTCACCATCTATCACTGATCACGCATGCACTCCACAGCCGCCTGCGCAAGTCAATGTCCTGTTTGACAGACTCGGCGCGGTGTAAGCCCAGATCCTGCGCCATACGGATGGCAGTCCCGAGCCGGATCCAAAGACTGGAAAGCGCATGAGGCACAAACTGGCTATGGCAATCGCCCGTCATGCAGAGGATGAGTAAGGCCTGCACATTAGCAATGGATGCATTGCTCAACACATCCTCGGAGCGGATGATGAGCTGTACTTGGTGTCGCAAGCTGTCAAAGATGCTGTGGGGCACCTCTCGGCGGGCTGCCGCCACGAGCGCGATAGAATACAAGAGGATAGGCGGGGGCGAAGGAGTAGACAACAGCTCCTCTCTCGTAATAACAGGCAGGAGGGGTGCCAGGTCGGTAAAGTACGCATTTACAAGCTGCTGCATCATCTCCGGCTCTACTTTCAGTTCTATAGGTTTCGGTAACACAAGTTCCTTTTTGGCGGCCTCTTCGGAGTGCTTTATCTGAATGAGACCATCTCCGGAGGCTGCAACAGACCACGTATGGTTGTGCCGCAAGTCGAATGACTCGTATAGACGAGCATTGATGGTGGCTTGTGAGTGAATTAGGTGCGTAACAGAAGTCAGACCTAGTCCATATAGCCTTTTTTGTAAGGCAACAGGTCAGATAATAATCATATTTACAGCACTTACCATACGTGTGATTACCGTTTTGGTCATGGCTAGGTGATGATGTGCGTCTGCCTTTGCTAGACTTCTCATGGCCATGGTCATCCTCCGTCTTCTTCCGCTTGAAGCGGGTCTCCGTAATGGGCAAGAAGAAGGTGCATTCAAAGCCATATTGCTTACAATGCTGGCACGCAGGCGGATCCACGTCAGTCAGCAGGTCACATCTAGGGTCATCGGATCCAAGAAAAAAAAAATGAAATGAAATGGCGTGAGTCATCATTAGATCCACCAGGAAAACACACAAGGCAATAGTGTAGCAGCAGAAAAAAAACGCTATGCATACCTGATCTTTCGACTTCGACAGCTGTCGCAAGCACGCTGGGTCTTGGTCCTCTTCTTCATATCAATAACAGACGCACTCGTCACTCCTGTCGGCCGAGAATGAGGCGGTTCACTGGAGACATGAGCCTCATCGTCTGATGCACCGGACCCACGCGCAGAATCACCAGCACGTTTGCGCTTGCTTGTCGACGGATCTTCAGGCGGGTAGGGTGAACCTACATCGGGCCCTGGCCGAGGTGGGTGCTGCGCTGGCGGGTACATCATCATATGCGGTGGATACTGAGCATACGGACTGTATGCGGGGTGGGGTGGGTACTGGTGGTGCATTGGATAGCCATAGCCCTGATGATGAGGGGGTGGCTGACCAGGCATACCAGGCCCCATAGGCCCAGGAGGAGGAGGAGCTTGTCCATACGGTGCCTGCACGAACGGCGAGGCGTTGAGAGGATATGGTGGACTCATGTAACTGTACGCTGGCTGAGGATACGGCTGGATCGCCGGCGGGGGACGCGGCGACTCGG
The DNA here is from genome assembly GCA_018343915.1 of Agroathelia rolfsii. NCBI lineage: Eukaryota > Fungi > Basidiomycota > Agaricomycetes > Amylocorticiales > Amylocorticiaceae > Agroathelia > Agroathelia rolfsii. Next base: position 1,227,650 of record JABRWF010000007.1, on the reverse strand, counting down.
CTGAGGGACAAAGCAGGGGTCGTCAATAAGGAACAAGTTGTAAACAAACTATCCAGATAGAAATCCACGCACGAGGAGGCGCCGTCTTGGTCTTCGACTGGCGTTTGGGCTTGTGCGAGCTCTGAACAGGAGGAGCCGGATCCGGGGGTGTAGACGGAGCCTGCGGCAGGACGGCGAGGTTAGACGGCAAGTTGCAAAGCTGCAGCACCTCTTTATGTGCAAGAAAGAGAGAACGGTCAAACCATGCTGTGAAGGGGTATTTATTTTCAATCTCTGCTTTGATTGGATTTTTCTCTTGAAGGGGGGAGGGGGGCGCGGGACAACCAATTGACCAGCTTGAGGGGATATAATCGATCGCAGTCTCAGTGGCTGCCGCTCTTTTTCGCCAATGTGCCTATCAGAACCGGATGAACCATTATGGCCAAGCCGCCCGAGACCATATCCATATAAACATGCACAACCTAGTCAGCAAAGCACTCGTCCATACCTCTTCTCTTTGTATGTCTGACTGGGGACTATTCCAGGGCTCTTGGGCGCTGTCTTTCCGGGTGCTGGGCAGCCGTGGTCACTTTGCGGTTCCAAGTTGGGGCCTGTAACCACCAACCTCTGCCGGCCGACGCCTGTGGCAGGTTCAAACCCCGACCGAAGGCACGGACCACAAAACCTCGTGCCGGAGTGCCGACACTCGGACGGCTATGCGGAGCTTGCCACTTTCGTACACTTGCTTCCGTCACTCCGAGCATCGGGATATGGTCTCCCCGTCGGATCCTGCCACACATTTCAATTAGAAAAATCATCCGTTCCGCGGCCCTTGCAGATTTTAGTCGGTCTTCCGTCGAGAACCAGGTGGCAATTGTATGATGTCCGAAGATCATCAACGTCATGTATTGTATCATTACTGTATCGTAAAAGGTATAGGCGAATACATTTTATCATTCATTAGATTTCGTGGATGTTCATGACACGTCGTTAGTAGGAAAGAAAAAACAGAACGAAAGAAAAGAAATCGAAAACAGAAAAGAAAAGGAAATAGGGTATATAAGGTGACAGATACAACTGAATACTACGGTCGAGTCCTTGGGGAAATGCGACTGGCATGCAAGTCCTTGACGTCAAAGAATACGCTGACACAGAACAGAAATGATGACAAACACGCAGCGGCGGTGGCAACGTTATACCCGTTGCACCAGCCTTCGAACGCTCCGCTAGGGCATCGCTTCCCCATCAGGACGAGCACAAAAACACCGCCCCACAGCACGGCCAGCACAGCGTTCATGAACGAGATCTTCTTACGCTGACGTCGTGCAGACTTCCACTGCGTCTCCAGGGCCAGACCTGCAAATACGCCTCTCCGTCTGGGTGCTCGTCGTCGGCGCGGAAGACGAGGTAGTGGCAAAAATCTATCTTCGTCCATCATGTCGTCATCTCCATCCTCCTCCGTCCTGTCGTCATCATGCTGACGATACTGGTCGAACATCGAAGGATCAATGATGAGATTGACCTGGACATCGCCGCTTTTCGAGGGGTCGGGACCCCCTTTCCCCCGCTTCTTGTTCTTGTTCTTGTTCCTTCTGCCATCGCTCCCAGCTTGAATCGGGAGTACCATCATCCCCCCATGCGGGACTGCCCCCTCTCCCGGTATCTCGGACCGGCGATTATGAATACAAGGGTGAATAAGAAATACAAACAGTAGCACCAGTGTTGAAATTATTGAAAAGGTATACAGCACATAGCTGGCCATAGTGCCTCTCGGTGGGGGTACCCCGTTTGGTTTAATAACCTACATGAGGTGAAACATCGGAGAATTTTCAACATGTTTCGAGAAAAGAGAGAGAGAAAGAGAGATAGAACGTACAATAGCAGTATAAATAGAGGCCACGGACGCTGCCAAAGACAGAATAACTTCCAGGGCACGAACGAGGATCCGTTTCTTGGGACCCTGCGTGATGAGTTTGCCATGTTCATCAACGCTCCCGATCATCGCTTTCTCAGCGTCGGCGCCAGCATCCGAAGTGCCAGCCTGTCCGGCGGTCGCACCAAACTCTTGCTCCAGTAAACGGATGCGCTCCTCTTTCGTCTCCGCATTAATTGGTACAGCGGCATCGCGCTCGCCGGCGACCCAGGGCAGCAGATCCCGAGTAGATGACGCCGTGTGTGATGCCGCGGAAGAAGCTGCGTGAACCATGTCTGTACCATGGTACATCTCTGCATGATAAGCTGGGTCAAAAGGTGATAATGGCTCCTTTTTCACGGCTTTGACTGGGAAAGGATCGTGGGGCTCCTGCGGCGGAAAGCCTTCCAGCGATCTTGCAGGTAGGCGTGATGGAGAATACCAGTTGCGGGACCAGGCTGGGAATTGGGAAACATCAATACTTTGGTCGACGTCATGGTAGTCGGGCGTAGGTGATAGTGGTGGCGAATGCACTCGTGTTTGTGAGCGGTTTGGGAGAGTGTATGGTCTCTGATAAGGTGATAGCGGAGAATGCGATGACGAAGAGATAGTAGTAGGACCAGAGTAAAGGGAAGGAGGAGATCTCAACGAGTCTTTACTTTGGATGCTGAATGGTCTGTGAGGAGGCGAAGAGGGAGGATACTGAGGCGAATACTGATTCTGTCGCAATGCCATAGCATAGTCTGCCAGATCAAAAGCCTCTATAGATGCATCTGAGGGCTCCCGTAACCATCTGCGATCACGAGCAAGATTGACATCGTTCTGCGAATTGACTGTAGGATCATCAAAAGGATGTGGTGACCAAGGACGCCTAAATTCGGAGCGAGGAGGGAGCGTAGAGAGATCTTCGGGTATATTGTACATTTCGTGAATAGTGATTACAAGTGGGTCGTGTGAAAAATACAGAGGAAAAAAGTGAGCGACTACGGCCAAAGCGCCTCAGCGTCACTAGCAATCCGCGATCACAAGCGCACTGGGACCTTACGTAATAAGCAAAATGATCATGACTTTGACCAACATCACCACGTGCTACCCAACCATAATGCCTATAATTCCTTTATTGCACATAACCAACAATCATGTTTTACCTTTCCGGCTATATAAACTCTCCCCTCCATTAATATAACAGACTGGTCATTTAGTATACAGTTTCAAACCTCCTAACTTCCCCTTATGCTACCACACACTACACTTCCCTTACCTTCCAAACAGTCACCACAGCTCCTCACACCGTAGTTTGTCTATAGTACATGATGCGGTATATAAACGTATTTAAATAAATAAAAACATCAACATATGCATCTCGATATCCTTTTCGAGAATATATTGCGTCAATGGTCCTTTCGAGGAAGGCAAAGAAAAAGGTTCTCCATCTACTCATAAACAGCATCAACGAATTTGAATTATAAGCAATGACTATATGCTATATTAGATATCCGGAAACTCTATGGCGAAGCTCGTCCAGATAAAACAGCTATACTAGTTCTTCCTGAGCTGGGTACCACCAACAAACCGGCCCTGTACATACACCCTCGAAATATTGCGATCATCTCCACAAAATATGAAACGTTCCAGCCAAGCCTCGACACTCTCCCGCTTAACTTCGCCCGACCAAAGACCCGGGTTGGGGGCGTCGAGATCGACAAGAAGCGCATCAAAGTCCTTGCCTGGAGCAAATGAGCCGATCGTCTTCTCCATGTCGCACACCTGGGCTCCGCCGAGAGTGGCAAGATGAAGCAATGTAGCTAATGAGAATTGTTTATTCTCGAAGCTAATGGAGGACGATGTTGACAAGGATTTGACGGAGCTGTTCTGTAAAGACAAGACCTTAGCAGCGATACTCGCGTGCTGAATTGCAGTCAACATGGACAGCGAGAAGCCGCCGGATACGTCAGTACCAAGGCCGACCTAAAAAGGAATTTATTAACATTTAGCGAGAGGACGGCAGGTGGGTAATAGAGGCCTAACCTTGACCCCGCGATCGAGGTATTTCCCAACCGGCGCAATGCCGCTGCTAAGGTTAAAGTTGCTCGTGGGACAGTGGCTAATACCTGCGCGCCTGGTCCGGATCAACTCGATTTCGCCATCATCAAGGTAGATCCCATGTGCAAGGACGGTATTGTGTCTGAGTAAACCCGCTTTATTGTATGCATCAGCGTAAGACTCAGAGTCAGGGAAGAGCTTTCGCGTATAGGCGACTTCAGATTGATTCTCGGCTATGTGCGTTTGAATGTGTAAAGTCGGATCGGCAGCGGCCATCTTCCCAAGATCGTTCAAGAGGTCATCAGTGCACGATATGGCAAACCGGGGTGTAAGAATTGGTTTCACGAGGTCGGAATGTAATGAGCGGATGTGGGAGATGAGGTTCTTAGTGCCGGCGATAGACTCCTCGGTGGATGCTTCCTCATAGTAATCAACACATTCACGGTTCATGTTACATTTCTGGCAGTTGCCTTAGCTTGTTTGGCAGGATGTCATGGATTTAAGCTACCTTACCCCAATGAAAGCGCGCTGGCCTGGAGAGTACTAGTCAGAAACAATGTGGAACAATAACAGGGATTGGGCTACAACGAACCTAGATCATGGACGATATTTGCCAATACTTTGTTCCCTTCAACATGAAGTGTCCCGTAATAGCAGCAAGTCGTCGTCTGAAAGAAAAAAGATCTCTGCAAAGGACACTGTTTGAGGATGAAGCGCACTTACTCCAGAGTCGAGGGTTCTCCTGACCACGGACTTGTATGTTTCAGCAGCGAAATGAACATCCTTGAACCGGGCTTCCATTGGAAATGTCACCTGCTTTAACCATTCTAGCAGTTGATATTGCTGACCGCTATAACACCATTAGTATCGGAAAATGCCAATAGTTCCAAGTCTACGCTTACGATCCCGCGTTAGAAATTTGGGGTGCGTGCTAGTGTCGACTCGCACAGTAAGGTCACAGAAAATAAGTGTGTCAAAAAAACCAACTCACGATGTGGGTATCGATAAAGCCGGGAAGAAGAAATTGTCCAGCCTTGAGCTCTACAAAGTCTATGTTACTGTCTATGATTCCTTTCTGTGCCAGTATCTCCTGGAGCTGCGAGGTGTCTACATCTTCCACCAGCCAGTCGATAGACCCTGTAGCTGAGACGGCAAGAAGACAACGGGGGAGTGCTTGTAACCTTGTTAGGCTGACTGGGTTAACAACCGCCCCATAGAAGATGGTTTGACGAGACATTTATGTACTCTATTGCGATGTTGGTGTGGATTGAGTCGACCAGTCCAGAGAAGTAAACCTCAGAGCGATGAGCCGTTTGCGCATGTTCTTGGCATGTCTGCAGGGAAAATAGGCTAGATCCTTGATTAGCTTAGATTAACATCGCGACAAGAGATAAGAGGAGATCCGAGTGCCGACAGGGCAGTTACCTCAGCAAGCTGCTTACGTAGCGGTCCAATCATGTTCATGCCCAAGTTCAACTTCAACGCCGTTGGCAAATCCAGGCCTTGCAAGGCCAGAATAAGAACAGAGATATGACAGTTCCCCCATTTCTCCTTGGCGACGGTGATTGTGATAATAGGTCACTTGTCTTTCGCTCTCGGCTCGTTCTGATCAGCCGCTAACGGGCATTCCGATACGAATTCTGAAAGCGTTCGGGTTGAATTATGCCCCCATTTGTTAAGAGCGCCTTGGTAATTCCCAGAAACTAGTGGCTTGCTCTTAGCAGTTTAGCCTCCTCAGCAATGAAGAGGCCGGCATTATATGATCTCTTAGTCCAGGTCGCTTGACTGTATTCCCTCCATCATCAGTTATCAATCATGTGCACACATGCATCCTTCCAAAGAAGGGATCATAAGCAACGGAATGATGCTCCAGAAGGATTTATTTAAAGCTGGCGTATAACCGGCGTAACCCCTTGATGCAGCCGCACATCATTCAGTGGCTGGATGGCATTACATGTATAGGGATAGTAAGTCATCGAGCTTGATGATGCTAGTCAGTGGGGCATGAAATGCCAGTGGAAATAACTGGTCAATGTGATATCATGGATACTCTATACATGACTTCATGAATAGGCAAGGTACGGCCTATCTCTTCCCGAAAGAGTATAAATGATGCAGCCGCACAAAGAAGTGGAGATCTGTCAACCCATTTGTGCTGGCAGGAACTAACTCTTCATGGGGCCCGCGATATAATACTTCCTCTGTGTGAGATTGAGGAAAGGAACACATAGAGCCGCCACAGTGATTAAGATCCGTGCCATCGTCCACTCGACACGCCCGAAAGCACCGAGCGTCATAAAGAATGGACGTTGGTTGAATTTTCCGAAGTTGCGTTGGCGCGCTCGAGAAGAACACACTAGAAAAAAAAAAAAAAAGAAGGATATCTGATTTTCCGCATAGATGAACTGCCTCATTCGGATCAAGGTTGCACTCATGACTCTTGTCAATGGGGCAATGATTGCATGCGATTGTATTTGTATTCAGGTGGTTGAAGTTTAGTCGCAATGCCCAAGTCTGTGATTATGATCACAATCCAAGCAACCCTCTCTCTCGGCAGATGTTTAGATGTATAGTAGTTTACGCCCAGGGCCAGAGCTGTGATTCTACACTGCCCCGCATGATCCCTGTAACACACTGGCATCGGACTGGAGATTAGTGCGAAGCAGGAGAAACACAGCCGGATTAAGCGGCATTTGTAGTGCGGGACGATCTTGGCAAGCTGGAGAACAATAGCATGCTTGGATTACCAGCAATAATATCCATTTTTTACGCCTGCCTTGTGCTAAGGAGGGCAGGTATTATGTATAGCAGATCAATGGTTGAATTTCGAAGTTCGAACCTCCTGGAGACTGCGAGTTCTCCGCACTCGAGCACGCGCTCTCCGGGACAACAGGCTGGAATGGACCGACATCATCAGGTCAGGATCGGGTCGACGAATGAAAGCTGCTCCAATAAATAATAATAAATAACAAATAAATAATGACATTATAGTGTTTGGATTCCAGAAGTGATGTAATCCAATGATGCTCGGCTGTTTTATGGTCGGCCTGGGCAATCCAATGTTCAAGTTCAGGTTCAGTTGCCCAAACAAAACAGTGGATAGTCAGTCCAATGGTGGTGCTGCACCACAGCTATGGTACATTTTATGTATATTATTATCAGTAATATATACCTACTAGAATATAATGTGGAGGAATTACACAAAGAAAAACGGGGGGCAGTGAAGCAGCAGCCGAGGAGGGCGGGTGTAAGACCTTGAGCGAGATCATTAGCGCCCTGGTGGACCATCCGTCACATTCTTCACATCCCGAACTAATATAAATTCTCAACCAACCGGACGCCTCTTTCCAACGACCACGACCATCAGGTCTTTTCCAACGCAAGTTTTAGTCCCACGTCGACCGTCTTATTCGTACACTACTATTACTACCACGTTCCCAATGCCTTCTCTTCGTCGCAGTGTTTCTGACCCTTGCCCCATGGTCAAACCCAAGAAGGCCTCTTCATATTCAACCGTGTCTCAGCCTTCCACCAGCGCACGTCCACGCGTCGCATTAGGCCACAGACGGGCGTCAGAACCGGCACAGACCTCAACACGAAGAGTCCTGGCCGACATTGACTGGTGGCTGGTCACTGACAGCCAACGCCCGATCAACGTGCCTGCACATGACGCGGACGCTTTCCCTGGCGATGAAAACGCCAGTGTTGCCCCATCCAGCCCATCTGGGAGCGAGTCCAGCCTAGATAGCTGGATGCCACCCACCTCAAGGGCATCTGAGACATTGGAATGGCCAGGTTTGACTTTGGTGAGCGCCCCTCTGATATTCCAGTTCCTGTGACTGGGGCGTTTATCTTATCATCTTGACACTTGCCAAGGACGAACCAACAGTGCCCCTAGGCACCAGTTCGCTGTCAGCCGCCGTGCGTGAGACCGACCACGACGATGATGACTTGAGTTTCCTGTCATCGTTTGAGAAAAGTTCAACGTTCTCCTTCGCACTAGAAGGCGTGCCTTTGGATGACGATACCGACTCAGACGATGACTACCTGAACGTCCCATCGAGTCCACGACGCGTCCCATCCATGTTCAAGTCAAAAAACACCCTAGGGGGTGTGACCGCGTCATCTATCTCGCGTCGAACCGTTTCTTACGACTCAGTGTTCGACTTTGGCATCCCCGCGTTCTCGGATCCCATTTCGGATACCTTCTTCTAAACCATCTCTTGATTGATGACAATCTATGCACAACACTCCACTATCATCATGCAAAGTAGCAGCTACCCGATGTCTATCAGGGTTGGCCCCAGGCCACACAACTGCCATCCAACACTTGTTCGTCCCATCGCTGCCATTCCTTCTCCCCGATTTCTGGCCTTGCTTCCAAGATAGCGGGTCACCCACAAAAGAGACACATTCTTGCATGTCCCTACGACACGATCCACTAGTTACATCCTTGACACCATTGGCTGCCTATCTCCCCTAGGAAACGTACCGCTTTATCCTCGGACTTAATTTCATTGCAATCAGCAGATACCGTCCAAAAGCCGATTTCCCATTTCCCTCTCTATTATCTCCATCCCTATTTCCATCTTTATCTCTCTTTCTTTCTCTCTGCCTGTTCCTATCTCCTCCATCCGCATTTGTAACGATTAGACACGTCAACCAACGCATCTACGAATTTTTGCATTTACCATCATCTCACGCCCTCATCCACGTATTTTTTCTTTTTCTTTTTCATGAGTTGACGTGTTCCGCCTTCACCCATCCGCATGATCTAGCAAAGTCTTCTACCGTATTACGTTTCTTGTGACTCCCTTCCATCTCTCTTCTCTCTCTTATTCATTTATATCTCCCACGTTTACGTTTACTATGTACACTCTCAATTGCATTTTTTCTCGGTCTACTTCATTTCTCCTATTATTACGATCATCCATCAGTGTACACGACAATCAATGAATTTCCTTTCTTCTCCACTTTGGCTGGTCCACACAAGTAACCATCACGCGGTGATCCAAAAGAGGAGAGGGCCTTCCTTAATTCATCAATGCACAATGTGTACGCCATCATGCGCATCACGCTTCTCTCCTTCATATTCGGGACCGCAAGCCGGGTAGACTTATACGCCGATGGGAGAGAGGATAAGAAGACGGTGGACGATGGCCTACGATAAAGTTCGATAAGGTGTTCATTTACGCATTAAGGACAATGCTCGTGGCGCGCTAGTACTTTGAGTTATGTCTCGTGGTAATAGTACTATACATGGATGAGACAAATTAGCAAAGTAGGCTTTGCTCTATCTTCCCTCCCGCTCGTCCCCTTACGAAACTTTGATAATGAGGTCATTTTGAGACAAGCAGAAAAAGCGATGACCGTAACAACGACGTCAATCAAGAATATATATATATACCAAGAAATTCCAAATCCGGTTCAGAACGGATGATGCCACAGAAAGGATTTGCCGCCGTGTGCATGTGTGCGTGTGTGTGTGTGTGTGTGTGTTTGCGTCGAGAGAGATAAATGGAACATTCATAATCATCATCATCATCATCATCAAGATCCGATAATGGGGTTTATCGGCGCAAGCCCAAGAATTCCGTAGGCCCCGAGACCTTCGAGAAGCGCGATTTGGCGATGCCAAGATATTTGAAAACAGAGGGAGGGGGCCCAGGCGGGCTACCGTTGGCTTTGGGCGCACCAGCAGCTGGAGGTGGAGGTGCGCGAGGTGGAGCCGCCGATGCTGCTGCTGTCATAGTTGACGCCGGTGGGTGCTGATGATGAGCGATTGATGCTGATGATAGATGAGGCGCCGCAGTCGTTGTCGAAGAAGCAGAATTCGAAGAAGCTTGTACCGGCTGACCATGTCTCGCCTTCCAGGCCGTCCTGATCGAGTTTGATCGTGCTAGAAGCTATGTTGGGATGGGAGGGAGGAGGAGAAGATTGTTGTGGTTAACATCAGTGTTATCATCATTACCATTTCCAAATAGGGGCTTGGGCGGTGTACATAAAGAGGAATGAATGAATTGTTACTCACCGTTTCCTTCTCGACACTCTCGGCAATACTCTGAATCACGCTTTCAACGACACTCTTGTGATTTCCGTTGGGTTTGTCAGATCGGAAGCGCATCATGCGCCAATGCGAATGTACGGGGTCCCAGTAGACCTCGACTATTCGATCGTCTACCTGCTCTCCTGTCGCTTTTAGCCTGCACAGCACGGATGTGTATTCAGCGCGTTATCAGTTCCGATGATCAAGAGCTTGGCATAATATCTTGGGGTGAAGTGAAGCAGGAAAAATGGCTTACTGTTCCCACTCATCATCATCCATGTGCATGAGATCGTACGTCTCATATCTGGCGTTATTACCGTCTCCTCCATTCCATGCTTGCAAGATAAAGACTGGTTTCGCATGAAAGTCGGGTTCGTCAGGCCTATCCCTTGAAGGCGGGAAACGTAGAACGAGCTTGAAATCGACAGAATTCTCTGATGGAGGCTTCCATTTGAGACTAGGATGTAGTTCAGTGGGAGAAGAATATAGAATCGAGAAGAAAAAGAACAAACATATTATGGTCTGTTCCAGGGCTATACGGCGCATTGACACATGTGTAAATTAGACCATCGTTGACATGATGCAGCGAGGGGATGTCAGCGAAAACTTTATCCACTGAATAAGAAAAGTTGATTTCTTTGACACGGATACTATGTACAATAGATTAGATGTGGTTTGTGCAATTACACGCGTTATTCGCAGCGTACTCAAATGGTTGACCGTTGGTCATGTGTGGATGGTCCTTTATCATTTTTGCGTATGGTTTGTAGAACCAATCTGTCAGCCTCTGTTGAGAGAAATATATCAGATAGGTATGGATGGCAGGCAAATGAGCATACTCCGTATCGCTTGTCAAGAGTTCTTGCCATTACGTTCTGGTCATCGATTACAAGGCAGTCGAAAGCAAGGAAACGAAGAGATTCCTAGATAAACGCATTAGTCCGTTTTATACACACATGGCAACAGAGCAATAACACACCCGTCCTGTCGCAGGATCCACCTCGACAACGAGCTCACCATCCACCATGGTACTCCGTAGGGGCATCTCTGGTCTTTCGTAGTGGGGGAAATACAGTCCTGATAGCTGCCTGTATTCATTCTTGCGGTCTATCTGACTGGCGTGAGGCTCATGGCATGTATCCGGTATGGTATGAGGAGTTGAGACAAAACATACAAGATAGACATCCTGAGCGTTGGTGTTTAAGTTCGTGCATATGAAGAGAAGGGCGCGGACCCCATCCGACTTTTCACACACCCAGAAGCTAGTAGTCCCATGTTACGATTGTCTATAGATGTGCGCCAAGCGGGAGACACACGGCTCACTCCTGTTTTTCTAGGACATCCAGATCCGCCTGTCGAAAGCTCACAGGTTGACTTCCAGGAAAGGTACTTTGTTTTTACAGAGTTTTAGAATGTCACCATAGGGTGATACCATGTAAGCTGACGCACTTTTCGTTGTTCAGGCCACAGAGACCGAAGACGAAACGCTTAAGCCATACTTCTTGATCAGACCGACGAGGTATAAGGTCGCCAGGCAAGTCGGGAACTCGAGGCATACGGTGGCGCTTGGGCAGTTAATACAGAGGAGAAAGCACACACTCAAGTGATATTATGAATGAAGATGATGGGTGTTGATGATACACTAAGTACAATATATAGTATTCGTGGGACAAAACAGTAGGCGTGAGGCGCATTATCACAAGTCACGTGTTGGTGTGGCTGACAAAGCCTCAAGACACAATATATCAATATTTCATTATCATGGCAGGCTGCGTAAAAGACGCAGTTGAGCTTGTTAAGTAGCATATATGCACCGTGGAACAGTACGCACAAAGAAAGGTTCATCGGTCCTCAGCCCATTCCTAAAGAAAGACAGAAAAGTCAGGGCCAGTTAGTAGGAAGAATAGAGCATCTGATGGCATACATTTTCCTTCTTGATTTGAGCCTAAGAGAGCACATCAATGATGATTGGAGGATGCATAAAACAGCAAGAAAACACACCTCTTCCTCAGGCGTAAAGTCATTAACAATGTTGAAAAGCTTGCGAATTTCGTCGGGTGTCTTTCCTTTGATCATGTTGGCCACAGTCTTGCAACCGACGTCACTATTAAGAGATGAGCTTGGTAAGTCGCGTCATGTCGCCGTCTAAGTCGTGAAAGATCGCACAGGAGAGACTTGATATCGAGATAGTTGGCGGCAAGGATGATTTCGAAGAGCATCTCCTGATCAACAGTGATGAACTTCTGGTCCCATTCTCCAATATCAGTGGTACGTTTGCGTGTCTCGTCTTGGTTGGAGTCTGCGTCTGCAGATGGGAGTGGCTCGCCCTTATGATGTTCGCAATACTCTAGAACCTGAATGATGGGTTAATAAAAAGGCTAAGCGTAACCATATGTAGCTATCACACCTTCTTCATTACACTGGAAGAGACATTAGGCAGAGGGATGGGCTGATCGCTCTCGCCGACGTCTGAAAGGGAAAGGCGTATGATTAGCTAGTAGATATTCCCTTCACTCTTCGCGCACCCTCGAGCATGTTTTTAATAAGAACACTGCGCTCAACGACTTCCTTATCGGGGTTGAATTCTATGTTGTCGGATGTGACGAGACGAACCATGGTGGTATGTGTGATGATGAAGTTGGGAAAGATGGCAGTAGGTAAGTGAGCGGGGACTCCGCCAGGCGCGTTTAATAGGACTCGGCCAAACAAAGCCACACAACTGCGTCCGGAAGCAAACATCTTACACCCATTTGCGCATTGCTATTGTGCCATTACTATTGTAGTGTCTTGTCCGCCATGAATTTTGTTGCTGGTGTCCGCGCTTGTCTCTCGAGAAGCTCTCCTTTCAGTCCTTTTGGTATGCGATTATACTATTGTGCTATAAATTCTGTTTGTCCTTACCAACCAAATCGTAGGCCTGGGTGCCATTCGAACGGCTACTAAGCGTGCTGGTGGTACCGTCCGCAATCATGGAGGCTCACCAGGAAAGCGTTTGGGTGTCAAGAAGTTCTCTGGTGTGTCTTACTCCTTGCCTCTGGTGGAGGTCCTGTTCTGACGCAAGTGTACAGACCAGGCTGTTATTCCCGGTAACATTATTCTCCGCCAACGAGGCACTCAATTCCATCCAGGAGACAACGTTTGTTTTCCTTTAGACTTGTTACCATTGTATTCTTATATAATAGCCTCATTTTTAGGTTGGCATTGGACGAGATCACACGATATATGCGACTGTTCCAGGATTCGTTCGTTTCTACAAAGAGAAATATATGCGTGGCGAGCGCAAATACGTTGGTGTCGTTCTCCAACGCGGAGAAGTTTTACCCCGTGATGAAAAGGCTCGAGGTCGTGCTCGATACTTTGGACTAAAAAATGTCAATCCTGAAGCCCCCAGCTCACCCTCCGACGCGCCAATTTCATGATTTGCCCCATAGGTCACATCTAAATTCCCATCAGCATTTCTCATAGGTTGAACTAGATTGCATACACAAACTGGCAAATTTTTTGACTTTATTCCCATTCTTCTAATCCATCAAGCCATTACTAGCGTCGATAATGAATTACATGCACAAGAATAACACATATTATAGCTGCGATCACTCCAAATCTGCTCCAGTACCTACGAACATCCCATGTGGTGTGACAGTTTCGATCAGCAATCCTATGCTGAGACATCAGCAAGTTAATAGTCACTGCCCAACACCACTCTGGTGGTCTATTTGCCTTCTTTCTCCCGCAAACCCTGAAGCCAATGCATGAAATGTGGAACATCCTTGTAACACAAATAACAATCAATGACGATTCTCCGCAGATGCACACTCGAAAGCGAATACCTGAGATATTTGACTTGGCATGGCCATTTCAGCAAGTGTCTGAGGTATACTTCCCTCGGGCCGACTCGAAGTTGCCATTCTCCACTCAATTTTTCCATCGGGCATTTCCATGATACGCTCGACACTGACATAACGCCCTTTTACACCCTTATGCTCGAGCTTTGCGTATTCCTGGTCATCCGGATGAGTTGTGTCTATCGGTATGGACACAATGAGCCTGTAATTCCAAATATAATTAATGAGAATTGAGATATCCATGGTTAGAGTATTTGAGTATCTCACCCTGTACGGGGGCTAGCATTATCCAGGTTTACAACTTGTAAGACAGTGAAGTATCTTGCCGAGACAGGCGACTGAAGATTATAATGCATAGACCATATACTTTGTGTAGGGCTGATTCTCTTGACTTCTTTGATTGCATCAATGTCGGGAATAAACCTGTAGATATGCTTTGTTACCAACGTCATGAACTAAAGAAAAGAATAATAAATCACTCACTGCATCTCGTTCTCTGCCTTGTCCACTCCCAACCGGGACCACATCTCATCAAACGTGGCCTCGCTCGTTGTGTGCGTACTGACTCTGCAGTGCCAATGAGCCGAGTCGCCCGGACCCTTGCTGCGGCTGTACGTCTGGACTACGCCTTTGTGAAAGGCCTTGCCTTTCTTCCATGAATTGGTGGAGTCGAGGATGGCACGTCCAGCGGCCAAAGCAGTCTCCTCCGAAGGAATTTCTATTGCATATTGCTCAGACGACTGCATGAGCAGGCATTACGTAGCAGATACCTGAGATCCTGATGGGCGTCAGAGTGAGTGTGTACGACGACATGACAAGGAGGAGGAGAGTGTGGATTAAGCATCTTCATCATGTCTCCCGAAGCTTTATACCAGTCGACACGGGGCAAATCGAGATCAAGCACCGGTGACATCTATTAGTGTAATAATAGCAAGTTTTGTCTATAAGCGGCAGTGCACTAGGCTACACTTGACCGTGGTGACTGCGCAACCATGCAACGCCTCACAAAAGACAAGTCTCGTTTCGGGGTTTAAAGTACTCGGCGCAGGGTTGTTAAGTTCAAATAGAAATACGAAGTTGAAATATTAGGATGATCATAATGCAATCTACATTTCATGTTTTTTAAATCCCAGGTATCCAAAGTTAAGGTAGCAGTTCTACTTATATCTTACGCCAGCTCCAGATATCTTTCAACTACCCAGCGACGCAGACATCAGTTTCATTCAATCATCAAACAATTGATCAAATGGGAACGTACCTTCCCAGCTGGTGACAGCTTCATTCCATAACTTGACCTCATGTTCTCTCGTACCACCGAAGTGGTTTACGAAATCGTCACCAAGTACACCCGGCTCACGTGCTATGCTTTCAGGGCGCATCATGCGCTGGGTAGCGCTCTCCAGGGACATTGGTAGCATCTTGACCTATTATATCATCAAGCAGAAAATGATTAATGCTTTGTCTACTATGGAATTTTGAATTGTTTCACCTTGCCGCTCTTCTTATCCTCCAGGGACAGTTGAGATACAGGGGGACCTGGGAGCTGTATTTTCTTGTCGATGCCCCTCAGGCCTAAGGAGAAAATAGCGCTAAGAGCAAAATAGGCATTCATGTCTGCGCCAGGCACGCGAACTTCAAGCCGAGTTGCTGAGGGCGGCACCGAAGGCGGAGAGATGATACGGATAGAGGCAGCACGCGAATCGTATCCGTATGTAACGGCGTTGGGTGCCCAGAAGGCCTCTCCTCCCACAAGGCGCTTGTAGCCATTGATAGTGGGGACAAGCTAACGTTTGGACCAAGTTAAACAAGAGAGAGGTATGCCATGAATGGAGAGACGCACCGCGGGCATAACTAGAGGACGAGGTGAGTATCGGCTGTCGAAGAGTGAATTACTGCAGGAAAATATATATTACTTACCATCTGCAATCCCATCAAGAACACCGGCTAGGAACCACTCTCCCACTTGGCTAATGTAGCGAGTGTCTTCATACGCTGCATCGGGGCGCCCACCAGATTTTATCTGCTCTTCTGAAAGAGCAAACGCATTTGCGCCGTTGCTGTCTCTTAGCGAAACATGGATGTGTCTAAAAGTATTCATGCGTGAATATGGTGGATACAGATATGATTAGAGAGGCCAGAATCACCCGCTGCATCCAGGAAGCTAAAAGATGATAAATCCCACTAGTAAGTCCATGAAGCAAGAAGGATCTTCGTGCACACTTACATTACCCCAAGGTTTTGCCATAAAGCTCGGAATTATACCATGTTTCATGCCAATGCTCTTGGCAAGATATTTGAATAGGATAGCATTGTCAGCCATACGCAACGCCGAGGTATATGCCAATGCAGATTCAAAGACCCCTGGGCCCGTCTCCGTATCTGTTCGTGGATGGGAGCTCCATAAATGCGCATATAAAGCCGATTATCGACGCTTACGGTGACCCTCTATCTCGATCCCGAACTTCAAACTTTCATCGAAGAGTGCTTCGAAGTATTCTCTATTCAATTGCGTTCGCAAAAGAGAGTAGCCGTGCACTGGAACACGATCAAGATGCTTAATTGATTAGGATAAATGAAATTTACTTACTGCCAGGAGTAAGTGGTTGCAGATTAGTAGACTTCTTATCTGCTACAGAATCAGAAGTCTCTGTGCAAGCCAAAAGTTATGACGCATGAAAGAAACTTGAACCGATGGATATACCTTTGAAGTTAAAGTACTAAGCAGATGATCGGCTTCAGTATTTGCTTATTCCAATGATTGCGCTCTCACCTCATACTCAGCACCAGCATATGCGGAGAAGCCTTGGCTCTCTGCACGCTTTATGACATTGGCTAAAATACTTCTGGGATCAGCAAGCAAGGGGGCCTTGGTCTCTGGATCTAAGAACGATACAAGGAAGAATGGAACGTTATTTTCCCACGAAATACGTCTGTATGTCGACAAGTCTATGGTAGCTATGACATCACAGTATCCATTGTCCTTGTTCGAGATCAATAACTCGCGCGAGTATGTCAAGTCATGCATATCCCATCCGCTGCAGATGATGAGTTAAGTAGAGCAGAAATGAGTATTTAGATATACTTACAAAATAACGCTACAAAATCCGAATCCATCTGAGGTCGCTGCACTCAAGAACTTGGCCTTGGACTGTGATTGATATCGTCAGATGAGGAGTTTTTATCATGCTGGCCACAGAAGTTGATCTAGCATACCATGAATTTGCCGCGCAGAACGCCATCAACTATTCCAATATTCAGGCAATATAAATTATAGGCATTTGGAAGTTATAAGTACCGTCAATGCCTAAAGATATTCGACAAAGTATGAGCAAAATCATACGTGAGCTGACAATAATCATACCTGCTACTTTGACTTTGGTGTCATGTTCTAGAAGAGCTTCGAGCTCTTGGATGGTCTTGGGAGCACCAGGCGTTGGTACTGAGCTCATGATTGTGCAAACACGTTGGATGGGGTGTGATTCAGAGCCGCGCCCAGGATTAAGAGGCGAAGATGGCAGCTTATCAGAGTTCTGGGCCGAGCTCGTAGCACTGCTACACATATCAAGCTATCAAGCCTCATCCGCTACCAGCTCAAGCGAGCGGCTATTCATTGCCTCGGCATTCTGACATGTGAATTTAGTGTCCCATAAACAGGATTATTATCATTATGGGTGATATTTAGGATAGTAAATCAATCTATGGAGATAAGGAATATTCGGTACTAATATCTGAGAGTCTGCGTTATCGCAGCGTAAATCATGACCGCTTCTCGGTTGGTTCGTTCTGTTGCTCTTCTAGTTCTTGTTCCAGTTCTCGTATCCTAGCTAGGTGAACCTCTCTTGTACTCTTTAATTTTTTGAGGTACTGTTCATCGGACATTCGTTCAAATCCCAGACGATCCAATACTCTATCGGTCCAAGACTTTTGACTGACAGTGTCCGCATCCGGCTTGCTAGTGGGAATTACAACCGGAGTGGTTAGTATTGGTGTGGAAGGCTCAGGCTGCTTCAACTTGTTGGCCACGTATTTTACTCTGGCAACCTCTGCTTCATTTCCTGCCAACTGAAGAATTGTGCCAATTAAGCCACCTGCAACGAATCCTGGTATAACTCCCGGCCGACCTCCTGAAAATCTCGTAGGTTAAGCACACCATCTTTTCCATAGGACGATCAAACGCACGTTTCCACGAATTTAGCAGAGCACCTGTCAAAGCACCGCTGATACTAGAGTCCAGCAAACGGTTAGTCCGCATTTCTGAGTACGACAACGCGCCCGGGATCGGCGCTGTATCGGATGGTATCCCAAGCTGGTGTCGACGGCGTATATAATTTGCACTCGATAGTGTGTATATCAGGAGAGGACTGATACAATATTCCCTAAAAGCTAGCCAAGTCATTATAAGGGACCATTTAGTTCAAAACTGGAGGTCAATGCACTCACAGAGAAATGTAGCAGAAGCAATACCACCATTCATGGCGGCCGAGGTAGCAAGTAATCCGACAGGAAGATGTTTGATGAGACCATAACTAGCACCTATGGCACTACTTGCGAATGCTATGAAAGAGATGGAATTTGAATATGAAGGTGGTAGCATAACAATTGACAAGACGGACTTGCATGTTATGACAGTGCCTTTCGCGACGATTAAAGGGACGGACGGATCCATGTAGTCGCTGTACGTTGACCCCTTCATTTCCGGGACTATCCTCTGTACGCTCAAGCAAGAATATGTGTGAGGTAAATGGAAGAGTATATAGGAAGAGGTCTGAACATTGACTGTAGCCAATCATGGTCGTGCATATCGAAATTTAGCGATCACGTGAAGTGACTTTTTATATATACTTATTTTTCAAAATACATTTATATACCGCATCATGTACTGTAGAGCTGTGATGACTGTTTGGGCGCACGTGAAGTGGCGCGCTTCATCCAGTCACTCAAAACTGAAATGATGAAACGTCGGTAAATGGTAGCATATTCAATATTTATACGACAACAATCACATCGTATCTCTGACAAATCCGAGAGTACCCAAGGAGGAAGTAACAAGCTCCAAAATGCGCTCTGACTCCTGCTTTTGTACCTCCATCAATTTTTTCAGCTCGGCGATCAATCCATCGTCATCGTTATCCGCCAAAAACACATCCGCATGTATTTTCAAGAAGACTTTTAGGATTGCCTGTACAGCCTCAAAATCGCAATGGGATTGCAAGCGGCGAGAAAGAGCGTTGATTAATGTCTTCATGCCTTTGGGTGTTACAAGTGAGCGAAGCTCAAGGTCCAGAGCCGCTGGCGACAGCTCTTTTGTGTACGTGAAAAAGCTATCATCTGGAGTGGGAGAGAATTCAATCTTTGACTTGTGATGAGCGAGCGCACAACAGAACATACAATCAGAATTCACGGGCTCTGCTATCATCTTCATATAGAAGTTGCTGTTCAGTCCACCAGCGATATTTTCAAGTCTCCGCGTCGGTTTCTTATCTTCGGGCTTCTCCTCTTTCTTTTCTACAGAAAATCGTGCCTCAACTCCAGGAAGAGTGGGGAGGAAGAAGGGAGCTTGTTCAGGAGCTTTTGGAGGCTCTTTTGACTTGTTGCGTTGCTGGAATGAACCATGACGTTTAGAAACGGAATGAACATCTTATGAGATAGACACAGGTTTACTT
The DNA here is from genome assembly GCA_018343915.1 of Agroathelia rolfsii. Lineage (NCBI taxonomy): Eukaryota > Fungi > Basidiomycota > Agaricomycetes > Amylocorticiales > Amylocorticiaceae > Agroathelia > Agroathelia rolfsii. The sequence continues at coordinate 1,208,162 of JABRWF010000007.1, read as the reverse complement.
GAATAACATCCAGATTGAGAAGGGTCTGCCAACGAGATCTTGGAAGTAAAGTGAGTGTCACGAGTTCGCCATTGAGCTTGGGCGGTGTCGAGAACACATCAACAGGTTTATCTTCGAGAGAAAGAGCTGTAAGATCCTGCAGGGTTTCGTCTTCCTCGTCAAGGCCTTGCATAGAAGGCATTGCCGCATCCAACACATCCTCTTCTCTGATGCCTTGGAAAGAAACTTCCGAATATTGTGCTCGGTTAGCCCTATGAAACATGCACTCAATAAAGAAAGCAGCCGTCAGCATATGCAAGGTAGATTACCATAAGTAAATCCCAACGCTATCGACATGAGAAGTTGCCAGGAAATCACTTGTGGGAGAAAAGGCAATACTGGTAGCCACACTAGATGTGCGGAATGCATCTATTAGTTTCCCCGTAGGAATATCGAAGGTCCGGATGACTGAATCTAGAGATGTTGTAACGAGCCATCTCGAATCGGGAGAGAAAGTCTGTACAAATCAGATTTTGCGGCTGCAGTGGCTTGAGCTATACACTCACAATATCGAGTATGCGTCCCTTGAAGCCGCCAAGTTCACGCACGATTCTTTTTGTCTCGATGTCGACAACTCGCACAACCATATCATCACACACCACTGCCAGCAGCCCATTACCTCTATGAAGTAATATGGATACTAGCGAGGAAGGGAGAACAAGAGTATGTAACAAGACACCAGTGCTGAAGTCGAAGAACTAGAACGAAAATAAGATCAGAACCAAAAGCTCGCGTTTCCAAAAGAATGCAGACATACGTTGATCGTGCCATCTAATGTGCTCGCAATGACTAATCTGTTCAACGCATCTGTAGCCAGCCCGGTCACACATCTCTCCTTTCCCTTCCTACCAGAAACGGAAGAATAGTTGGACCGCTCTTGAATTTCCTTGGGAACTGGACCAACATCAAAAGATTTTCGCTTGATTCCGGATTGCATATTCCACATATGAATGACCCCTGTTGATGAGCCTGCTAGTCCGAAATTCCCGCATGCAGAGACACAGACAGCCTGGAATAGCATTAGATTATGAAGCAATGAGGCAATAATCATTCAAAGCAGGTATATTACCTTAACAGATCCCACCGGTTTTTTTACTTTTGTGTCTTCTTGCAACTTCAAACTATGCTTCCCAAGGCGTTTCGATTGCATGGTCCAAGTACGTACAATAGCCTCGTCCATATGGGCTGTTAGGATATCGTCCCAATCTTTTGATCTTGTGGAAGAATATGATAATGCCATGACGGGTGGAAACTTGAGGGCACTAATAGGGAGCGACAATGCCGTGGCCTTTTTTGCTAATGAACCTGAACGAGCGACGATATTGGTAAATTGTATGACAGGCAAGAGAGCAATCTTGTTTTACCTTGTGACAGTTCAAACGAACGTGAATCACGGACAACAGATGTACACCTCAAATTGCGGTCTCTCGAGGCCGTCAAGAGTTGTTTGCCGTCGTCACCATAGTACCGAATCAGATGTGGTGGGGTATGGTGACCAGAACGGAACTTGAGTAGACGCGGGGCTGCCGTTGGTGAGTCAAAGAGCCATTGCTATCATAGGGCTAAGTGTCAGTTAAATGTACATAACTGGGCTCACTAACCTTGACACTGTTATCCTCTCCTGATGTGACAAGAACCGGCTGACCTGGAATCCATTCTATAGCCGTTATAGCACTATCGTGCGCACCGCGTACAAGGTGAAGTAGGCGACCACCCGAGTTGAGATCCCAAATTGCAAGGTGGCCGAAGGAGGACGCGGTCGCAAGAATAGGTTCCCCATCTATATGAGTAAAGTTGAGTATAGATCTGTCTATTCTTATTTAGACCATACCACTGCGGAAGCTTAATGCGTGAACATCGCCACCATCCATATGTATTTTGATCACTACTTCGTCGGCGCGAATGTCATAAATCAAGACATCTCCAGAGCTGAGGCCCACACCAATGACATCGATGGCAGGAGACTGTGCCATAGCAGTTATAGAGGTAGACGCCACAGATCTTTTAGATATGGACAGGCGAGAGAGCTCAAATTTATGAATACAAGTGCTATGAGAGGATTGATGAGAAATATCGTGAAGTCATCTGTCTGGTCTCGACTTACCGGGTACGGATGTTCCATAACTGTAATTGGCCTTCAGTACTACCGACGACGACTTTGTTTAAATAGGTTGCAGGATGAAGAATAATGGTCGCGGTGAACCCCTTATCAAACTCCAAAACACCCTGTAAGACTAGGCCGCACGTCTGAGATATACTATATGATGATCCAAATACCGACATACTGTTTTGCGAGATATCCCAAATAAGCATTCTTCCTCCATCTTCCGTCAGAGCTAAAATTTGGGATCCAAAGCACACAGCGTATGATAATGATGTTTCAAGAGGATTTGTCAGGCGTGCGACCTTACGAAATATCAGAACATGAACATGGAGCAACAATCTACAGAAACAAGACTCACTTCTTTTCCTCGAATATATTGTATGATGTATGGACCAGCTACAGCCCACACTGAATCACCATTCATCATGAGAGCATTGATGGCATGAGAAGTTTCCGGACCTAAAAAAATTGCGGTGGTAAACCATCAAGATCAAGGTAGGAGATGTACCTCAATCGCACCAACAAACAGCAGAGTCATCTTTCCACCTTCCCAGAGAGCCCACGAACTTCCCAAGCATGTCAATATATGTGTGCGTGGTCCGTCGGTAGCACCTTTGTGTGAGCGAGTTTGTAGCACGAAGGGCACATGATTGGTTATGAGCCCAAGAGCGCGAAATGGCGCAAACAGTGTGGGGCGCTGAGGTTTTCTTGTATCAGCATCTTTTTCTGCAAGCCTCTTGCGCTTGCGAGGGGGTGCTTGAGCGGTATTTGGGTTGGCGAGCGTTATGGTGTCTGTATTGGCCATCTCAACTTTTGCATGCTCCGGAAGAAAAACGAAGCTGAAATCACAGTCGTGATGGCATCAATTGTTTCGGTGGCGTAGTGGCTCAAATGATGCCTTGGCCGGTTTCACTGGCAGCAGCTCAGGCTCATAATCATTTCATATGCATACTTGTACTGTCGCTGCATCAAGATCCAAGGATACACAGGTGAAGTTTGCGTTGCTGAGCTAGGCATACATCTATATCTGATGAAATATATATCTTCTCTCTGATACCTGAAATGTGTCCTCTGATTTATCACGACCTCTACCATATCTCGTTGCTGGTCGTTTAGTCTAGTGTCGGCATCATTACTCATACTACCTGGCTCTAGTATCACTAGCGACTCAGAGGGGCAATTTCATCAATTTCATCTTGGTTTTTTACTATACACACAGCCCCAGCAAACCTCACAAGGTCTTATCCGCGATCCAACTTTGAAGCATCCGCAAGAGGTTGATCTAATCTGTCCTCATCAAGTAACACATCAACCTTTTTTCTATAAAGTTGCGTCAACCTTCTACGGATATGCCTCAGGATTTCATTCTTCCTCACCTTCGTTCCTCTGAGCCTGGTTGCTCCTTCAATTCTTCCTTATTTCTAACACATCAGCGTTATTTACCATTTGTAACCTTTCTCACGCCTCCATTCGCTCATTTTACAATATGCATACCATAATCTCTCTTGGTGCTATGCTTGCTTTTGCTTTACTCTCCTTTGGGTCCCCCTTGAGACGTGCAGTTTTCACGGAACAAAATGGTATTGATGCCAAAAACCTAGCGACCCAGTTTGCTTCCTTGACCCCCGGTTCGCCATGTAACTCGGGAGATAATGCATGCATCCAAGGGATGTTTGCACAGTGTCTAGATGTGAGTGTTATTTTCTCATGAACACGTGTCCTACTTGACGCCGCCAATAACAGGGGAAGTTTGTTACATTCCCGTGCGCTGCCGGCCTCACTTGCCAGGTTCTACCTCTCGTGAACTCTCCGGGTACAAGGTAATGCTCTAGCTTGGAGCAAATTTCCGGGAAAAAAAGCTTATATGAAATTTTAGCATCACATGTGATACCGCACAAGATGCAGAAGCTCGTATTAGCAACACTGGCGCTCGTTCTCTGCAAGAGTAAGGGAATTGTCTCCATATATCGGCACATGTATCTGAAATGCCACATCGCAGACGAGTTAATGCGCCTCCTGCCTGCGCTGCCAAGGCTGCCAGCAAACGGAATGAGGTGCCCGCTGTCTTCAAGCGCATCGCACAAACTGATCTGGGCGCTGTAGCTCAAAGTTGGCAAAACCTTTGTTTGCAAAGCGGCGGTGACATCACCACTGGCAATCCCTGTGTCACATTGGCTGGCATTAATGGCATCAATTCTTTGCTCGCCAACGCCGATCCTTGTGCCCAGCAAGACAATGCGGATGCTGTAAACAGAATTCAGGCTCTGTCTTTGTAATAACAGTGATATTGATGCATTTTTCGCAGATGATTACATTTGCTAAATCACCTGGTGTTACAAACACACAGGCACTGATTGATAATGCCGTTGCGTATCGCCAACACCCACGCAATGCACTCAACATCAATGGGGTTGTTCCATCCACGCCCTTCTGCCAGAAAGCCCCCCAAAATTCTGAGCTGAATGGTATCGTCAATGGGCAACTGGATGGCGTCAACCCAGGTTTGTTTGGTGCACCCAACATTGACATTGTCGCCTTTGGTGCTTGTAAGCTTCATGCCCTCTTATGTGATATTATGTATACTCATCATATTTGTATAACAGCTGGAACATGTCCTTTCGGCCAGACACCCGACATAAATACTTGCACCTGCAGCTAGATTATTGTTTTGTTGTATTATGCCTAGTAATCTTCAATTACAGGTGCCTATGCTTATTTCGTGAAGATTTGTTCGCGTAAAGTTGGTAGTAAAGGCGAAGTACAAGTACAAGTGACTGAGCCTTCCTGTTTACTCTTTCACTTGTATTCGTTCCATTAAATTCGGTAGGGCAATCAAACTTGAGCTCACAGTGAGCAGATGTGCAAAAAAGAAAGAAAGAGAGGACTCCAACTATCTCTATCACGGGCCAACGTAATCTGTGTAAGCATATGCAAGGATGGAGTAATGCATGTAATGAGCTGGTTAACCTACTTCTCGGCTACTTACACCGCAGTTTTTCTTTAGTACATGATGCGGTATACAAATGTATTTTTTTTTTCTCAAAAAAAAAAAAAAAAAAAAAAGATGAGCTGGTTATTGTATCAATCTAAATCTAGAATGCATCGCAAGCGGTTGATTACAGTGCTTAAGCTGGCAATCAATAATAGTATGCAAGGAAGCTATTTTATTCCATACAATCGAACCCATTAGGTTGAGGCGTTGACAGTTTGGCATTGGAAGGTCTCTTACATGACACAGTATATAAACTTTTTTCTTTCTTTTCTTTTCTTATTTATTTATTTTTAAAAAGTCTCACACTCCGGAGTTCTGTGAGAAAAGCGAGCCAGCCAGTCACGAAATAAAAGCTAGATAATATTCTGCTTGTCCTTGTACTTGGACGCGGTACGCGGACAAACAAATGGAGTAGCTACTACAAAAATCCGTAGCTACATATACTGTGGTCACAGGTAGCGTGACTGTGACACTGTCACTCTCATCGAGGCATGGATTGCCTAATGATTTGTTTGGGTTGGAAAAACTGTGGGAGATGTGGCCGTGAAACCATCCCAATCAAACATTTTTTGTGCAGTGACTGTACCTACTACTAGCAGTGTAGTAGTTGTAGTGAGGATAATTGGTTTAATATAGATGGAAGTACGAAATCCTTGTTTGTATGTTCATTTTCCATGAAGAGCCCGTAGAAAATTAAATATCATGAAATAGCAAGTAGAATTGAACTTATGAGTTTGCTGTCAAGTTCACTCGTAATGTCGGTGTGGTAGATGCAGTCTGCGCAGATGATACAATCGAAGTGTCCAATTGCTCATATGACGCTATACCATAAAGAAAGACCGGTGTAGGCACGTTACGCTGCACTGCATCACACTTGGAAAGAGCAGTTCAGCAACTTCGTTGCATGCAACTGATCTTAGCCAACTACTTGCTTGACTCAGTATTCGCTCGCTGTCGCTTTAAAATATCCCACGTACGTCATGGACACACAGCTATTTTCTCACCAAAATGCACTGGTTCTGGCTCCGCTAGCCGTAGCAATCGTTCTGCTGCTTGCTTGTTAGCTCTCATTTTGTTTGGCGTCTGCATTGAACTCTGAGCATGGAATGTTTTATTGTTAGCCTTCTTTTTCATTTCACGCAAGAATTCCGCTGCCAAAGGAAACACAATTTTGTTAGTTGGTCCTCCCGACGCTGGCAAGACTGCGATATTTTCCACAGTACGAACCCATTCAAGATACATTCAAGTGATTGTTCTGACGGATAGTCACCAGCTTGCTTGTGGGCAAACTCTTCCATCCAACACCTCCCTGCAGAGTAATTCCTCCATATATACGCTGGGGTCCGGACAAACTTCCAACATCGTGGACGTGCCCGGTCATCCCCGCATAAGAGATCAATTTCAAGAACACCTCCCAAATGCGAAGGCTGTCGTATTCGTCGTTGATTCAAGCACAGTAACGAGGAATGGCCCAGCAGTTGCGGAGTAAGTCTATTCGGCCTGATACGAACACATGTACTAAATAGCGCTTAGACATCTGCATAACCTCTTCCATGCCCTCACATCCATGCCACCTTCTCAAACCGTGCCGCCCGTTTTGATTCTCGCTCACAAGACTGATCTTCTCAAGACATCTGGAGGCCCGTCTGCTGCCGCTTCTACGGCTGTGACGCGTGTCAAAACGATCCTTGAGCGTGAACTAGAAAAACGCAGAACATCGCAATCTGGTGGTGTAGGTATTGAAGGCCTCGGAGAGGAGGGGGATAGGACGGAACTCGGAGGATTGGATACAACAGGTACTGGTGCCTTCAAGTTTGATGAATGGGAAGGCGGAGATGTAAGCTTTGCGGGCACGTTTGTGACGGTTGGGAAGACGGTGGGTGTCGAGGACGAGAAGCAAGAAGTTTCGGATGGTCTCTCACCACTGACATCGTGGTTTGAAGAGCTCTGATTATGGGATCATGATTCTATCTACTTCAGCACTCATATTCTCTACCCCGTCCTTGTATTTATCTCGATATAATGACTGATGTACCTGGTCCGTGCGCGAAACCCTCTATACCTAACAGGAACAAATAACACACTGATATAAATTGCCGCTCGGATTCAAATTGTTCTTTTTCCATGTGCTACCTTTTGACAGTGCCCGACCTAGCCTTTCACACCTCTAGCTTTGGTTGAGGCGATTCGGTCAGCGTAGAGGAAGGCCGGCTGGGAATAAGAGCTCAAGTGCATATTTAATTGATGGCATAAGAGTGTCAGACCCTACCTACATCTGAACATGAATGTCATTTTTTTTGTATCTCCTAGTACATACTTTTTTATAAGGATAAGAACTCGCTTCCTGAATGAAATTGTTCGATTTACACACTTGCGCCGTACTTAACATTCGAATGCACTGACTGGTATCGGGCCAGAATTGATTCAGGCATCTCTGTACGTGTAAGATACACAGCCACAGGGACCGACCACGCCAGCGGGATTCCACTCGGTGACCACGACCTTCTTACAGCTTCACCGGTTGCACCTTCGTCTACCTTTTTCTTTTATTTTCTCTTTGCGTCGCCATGTTCATTATCAACTGGTTCTGGGATGTCCTTGCACAACTTGGTAAGACTATCTAGGGACTGCAATGGACATTCTTAATCTCTTCACCAGGTTTGCTGCACAAGAACGCCAAGATCCTCTTCCTGGGATTAGACAATGCTGGCAAGACCGTGCGTTGAAGTCCATAGCACCTGTAGTCGTTTGCTCAAGTCTACGTCAAACAGACCCTTCTCCATATGCTCAAGAACGACAGGCTGGCAACCCTTCAACCTACTCTCCACCCCAGTATGTCTTATGTATACCCAACATTTCTTGCTTATATTTATTGTACCCTCTCAGCCTCCGAAGAGCTGGCTATCGGAAACGTGAAATTCACAACCTACGATTTAGGTGGTCATACCCAGGGTAAGCATACACGCTTTGGTAATTGTATCCTAGTAGCTCACCCTGTTTTAGCTCGTCGTCTCTGGCGTGACTACTTCCCCGAGGTCGACGGTATCATTTTCTTGGTCGACAGTGCTGACTTTGAGCGCTTCCCGGAGTCCAAGGCCGAGCTTGATGCTCTCCTGTCCATCGAGGAGCTCTCAAAAGTGCCTTTCTTGGTCCTGGGCAACAAGATTGACGCACCCGGTGCTGTCAGTGAGGAAGAGCTCAGACATCATTTAGGCCTGTACCAGACAACTGGCAAGGTATGTTTTTTTCGCTCTCTTATGATTGTAGCTATTTACATAAATTCGATGTCTGTTAGGGCAAGGTCCCCCTCAATGACATCAGACCAATTGAAATCTTCATGTGTTCTGTTGTTCAAAGGCAGGGCTACGGCGAGGGTGCGTCCTACCTCCAATCTTTTAATGGGCTTCACTAAACATCATCATTTTTTCTAGGCTTCCGCTGGCTTTCGCAATACGTAAGTTTCATGGCCCCGAATTATAATCTCTCGTACTGACTTTTTGTCCATTAGATTTGAGGAACGTTGTAGAGGCTCGTCTTGCATGAAGTGTTCCCATGTATGAGACGGGCATAATATTCACTTTTTTTTTTTTACTGTTTTTTACGTAGCTAATATTTCTTTGCTTTCACTACCTTTGGAGTGAGTTGAATTGACGCATTGCGCACTGCATGGAATAACGTGTCCTATCATGATCCGACGTTACTCACATTTATGCTACATTTGTACATGGACTGAGAAAACTTTTGAATTTTAGTTTGAGTATTCGAATGCGCGAGCAATGACATCAATGAACACGTGGTCATCTTTTTAGCGCTTCACAATTTGTTGGCTTTTGATGAACTTAGAGTGCGGCTAACATGCCAGCAAACTCATGGATGATCACATGAATGACCAAGTCGCTCGACTCAAGCGACTACTATCTAGCTTTCCATTTGTGCTGTTTCTATCTGTCATAGCGCGCGTTGCTCTCATACTCTATAGCGAATGGCATGATGCCCACTCTGTTGTGAAGTACACGGACGTTGACTACCGCGTCTTCAGTGACGCCGCAGGATTTGTGCTTGGTCGTTCCGATTCGACAAGCGTCAGTAACTGGTACACTATTGGAAGGTTTGATATGCTTGTTTTGGTTACTGTTTAAACCTGTAGCCAATGTATTTATTGCATCCAGTCCATATGAGCGAGCGACATATCGCTACACTCCGCTGTTAGCCGTTTTGCTCATTCCAAACCACACCATTCATCCTTCGTTCGGGAAATACCTCTTCGCTCTCTGCGACGTCGTCAATGGATTGCTCATATACCAACTCTTGAGACATACACTCCTTCAAACTCCTGAATCCCAAGATTATAATAACCGAGCCAAGAAGGATGCCTCCTCCAAGCCTGCAACTGATCCAGAAGAGCGCTCGGCTCTATTGGCTGCGTCGCATCTGCTAAATCCACTCGTGATTGGGATATCCACCCGCGGGTCTTCGGAATCCGTTCTATCCCTCTGGGTTTTAGCTGCTCTCTACAACGCGCTTCATGAACGATGGGACCTCGCCGCCGTCTTCATTGGTATTGGTGCGCATTGGAAAATATACCCAGCATTCTATGCCATCTCTTGTTTGTCCATCATCGGCGCCCAGGCCTCTTTTCCGAATGAACAAACACCCATACAGGGTTTTAGGCTGTGGTTACGCACTATCGTGAATTGGCGAACAGTTAGGTTCTTCGTCCTCAGTGCAGGTACTTTCTTTTCATTGGGCATTGTGTGCTACTTGGTGTATGTTTTCCGTCCTTCTCATTCAAAAATTTAACTCATAGGTTTATATATAGGTGGGGCTACCCATTCCTCTATGAAAGCTACTTATACCATCTGCATCGCTTGGACCACCGCCATAACTTTTCTCCATACTTTTATCTGACATACCTGATCTATCCGGACGTATCCTCGGGTCTGCCTCAAGCCCTCTCGGCTGGGCAAGCCATCTTACGCAGCCCTCTGGTTTCTTTTCTTCCCCAGATGACTCTGACAATTGGTTCGGGGCTGCTCTTTGGAAGAAGAAAACAAGATCTGGTTCTGGCTTGGTTCGTCCAAACCGTTGTTTTTGTGGTGTTCAACAAGGTCTGCACGTCGCAGGTGGGTGGACTGCAATGTCTTAATCGTTGTCGAATTAAGTATGTTTTATGCTATAGTATTTCCTTTGGTATCTTCTCTTGCTGCCACTTCTCATACCGCGTCTTCATATGTCGACCCGGAAAGCTCTCCTGTGCGTTGCCGTTTGGGCCGCTGTTCAAGCTCTTTGGTTAGCAGAAGCGTACAAACTGGAGTTTCTGGGAGATCAGGTATTCTTTGGAGTCTGGGTGCGCGGTCTGATATATGTCGTGGGGAATTCCTGGGTGTTATGCGCCATATTGGAATCGTACAATGTGTCTTGTAAGATGTTTGATCGCTTGTATATCTTCGTTGCAAGGGCTAACACAACCTCACCGGACAGGATTATCAACCGAGCGTTTGTGGAATAATTTATAGCAATACTAGTACAATAATCCTTTGTGTGCGGACTCCAAAAATAGTCTGTTATTCGATCAACCTAGGAGTTTAGCATTGAGCGCTTCTGTCGTCAGAGATTCAGCGCCGTCCCTGATTTCAATTACTCTGCTAACATCAGCCTGAAGGTGAAAAACCCGAGATCAGCCTTGAGAACCACGCATGATCAATGGGATGTACCGTATTCTGGAACTCAATCAACGAACTGGCGTGCAGCGTCATCATCCCCATTTCGCTGGAGGTGGGAGCCCAGTTGATGAGCACTAGTGGAAACGATTTACGTCCATCTCTGTGCTCGAGCTCGTACGAAAGTACGACGTATCGTGGCGAGTTCTCCGGTAGCTCTGATGAAGTGAGATGGTCATGCCTGATCTCATGTAATCATGGAGTGAGAGATGGGATGCATACCTTCTGCTAGGTCTTCAATGGATATGTCATCGAACTGCTCGTCCTCCTCCATGATAAGATCCTTCTTGTTGATCTTGACTATGAGGGCAGCATGGCCGCTGTTACGCTTGGAAAACCTGAACTTGCGCAAGGAGTCCTTGATTTTCTGGGGGATGTCGACGGTGTGGGACTAGCAAAAACGACATGTAATTACTAGCAGCAGTTGCGCATTTAGAAGACTGACCATGGCAGCAGATGGGAGATAACCCTGAAGCTAGATAAGCTTGTGGATTATTTAATCACAGTTACTTATCGTCAGAAGTGTAGTCAATTGAGTCATTGGTATTACATAGTGGTACACTTTTGATTAGTGACTTGTCCGTTGTCCGGTCGGATTCCCGAAATGCCGCTACCGGCAACATGGGCTGATGTAACTTGCTGCATCATTGGGCGCATGCCATCGTGCCTCGTAGCAGTCTACCGACATGCAATACCCGCAGCAGGATTATCTCATACTTTCTCATTGCTGGAGATAGCAGCCCTTTGCTTCTGTTCACCATGTCCTCTCGGACCCCACTCGCACGCCTCCACTCCAGCTCAAGGTCGAGACAGAGACTATCGCGACCACAGTCGCCCACTGGGGTATTGCTCCCTAATCCAGAGGGCCTCCTCTTTCCAGAAGGAGGCGTGCAAGAATCCACCGCCGAGCTACTACAGGAACTGGCACATACTCGTCCAGAGGGTGTTAATACACTATTTGCGGAAGGGACAGCATCAGAAACAGTTTCTAACGACGATGCCGACGAAGCTATTGATCGTGCTCGTCTGCCGTGGTACAGACGACCAACGTATTGGTGGTCCGCCCTAAATTTCTCGCTGGATTGGCTCGATGTCCAATTTGACTTGTATACACTGTTAGGATCCTGGCTATGATTCCGTTCACGGCAACGGCCATGTCCGCAACAATTGCTCCAAGAATTGAATGTAAATCTGTCCATGATATTCATCGAGTGTTCCTCTTGCTTAATTATCACTATCAAGATATTCTATCCTGGTCTGTCAAGTGCACAAGCCGGAAATTAGTACGGGCACCCAGCTACCCTATATTGGTACTTCATCGGACTTCGCAATGCCAAGTAGTCCCCTTGATGGATTACCATCAACCGACTATTATGATGCGAATACTAACACAAGTGAAGCAACACCTATGATTGTATACGACTCACCTGATACCAGGGCGGGTCAGAGTGAGTGTATGAAGGATCCTCTAGTGCAGGCACAAGTTGCCAAGCTCTCTGCGGGTTAGCAAACTAGATTCCGAGAAGATATATCTGCTTTATATCTGATATACCATAAATCAATCTAGTCATTGCAACTTCAACCGGCATACTAAGTGCCGCTACCACTGGTCTGTGGAGCCCTGTGAGTACTCTATGTAATCTTCTGAATGAACTTCTATCTTATTTTTTACTCTAGTATTCTGATCGACGTGGTCGAACGATTGTTATGGGACTTTCTGTCCTCGGTCTTCTTGTTACGGACTTCAACTTCATCTTCGTGGCCTTCTTCTTCCGAAATTTACCTGGAAAATACTGGTTCTTGGTCGTTGGTCCTATTATTGAGGGTGTATTTGGGGGTTAGTGATAGTATTTCCTCTCTGAACACATTGATTCCCAATTACTTTCTTTTTCTTCAGGAATGACAACTGGTATCGCTGCGATACACGCATATGTGGCAGATACTACCGATAGCTCGTCTAGATCACGTGTATTTGCCCTCTCGACCGGCCTCCTTTTCACAGGTATGGGCATTGGGCCAACACTCGGCGGCCTTTTGGTCAAATATTCCAACAACATTCTATCTGTCTTCTACTTTGCTACGGCAATCCATATTATTTACGCCCTTATGGTATGGCTTGTCATCCCCGAGTCGCTTTCGACGGTCAAGCGAACGAAAGCCCAGCAAATGTACAAGGACAATCTAAACCAGCACGATCCCGCCAAGGCATGGGCCAGACGCTTGTTTGGTTTCCTACAGCCCTTGGCTGTTATTTTACCCACTGTGGTAAGAGACAGGCAGGGTAGGAAAAGGGGAAGGAACTGGAATCTGACTTGTATCGCTCTTGCCTACGCTTGTGTCATTTGCATTTTTGTGAGTATTATAACATCGATTTGTCTGGCAGACAGTCAACTAGAGGTATCTACAGGGCTCGTATTCTTATAATATACAATACACTTCGCTTATGTTCGGCTGGACATCGGTCGATGTAAGTGAACCACCAATCCCCTAAATATTATATGAACTGATCTGATGCCCTCACAGGTCGGATACTATCTGAGCGCAATCGGTGTATCTAGGGCCGTAGTCTTAACTTTTATCTTACCTGGTAAACCATCAATCTTGTCTTTTACATCGTCTCGCCCCCACTGATTCAAACCCATCCAGTCATTTTTAAATTCTTCAAACCAGCACCCCCTGCCGTTCGACTACATCCAACACCTTCTGAACCATTACTTACCTCGGAAAACAATACCAGTCCCCGACCTCCCTCTGTCACTAGCTCCAGATCCAACGAGCATACAATCTCGCCTTCCTCCTCTTTTCTACAAAAAGCCCTCACATTCGACCTCAACCTGGCACGATTCTCACTTGTTATCGATATCATTGCTGCTAGCGCAGCCGGGTTGGCCACGAGCGGTACCGCCTTTGTCGCAGCCACCACTCTTACCTCTCTCGGGACCGGATTTGGTCCGACGATTCAGAGCGTCGCGGTGGAGTTGCACGCTTCTTCGTATCCAGGCGCCCAGGCAGAGACGGGTAAAGTCTTTGGTGCGCTTGGTGTCATCCAGGCAATTTGGTTCGTGTTTTTATGCGGATATAGCCCTAGAAGACCATGGCTAACGCTATGTATCGCTTTGTTTTCTCCTGGCTGTTAGTATGGGTGTCCTGGGTCCAGCTATATTCGGCACAGTGTACTCCAACACCGTGACCACGATGCCCTGGACGATATTTGCGGTTTCAGCAACGCTGTTGACGACCTCCTTCATTGTGCTTTTATTCGTTCGTTTTCCCAGCTCTGCCGCGACGGATGATGTGGAAGACTTCGATGCCGCGCAGCCACTTATGCAGTCTGAAGAAGAGGAAGAGGCTGCAGTTCAATCTTAGAAAGATACAAGACTAAACGTGTGTAAAAGATAGCATTGGTGATGGTTATGTGTGAACAATCCATACAGATCTATTTACTCGTCATATACCTCGTCATATGCGAGCTTTACGAGCATAATATTTACAGCTTTGTCCTTTTTTATGTGTTTCGTAACTTATAGTCCAATTCTGATACTAATTCGTGTCCATTGATAAATATATGGGTATACTCCGCTAAGCTAACAGATGCCAACCCCATGGGAAAAAAAAAATACAAATACGTATGTACAATCATCCAGCCAGTAACTCATTGTCAACACGGGGCCGCTTAATCGGATGAGGGAGCTGCCCAGAAGACAAGGTAGCTGAGCAGTCCGACAACAGCCCAACCAAAGCCGAGCCATATAAGCGTTGTCCACAGGATACCGACAGTGCGATCGAGTGTCAGGCCAATATATCGTTTCAAAGTAAGGTTCGAGCCTGGCTGAGGGCTGAAACCTTTAGGAAGCTGAAGTACAGGCGGCTTGCTATCCGATGATGGTTGGGCTGGATTGGGTTGAGGGACAAGAAGTAGAGCGACGATAGGTTTCTAATTCGTGTGAGGTTAGCCAAAGGAGAATACATAACGGAAAGGGGAGAGGAATACATACATGGTCTGATGTGGTATAGGAGGGTATAGAAGTATATAGTATATTCTTGATTTGGGAGGTTTCCGGGTTCTGGGGGGAGTCGATGTACGTCGCGTACAAAATCCTATCGGTCCACGAAGGTGTTCGAAGCGTGCTGGAAAAGGAGAAAAAATATTAGTATGTCTTTGAAACTACCGAGGAAGAAAATACCACGAATAGTACCTGTATCTATCCACTTCACCAATCTTGTACTTGTAACTACACTTGAACTTCCAAAATTCTCCCTCGTGCAAGCCCTGGAGTATGCTCCCCTTCCTTTTCTCAATGGTCAGCTGATCGCATTCCTTCAACTTCTCACGGTTGACTTGAGAATCGAGGACTTGGGGCAATCCATATTCCTTGATGTCCGCAGAGAGCTCGTGGTTTTCAGGGAGAACGATTCGGAAGTTAAGATCCCCAAAGAAGAATAGGTGAGAGGTAGAATACATTGTGGTAGGAGCAGACGAGGAAAGGGAGCCTGACGCTGGCGGGAAAAGCAACGAGCTGACAATCCGCTTGTAGTCCGATATTCTGGAGTCTAGTTTGTGTGCGTGCGCCGTCAGGTGTGCGCATACGAATCTATTAAAATATATGTAGTCAATTGGTGTGGTTGAAGAGAGGAGACGCATAGAACCCACGTGTATGTTTCGCCTGGTCCAGCATTTGGAGATGGGACACGGAACCTCAAGCCAACAGCACCTACATGTACAGCTTCTATAAGTTATTTTCGTAGGTAAAACGATGAAAATCCACCTTTAGTGCTCATCCAACCTGGACCACATGTTGTCCATTGTGTTTGGACATCGACGATCCTACGGGCAATACCATCATCTTTGGCATAGACCAAGAGGGCAACACAGCCGCTAACGACCTTTCCTATGAGCGAGTATCTTTCCCCGTTTGGAGCATGTTTCTCGATTTCTTTCAAGATATGGTCGGTCCTGTTGTTCAACACATGTGCAGAGAGACCTAGCACTATAATGATCGTTGCAAAGAACAAACAAAATTAATGAATTTAAAAATCGGTCATCTTAAATAGAACTGACATCCAAGATGAAGCGGTAAGAGTTCTTGAAAGCCAACAGCAACAATATCTGGCGCGTGCGTCTCTCTTGATAGAAAAGACGATACTCGAAAAGTAGGGGAGATCCAATCGACTAGGTCTTGTGGAACGCCTTGGAGACCTTGCAAGTTCGTATTATATGATGCAATTTGGACCAAAAGCGGCCGCTCTTCTACGTCAATGGCAGCACTGGTCTCCATGATACAGAAATGCAACGTCGAACGTTGGAATTGGTACTGGAAAGAAAGTAGCGTGGTAGGCACACTGGCAGCGTCATGGCACTGGTACTCCAAGGGAGGCTATATTCGCATTTTTACTTCCGGCAAACCATTCCATTAAAGTGTAACTATCACGGCAAGCCAGTGTCTATACAGTAGAACAAATTACGAGTAGGGTAATATCAAAGAAGCCCGTGCATGATTAATCATTCCATGGGCAAGAAGGGGCTGGAACGGGGGGAGACAGCAGTAATTACGGTAGGCAAGTTCTTTGCCATTTCTGCAGTTCCAGCTGGGAATGGGAGATCGACCAGACCCTTGGGGAGAACCTTGTCGTATAGACCTTTCAGATTTGCCGCTCGCGCAAGGCTGGTCATTTTCTTCTTGGCATCTCGCACCATGACGTCTGCGTCATCTACACCGGGGACGGCACCCTTTACATAGATTATGTCCAGGTCACTGTCAACACGGACAACAAATAAGTTTTGGACGGTGATGCGCTCGTTACCGAGCCGACCAGCCATTTTCTTGCCTGGCCATACCCTACCGGGGTCCTAATGTTTGGGAAACCTTAATGAAATGGAAAAGATTAGATAGGATGAAGGTACAAACCTGGTGTGCACCAGTAGAACCCGCAGAACGATGTGAAATAGAAACACCATGACTAGCCCTCAAACCCTTAAAGTTCCATCGCTTCATACCGCCCTGAAAGCCCTTGCCGATGCTAGAAAACGAAAGTCAAGTGGAGCTTTATGATATCCAAACTTGTACGCACGATTTGGCAACCACATCAACATATTGACCGGGGACAAAGTGAATTGCGGAAAGCTTGGTACCTAATGCTCCAATTAACATCATGACCAGGAACCAGGTTTAGTACGCTCACCGACTGGAACATGAGCATCAGGAGTCACGGGAAACTCTTTGACTGTGCGCTTGGGAGATACACCGGCCTTCTTGAAGTGACCTGCCATCTGTTTTGTTGTGTTCTTTGAAGCCTTGTCCGACGCCGCTACTTGGACAGCATGGTACTCTGTGCGGTCCCGACGCACAGTTCGAATGTTGGCAGTTACATGGCAATTCTCTAGCTAGAGAAGCGAGTAATAGTTTCAGTAACGCGCCAGACAGAGCGAAGACAGAGTAGCACGCACTTGAAGGACAGTGACTGGTACTCTAGCACCATGGTTGTCCCACATGACCGTCATGCCACGCTTTTTGGCAATGAGACCGGTGCGCAGAGACTCAGGTGTCCATTTTGCGGGAGCAGCAGAGACGGCGGATGCACTTGTTGATGCAGCTGCACCATTAGCAACAGAGGTATGGATAGCCCTGCATCTGAGGACGAAGACGGTAGGCCTCTGTAGACCGAGACTAAACATTGCGCGGAGAGAAGAAAGAGTGGCTGCGAAAGGCAATAAGAAATTACAGACACCGGAAGCAACTGAAGCTGAACGTTGAAGTCGGAAAGTCCCGATACACTTTTCTCCTGGTGATCTCATCACAAATTCTTTACAAGTGACCTTACACTACCTAATCAAATCACTCGGCTACCCGTCGCATTCAGCTATTGCTTGATCGTGCTCTCCTTCAATATTCCTTGGCATTATTGACGGCTTCTCATTGGTTCACTTATGGAATGGAGTTTTGGCCATCGAGCAAGCACCCCGGCACTAAGAAGTCTGCAAAGAAAAGACATGTACCCCACGAATCATCATCGTCAAACAGTCTGTGTTATCCGAGACTGGATACTGGAGCGTTGGATGCCGCTACGTTACGTGAAACAGACCAAGGACTGGGTTGGATATTTGCAGCATCTACAGAGACTCAGAGTAGGATGCCCTCATGGATCTCATTATGGATTTATTGACCGACTTGACAGATTTACGTTTGCTCCCAAAATCCAGGCCCTCCATGATATTCCCACCTACAAGACCCCTTTCTCTACCGAAGCCCTCTGTTACTATTAATGAACGTGGTGATCAGGGGGTATGTTTGCCTAACATAATCACTTATTCCCATTTCTTTGACGCTTGTACCTAGGTACAATTCCTTCGAACTTTCTATCCTGATGTCGATGTACCTTCAGAGCTTACTAGAGAGGAAGTCACTGACGAAGCTCATAAAGCACGCACCCTCGGAGAGTTTGATCCTTACGCTGGGAATACACTTGTTATGATTCATGGCAATGACCACCGCCCTTCTTATTTGGCATTTCCCATGGGAGAAACGCAATGCAGCCTAAGTATGTTATGTATTCACAAGAAGCCAACTTTGCCTGATGCAAGCACTTGGCGATAGATCTATCACCCTTTGTCAGAGAGAAAAAGTCCAAGGTCATCTTTCGTCCACAAGTTCAAAGTGTACACGTAAAAGACAGGCAAAACACCCAGACATTCGACACTCCTATTATGCAAATTGTCACTGCCGAGAAACCGGCTGTAGATCGACCACGTGAGTGCTCCATTTGACATGGAATGGAAGACTAATCATTCGCTCATGGATATTTGCTAGATTATCATCTCGTCGTACGAACTCAGGGCGCTACAGTGACCTTGCGAATTGATGGGTCAGAAAGCGATAGCAAGGATGATGACAGCACTATCCAGGTTACCGAAGTGGATCGTTTGTTGCATCAACATACAGATGACAGACCTATTGTTGATATTGCTGTGGGTTCTTTGTCTAGAACGCCACTCTTCGTCAATAATAGAGGCAAGGTTTTTAGATGGGGTATCAAATCCCCAGCACTGTAAGTTGAAATCCTTAATTTAGTTTGAAATCTATAGTCATTTTCGTAGAGATGTTATAGCATGCGTTACCGAAGGCATTGATAATGAATGTTTTTGGCGTATTGCTGCGACTCCACATCCGGATGATTTTCTTTTAGCATCCTCCACCTTTGTTAAAGCTTATGATACCCGTGTACGTCACTCTCTTTTCGTGCATATTCTAATCTAAACTGAGGTTTATTAGACCAGTAATTCTCACCTGAAGCTCTTCCAAACTTCTCAACCAGAATTAATTACTTCGATTCGATCACTTGACGGCGATAATAATATGACGAATATAGTAACGACTAAAGAAATCATTTGGGTGGACAATCGATCCCCACTTCGGCCATTATTAGCTTTCAAGCACGGTCGCCAGAAAGACCGCACACTTCAGTCTCATATTGTGGATACCTCAAGTAAGGATCTGTCATAATGCGCCTGCAAAATTGCCGAAGATTTACCTGGTATTATTATTATCAGAATTATCCATCTTCCTGACTTCACGCAAGAATGGGTTGATCACTCTATATGATGTTCAGCGGGATAACCTTGGTGCACTTCGCGCCTATGATGCTCCAAATGCCATCAGCCCGGTACTTCCACACAGCGATTCTCATGATGGCTTTGTGTTCTGGAGTCCATCCCAGGATACGTCGAATCGTATCCTTGCTATGCAGATGTCGTCAAGAGGCAGTATTTTTTGCGGAGAATACCTGTTCGCCGATGTCTCAACCTATGATGGAACAGACATTGAAGAATTCTCCAACTTCGAGTGGTCGGATCGTCTACATCACGTTCGGGACATCTTCAATTCTCAGCGTCAAGATTCTGGACCATCTGGAGCCACTAAATCCGAACAGTTCCACCTTGATGGAGCATTTCAAAGTACGTCAATTTTTCAGATATATTACCCGGAAATTTATTCTGTTTTAGGAATATTTAGTAGCGGACCCAATGCCGCAGCGGACAATACAGAGCAAAGTCGTCAATTTTACGACGTGCTCGATAGGATACCTCGGATATGGAAAGAATTTGATCATCCGCCTGACACTATGCTTACAACGTAGTTTTGTTTCCCTATGCATTATTATCATGAAAGGCTTATTCAAGTGTATTACAGGCATGATCTTATTTTACGCTCTGGCGATGAACCGCCAGAATTTTCACGATCGGATTTCTTCGCTCAAACTGCTCTCCATTCAGAAAAGGGCTACCACGCACTAATCGATGGACGGATCAACAACAAAGCCCTTAGCAGAGGTTCATCCTGGTCTCATGACATCACTCCGACCATTAACAGGATCTCACCAAATATCATTGGTCAAAATAGCGGATTGACGTTTCAACGGTTAGAATCTTTCGGTTTGGATTTTGGACGCGAACATGCAGATGAACATCGACAGAAAGAGTTACGCGACATGCACCAGCTCACTTTAGACCTTAGTCTCTCATCCCACGTTTACTCAGCCCATACATTTGAGAAAGCTAGTCAGAGCAACACCTCCAGTGACGACATCGAAACCATGTCCCTCGCCACCGAAGCTATGATGATCAACGATGAACCACCTTTTGTGCGCTTTGGTTTCCTGAAACCAATGAGTGGGGTTGTTGCATCGGATAACCATGTTAAGAAACATGATCATAGCCAGGATGGTGATGATCCCATATATATGGGACCCCTGCAGACTTCGTTAGGAGTTTCTTATCTTCTGCAAGACTGGGAACTGGGAGCTGATCCCGAATCATACGCATACACGGACCCATATGGCGTATCCCAATCTACGAGGCCTACCATCGAACGCTTTCGTAGGCAACAGGATCTTCGACTACGTCTACCACCGGCGCCGTCGTCACAACCTGCTCTGCCACCCGCGTTGCAAAAGACAGCCCCGCCCAGAATCGAAAAGCCACAACCTCCTCCTATGACTTCTTTAGTTCTCCCGACGACACGTGACACAAAGTCCCAAACTTATGCAGGCAGCCAGCCTTTGCCAACTATGTCTTCCTCCCAATCTCAAAACCTGGTTCCGCAAACTCAAGTGTTGCCGGGACTGCATGGTGGGAGACAGCTGATGGGAAATAAGAAGCTTACGAAGAAACGGCTAGGAGGTTTTTAGCTAGTGTTCCCTATAATGCCCTTATTGTGTATAGTTGAATAGCAGCCTTTGTATGGTGTTTGTGAGGCCAGAATGTAGTCTGTGATTATTATTATTAGTCGGGTTGAATAGAGTCACGATGCCAATTGCCTTATTAGGAGTAGGAAGCATGACCTACCAATAGAGAGAAGCTTGGGAGCCGGTAATGTGCAGACACCTATTGCTCCTTGCCCTTCTCCATCATCTCTGGGCCCTAGTCTGTCTTACAATCGAGGATCGGTCTGCATCCTGTACCCTTAATACTCGCGCAAAATTGGGCCTTTTGTGTCCTGTGAACGCGTCCTATGGATGGACAGAGGTCTCTCTTAATTATAATTACTCTGCTTCTACTAACCAGTTACGGATGGGCTCACACATGACCGCATACTATAGATCGTCGCTTGCGTCTTACGATCCCAATGTATATAATGCTATCCTCAAACGTTTGTTTTGCTTCGCTGTGCTGGCTATTTTCTCGTCTCATTTCGGTCATGTAGGCAATAAAGCTGTTGTCTGCGCATTAGCGGCCAGCTACATATCCACGTTCGCTGGATATCCGGTATGGTCTCTCCCAGCTCGTCCAGTCTATTGTAAAACATTCTCCCTGACGAGGAGAGGCCCCCGGAATTAGCTGGACTCGCTAAAGTCTCGTTTGCAAACGACGCGGACACCCATTTCGGTCCCCAAACTCGCTGCGATTGTTTATCGAGAGGAAGGGCTCATTGGCTTCTACCGAGGCTTGTGGATTCCTCTGATGACTATTTCTTTTGTTCGTGCGTATTTTTTGATTTGCTAACCACTCATACTAGTATTTATGCTGCCATTTCCCCTAAGGTGCTGCATCTTTCACAATATACACTCGTACAAAGGAGTATTTCCGTGACAACAATTATCTTTCCCGTGACCGAGTGGTGGATGCAGCGTTGGTAGGGGGTGTTGGAGGTGCAACCTCAGGGGCACTCATTTCATTTGGGAGTTCACGTATGTGGTGCTTTCCCTTTAATTCATTCATGTTAAGAACTAATCCTTGGCATCTTGCACGGTGCAGCCTTTGAGCTTGTCAAAGTATAACCCTTAAACCCTCGGAATTTGGCAATGGCTAATGATAAAAATCAAGATTCGACGCCAACTAGAATATAGTATTGCGGCCAGCAGAGGCGTAACACTGACGAAACCACCCGGTACAATCGAGGCCGTGAAGGAGATTATGCGAAGCCGTGGTTTTGGAGGCTTGTACATTGGTTTCCCTCTTCATTTATGTAAGTTCTCAAATCCAAATCCACTATATCTAGTATTCACCCATCTTCACTCAGTGCGCGATACGTCTGGGACAGCACTTTACTTTCTAGGTAGGTATATACTCCCCCAATATTGGCATGTTTGCTGATTGTGATTCAGAGTATGATGGCATGCGCCATCTTCTTGGGCGAAGACGGGATGGCGAGCAAGGCCCTACACCATCATGGCTGCCGATCCATCCATCGTTGATACCATTCGTATGCGGTTCTCTCGCTGGAGTAACTTCCTGGGCCTTGATTTACCCTCTTGATGTGTAAGTATCATGCTAATGATCGGCTCCAACCTATACTTACCTGTGGATAGTGTGAAAACAAAAGTGCAGCAACGTGCACTAGCTGGTGAGAAGAAAAGGGGACCGCTCGAAACGCTACATCGTCTGGTTCGAGGTAACATGCTATGTTATACATGCAAAATTATGGAGCTCAACCTATTTACTGTACATAGGACCTGATCCTGCCAATCCTAAACCTTGGCTGAGCGGTATGGCCCGCATCTACCGTGGCCTCGGTGTAAGCGCTCTTCGCAGTGTTACAACACATGGCTTGTTGTGGACCCTATTTGATGCAGTAGGACATTATATTGACAACCTGCCTATCACTTCCCATGCGGATACCGATTAAGCGTCTCTCCATTCGTCATCACCGTTGCCTCTAGCTTAAACCAATACTTATCTCAATAATGTTTCTTATAGCTGTACATCCCACACAAATTGACGAAAAAGACAAGAACAAATTATTTGCTGTGATTACGCACTGTACAATAGCATATTTTTAAGCCCGTGAGGTAGTTAAAGATACTAAAGCAGTTCCTTCAAAACTGCGACAGCGTAGCAAGTGGAGCATAGCGGACAAAACTCGTTGAGATCCGTTCTGTTGATTTTTCACGGCTCGAGCGGCCCGCTCCAGTGTCTACGAGTCATGAGACTGAAAGGACTTTTCATTATTAAAGCAACATAGCATTGGATCATTGGATCATTGTAGCTTATCATCACATCGACACTCCCAGAGTCTCGAGGCTACAGAGTCTCCCGCCACCATCTACCATTGCTTTTAAGCCGCAAACTATTCCAACAGCACTCAAGTACTTTGGAAGGCATTTGAACATACTATCTCAGAATGGCACCCAAACGTAAACGCGCTCCCGCACCAGCCCTCGCGGCAGGCGAACGGCTGAATCGAGACAAGCTATTCGGGAATAGAGACATCGGCACTTCTGCATGGGGCTGGGTTGAAACTGAAGTTACTAATCCTGCAGATATCACACTTGAGCATCGTCTACGTACATGTGGCCTATCACGCAAAAACAAGCCCAGATTCTGCGCTAATAAATATGCAACTACGACTGGTCCTCCATTGATGACTCGCCCGTCATCTGAGGCTGAGGACACGTCTACCACATCATCTAGCTTGGAAGGCAAGGATGCTAGCAATGGAGCAGAGGATATAATTACGATTATATCAGATACGGAGGAAGAGAAGATGGAATGCACTAAAAAGTCGTGTAGAGGCAATCCGTTTTGTCTCAACCATCTGGGCCAGGACTTCTGGGAGGACGATGGTAAGCATACTCTGCATTATCAACAATGCGGTGGCCTCAAGACGGTATAGATAAAGCCGAGAATGCCTTCTTGTCAGCCCTGAATTTTGTGCAGGACCCATCAACAAACACCCGCGTTCAAGACGAACCGGTTGGACTCCGTGTAAGCCGGCCGTCTTTTCATTTGCTGTCGATGATCTGATGTTGCAGCATCCTCCAGAATCTGGGTGCCACTTGCTACGCGAACGCCTCTCTTCAGGTTAGTCACGCGGCATCGCCGTAATTATCACGTCTTTAATATATATGTCTAGGTGTGGTTTCGGGATCGGACTTTTCGAGCTGGTGTTTATCAATGCCAAACTTTGAATTGCGAAGCCACCGACATGGAAACTCACGAGGACCCTAGTCCTCAATATGCTCGTGACTCACCAATATATCAACTTCAGTTGACCTTTGCCGCCATGCAGGTCGGTAACCAAAAGGTGTTCAACCCAGAACGTCTTGTAGAAAGCCTCCAGCTCAACACCCTCGAGCAACAAGATGCACAAGAGTATGCAACCCACGATATGCCTTTGTCAGGACGGCCAGTTTCTTAGCTCCACGCACAGGTTCTCCAAACTTTTCGTCTCGCATCTCGATGACGAATTCCAAAAGCAGACCGATCCTTCAGTACGAAACCTTGTAGCCAATCAGGTGAGCATGGTTGACTCTTGTGCAGAGATTCAAGTTGAGAATTGATAGTTCCAAGGTCAACAAGTATATGGGACGACCTGCTGCAATTGCGGAACCACCAGTGAACGTCTCTCCGATTTCTTGGAAATCGAGATCAGTTTTCAGGTATAACTCTTATGGTCTTTATTTCTGTTCCCAAAATTTCAACTCTTTGTCTGCAGAATAATGATACTCTAGAAAGCAGATTAGAGTCTCTTTTCGTAAAGGAGAAATTGGAGGGCGATAACCAGTAAGAAAAATGCTCACACCCATCGTCGGAGGATATGCTGACTTTTTTTTTTAAGATATCTATGCTCCCAGTGTGAGAGCTTGCAAGATGCCTGGCGCTATTGGGGTCTGCGTTCATTACCACCCATACTTCATTTCTCTCTCCTGCGCTTTGCGTATGATTTCGAGTCTGGAGATAAGAAGAAACTCAAGCATATAATTCATTTTCCATCTGTTCTTGATATGTCACGCTTCCTACCAGAAGACTCGCGGGAAGGGCAAATGTATGAGCTCAGAGGTGTTTTGCTACATAAAGGTACTAGTGCACATCAAGGACACTACGAAGCTCAGGTATACGATGTCAAGTAAGTTTTTTTGATACTAGAAAGGGGGCCTTTGCTTACGAATGTATATAATTCAAGTGACAAAACTTGGTATCAGTGCAATGATGACATAGTTACCAAACTGGACGATTCTCTAGTACCAAAGCAAGACGATGCGTAAGTTATATTTGGGAGATATCCCCAATCCTCTCATTGATCAAATACACCATCTAGACCAAATGCCAAAGTAACAAAAAATGGCAATATCAGGAAGAGAAAGAGGGCCGACGACGATAATATTGTTGAGCTACAAACGTAATGTGCTTTCAATTTTTCTTCAGAGAATTGCGCTCAAGGAAGGGCATCTTCATAGGGGATCGTTACTGAATGCACATGAATCAAAGTTTGTTATAATAACATCCAAACTACATCACACTATTTTGCTCACGATCCAGACAGGCACTCTTCTAAAGACGCATACATGCTCATCTATGCTCGATGTAATCCACGACCAACACAAAAATCTGATTCTGGAGACATTCCTGCGACGGTTCGACATGATATTTTGGAAATGAATTCAGCGCATGGGGACATCTGCGCTCGTTATGAAGATGTGTAAGTTTCTTCAGAAAGCTCTATTGTACGTGCCTAATCAACCAGTTCTCATAGAATACGATTAGCCTGTGATTACGCTCAGAACCTGAGCGATGATGTAAAAAAAATATATCGTACCTGGAACAATTACGATATTGAGGGTTCATTGGAAGAGGTGCGTTTTTCGTTAGTAACAGGACCCTTTCCTGTTGATATAATAATACCTATCATTTAGGTACCGGTCGCTGTTCATCGAATTCTATTAGAGAAATGGCTTTCGAAAAATGCCCTGGAGAGCAAAGTTGAGGCATTTAAGAAATTGCTTACCCATGAACAATGTACCTTTCTCCAAACAAAGTCAAGTAAAAAAGAAGGCCAGCATGATGAGATAACAAATACATCACCATTCCAGATCAGGTGTCAACATGGCCATTTGGACCCTCGACATCTTGGTAACATAAAATGTCTATCAAAGGTCATCTATATTCACGAACACGAAAAATTTGTATTGACATGACCCTGTGCAGTCTGCTTGGAATGAAGTCAGTCGAGACTTTAGTGATACCTCCCCACTATATACCGATGCGAACGATGTTTGCTCGGAATGTATTGCCGACAAATTCTCAGGTTAGTTGTCAGCCGCTTCCTCATGTTCAGAGCTAAACTCCATCCTATTCATAGCACGCCTCTTTGAAATACAGCACCCTCGATTAGTCAACGAATTTGATCAGGTTTGTTCGCCTGAGGATGATGAACCAGCATTCTGGATATCCAAAGAATGGCTTAGAGGTGCATATAGGGATACCATCCTTCGAAACAGACAGATTTGTTTACTGATGATATGAAACCAGACTGGAGGTTGATTAAGCCCAAAATGCACTCTATTCAAGAACCTAACGGTCCTCCTCCGGACTATGATATTCTGTGCGAACATGGAGCCTTATTCGCCAAGGCTACACAGCTCCGTAAGGTATCTCAACGAGGATTCGAGCTTCTAAAAGGGCTGTTCCCTCAATGGGAACCTATCCCCGCGGACTCTCATCTCTGCGAGATATGCGATGAATCTAGTTTATCGATGTCACCAGAGAAAAAACGGGAGCTACGCAAGAAAGCTGAGGATGAAAAGGTTCGTGTTGAACTACGCTGGAATACATTCATAACGGCATTCTAAAGATTGTTACAGGCTAGACTTATCCATCTCTATCTCGGTGATACGGCCTCTTCAAATGAGGAAAACGGGAGATATGCTATTCTTGCCACATCTTTCCTGAAAGATTGGAAGACGTGGATAGACCGACCTTTGCATCAGCCCCGACCTACCCAAATTGATCATAACCAATTCCTTTGCGCACATAGGAATCTACAAATAGACCCGAACTCATCGCTGGACTGGGACGCGGATTATTCGGTTATTGTATGGGATGATTGGGAGATCATCTTGCAATTGGGGTAAGCCAGATCAACACTCGAAATAGTTCCAATATTCTGACTACAGTATTGTTGTGCACAGGTACGACATTCCCGTATCCATAGGGTTATCACGACAGCCACATGCTTCTGAATCATCCCCGCCCTGTTTCATCTCTGATATACCCGTTTGTACCGAATGCTGGAACGAGAGGTAAACAAATAATAAATGATGAAGCATTCGTATTCAAAATGAAATCAGAAAAAGCTGATCAAATGCTATTTTTCTACACTTTTTATTCACAGGCACCGCAACTATACTCAGGCGTCACTTAGACTTCAAGTACATCAAGATCCTGCATCTTTCACTGGTGGCAACAAACTCAAGGGACCCCGATACAAGACTTATGGGGCAGGCACAAGGCGTTCAGCCCGGGTGGAGATGTTCCAGCGCGAGAAGGAGAAGACGTTGGTGATGCTGATCACACAAGAAACAACGGTGAAGGACATCAAAGTTTGGGTAAGTTCAACAACAAGACATCTTTCCCTATGAAATGGTTTGGCTCACGTGCTCTCCCCCCTCTCCCGGGACCTCTCTGATCTTTCATTTTCTTTCTTTCTTTCTTTCTTTTTACTCTAGCTCCAAGACAAGATCAACGTGCCCGCCATTTGTCTCAAGCTCGAGCGCGAAGGCGGCCATGAGATCGCCGACTCAGGCTTGATGATGAATCAGCTGGCTATGCTTGCCGGAGAGACGCTCCAGGTGCATGTACAGCGCGAGGTAGCAGAGGAGGAGGTCAATTTACTAGTCACCGATGAAGAGGAAGATGATCAACACGCGCTTGCTAGCCAGCAGCAGCAGAAGAAGAAGAGAAAGGCCCGCGTGGAAGAGAAAGGGTTCCAGGGCACTTTACTAGGCCGCTCGATGGCTGCCGATAATGGTAACAGTCAGGGGCCGACAGCGGCATCATCAACGACGCATACGTCATCCTCCCCAGCGCCCGAAACAGTGGCCACGGCGCCAGCGACGGAGGTGCCGATGTCAGATCTCGAAATTGCCTGCAAAACATGCACCTTCCTGAACCCGATTGATGGCGGCTCACAGTGTGCCATGTGTGGCTTAGATCTTTGAGTTTTTAGTATGATGAATAGGGAACGAAAAAAATGAGGTAAAAAGAAGGAGAGGGGGGGAAGGGGGATTTTTTCTACATGTACAGGTAATTGAGGAATCGATATGTTCGCTTCTGTTGCTTTTGAGTGTATGGTATATATATTTACGCACATTGTCTAAATGAGGCACGGACGCTACTTCGTTCCATTATTTCTATAAACAAGAAAAGAAATAGAATGAAAGGGAAAGATGCATGGAGTAAGCAAAAGAAAAATTGTACATTGAGTGGGATTTCAAAAAAAAAAAAAAAAAAAAAAGGGGGGGGGGGGGGAATAAATTGCTCAAAGTTACCCAAGCAGTAGTTGTTAAAACATCAGTAAAAGAATAAACGTGAGTGGAGGAAATGGTGACAGATGTCGACGAATAACGTAGGGGAAAAGATGAGATGAAGAATGAATTGCCGAAGGACCCCTAAAAGAACAAAGTATGGCGAAAGAGGTAAAAAGAAGCATGTAAAGGCCCTATAGACGGACAAAAAAGGTTATTATGAACGGTCATAAGCCGACTGCACGGCGATCGAATAAGGGTTTCCCGCGGACAGAGATGCTGGCGGGAACGCGGGTGGTGCCGCCAACGGACTAGGACCAGGCAAGCTACCGGGAGCGGTGAGCGAGAACGAGCCTGTCGAGCGAGGCCGCGTGGCATTGTTCAGGCCTACCGACGGTGTGCCCGCAGGGGGCGATGGCTGACCCAGCAAACCGGCTGCACCCATTGGCGGCTGGCTGAGGATCTCCGTCGCCGTGCGCATGACATCGACGTCAGTCGACATGGGTCCGATGATATCCACCGCCTGCGCGACCGCGTTCTGAGTCGCCGTCGTCACCTCACTCACCGTCACCGTCGCCGCCGGCTCATGTGGATTAGCGAGGCCAACGGCGGCCTTCTGCGCAGCCACGAGTGAGTGATCGGCCGCAACGTGCCGTGCGGCTTGGAGCACAACTTCCTCGCCGGCGGCAGCCAAGACGGTGTTCGTCATCTGCGGGTTCATCATCTGTGATGGCAAGTGCTGGCGCTCGTCAAGCGCTTGTGCCGTGGCCGTCAAGACATGTTGGGCCTTTGCGAGCGCCTCAAACTCCGGGTTATGTTCCGTTAGGGGCGTAAAGGCCAGCTGCGACTGGGCCTCCTGCGCCACACGTTGAGCGGCCGTTGTGAGCACTTGCAACACTTGTGCGTCTTTTGCATTCGTCGCCGCTGCCACTGGTACAGGTGGAGATATCACTGATGGGGGTATCACAGACCTTGATACGTAATAGCAACCATAAGATAGGGGGGGGGGGGGGAATAATAAGGGTTGTAAGCATTCAAATACACTCAAGTCTAGAAGCATCCATCAATCGTGCATACCTTGGAATATTGCTCAATTGAGGTATCGTCGAGTCGCTTACTACACGGCGCGCATCGCCGGTATTGCTAATTGAAGGCCGCCTCGAGCCAGGCGAAATGGCAGCCTTGCCCAGCGACGTCGGTGCAATCTTGAGCTGGAAAGAATGGGAAAGATGATGCTCGACGCCATCGATGGCGAACTAGGGTCGCAAATGAGACAAGAAAAATGAGTAACACGGCAGGCCAAGGCACGTTCAACAACAACAAAAAAAACCGCCTCACATGAGCCTCAATTGTGATGTCGCAATTCTGCGCATCGGACGTGGGCACGCCGGAGAGCGTCGTTCCATCGTTCCAAGAGAGCCAGGCGGGCAGGGGCGACGCCAACCAGCGAATGGGCTCCGTCGGGCCCGACCCCCACGGATCGTGAATCCGGGGTGTGTACGTCCACATGAGGCCGACGTAGGCCACCGGCTGGGGTGCGCCTGTAATGACACGCCTGAAGGGACGGAAGACCCAGCCTGAGCCGTCCGGCTTCTTCTTCGCGTCAATGTTCCAGATGTGGTTCCCCTTCGACTTCGCCTTCTTGCCGTCCCCGTTGAAGCGTAAGATCAGCGGCTGAGCCCAGAGGTAGTTTCGGACCTAGCGATTGGACCCGGGAGGTATTGATGATGTGCGTGCGTATGCGATGATGTCGATGATGACGATGTGTGTTGATGTTAGGGCACCATATGTCCGGAAATGGGAATTATCATGATGTGGCAAGATTTTTTTTGAATTTTTTGTAGTATGTTGTTTGTGATCCCAGAGCAGAAAGGAGGGTTCGGCATGGCCAAAGAAGAGGGATAGCACACGCGATGACACACACACGCAAAAGGCAAACATTTCATCAGTCGAGTGTTATGAGGTAAGGGAGAAACATTAAAAAAGAAATGGGGTACGAAGAATGGGGGGAGGGCGGGAAGGGAAGGTGGACAGGGAACAAGGCCGGGGGTGGCGGCAGGAAATGGGGGAGGGGAGCGAAAAATAAAATAAAATAAAAAATAAAAAAATGTTTCATGTGTATAATAAAAAAGGGCATTGTGTCTGACCTTCTTCAACGGAAGCTTATCATCTTTATAACCCTGTGCTGCCAACTGTGTTTTTGTGTGTCCCCCAAAATTAAAATCAAGTTTTCAGTTTCCAAAAGAAAGGGTGTATGAATGAGTCGTTGTGAAATAGAGGGGGAAGAAGTAAACAAGCCGCATGGGAGAGGCAGGCAGACAATAACGTCGGTCCCCAAAAAAACCAGATCAACGGTAAGCATGACGAGATCAAATTAACGAAATGACGGGAACAGACTTGCCTCTTCGACAAAGCCATTCGTAAACGCCTGAATACGAAACTTGAAAGGCCGGAAATCGGGCGATTCATCGAGGCGTTGCATTTTCTTGGCCATAAGGGCCTGGTGGATCTTCTCGCCCGCAGCATCGGTTGCCTCCACTGGAGAACGTCAAGGTCGTTGGGAAACAAAAAAAAAATAGAAATAGATAAAGAAAAAAAAAACATAAGTGCGACTTGATTCCAAGAACAAAACCCCGTTGCACACTGGCAAAAGGGAGGGAAAGACGACAAGAGAGAGAAAAGGAATAATAATAATAAAACAAAGAATAAAAGAGAGATACTGACGATTTGAGCATATCCGATTCAGATACTCCAAAAAGATCCTATCCACGTCCTCCTTGAACTCAAGCGGGATATCATTCGGACCAACCTTATCCAGATCTTCATTCGACGCCGACAGATCGGTATAGTCCACCACTTCGCGATAGCCATGTCCTCCGCCCGATCCAGAGTATGGGCCTGAACCACTGCCACCTGATCCGTTCAGGTGAGCACCCATGCCGATACCTCCGTATCCACCGCCACCGTAGCCGCCGCCGATACTATGATCATCCAGATCATCATCATCCTCGTCGTCCGAAAACTCGGGCGAAGAATGGTTAGAACCGCGCGAGCCAGATACACCGCTGCTGCCGGCGCCTACTTGGACTGTACCAGAAAACTGCGGCGGCGCGCTGTTTGGCATCATATGATGATCTACTACCATATCCATATCCGTATTTGACGATGGCGGCTGTTGTTGTTGCTGCTGCTGCTGATGTTGTTGTTGCTGTTGTACTGTTGGTTGTGCATTAAGTGACGCAGAAATGGGCGCGGAAGAAAACACAACGGCCGCACCTGTACGTGCCAGAGCAGCTGCAGAGGAAGGATCGTACGGCATCAGCCCAGCGACGCTAATACCGCCCATGCCACCCATACTACTCATACCACTCATGCCCATACCACCGGAAGAAGCAAACGAAGACGACCGCGAGT
The DNA here is from genome assembly GCA_018343915.1 of Agroathelia rolfsii. Lineage (NCBI taxonomy): Eukaryota > Fungi > Basidiomycota > Agaricomycetes > Amylocorticiales > Amylocorticiaceae > Agroathelia > Agroathelia rolfsii. The sequence goes on along the minus strand of JABRWF010000007.1, from coordinate 1,176,157 downwards.
GGTGCCCGTGTGTGCTGGGCAACGTCGGTGGCGAGACACCAACAGCACCAGCAGATGTGGTAGGGGCGGCGCCGGCAATACCAGCTGAAGACGACGGCGAGGATGACGACGCAACGGGTGGCGAGATTACTCCAGCGGCAGCAGCAACAGATCCAGGCGGCACAGCAGGAGCAAACTTGGGTGGCGAGCTGAACGTGCCAGCAGAAGTGAACGGCAACATACCATTCGGAATTGGCCCCACACCACCACTACCACCACTAGTATTGTTTTTGTTCGCGCCACTGCTACTACTGCCTCCTGGAGACGAAGTCGGCCCAAGCGGGGACGTCGAATGTGCATGCGCATGTCCATGCGGGTGAGCGTGTCCATGACCATGCCCATGCCCATGCCCATGCCCATGGGGATGTGACTGTTGCGAGAGCGCAGTAGCAGCGTCGGGCCACGACGGGCGCGGCGCGAGCGTTACTGCCGAGGGCGGGCTGGGGTAAGCGGGCAATGAAACTTCGCCCAGCTTCGGCTCAAACGACGACGTGGGTGGCGGCGGTGCAGACGAGGACGGGAGAGGCGCGGAGGCAGCTGCGGCAGCCATGGATGCCGGGTGTGAGTACTGCATCGTTGGGAGGGTCGGCATGGATGCCATCGATGTCATCGGAGGTTTGGTATCGAAGATGGCGGCGGCGGCGGCAGCGACGGACATTGGATCCGACGCCTGTGGCGGTGGCGCAGCCATCAGTGACGACTGCACACCGACCATGCCGGATGCGGGATTTGTCGGATCGAAGCCTCCGGAATTCAGCGAGGGAGGTAGGCTGGGAGGGGGAGCGATGCCAATGATGTCCATCATCGCAGACGGGTCAATGACAGTTGTGCCGGGGTTGGAGGAAGAGGACGATGTCAGGTCCGGGAAGCCGTGCAAGACGCCGCTGCCGCCCAAATCCTCTAATTTTGGCGCTTTGATGGCCCGGCCACCGTCGTCTGCTTGGATGGAAGCGCAGCGCTTGCGGTGATCGCCGCTGCCGAGCATCGTGTCGCTGTGGCCGCTGGTACTACTGTTACTGCTGCCGACACCATTGGGAAGAACGCCAGCGCCGCTACTGGTGCTAGCAACAAGACCGGAATCCATCATGGCCGCAGGAGGCATAGCAGCCGCAGGGAAAGGCGGCAAGGGAAGCAGAGATGGTCTATGCCTCATCTCCCTGCGTTGTGGTTGAGCTGTAGCCAACGGAGGCGAAGCGCTGCTTCGATTTCTCCCCCCACCTCCGCCTCCCATTGCTGACGATCCCGATGCGGGCGGTGATGGGGACGATTCGAGCGCGAGAGCGGTCATGAGCTGCGAGATCAGGCTCGCAGTGCGTGCAATATCATGTACTTTGGATTGCGCAAAGGCAAAGGTGGTGTCTCCTTGGTTGCATGCTCTTCGAGCCGCTGTTGCAGCAGAAATCACTCTGATGAAAATTCAACAAATCAGAATAAGGAACGAGTGATGATCAAGAGGAATAAGAAAGTCAGGGTGGAGCAAGGAATACACAGCATCAAAGATATAATAATAATAAAATCAGAAAAAAAAAAATCTACAAAATGATTTTTGGAAACAAAAGAGATTTCAACTTACTCATCGAGCATATTATCTAGCGCAAGCATATGTCCATCCTCTGCATTATCCGAAGACGATCCTGGCGTGGACGCGACCGTTGTCGCTGTTGGAGGGGGCAAGTCTGTTGGGGGAAAATTGAACCCACCAGGGCCACCGATGGATGACGATTCGGAGAGCGTCGTGGCAGGGCCGGGTCCGCTGCCAACGATGTGTGGTACGGCGGCGGCAAAGGGAGATAGGCCCGCGCTGAACGGAGTTTGCTGATGTTGTTGTTGTTGTTGCTGTGATTGGTGGGAGGAGGAAGATAGATTCTGCAAAAGGTCGGGCGAGGCGATGATGGACGAGGGCGGGAGAGTTGCTGCGGGGGAATGATGATCGACATCTATGTTCATGCTAAATGTGGATGAGGAGGTGGGTGGACCGTTGGCGGCAGTTTCTGGAGTTATGGCAGAAGAAGATGACGAAAGTGCTTGTGGTGAGAAATCGGACAGATAGCGCGGTGAAATGGATGTTGGGCCTGTTGCGGCTCTCGCTGCTGCTGCAGAAGACACCATCCCCTGCATGGACGGGATGGAGGTGGTGAGGGGAGGGGTGTTGACGACGGCAAGCATGTCGACAGGCGTCGCGTCGCCGGAGAGAGGGATAGGCTGGGGGGACGAGGAGTGGTGATCTGGAGACTGATTGAGGGGAGAAAAAGATAAGGAGGCAGAGGGGTCGAGAGTAGGAGCAAAGACAGGATCGGCGTGGACGGGGGAAGGGTAAGAATGACCCAGGTCAGCAGCAGGACGAGTAGCAGCAGTCGTCGTCGTAGCGGAAGGATGATCGCCACGAGGCTGTTCTGGCAATATGCCGGCCTGGAAATCGGCCAATCGCGTGTCCATATCGGTCATGAAAGAAGGCGGGCGTGTGGGCTGCTATTGCTGGGATTCGAATGCAGGCACACGAAGGAGGGAGCAAAGGACCGGAGGGAGAGAGATTGTCGAGGACGAGGCCAGGGAGATTGCAACGACGAACAGAGGGATGAGCTGCACACACGCACACTCACACGCACACACACGCGGGAAGGGTGTGGCTAGGTACGATGCAGGATGTGTTTACCGGAAGTGAGGACAACGAGAAACGAAGGCGGGGATGAGGAGAAGAAAGAGAAAGAGAGAAAGAGAAAGAGAAGAAGAGGGATGGGGAAATAAACAAGACACAGAAAAAAATGGTTAGATGAAGAGGAAATGAGATGTAGGGTCCGGGTAAGGCTTAGAGTCCTAATGATAATATTTTAATATTTTTGTCGCTGCTGCTGGCGATGGATCAGAAGAGATCAGCGTGAGGACGAGAGTGCGTGTATATCGTCGTCGTCGTCGACTGCAGCGAAGAGAGACAAGGAGGGCAGCAGCAAGTCTCTTCTTCTCACACGGGCTGACTCTGCTTCTTCTCATCATTTTCATACCACATACACATAATGTTACTACAAAAATACAGAAATACACTACTGCGATTGCTGGATGGGATCTTGAACAGACAAACAGGAACACTGACGACGCAAGAGGCACAGTCGCCGAGGGGGAACCGAACCAGTGAGAATATGCCTCATCTGTCCACTGCCTCCCTTTGTCGCAGCACTACACTAGCAATTTCATCATCTATACTAGCCATACTATACTAGCCATATACTATATTAGCCCAGTCATCTCAATAATAATAATAATAATACTGTACAAACTATGCCCACATTTCAGTCGGTTATGCCTCCTCATGAACCCCATCTGGCGAGCCCGAGCCGACGCACAGGAGTCTTATAATATGTATCTCCCGCTCTATCATCCTCTTTCTCTCTTCTCTCCTTTTTTCGCCCTGAAGAAGACGAAGAAGAACTCCAAACGAGGGCGGGCGATAGCAATGTCCGGTCCGCATCGCCGACTCCTAGAAATAAAATAAAATAAAATAAAATAAAATAAAAATCTGTGGCGGCGCAAAGGCCGGATGGTTTGTATGGCCAAACCACACCCGAGTCCGGCTGCGGTTACTAGTGTGCCCCTGGAGACCGGTTTGTTCGCTGATCCTGCCAGCCTGGGTTTTCCTTCTTTCTGCTGCTGATGTTATTGATGATAATGATGATGAAGATGGTGGATGATAACGATGGTGCTCAACTAATTACTTACTCTATCCGGGTTTCCATTCATCATTCATACAGCTCTAAAGCATTCACGCGCATGCGATGCTCCGAAAGGCTGTGTTCATTCATTCAATGATGCTGCCTGAAGCCAAATATCACACAATGCACCAAGTGGAGCAACGGGTGTACAAGCTCTCCTTACAAACTTACGGCATATCATAGTCCCGCATCCAGCTTGGCAAAAAAAAGGGAAGCACGCACGCACGCACACACACACCGCCGCTTTACTCTTGCTCGCAGCCGTCGACGGAACTTTAGAGTTGACAAGCGCAGCCGCCGTGCAAGAAGAAAGAAAGAAACGTAAGAAAAAATGCACGAATGTATCCAAGACGGAGGGAGACGTGGTAGCAAATACAATCCTGCTTCATAATTGACTGAGAGAATACGCGAAACACAATATCAGAAGCAAGGCCGCAGCGGCTTCCACATGACCAAACAAGTTCCTATTGGGCTTAGCACCATGATCTCCTACCGCGAAGCGAAAGCGCCCCACGAACGATGCTACATCACCACACATACGCAGGCTAAATTGTATTCATTCAAGGCAATGCTGAATCAGGCAAAACACACTTATGCCGTTGTCAATGTCAAATGCCAAATAGGCGCTGCCCTACCTAATGGGCCATGCCTAGCTAAATTAAATAACCTGCGTGCCACGCTGTGAAGAGAAAAAGCCCAATTAAGGCCATGTTTGATTGCGGTTGATCGCAACCTAAACGGCCTAAAAAGTTGCTATTGGTTCAATGTACCCGCTAAGATCCTGCCACATACCGTATGGTGTTGGATAGAACGGTGTGGTTTATTATATTCCTACATGTCCAAATTTTATCTTTACAGAGACCAGAGCTATAAAAAAAAAAGACTACAGCTATGTCGACCATTATTGACAAGGACTATGAGAAGAAGAAAAAATTCTTGCTATGGTTGTTTGTAGGTAAACAGATGCTCTTCCAAGAAGGCAGTTATTGACTGTCACCCCCCTGGATAGCACGTTTCCTAACAACATTAATGATAATGAACAATACACGCAACGCCAGCAAACTCGCCGGTCAGGGATGTTGTTGTGCTGTATCATAGCGCGGTCTAATCATGTCATCAAACAGGCAGCAGCAGGTTCATTATCATGCTCCGGAATGGTTGTGTTGTTTGGAGATATACAATGCTTGAATGGAGCACCGAGCACACTCGCATAAGCTCTCATTCTATAATCTTATGGCACATGATGGGCCCACCAACTTGATAAATAATATCATTCATCTTGTGCACAGGGGGCAAGGGGGAGGGGGCTTTACGCTTATTCACATGTGAACAACTTGATAAGCGGATACAAAATAGGAATTGACGGGAGAACGTAAGGAAAAACGCACGAGTGAGTCAAAAAGAGATAAACAGAGAAAGAGCGTATTATTAGCACATACAATCCTGCTTCGTACGAGCATGAGACTATTCGAACACAAAAAACAAGCAAGCAAAAGAGCGTCCACATGATTAATAGAAGCTTAGTACCGTCTACGAGGCGACCTCGAGCGATCTCTTTCCCGTCTTCTATCACTGTAAAAGGAGAAATGAAAAATGAATTTGATCAATACTCGTTAGAGATTCAAAAAAAAAAAAAAACACGCACTCATATCGCGACGACGAGTGACGCTCGTAGCCATTGTCCCGCCTCTCACGGTCTCGATACTCCTCCCGAGGTGCCCGTGGATCCCGCGAAGGCGTACCCGGTGCACCAGGAGCAGGCGGCGCACTGCCTGAGGGTGGCGCCCCCGAAGGCGCAGTACCGTTGCTGCCCGCACCGTTCTTGCGCTTCTCCCGATCCTCACGGAACTTTGTGAGCAGGTTGCGAAGTTCGTGGTAGCCCAGATGCATCTACAAAAAGGGTTGAGGATCTTTGATTGAATGAAGCAAAGAATACAAGACGCACTTTACCACCAAAATGGTCCGCCAGTCGTCGATCCGAGTCTAGCACAGACAAGTATGCACCACACACATCGCACACACGTAGCTTTTGGTGGCCTGATGCACCAGAGGTGTCTGTTAGCTGTTGCAACTCTCGCTGTACAAATAAAAGAGTTAAGCTTTGTATACTAAAAGGAAGAAAGACAAGTTTAATTACCTCCTTGTCCGCCTTTTCGCTCTTCAATGCCTCGATCGCTGCCATTTCTCGCATAGACTCATCCACTTCGCCTTGTTCACCTGTTATATCCCCATGGAAAAGTCTATCAGTTTCGTCCATCTTTGGCCCGTTTAGAGGACTTGCCTAGCTGCTCGATCTTTTCTGTACCACCTTGAATAGCCAACTCGATTTCTGCAATTTCCCTCATCTACCCATTTCCACATAAACACGCATAGAAAACACAGTTAGCGACCATGAGTATAACAAAGCCCAAAGAACTGTACCAAATTCGTCGTCTTTGCATTCTCCTCCGGCGTCTTCTCCAACCGCCTATGCGCCGCACGAATACGACGATCACACTCATCCACAAATGCAAAGATATTGCTCTCATATTCCATCTGGAAGCGCGCAAAAATGGGGTTATTCGGGTCCGCCTCGCGCGCGGCATTGAACTCCGTCTTGAGCCGCTCCGTGTGCGATTTGGGGCACGCGCCGAGGTCCATTTTCGTGTTCGTGAACAGCGCGTGAGGGCAGATTCCGCATAGGAAGTTGCGGCACACTTTGTCGTCCGACCAGACCAAGTTGGCGTTGGCGACGCCCATGGCTTCGGGGCCCATCATTTGCTAGAGGACATATATTCAGAAAAATGGGAAAAGAGAGATGTTAGTGGGGTTTTTTTTTTTTAATACCTCCAAGAGCTTTCTTTGCATTTCAGCCAAGCGACCCATGATGATGAGTTCTAGTCCTTCTTGTGTTCGTCAAAGAAGAGAAAAGGGTTTAGAGATACACAAGCAAGTGGTTATAGATGGCGGTCAGCAACAGCAAGCAGTTGTGCATCGACGCCGCGGCGGCGAGCGCGAACGGAGGCGGCATCGTCGTCGGATCACATGATGTGACCTTCTGAGGCCGTGACGAGTTACAACTCCATTAAGCTTGGGAGGAAATTTCTCTTCAAGAATCCTCTGGCCTCTCATCGCCAATGGATCAAATATTGAAGACACACAGGAAATAATGGATAACTCCAGGCATAGCATGGCCGACTCATGACCATTCTTCAGCACATCCAGATCCAAACCTCTAAAATTCAACAATGCATATATCCAACTGTGTCGGCCATTCTTTCTACGACCTAGGCCTCCCTTGCAGGCACTTACGGCACTTCCAGGACGCACTGCATTGCGTGGTTAGATCCGAATCAAGGAAAATTATCAGGAACATTTATCACGCCACCGGTTCACAAACAAGAAGTAACTTTTGGATGGGCATGAGTACGCCGAAATCTTCTGCTTTCATATCCCCCCCTATGAACGCTTTACTATTTCATGCCAATGCACTTCCATTAAGATAGACCTCGATCGGGTCTTGGTTTACGACTTCATGATAATAATGTATTTAACACGAAAAAAACATGGTCGTTCCTATCTACTGGAGAATCATACCCTAATCCAAAAGCTGACTATGAATATTATTGGCTTGCTCGCGGGCATGCCGGTGTCAGCGCAATATGGCTGTCAAGTTAAGATCATCCTTCGGATTCTCACCGCGCTGCCTGTCCCTGTATTAATTGCCACCATCTTTTCTTCTCAAGCTATGAAACTATATCAGAGACTGCCGACGCCAGTGGTCATGTGCAAAGAAATGTCCTATGTTTCTCACCGCTGACCATTCCGTTTTCCGCTCATGTCATTACAAACACAGGGTTCCGGACTTGCCAATCAATGAATGCAACTTTGCGGCCCTATTGAATCAGGCTTCCTCTGTAGGGGTTTTCTGAGTCGGTGCCGTGGTCGATGACTGCAAGCTTGATCCTTCCATGCTGGTTTTGGGAGCGCTATACAGCAATGCTATAGCTATCCCGTCCAATTGCATGGCATGGGCAGACAAACCGCAAGTATAATCCAAGTTGCAAGCTCAACATTGCGCCCAACGACAACACCCGAACATCAGAAGAACCTGCGATCAGTCAAACTGGCATAGCAGTCGTCTCCTGTCATTCTCTCGCCGGTTTCCCGTGCCGGATTGAATTGATATCATCCAAGCTCACGGCGGGACCGGTGCATGTGTTATTGATCCCGCGCGTTCCTGCACTCTATACCCAAATGACGGATTCTGCCGATTGTTTCTCTGTGTTGTTGTTGGTCTGATGAACTTTCATTAAATGGAAATAGAGAAATTTTATACATGGATTCCGGTGTTTGCCATTTGCTCTGATTAGGAGGACTCAGGGAAAAGACTGTCATTGGCATGGACAGCGCATTTAGTGAGACGCTGTCTACCGATAAGTACCATTACTGCCACAGAATCGAAGAGCTTCTTATTCACTAGTACTCACTATTCGCACGATAGCAGGGACTTTCTGTATTACGAGAATCGATAAGGTGGCACAAGATCCGTGGTTTATACAAAGACGGACGTCTAGCGCAAATGAGTCATCACTCCAGCAAAGTTTCTCTTTCACGTAGTGTTCCTTTGGAGTCGATAATCTGCGGTTCTGCTTACGCATCAGACTATCAGGCCATCAGCACCACTTTACACAGTTCGGCTACACAGGTCCCAACAAAAACTTACCACGGAGCTATCCTTGACATGGGATCAGTCCGAGGAGGACGTACTTTTCCTCAACTAGGCATAGTCGGCACGATAACACGTGTGAAAAGCTGCGGCATGGGTAGCACCATACTTTGTGCTTATGGCCGCTATCGTGCTTTCGCCGCTTATCGCAGCCCTGTCAGTGGAATGCTCAGGTTTGTCCCCATCGATAGGCCTTGCGGGAGTTCCCTCTAAGTTATCCTTTTTGACGTGTAGACGCTCACAGTGTTCCCAAAAAAAAAAAAAACTGTTTTTAGATTTGAAACCTGTTGCTTGACAGTTTAAGTTAGCATGTGGATGGTGCGTAAAGATAGGCAATACGCATGTTGCACCGCTATTTGGATGTATGCGCTGCAATCCCCCAGTGGGTAAAAAGGCAGCGGGTAAAACTGTTGTACAATACAAATAGACCCGTATCAACGACAGAGCAGAACGCACAGGTATGATCAACAACATCAAGATACGATAAACCTTCAGTTGTTCAACTCTGACTGCGGAGTGATAGGCTCATGGAAAGCGTGTTTCATAAGCTGCTCAGGCTGTTCAAGCTCCAGAAATTGATAGATAAAATACAAAATACAAACCTTTATGGGATAAAATGTTGATTCCTGAAGAGCCATTGAAGCTGACATCGAAATTGCATTTATTTAATATAGCCGTGATGTTAATGCTAGTGGATCCATGGAGTAACTAACTTGAAGCTCCAAACAGGCACCTCCTTACAGGCTTCCCGCGAAGGTCGAAAAGTTACAGTTACATACAGCCAACTTGATTATTACCCGAGTCTGGGTCGCGCAAGTTGGGATGCCTTTGAGAGGAGAAAATGTAATTATGATTGAATTGAAGCACAATTTGATTCCTGTCAATACCGACGATATACAAGTACATGCATTAATTGCGCGATGGGTGAATAAGCTCATTGAAAGCCACTTTGAGAATTACAAATAGTGATCATGTGATGTCCCATAACTACAATAAATGAATTCAATACATTTAATATCAACTACAAGCTTCAACAATCGCGACGTAGTAGTGGGTGATAAAGCTATCAGGTTTAGGGACAGCACAAAATCATATAAATACGTCGTTTTCATCCACTTCCGTGCTGTTTCTCCTCAAACAAGAATTCATATAGTACCTTTTATATGCCTTCTAGAAACCTATACAGTCAGGTTTGCGGGATTTCCATTACTTAGTAACTGTCGGCTATATGCGTACATTTAGCACACATGTACTAGAGAACAAACTTTCTCAATATATCCTCGGTTTATGCTTTGTAGGACAAAATAGTGCCACAAAAAATAAACCATAGCTGTAAAAAATAAAATAAAAAAGCATCTGGTGAAGCGGTGGAAATTCCGGAAATTAAGGGTGCGCTCGGCGACTCGAAAGCGGTATTCTGCGTTATTTTGTTGTCGAGCAGCATACTTTCAAGCCTCTGGGGCTTGTAGGGGGTTTTGGTTTGCGTCCGTAGAATTGGCATGAATGTAGTAAACAATTCAAAAAATATATGTTTTTAGTCTACCATCTGCAATGGCCCGCCGTCATGATCAACACCAAAACTACTCGTTCTTACAGTCATCTGCAACACCCATGGCACAAGCCAGCCGATCAGAGTAGGCACCCGTGCAGTTGGCTAAAATAAATTGTCAGCAGCCTTGCCATTGCTGTTTGCGTCGAGTAAAATTTTAATTAAGGCAAATTTCTCCTCGGCTGTCCAGGGCCGGCGTGACGCACTCTCAGACTGAGCTTCATTATTGGTAGCAGCTGTGTCGTTTGTGAACTTTTTCTTAGCCATAGATGTTAAAATTTCGACGTGCACGCAACCTAATTCGTATGACACGCTGTATTGACTACGTGGTAAGGGTTTTTTTTCTCACTGAAATCGCTCGATCGGCCACATAGTAGGGGCAAAAACACATAGCGTACAATGAATAAAATCTACAAGTATTTACACTAAAGCGATTATAAAATTTTCACAAAGAGAAAAGAGGACGGATTGCGGAACCCGGACATAAACGGATCGATGATGCTTTCCAAGGCGTCTCAAATATTCGGATTCAAATATCAGCAATAGATAGTCTAACAGAGAAGTGTAATCTGAGTTATAGTAACATAGTGTAGGAGTATGTTAGATTATCTGTGTCAGGGATCTGAGGCTGCTAGGGCCATCACGCGTTATTTGGGAGCGAAAAACTCCTTCCAGAGGAGTTTTTCAGAATCGGTATTTCGTGGATAGTATTTTTCATAATGCCGGTATTTGAGAATTTGGTCAAACGGGTTTTTCAAATCTCTGAAAGCACCGTGATTTGGCGGTATTTCACGACTCTCACGAAATCACTCTAAATCACTCCAAATCATTCTAAATAACGCGCGTCACTGGTTTCCGAGCGCACCCTAAAATAGTTTTTGGCGTTTTTCGGGCCTAGTTGCATAATTGCACCAAAAACCGTGAACTTCCGGAATTTCTACCGCTTTACCAGATTTTTCTTTTCTGTTTAATGTCATAGAACTTTCTTCCCAACATGTTCTCAGTTTATACTTTGTAGGAAAAATAGTTCCACAAAAGATAAATCACAGCTATAAAGTTTGTTTGCTAGCATATAGCCGACAGTTACTAAGTAATGGAAATCCTGCAAACCTGACTGTATAGGTTTCTAGAAGGCATATAAAAGGTACTATATGAATTCTTGTTTGAGGAGAAATAGTGCGGAAGTGGGTGAAAATATATGATTTTGTACGGTCCCTATTAGTAAACTTTTATTGCATTATTGATATGCATACCACTACTGTAATACAATGTTTTGTACGAGTGCCCTCCTAGGCTATATTCTAATTCTACACAGTTACAGCTTGGAGTGTACTTGTTGTGCAGGCTACTTTTTATAGTGCACATAGAAGACTAATAATTTTTTCACTGGATTTTGATAGTACGTGATCCCAGAACTACTAATCCCTGTATATGCTCAAGAACCGCTTTCTTAAGATCGGGTGACTGCCTCATCAATCCAAAGCCGACGACTGCCACAGTAGTTACAAAGGCCAACAGCCTGCGGACCACCCTTTTTCTCGCCAGTTCTCTTTTCCATTTATTAGCACCTTCGGCAATGAAGTCATCCCACACTGGTCGCCGGAGAATCCACCAGTACCAGGTGAGGGGGCCTGGGAAAATGCTAACGTTCTTCTGGGATTGGCTTCGGTGGTACCATGTGATGCAGGTGCTCCAAACTGAGTTTTGTAGCCGCCCTTGGAGCCACTCGTTATATTTGATGGTTGGGTGGGCCTTGACAGCAAACGAGCGCGCTTTGGCTTCGAGGATCGGCTTGATCATCTGCATAATGTATTGGATCTGGGTCTCGCTTGAGAAGATAACGGAAGCATGGCCAGTTGCCACGTTCGGACCTAGAATTTTTTTTGTAAGTGACTTAAAACATATAATGCCAATTGTTGGGATATTTTACCAGCTATCATAAAGTAATTGGGGATGTCCTACGGGGTAGTGTTATATTTTTAAGGCAATAAACACTTCGGACCATGACTTACGGGGAAACATGTGCCTAAATACGCAGTAGGTCCTCCTTGTTCATCCCAGTACTTTTCAAGCGATTGGCCATTGCGGCCAACAACTTTTATTTGCCTATTTTTCTAGGAATGATGTTTTCTCAATTTTTTGTCTCATAATTCGTGGCTGCGGATGCACTCACGAAAATATCATAACCGGTGGCATATACTATCACATCAAGCGGAATAACTTCTCCACCGACAAGTCGAATACCATCTTCTACGATTGCTTCGATCTTATCCCATCGCAGATGGACATTAGGCCGTTTCAAAGCTTCCAGGTATCCAGGATCGATAATGAGACGTTTACATCCCGGAGCTAGAACGATACTAAGTATACAAGTCGGGAAGTTCAAGAATCTGTTATCGAACTCACCAAAATCAGGCAGCAATTTATCTACGTATTCCGGGGGAGCTTTTGATTTCAAATATTTGGTCAGGCGCTATTATAAAGTTTTAGGTTAGCTGAAAGCCAAAAAGAAAAAAAAAAAAAATCTATATAATACCTTGCGAGCAATCTGCGACATAAAACTCTGGGGGTCACGGAAGGCCATGAAGTTAAGGTCCCTCTAAAGAGACATTAAGCATCAGCTCTATGCTTCCTCAACGATTGGAACTTACTCCGGCCATAATCATGTTACGATACATGCGCGCGGCAAGTGGGACATTAGAAAAAATCCATTTAGCGCGATCTGAGTATTTGTGTTGTGGTTTCGGCGCAAACCATTGGCGACTTCGTGCAAAATTGATAACCTCAACAGTAGGGTCTTGAGTAATCTGGGGGATTAATTGGGCACTATGTTTTATGAGTATCAAAAGCTGAGGCGTTAGTAGCGCAAATTTTCCAGGAACACCAAAGCCACCAACCCAGAGCAGCCATTACCAATAACGCCAACCAGTTTACCTGAAAGATCGACATCATGCCTCCAGCGCGCCGAGTGCCAACTTGGGCCTTGGAATTTTTCTACTGTGGCAGTGAGGTCTAATGGAATAATGGGATCCTGGAAGAACCCCACTGCAGATATAACAATCTCTGCAGTTGTTTCTTGATGCACGCTGGTGACCGAATCCTCCAGCATGATACGATACTGCTGCTCTGATTCATTCCACTCTAAGGAGGTAACAGCAGTGTTGAATTTTGTGAAAATTTCTAGGTCATGGGTCTTGAAGATACGCTCCCAGTACGCCAAAATTTCGGGCTGTTCAGCGTAATATGAAGTCCAGTTGGGGTTTAACTCGGTTGATAGGGAATACCAGTGAATTGCGACATCACTGCTCTGAAAGAGATTCCAAGTCAAAGTCAACAAAGAGGTAGTTGTAAAATAGCCCCCAACTCACGCAACCAGGATAAGTACTTTGCTGAATTAGAAGTATGAATCAATACTATATATTTAAGCAACAGATTATTAGCATGCAAGCTTACACTCCAGGTACCTCCAATAGAAGAGGACCTTTCATATATCTATAACTGGCTATGAGCTGGCGTGCAAAAATCGGCAATGCTAGTACAAAGAAACTGACCGTGAAGTTGTCGAAATGTAACTGATCCTTGAGAGCTATAGCGCAAGCAATCCCGGCAGTACTGAATGGATCCCTGTCAGATATTTATTCATACTTACGAATCACCACAAACAAGTTATTCACCCGGCACCAATGATAACTACACGTGGATGAGAGTGCGATTCAGACATGCTGATGATCTCAAATACGAAGGTAAGATTTCAATAGTAAACCTGAGAAGATACCCATGGCTGGGGGGGGGGGGGGGGGGGATCAGCTGGTTATATAGTAGGAGTACATCCAAACCGCGCCGAAACTCTATTGGAGTAGCCGGGGCTCCATTCTCTCGTGATATTTGTATTCGAGGCTGGCTGCGGCATTGTCGAGCTGGTAGGGAGAGGCGGTGTTTTTTTATAGGATTGAGGTCATTTGGGGCCACGTGTGGATAATACTTACTCCGAGCCGTGGTTTGCATGATGTTCGACCGACTTCAATAATTCGAAGTTCAGTTATCGTTTTCAGTGTACAGTAATGTTCTCTTCCTATATAGTCCAATAGACCCGCAACTATGGATGAAAATTATACATTGAACGCACTGGGAAATAGTATCATTACATTTGGTTAATTGAATTGATAATATGCGACGAAGAAGCGGTTCAAAAGACCGTCGCGGTGACGGTGATGCTCCGAATTAGATGAGTGGATAGAACTAAATAATCCCGGCGGCAATACGGCGGAGGAACGACTGTTTCATCAATCAGAATTGATGCATGTTGACAGCCAAGCGGTTATCCCGCCAGTGGATGTCCGGCAATTCACTTGTTCAGTTCAGGTTGCTTGACCTTGCTCACTGGTGATTCTCACATTGCTAGTACTCCAAAGGACTGGAAAAAAAGGTTCAATGTGTTCCCCTTTCAGTTGACATTGGACATAAAAAGGCTCCTGAACAAACCATTCCATATATCTTATTATGAGTAAATTCCATTTGCATGCAATGTCAATGTAATGGGATATATTCATAATAAAAAATCACAGGCCTACGATATGCATTGGAGGAACAGGCGACAAATGTAACAAGGTGGATATTTAACTGAACTTTGGCTTTGTCATGATAAGTCCAACGCCAAGCATCGAGATAATCAATATCAACCACTTCATGCGCTTAGACCTCTTCAACTCTTCTTCCCACCGCGCTGCTCCCACAGACAGGTAGTGGCTCCAAACAGGCCGTCTTAGAAGCCACCAGAAATACGCCATGGTACCTGGGAACATGGATATATTCTTGTCACCACGATGATACCACGATGAGCATCCACCCCATACAGTCTTCTTGAGCTGTTGCCGAAGCCAGTCGTTGTACTTGATGGTGGGCGCGTTTTTGATGGTAAAGGAACGTGCCTTAGCCTCGAGTATTGGACTAATTATCTGAGCCACGTATTGCATTTGCACTTCCGATGTATAAATGACGGAGGCGTGTGCTGAAATTACATTTGGGCCTTTAGGAAAGGGGTATATTCATCAAAAGATAGTCTCATTTGAAACAGGAAAGAAATATCACCTGCTATCATAAAAAAGTTTGGAAACCCCTGTTGAATACGTGTGTTATTGATATTCATACTAACAGTTCTCACCCCCGTCATCTTTATAAGACTTACAGGAATGCATGTGCCCAGATATGCTGTTGGCCCGCCTTCTTTGCTCCAATACTCATCAAGCGTCTGCTCATTGCGACCACGGATTGTCGTGTTGCCATCCTATAGGCTCCAGCTATTAGAAACTACCAGTCGCAATGGCCATCGAGAAAGCTTCTTATGTGCGCTTTACTTACGATGATACCAAACCCTGTCGCAAACACAATCACATCGATCGGAATTTCTTGACCATTAGCCAACCGAATATGGTTCTCCGATACTTCGTCGATCTTACTAGCGCACAAATGAACATTAGGCAAGTTCAAGGACTCGAGATATTCAGAGTCAATTATCATTCTTTTACAGCCAGGAGCTAAAAGCCAAGATGGTTAACGTCTCAGTACGTAATCCACCCACATTTCCGAAGGACCTACCAAAATCAGGTATGAGCTCCTCAGGGTAGTTTTTGACATTTGTGAGTATGTATTCAAGCAATGTCTACGCCGTTGATTTTTTTATCTTCATCGACTAGTTGACATAAATATGCATAAGTGTGCGCACCTTTCGAAGGTAACGCGAGATAAAGCCTATATTGCGAAAAAGCATGAAACGAACATCATGCTAAAACCAAGGTATTCAGCATCATAACTTAGTAGAATTTGCCATGTATGATTAAATGCCTAAAGTAAGCAAGGACTTACTGTTGCCATCACGTAATTACGGTAAGTGCGCAACGCTCCGGGTATATGCGCAAAAATCCATTTCGCCCACCCGGGGTAATAGAATTGCGGTTTAGGTAGAAACCACTGCGGACTGCGTGCTATATTGAATACCTCAATAGTCTTGTCGCGGGCCAAGTTGGAGACCACTTGAGTGCTTTTGTTGCAAAGATATCAAATACATAATGGAGGAACGTGAGCCTTTTTTCCGCAGATCACTTTTGCACATAAAAGAACACTCACCCCGAACATGCATTGCCAACCACACAAATACGTTTTCCCGAAAGGTTGACATCGCTCCTCCAGCATGCCGAATGCCAAGACGGCCCTCGGAATTTCTCCAAGCCAGGTATGTCTATTCCAGATGGGATAACCGGCTTTTGGAAGAAGCCGTAGGCACAGATAACAACCTCTGCCGTATCTGTTCTACGCTCGCCCGTGTTGGTGTCTTTGAGTGTGAGGTAGTAGCGTTGCTCCTCCTCATTCCACTCGGCTACATGGACGACCGTGTTGAAGGAAGTGTATGATGCAAGGCAATAGGTGCGATATATCTTCTGCCAGTATTCAAGAATCTCCGCTTGCGGGGCATAGAAACTCGACCAGTACGGATTGAGCTCTGTTGAAAACGAGTACCAATGGATAGGTGAGTCGCTGCTCTGGAAAAAATGTTGGTTTCAAGTTTTCGGCTCAAGAAACTATATCAAATAAGTAGACTCACACAACCCTAAATGAAAGAGAACAAGCTTTATGAGGCCTATCAGGGAATACCTCATCTAATGACGTACTGGATAAGTGTTATCCTACTTAACTGTAAGTCATTTTTGCATGAAAAACATAGTCAAATAGATGGATCACCCTCCAAGTTCCTCCTTCTGCTGGAGACTTCTCATAAATCTTCGAAATAAAAAATTCTCAGTGAAGGTGAAGAAAACTAAAAGAAAAGAGAAGACGGGACGACGGCATTCTGCTGTCACTCCCTAATAAAAATATACTGACTGTGAAATTCTCATAACCAAGCTGTTTCTTCAACACGACGGCGGCAATAATCCCGGAGACCCTGATAAACAGAATATAAACAATCGTCATTACTTTCACAGTGATGGCTTATGTCTGTTCTATGCGACTTGCCCGGCTCCTATGATTACTACGTGAGGGGCTGACTGATTTTCTAATGCTGGCATATCTCTTTTCATGAACCAGACTCGAATGCTTGTCTTACTACTGGCAAAGGGCTCTAGCCTCTGTTTTCAACAGGATTACAGTCTCAAAAGTGACTGAGCTCTGAAAAGAGTAAGGATAGTGGGAGGATGAGGTGCGTGCGCGCATTCCCTACGTCTACTGAGAACATTTATGTGCTCCCACTCATTCATCAGACCTATAATAAGTATGGGGGCCTTAATTACCGATACTAGTAAGTATATATACATGATGAATCAATGAGCACCATATGAACGTCAAGCTGCGGCGTCCCGATGCATGTCCAGCGGCGAGCCCGGCACTCCTGCCTCTTCTTCGGACCCCGAGATTCTGTGGAAAATATACGAGTCTCCCATGTGAACCTTGGGCTCCTAGTGGTGCCTCCGAGATTGTCTCTTGAGCTCCTTTCTATTAGTACCGATTCGCATAATCCATGAAGCAGCTGATCCTGAAATAATACCGACGTCACTCATTTTATTTTATTTTGACATTAACTTTGTAATGCAGTGACTCACGCTCCTGCTCTTCAAAATTAGATCTAGACTGAAAATTGCAAATTTCATCTATGACCGCATTGTAGATGTCACCAGCTCCATCCCTGAATTTAGAAATCAAACCATTTTCGTTCATTAAGTACTTTCATCGGGAAGCTTTGTACAAACGCCCTTCCAAGTCCATCTTTGAATGATTCCATATTTATGATTATATTTTAGATTTTAGGTAGGAGAGTTTTACTAGTAACGTAATAATGCATGTAACGGGACCCGTTCTTTCCTCATCGCAGCTTGATAGCACGTGAGCCAAAAACAACCAACTTCTGTAGATGCTCAAGAGTTGCCTTCTTGAATTCGGGTGACCGCCTCATCAATCCAAGGCTAACGACGGTAGCAGTCATCGCAAAGGTTAGCAAGCTACGGAGTATCTTCCTTCTCAGCAGCTCCCGTTTCCATTTACTAGCACCTTCGGCTGTAAAATCTTCCCATCTCGGCCGGCGTAGCAGCCACCAGTAATAGGTGAGTGGGCCAGGGAAAGTGGTCACATTTTTGTTGGATTTGCCTTGGCGATACCAAGACATGCAAGTGCTCCAGACAGAGTTTTGTAGTTTTCCTTGGAGCCATTCGTTGTATTTGATAGTTGGCTGAGCCTTGACAGTGAATGAGCGTGCCTTGGCTTGGAGAATAGGTTTGATCATCTGCATGATATATTGGACTTGGACCTCGGTCGAGAAGATGACGGAAGCATGACCAGTTGCCACATTCGGACCTGAATACCTTTCATAAGTGACCTCTTTGGTTTCTGAGCGTTGACAATAAAGCATTACCTGCTATCATGAAGTAGTTGGGGATATCCTATAAAACGTTATTAATTGTTTTCGTCACGAGCGCTTATAAGACACAACTCACAGGGAAACAAGTGGCTAGATAAGCGGTAGGTCCTCCTTGCTCATCCCAGTACTTCTCGAGCGTTTGACCATTGCGGCCGGTTACCTGTACTTGCTTGCTTTTCTGATATAACACATAAACGAAATTATTCTGGAATCCGTAACTACGCGCTTGCTCACCAAAATTTTGAAACCGGTGGCATAGATGATCACATCAAGTGGCACAACTTCTCCAGTCGAAAGACGTAGGCCTTCTTCTACGACCGCCTCAACCTTATCCCATCGCAGATGGACGTTTGGCTGTTTCAGTGAGTCGAGATATCCTGGGTCGATGATAAGACGCTTGCAACCCGGAGCTATCAGGCGTCTTCAGTATGGTCATTGTAAAACGCATCTCAAGACCCACCAAAATCCGGCAACATTTTGTCTGCATGTTCAGGGACTTTTGCCTTCAAATATTCAGTTAAGCGCTGGTACAATCGTTTTTCTTTTTTTGAGTTGCTTGTTCGGAAAATAAATAATTTAATGTCGTACTTTGCGGGCAAGTTGAGACATAAAGCTCTCAGGGCTGCTGAAAGCGATAAAGCCCATGTCGCCCTGCATCAGCATTAATTATTGACTGTAAGTGTCTGATCAGTATTAACGCCTACTTTAGCCATGATATAATTGCGATATATGCGTGCCGCAAATGGAACATGGGAGAATATCCACTTGTCGCGATCCGTGTACTCAAACTGGAGCTTAGGAGCGTACCATTGTCGGCTTCGCGCAAAGTTGATGACCTCGACGGTGGGATCTTCAGCTATCTGGGGTACCAGCTGGGCGCTGTATTCAATTGGTCAGATGACAAGGTGCAAGCCAGTATGTCAACATTATGAAGAATGCCAAAACGCTCACCCTGAGCAACCGTTACCAACTACACCCACTCGTTTGCCTGCAAGATCGACATCGTGCCTCCATCGTGCAGAGTGCCAACTAGGGCCCTGGAATGATTCAGTCCCGGTAATATTTGAAGGGATCAAAGGTTCGTGGAAGAATCCGGTCGCAGATATCACGACCTCGGCGGTTGTCTCGTGATGCTCGCCGGTAACAGCGTCCTGTAGCGTAATGCGATACTGCTGCTCTGATTCATTCCACTCCAAAGATTTGACGGCAGTGTTGAATCTCGTGAATTTCTCCAGTTTATGGGTTGCAAAAATGCGTTCCCAATATGCCAAAATCTCTGGTTGTTTGGCATGATATGATGTCCAGTTAGGATTCAACTCTGTTGACAGAGAGTACCAGTGAATGGCAACGTCACTACTCTGAAGATTCCACAATTAGAACCGAGAATGAAGGATTTTGCTATTTCTACCAACTCACACAGCCAGGATAGGTGTTTTGCTGAGGCAAGCTAGTTTAGTACGTATCCGAGTAGAAGATCACGGGCTTGTGAGCTTACGCTCCAAGTGCCTCCAATAGCCGGAGATATTTCATAAATCTAGTATAACCAGTCATGAATTGGTGCGAAATAATACTGTTGTATAAACGAGGACTTACTGTAAAGTTGTCAAAGTTCAATTGGTTCTTGAGGGCTAAGGCAGCTGCAATTCCAGCCGTACTGTGCATATCCGAGTCCTAGTCAGCCGCTATTGGTAGCACAGCAATACTACAAGAATGACTACCCAGCACCAATAATGACAACACGAGCCTTAGGACGTGAATGTTGCCAGGACATAGTTACAGAGAATGATACAAGGTTCCAGCAGAGTTTTGTCCCAGCACAACCGCAGCACACAGTCCGTTATATACCAAATACACATGTGTACATCTGAACCCCGCTCATTAGGGTAGCCGAAATGTGATAATCTTGTGATTTCCCATCATTGCCTCGCCGTTTGCCAGTGATGACATCGATGACTGTGCATTGATGACAGCGACTCGGGATTTCGGTATCAGATTTGGAGACATGTACGGCCGGAGGCAATCTTGAGCGGCTATTTGCATTTTCGTGACTATGACTTGCCCCTCGCCATTACACTTCACTCTCCTTCATGAGGGCTTATTGGGTAAATATCAATCATATTCAACCCTGAAAGGCCTGGACACGCAGACAGGTGGCGTTTTCCTCTCGAGTTCCGAGTCAGGTTCACTGCTGGTTTCTGGTCAAATGTCGGGTTTCTCTCTAATAGTGAATTAGTCAACTTCCGCTCCGCCTCTGCACTGGAGCTTGCTCGGCTTCACAACATATTGAGTTGCCTGGGCGTCTAGCGGGAAGGCATACACTGTGTTTCTTCATCCTATCAAATAGCCTTCTTAGCTACGTATGTGGTAAAAGCCATGACTAATGATATTGACAATCGGAGTGTCACCTGCCAGTGGATTACTCCCTTGGTATTATGTTGTACCTCTTTGTCCTTATCCGATATTTTCAATCTTTCAGTTGTGCGCCCTATTACAATTGTCATTCGTTGTTCTGAGATCTACTGTCTGAGCTACTCTGTATCGAAGCAAATATCCATGTGTGGTAAGACAAAACTAAACATTTTACTATTATTCACGGCCATAAGCCAGTTGAATGACTCTGAAAAACAGATGGTGGGTGCAACCAAATTGACAATTAGCTGAGCTTTGGTCTTGCAATGGCAAGTCCCAGTCCCAGAACCGAGAGCACCTACAAACGAGCAGTCACTCCAAATAGGCCGCCTCAAGACCCACCGAAAGTATATCATGGTGCCGGGGAACATATAAATGTTCTTGTTGCCGCGGTGATAATATGACGAGACGAGCATCCACTCCAGAGGGTCTTTCTGAGCCGCTGCAGCAGCTAAGCGCTGTACTTAACAGTAGCCGCATCATTGACTGTAAATGAATGTATGTTGATGTTGATAATAGATTAACTGATGCAGTTCAAGTTGTTCACCTTCCTTCTCCCAGTATTGTTCAAGCCTCTGCCCATCACGACCCCTGGTTATCATGTTGTCTTCCTTTGAAAGAAAATCATTTGAGTAATCCCCTACCAGTAAAATAATACATGGGCATGATACTAACTCACAAGAATGCCAAAACCAGTCGTGAGCACCATCACGCCCGGCAGGAATCTCTTGCTCGTTGAATGGCTGAATACTATTCTCTAGCACCTTTGCTATATTATTTGCGCATAGATGGACGTTTGGCAAATTTAAGGATCCGAGATACTCGGGATCCACAACTATACGTTTGCATCCAGGCGCTAGATAATCCATATTCATTGGTCTGCAGAATATGACTAGCTTGTTCACCGTACCAAAGATAGTGGTAAATTCCTTTGGCTTGTATATATAATTATTTCGGTAATAACTACTATTTAATGTATATTGGCCTATCGATGGGAAAATAAAAGGATCTTGAATCTATACGCACTATGCGAAGGAAACCCTATCCCGTCAAGTACGAAGGGAGGATCATACTATGGCCCATTTTAATGCAATGCTACTTTAAGGCATGCGAGGAGGAAAAACAAGGAAACTCGCCATTGCAACCGATACTAGTAATTTCGATACAGGTGCAATACCCCAGGGCATGGGCAGAGACCCATTTTATCCAATCGGGATAATAGAGTTATGGCCTAGGCATGAACTATTGTGGGCTGCGCGCTACATTGTACACCTCAATGGTCTCATCTCGGGCCAAGGCAGATACGACCTGGGTACTTTTTTTTTTTTTGTAGCAACGTCAGATATTTATCTTTTCGGCCACTCCCACATCCTCTAAAGAATCGTGATCCGCGCTCACCCTAAATAGGAGTTACCCACCACGCATACACGCTTCCATGAGAGGCCAACGTCATGTCTCCAGCGAGCGGGATGGTAATATATTCCCCCTTGAATCCGTCCAAGTCAGGCATTTGCGTGTCGGAAGAATGATCTTGGTTGCCCTTGCTAATACTATCTAACATACTACTCCAGACCTGAAATAATTAATTTAAAGAAAGAGATAAGCAGAAAACAACGAGAAAGACGACAGAGAGCTGGGATTTGGCGAAGGCAGCGGTCGTTCCTAGTCAACCTCGTAAATTACTGTGGCGTCAAATCCGCATACTAGTAGATCCTCGTAATGCAATTGTTTGATTCAGTACAAATAATTGGCGTACATTTGCATTACATTATCAGACTGATTGGCAAAAAGGAGGATTAATAATTGTACACTCGTTACCTATCTGGACCTACTGCACGTTAACTCCTAGGTCTAGTATTAATACGTGGATATACCATTATTGCTATGGACGTAATTGTGTATCATGTTGGAATTTATCTTTCGGGTTCCCTTTCTTAAGCTTTGTTAAGCCACTGGTGCAATGCAATTGAAAAATGCGTAATTTATCGGTGTAGGCGTATATCATCGACCTAATGGCATGAACCAGGTGTATGATACAGTATGAAGCTGACGTGAACGAGTAGGGGTGTGATCTATGCGAATTTGACGCCACAATGATTTGTAGCCCCAAATTGGGCGTTCTAAAATATTCTTCAGATTTATCTGAACAAATACAAAACTGTACCAGATATATTTTTGAAGCCTGTAACGTATACTTCAACAGAACTTGCAATGACATGAGTTTGTATAACACCTGCTCATGTACCCAAGTCTAGACTTTACTGCTATAATCGCTTATATGGCGCCCTAGCCCTTGCAAATAGCACAAAAAGATCCATATGCTTTTTTTTTTCGATACACCCAGGTTTGGGCGAGCTATGCTCCGCGCACAAATGGGGTCTAATGGGGGCTGAGAGTGTAGGGGGGTGTCACTTTATCTTCCGTTAACGGGTCGCGCCACTATTTCGAAAACAGCAATAATATGATGATAGCTAATCGAAGTATGCATACACTTGCCTAAAGCATGGCCATTGTATATGAATCCATCGGACCGCAACAATATTCAATAGACGATGATACAAGGCCGTCGGCCACGATAAACACAAAACTAGAACTGTGGGTGATATACTAGAGGACGTCGGGGATACTAGTAGCACTTCGAACCCCCTTCTCATGAGGAGCAGTCCCAAAGTGGCCAAGAACACCAACAACAGAACCCTAGTATGTGTATGCTTTCTCCCTTTTTAAGTTATAGGGATAGTACTGATAGGAGGCAGAGATAGCCAGCGTCGTACTAGCTGCGCAGTCTACTACTATAGAACTTCGAGTTGAAGAAGTTTGATTGATTGCAGCCAGGATTATCCTTTGTATTGCCTCTTTTTTTTTCTGCCATAGGGAAAGTGATACTTCAAATCCGAACAAGTACAAGATAAACCTAGGGGTCGCGATCGATACCTCAGAACCAGAGTCAACCAGAAAGAAGGCCCTCCAAGTTGCTAGTGAAATTGGGTTTAGTGTACTGGCAATGATAAGTTCCACCATTGAAATAGTTCGAACATCAAAGAGGTCCGAGTCCCATACGAAGGGTGGCGCATACATTGACATCGACACGACAATAAAAGCCGAGCAATCACGAGTACACCAGTCAGCACAAGCATCAATAGATGAATATATATATATTCATAGTTATAGCAGCACCTTTACCAAAGCTCAGTTTCCGTCGGCAGCGGTGGCAGCAGGCAGGTGGGGCACATATGATACCACATTCTCCATATATATAAATCACAAAAGAGTATCATGTCGGCTCGTAGCGTTCGTGATGATCGTGCTACATAATGGCTGACAAGAAGCCGATCTAGTAGCCTAAAATAGACTGTATTCACTCGGATCTGATTGTTAAGTTGAGGGGGGGGGGGTTAGTAGGATCAATTATCATCATTCGTCATCGACAGGCATAACAAGCAAAGGAGAAAGGGAGGCCTTTGAAAAAAGGCCCATGAAACAGGGATATTACGAGATCGCAAACATCAATTCCAATTTCACAGGAAAGAAGGAGCGGTAAGGTGGGGTTGGTTGTAAAGCGGGAAAAGTAACTATTTTTACAATGTTCTTGATGAGGAAAAGAAACAAACGGGACTTGGGAGGCAAAGCGTGGCTGAGAAGGTGAGTGAGGTGATGGGGGTGTCAGAAGAGATGGGGTAGCGTAAGAGGTCTCATCTCGAAGACAAAAAAGGGGGGTGTGAAGTATGGTACATAGTTGAAAAGAGTGAACGCGTGGCTTATTGACACGACTCTCATGGTTTCGAAAGGAAATAGGGTAAGAAAAAGAAAGGCTAGCGGAATTCGAAGCTCGCGCTGGCGCGTTCAGGGATATGCTGCAAAGTTAATTGTTGATATCTTAATGGAAAAGAGTCAGCATCTGTCACAAATTGGAAGGTCCTGCCACTTACGGCTCGGAATTTTGACAATGGTAATACCCATGCATGGTCATAGGTGGAGGAGTGAGCGATGGAGCACGAGGGATAGTCGCCGTCGACGTCCGCCGCGTACGGGACGCATTAGAAGTGCGACGGCCACGGGGCTTGACCAAATCAGCCGTGTCGCCGCTGATCGAAGCGGTGAGGCCATCTGCAGAGCTCGAGAGCTCTTCGCCCATATGGTGTGGGTTGAAGTCAATGCAAATGTAGTAGAAGCCTGTAGGTGACGTCAATTGTTAGGGTCACAAGACGAAATGGACAAAAAAAATTAGAAGTGATAAACTTGCCTGCAAAGCTGGCACCATTGATATCATGCACACGGTGATTGGGAACTAGGAAGCGCTCCTTCCAGCGCATGAAGACGGCGTCGCAGTGATCGCTGTCGGGGAGCGTCAGATTGGGCCTTTGCAGGCTGTCGCGCACGCGCCGGAAGGCGTTGAAGCAACCCCAGTGCGTCAGGTCGGAGGTCTCGTCGACGCCCCACTTGTCCGTCTTGAAGCCATAACGACGGCCGATGATCTCGCCATCAAAGAACGTCGTCAACTCAGGGTAGTCGTTTGTGAGACCACATATGCGAAGATAGCCACACAAATATGAGGTACTGAAGTCAATGTCCTACGACGATGATATTAGAACAGATGTATCTCATTGTTACATGGGCAAGGTCAGCTCACCAAGATCTTTACGGAGACATCGTAACAGTTTGATGCGCTCTTCTGAGTTCCTTGGAACGAGGCACCGGGATAGAGGCAGTGATGCCCCTGGGGACGGCGACGTAGACGGGTGATGTCAGTCAACGGACTCGGAAGTAGTGAAGATGAGGATATCGATGAAGAGGAATGCAAGGATAGATGATAACTAGACGCCTCAGAGTGCCGTGTCTCGGACGCAATCGTAGTCGCCGGGGTTTCATGATCACGGGATGGGAGAGCTGGTGAGTTATTGTTGGGTATGACCACCGCCAGCGCCTTCTGTTTGCTGACCGAGGACGAGGAGGGCCTTGCTGAAGAAGATTGGTCTTGGGCCGTGATGGGATACTGGCAGCTAGATGATTTTAGGCGCTCGTCAGACAAGGACACCGCAGTGGTAGCAGCAGCAACAGCTGTGGGGATGGTTGTCGACTCGGAACGAGGCTCCGGCTTGGACTCTTCTGGGGATTCACAAACGGGGTCGAGGATTGGCCAATCACGGAAATGGTCGCCATGGGAGGGCAGACGGGCCATGGGCAGCGGGGTCGAGCGAAGACGACATGAGGAGCAGAGGTTGATGTGGGCCGCGTGGGGATCGGCTGAGAGGGTTGCAGAGCAGGAGCGACAAGTCTTTACCTGAGCATGAGACTGCTCAGACTGGACGTAGTCAGTGGCAGGGACAGGGGGCTGGATATGGCCTGCAGGCATCGGGGAGGACGACGTGGGGAGGAGAAAGATGGCGAACGAGCAATGGAACCAATTCGACTCTGTCTCGTGGCTGCTCCCTCCCTTCCTTCTATATACCACCCATATTATTATTATGCTGTTTACTCATTATTCCACTAGTACAACTTGTTCCTTTATCCTGTGTACTACACCCTCAGTTACCTTACTCGCCCGCCTTCTTGTAGCGTGCAGCGTGCTTGCTCAGCCATCCAAATCACAAACGGCGCAGCTGTTGCCAATCGCTTCCCTCGCTGATAGTGGCTTGCTCCTATCACTGCTCTCTCTCTCTCGCTATTCTCCATGCTCCCTGCTCCCCCCTCCCCTTTCAGCTCTCTTGTGGATCAATCAGAAGGATGCGCCATATCATGATCCAGAATATATACTTAGCACAACGACTGTACAGTTGAAGGTCCACATAAGCCTATCACAATATAGCACGTCTACCAGCCTCATCGGGCAGAAATGAGCACGTCCATTATCTGGATTCCATCTAACCCCCACCATTTATTCTTGATCGTCCTTGATCACAGCCCCACCATTCAATTTGACACGTGTTGGAGATTTTGCATACGGGCCAACCCGTCTCGCATAGTACTCCATCATCGGCTATCTACGTTATCGTATGGTCCTAATGGGACTATGCTCACGTTGCACAGACTGTTTACAAGACGCTGGCATGACCAGAACTTGTATAATGATTTCTGTCGTAGTAGTGATATGTAAGATAGCGTCTCGTATGTGTAGAATGTAAGAAATGATAACAATAAGTCTGGTGAAAGAAGATCTTGAAAATAAGAAATCGTGGAATAGAAGTGGGAGGCAATACAGCTACATGGCTGGAAAGAATAGAAAGAAAGAAAGAAAAACCTAATGTAACCTAAATAACTCAAAGCAAAAAGATAGGAAATAATGGGACCATCCTAGTATCCGCGTGATCATAATCATGGTCTATCGTCGTTGGAACAGCAGAAGAAGAAAAATCTAAGAAAAGAGTTTTCGGCGTCGCCCAATCGTGCATTTTCTTGGATCCATCAGGTCCTGGAGCCTTCCACCGACTTGCTGCCAGCCTTTTCGTCCTCTGCACTCCTCGAGTTTCTGCCAATGGTCATCTCGTCGGCCTGCTTCTCGATATCGAGATCGCCGCCAGCATTCTCGGGCACAGGCTCCGCGTCGGCGTCTGGAGCGTTGGTAGCGGTCTCTGACGCAGGGGCCGCCTTGGCGTCGCCCGCACGAACGATGGTGCGCTTGAGACTGTACGACTTGATCAAGAGTGCTAAACGAAGAAGAAGAAAAAAGAATGTTAACAACTTCAGAAAGCTAACCCCATCAAGTGATGGACCACTTACAAAGGAGGAAAGCAACACCGACGACTGGCGTCATCACCAGCCAGATGTCGCTGATGGACACCGCGAATGCGTGAATGAGTTCCGTGCGCGTCGTCGGGTCTGGAATGTCATGTAGCGTCCGCACACCCTCGTTGAGCGAGGCGGTCGAGGTGTCGTAGTTCTCCAGACCAGGGATCTTGTGTAGACGGTGACGAAGAGTCTGTGTAAAGAGCAAAATAAAATCGGCAATCAGGTCGGGTGATGTAAGGCGGAATAACGAAATGAAGACGTACACTTGAGTAGATAACTTCACCAACGGAGATGCCGACGGTACCACCCAGCGTTCTAGAGTGACATGAATAAGTAATCTTTTCCCAAATAAATAGATAAAAACGCGGTAGCTCGTACGAACCGGATGAAACCATAAGTAGCAGTACTTGTAGCCATGTCCTTGAGTGGCATACAAGCTTGGAGTGCAATCAGCGGGACTTGGAACATCACACCCAGGCCGAGGGCTGCAATGAGCGGGTAGATCACTTTGACGGCACTATAATCAAGAGAGGAGCAATGTTAATATCATAGCCTTGCATATTAAGAAAGGAATTGGTACATACAGCGACGATGTATTGCTCAGCTGAGTCATCAACCCATATCCGAGCGTGAAAATGGCAAGACCGGACCAGATCATGACCCTGTACTTGCCCTGCTTGGACACAATCACACCAGATACAGCGGACGAGAACGAGGAGCCGAGCGAGTAGGGTAACATCTTTACGCCGGCACCAATGGCAGAGGAGCCCAGGACTTGATAGTACAGCGGGAGGTAGTACGCGCCTGCGAAGAAGGCGATGGCGTGTAGAAGTGTCACGACGAGGATTGAAGTTGTTGTTCGTGTCTGTGCGAGGGAGACAATGTCAGGACAAAACACAATATGTTGCCACATTTAGGCGTACCTTGAATAGACGTGGCGGAACAATAGGTGCTCTTGTGGTGTAAAACTCCCAGACGCAAAAGATCACAATGAGAGCAACGCCAACAACGAGCAGGGCGATAGTCTCTGCCGATGACCCTGTAAGGGAGGAAGGACTCATAAGTAAGAATAATTGGCGGGAAGGGATGGCAACATTACTCACAAGAAGTCTCGGAACTGTTAAATCCAACCAAGAGCAAAACGACACCGGCCACAATGATGATGAGACCGACGAAATCGAATGTGGAGGCATGTTCGCGCAAAGACTTCCCCTGATGCGGGTTAAGGTTGAGGAAGAAGAACAGAAGAGCTGCCGCGACTCCTCCGGTAGGCCTAGATAGTCGACGATGAGTTGAAATAATCGGACCAAGCACTCATGGATTGTGAACTCACAAGTTGATCCAGAAACACCATCTCCATGAGACTTTATCTGTAAAGACCTAAATTTGGAGTAAGAATAATGGCCTCATCGACAGATGCATGCAACTTACACCACCAAGAAGGGGGCCAACAACACTAGGGACAACAGGTTAGAAAGTACGTTCCTTTTCTTTATCAAGCATGATTTACCTAGCAATTCCTGAGCAAGGTGCATCAGTATTAAGATCGCTTGTCAACCTATTGAATAACTCACCCCAAGTAGCACCGATCACTGAACCGTATTTGCCACGTCTGTAATAGGAAAGTGACGAGGTCAGCGCGCCATCAAAAAACTAAGTTCGTCAGGGTCAGGAATATGCTCACTCCTCCAAAGACACGATGTCGGACAAGGTGATCTGCACCAATTGGATGATTCCGCCACCGCCTACTCCTTGAACAGCACGGCATGCGATCAGCCAATTCATGTTCTGCGCTGCACCACAAAGAGCCGAGCCAACCTGTTAGGAAGGATCCATGGGTTAGACAATGAGCATATCCATGATCTATAGGAAAACGAGATAAACATACTAAGAAAATTAATATGCATCCGTATAATATAGGTTTCCGGCCTGTATTTTGATGGGTGGTTAGATGGTGACAAGGATGTAATTAAATAGTGTAAACTTACCAGTGATATCGGACAATTTTCCATAAAGAGGCGCAAGGCCAGCAGCCGTGAGAAGGTATGCGCTACCAACCCAGCTGTAACTGCCACCACCTGAAAATATTCGAGTAAGTCAACACAGATATAACGCAGTCAGCGATCCTACCTCCAAGATCGGCTGTGATTGTTGGAAGTGCGGTGGCAACAATGGTCTATAGTAGTAAAATGTCAAAAAACGTTGATATTAAAATGAATTGGTAGTCATCAGGCTCACCTGATCGATAGCAGACAAAAAGACACAACATGTCAAACCGAACATAACGATTCCCATTCGGTTCTTGGGCAGAACGCTGGATGAAAAATGACGCTAAGAACTTGACTCGTGACAGGCTAATGTTTGGTGCGAGTAGACATACTGCTCTTCGCCTTCCTTCCATGATGCGCCATTTCCCGCTTTTTTGCCCTTCTCAGGCGTAGTGGCCGTTGGAGCAGCTGCTTGAGTTGACATATCTTTTTTTCTCTTCTTCTAAACTTTTGCTTTCTCGGCTTCTTGACTATTGAGGGTGCAGAAGTTAATGAAGGGACTACCGTAACCGAGGACTGGTTCCAAGGAGGATGTCCTACGTGGGGATCTGACAGAAGTCCTCACGGGTGAGAGAAAACGGTTTTTATACAACCCCTGGCCTATGCATCATATCATCATGCGCGATTGCAGCCCCCTTGTGGGTACGCCGCTCGCTTGCGGTCATCGCTCAGAGAGCAGGCTCGCAAGACCTCACCCCGATGTCGGGCCGAGATGCCGTTCCTGCCGCAGCAGGATCGTCCACCAATCGTCTTTGAGTTCAACGTTCTTTTAAAGCTCTTCTTCCTCCTGCAGCGTGTCCTCGCTTGCTCATGTGAAGTGCAAGTCATTCGATTAAGCAATATAGTCACCTCCTGAGGCCATAACTTGGCGTCACCGATGGATCGCCTGCCGCTATGGTCATGACTCAGCCGATCGTGAGTCACTTCCGGCGACTTGCGGGCTATTTTTTTCTCCTCAAGAAAACCCACTTTGTCGCAAAATGATGCCCACGAAAGCACCGGGTTCTGGTTGTGATGCCCGCGAAAGCACCGGGTTCTGGTTGATAAATTACGATGAATCATTGTCATTTGTTTCACATAAGACCGAACACCTTCGCGGTTGACGCTGCCGATTTAGATGCCAACCCAGTGCACCGTAACGGTCTGGTGCTGGGATGGCGTGTTGCTTATATTGCTTTACCTCGCCCCTTACGTCCTTGGCCCTAGTTGGTGTGCCGGAATTAGATGATCGTACTGCCAAACAGGTACATTTTACATTCGGTTTCTTGTGGTCTGTTAACAGTGTGCCAGTTACTGTCTAGACTGGTGTCGCTTTCATGAATTTACGCTCGCATTTGCTCCGTCCGTGTCTCAAACCTGTTCAATCAAGCCACCGTGCTAGGATGAAACTCTCCTTACCCCTTATGATAGCCTTCAGGCCTTCAGGTGGACGGCCCGCAGTCCACGCCGACTTTCGTCTGTAACGCTATGCAATTATCACCTGATTATTTGCCTGTCCTGGGGTATTTAGATACAACACTCTAAGCCACTTGCAAGTCTGAGTAAGCCAATACATGACTAACTGACTAGTGCATCATGTGCTGGCCTGTAACCGACAATTTGAAGTGAGATGCGGACACTGGGCTCCTGATATATGATCAATATAACATCTGAGAGAAAAGTTAGGTATAATATTTTACAAGTTTGATCAATCGATGCCAAGTATGCAAAGGCTATATAGAAAAGTAAAAAAAGTAATAGCATGCACTTTTTGTTATGCTCCACGTGTTGGACACAAATTATGGGACCCAGAGCATTTGTGACGTAGCCTTTGACCGCCTCGTGTGCCGAGTATTAATGAGATGCTATGTCAAGTTAGCAATAGTGTTCTCATTTTGGCAAGTTTCGATGTGATTTGAGCATCTCCGACAAGATTATCATGATATGATGAAATCATAGATTTCGCTAATCAGGCGTGCCCCAGTCATAGAGGATCGCATTGAATCGAGGCCAACGATCCTCTTTAAGAAGCTACGGTAAAATGAGCCAGGAATTCTTTTTTTTTCTCCTGGTGCAATGGTAACCTAAGACCACAGAAGAAGAGTTCAGGCTAATTTAAATAAGAGGAGCCACTTCCCGCATATGTCAAGACGAGTGTGAAAAAAAAGACAACAAAGCAATCTACCCCTGTAACTTCTTATTTAGGAGATGACTAGAGGCATGCCGTTACAACGTATCCATGGTATTTGCCTGACGTCCAATAAAGCAGAACGCGATCATGCTGTAGTCATTTGTTGACGATGATGTGTTGAACGAATCTGCACAGGATTGATGCTTCCGGTGGCGGAGCCACAAGAAAACCTCACGCTCAGTTGCCCTTTCTTCTTCACCTTTCTACAGTTGTACAACATCTTCCCTCCCACCTCATTTCACGTCCCATCATGGCCAATCCCCAAAAGCCCACATTCAAGCTCGTCCTTGGTGCGTCTATCGGCCGTGCATCGTGCCAAAATCTGTTCTGACGCGTTTTGCATCACTTTTTTGATCGATATACCGATACCTCGTCTTTGCACGCGCCCATCTGGCCCTACTACACGCTATCCGATCCTTATACGCATAAAAATACTTAGTCGGTGACGGTGGAACCGGAAAGACGACTTTCGTCAAGGTACGAAGAGCGTCTTGTGGCATCATCCCGTACCATGGGTGCCCAAACGGTAGTGATCGAGCGCTGATCTGACCTCTTCTATAGCGCCATCTGACTGGAGAATTTGAAAAAAAGTACATTGGTACGGCCGAGCACCCCTGCATATCCCATTGCACCAGTCCCTGTGTCTTGTGGATATCACAAACCCAACTTGTGCGCTTACTAACGACGATCGTCATTTTTTCTCCTTCACAGCCACTCTCGGTGTTGAGGTTCACCCCCTCGAGTTCTCCACCAACTTCGGCACGATCTGCTTCAACGTCTGGGATACCGCAGGACAAGAGAAGTTTGGTGGTCTCCGGGATGGATACTATATTCAGGGCCAATGCGGTATCATCATGTTCGATGTCACATCGCGCATCACCTACAAGAACGTGCCTAACTGGCACCGTGATCTTGAGCGTGTGTGTGAGAACATTCCCATCGTCCTCTGCGGTAACAAAGTCGACGTTAAGGTGTGTATACGTTCCCTTGGATGATATTTTTGCTGCTTTGATTAGCCGATGACGTGATATGACTCGCTAATATCATTAATATTTTATTTCGGGTATTTTGTAGGAGCGCAAAGTGAAGACTGGTGCGGTTACATTCCATCGCAAGAAGAACCTGCAATACTTCGAAATTTCCGCCAAGTCAAACTACAACTTCGAAAAGCCATTCCTATGGCTTGCAAGGAAACTTGTAGGGTGGGTATACTTCTTGAATATATAGCTCATACAGCAGTTCTGACGTTGATCTCAACAGCAACCCCACCCTTGAGTTCGTTGCTGCTCCTGCCTTGGCACCAGCTGAGGTTCAGGTGGATCCCGCTCTCATGGAGCAATACAACAAGGAGCTGGCTCAGGTAATATAATTCCTCCGGATGAATCATGAATCCCTATGCTGACTAGATACGACACAGGCTGAGGCTGTTCCCCTTCCCGAGGAGGATGACGAATTGTAAATTTTATGCTCGCGCAGTGTTCATGACTTTCTAGCTGTAATCTTCCTCTTCTCGCATCACGCTGTTTTGCCTTATCATTCTACATTCCAATGCTGTGTCGATACAAAGGCGTTGCATAAATTGTTACGATGTTGTACTCCCAATGAATTGAATGTTCACACCAGTATATTTAGAAAAAGTCTGATATTGTAGTGGGGCGTGAAACACTGATGCAAATACTTGACCTGGTACTTTCGAATACTGATCATTGACTCAATGGTGACCAGGATCAGGAAAGCAGATGACGTTTCTCGACCCTTGTGAGGCCGAGACCACTGCGAGAGGCACCCGTGATGGAAAGGTAAAACCTTGGTATACGAAGAAAAAGAAATTCGGCTGTTTGTTAACAGAATCGATCACTATATGCACGTTCAGCAAGCGAGGAATAGAAGGAACAAAGTATTTTTCTACCTCTTGAGTTTTGCTCTTCTGTCCAGGAGGGCTTCGGATAAACGACCTTCTTTTTTGGCCTTCTTAAGCTATGCAGGACATTAATAGGTATGTAAATATGAAGAAATATGATAAGCGCACCTCCTTCTTGTCTTCACCAGATACCTTAGAGCGCCCTGCACCCCAAGCTTGATATATTTGGCTGTATATGATGAGTTATTTAGTTGGATTGCGAAATATGTTAAGAGAAAACACCATTCACTTCGTGCCTATTTCATCAATCTTAGTCGACTTTTGACCTTCCTTCTTTTTCTTTTCTTCATCCGTCACCTCCTTCTTGTATTTGCTTTGGATTTTGACCCAGAAGCGCTCGCCGAACCCAACCTCTTCACTGTCTCCTCGAAGCTGCAACTGACCGCCGGCGACTTCATCGACACCAAGGAACTTTTCGTACACGTTCATGAATGCTACCATGCCATCCGGGAGGAGTACTGGTGTCCATTCCTCTTGTGGTCCTCGCGCATCGCGGTCGGCAGAGACAATCCCGTGCTCGTTACATGATAAGAATTTGCCCTCGCCCGTTCCTGTTCGCAGATTAATTGTCGGCGAGCCAGCCACGCGTGTCGTCACCCACACCTGGGCGACGTCTGTCGGTGTGCGATCAACGAGCCTACCCGGAGGTCCCGAGTCCTCTTGGTCACCCTCTCCCTTGCTACTCTTTTCGAGTGCATGGAGCACAAGTCGGTTTCGTGTAGCGTCGAAGTTCACAGAAATGGGTGATGGGCCCGATGGGTGGAATATAAACGTAGGTCCACGAATTTGGTTTGCGTCGTCTGGGAGCACCCATGTGTCGGGATCTTCGTCGCCATCATCTGTGCGTCGGCGGCTGCTGCTGCTGCCGCCCGCATAGTCATCGTCTGTGTGATCTCTCTTGCGCTTTTTGTGCTTCTCGCCTTTGAATTTGAGCTTTGTTGAGCGGACCTGAGTGCTTGACATTAAGATTAGATGCGAATATGCTGTAGTCCAAGTAATGGGCTCGTCCGAGTCACTTCAATTGGTAAAAACCCGGGCTGATTTCGGTTCAAGTTGGAGTGTGCAATGCAAGCGGAAGCATTACACTTATTTGAAGTCATCTTTAGACCTGAATTTCCCCCGACTGATGCTCCGATTGGCCATGTTCAATCTACGCTCGGTAATGGCGAGACGACAAATAAATGCATAGTGCTGAGCTATAAGTTATTGGATTACAAGGCTCATGTCTAATTGAAGAGCTGTAATGATGAGTTAACCATGTACATCAATTGATGTACATTCAGCTTGGAAGAGGCTCCTGCAGTTACGAGTGTCTTAGTATTATTATTTGTGCTGTTCCTCATCTAAAGCAGACTTGGATTGGGTCGAGCTTATCATGAACAAAATCGCGAGAGGTTTAGCTGTAGAAATTATTGCTACTGTTGCAGACCCGGTTATCACGTGACTCTATGCATTGATTTCCTTTTTCGGGTTACTCCCTACCACCCGAGCCCATCAAGACCATCGCAAGACCCGCTACCTCAAGAACGCCATGAAATTCAACTCGGGTAGGTATTAGGCTACTCTTGAATGCTCTATGTATCATGCTGGGCCAAAAAATGCTCGATTTCCCAAGTGGAAACGGATGGATGGCTGCTTTCTGGCTCGGATGACGATCTTGCTCAGAATCTGACTCTGGTTGCTCGCTGGTTCTCTAGACGTCCACTCTTCAAGGCGCAAGGCCCGCGCCGCCCACTTTGGCGCCCCTTCGTCCGTCCGCCGCAAGTTGATGTCCTCTGCTCTTTCCAAGGAGCTGCGGGGCAAATACAACGTGTGTCTATCCTTGGATGTCCCTGGGTTCGAAAAATCTCATCCAGTGAATGGTTATGTAGACTCGTTCGATCCCCGTCCGCAAAGACGATGAGGTTCGCATTGTTCGCGGAAAATACAAGGGCAGAGAGGGCAAGGTCACGCAGGTCTATAGGAAGAAGTGGGTTATCCACGTCGACCGGGTACACCGTGATAAGTCGAACGGTGCTACATCGCCAATCGGCATCCATCCCAGCAATGTCGTTATCACAACACTCAAGCTCGACAAAGACAGGTGGGAAAGTGTGTTCTGTTCAAAGTTGACTGATCATCTTAATTTGCATGCTCAGGCGAGCAATCCTCGAGCGCAAGGATCGCAAGAAGGCCGCAGGTGGAGATGTTGAGATGGCCGAGGTATGTCAGCAATCACTCTTGCCGTCTTCCACAGCTGACATATTGCAACCAGTAATTTTATCTCCCTGGTTTCTTTTGCATCCACTCATCTCATGTTGCGTTCACATTCCAAAAACGACTATCATGTATCTATGTGTCACTCTGCCCATGATATGCCTTTCCGAGGAACATGTATTACCATTCAAATCGTGAGCTAGGGATGAGATCATGAGTTTTGCACACGTGCTGTCCGGAGTGTTTGTTTTTCATCTCTCTATGTCCCTTGGAGCTCCAGTATCCATGTGGTGTATTTTGTCCGAAATTCATCGAATTCAAATATCTAATCCAATGACATCCTTTTTGTCAACCAAGATCCGCAATACAGGCGAGCAGATGCGAGCTTTTCTGATATGGAGAACCTATGCCGTTGTGGTTCCCGTGTGACATTTAGGCCGTTGGGCGTTAGCGAACTCGTGTCTGTGACTCTTGTCTGGTGACCACATTTTCTATGTAATTGAGATGATTGCTTGTCTTCTGCATCACACATTGAGGTCTCCTGACGGAATTTTTCAAAATGGAGCTGCTCCTCGTCATCAATGAGCCTTTTAAGTATAGCAATCGGAATGGTCATGACGGATAGGAAGTTGATTATCTAGAAGTCACTGTCGTTCTTCGAAGCTGCTCGCCATCCCTATAAGAGCAATGTCAGGTTTACTACCCGATTGTCTGGAATCGCACCACCCTTCGCGATCATGTTCAGGCTCCTTAGAGCCCACTTTGTTTTTCTGCTATCAGTCCAAGCTTATGCGCGTTTTATCAATGATGCAGCCAGCACTTCTGGAGACTTCGTTGATTTCGTAAACCCGTTCATCGGGACAACGAATGGTGGCCATGTATTCCCAGGTATGAATCCAATCTTTGCCAAGGTGATTGCTGGCCAACCTTGGGGATCTCATAGGGGCGACACTACCTCATGGTATGGCCAAATTGGGGATGGATACAGATTCCCCCGGAAATGTGTGTTATGATCTTTGCTCATCAGCAGAGTCTACTTGCTAATCTTTGATTCAGCAAGCTGGCTATGATGCGGATCCTCAGTACAACGCAATAGGCTTCTCTGCCTTGCACGATACTGGTACGGGAGGCGTAAGATCAATGATAAATTTTATAAATATGAAAATATAGCAAGTTTAACCAATTATTTCTAGGGTGTATCGCTATCTAACTTCAAGATCTGGCCCCTCACCTGGTGCTCCTCCTTCAATGAATGTCAAACCTCCATTGACGGCAGAAAGGCACTACGCAAGGTGCTTAGTGATGGTATGTTGATGATGATTCCAAGTTAATATTTATGCTAATGCCCGATGAAGGCTCACCTGATGATGCTGCATCTCCTGGATATTTTGCATCCAACTTAGTGAGAACATAACCGGATTAAAGTATGCAAAACTAATATGGATTGTAGTCCACGGGCGTTCGAGTTGAACTCACTACTACAAGGCGCACGGCATTGCATCGATACACCTTCCCGTCTTCCGTTGAGAATCCTCGTATCATTGTTGACATCACCAATGATGGACAACAGAGTGCTGTAAACCCGTTCATGACAATTGAACCCACGACAGGCAGGGTCACAGGTATTGAATTTATTTTAAGATATAAGGTGTATACGAGTCTTCTGAACTTGTACATAGGCGGCGCAAATTTTGCATCCTCTTTCGGTCCTGGACGTTATATTGTTTATTCTTGCACTGATTTCAAAGCACCTGGACCCCCGACTCAATATGGTGCATGGCTTGGAAACTACCCTGTCCAAAACACCACAACCTTCACCCAGATCTACTCTGGTATGCTTCTGTATCTTTAAACTTACCTCGGCACAGTATTTTTAAACATTTTATAACTTAGGCTCGTCAACGGAAATGGGTGCCTTGCTAGAGTTCCCTGCAGGAAATACGACTTCATCTTCGACGGAAATCATTGTCCGAGTCGGCGTGTCCTTCATCTCGACCGAGCAAGCTTGTGCAAACGCTGAAGAAGAATCCCCTGACTTTGACTTCGATGGAGCCCATGCGACAAACCGTGCCGCATGGAATGAGCTCCTTGGTAGGATTCAGGTCAACAGCACAGGCGTCGCAGCGGAGACCGTCGAGTTGCTTTATTCTTCAATATATCGGACACATATATCTCCCGCCGATTGTGAGCTGCAGTTTATGATTCCCTCAGCAATCGCTATAACCAATAACCCTCAGACACCGACGAAAATCCCAACTGGAACTCGACCGAGCCATACTACGACTCGCTCTACTGCAATGTAAAATTTCATAGCTCGAGTTGAAGCATATGCTTACTTGGTTTCATATAGTGGGACACGTTCCGGACCCTCTATCCATTGTTCTCGCTACATGATCCCGAAAATTTCGCTCTTATTGTCCGAGGTATGATCAACATACAACAGCATGAGGGGTGGTTGCCCGAATGTCGAGGTGCAACTCTGCAGCAGTGGATACAAGGCGGTACCAGTAAGTGCAACTGCATCCTAAACCGAGCAAAAAAAAAAAAAAGATCTGATGAATATTTTCTTGCTCACTAGATGCAGATCCTATTTTAGGCGAATTTGCTGTCAAGTATGCCCTCTTCTGTGTGATCTATTGACATATCGTATTGATGAGACGAATGTCTCCCACAGATTCAATGAACAAGCCTCGGCATTGAACGTATCTTTAAATGACCTTTATACAGCCTTATTGGCCGATGCAGAACTGCAAGCTCCAGACTGGAACTTGCAAGGGAAACAGATCCATGCATGGGAAAAATATAGTATGTCTTCCTTTCGCGTGCTATCAGGCTAACTTATTAACCCTCCATAAGATTTCATCCCTCAGGACTCTTATGAGGCGGGAGGGGCACCATCTAAATGGGTATCAAGAAGCTTAGAGGTATGGGTAGATATTCCATCTGTCTCTATTCTTACTTATTTGACTCGTTTCAGTACGCGTTTGACGACTTTGCCGTTTCTCAAGTTGCAAAAGTACTGGGGAATTCTAGTGCAGCTACCAAGGTCGGTTTTATGGCGTATTTGCTTGGCCAGTCCTGAGTTCAAAACATTTTTTTAGTATGCAGCTCGTGCCATGAACTACGTTAATGTCTGGAACCCCAATACGACAGTTCCTGGGAACAGCAGCATTAAAGGAATGATGCAGGTATGATTAACAGTAGTACAAC
Source organism: Agroathelia rolfsii (assembly GCA_018343915.1). NCBI lineage: Eukaryota > Fungi > Basidiomycota > Agaricomycetes > Amylocorticiales > Amylocorticiaceae > Agroathelia > Agroathelia rolfsii. The sequence continues at coordinate 1,137,073 of JABRWF010000007.1, read as the reverse complement.
ATGAGGGCTTGGTCCTGATTGTTCCCATTCAAGCCACGATTCTCAAATGGAACATTCAACTATACCGATCCGCGCCACTGCAGCATCCACGATCCTACTCAATCCACTTGCTACTTAAACGCATGGAATCGTGATGGATTTTATGAATCATCACCCCTTGTTGTAAGTTGAAGAATACATTAAGAAATTGCACTAGCTAAACATATATGCACAGTATTCTCAGGCATGTTTATGCTGTTTCTCTTTTAAAAGATGAAGTAATAACTTCCCAAAAGTTTGTACCCCAAGACGTGGCTAATTTGATCAAGCTGCAAGGCGGAAACGACGCCTTTCTCGCACGTCTGGAGTTCTTAATTAATCAGGTCAGTGCTGTCCATACGAGTACTGTTGCACGGTGTTCTAACCAGATAATAGCACTACTTTGATGTGACTGATGAACCGTCAATGAATATCCCATTCATGTATCACTACGCCGACAAGCCCGGATTGAGCACGCAAACTTCACGTCAGCTCATCGCACAGTACTTCAACACATCAGTGAATGGTATTCCAGGAAATGATGGTTCGTATATTATATTGCCTCTATATTTACTTAGGCGATTCAATGCTGATATGGTCTGCGCAATACAGACTCGGGTATTGCTAATAACACCCTTACATTGGAAGGATGATTAACAACCAGATTTTTAGGCGCTATGGCCAGCTGGGCGGCATTCTATCTCTTGGGGATGTATCCAGTACCTTCGACGACAGAATATCTCCTCGCTTCTCCTTGGTTCCCAGAAGTATCTTTCTATATCCCAGCCTTAAATAAGACGACGACAATCAAGGCGAATGGTTTCGAAGGTAATCCAGCATCTGGCACGGGTGGGAAAGTCTTCGTATCCGTAAGTCCTGCTACGCACACGTGTTAATTGATGCCTGATTATTGTCAAACTATAGAATGTTACGGTTAACGGAGAAGCATATAAGTCGAATTGCTACCTCGATTGGGACGTCTTCACCAACGGATCGACTGTGGAACTGACCCTGACCGATGATATAAACGTGTCTTGTGGTAGTGGTAAATTCGCACTTCCATCGTCATTGAGCACGGGTGGTTTTTCAGCATAACAGATAGAAGTATAATGAACTCTGGAATGGTATTGAATTACTTTTTATCGTACATTATCGTGCAAGATCGTTGTCCATCATGATTAGCCATTTGAGTGTGATTAGAAGATGACGTCTTCATCTTTGTCGTTGAGCAAGTTACCACCGCCCGTCTCGTCTTCAGCCGGCAATGGTGCTGCGGCGCCTGGCTCCTCGCTTTGGTTCTCTAATCGTTGCTCCTCTGCAATGGCAGCTGAACGTTTCTTTTTTCCTTGTACTTTCTTCAAGCTGTGGGAGACCTTTGAATATACTATGGAAAGAGGACATGTAAGTACTTGGACCCACCGGAAGAATTCCTCACGATCCATCTCATCAAGCTCGCTGATTATATATTTGATAGTATTGTCAAGGCGAGGTATCACGACATGCTCAATGGCATTTACACGCCGATTGGTTGCACGGATGACTTCGTCCAAGATCATGAATGCTGTCTGTAAAGAGGCTAGCTCGACCAGCGTTTCCACAGCTTTGGCATAGACTTCTTTAGCACGTAGGACTTGCTGACCGCCACGACCAAGACCAGTCAGATTGAAATCTAGAATATGTGTTGATGGGTTTTGAAAGCAGATCAGTAGTAGTACCACACATACCTGATCCAGGTGTCCTATCCACCTCGAATGTAGGAAGGACAACGCCAGAGACATTCTCTTGTTTCGATTTAACACGGAACGTTGCCTGTTTTGCCTGTTCTTGTACTAGGTAGGCGATATCGCCCGTTGCATAGGTCACCTCTGCAAGAGAGAAAGATGCCAATTGCATCACTCGGCCCATCTTGCGTTTAGCCTTTGGAAAGGAGTAATCGCATAATGTAAGATGAAATTCCGCAGTTAAGTACGCAGAAGATCAAGCTGGCCCACACCTCGTCAACCTTCCTTAGGATAGCACGGAATCGAGTAGTTAAAGCATCGCGCTTTTTGGCTAGCAGTGAATGTCCTGTCTGTGCGCCCTTGAGACGCAGCTTGGTATTTGTGAGCGCCATGCGAGTGGCAAAGACATTCTCGCGAGCCCCTTGACCAGACATGATGCCAGTGGTGACGAAAGACTGTCTTGAGCAGACAGTAGCGGTTGAACTGGTGAATGTGGCCGAGCTATATTTGTATCTGTTGGTTAATCTAAAGCTAATGGCATAGCCGGGATAGCTCAGCTGGGAGAGCAACAGACTGAAGTTGCAAGCAGATAACCTGCTTACATAATTCTGGAGGTCGCGTGTTCAATCCACGCTCCTGGCATTTTTGCGCACCAGTATTCTCACAATTTCAGATCATTCTGGCACTAGCTAAGAATTTTTGCCTGTTGTCTATAACATTAGCTTTTTTAGTCTTTTTCGTTCTCGTGAATTTTTCATTCAGAAAACTTAACCACTCAATATTTGTATAGGTCCCTACAAGCGCCAACCCATAGCGCCTCGGAACACTGTCCTTGGTAATTTTTGGTTTATAGTGGCAGCTTCAATCGTACTGCTGACTTCCTTAACAAGTTACCATACGCGTTCCGCCAGCCCATAACATTGTCTTCATCGGCCATAAGGTAATCTGCTGATCCAGTTTTGCATCGTGTTTGTGACTTGTAAGTTAAACAATGTACATAATTGATCTAGAATTGTGTGGGGATATGAAATGAAAAAATACGAAACTAGGAGATAGAGACTACAGTGAATGGGTTTTTGTATATCAAACGTCACAACTTGAGAGAAGAGAAGAAAAAGAAGAAGACAAACACAGAAAGAATACAAATACAATATAAACCTTACGAATGTCCTTATGTGGCGGTATACAAAAGAGCTAGGCTACAATGCAATAAATGACCTTGCACCACCGAAATATTACGGCCATGGCCATGTTCCAAAACAAAGGAAGAAATAAAAAAATAAAAAATAAGGTCGTTGCTGGAACCACCAATACCAGGAAAACGAAAGCCACCGTCATTAACTCGAGCTCGAGAAACAGCAACAAGCAGTTGAAGTCTTTCAGATGCCTTCTTTTGCGCGGTTTTCGTTCTCACATTGCTCATCCTTCTCTTCGGCCCAAGATGCTACCTGAACACCAAGACCATTACCTAGAATGAAGTCCGCCAAGAACTCGTCAAAAAGATTTTGGTAAAATCGATCCTGTTTTCGCTCTTCAGCAAAGATACGATCAATTCTCCCAGATTGTTCCGTGATTTCGGCCGTGAGTGTAGGAGAAATGACATTAGTCCCATGAGACACCTCCAAGGTAGTGCAGGAGGCCTCCACATTTTTAACAGTCTCAGGCTTGGGTGTGGTATTGGGCTCTCTATCCTCACTCTCTGGCTCACTCTCAACCCCAGCCTCAGGTTTAGCTTCAGCTTCGGCCTCTGGGTAAGCCTGTATCCTACTGGCAACTTCAATCGCCGGCTCGATTAGATCATGCTGACCAAGGTCGTTGGAAATCTCCTGTTCGGCTAGGGACTCTCCTTCCTGGCCGGCTCCAACAAGAGGCTCCCCAGACTTGGGCGGAGCCAAATGCTTTGTTTGAGAAGCCTTGGTCGCTCGAATAGGCAAGGGGCGGATGAGACGATTGGTCGCAATAGTAAGCTGTGGCACGGGGGGCAAAGACATTGCGCTGACTGCTGTAGGGCCTGAAGGGCCTGCCTGTGTCAACGGCTGGGTTTCTGGGAGAAAAGTTGGCTGATCGATAACATCGTGAGGGATAGCTAGGACTGCTGATTCTGCCTGTGATACTGGCTGGGATGTCGGCAGTGGAATTGGTTGATCAAGGATGTTGTAGGGGTAGGAGATAGCCGGAGCAGACCAGAGTTCTTGATGGACAGCTCCGTCATTTAGCTTGTTAATACTCTGGGATTTCTCTGTTCTGATTCTCTTGCTTGGCCTGTGATCTATCGTCTGAGTAGGGTAATTCATCATGGCGGGTGCCTGCGTCTGTTGAGTTTCAATGTTCGGTGCCGGCTTTGACGTGTATTTGTGCATGTACGGTGGCTGAAAAATCCCAGGATTACCGGAAACGGGGGGATTAAAAGCTAGTGGTGCAAGCTGAGTATTTTGCTTGTAATCCAAGGAATGCGAAGACGGGAGAGTAGCAGGAGACGCGGGGGGCTGGTGCAGCATGTTTTTTGCAGTGTCGATGTAGTGGCTAGGAAGAGAGACAGGCGATTGTCGAGCCTGAGGATTGTGACTGTGATCGTGTCCTGAGTAAGGGGCTCGTCCGTCTGTCTCTCCAAATGCAGCCGGCCCTAGCCCTTGGGTAGCCTGTTGCATCCAAAGAGACTGCAGGTAGTGCTGCTGAGCAAGTGCATTGTTGGCAGCAGTGTGTTTAGCAACATAGGTGGCATTGTGGCCAGAGGCTTGCGGAGTACTGGACATGGTATTCTGTGGTTTAGTAATGCCACGTTTTATTGAATTAGCAGTGCTGGTCTGGGGCAGGGCATAGACAGGAGAACCATGTCTTGGGTTAAGTTGTGGCAAAATCATGATTGGATTAGCAGGCAAATCAGGTGTTGGTGGGTCTGCAGCGGCAGCATTCCGCATAGCAGTGAGAGGTGCCGACGCCATCATATAGAGACCACGAAGGCTATCCGCTCTAATATTGGGAGTCGGGGCCGTGGTCGTTTGACTCCAGCCACTAGAAAAGGGAGCTGTTAGATTATCAATGCGTGAGCTACCCAGTGGCATCATATCGCGACTGGACGGCGCGTCTGAAGAGTAGACCAGGCTTTGGTGGTTTGGAGCCATCGCTTGAGCTCGACTCTGGAGCTCCATGTTACGCTTCTGAAATGTAGAATCCTGAGCGGGGGTGGACTGTGCAACATTGCTGCTGGTATGATGGTAATGCACTGTTGGATTCTGTAAAGGGATAAGTGATTGAATGAAGGATTGGTAGAGAAATGTGCCACTCACATTGTCGCGGTGAGCTATAAGTGCATTTGAATAGGTGGTATCCCTCGTCAAGACTTGATCCCCACTGCGGATAGGTGAGGGAGGGGAAGGAGTTGTTGTTTGCATGTGCGATGGTGCCATCGATATTGTAGACTGCGGGGCCATTAACATTAAATCAGAGATCATATGTAAGTGAGGCGTACATAAGTGGTCTGTGGTGTGTCCCTTGGTATTCCAGGGGTGTTCTTGAATAGTGCAAGTGTAGAAACCCGTTGATGGGTGGCCGACCCCTTACCAAAGTTGAAAGACATTGGCTTCCCCAGCTCCGCCTCAGACAGGTTCCCCAAGTTGACGGCTTTGCCTGGCTTTCTTCCCTTCTTCATGTCTACCCTCATGATCATAGGTTTTAACTCCTGAGGGTTAGACATCGTTGGATGGTGAGAGGGGGGATGAGGTGGTGAATGCAACAGTTAATGCCGCAGGTCGATGTGGATGGAAGAGTTAAAGGTCAGTAACCGGCACGTGAGCCTTATGTAGGGAGATCGGGAGAGCCAGTCGCTAAACAAAGCATGCGCGGCAATGGTACACAACCACCCACAACATGGCAAGCATGCCATCCGCGTGACCTGCAAACAATCCGTTTGATCAAGAACACGACCAACGCTTGCTTTGTCATTTAGCAGTCCTAGGAAAGGCGCATAATCTTGAGTGAAGTCCATAATATCATCTATTGCTTGATCTTCAAAAGTTACGCATTACGTTGGTCTAGAATGGATGGAAATGTGGCAATAAACAGTACCATCCAGTATCAAAGATGATATTGGATTGAGGACGCCTCATTACAATATCAAATCCTTCTTTCTATATTCAGGTGCCATGTCAGTCTTATGGTAAATCAGGGACGCTTTCAAACACTTACCATATTTTCCTCCCATCTCTTTGGACTAGGGTCTCTGAGAATATTAATACGCCACATCACAGGCGAAGTGAAGGGGTATATTATACTCCCACCCAGCACATCTTCAGGAGTATCCTCGACTTATATTTCATCCCCTCCTGTATGTCTTAGATTTCTTCCATAGGCAAATTCAGTTCCAGGGATTGCGGATACCGGATACAGGAGGTCTGGTGTATTGTGTTGTCTCACCTCCCCCTAAGCAATTGGGACAGTGGATCCATATTGGCTGCTACCATACAGCTATACATCTTTATATTTTAAGTGGTCCAAGAAGGTCAATCGAATGATTTGGCCATGGATTGATTCCTCGAATATCGAACCTCTACCAAGATCGTTCCGCGATCTGTGTAACGTTAGTCCGCAATAAACTTGCTTCGTCGACATCGCCTAGAGTCTGGGATGTGAGGCAATTTTTAAAACAATTGTAATTGAGACTTCTGAAGAGATTATACAGGGCCCTTTCAGGATGTGTACCTAACAGCCATTTGCACGAACAACTCAGTACCTTCCGGCTTCTCAGTCTCTCAGTAAACCACCAACGAAGCCGTACTTCCACTTGAATGAGCGCATTCGCCTCGAATGCTACCCAGCAAGAGCAAAAGGCCCTACGGATATTGGTATGCGTCTACTGTCTCCTCGTCAAAGGGCATGGTAGTGTCCACCGGCCGGCCACGTTCGTCCAGAAAGGCAATTATCTTCAATGCGCGTATATAGATAGGCAGTGCCAGTGAGTATCAAGTTCTCGTTGAAACGCTATGATCAGTTTAGTTTTGTACGAGAGTTGCCTTGAGATTGAGCAGGGATAACAAACAGCACATGGTGGTCTTGGTAGGCGCCGCGGCGGATTGGGAATCATACTTCAATCACAGCTGCCATTCCTGGTCGAATCACCGTCACACGTTGTTGCCCCTTTTACCCTTCACATCCTCACACAGGTATTTCTTCTGAAGTTACATCTTCTCAGGGGGGCGCACGGACCAGAGCGGTTTAGTCAGCTACCTCCGGGGGATAACTCGGGTGCTGGCCCGTCCTGCGAGAATGCAAGGGCTCAACACCCCTGTCACTGCTGTGCTGGTACACTATAGGAGGCAGGTGGGGCAAGCAAAAACTGAGGTGACTATATTGTGAGAAAAGGGCGAGCCAGATAGCTAAGATAAAAACAACAGCCAGTAAAATGTCATTGAAGGCATCCGCTTGTCGTTGCATATGGACGTAGTACGCGGACAAACGAATGTGGTACAAACTATGACGCGTGGCTACTACTAAAGCCTGGTCATGCTATGCGTGATCGTGGCTCCGTTACTCCCATCCTTCGTGGCAATGGATTGCCATTCTAACATATATATGCACTCAGAAAGCATGACTACCGTATAGGAGACAACTCAAGCGTGTGCAAAAAGCCAGCCAACTGAGTACTACCAAACCTGTGCGCGCACTTTGCACGTCCTTCAAGTTCTTAGCTTGGACTAGCACACCAAATTCCCCCCCTCCCCCTTATCAGTATTACTTAACACCAAAAAATCTAATCAGATCATCACTCTCTAATATAGCAATGAATCGGCCGCCAGAGGGAGTTGGACTCGGGATCATTACGGTTTAAATAAATTGCCATACATATGTGACGTGTGCAATTAAGATTCGCTTGCCCCACATTGCCGCATTTCATAGGGCCCACGCTATTGAATCATAATCCAGTAACTTCCAAGCTCCCAAGAGGTGTCCGTCAGCTATACGGAAGAAACAGAAGATTCGACACGGCGGTACAGGAAGAGACTAGGCAATCTTATAAGAACCATAGTCTTTTTCTGGATCGTAAACCTGGCAAGAAGGGGGGGAGACAAAACAATGAAATCCTGTACACAAGGCGAAGAAACAAAAAGTAATTTACCTCCCATCGCGAGGCAGGGAATATGTGTTTGTTCCGTTGATAATAGCTTCTTTGGACAACTTTGCCAGCGTGTGATTCGTCCTTTTCCTTCGTGGCGTCGGCAAGCAGACGGACATCATCGTGAACATCAAAGTTGAACAACGGGCCAGATTTCCCTCTTGCTTTGTTTATAATAAAGTCATAGAATGTGTAATGCTGAAGGGAGAAAAGGTCAAATGAGATGATCGAGAATGACTAGCAACGAGCACATACATGAGGGATAATAAGATCCTCCTTCACATACATGAGATTGTCGACACTCGTCCCCCGCAGCTCGGGGAACTGTTGTCGACATTTCTCGAGGAACGTCGCTATAGTATCGCCCTTTTTGCACTATTATCAAAGCCATGGCCATTATAGGATCCATTCGAAATGGAAAAACGAGGGTGCGTATGTCGCGCATGTAGCCTTACAGATGAGCTTTTGCATTTGGTGGGCAGGCAAGAAAACAAGACTTACAACAACGGATTTCCTATGGCCAGATCCATCCCAATACGAGTAAGTGATCTCAACGTCCTCCGTTTTGATTTCTTCCTGCTTAGACAACCACTCGAGACGCAATCGTTCACGCTCTTTCCGCTCGGCTTCCTCGCGTTCACGATCGGGAAGAAAAGAGGTATCCACATTAGGATTCTTGCGGAATTTGGCACGCTTGGCACGCTGCTCGGGGTCCTCGTCCTCCCTTGCCAAACCAGACGGTGCATCAACACCGTCGCCGTCGCCCTCATCGTCCATAGCGAATGACAGTGTAGCTTTGGCCGTCTTTTTTCTCTTCTTCACGCGTTTTGAATCGTCCCTAAGAGCGTACTCCACGTCATGTAAGCCATCTCTCCCATATAGAACATTAAGACAGTTATTATGTTTTACTTGAGCTCGTTCGTCCTCGCTGCCTCGCGGGCCTTCTCCTCTTCAATCTCTTTACGGCGCTTCTGGAAGTCCTCAAGGTGTACGAGACCGACGGTACTGTTCTTCAGCGCCTCATCCACAGACTCGTTCTGGCCCACGAAGCGGTGTGCGGACGGGCGGGACTTTTCCGTCTCGTTGATGAGGGATGCTTTTTGGCGCTCGTATTCCTCACGCATTTGGGCGCGCTGTTTCGCAAGGGCGTCCTCGCGGCGTCCCTCTCCTTTATCTGTAGACATGACGAGTAGCGTGCTGTGCGTAATCCGGGTGCTGGCGGTTGACGATGTGGTGTATAATAGATGTGGTTCAGAGGCAGAAGCTCGGAATCTGAATTGTAACCAAAGCTCCCTTCCCCGTCTTGGTCTTTACACTTTCAATTACACACCACTGGGCTCATCATGGTGCACATACTTGGTGTACAGCTGCCAGATAACAAGGTGGTCAAGGTGCGTTCAACTACAGTCTGTTTTTCCTAATGTAAAAACCAAACACTTTTTTTTTCTGCAGTATGCACTGTGTGCATTCTACGGCGTTGGTCAAAAGACCGCACACCGTCTCTGTGCCCGTCTTCAAATTCACGACACCTGCAAAGTGCGCGGCCTGACACAGTCGCAGCTAACCGCTCTCTCTTCATTCCTGTCATCTCCCGCTACCGCCCCGTCACCTCTTCGCTATCCATTAGCAACACCAAGCTTCAAAGCACCCCCAGGCAACACACCACTGAGGGAGCTGCAGGAGGCCGTGCGCACAAAAGCACTCAACATGCGTAACAATGGCAAGGACGTGCTCAAGGGTCTCAAGATCGAGCTCGACCTCCGGCGCGAGATGCGGGGCAACATTGCTCACCAACGTATGATTGGCAGTTATGTCGGCAAGCGGCACGCCATGGGTCTCCCCGTGCGCGGTCAAAACACCCAGACGAACGCGAAGACGGCGAAGAAGCTCAACCGTGTCGAACGTATCAACTAATAGATGAACTTATAGAGACGGCTTTCTCCCCCCCCCCCTCCCTTTTTCTTCTCCATCGTACTACCGGGCGGCGTCCACAGGCAGAAAAATATTACACTGTTATTCGTACAACAATTATCCCTTTTAATTGTAATCAGTCATCACCGACGGGGACCTCTTCCTCAAGATATTTGACTAGCTTGACGCGGATTTCTGTGCTTTCGTCTCCCCGCAAAACGTCAGACAAGAACGTGGCTTCCACCTGCATTTGTATCTGGTTGAAGACAGGGGGGTTATATTGTTAATATTTGCAGGGATTGTACTGCCAATGGCTTACCATCTCCAGTGCACCTCGTAGCACGCCGCATAGAACATTGCTGAACCATAGACCGCCATCCAGAGCATCCTGTGGTAATTCCACAAACTCCGCCAGTGGATTTTCCTCTAATGTAAGCACGAATGAGGAGCCTGGCCCGCTCGAGGTAGGGAGACTTGCTGGTCGTCCAGATGTTGTTGATGGTGTAGGACCAACATGCGTGATTGTTGGCGTGATGTTGAGGAAAGATTTGAACCCCACCTAATTATCATTTTGAGAGTATGAGCCATCGTTAAATAAAATAACATGAAGGAATAACAAGAACCTTGGCGACAACCTCGCCTACATCCCTGAAATCAGCACATCTACCGAGATTGCTCTTCGCCAAAAAGTCCTCTATGAGCCTTGTGCCAATATTATAACCCATGCGCTCTAGTTGCTTGTTGACCTCGGCGTAGTCCTCCAGATCCTGAATAAGCTGCACCACGAGTGCGCCATACGTGAGCGCGAAGAGTTCCGCGTTCTACTTTGTAGTAAATCAGGTGTGTGAACAAAGCTGAGCCCAGTGATGCGTGGGCAGAGATAGATCTCGAGACTGCTCACGATTTTCTCTGTGCGTCCTTTCCAGAGCTCCTCGCCGATGGATTTGTATTGTTTGCCAGAGGACATGGTGGATTGTCGTTGCCGAGGTTGGCAACTTGAACTGCAGCCAGCAACTTGTCTGCCGGATCGCGGTCAAAGCAAATGGGTTTCCGGAAGTAAACAAATCTCCACAAAATAAAACTTAATCTTGTCCACAAAACATCGCCGAGTCTGCTTGTCTATACTATCAGCAGCATTGATACGCTCTGTCGCAAGCAATGTCTCGACCAGAACTCATCGCGCCTCCTGAAATCGTCTGTATAGCTCCCATATCACCAACCAAGTACCAGCGACTGAACCATATCCAATAGTATTATGGCGATACCGAGGCCAAAAAATACACCAAAAAGTGCATTCGCCGCTCTAGCACTGCTTTCTAGAGAGTTCCTATAAAAGCTGATGTCTATAGCTCCTCAACAGCACCCGCAACCAGCAAATTCAGGCAGATATGACATACCGAGCTTTGGAGCTTCTAAATCTCTCCCCGGATGAGCCTGCCTTCTTGCTTGACATTGGGTGTGGCTCTGGGCTGTCCGGTGAGATCTTGGATCAGGAGGGGTACATCTGGACAGGGGTAGATATTGCCCCGAGTATGTTAGGTAAGTAATTTAGACTTTGATACCGCATTTATACGGGTGTTTTCTTACTCATTGTCTGTCTGGAGAGGTTGCACTTGAACGTGAGGTTGAAGGCGATCTTTTCCTGCAAGATATAGGCCAAGGCTTTGGCTTTCGTCCAGGAAGCTTTGACGGCGCTATCAGGTTTGTTATTCTCGTCTATCGAATATCCGCAAAACAAGCGAATTTATATTTCCTTCTATTACATCAATATAAAATGCACTACAGCATATCCGTCCTCCAATGGCTCCTGAATGCCGAAACATCTCATCCAACATCTTCCCCACCTCATCGCCTCGCACGCTTCTTCACCACTCTCCACTCTGCTTTGAAAAACCCTTCACGGGCAATATTTCAGTTTTACCCCAGTACAGACGACCAAGTACAGCTTGTCACCGCTGCAGCACAACGCGCCGGCTTCGGTGGTGGTGTCGTGATCGATTATCCCAATTCGAGGAAAGCCAGGAAGGTGTTTTTGTGTTTGTTCGTCGGTGGTGGCGGTGGGCAGAGGGTACCTAAAGGGCTAGAGGGTGAAGGCGCAGACGAGGAGGAAGAGGATTCAAAAGTTCGATTTGAAAAGAGAAGAGCAAAGGAGGGCAAGCGCGATCGTAGTGGGAAGCGAAAGGGGGTTAAGGATCGGGACTGGATTCTCAAAAAGAAAGAAGTACGTGGTTTTTGCTCCTTCCTTGGAGAGCAAATGAAGACTAAGCGTTGTTATTCGTATATAGCTATATCGCAAAAGGGGAAAAGAAGATGTGCCCAACGACTCGAAGTTTACTGGACGAAAGAGACGGCCTATATTCTAAAGATGATCGATATATTTCTGTACTGCTATTATACTGGATCTATATGCTATCTAACAACTCAACGGATAAGTGTATAGTAAGAATCACTTGAACATGCTCTTGCATTCTTTGAGGGCATCTGTTGGTTCACTGCGGATAAACAGGCCTTGTAGAGCCGCCATGCTGATTCGACGACCCTTCTGCATCTCCTGCTTGACCAAGTTCTCCAGCTCGGCGCCGAGCTGATCGACATGTTCCCCTTGCCCGTCGTAGAAGCGAACGAACAATGCGCGGGCTTGCAACGGCGTTGCATCGTCGATGAGAAGCGAGAGGTCGACACGGCCAGGCCGGATAAGAGCCGGGTCGAGCACCTCGGGGTGGTTTGTCGTCATGAAGACAATACGCTCTTCGCCTGAGGCCACACCATCAAGGGCATTGAGGAAGCCAGAGAACGTGACAGACGATTGATAGCTAGTTGAAGATTAAGTATTTGAACCCCACCAAGACTAGAGTAGAAAGGACTTGCCCATCTTCACTGGTCTGCACGCGCTTATTGAAAGCAGCATCAATATCCTCAATGAGAATAATACTTCGCTCAGGAGCATTCGAGAGCAGGTGGTTGAGCTTATCATCACCCAGACCCCTCTCAGATAGATTAAGCAAGCAAATATCATAATTCAGAGCACCCGCCAAAGCTTGGATGAAACTCGACTTGCCCGAACCGGGAGGACCATGGAGCAAGTACCCACGCCGATAGGGTATACCGCGATCGGCGTACCATTTCCTTCGGGCCAGGAACGCACGGACGTCTTGTTCGATCTGTTCTCGCACGCCATCTGCAAGAACAACACTGTCGAGTGGGCGCTTGCGCCGTGGGAGGCCGAAAGGTCGCCATTCGGTCATCCAGGCGGTGTGAACAACCAGTTTGCCTTCTTGTCCGCGTAAGGCCAAGTCTCGCGCTTCAGCAAGGAGGGAGGGGAAGAGGGCGCGGTCACGCGAGAGCGTGGTAAGTGTAACCGTTTCCCAGGGGGTGCCAGACATCATTTGCATGGAACGTGTTTCTCGCTCACGCTTGACCTGTTCATGGAAACTTGTCAATTGCCTCATTAGAAACTTATATAATATTCATAACAGACCTGCATCCATGCTCCTCGATACTTGAACCAATGAGTGCCAGGTCCAGCAACGAGATTGAACATAACATCAGAGCTGCCATTGTTCCTCTGCTCCATTTTTGTCTCCACACTCAGTTGATGACTCCGCAACCAGTTGCTTCGTTTTGGCGACGCGGCATTGTGAGCCATCCATGCCAGAAACCAGTCGTATGAGCGGTCCTTGTTATTAATTTCAAGTGAGACCAGCATGCGCCTTTGTAGAGCAGCGCTTCCTATAGTCAGGCCTCTCCGTAGGGCGGTCAAGCCGACGCCAACGCCCTAAGAAATCATGGACATTTTGATATAGCCCGAAAGTCAGTATGAAGCTAGCTGGTCTTGAGTTGCCGTAAAGCAATAATAATGCACCATGAGACCGAAGCCAGCCTGGAAATAAGGACTAGAGGGTCATTATGGGGCATATACTAGCATTTCATTGAGAAAAGCTCACTTGTCGCCGGCGAGAGTGCCCAATACATGATTTGCAGTCGTAGAGTCCATACCAGCGCCGCGACTTTTGACTTTTCACGCTCGCGCGTTATTGCAGTTATTGCAGTGATGGAGGAGTGGCCCGGAAGCAAAATAGAATAGCCTCGGAAACGCCTTATATCACGTGCTCAAGTTTTATTTATTTATTTTATTTTATTTTTACATTTATATACCGCATCATGTACTACAAACAAACTACGGTGTCATAAGGGCTATAGTATAAGTTACGCAGTATAGGCAAGTGTGGTGTAATAAAGATTATGAGAGCCGGCGTAACGCGTAACGCGGTGTGATCGACAAATGACCGGAGTGTCACAATAAGATCAAGCAGAGGAAAAATAACACACAAGACACTATAGATTGTAGATCGTTCTTATATACATGTAAAGTACTGAATAATTGTAACAATCGATCTCTCTTGAATTGGCTATGATAGTAGGTAAAGAGAGCAAGAAGAGAGAAGTACAGTAGAAACACGAAGAGATAGGAAAAACTCGTACATACGGTAGAAGAACAAATAAGGAAACTTGCCTATAACAGGCGTTCGTTACGTTCGTGACACGTCATGATAAGCTCGTGATTTCAACATGGTGTGTAGTGGCATAAGGGTTATTATGATGGAGATACTGGAAAAACACGTGCTCAAGTGGATTCTGTTTTTTCCGCGCAACGTTCACAAGACCGCAGATGGATTTGTACGTTTGTTGATATGTTCATCATGTTCTTATCCTTCAATCGTTCATTAGCAGTGATCCTATTCGACTCTCTGCCGTATAAACTACCAGTAATTTATTCTGGTATGCTTGGTATTTTCCATGGAGACTTCACTTCTCAGACTACCAGGCTCACTGACAACCCATAGATTTGATTCGAAGTCTTTAATTAATTGGTACTGGATTTATTCGGCTGGTGTATCCGAACAATGGAGCCATGGTGTTGTCTGACAGGTGGCCTGCTTACTTCTGCTCGGCAGTCGGTGGCACCTGTCCCGAGTGCCTTACTTCCTGCCTACTAAGCCCTCCTCCATAATTGGACTGAACTGAACCCTCTGCATTTGTGTGCACGCACTTGTACTTTTTCTCCGAACTGCCATCAACGTTAACTAGTACTCAACTTATAATTTTAAGTGGCAAGCCATGTCGACACACCAGACCGAAGTCCATGTAGCCATAATAGGTGCTGGGTGAGCTTAGTGCCCACTGATTGACGTTAATCAAACTGTCCACCATGCTGACTACGTTGAAGCCTTGGTGGCATCACTGCTGCTCTTGCTTTGAAAGACCAACTACACTACAAGAATTTTACGGTAAATGCAATCCAACATTAAGTTGTGAGGACGCACTCATGACTGGGTGGCTACAGGTATATGAAAAGTCTTCGAAGATTGGTGGCACCTGGCGGGTGAGCTTCTCCATTCAAACTTTAAAGCAGGTCTGTGTAAGATTGACAGCAATACATTTTGCCATAACGTATAACAGGACAATACCTATCCAGGTTGTGTATGCACTTCTTCTAAGCGATATTGCCTGACTACAGCTGCTGATACTTTATCCATCGCCAGAGCAGTGATGTCCCAACCCATTGGTATTCCCTCTCAACCGAGCTTAATCCGTATTGGTCTATGCTCTTCGGCAGTCAGCCAGAGATACTGGCATACTGGGAGAAAATATACGAATCGCACAGCTTAGCCAAACATACGGTGCTAGATACCGCAGTTATTTCCGCCACATGGAGCGAGGAAGAACAGCTTTACCATCTTGTACTAGAGAACACACAAAATGGCAAACGCGAGGATGTGACAGCTCATATTGTCATAGCTGCAACAGGCCTCTTTCCGGAGCCATCGATTCCTAAAGGAATTAAGGACGTAGAGGCATTTTCGGGGCTGAGTTGGCACTCTGCACGTTGGAGACATGATGTCAATCTCACAGGAAAGCGGGTTGGTGTCATTGGAAATGGATGTTCCGGGTAGGTGTCGAGGGTTGTTTCATGGATTAGCACAGTGTCGATCCCAAATTCAAATAATCTACAGTGCTCAAATCGTCGGTGCAATATCTAAAAACCCCGAAATTCAAGTGATCAATATTGCAAAGACACCGCAATGGTACCTGCCTAAATTGCAGCATCGTTTTCCTAGCTGGCTTCATTGGATATTTGCGCATGTCCCGTTTGTAGCAAGAGGGTATCGCAACTTTCTTATGACGATAGTGAGACGATTGTAATATTTCATCATTCGCCAAAGAGCTAACACCTTATCATAATAACATAGCAAGATAGCATTTATCTATTTTTCCCCAAGCAACACACGATATTGCGCAACATCTTCCGCAGCGTATGTGTTCAAGTCGTTGAACTATTTTAAGATAAAAATCAATGATTTATTTGTATACAGTCAATGAAGCTTTATACGCGATGGTATGCACCTAAACAATACGCTGAAAAGCTCATTCCAACATATTGTAAGCCTTCACATTAGTCCAATTCGACTTCCATATCTTACCAAAGTAAAATTCCAGCGCCCGGATGCAAACGGTTCATCATCGATCCCGAATATCTCCACAGCCTTGGGCGTCCCAACGTTCAGCTTGTTTGGGATAAAGTAGACACCATTTTGCCGAACGGGGTTCGGTTAACCAGCGGCGAGGTCATTCCTCTGGACGTAATCGTATATGCTACCGGTTTCGAGATCATAGTGAGTGCATCAGGATCCATCTAATTCATTTTTGTCAAAGGCTTGCAGAGTCTGAATGTGTTCCCAGGAAAGCAGAAGCCTGGCCGTTACTGGCAGAGACAGCAAATCGCTTCATCAGTACTGGTATGAACGAGGCGCACCTACAGCATACTTGGGCACTTGTGTTCCCGTAAGATTATCTCTATTCCGAGTAATTCTTCACCTTCCCAACTCATACTTTTTGCTCAGGGCTTTCCCAACTATTTCATCCTAACGGGCAAGCCAACTTCATCCTTGTATTCATTCTTCTCTAATCATATCTTTCTTAGGCCCCAATGTAACCACTGGCCATGCGTCTGTCGTATTCACAACCGAAGTACAGGTCCAATACGCTCTGCAGCTGATCAAACCGATCATTGACGCTAAAGTGCGCTCATTTGTCGTTAAGTCTCAGGCATCCGACCAATATAACCGCTGGCTCCAAGACAAACTCCAAGATACCGTCTGGAGTGACTGCGTCTCGTGGTACCGTCCCGATGAAACGGGCAAGAACGGAGCTACGTTTCCCGGTTCCCTGACTTACTTCTGGTGGTTATTACGCCGACCTATCTGGGCGGACTTCTCCACCGTAGGAGCAAGCAAGTGGGAGAAGGAGATAAAGAGAAGGAGGATGGTGGCGACGATGGTGAAATCATCCATCGCCGTTGCCATTGTTGGCTTGGCGCTCGTTCGTATGCAGCTGCGATCTTCATTCGATATTGAGAAATGGATTCTCGATATTTCTCAGCAGGGCGCTCATCTTGGATCAAACCTGATCAAATTTTGAAGGCATTCTTTTGGAAAAGATGTAATATGCACATTTGGCCTATTCCGAGTCGGATAAGGCGAGCTTAAGGTGTGCATTATGATCATCTTGGGTTGGCCAGTACTGCTATAATAAGAATTAGTCGGCTGAACTGTACCATCCTTGAACTAAAGTAGTGTTTTCAATTCAAACTCGGTGTTATATATACTACATAGTGATAGCCGTGTGCGTTAATCGTTAATAGAAGTACTCATACAGCGATCGACAGACAAAGTTGCCGGATTTCCCCACCAGGTGGGGAAATTTACTGCGTTGCCACTCGCACCAAACACAGCAAAGGACAGGATAAACAAAATCACTTGAGAGCCTCCATCAAGTCCTGCAGAGAGGAGGTAATTATACTGCAGGAATATTCGCGTTAGTGGCTGGTCAGAGAAACGAAAAAGAAAAGCCGCTTCAAACCTTCTTAAACCAACCTGGACGACGTGTACGTGCCCACCACTGTGACGCCAATCCAATAACTAGACAGCTCCACCATTGACCGTTGACAGAATAAGGGAGATAGCCAATGTAAAGCGAAATAATGGGCATGTTGATGAATTCCATCGCCTTAGCGAGACGACTATCTTTGGGGGAGTATCTCCAAACAAGCCAGAAGGGGAGCGGCAGAAACAGGCCGATAATCCTGTACAAAACGGGTTAATGATTTGGCAACCTGTGCAGAGATCATTCTATGAGGGCGTACAAGGAGAATGGGATGATCCAGTAACCGGAGGGGCGCCCGATTTCGAAAAGCTCCCTCCCCAATGCACCAAGTGCGACTGATGCACTGTTGTAAGACTGAATGACCCAGCCGCTCCAGATGCGAGTGCCAGTAGGATTTTGGAGAACGTCCCTATTGGCGTCGACGATTGATATCATCACTACGAGCACAACAGTTAATTAATCGTCGGACTTGGTGCATATGAGAAAACGAACTGGTGTAGTTGAAGATCGATCCTATCACCGATCCTGCCATTTGGGCAGCAAACGTCCACCGAGGCGGTAGCTTGGTGTATTGACCGAGCTTAAGATCTGCACGACATGCCTTGTTGCATCAATAATTCAGGAAACTGGGGGCGATAAAAACGCAACAGACCTTGTAACATATACAGAACCTGGAAGGATGTACTATTGCCGTACAAGTTTGCGTACATGACCGGGATAGGTTGGCCTGGATGAATAAATGCAGCAATGACTTGAATTGCATATTTAATGGAGATCTGGAAGCCGGTTGTTGCAGTAACTAGAAATAGGCTTATCAAAGAAAGCGATGGTTTATTGTATATTTTAACCCACTGAAACCAAGGACAACGGCCAGAAGTGCGCTGATAATCGTAAAGAGAATGATACTCCAAGCCGGCATCAAAGCATGACCATTTGGGCTGGCGTACTTTTTGTAAAGCTCAATATATGCGGCCTAAAAAAGCAGAAAGGGATCGACTTGCACTGCATCCAATACCAACAGCCAGACTAACAATAAATGTAGCAATGTACCACCACTGAGGTACTTCTGCATATTTTTTCATGGCTATGCCCCCATATTATCACTGTGTTATCACAATGCAATACATCTAGAACCGCCTTACCTTCATAATGAGGATCGACGACAGTTTGTGCGTTGTTTCCTCTTAAGAATTTCATATCGCCAAATGCTGCCTTGAGTTCTTTCCAATTCCACAGCAGGACGGCGGTGACTGCGGCACCAGTTGAGAGGTTGTAGCATAGCTGCGAGATGGCATAAGTAGTCGTATAGCGTGGTAGACCGACCTCTGCTACGGCGCTGCTGTTGAGTTGGTAGGTCGTCGGGTCAACCACAGCACTTTGGTCGTAGACGCTGCCGTTGGTACCGAAAAGGGATTGCGACATGAACGGGAGGTTTCGACTAAGTATAGTACTACATGAGCGCTCTCTGAAAACGACATGCAATCAATGGACGTACCCATCAAAGACATTGGTATAGTAACACGCCGTCAGAACAATATACCCAATGGCCATGCCCACTAGACCGAATTAAAATAGTATTATGGAGTGACGTTTGCGTAGAACTTACTGTAAGAATTCATTTGAGTTTTCAAAGGCCATACAAGGGGCGTCCCTTGTGTAATCAGAGTCCAGCTTGTACTGAAGCTAAGAAGTCCAATGCCCTCGTTACTGGACCCTGCTCCAAACAGGTTCCTCACAAACGCATGACGGCCATTATCCGCAATGCAAACGACAGAGATTGCTGTTAAAAGAGGAAATGCCCACTGCGGAACCCATTCCCAGCAGAAGATGCCAATGAATACGATCCAGAAGAACGTGCGCCTCTTCTTGTTTAATGAACCTTCGAAATGAAGCGACTGCAGCAGGTTGACGACTGAGATGTAGGTTGGATAGAAGGCGTAGGTGGGGTATACGAGAAGATTGCGCAACACGCCAGCAATTCCATATCCAATCATTTGAGTGGCGAAGATCTGGAAGATGGCGACGGCAGCGTTTAACCTGATATCGTAGAAAAGGTTTAGGGCAGCAATGATCTCCATGCCTATCGCCACTGTGGATGCTGTAGATGCCATAATGACGATTGCGGTATGCTCTCTGATGCTTCGACTGAGATTGGGTTTTTATGGAAGAAAGATAAAGCTATACTTGATGTTGAAAGGCCCAGGATTAAGGTATCGCCATAACCCGCGTTGAGGAATAATAGCTGTTTGAAGGCGTTCATAACTGATGATCATCCAAAGTCATGCGGTTGTCACACACATGCCATTGCCTCTCCTAATATGTAGGCAATAATCAAACAAAAAAGCTTTCCTGACTTAAGGATTTAAGAAACATTTTCGATTATATTTATGCACACCTGGGAAACACTGGCGTTTTGGGGCTTGAAAGTATAGATTGTCCCCAGAACCTAAATAGCAACATCATTTGTACTGGAGGACTGAGAAGTGATATACGCTTTTGCCTACTGCTGAAAAAGCGCTCAAGCCGAGGCCGAGAAAAACAGAACGGAATGTGAGTGTGGGTTCGTCAGGGTCATCCCTCGTTGAAATAACCTGGACAAGGTCTCTTCAAATCTCTTGTAAAAGTTTGCTTCACTACTTACATGGATGGCCACCTCCTCATCCCTTTGGATAATTTCTTCGCTATCTATACTTTTGTCTGTCTCTTCCACATCACCAGGATCTTTTCTGTCCGCAAGCTCAATATCCTTGGAGTCATCATAGCCGCTGACATTGCCGTCGTAAACAGGCCTGCCAGAACGAAGATCAGGAATGTCGTCTACAGCAGTTGTGGGAGGCATGTTCAGAGGAGACGATTGAAATGGGAGTCCTTGGTCTCTTTATAGAAGCACTTGGGCTCCACGTGAAGAAACGGGTATAATATTGGGCCCCTTATCTCGCAAAGCCGTTCTTATCGTGACTTCTTTTCAGCAAATTTGCATAGGCAAAAAAAGGAGCTATAAACTCATTGGATGCAGTTGATTTTTTCTCGTAAGAGCCATCTACAGAATATATCCGTTATACCATCCGAATCGGAGAGACGGTATTCGCTAGCAAGTCGGAAGTGAGCTTTGTATGACTGTTGTTGAATTGGACCAAAAATGTTGCCAGTCGATGATGATAACTGGACCGACGTATGTATCAAAATGCTAGTAAGACTGTATACCATGTGACGAGTCGAATGAAAGGACAATGGATAACGATAATGGTCGCTCACTTTCAAATTTGGTGCAGTTACGCGCTGGGCGCCAATTGATTGCGGAATTGTTTACTCCGTTCCTTCAGGTACAAACCACTGGCAGTAGCCCACCATAGGCATACTGGCAGACTTCGATCATTCGCTCCACCGCTCACTCGAGTAGACCAGCTGAAACCAAGCAAACTTAAACTGTAGATTCAATACGCTCACCTACTGGCGCAAATTCACCGTGTACTTGCCCTTTACCGTACTACATGAGATGGAACACGAGCAAACAACCCCTCTGGTTCTCTATGCCTGGCCTGAGCAATGGGGACTTTCTTCATTAGACCCTCAGTGTCTGGCCGCCATCATATACATGCGGCTGGCTCTCCCTCAAGGCCGCTTCCAAATTGCAGAATGCACAGATTCAGAAGCGTCTCCAAGCGGTGCGGTGCTCGAGTCAGAAACTTTCTGAATGTGCCAATCTTATTCCTTGCTTACTCATCCACATAGGGCAGCTCCCATTCTTGGTTCATGGCCATAAAACTGTTTCTTCCTTTAGTGGGATAATACACTATGTTTCTGGATTATCTGGGAGGTCAAACGGCACTATTCTCGAGACCAAGCTAAGCAACATGGAAAAGGCCCAGTCTGTAGCGTGGATGTCAAGCATACAGCTAGACCTCGGCGATCTTGTTGTTAGTATTGACGCCCTGTCCCTCTAGTTTTTGTTTGTCTGAGCATAGTACTATAGGCCCATAGCCTATTCTCTTCGTGGACGAACTGGACCCAGCTTACACAACCAGTTTATGCGTCTATGCTTCACGTTCCCCAACGTTACTTCATCCCAGACCGTATTCGCGAGTCCTACCGCCCGCGGCTGGAAAAGGCTGGACTTTGGAATTTACCTGTCTCCGAGGCTGAGCCACAGAAGCCGTTTCCTCGTGAAAAGGCTGCTCCAGCCGACGAGGCTGATCAATTCAAGGAAACTTTCCGGCGGACATTCGAGACGGAGAAGGTATTGTACTATTGGAGAAATCTTAGTGTGGAGCTATTAATCATATACCACAGGTTATGGAACAAGCCCGTCTTATCTTACAAAAGTATGAGCACTTAGTTGAAAAGAAGACGTACATATTCTATGAAAAGTGCGTTCATCCACCTCATTCCACCTCATTCATATCTAAAACTTGCTTTCAGGCCAACCGTAGCCGATGTTGTCCTAGCCGCACACATCCTTCTACTCATCGAACCTCCCTACCCGGACCCCGTCATCAAGACAATCGTCTTACAATCCTACCCTAACCTTGTAGCTCATGCACGTCATATCCAACAACTAAACGCATCCCTCCCTCAAACCGCTTTGGCCCAGCCATTGCGTCCGAATTGGCACAATCTGGTTTCACTACCGAAGTGGAGGCGCTCATCGAGCGATACAGGAGATTCGGAGGGTCTCTCTTATACTCTGGCGCGATGGGCGTGGATTGCAGGCGTTTTTGTCATAGGCACAATTGTGTGGAGGAGACAAGGCATTAAGCTTGTTGTGGTGGCAAAGACTGATGAAGCTGATGACGAGGAGGAAGTGGAAGAAGAAGTGGAAATGGATGATGAGGGGGTGGATGAGGAAGAGGGCGAAGAAGAGGGCGAAGCAGCAAATGAATGATCAATCAAGTTATAGGAAGTAACTTCCTGCCTTCATATCCTGCCCTCTTGCTCGCCGCTTGCCGTTTAGTATGAGAACACTGACTATCAGTCCTGATCTTGCTCACTTCATAAGCAAGACATTATCATTCTAAATTTGTTGGTGCAATTGAGTATTCTATCGTTTCTAGAGTGTATTAGGAATCAGGTTGAATAACAGGATCGTCAAATAACATCACTATAAACAGCATCCAAGTAAGCATCCGTAAAGCAGCCATGCACGACATGAGAATCATAAAATATAAAGCAACGGGTGGCACATAAAACAGATAAAAAGTGTGGAAGCCAGGCACGTCGTTCAAGTAATATATTGAGGTGAACTGTGATTAGATGATCCTTCAGACAAATTCATATTAAACGAAAAGATCGCAGGAATATTGTCAATAGAAAAAGGGCTAGTCGCTTCAAGGGCACTTTGGCCGTGTAAGGATGGAAACAGGGACATATCCTGTTTGCCTTCGGGAAGACTGGTGGTCCTCGAGAAACCGCCTCTTTTAGATTGGATATTATAGGGGTGATATCGTGAATCTTGAGACTGAAAGGAAACATGATTCAAACATTGCCTTTGGATTCCAAGCAACACGTCCAACTCACATTAGTTGCCATAGACGACCCGGGTCGTGTCGTTGTAGGACTTGGGGTAGGGCTTGGGGTGATAGGTAGCATTTGGGTTGATATAGTCACGGCCATGGGCGCGCTTGTTATACGTCGTGCAGCCGACGGCTTTGAGGACAAGTCGGCTTGCGGTTCTGGTGGAGGCGCCTCCACAATAATTGGTAGTTCTATGGGCTCGGGCTTTGGCGATGCCTCTGGCATAATCCCCTGGGATATAAGGAATTCTAAGAAGTTGAAAATAGTGTTCAAGGGCTGCACAGCTTAAGCGAACACCGAGCAATTCACCTTTAGACCGATAACGGAAGACGAATGTAACGTAGGAGTAACCACCGTCTAGAGGCTGCGCCTGCCATGTAGTGGGAAGACGCTGGGACACTGTAACATCTTCACCGAATCTACAACATTGTTAAACAAGGAGGTTTCAGGCGTTAGGTGATTATGTCATACCCAATTCGCATATCTCCTGGTATTCGCTTTCCGTAACTCATACTGGGGGGCTCCTTCAGTTGATCCGCCCATCTGCCACCTACAAGCTGGACTCTCTTTATCTTGATGGCAATTACTCCAATCTCTTGAGACGAAGGACCATCGGTAGAGGTAGCTGTGGCAAAAATGTTAGTGGGACACAGGAGGGTGTAGTGGTGGTAATCATGAGCCGACCTGTGTCTGTGACCTGGGTAAACACAAACGGTCTTTCAGTCGTAGGACCAGTCCTTACACCCCTGCGTGACGCTTCTGTGCCACCATGAAGGAATCGACCTGGGACAACAAGACCATCGAGTACAATGAATGCACAAGAGACCACCTCTCCAGTATGATCTTTCCAGTGTACAGAGAAGTGCGAGCCAGGATCACTGGGTATCCAGCATTGCACACGATGGGCCTTGTCATCCACCGCCACAAGATACTCAGGAAGAGGCTTGTTGTCAGACATGATCCATGCCGAGAAACCACGGTGGGTGAGCATAGCAGACAACGGTTGTGGTGATTGTTTAGGATAAAAAGTCTTTGAGGTCCGTGATTGGCCTTGACCTCAAAGGATGCTCGGGGTCTCTTGAGCAATGGCCTGAGTCCGTCCAAGGACTGCACTGGCAGGGGCGTTTGAGGGACTAACAGAATGACTTCGAAAAGTGCAAAGCTGCTTTAAATCATGTGATCGAGTTATCGAAAATGGCATTACCTAAGCACCATTAACCATGCTACGCGCCTGCATCAAGCCGAGTGCATCATTAAGACATCTTCGTATCCACACGCTGGTATTTCGACGCGTCTTACAGCAACCCTCTATTACATTCACGCGTTTTTTGACTATGCCAGCATCTGGCTCCAAAAGGAAAGCAGTAGCTCGCGACTCAGATGACGAGTCTATCGTGACACCAGCCACAAAAAAGAGCAAATCCACAGCCAATGGGAAAGCCAAGGCTACCTCTGCGAACGAGAGCGCTTCTGCCTCTACCTCGAATAGCGTTTCTACCGGAAATGTTTTGGCTGCAAATGGCCAACCAACCAATAAAGGCCTGCCGTCGTCTATTTCGTTCCCGGCCAAAGTGTCAAATACGATTCGTATAGCGGCATGGAATATCTGTGGGCTAGCAGCAGCGTCTAAGAAGGTGCCATACATTGTTGTATACTATCATGTGTTATGTTTACAAACCTTGGAGCAGGGCTTTAAATCTTATGTTGATGCCGAAGATCCAGATATCTTGGTCTTGACTGAGACCAAGGTCAACAACGAGCCAGTAGATCCCGCGCTCAAGGCCAAATTCCCTTATCAATATTGGGCATTTGCAGAGAAAAAAGGTTACTGTAGGTAATCTGTTGCCATAAAAATCGACGCTTCCTTGAACCAATATAGCAGGAACGGCTATTTTATGCAAGCATGAGCCTATGTCTGTAGACAAGACACTACCTGGGCATCCTGACCCATCAATATTCAAGGGTCGGATTGTCACACTGGAATTCGAGAACGTATGTGATTAAAATGTTTCTCAAATATTTTGTTGTTGACTTGTTACTGCAGCACTATATTATCGGAACCTACGTTGTCAATGCCGGTGAAGGACTTAAGGTGATCAGCACCAAACACCCATCATAGCCAGGTACTAAAATTATTTATAGACATTGGGGGCCAAGAATGAATGGAATAAGCATTTCGAGACTTATATACGCGATCTCGACAAGAAGAAACCGGTTATTTGGACTGGTGACTTGAACGTAGCGCCCACTGAGATTGGTCTCTACTTACCCATTCCAATCATTGAAAAGTACTAACACATTTTAACAGATTTAGCGAATGCAAAACGAAACTGGAATAAAACGGCAGGGTATACAGAAGCCGAAACGACTGCGTTTAAGAACATTTTGACTCCTCCTGAAGGCTCGGATGAGACAAGCAAGTTTGTCGACGTTTGGAGAACTAAGTTCCATCCAAAGGAGCATCACTACACCTACTTTTCGTATCGATTTAACTGTCGAGCCAAAGGGATAGGATGGAGGATAGACATGTGTAAGTCCGATGATATCTCAATATATCGCTTTTTACTGATGAACCCTTAGTCGTTGTCAGTGAGCGGATTGTGGACAAGGTCAAGATGTGTGAAATTCGCAGTGAAATTTATGGAGCTTCTGACCACACTCCCCTTGTAATGGAAATAGAAGGACCTCTATGAGTGACATGGATATTTAGTATCATCTATTTAATATGAATAGCAAATATACATAAGTGAATATGCCGGCAAAGATGCTTCACTACAGTAGCTTCAATGATCATTTGCCGAATCGACTCGGAAGTGTTAGATCTTTCCGCAATTGCTCGGATATCTGGTTGCATGAATCCGGCTTGAGCCTCAAACAACCATTTGTTTCGTCATACTTTGCCCTTGATCATGAAATTCAACCCAGAAAGTTGATTCGATTATGAACAGAAATTAATATTTTGACCATGTGCCCCATCATAAAGACCCTCCAACGCTTAGAGTAGAATCAAGTCGCCGCCGCCGCGGCAAATTATGATGCTCCCCATGTATACGGCCCGATGGTTTTCTTGTTCTGATTGGATCCAATTTGGTTAAAACCCAATTTGATACCGCCTAATGTCCATGTCGCTGACTGGTCATGGGATGCATCGGTTACGCCTATATGTAATAGACTAATGACTGAGTCATTTTCTTTATTCAATATATAAACCCAACTGGACAACTCCAGGTGCCATCTTGGGCTTGTATAGGATCTTTGCCAAAGGCAAGCAGAAGCTTATAACTGGAGCTTCGCGCCAACTTAAAATACTAATGTACTAATGACTTTAATTCAGGTCAGTGGTCATATTGCAAGCAAGCATGGATCAGGGGAACACAAATCGTTACGCCATAACGAACCACTGGCTCCACGGTAAACTCAGTGGGCTACGCCATCCATATGTTTGGTATGTTAGCTTCGCATCCATCTCTGGATTTCTCTTCGGCTTTGATACAGGTAAGTAACTCATATCAGGACTTGGAAAATCCCTGTGCATCTGTTTTACTGATGCCTTTTCCTAGGGTCTATTGGCCCAGTGACAGTCATGGCCGAATTCAAGAAACAATTCGATCCCATCTCTTCTATGCTCCATGGTCTAATCGTATCATCTATTTTAATCCCTGCAGCATGTGCCTCTCTCGCCGGAGGGCACTTGTCAGACCGCATCTCCCGCACGCGTACATTTGCATTCGGCGCCGCTATTTTTGCTGCTGGATCAGTCATCGAATGTACCTCTTTCTCGCTGGCACAGCTGTTCGTAGGTCGATGCTTGGCCGGCATAGGAGAAGGTCTATTTTACTCTACTTCTAGCGTGTACATCGTACGTCAATATTTTCTATTAAGGAATGGTTTATATTCTGACATGGCCTGGTCTAGATGGAAATCGCACCCTCTTCCATTCGTGCAAGGCTTTCGTGTATCATGCAGTTATTCACAACAATTGGCATTGCTACAGGTAAAGCAATTATCCTTATTTGCCTACTCGCATATGTGTGTATATATCTAAACTGGATCTTCAGGCTACTTCGTCTGCTATGGAACAACACACATCAACAGCTCACTACAGTGGCGGCTTCCCTTCATCTGCCAAGTCGTCGTCGCTTCCATCTATTCCATTGGTTCGCATTTCCTGCCACATTCTCCCCGGTGGTTGCGCCATGTAGGTAGAGATGACGAAGCCCGCGTAGCATGGGCAAAGTTGGGCTTCTCGCCCACTGAGTCTGAGAAGGAAATGGAAACCGTGCAGCGCGACGAGGTTACAGATGCTAGACTTGCGTCGGAGCGGTCTGGATGGAAAACAGTGGTGAAAAACCTTATGGCACGCGATGCAAGGAAGCAGGCTCTGCTCGCTGCTTTCATCATGGGCATGCAGCAGGTTAGTTGCTTGTCTTCTTGTTACAAACTATTGACTGAGAGGCATACAAAAGGCTAGTGGAATTGACGGTGTATTATACGTATGCTCATATTTTATTTATCATTTTCATCTGGCAAGTACTGATTACAAGGTAATGCAGTATGCACCTGTATTATTCACCCAAGCAGGCCTATCGTCCACAGAGGCATCATTCCTGGCATCTGGTGTCTCTGCTTTACTGAACATCGCAGTCACCATTTTCGCCCTTATGTATGCGGAGAAGTGTCAGTCTGCTATACTACTCATAGATCAAAGCTACTTCATAACTGATTGTATTGCTATAGGGGGACGCCGAACCACGACGATAACAGGCGGATCTGCCATCGCAACGACCATGTTACTCATCGGTAGTATATATGCCTCACATCTCAATAACACGCGGGGAGGGCGCTACGCCATCATCGGCTTGATCTACATCTTTGTAGTAGCTTTTGGCCTTACTTGGGCCATTGTATGTCGTACATACTGTACGGAGATTCAACCGATGAAAACGCGCGCAGCAGCATCGAGTCTAGCGCAATTTAGTAACTGGGTTCGTTTTCTCTTTCTCTTATTCCACCTATCCTTTCTTTTTCCTAATGATAATCATTCTTTGCGGAAACAGTCCGTGAACTGGACCGTCGCGTTCTCCACCCCAATCCTCCTTGCACGTTCAAGCTTCGGAGCATACTTCCTCTTTGGCGGCTGTGCGCTTCTGACTGCATTCGTGTGCCTCGCATTCCAGCCCGAATCGCGTGGTATGAGCTTGGAAGAAGTAGGGACCTTGTTTGACGTCAGCCCATGGCGCAAGATCGTCTCTCAGCGGAGTTCCTTCATCGGTGGGTTTGCTCGCCGGCAGAGGCAGAACATCGGTACGAGCGAAGAGATCGAACTCAATGACCTGTTGGCGACGATGCCGGTTCTTTCGCATGCAACACCGGTGCAGCTTCCAATCTCCTGATTGCGACCGACGATGTCGGATAGCCCTTGAGAAGCGAAGGTCCCTACAATTGACAGATATTACTTCTTTTACATTGAATGTGTATATAGAAGGATACAGGATAAGCCGCCTCCCAGTGCATACATTCTCAGTATTCTCCAAAGCGTGTGTGTCCTGTTTGTTCGGCATGTTTTCGAGCCTCTTTTTCGCCTTTCAGACCTTGCCCACATTGCTAAAAAAAGCGATGATAATTAACAGTCGGAGATAGCCTTCGTCAGTTAAGTTGTGCATACCTCGCATTTAAGATCAAACGTTGCGGTATTAGTGTATGCTTTCTTGCTTCGCAAGATATCTGCTAATTTCTTCCCAGCAGCAAGAACTGAATCTGAAGAGGGGTCGGAAGAGACAACCTATCACAGTACCGTTATTTATAATCAAGCATATATCTACTAAAAGTGAAATTGACCGACAGGGAACAAAGTCTGATGCCATTCGGGAGGCGCATCAACCATCGGAGTCAGCGTCGCAGCGTCATAATGGATACCCGAGTAAAGCAGCAGGCATCTATCAAACACTCGGTTATAAAATCTGGCTTTCATGCAACAACTAGAAACCTTATTGACCTATTACCGCTATCTGGTCCAGTCGGTGTGAAGTGGTCTATACGGCCTGTCTCAATGTCGATGGATGCTATCTCTGTGTTATAATGGTTTGCAAGTACAGCGAGCTCGATCGCACCACCCCATGTAGATGGTTTGAGGATAGTTGCGATGTAGTCGTCCACGGGTCTGCCTAGGATAGCCTCATTATACGTATTACCCGCGTCCTTTTTTATTTCATCAGCTACGACTGTTGGCCAGATTCAATTTTCTTACGCGCATAGACTCATGATATACTTCAGTAGATTTGCTTACTGCGACGTATTTGCTGTGCTCGTGAAATATCTTGTTCGAAAACGATAGCTACCGACGAGAAGAGGCATGAGTTGTCATCCGGAACGATCTAAAACCCGTCAACGTTCTTGGTGGATATATACTGTGTGATGTACTAACTTACTCTATGCACGAGCACACTACCATCAGCAGTCTCTACATGATCAGGACCTCTTGAAGACGGGGAAGGTGAAATAACTTGAGGTGCCAGAGAAGAAGATGTACCGGACTGAGGCTGAGGCTGAGGCTGCTGTCTCTGGGATGGACGAGATGAAGCTGTGGACGGAGCACCGGTAGTGCCAGCAAGCCGAGACGATCCATCGATCTTTTGGTTGACAATGATTTGTGCCCCCTTCTCTAATCCAAGACTCGACAACGGTAGCTCGGGCTCCAGGTGAAGCGTCTTGGGAGGGTATCCTGTCTTCACTACAACAGAAATGTACATTCTAGACGTCTTTTCCCACTCAAGACACAACACTTACGTTCCTGCTGAGAAGGCAAGATCTGGGTGACGGCATGAATCTCTTGCAGCAAATCGAGGACTGTGGCGTTATCGACGTCGACCTGAAGCGTAGATACACCCGCTGGGTGCCTTAGCCTTATGGGAGCCATTTTGTAGCTTGAAAAGAAGATGCAGTGAGTTACAGGCAGTGAGTGTAGTGCGCCAGTGTTTGTCAGAAATGCCGCCTTTGGCAATGACGACATGCGGGCCGGCGCTTCCCATTATTACGGAAGTAAATCAAGAGAAGCAATTGACTTTGCTCGTTACTTTCAAGTGCTCCGGCGACTCTGACTACTCTTAGTGGTTTCTTGCTCATATCCCATCTAGCTACTATGTCTTCTATGCAAGCATATCTCGCCGAAAAATACATGTCTGGGCCTAAGGCAGACGCTATATTGTCTCGTGTTGCACCCACAAAGAAAAAGAAGAGCAAGCGCGCAGCTACACAGGCAACAGCTTCCTCTTCCTCTGCTTCCGGCTCAAAATCAGGCGGTATTGTAGACGATGATGCAGGCTGGGGTGCCGCAATACCCACACAAGATGATGATGCGGACGACGACATGACGGATGCTGTTGTGGCCTCTGACCGTGCATTCAAGAAGCGCAAGGTCGATAAGGACGCTTCTTCTGGAGGGGCGACGGCTGGGTGGATAACCGTTGCAGAGGGCGCAAAAGAAGAATCTCCTCCTCCTGCCGAAGACGAAAAGCCTCAAATTGTAGATGAAGCCGACTCAGGGTCCGTAAGAGGGTTGGTCACGGGCGAGGAGATGCGCAAGCGTAGACTTGCAGAAGAGCGACGGAAGGCCGCCCAGCGGACGGAAATGACCCAGGAGGAGATTGCTGCTGTACAAGAAACCGTATATCGTGATTCTTCGGGACGTAAGATTGATACAAATGCAGAAAGAGCGGAGGCTGCGAGGAAGAAACGTGAGAGGGAGGAGAAGGAAGCAGCAAAAATGGAGTGGGGAAAAGGTCTGGTTCAGCGAGAAGAAGAGCAAGAAAGAAAACGGGAGGTTGAAAGGAATCGTGGAAAGGCGTTCTCAAGACAGATTGACGACAATGATCTTAACGAGGATTTAAAGGCACAAGAAAGGTGGAATGACCCAGCGGCAGCCTTCCTCACGGTACGTTGAAGATTATAACATTCATTGAGCGTTGACTTAACGAGACTGTGTATCCAGAAATCTAAAAAGAAAGGACCGCGGAGACCGGAGTATACAGGTCCGCCACCTCCACCAAATCGATTTGGAATCAAGCCAGGTTATCGATGGGATGGTGTTGGTATGTCCTTTTGGCAACAGCGTCCTTTATAATCTTTTCCTGACTTGGCCTTCATGAACAGACCGAGGTAATGGTTTCGAAAAGAAACTATTCGCTGCTCAAAACGCCCGTTCACGGAGAGGAGCAGAGAGTCATCAGTGGAGCGTTGAAGATATGTGAAATACACCCCTACTGGTGCTTTCATACATTTCGGGGCGAGGCTCTTGTCTTGTCTACCTATGTGACACCCGCATGAGCTGGGTCCGAGATGTAATTACCTTACTCATGCTCAGGTCTCTACGACAACTTTATCATTCACGGCAACCAGCTTTCTGCCTAAAGCTTACGCCTTGAAGATCGCTTTGCTATACTTACTTTCCCTACGTGATTTCATGTATGGACTGTTTGCTGGCCGTCCATACTACTACAAGTTTACACTCATGATCTTAAAGGGGTATATCAGTGAGAGTGTGCGAAGGGGGATGTTGAATGAAGGCTTGCTAAGGCGTTACAGATGATCACGGTTTATTAGATAGACAAAAATTCATTTGTTTATAGTGGTATCATCTAATATTGCTATCATCAGGCCTGAAAGGCCATTGGTTTAGTGTGTATGGGGCACATGTTTGGTGTGAGAAGCGGTGGTATCATGATGTAGCGAATGAAAGAGGCGGCTCGCCATAGTAGATACCATAACTGCAATGTGAGAAACGGTGTGCGGTCGCGTAAAAAGGCCTGAAATCTCAAACGAATGTACATTGAACCTAAGCTGTGTATGCCCAAGAAAACGCGGTCACGTGGCTGTATCCAGGCACTATTCGGAAGTAAACAAGCACTAATTAGTAAGTTGCCCGTGGCGCTCCATCGCGTCTCTTTCCTGCACCACACGCCGCCTGTGTAGAAAAAAAATCTCCTCGTATCCTCGAATCTATGTTATTACGCCGCGCCCCCACGACTACAGATGGAAAATCAGTCGACAGATTACAAGAAAGCACACGTGTCTTCAAGCCCTTCCGGCCGCCATCCTTCAATACCACCAGGGATCGTGATCAGCCACAACGTAAACGCAAGCGCGTGAACTACAAAGAACAGCAAGCCGAAGAGTCGGATGACGACGATGATGATCGCAAAAAGAAGAAAAAGAAGGATATGGACAATAGAGGATTTGGCGAAGCAGAGTTGCTAGCTATGACCCCCAAGTTCCCTGTCTTCAAGCCCAAGCCATTCTCTGAGGTCTTTGGTAGCAGTAATCGTCGGTTTTCGCTACCAGAAATGAAGGGAAAGGATGGAAATATCATCCAGGTGATGGCGTCTAACTTATCCTTGGGTACGCGGCCATTAGCCAAGGTCATTCCCAGGCCGCTGCACGATCCTATGGAAGACCATGCAATTGTGCTGTATGACCCTACGATAGATGATAGGGAAACGGACGAGGAAAGGAAAGAGCGAGAGAAAGAGGAAGCGAAGGAGAAGGCAGCACAGGAAGCGAAAGAGAAGACCGCCGGAATGTATAACCCGCACAAGAGCTTGAGGATGCTCTTGGGAGAAGACAAGGAGAAGAAAGCTAAGGCTGCCAAAGTCGCGGTTGTGATTGACCCTCGTTTGTCCAAGATATTGAGGCCGCATCAAATCGAGGGTGTCAAGGTACGTGGCACTCAAGATCTGTCTAGATTCATTCTCACATGTGAATGGATGGTAGTTCTTGTACAAGTGCACCACAGGCATGATAGAGACCAACCAGTACGGCTGCATTATGGCAGACGAAATGGGCCTCGGAAAGACCCTGCAGTGTATCGCGCTCATGTGGACCTTGCTCAAACAATCACCACATGCTGGTAAAGGTAGTATTGAGAAGTGTATCATTGCCTGTCCGTCTAGTTTGGTGAAAAACTGGGCGAATGAGCTTGGTATGTGCATCCTCTTACGCCTCGAACAATATTCATTCAACGACCTCACACAGTCAAGTGGCTCGGAAAGGATACGTTGACGCCACTTGCCGTCGATGGCAAAGGTGGCAAAAGCGAGCTGCTAGAGAAAGTTGCCATGTGGGTAGCTGCTCGAGGTCGAAATGTTACCCAGCCTGGTGAGCATTTATAATCTACGAGTGATTTCCTCCAACTAACGCCACCTAGTAATGATCGTATCATACGAAACTTTGCGCACGCTTACAACATATCTGGCAGGCTGCAGTATTGGCTTGCTCTTGTGTGATGAAGGGCACCGATTGAAGAATGCTGGTAATGAAACTTTTGATAGTGCCCAATGCTTTGATCTCATGCCCCTTATAATAGATTCTCTTACCTTCCAAGCACTCGACAGTCTAGATGTCAAGCGACGAGTCATTCTCACCGGCACGCCCATTCAGGTCTGAATATACCCTCATAATTCAAAAACGAGTGATATTGATGTTTGGCTGTGACCACAGAACGACCTTTCAGAATACTTTGCTCTGCTCAACTTTGCAAATCCCAACTTCCTGGGCTCTAAGAGCGACTTTCGTCGCAACTTTGAGAATCTCATTATCCGCGGCCGCGACGCAGCCGCAAGTGACGAGATCAAAGCCGAGAGTGACAAGAAGCTCAAGGAACTGGGTTCGTTAGTGACCAAGTTCATCATTCGAAGGACGAACGATCTCTTAAGCAAATACTGTATATCTAGTTCACCCCTTCCATTCCCTCCGCCTTTGGTGATTGACTTGTCTGTTATTCAGTACCGGTGAAATATGAACACGTCGTGTTTTGTGGTCTTTCCGACTTCCAGCTTTCGCTCTACCGGCTTTTCATCTCCTCACCGGAAATCAAGGCTCTCTTACGTGGAACGGAGTCGCAACCCCTTAAAGCGATCAACATTCTCAAGAAGCTGTGTAACCACCCTGAGCTGCTTGATCTTCCTGGGGATCTGCGCGGGTCGGATAACCTGATTCCAGAAGGGTTCCAAGGTGTAGGGCAACAACAGCAAGGCTATGGCGGTGGGAGCAGAAGCCGAGGCGGTGGCGGTGGTCAGAACATCAGATGTGAATGGGGTGGCAAGTTTGTCGTTCTGGATCGGTGAGTTTGAGAAGCAACCAGCTCTTTGGAATTATTCCGATTGAATTAATGGCGACTTTTAGCTTCTTACAGCGCATACATGCAGAGACGAATGACAAGATTGTCCTTATCAGCAATTATACTCAGACCCTCGATCTGTTTGAGAGGCTGTGCAGGTCTAGGAAGTGAGGAGCTTATCTTTTGTGATCGTTTGAAAGCAAACATCTCATTATCATTCTCTTTTAGATATGGTTACTTCCGTCTGGATGGTACCATGACCATTACGAAGCGCCAGAAGCTGGTGGACCAGTTCAACGACCCGAATGGGAAGGAGTTCATTTTCTTGCTCAGTAGTAAAGCCGGAGGATGCGGTATCAATCTCATTGGAGCGAATAGATTGATTCTATTCGATCCAGGTATGGACGCCCTCCAGTGATGCCTACTAGTTCTTTGTTGCTTACTATGCAATCGAACAGATTGGAATCCAGCCTCGGACCAGCAGGCTCTGGCTCGTGTATGGCGTGATGGGCAAAAGAAAGAATGTACGTATTTCCAACATTCAAGTTTCCCTTTATTCGAATCATCTGATCGCCCCTTGACCTACAAAAAAAAAAAAAAGGCTTCGTCTACCGCTTCATTTCGACTGGCACAATCGAAGAAAAGATCTTCCAACGACAAGCCCAAAAACAAGCCCTCTCGTCCTCCGTTGTAGACGAGAAGGAAGATGCTGAGCGCCACTTCTCGCTCGACATGCTCAGGCAGCTGTTCCTATTCAATGAGAAGACGCTGTGTGAGACGCACGAGACATTCAAGTGCAAGCGGTGCAAGGATGGGCGGCAGATGCTTAAAGCGCCGGCGTTGTTGTACGGTGATACGAGCACGTAAGTTACTTCATTTTTTTAGAAGATGTTTTTGTTTACTAAGGCGGCTGACTTTGGCTGGTGGTTATAGTTGGAATCACTTTACCAATGATGCGCTGAGGAATATTCATGATGATTTGTTAAGGGCGGAAGTTGGCAAGCCGGAGGTCTCGTATGTCTTCCAATACATTAGTCATTGAGAACAAAGCTTTTTTTTTTTTTTTTACTTGGTCATTTTCGGTCGCATAGCTGTATCATATTCATGTACCCATCTTCCCAGTGTTATTTCTTACAATATTCATACTGTTAGATACTGATCGCAACAATAATGTATAATCTAGCGACGTCGTCGTCGATGATGCATATCCACATTGTCTGAGATTACATTTACTGGAAACGGCTCAGCTCTCTGACATTCACTTATAATGTTACATTGGAATTAGGTATTAAATACGACCAAAAAATGCGCACACTCCTTCCGCACAGGATCTTCACTCAAACACCTGATCCCAGCTTGCCCACTCCTCTCCACCAACGGGCCGTACCTTGACCTTCTCACCTGTAGGGCCGAAATACGACGCCTTGTACCACGACAAGAGCTCCTCTTCACTAAAAGGACCAAACAAGTCCGTGGGCGCGTCAGGTATGTCCCATCTATACTCGTACTTGACGTCAGCCGAGGGAGGCGCCCATTTGTCGGGGTCGTCGACGGCGCCTGAGGCACGCACGGAGCGCACGATTTGCTCGTATGTTTTGGAGTAGATCTCGGTGTCGCCGAGGGACATTATATTAGATGCGAGGTGGGTGATCAGGTCGATGTCTGAGGTAGCTTTCTCGGCGTCAGCAGACGGGTTTTCAGTTTTAGTTTTTGATCTATATAAGGGGGTTTATCAATATGAAGAATAAGAAGAAGGTCGTAAGCCGACGTACGATTTCGATGATTTGTTCTTCTTGGCTTTGGCACCTAATCTCTGCAGCGCCTCCAAGACTGTTTCACCCTTTTTCAACTTGCCTAGTAGTTGGATCTCGAGCGCAGGCTTTCCCCCAGCTTCTTGTAGTTCTTTTTCTTCGGCCTTTTCCTTCAGCTTCTGTTCCCGCTCTCGCTGTCGTTTGCGCCTGCGCGCAATCTTCATCTCCTTCTCGTCCACACCATCCATCCACTTATCATGCACACGATGGGGATCAAACGTGCGGATGTACGTGCCATCTTCGGAGAATTTTCCCTCCTCCATCTCCTCGCGCATGTTGAACGACGAGAGCTCGAAGCCCATGCCGGCCTTCTTCCTCCTCTCTGCATCATCCTCATCCTCGGGCTCGCCCTCTGATTCGGTGTCCTCTTCGCCGACGTCAGCATCCGACCCGTCGTTATCGTTGAACTCCTGCCCTTCAATATCCCCAAGCCTGAGGAACTTTTCCTCCGGCTTCTTGGCGCTGTTCTGCTCGTCCTTCTTGTCCTCCTTGTCACCCATGGCAAACATATCGTCGTCGTCGTCGTCCTCCCCCGCCCCGTCCTTGTTCTCCTGGTCCTTCCGTCGGCTGTACACAACGCCCTCACCGTCGTCGCTCGAGTCGGAATCGTACCCCTCCGTCTTGACGCGCTTGCGCTTCGTGGTGGGATCTTCGAGTGCACCCTCTACGTCCTCTGCGAACGAGGCGGGGTCGTCGCCCGGTTCGGTGAACCGTGTCTTTTTTGGTGCATGGGACGAGGAGGGCTTGGTTTTGGATGAGGATGGATCTCCTGATCCTGGGCGTTTATGGGATGGCCGTGGGGGCATATTACTTTGTAGTGATGTGAAAGTGTGAAGTAATGATGAGATGATGGTGATACAATGATTACGGTGTCATCGCCACTATGAGAGATAAGATAAGATAAGATAAGATAATCTCTACGTATGAACACCGGGAGCGAATGAATGACGGCGATGAAGCCGGAGCAGAGCCAAGGCGCTGTGCTGGGCCCAAGTGCCGCTGCCCACACCGCTGTTGTCGTCGACCACCACCAACGATTGGGATATAGCCTGAGACGATGCCAGACATTGCTACTGTCCTGGGTTATTTCTCTATAGCCTCCTGGCTCGGTGCCCAGTTTCCGTAAGTCCAACAACGATCCGATACATTATTGCTATTGGGCACCCTCCTTGGCTGGCAGTGCCCTGGGCGGCGCCGGTCATGTCGCCTTCTCGCGTCATCGTTGGCCTTTTCCCCCCAAGAACAACAAATCCCTGACGCTGATTACCATTAACAATTAACTTATAGCCAGGTTCTGGAGAACATCCGCAACCAGTCGTGTGAGGGCCTTGCGCTACCTTTTCTCGCCAACTGGCTCTTTGGTATGTTCTCTTCTTCATATACCGTCTTACATTACATCGACATATTACAACAGGCGATTTGTCCAACCTCATAGGCTGTATCCTCACACACCAGCTACCATTCCAGGTCCGTTATCCTCTTATACTTTGCATCTCATTTCTCAACCTCAAACCTCTTCTACTAGACCTGGCTAGCTACCTATTTCTGCCTCGTTGACTTCTCCCTTCTCGCCCAGTACTTTTACTATGGCGCAAAGTCTCAGAAAGGGCTCGGCGGCCAACGCCGCGCCTCCCATGTGCGCACGCGCACAGGATCGATCGTACATGACCGCAGTGCACACTACCGCACACTCGCGTCTGTGGCGGCCAACGTAGCGGCCGCCGCCACCCTTGCGGCCCAGCAGGAAGATCCACACACCCACGGTTCGTCCTCCGCTCGCCACTCTGCAGCAATAGGAGGAGCAGGGCGGGCCGTCGACGCGCTCTCCTCAAGCCAAATCTTAGCCAAGGAGAGGGCAGAAGAAGATATCGACGACGATGCCTTGTTGGCGCTAACGGATAGCATTCACTCCGAAAGCGGTCTGATCTCCCCCAGCCTGCGCAGACATCGCGTGTCGTGGAGTCTGGAGCGACAACAGCCTCCGTCGCAGCACGCCACGCTGGGACGCAGGTCGTTTGTGCCCACGGCGCTGCAGATCACATCGCCTGAGCGGACGACCAGGGGGCGGTCGCTCCAGCGGGAACTGTCCGAACAGCACGAGGAGATCGGCCCCGAGGGTGGGGAAGAGTCAGTGATGGAGCCTGCACCGCGACGGACGAGCTCAAGGGCGAGCAAGCGCAGTGCCGGGCTTGTTTTTCTCAGCGTCTGGGCGCTGTTTGGTGTCGGGTCTCTAAATGGAAACCTCCCTTTTGGAAAAGGGGCATCCTCGTTATCGATCACTGGTATCGCACGCGACCTATCTGATCGACAAGTCGCCAATCCGGACACGTCGTATCCTTTAGCACATGAAGTATCGTACAGCACAACACCTGACATAATCGCGGGCTATAACAGCGACGGCCCGTCGTTCGTCATGATCAACACGGCAGATGCTCCCTCCTCTGCAAACGCCGCAAATGACAAGCATGACGACAGGGCCTCGTCCGAGCGCGTGCTAGGCAGGATGTTCGCCTGGTTATGCACAACCCTCTATTTAACGTCCCGGCTCCCACAGATCTGGAAAAACGTGCGTATATGATTCGTCTGTGTGCATTTCATATACTTGGTATTGAGAACCCAGAACGATATGTATAAATAAAAACGTATAGTACACCAGAAAATCCGTGGAGGGACTCTCGGTGTATCTCTTCATCTTTGCCTTTTTGGGCAACGTCTTCTACGTTGCGTCCATTCTCCTCTCGGCCGAGGCGCAGCAGCCAGCGCCAGCGTCGACCAAGTTCCTGCAAGAGAGCATACCGTACGATTTCCATGTCGATTTTTTATAATTGTGGCCACCGCTTACGCCTTTTCTCTATACAGATATCTGCTAGGCAGTGGTGGCACGCTCTGCTTCGACATCACCATCGTCATACAGACCTTCATCTACACGCGTGCCGCGCACGGACGACGAGGACGCGGACGATCCTCACATAGCGTTGCCTCTGCCCGCCGCAAATCTTATCTGGAAAGGGAGAGGGACGCCGGCGACGTGGAAGAGCACGCGGGGCTGCTGGAGGACGAGGCTGGTGAGACGGCGGCGGCGGAGCAGCATGTTGGTGCCGGTGTATCCACGATGGTACGTAGTCCGTCTACTACGTCCACTATGCGTGCGTCGACTGCTGCTGCTGCTAGTGCATCACGAACATGATGCGTGATGATACGCGGCGATGATCAGCCAGTGGTTATTCACTTCTTGTGGGGTGATCTTAGGGGCCTTGAGTTTTGGGGTTCGGTCTTGTGTATGATAAGTGTGATACGTGCGTGTGTGTGTAGAAGGTGTAGATACATGCTACTACTTACTCTTAGTCTAGTTTTACTATATAATTTATTGGTTTTATCATTTGTTTGAGCTTTGCCTCCGCCAGTGCACTCGGTGACGTACGAGGTACATATCGCTCATAACAACGACGACTGAGGTTGGCTAAAGAGTACATTGTATGTTAAATTAAACCCATTGGCGAGTTGATATCGACGCTCAAACGACGATATAGTGCGCTCTGACCAATACGCTGCTGGACTGCCAAGTGTGTAATTGCTGCTGGACTGAGCGAGAACTGCCACTGCAGGTCGTGTTGGGCTCGTGTTGCAGCAGAAGACACACCTAACGCATCGAGCTCGAGAGTGGAAATACGCTCGCTTTTATTGCGTTATATTTTCTCCTCTGACCCTTGTGATCTTATAAGCGAGGTACTCTTGATCCACCGTAACTGCCATCTGGTCGATTCATCTTCTGCCTGTCTCTGTATCTTTTGCTTACTACCCTCTGGCCACTCCAATGAGCACTCCGTCGACCCACAACAACCACAGCGCAGCTCGCACGGGTCATACTGATAATAATAATACCCATAAAACCCAACAGAACACACAGCAACACCAGCACCAGCATCAACATCGCGGCCATGTTGCCCAGGCTTCCCCGCCACCTTCTCGCGAGCTGGTAAGCGTTCGCCATCATGCGTCTTTGTCCCGACTCTTCTACGTAAGGGAGCAGTCCTTGTGCGCTTATATTGATCTTGTGGTTTCCATTCCTATCATATCACAGCACGCCTTGATTCTCGACTACTTGTCCCATCATTGCTACGTCTCTACTGCGCGTGCGTTTGCACGCCTCGTCCATGGCGACGGCCCCGGTACTGCTAGTGTTAATGCTGCTGACGGGCCCGACGATGGCAAAAAGCCGAGTGCATCCTCATCGCATGAAAAGGGTTTATCAGATGACGAGATCGAGTTTATATCTCATAGGAAAGGTAAAAAAAATATTCAAGCTGTACTTATTTTCTGCAAAGCATGCACTTATACCGCATACGTCATCCTCCTATCCCTCCCCCCGCTCAAATGCAGAAATACGAAAATATCTCCTCGCAGGTGACATAGACAAGGCTACAGAGCTGCTCAACGCCCACTTCCCGTACATCCTCTCTGACTCGGTCCCCCCGCCGTGCACCATGAGGACATCGTCTGTACCCTCGGACACAAACACGGACAGCACCGACACCGACACCGAAAGCAACAATGCGAATCCGGAGAAAAACTCGGATGCGAATCCCGCCGGTGTGGTCGAGTACGTCCCACCGACGTCGGTGCAGCCTGTACACCTCTCCCTTAATCTGCGTATCCAGGCCTTCATCGAGGCCTCTCGCACCGTGCCTCTCCCTGGCCCAGCAGCAGCAGTACCACCACCACCACCACCACGCGCCATCTTCGCGGATGTCCTTGTCGTCGGCGATGCTGGTAATGTCAACGACAATGTAGATGTGGCATCGACAGCCTCTTCAGAGATCTTGCCGGTGCCAGCGCCTGTACCCAAGGACGCCGATGGCGCTTCTACTATCACATTGACCACAATGACGACCACCGCTCCCACCGACGCTTCTGAAACCAACACGGCCAGCACCACTACCACCGCACCCCGCGAACTAACAGACGAACAGCAAATCGACCTCATCCACCGTGCCCAGAAACTCTACTCGGGCGCGGCCGCACTTGAAAATCTCGACGAGCGCGCGCGGTACCTGCACGAACTCAAAAACGTCGGCGGCCTGCTTGCATATAAAGTCCCCGAACGGAGCCCGCTCGTGCGATATCTCAGTCAGGAGCGCCGTGAGGCAGTAGCGAATCAGATCAACAGTGCGATTTTGTGTGAGTATGGTGTTCTTATTCAAATTATATCTTTTTTTTTTTTTTTTTTTTTTTTTGCAATTGGGATTAGCATAGACTAATTGGATTGCTTTGATCCCGCGCATATGCCAGATCGCGCAGGACGATCGGGAACGTCTCACCTCGAGTTGCGCGTGCGGCAGACCGCGCTGGTGTTTGATGTGTTGCACGAAAAGGATGTACAAATGCCGCCCGAGACGGAAAGGCCGACGGCTCTTCGGGGACTACATCCCCTCGCTGTGACAGCCAACAGTGGTGGTAATAATACACAGCCATCAGAGGTCGTGCCTGTGAAGGGCTCCAAACCTATCGAGGCAAGTTCTCATTTTTTGTTCTTATAGTGGTGAATGGCACTCACTAATCCCATCATGATGCATCTTTTTCTCAACCTTGCCAAAAACAGATTGTTCCTGAGTTTGACTTCACTCAATTTATGGAGGCGAAAAGTTGAAGATCCGGTTCTATCTTATCCTTGCATTGTTCTCATAGGCTGAAATTCGTCATGTTGCATATAATTGTCCTTTTTCTTTTTCTCATTCTTGTCCTTTTCTCCTTGGACTGTAATTATAATATAACCACCCTTGCTTACTCCTCCTCCTCCTCCCCCCTCCCACATTTGTCATTACACCGTACTACTACTCAGCTACATACTCGATACTCCACAAACCCATCCACGTCTGCATAACTAACACCCAGACACACTACATATTTATTATACCACTAGTTATGCATCTCAGGAACCTCAATGAATAATATCAACATCGTTCCACCTCCCCCAGTTGACCGTCTTCATCACCTCCGGAGTCACATCGCACTCGACCAACCCGAGCGTCTGTAAATCCGCCCAACGCGACCAGGGCACGCCGCCTAACAACACGCGTCCCATCTGCGCTTGGTGCGGCTCATAATTGACGCCGTCGCCATCACCGTTGCTAGTGGTGCTAGGGGGCGCAAGCCACCGATTAAACGACAGATCAAGGACAACAAGCCGTGGACAGATACTCGGCAACCTATTGAGCGGCACTTGCTGCTTCAGATCGACCAAGGCGAGGTGCGTGAGGGTAGGGGGCAATGAGAGCAGCGCTGGGACCGTGATCGTGATCGAGACGAGGATGAGCGTCCGGATCGGTTCGTCGTCATCTCCCAGGTGTTTTCTTGTTTGGCCACCACCACCACCCAGGCCGCCATCGGCATCGTAGTCCGTGTCCCATTCGTCTTCCACATCCACTCTTCCGGCTCCAGCCTCTGCCGTTGCCGATGCGTCCGTCAGAAGAGGCCGACTACCAGCATTTCCATTGACGTGTTTATGCCGTCGGAAATAATCGCGATGCAACGACGCCTGAGGTCCAACGACGATCAGCTCGCTCTCGATGTGTCCCTCAGGCTGGTTACAGAGCACAGAGAGCCGTGTATTCGGCAGTGGGGCCTCAACAGCGCGGAGGCGCATTAGATCGCGCCGGACATGTGCGGGGAGGTAAGGCAGCACCAGCTCGTCCAGCTCGGCATCGTTGAAATCATCGACGTCGGGAGAGAGGAAGAGGGCGTGTAGGCAGAGAATCGTAAGTGGTTCCACTCCTACTTCAGCTTCGGCCGTTGTTGATGAAATGTCA
The DNA here is from genome assembly GCA_018343915.1 of Agroathelia rolfsii. Lineage (NCBI taxonomy): Eukaryota > Fungi > Basidiomycota > Agaricomycetes > Amylocorticiales > Amylocorticiaceae > Agroathelia > Agroathelia rolfsii. The sequence goes on along the minus strand of JABRWF010000007.1, from coordinate 1,094,132 downwards.
TGACTGTGAGTGCTGCCATCTCTGTGGTTATAATCATCACCACGAACAAGACGATGAGTGATGGGATTATATCCAGATGGCAACCTGGACAGCATAAGTGCAAGAGCTTTTATTCTCCACGCCCGACCAGTCCGTTCGTCATTCCCATCTTTTTGGGGGGTCGCTGTACCGGCCGTTGGTCGACCAGTACGGGATTGTGCATTTGTGAACGGCGCGTTGACAAAGTACGAGACCGAGTGAGGTCCATAAATTAGAGGAATGGGAAGCGTAGGACCTTGGGAATTTCCTAGTCCAACTGGAGGCAAAGCAGTCGTTACACTTCGACCATTTACGTTGAGTTGATGTCGAAAGTGTTCCCCACTGGTTATCGCCGATAATAAATTATGGGATACGATGATACAACGGAAGAGCCCTTACCGCAGATTGCGTAGTATATCATTCACACGCCGCGACTGGTGTTGTTCCATTGGAAGATGCGCATAGTTGCAGCTCTACCGGCGTCATGGACTAGGATCAAGTATGGATAGCAAGTGTGACGGCAATTGCATTGGGAGATGACTCAGGATGATGACATAATCACTTTGCCAATCCATCTCGTCCATACTCACAGCAGCAACTTGGAATATTGGGAGTTCGTGGAAATATATGATACAACATGTCACGTTCCGTTTCATGCAGATAATTTTTCATATGGCATACAGGCATGAACAAATGGATGCAAGGGATATAAGAAAAAAAATATTGTATGCATGCCATGCATATCCCAGAGTGATGTCGCAAAGAAAGAAATGCGTGCGACGGCGCGACCCCCCTACACTCTCATCCAGATAAAGCAGGAACAAAGTTAATTCATTTGTCTGATGAGCTTGTTGATGTTGCCCTCGCGGTTACCGAAGTCACCGCCTTGGACGTAGTGCTTGAACTTGCGCTGTCTCCAGCCGCCAGTGGGGTTCGAGAGCTTGAATGGCCACAGGAAGTTTGAGGCCTACAAGTAATCCGGGTAAATACCAAAAAAAAATCAACAGCGAAAATAGAATAAAAAAAACATGCCTGCTTGAAGTTAGGGCCAGCAGTGGCAATTTCGTGAACGAGGTCCTCGATCGAGAGGATGTCGTACTTGCCCAGTGACTCCTCGATGATGGCGTTATTGGTCAGAGGAATGCGCTGCTTGTGGACCTTGCCGAAGCCACGCTTGTAGATAAGCTCACGGATCGACTTCAGGTTAGGCTCGCTGCATAGCAGAAATTTAATAGGCTACAAGCCGAGCTACCAAAACGCGCTTACCCGTAAGCAATGTAGGGCTCAACAAGACGGAGCATCTGCAGAGTGGCCTTGGTGGCCTTGACAAAGATGCCGTTGTTAATTTGCAACAGGCGCAACAGTTGCAAGATCTTGCGGGGCTTGGGGGCGATCTCATTGATACCACGGATACGGATAACAAAGTAGACCTTGGGCTCAGAGGGAACGTAGAAGTCACCAGCAGCCCGTGCAGCACGCTTGAGACGGATCTCCTCCTTCTCCTTGTTGACGTACTCCTTCACATACGATTCGGCGCGCTTGAAGATAACCTTACGCTTGGCCTTGGCTGCCTGAAAAAAATTGACGTCAGAGTCAAGTATTTATCTGACTTGGGGATTAGATCAAAAGGATTTTCAGTCCCGAAAGATGGTTAACGTGAAGGCAGCATCGCTTGTACACAAACTAGCCGTTCTTCGAATGAATCGTATGCATCATAAATCCCCTCTCTCCATCCAGAAAGGAAAAAGAAAAAGCCGAAAAGCAGGATTGTTTCAAACACCCACCTTGCGGGCAGCGGTGGCAGCAGCAAGGCGCTCCTCATGGGCCTTGGCATTTTGTTTACGCTTCTTGAGGATCGTCTCGGGGACTTCAATGTCCTAGAAAGTACACCAATACCAGTATCAATTCATACAGTTCAGAGCCACAGTTTTAGGTCGCATAATTCGTACCGCGACGGACGGGACACTGAGAAGAGCGCGATTTATGTCAGTTCAGCCATCCCAGAGCATAGGTTCATTAGACGCACGATGTTGCGGGGGCCATAGAGATCTTGAGGAGGGGGCGGTTTCGTCGCCGGCGTTGGTCTGTACGGCACAAACACGGCGCCCAGGCGTGTGAACTTTAATTTGCAAGTTAATGCTGACAAATCGTATTTTTCATGTCAGCTCCAAACTCCGACAACCAGTCGCGAGTTGTAATATCTCTTCATAAGGCGTTTAGTAGATTTCTTTTTACATGGACAACGTAATGCTCATTTTTCCTTCATGTTTTATTAATTATCTTGGATCGACTGTGAATTTAAAATAATAATCTTATTCCATCCCAACATGTCGATAGCATGGTATATTACGGGATTGCTCCGGTTTTGATAGCATACATAACTCAGAAAATGAAGCAACTCTAAGTCAAAAAAGGCACTTTTCTCTTGTATGCAAGAGGCCTCAGAGATAGGAGCGAGGCTGTTCGATGCGTGTACACAGTATGATTTACGCTCATTTAACTGCGCTAGTAAGACGGAGCCGACTCTTCAGCTTGAGTTGTGATCTTAGGGAATCCGAGTTAGATCATTTCATTCATTCATTTCAGCCGCTCCTAAAAGCAAAAACGGTCACAATGAAAGACATGCCTATTCTCAGTAAAAGCAAAGCAAAGATAGCATGAAGATCGTCAGAAAAAGAACACGAAATGAAGAGTAAATAATACATCATGGGATCCTACATGTAAACTGTAACAAAATGGCTCATCGGAGATTGCTCAATTTTTGCATGCGTTTTGCACGATTCAAAAGTTCAGCGCGCAAGTTCTTTTCGAGTGCTTCGCAGCCGGCTGGGAGGCTTGTTGTCTCAGCAGCAGCAGCCAGTACTTGATCAATCAGGGAGTATGGTAACCACGTTGATGAGGCATGTTTTGGGTTGGCACGGGCAAGACGAGCCTCGTCCTGCAGCCTAATATTAGCAAGTGTTGGAAAAAAAAATTGGTTGATGAAATGCACATGCCTCACGAAGCATTTTGAGCGACTGTTGTAGCGCATGTTCAATCAGACCATATTGCAAACTTGTTCTGATCAAGTATTCTGGATGGTGTTTCTGTATGTGATGGATCAGGAAATAAAACACAAATTTTATGATGGCATGAAAAACGTTAGACTGACCTCAAGAGATTGTATCAACCACAAGGGAAGGGTGCTTAATCGATCGATTCCGAGTATTGTCTCCAACACGACTTTTGAATACTGGAATTCTGTTTCTGGCGAATCGTATCTCTCTAATGAGAGCTTGAGATAACGCCAGCCCCTATCAGCCGGTGTCCCTGACCATGAAGACACGTTGTCTGTTAGTAACCAATCAGAGTTATCTTGGGATCTATGTTGCAAGGGACACACGTTTAGTCAGACGTAAGAACACGAATCATCACAACCACAACGTACAGGACAATATCAGGTTTCCGCATCAGGCGCACACACTGAGCGGCCAAGTGCGAATAAATGCTGGATTTATCGACGCTGAGAATGTGCGCGACCGAGAGTGCTTTAGTAAACTGATTAGCTTGAGCTAGGTGCAATACGATGGTTTCGGGTGGGAAAAGGAATTCTAGAGGAGAAAATGAGTTAAGTTGGCATATGACATAGCGTATAACAAACCTCCTGATGTCAAAAACGCAGTGTCTCTACGTACTAGATCTATCCTTGCAGAAAGAATAGCGTACTCATACTGCATGTCTTTTAGCTCAACGACCTGCGAATCGTGAGTGCCCAATGCATATTTATCGTCTGGGATATATCTTGACAACTTCCGGCGTTTTTGTGGACGCTATGCAAAGGTAAGTATTATTAGAGAATGCGGTAATACTGGAACGGACCTCATGGTAGTTGCCGGGAATCACGGGAAGAACAATCCAAGCATCCTTGACGTCCAACAAGGACAAAGCATTAATGGCAATCAGATACGCCTCAAGCTCATCTTCCGCGAGCTCTGCGAAAAGTGCGGCATTTGTGATGAGTTGATGTATTTTTTGCGCTCGTTGGTACATCACCAAAGCAGCTTGGGAAGGAATGAGATTTCAGGGCATAAGCATGGCTGTAATCAAAGCATACCATTTCGATAGTCCCCACGAGATGTATACCATGTATAGAGCATGCGAGAGTATTGTGGCTGTTCGCGGGGGTTGGCATTACGCGCCTTGAATGCCAGTGCTTCCTCCGCCTCGTCAGCGAGGCCAGCAAAGTTAAATGACATGAGTCGATCAACTGCTCCCTCATCACATATACGAGTTACCAAAACGCCAACCAGATCTTGTCGGCTGTAAATAAATAAGAAATAAAATGAGTGAAACCGCAAAATCAAAGCAGATTATCCAACTCACATTTTCTCGTATGGCATGGAAATAAGATAAGCATATGCTTCATCGAAAGCGCTCAGGCTGATGTAGCCGTTAACGATGTTCGCCCACAGCAGAGAAGTATTGATTCCACTGGGCGTCATGGAAAGAGCCAGCTGTGTAAACGCAATCTCATATTGCGCATGAGATGCATTCTTAAATAATTGAGCAGCATGCAGGTAGTATGTAAACTGGGATTCAAACAGGAGCGCCTCTGGAAGAACGGAGGCCAAGGCCATTGAATCTTCCGCTGAGAGTGAACTATTCTCGGCTAAAAACACATTAATATATGCACTAAGATCCCTTGAAAGAGCGTCATGACTTACCGAAAACTGCCGCAACGCGTTCAAACAACACAGCCGCGTCATCAGCCCTGCCTTGATCCAGTCGCAGTCTCGCACAGATATAGATGACACCAGGAGTTCGTGGTAGCCAGGACAAATAATCTTCGGCGATGTTACCGTAGCCCAATAAGCGGAGACGCTCCGCAAACATGATTTCGAACTTTGTCACCTCTGCCGGTGAAGAGGATTGCAAAAGTCCAATGCCCTCCAGGAACAAATGTGCACTCGAATGCAATGTGGGCATATCGCGCAAGTTCTCCAAGAGACGATAAGTGAGCGAGTACGAAGGAGAAAATCTCTCGTTTCTCGATACGGTCATGTTTCGCATGTGAGCAACGAGGTCGTCGGCGGACGGCACAGAGCCCGAGGCAGCACGCGGGGCGATTTCTCCAGCTGACTGACGGGAGATAAACTTCGTTAGGGCCACGCAGCGGAAGACGGCAAATATTTCCGTCATCAGGCCCGGGTCCCAACGCTGGAGATCGCTGGCGAGAAGGAAAAGAAGGGTCAAGAGCGAAATGGACATGTCGTATCGTACATGGATAGTGGCGGAAATATAGTTTGCTGTGAGTGCTCTCTTCCATGGCGCGACAGTTGTCAAGAGGAGCGCAGAATTCTCGTCCTCTTCAGTCTTGACAGGGACATCGACTCCGGCGATAATGTCCAGGAGAACATGAGTAGCGCCGTCCAAGTCCTCCACACTTGCGAGACGACCATGAATGTAACTCTCCAATCCTTCTTCCAACTCTGCAGCAAAATTCAACTGTCGAGCTTGATCCTGGACAACGTCGGCAAAGGGAAAAGCAATCTCTTGATGTACGATATCGATGAGTCGCCTTTCCAAATCGAGAACCAGTTGGGTCCCCAGTTTCGTCTTCAACGTCCATGCGATATCGAGCAAAGGGAACTGATCTACCGGTAGCCCCTCTGCGAGCACACGATGCAGACGTAAAGGTAGGTCTGTGGTTGTCAAAAGGCCAGCACGTTCCCGCTCTACGATAAGGACAGACCCTTTGGCATCCACACCCAATGCCAAAGGCCATCGTGCACTGCGCTCTATTTCCCTGCAGCGAGCCACAAAGCCCTCCCAATCTCTTTTCAGTGCGTTCCAATAATTCTCATATTGCAACGCGCCGGTGCGATTATCACGAAGCAAGTTCACAGTACAGCCAACCACGCCGGCAATATGTTCCGTGACAGTAGCGTACGTGGCTTGTAGCTGCGGAGCTGGCGGACCGGGCAGTGATAGATAGGCCTCCGTGTATTGGGTGATGGCAGTTCGCAAAGTGAGAGATGAAAACATCCCAGGACATGTGATTGCGGATAAGAACTTATCTGCCATGGAGCCCGGAGCGAGTAAAAGCTCTTCGAGGTAGGTAGGTGTTAGCTCCACTTCCTCGGAATACGTTGATGTCAACCACACATCTGTCCGTGGCACGAAACGTGAAAAATCTTGTGCGTCAAACTCGATGCGCTCCACTACTGATACGCCTTGCTTATCCCACAGCGCATACAAAATGTTTGGTTGAGTAAATGTGGTGTTGTGGTGCTGAGAAGTTAGGAAAATGAAGTCCTGAAGATGAAGATGTGCACTATTCCTGGAAGATTCCAGGGATCCCAAATATACAAGGTTGTCTCCGACGGTTTTCAACAGATGAAATATTCCTCCATACGTAGGCGAGTGCGAGGGGACAAAGGCCAGAACATAAACTTCAATGGACTCTTGATCCAATGAGAATACGCGAAGAAGTGTTTGGCGCTCTGATTCGAGAAGGTTCACCGTTTTTTCATCTGAATTCGGCGTCAGAGATCTACTAATTGCCGTCGTCATTTCAGGGAGCGTCTTGGAGGCAACGCAACCACCTCTTGCGGCCCATAGGCGGAGTACGCGGTCTCTGGACAGAGACCAAATATTCGTGTTGTCCGTCGGTTGAGGATGTGATGCGAGAGACAAAATCTCGAGTGCATTTGATGCATTATTCTGCAGCGAGGGCAGGAGTGACGTCAAAGAAGATAAAAATGAGCCCGGATGAGCTAGAGTCTCTGTCCACTGGTCTTGAAAATGAAATGAAGTATACAAAAATGAACCACATGCGATCAAAAATGACATCGAAAATAACATACCATCTATATCCCCTTCATCGGAGAGGTCTGTCTCTAGGCGTAACAAAGAGCCGTTCTTGAGCCCAATGACTACGCAATGAACACCCTGAATGTGGACAAGACCATCTAAGGTCCCCGTCACATTTTTGATGAGATACTCGCGACACCATCCCTTGGAGAGGTGATCCGTGGCAAGCTGCCCAGTTGGCTCCACAGATAAGACGATGCGGTACAGGGAGCCTGTCTCTGTGATAGCTAGGACATGCAGAGTGTTGGCGCCAACTACGAACACCTGCGGCGAGGCTAGAAGCACTGCCGGGAAAACAAACCGCACGGGGACGAGTTCTGGAGATGATAGGGGCACTATTTCCAAGATGAGACCTCCATGGATAACGCGAACCAACAGAGGTCCTGTGGCAGCACTAGACGAGACGGAAGCATGAATAGCATGTTCATGGAGGATATCTGAGTTTTCTGGGTTCGACGGGAACGGAGCATTGCGGCGTAGGGTAGGAATAGGGATAGAGTTTATTTGCGAGGAGGATGGGAAAAGCGAGGACAAGTGCGACGCTATCAAGATGGCGTCCTCCATAGTGCTGTATGCCAGTGAAGCGCGTTGGTCGATTACAACAACTTCGAGTGTCTGCGAAGCGCAAAGCCCAAGGTCGCGTGTCTTACGTAATGTAACCGCGTCCATATCGGACTCGGGACTTATTCCATCATTGCCCTTGCTCGATGTTGATGTCTAACAGTACCAGATAAATTACACTCTAAAAAACCCACTAGAGCAGAAGAGGCAGTTTCCACTTGATAGACCTGTCACATGCATGCATTTTTTAATCATTTCCCGCTGATGTCAACAAAAACACCTTGATAACTTGGACGACTCCCAACTGCCGGGGTCCCATCGCAATCCCATGAGCACATGGATCAAAAAACACGGCGCTCATAATCCCAATTTAATCTATGGAATACAGCCATGCTCAAACAGGGGCTTTCAAGGTCACTCATGTAGTACGCCATACCTCATTTTCTTCCGTCTTTCCATCCACCCGTTCATCGAAGCCGGTCCTACATCAAACTTCACCGGAAAAGACGGAAGCGAATTCCCTGTAAATGTCGCCTTGATGAACTATTAAAACTGGCGCAATGTCTCAACTCTGATCTCGCAATTCACTAAAAGGTAATGCGTGGTCTAGACAAGTCATCACGACTCTCATAGACAGAAGTTGGAATGAATTTACATCAACTCCTTGACTCTTATCAGTCTTTGTTAAAACGAGGTGAACAGGGCGCATTAATGCGACGGATTAACCTGAATATGGACCTGCATGGCGACTTTTAAGTAGCACGATCTCAATGCCCTCAACGGATCTTTTCTCGTGGCTCGTATTAAAAAAGCGTGGCCAAAGAGGAGAACGAGAGCATTCCGTTGTGCTACGTTTAGTATACACAAACCCGTATACGGCAGCAGCGATCCCCAGAAGATCCTCTGGAGCTCATACTAGGTTTTGCGGTGAGTACTGGTTGTGAATAGGACTGGGAGATACCAGGGCAGCGGGCTTACAATCGTCATTCATCATCAAAGTTCTAGACGCACCCATGAGGACCCGCAGAATCCACCAGGTTTTTTCCTCACTGTGACGCAAGTAGACTGGTCAGGCAGAGATAACCCCTATTATTTCCTGCTGGCATCTCAAAGGTCAGGAGGATTTCGCAAGTTGCTGATGCTAAAAGGCATGCTATCCTCGTGTGGAGAGACGACCGGCATCCGGATAAGCCTCGGGTCCTTGCCAGAAACCCAACATAGTCCGTAGCGAGCGACAAAGCAGCTCGTGTATTAGAGATAACGTCCATCAACTTTTTGGGGAGATGATGTTCGAGCGAATGATAGCCCTTTTTTGTTTTATGACATCAACGAGGCAGATTTACGGACGAAAGCGGCCCGCTGCGGTGGCGATTGCGCACTGAGGTATGGGCACGTCATTAATGGTTGTATTTTCGAGGATGAGATCACGTCGAGCATGTCACTGCAGCGTTGCGCTGTGGCGTTAGGGGAAACTGTTTACAGTGCACGAATTTGCCACGAATTGATCACACAGCTTCTCCTGACGTGCCTTGGTCCATTCATTCATTTCCCGGTACTCCTGCCACTTTGACTACCTTTGGGTCTCTGTCTGAGTCTGAAAGATCCTCTGGCCCGTCCATGTCGTCAGACTTGGGCAATCGATAGATCACATAGACTGCTTCTTTGTTCACATCGACCAAACTTATTGCTCTTGCAACACGCACGCATGGAGTTCGTCTAGTTGCCTTGCTGCTGGACTGGAGCCAATGGCCTTTATCCAGAGGAATTTTTGACATGAGCGTGCGCTCACATTGGCCTCATGCCATCTATATACGGGTACACTAACTCGGGTTTAGTATTTGAGAGATACGCGCTAATTCGGAACTGGTCTGGATAAAAGGCTTGTAGGGAGGACTATCGGTGTAGCCATACCAAGCTAGCACTCTCTTCTACTACCACTGCACAAGCGGAACCGTCCTGTATATTTCGCTCCCTGATGGATCAACTATATACGACGGAAGCCATTCTAGTGAGCAGGATACGGCTCACTTTCCAACAACAGCTTCTGCTGACACTTAGGCTATGCATATAGTTCCCGGCTGACGGCCGTATCCCGCATCTTGTTTCCTTGATGTCCAGCCCAATCAATGAGCCGTATAATATCCCGGGTGTAGGCCAGGTTACTCGTATGCCACATCCGGAGATCCATATGGACCGTATCGCTGATAGTCTTGGGTACCAAGCGTGGAGCTTCCACGTACGCTTCTCGTTGGGCTTCTGCATTCGATCTGCTTATTATTTTTCCATAGCTTATTCAAGCCTTGGACGGAATGAATCGCAGTTTTGCGTAAGCATTAAATCAGCAATCTAATCAGAAGAAAGATCATTCTGATTATCCCATTCAATCTTTTCTTAGCGCACCTTATGTTGTTTTCTATCCCACGGTATGTTTATCTAGCTTTGCTTAAAATGTCAAAGATGTAGTACATGTGTATTCATTCATTAATGTTGGATCGACTTGTGCATGCGTGACAAGGTTTCCCGCGATGGACGGCCCTTCCCCCTCAACAAGATGGTGCAAGAAATTCAAGGTCACGCTTTCCAGGAGAGCACGGCCTGGCGTGGAAACATCGTTGTGGCCAAATACAGAGGAAGCCCGTTCATGAACATGGTCGATATTTCAATGGCCGATTACCCCCTCATCAGGAATTGGTTCCTGACCCATGGCCAACCTCAGGTATGTCATACTATATGATTGTTTTTGTAGCCCTCCCCGGCCTGACATATGCGTATCTTATGCGAGCAGTTGTAATGGTCGTTTATAGCCCGTTTCGTTTTCTATATTCCGTGCGCCTCGAAATGAGGATTGGACACCGCGTCTTGTTTACGTTTGCATATATGCTCTTTTCTTAGGATATTTTCTGCCTATATTTTTTTCTGTCTTCTTGTAATAGCTTACAGATTGACCTGGTGCTACGAGTAGAACAGTAGATGTACTTACATTGTAGTAATTTAGTATAGTGCTTAGGTTTCTTTCTTGTATACTTCGTTGTGCATGTCTTGAGTTGACACGTAGCAACACCCTTCCTCTCGTCTGGCAACGATAATATATACTCCTGTGTTTGTTGTTATAGCATCCTTACATTTTCGCCCGGAATTAAAATAATGCGCCATGGAGACCGCCGCCGCGCCACTCTTGCACCCGGAAACAGAAAAGCAAGCGATACGGAGGGAAGTGCCCGAAATATACAGACATGATACTTTTTTCTTCTTTTTTAGCCTTAGAAGACTGTTCACGAAGAAAGCCATTTTCGGCGTGAAGATCAGACCGATGTGTACGAAGTACAGTGTAGGGCCGGACACTCCGGTTACATGATGAGTATATTACGTCTATCGGAAAAAGCCTTGAAACGATCTGAGGTTAGTGTGTCCATGACTAATTCCGTCATGGAGATACAAGAACTTTGAATGGTGCACAGCCAGATGATGGAAATCGCAAAAAACATTTGCATACATACAGGTCGACATGGATATACGCTGGCGCATCAAGAAAAAGAATAATCAAGGTCGTCTAAATACTGCTCCCGACGAAAGCCAGTGGTAAAAAAAATTATGCCTGCACTCACGGCAAGAAGCTGATTAAGCGCTTATTCGTGTGATCAACCGTTGGTGGCTGTCCACAAGGCAAGAGTTCACCTTGGGAACGGATTCAAATGCCCGTGTGGTGGCCCTGACACACATCTAGCCCGGATGTTTGATGTGGCAGACGGCAACCTTTCTGGACTGAAGCAATTCTGCTAAACGTGACAAGTAGGGAAAGCCACAAGACAGATGGAGAACTAAAACCTGAGAGCACTGCCAGATCAGAAAAATGCGATGGTGATAGATTTGGCAAGTGTAGGCGCATGTATCAGAAGAAATGGCGGACGACGGGTCCAGGGAAGAGCCCCCTCATGGCCGAAAGCGCTATTGTAGATGGCCGGCTACGATGCCGGCGGAAAAAACGAAGATGAGGTCCTGGCTATTCTGATGACGAGGCACGGTGCATTTGAGCGAGAGAACGATGTCGACGTAGATGATAATATTTTGGAATTTGGATTTGCTATACTGTAACTAATTGGGCCACTAGGCACCCGGGTGTGTGATATACATGGGAGTGGGCGCCAGTCTGCCAAATGGGACGGACAGTGTCAGGGGCAAATCCCAATATGGCAGGTTGTGATGTAGATAACATTATATTATTAAATTTGCCAAGTCAAACGCAGCGTGACAGGGCACCAAACACGGCCAAAGCCAGCCCAAGGTTAAGGTACGCCGGTGTGCGTCTTGCCGCTTATCCCTCTCTCTTCTTATCCTCGTCGTTGTTGCCGTCACTGGCCTGGTCGTTTCTTTCTATTTCTTATTCTCTGTCATAAAAGGCTTGTTCGATACCTAGTACTACTATTTCACTCTCCACGGACTTCTTCTTTCCTTAATCATCTTGACCGTCTCTACGACTCGTAGTATGCGGCTCAAATCTGCCGTAGCAACTCTCCTGGGTGCTGCAACTCTCCTCCCTTGGGCTGCAGCATCGCCATGGCGTGAAGACCTGGTCGACTTCAACCTTAACACGAACCAGGGTGCTACAGACCCCACACAGTACACTACAACTAGGAGCAACAAAACTTACACTCCATCTCCCGACAACTGGCGTGAGATCCCGTTCTACATTATTCTTCCAGACAAGTTCGCAGATGGCGATCCCTCGAATAACGACTACTTTGGCACGATGTATGAATGGGACTGGCGAGAGACGCAGCTGCGATATGGTGGTGACATCTCTGGAGTACTCCGAAAACTGGACTACCTCAAGGGCATGGGAATCAAGGGTATCTTCTCCTCTGGTACACCATTTGTCAATATGCCTTGGGAGGCCGACAGTATGTCGATTCGTTTTAATCTTGCAGCTCCATGGGCTAATTATCCTCCAATCATCTAGTGTACTCTCCTCTGGATTTCACCGTGCTTGACCCCCATTTCGGCACCCTTACTGAATGGCAAAATTTCATCGACGAAGTGCATGCGCGAGGCATGTATTTCATGGTCGATCTGACTGTAGGAACCATGGCCGATCTTATCGGATTCGATGGCTACCTCAATGCCAGTGCCCCTTTCAACATGGATGAATATGATGTTGTTTGGAAGATGCCCGAATATGTGCCCTGGAATTTTACCACTTATGCCGATTTCTCGGTCAGTTTACCTCTTTGGTGCAGCAGAACATATTCTCAAACTAATCTTACCGCAGTTTGGTAACAAACGCAATGATTCTTGCCAACTCCCAGTGTTTTGGCAAGATGATGGCACAGTCGTTCAAGTTGACAATCCCCTAGGTGGCTGTATGCAGTCTGACTTTGATCAGTACGGAGATATGGAGGCTTTTGGTGTCCACCCTGATTGGCAGCGCCAGTTGTCCAAATTCGCTTCGGTGCAGGATCGTCTTCGCGAGTGGAGCCCTTCTGTGATGGCCAAGCTCCAAAATTTCGCTTGTATGGTGATCACCGCCCTAGACATCGACGCTATGCGTATCGATAAGGCCACGCAAGTAACTGTTGCTGGCCTTTCCGAGTGGGCGGCAGCTACACGTACCTGTGCGACCAACCTGGGCAAGAAGAATTTCTATATTACAGGTGAAGTTACTGGTGGTAATACCTTTGGTGCTCTATACCTGTATGATGATGTTAGCAGAGTTCAATGATGAATAACTAACTTTTTCGTATCACAGTGGTCGTGGTCGTACACCGACTCAGCAGCTGGGCTTCTTGAACGCGTCTGTCATCACGGAATCCGAAGATCAATACTTCCTTCGTGATCAAGGACAGAACGCTCTTGATGGCATAGCCTTTCACTACTCCATCTATCGTTCGTTGACGCGTTTCCTTGGAATGGACGGTAACCTCGCTGTTGCTGATGATGTCGACCTGAACTTCGTCACTGCATGGAACCAGATCTTTGTTACCAATGATTTTCTCAACCCCAACACTGGAGTCGTGGATCCAAAACATTTGTTCGGAACGAGTAACTTCGACGTTTTCAGATGGCCCAGCTTGGCAAACGGCACACAACGCGCTGCATTGGGGCAATTTATCACATCACTTCTGATGCCGGGTATTCCTCTAGTAAGATTAAATTTCCAATGCGATTTCCTTCGTTGACTAAGGGGACCCCTAGTTTTACTATGGAGAGGAGCAAGACTTTTATATCTACGACACCACCGCCAGCAACTATCTCTATGGGTGCGTTCACATCCTAATATATTTACTAGGTCCTATCTAACGAATACATTCAGTCGTCAAGCCATGATGGCCAACAAGGCCTGGCAGCGCCACGGATGCTATAGGCTCGGCTCAGACCAGTACTATAACATGCCTCTCGACAAGTCCGTTATTGCCTGCCAGGACGAGTGGAACTCTTTGGACCACTTTGATCCGACAACCGACTCGCGTCGTTTGTATGCCCAATTCATGTCCCTACGCTCCCAGTACCCCGTTTTGCAGGACGGCTTTGCTCTCACTCAAACCGGCAATTGGACCTACAACATTCAACGGGAGGGTTCCAACGGAACTCTTACCGAGATGGGTCTTTGGACTGCCTCTCGAGCGGCTATATCCACCTCACAACAACTTAACGGAACCAACGCCAACGTCACTGCCTGGCTACTGTACACCAACGAAAACTCTACAAATACTTGGCAATACGACTGCTCGACTGAGAGCTGGATCTCAACACCCTATCAATCTGGAACGGTGATTCGCAACCTATTCGCCCCTTACGAAAACTATACGCTCTCTCAGTCCGGAAAATCCTTCTATAACAATGGCGCGGCCCCGTATTTTGGCTGTCTCCCCGGCGTCACCATGGACCCTTACGGATTCAAGTTGTTCGTCCCAAGCGAATACTGGGTCCCGCCTCCCCCTCAACTATCCGGCTTCTCCCCCGGACACGACGCGCGTATTCCGAATACTGGTCAATCCAACTCAACGGACATTGACATTGTCCTCGAGTTCAACACGGTCATGAGCTGCTCCAGTGTTACCAGCGCCATTTCGTTCAATATGTCGTCCTCTGGCACGGGATCAACCCCGTCGTTGAACACAGGCTCAGTCAATTGCAGCGCGATGACGAATGTGCCGGCGACGAGTCTCCAGGGACTTTCACCCTCTGTTTGGTCTTGGTCTGCCACGGTGCAGAATGTGCCAGATGGTATTCTGGAGATTATTGTCAACAACCCAACTTCTAGCGATGGTACACTATCCACGAATGTGAGCATCCTCCCCTCCCCCCCCCCCCCCACACACACACCTTCTTTAGGAGTGCATATTCTGATTATTTTTCTTCAAGGCCACGGACCACCTCTTCGTTCGCAAGGGTCAATCCAACAATGTGCTTGTTTTCCCTGAAAACGACTACGACGCGGACGCCTTTTCATATTCTAACGGACAGTACACGTTCACGCACCACGCGATCGGCGCAGACATGTTTCGTTATTCGTGGAACTTTGGCAAAAACTGGACGAACTGGACCAGCTGGGAGTCGACCACGAACATCGATTCTTCGGTCTTTACCGGTGACGAGATCTTTTGGGAGGGTCAACACATCATGGTTCAATGTCAGTGTTCCTCCCGACGGTTCTTATTTTCATGTGTACTAAACTGGTTTCTGCATAGATTGGAACTACGCGACGTCGTCTTCCAGTTATGTAGTCCATGCTGACCATGGCTACAGCCAACAGCGCCACTATCCCCAGTTCCTCGCGCGTGGTCCTTTCAACTCCTGGGGTTTCGACTCTGGTATTTCTGCGCAAATGTCTCAGACGGGCGATAATACATGGGAGCTTGAAATCATGGCTGACTGGCCGACTTATGTGCAACTGAATATATTCGGTTACGACAATTACTATTATGGTGATGTTGACGGCGACGGTGTCCTGGATCGTCTCCCGCCCAACACGGCTGCGGCCAACTATTTGAACATGTCTGCCCCTCCCGCCCCTTACCTCTCGTGGGCTCTCATTGTGAACGATCAAGACCTGACCTGGACCCTTGAGCCGCGAGGGCAGGCCGTTGTGGGTGCCATCATGTATGCGCTCTTACTTTCGATCCCCATTATCACCGGTACCCTGGCCGCCGTCATCTTCATGTACTCCTTCTACGGCATTAAACATAACCAGTACGGTGCCAAAACAGCAAAGGACCACAGCAAGTACTTCCCCATCCTGGGCTCGCTCGGCAACAAGTCCAAGTCCGATCTTAAGGAGGGTTCCACGCACCACTCTGAGAAGTTGTTCGGTCACAAGCATCATACGGACATCATCGGATGGCCAGAGGACAAGAATAAGCGCCGCAAGGTCCTAATTGCTACGCTTGAGTATGAGATCATCGATTGGAAACTCAAGGTTAAGATTGGTGGCCTTGGTGTCATGTCTTCTCTCATGGGCAAGGCAATGACGGATGTCGACCTCATCTGGGTTGTGCCAAAGGTCAAAGATTTGGAGTACCCCGCCGGCGAACCTTCGGAGCCTATCGAGGTCATCATCTTTGGCGAACCGTACCTCATCGAGGTTGAGACGCATGTTTTGGACAACATCACCTATGTCATACTCGACAGCCCTGTCTTCCGTGCGCAGACTAAGGCGGATCCCTACCCCGCCCGCATGGACGACTTGAGTTCGGCTATCTTCTACTCCACTTGGAACCAAGCCATCGCTGCCACCATTCGCCGATTCCCGCTCATCGATATCTATCACGTCAACGACTACCACGGTGCCTTGGCGCCCATCTACCTTCTGCCCAAGGTTATCCCTGTCTGCTTGTCACTCCACAATGCCGAGTTCCAGGGTCTGTGGCCGCTCCGTACCAAAGAAGAGATGAAGGAAGTCTGTTCCGCATTCAATATCAGCAAGGAGCACTGTACGAAGTATGTGCAATTCGGAAACACCTTTAACTTGCTCCACGCCGCGGCATCTTTCATCAGCGCGCACCAGAAGAGTGTCGGTGTGGCAGGTGTGTCAGACAAGTACGGTAAGCGCTCCTGGGCGCGGTATCCCGCTCTGTGGACGCTCAAGCACGTCGATTCGTTGCCGAACCCGGATCCGAGTGATATCGCGGCACTGGACGAGAGTCCAACGCTTGTGAAGTCTATTCAGATCGATCAGGCGGCCGAGGCGGAGCGTCCGGAGCACAAGCGGCAGGCGCAGGAGTGGGCTGGTATCAAGCAAGATCCGAACTCGGACTTGTTTGTCTTCGTCGGTCGTTGGTCTAAGCAGAAGGGTGTGGATCTTATTGCGGATGTGATGCCGTCGCTGTATGTTTCTCTCTCGATCGTTTCATTACTCTCGCCTATTTAGCTCACTTACCATCTCTGCGTTAAGGTTGGAGAAGAGACCAAGCATTCAGCTCATCACTGTCGGCCCCGTCATTGACTTATACGGTCGGTTCGCAGCAGAGAAACTGGCTCGGCTCATGGAATTATATCCCGATCGCGTGTTCTCAAAGCCAGAGTTCACCGCGCTCCCACCATACCTTTTCAGTGGTGCGGACTTTGCGTTGATCCCATCACGTGATGAGCCTTTCGGTTTGGTGGCTGTCGAGTTCGGTAGGAAAGGTGCTCTTGGTGTCGGTAGTCGTCTTGGTGGTCTCGGTCTCATGCCCGGTTGGTGGTTCCCTGTCGAGTCGAACTCGACTGCCCATATGTTGTCCCAATTGTCTAAGACAATCAAGATGGCCCTCAAGTCAACGGAGGAGGAGCGTGCTATTCTCCGTGCACGATCAGCGGTTCAGCGGTTCCCCGTCGTTGAATGGCGGCAACGTATGGAAGACTTCCACCGACGCAGTATTAACATCAGCCGTGACGTCGCTGGTGCCGATGCATTCCGAATCGAAGATTGTGATGGTGCCCCCGTCCGACCGATTGAGGAACACGACGACTGGGCTCCAGAAGATCAGGCATATCCTCAACAACCCGACTGGGATAGCCGCAGCATGATGGACAGCCCTCGTAGCTCCTTTGCCCACAGCCCTGGCCCGCAAACGCCCGGCTCACCCGGTCAGTGGAGCCAGGACACACCGACTCATGGAAATGCAAGTAATCTTGGCCTACCGGCTGGCATGCACCGTGGTGGCTCTTCCGATGGCGGCTCTGAAGAGGGTGATTACTTCTCGCGTGGTCCCGGCAGCAATCAGGATGCATACAGCAACTTTTTGGAGAAGGCGAACAAGACGATTGCAAAGGACCACAAACATGCTCAGGATCCATTCATGGATAATACGCTCGCGGCTCCGAACAGGCCTTTCGGCTCCCATTCTCGTGTTTCGTCTGTTGAGTCGATCTCGTCCATCGTCACCGAGAAGGCGAACTCGCCTCTTAACAAGGCCATTGCTGACGTATGTCGCACTTCTCTTTCTTTCTTGTGATGTTATTTCCTAATCGCTTTCCGAACAGTTCACGGATGCGGACGGTGGTGTTGCTCAAGAGTTCGTGCAGAAACTTCGGAACTTGACGCCGGAAAACTCCAAGACCGAGCTTTCGATTGAGAAGTTCTTGCAGAAGAGTGAGGAAGCATTCTTCGACAAGGCCCGCAAAGACAAGTTGTCCAGTGCTGCAAGCATCCGATCCTCGCAGCGTGATTCGGTTTGGGGAACACCTTCGCCTTCTGTCTATGATCGTCCATCATGTAAGTTCTTTCTCCTACGCATTGGATATTCTTTGTTTTAATCCTCGTATTCTTTCTTTAGCACCTGGCTCATTTGCCCCAAGCTCTGCAGACCCCTATCACAGCGAATTTGGCGGTGCCCTGCCCCAGAATCCGGATGATATCGTTATCATGTCGAGATTGCAAATTGCTTTGCAGCGCGAAATTGCTGGCTGGCCCTTGTACACCATTATCATCGCCCTCGGACAGATGCTTGCCTCTACTAGTTTCCAGATCACTCTTCTTTCCGGTCAAAATTGGGAAACCAATCTCCAGTTGTACGTACTCGGTGGTGTCTTCTTGGCGGCTTCTGGCGTTTGGTATGCCCTATTCCGCTTGAAGCCATCCGTCTACGTGCTTTCTGCCCCATGGCTTTTTTACGGATTGGCATTCTTCATGATCGGTCTGCCTTCGGTGGCTACGCCCTTGCATCCAGTTCACAAGGCTCTGTCAAGTGCTGCTACGTGGTCATACGCTGTAGCATCGTCTGCTGCATTCGCCTTCTTCGGTCTCAACTTTGGAGAGGAAGCTGTAAGTCATCCGCTCAATGCTCGTGAAACATTGTTCTTAATTTTTGGGTAGGGTGCTGCAACGGAAGTGTGGACCATGCGTGCCTGTCTTGTTCAAGGCTCGCAGCAAGTCTGGGTCGCTGCGCTCTGGTATTGGGGCAACTCACTCAACTCTGTTGCTTCTAACTACGTACCTCCTTGGTGGATTGTCCTCATCCTATGGCCCCTTTCGGTCATGAGTTTCACATTCGCTTATCTCATGCTCTATGGCCTTCCGGAGTACTATCGTCAAACGCCGCCCAAGGTTCCTAACTTCATGAAGACGTTGTTCCGAAGGAAGATCGTTCTTTGGTTCTTGGCCTCCGAGTTGTTGCGCGACTACTGGCTCAGCGGTGTAAGTGACTCGATTCCATTGATAATGCTTATTGGTCCTCATATTGTTACAGCCCTACGGTCGCAATTGGTCATTCCTCTGGAGTGGTGATACCCCTAAATGGCAAATTCTTCTCCTCGTTATCGCGTTCTTCGTCGGTGTCTGGGGTGTCATGATGTACATACTTACTCATCTCAGCAAAACACATACATGGTTGCTTCCCGTCTTCGCCGTAGGTCTGGGTACCCCTCGTTGGTGCCAGATGTTGTGGGGTACTTCATCAATGGCGCTTTACATTCCTTGGGCCGGCTCTTCGGGACCTCTCTTGGGCATTTCGTTGTGGCTCTGGCTTGGTGTCCTTGACGCTATCCAAGGTGTCGGTCTCGGCATGATCCTGCTCCAGGTTAGTTCACTTGTTTATCCGCTTGCCTACTGAGATTTTGGACTAAACGACTCCTTTAGACTCTATCCCGTCTGCACGTCTGCGCTACACTGGCGTTTGCCCAGATCATTGGATCGGTTTGCGTCATGGTCGCTCGTGCCACCGCGCCCAATCGTATCGGTCCTGGCAGTGTATTCCCCGATGCAGCCAAATGGGACTTCTCAGATGGTCTCAAAGGCAGTCCAATGGCATCAGCACCATTCTGGGTTGCTCTTATTTGTCAACTTATCATCGTGCTAGGCTACTTCTGGTTCTACAGGAAGGAACAACTTGGTAAGCTTTGTTTTATACCATTCCCTTTGTCACTGTCATACTAATACATGCTTCTCGCAGCACGACCATAATTCCCTACATTCTATATGTTTCTTTGTCTTAGAGTATAATATACCAACAACAACAAATGGACTAACTACATAGTGGTTTGTTACGTCACTTCTGCGTTGCTCATCACGGACTCTTTTTTATATTCCCTTCCTATCTCTCTGTATTCTATTTGTTGCAGAGGTATACACACTCTTTATAAGAATTTTCAATAGTAATATCACATAGGACATGTGCAATAATATATTTGATGGGTCTTGTTTGTGAACATTTCCATATGTCTGAACAAGTTGGATGTTTGACGTCTGACTTATGTACGAAAATCGATCGGATACTCTGCTGACGTAAACTTGACTTCATCCATCCGCTTCAAGTTGCAAGTTCATAATGCTCGGTGTCGAGAGTTATGGTAGCGATGATAACGACAGCGGCGACGAAATATCCGTAAAGCCTACAGCGCCAGCTGAACCAATATCCAAGTCATCTGCTACCTCTTCTTCATCTCTTTCACTGCCTCCACCTAAAACAAAGAAGGCACCAAAGAAAATCGCCATTGGTCTTCCTACACTCTCGACCAACGACGATGCTGAGGACAACCAGGACAGCCAGCCTCCAACCAAGAGACCTCGTCTAGAGACGGGAAGTGGGAAATCATCTCTCTTTTCTATGTTACCTGCGCCTAAGCAGGCTGCGCCCCCACCAAAGGCCGCTGCTGCTCCAGAAAGAGTGCTTGGTGGCGGACGTGGGCCTGGCCTAGTCTTCAACGCTGCAAGATCTGCTGTGCCGACATCCGATGCTATTACAGGTCCTACGGAAGATGAGGAGGATCAGAGCACATCTAAAGAAGCGCCTACGCTCACACCTGCTGCTGGTCCATCAACAGCCTTTATGCCACCTTCCCTCAAGAAAGGCAGGCCTAACGTTTCGCTGGAAGAAAAAAGGAAAACAGTTCTTCAAGCAAAAGCTGTCGCTCCTCCCGCCGCCCCTGCTGTTGACTTCTTTTCAATTGGTGCGTAATCTGATCTCGACCTCAAAGCCTTTGTTCTCACTTGATGGTTTGTAGGTTCAACGGTCCCGAGACCAAAGCTTGACACAGCACCGCAACTCGTCGTTCCGCCAATTGTCAAGCCTCCTACATCATCTGCTCCAGTCTCAGCCGCACCAAAGATTGACGATTTTACACCGCCAGAGCCGACGCCCAATGACGAATATCCTGGTTACTACCGCCTTCCATCAGGTGCATGGGCACAATATGACCAGACATATTATATGACATTCTACAACAAATGGAAGAAGGAATATGATTCTCACATTCGTGCACTTGAAAAGGGTAAGGCCAGGGGCTTCGAGGAGGCGCAGGAGGAAGATCTGCAAGAGGTTGACGCTGCGGAAGCGATGGAGAAGGCCCGTGTGGAAGTCAAGGAAAGGGAGGATAGGAAAGCACTCACAAGCGGCGCAAAAAATGAAGGTGATTTAGCTGCACCAAAGATGAATGTTAAGGTATGTTTTGACCCTTGGGTGCCTTGCACCTATGGGAGACAAAGGATACACGGACTCACGTTTGTGTTTCCTTGATTTTAGGGTGCCCAACTCGGTCGGGTGGCAAGAACAAGGCATCAGCTCTCGACCCTACTCACTGAAGCATACGAAAACAGAGAAGTTTTGGAAGAGAGAATCGCTCAGGCTCGGAGGAACAGGAAGGAGGCTGGGAACAAATACGGTATGCACTCAACTTTCTTTTACCCATTCTTCTACTCTTTGGTTCGTGTGTTAATCTTTCTATTTTACAACAGGATTTTAGCTATGCGTTTTACACCTACACCTACTCAGACACTCTTGACGTCAGATTCGGCGGTATTCGGCTCTACAATAACTATGCTCAGTGCACCACATCTACACTAGGTAATATTATTATGTCCAGACCAAAGTTTATATTACCAGTGTTAGGGATATGCTAGTGAGAGGAACACAATTGGTATACATCAACTAGGAAACTAGCTAATAAGGTAACAACTGGCGGTTAGTATTGTTCTTGTCTTCTGTGGCGTAATTACTCGAATAAAGTTATTTGGCAAACTTGGATATATTTTTCGCTCGTACAGTGAGTGTACCCAAGCATGACTTGTAGCAAACAGAATGTGACATGTTTCTAAGCTAATGTTACTACATATAATATTAATAAGTTATATGCAACATTACTAGTGCTCTTATGACAGTAGATCAAGAGACAATGGATTCATGATGTCCACCAACTCGGACAACAATGTACAATCTCAAGCATATGCCATCATTTCCTTTAGTTGAACCGTACAAACATATCCAACAAATAGATTGAGGCCATGCCTCAGGACTGTTTTATTTGCGTCCATTTATAATTTATATTCCCAGACTCGAAGTATTCAAGTTAGAGTTTACATAAGTCAATCTTGCCTAGTTATCCTACAACAAGCACTCAGGAGTTACAATACTGCGGCTTCAGGGCACTCGAACCTTCATAATCGCACTAAGAACATAACAGTCTCACCCTACGCTTACCTCACATGTATAGTAAATCCCCACGATGTACAGTGGCAACAATAGGCCTTTCAGGCCTGACACTGTCACTATAAATAAATAGATTTATCTATCTAATACCGCGGCTTCACTTAATGAAAGCGTAGGGCAAATGTTCCACCATAACTCTTGAGTTCACTCAACCAAAAATGAAGTTCAGTCGGACTTCAGCTTCAGCAGTCAGACAAATGTGAATCCGGAGCCAGGCCAGCCATTTTTTTACTCCAGACATTTTCGCACCTCAAACCAAGTATGATGATTGATAGCGCAATGATCATTAGACTACTCTAGGAACACCAAAAAGATTTTCCCCAGCGGCCATAAAATATAAAATACACCATAAAGACATAAAAAAGTCGATGAATTGAAGAAAAATGTCAAGGATATCAAAGCCGCTGGGTCATAGTACAGATTAGAAAATTGGCGTGCGGCTCACTTGGAGCCAGAGGAGAATTCTACGCGATATTAATGTCAGTATCAAAATAAATCAATAAAACATTGACTCATGACTTACTGGTGACAGACTTAGTACCCTCGGAGATGGCATGCTTGGCCAATTCACCAGGTAGGATGAGGCGGACGGAAGTTTGGATTTCGCGTGAAGAGATGGTAGATTTCTTTGAGTATGCAGCCAATTCTACGAGCATGTATGCGTCAGCGTTTATTTATGTCTCAATACACGTGCCACATACTCGATGCTTCGCTGGCAATACGTTCGAAGATATCGTTGACAAAGGAGTTCAAGATAGCCATGGCCTTGTTAGAGATACCGGTATCAGGGTGCACCTGCTTAAGGACTATGCATTGCATTAACACGTGAGTCATTTGTGATGTGATTGAAGGCATCAACAATGCATGACTCACCCTTGTAGATATAGGACGAGTACGTCTCCTTACGCTGCTTCTTGCGCTGCTTCTTCTTCTCTCCGTCTGCGCCCGCGGCGGAGGTCGAAGTGCTCTTCTTGCTCTTGCTTGCAGTGCTCTTCTTGGCTGTCTCGCTCTTAGCGGGTGCCTTAGAGGCAACTGTCGAGGCAGGGGCCTTGCTGGCGGTGGAAGCAGGCTATGGATTAAACAAGCAACATCAGAATCGAATTTGAGATGATGCCCAAGTTCCAACAAGTTTTTTTCTCACTTTGGGTGCCATTTGTATTGTCTAATGAGAATAGAAAAGTGGTTCAAATAGTCCAAATCGATTGGGCAACCCAAGGGCAAGGATGGTGGTAGGAGGTAAGGAACGAATGGTGTGCACGATAGGCGCACCATCCTTCTTATATGCATCTGAGTTCGAATATATGGTCATGTGACCCTCAACATAAACGCAACGCCACCGACGCGTTTGTTATGATTCACAGCTACACGCGCGGCAATTGTGGCAAACAAAGAATTTGGTTTGTGTCTCTGCTATTTAATCTTGAGATAATCAGACACCCTGGAGTTATGCTATGGCAATTTCACGCATCATATATTAATAATAATGGCGATTTATATTGGTTCTAAGTGTCTACGTCAGTTAACGACGCGTTCTCTATTTCTTCCTCGCAATGATCACATCCGTCTTGTAAGGATACTCAAAGATCCCGGCTTTCTCGTCTATGTATTTCAATCCCTCCCCCTTTTCAATAATGCTCTTGACTCCATTAACTACCTCTATCTTCTTGTCATCAGGAAGGATCGCCACATAACTTTTACTCATGGCACGGTCCGTGCATATCTGGAGGCTGCCTGGCAAATGGTATGACCATGACTTTGGTTCAGGTTGATCGAAGAACTTCTTGTACGAAGGAGTGTCCCACGTCGCCTTCCAGAGGCCTAGACGGTACTGGGGCGTCCCGGCTTCATGCTGTTCATACAGA
Source organism: Agroathelia rolfsii (assembly GCA_018343915.1). Taxonomy (NCBI): domain Eukaryota; kingdom Fungi; phylum Basidiomycota; class Agaricomycetes; order Amylocorticiales; family Amylocorticiaceae; genus Agroathelia; species Agroathelia rolfsii. The sequence goes on along the minus strand of JABRWF010000007.1, from coordinate 1,069,942 downwards.
TCACGCAGCTGAGCAACCCAGGGAGCGCCATCCCTAAAGAAATAAACATGAAACCATTTTCTCTCGATAGCTTCAGCCCTCGTTAACGCACCTGTCTTCAAGATTCCAAACGTACGCGACGACGCCGTTGGGCTTAAGAATTCGGGCGAATTCTGCCGAGGCAGCATCATAATCCGGACACCAGTGATAAGCCTATTATCATTCATCAGCATCAGTCAAGTGTATGGATACTGAAACGGGACAGACCTGTGCGATGATGATGATATCTGCCCACCCGTCTTCGATGTTGGTAGTGGTGAAGGTGCCATCTGAAGTAGTGACTCGCTCATCTTTTGTTTTCTTGTTGAATTCGTCACGCATGCCCTGGCTGGGCTCTACAGCACGAAGGGCATTAATGGATGAAGACCAATCGGGGTGAGCCAATAGTGCACGAGTAAAGAGACCGGTGCCAGATCCGAGTCTGCATCTTCATGTTGAGTACGAGTGTTATCAACACGTGAGATAGGAACGCACTCTACGATGTTCAATGGAGGCTGGTTCCTCACTTGTTCGCGGATGTGGGCCAAGACATATGGCTGGTAAGATGGGCGAGCCCTTGTGATCATACGGTGTTTTGTCGGCCAGCCAATACGGCTCAGCGATAAAATATTGCCCACCTATCATAGAGTTCATTGGTGCCTGTGCCAAACCCTGTCTCAGCAAGGTTGTGTACTGCCATTCTACAAATGCTAGTATGATAGTAGGCAGCTCTGCGTGGTAGAGGAGCGATATGGTTTGGGCGAGAACTACGTCCCAAGATCGCTGCTGCCTTTATCGGCGAGAGAAGTTTTCTCTGTCGTACGAGCACAGCTCGGCGCAGAGACCGACTTAAAAACATGGGTGCCACTAATGGTCTCATGATCTCACGCCGCGGTTGGGCGCATGGAGCAGTACATATATATACAGCGGTCATGATTCGTGAGTCCCCCCTGTGATATCATGAGACAAGGAATGTTAGATTACATAATTGCCGAACGAGCGGCACGGCGACCAGATTAAGTGCGCTATTGGCTGGGCTAAGCTAGTTTCCTTTTTTGGAATATGTGCGTCACATGTGATAGGGCAATCCGCGGGCAGAGTGCAACTTCTTTGGTCCATATTGTCACTATCGAATCCTGCACTGACTTCATCTGTCTGCTATCTGTCTTCCTCTCGGCCCCCGGCAACAGTATGCTACGTTGTGATACCACCTTAGGGGCCGGCCCCACCAAGTCCCTTGTAACTTGTACTCCTACCATGACCACCGAGCGCGAACTTTTATTCCAGTCTGGTGCTAGACTCGCCTTCACTACAGATACTCTCACTATTCAGCTCGGCCCGCAGCGCAAAGGTGATACATGCACTACAATAGATTAATTGTCCTCGTTGTCTGTGCCCGAGAGAATGCCGTCTAACACCCCTCCTTGCTTGGATTAGCCGCAAGAAAGGACAAGTCCATACCAGTCCGAAGAGTAATAAATGCTGCTGTCCATGCACAAGCCGTTGAAGTCCATTTCGTGGCAAGAAAGAAGGATAAGGGCAAGATGTCCCTAATTAAGATGGGTGGTCAGGTCAAGGAAGAAGACGTGGACAAAGCAAAGGAATGGGTCGATGCACTGCTGGCAGTTGCGTACCGAGGCAAGTACTCCTTGATCTCTTCTTGCTTTGCTTCGCGCTTTTATTCATTATTGCTTCTTTCCAGGTTGCAAACGTCACAAGAAGCTGCGCATCTTGATCAATCCCTTTGGTGGAACTGTTAGTGTGCAGTGTTCCAAGCCATACAAATTATCTCATATGTGCGCATATATAGGGCAGAGCTGTCTCTACCTATCGTAAGAAGGTTGAGCCTGTACTACGGATGGCAGGATGTATCATGGATGTTACTCGTGAGTCCACCTCCTATACTTTGCTTCCTTCCTCGCACTCAATTAACCATTCCAGATACCACTCATAATGGACATGCGAAGGAGATCGCTCAGGCACTACCTTTGGATTACGATGCTCTCCTAGTACTTTCCGGTGACGGACTCGTACATGAAGTATTCAATGGATTCGCCGAACATCAGAGACCGCTGCAGGCATTTTCGACCCCGATCGTTCAGATTCCCACCGGCTCGGCAAACGGTCTCTCACTCAACATTTTGGGTTTACAGGTACAAGGAGCTCCTTTTTCAGATGCTTGAAACGTTTGATACATACTTACATCTCCTCTCCTTTTTTCAGGATGGTTTCGATGTTGTTGCGGCGACCCTGAACGCCATCAAAGGTTACTTCTCATTACTGAGATCCCCCCCCCCGTTTGAGTCTAATTTTCTCCATATTTGTTCCTTTGGCGTATCCAGGTCGCGAAATGCGTATAGACATCTTCTCGGTTCTTCAGGGTGGCACCCGCAGGCTCTCCTACATGTCTCAGGCTGTTGGACTCATAGCTGATCTTGATTTGGGAACGGAACATCTCCGATGGATGGGAGACACCAGGTTCATGTATGGTCTCTTGCGTGGTCGTAAGTGCAATCATTTTCCACTGGGGTTTGTTTTCAATGCTAAGAAAATCACTCATCTACCAGTGGTCTCGTTTAAGTCTACTCCAATCGAACTATGGATCAAGGTAGTCGAAACGGATAAAGAGCGGATGCTAGAAGATTTCAAGAAGAAGCATCGAGATATGGATGCGCTCAGTGCTCCTCCGAGTCCTGTTGTCGATCGTCACGAACAATGCGATGATATCGATCGCTTTGCCTTACCGCCTCTAAAATATGCGGATTGCCCTAAAGATGAGAGCGAAGGGTGGATAAAGTTAGAAGCGCCTTTACTCTGGTTGTATGCAGGCAAAGGGCCGTTCGTCTCGAGGTAATTTTTCTCCTATCATCATCCTGATCATCCATATTTTGACTGACTGATCTCACCAAATGATGCAGAGATTTCATGGCATTTCCGGTTTCTTTGCCTAACGATGGTTTAATGGATGTCATGCCTCTGGAGCTGGTAAGTCGCTCTACTTGCTATCATCTTTCCCGTTACTTATCTCCGCAAAGCGCTCTCGTAAGCGAGTTATTGCAGCCATTAGTGGTGGACCGGAAGGACTGCCATATTGGATGGACACTGTGGGTTTTCATTCTTCTCTTTTTCTTCACCATTCTAAATCCACATATTCCGTATCCTCGGGGGTTGCTCTATACATAGAACCACTACTGCAAAGCACATGCCCTTTACGTCAAGCCACTGACCGAAGAAGGGTACATAGCCGTTGACGGTGAGGCTATGCCTTTCAAGGAATTCCACGTCGAAGTCCACCAGGCGTTGGGGACTGTGCTCAGTCCGCATGGGTATTATGCCGCCGAATTCGATATGCCCACGGATAAGCGGAAACTCCCCAAGTAATCAAGCTCGGATCAAATTATATATGGGCAATCGATCGATTCGGTTGCTGAATCTACGTTTCAGCTCACTTTCTGTCGTTGGCCCTCACTTTCCGTTTCTCTCGCCTTTTCATAGCATTTGGAGCGCATACATCCATCAACGAACTCACTACTTAAATATTCTATATTGCTGCCAAAAAAAGCAGAGGAGTGTCCACCTATACATGTATGCATTGCACGCGCGCAATCCTTTCTCATTGTATCCCTTACCCTTACAGTCTATCTCGTTATCGCATCTTGCGTTCCGTCTCTATTTCTAAATCCAACATCTTCCATTTAAATCTTTTGCCCCTCATTTCTTGTCTACTTTTTCTTCCCCTAGCTTTTATAGCTAGCTCGTAGTTTTTACTCAGAATACTCACCTTCATTGTTCCTTCCCCCCTTTTTCACTTCGTTTCTCTCGTTTCCCAAACATTGCCATCATTAACACTGTATCACTAGTTAATTTACATGGACATTTGTGTGAGCACAAATGATTTTTTTTCTCCCCATCCTCACATAATCGAATCATGTCCAATGAGATAGTATTCGAGAGTCTAATTATTCAAGTACTCGAGTATTGATGCATTTGTATTACGAGCGATCATGAAGGCACAACTTTAAGTGTCCTATAGCACACAGTTCGCAATGGTTTATGCATACGTTTATGCCTAGGTTATCGTTCTATTAGCTCAACTGAGTGAAGTCAAAGTCACATGTTCTCAGAGTCCTGTGGTGGGATCGAAATCTAACTTATCTGATCGCGGCGGCAAGTCTCTGTATCTTTCTGTCGATGCGATCCCGGAAAATGGCATTCTTTTCTTCAATAGAGGTCCCCAAACATTTTCATATTGTCAAACCGCGACGTTTCTTTCTTTCCAAAGAATGTTAAAAAAAAAAAACAGTGGCCACCAAAAGTCTGTCACGCGGGCTTTCACCACAATTTTTCTTGTATCTCATCCACTTCTACACCGTTTTCCTTCAAATAATTTTTTTTGCAGTGTATTATAAGTGTCCCTTGTAATCCTGAGTTATTATACTACGGAAAAATATTGTAGTTGGTCATCGGTGTGCAAATCAATGGTCATTCATGAAAAATGGCAAAACCAAGCTCAGCGAATACAAGATATTTTACAATGCTGATATTTCCCCCTAAAACTAGACCTAAGAAACATCAAAATCAATAAAAGGTTTGTGTGAGTCGAGTAGCTGGATGACGAGCTAGAAATTCCACAAGTTGGCTGTTTTGATAGGAAATCAAAGCAGCCAATATGGAATTTCTAGCTCGTCATCCAGCTACTCGACTCACACAAACCTTTTATTGATTTTGATGTTTCTTAGGTCTAGTTTTAGGGGGAAATATCAGCATTGTAAAATATCTTGTATTCGCTGAGCTTGGTTTTGCCATTTTTCATGAATGACCATTGATTTGCACACCGATGACCAACTACAATATTTTTCCTTAATATAATAATGCAGGCTAGCAAGGGACACTTGATACTCTGGGGTTTTCAAAAGAAAAATGCTGTTTTTACCAAATCTCTCTACTTCGGATAAAGGATTTGGTATTAAAAATAAAATAAATAAATAAATCACGTGACCAAATTCTCTGCTAAAATATAATCACGTGACCACCTTCCAAACGCGCGATTACATCATCATTGCTGACTGCCCTCTCTATGACAGTCATCGACACCATATAGTTAGGGCCTCCAGTGGCTTCTCTATCCCACTCATCCTTGGCGTTCGCAAAGGCCTCGAAGCGCTCACAAAATTCGTGTCAGGCACCAATGCCTTTGCTAAACCCCCCAGTCCTATACAACCCTTACCTACCTAACCATCATGCCTATAATTCCTTTATTCCATATAACCAACAATCATGTTTTACCTTTCCAGCTACATAAACTCCCCTCTCTCCATTGATACTTATTAACATAACAGCTTCAAACCTCCTAACTTCCCCTTATGCTACTACACACCACACTTCCCTTACCTTCCAAACGGTCACCACAGCTCCTCACACCGTAGTTTGTGTATGGTACATGATGCGGTATACAAACATATTTAAATATATATATAATCACATGATGCCCGCTTTTACTAATCCTTTTACTCAAAGTAAAACGGCTGGTAGGAGTATTGGTAGAAATGGTGCTTTCCCCTGGGAAACTCCCGAGTGTGAGATATACTGCAAGAATTTTTATTTGAAAAACGGTGTAGGAGTGGATGAAATACAAAAACTGTAGTAAAAGCCCATGTAACAGACTTTTGGTGGTCACTGCATAAATACAAAAATAAACGTAACAGGTTTCAAAACGCTGCACTGATCCGAATTCACACTCTGCGGTTTTCAAAAGAAAAATGTCTTTTTTTATTTTTTATTTTACCAAAACCTAATTCTCCGCCGGAATATGGTCACGTGATGCTCGCTTTTACCGATCGATCCTTTTACTCAAATTAAAGTGATTGGTAAAAGTGTTAACAAAAATGAGGCTTTTCCTTGGGTGAAATGTGATTATTCAGTCACCTACACAACAAAAAGTAAAGATGCAATCCATTGCCCAACAGCATCAAAATCATCTATTTGCAGTCAAAGATGCGCCTCCTACCTAGTACAACTTGAAAACTGCGACGGACCACTGGCAGAAGGACCATCTGAAGTGAAAATCCAACACATGGACATCACGGTAACAAGAAATTATTTATGTCCACTGGTACCATAATATGTCTGGTGGTTCCTAGGGCGGCCTAAACTGTAATGACTACTCGTCCGTTGGGGCGAACAATGAAAAAAAGAGCTGAGGTACAAACGCATCAAAAGGGCGTTTCGTAGGTGATCTTGACTTCCCGCTGCAAGGTCAAGGCCCCATCAACTATCAAACCAATTCCATCCCAGGCTGCCATTTATTTTTTCAGAGTCATCCAATTCGGACAAGCTTGTAGTCTTGACCTGCAGCAAAGCCTGTCGTCATACATATCTGAATCGCCAATGGTGAGCTTTCCATTCTAGAGCAGTGAGTCTTAATTGTGACTAAAGAGAATGCTAGTAGTCAATATACCTGTAGTGGCCGATCGGATACCGAAGGAGCGAACCGAGTGACACTCTACCTCCTGGTACCATTGGCATTAGCCACCAGTTGTGTGGCCGATTAGAAGACCATGATGTGACAGAAGGTAGAAGCAGCATTTAATGAGGCGAAGAAGTCGGCTATGGGACCTCCACTAGGCTCCTATTTCTGCATGATAGATGTTGACCCGCTTGCCCATGCTCATCATTCTAGAGCATTTCTTAGTGCTTTTGAGGAAAAAGGGCAAAAGCCACTCCGGCGTGCTTGCGTCCGCGCTGAGATCCATCCAGATCTCCTTATCGGGATGAGCCTGCGGGTCGGAGCTTGATATACCAGTAGTCTTTCGTTTTGATGGAGTTAGGGAGTGGCTTAGGAGCTTGGTGGCTGGTCGTTTTCATTGGGGAAAACGGCAAAGCCGTAGAGGCGAACTTGAATGGTACTCAGATTTGCGAGACTTGAGAGCTGATGTATGATAGTGGTGGTAGCGTGTGTGTGTGGGGGGGGGGGTCGACAAGTTAGAAAGGGACAGTGATGTCTATGGATGATTAATTGATGGTCCCCCCATGATCTAGGGGCGCGTTTAAGAACTTCAAGTTGTGATAATAATGCCAGTGGGAGAGTGTGTATCACTGGCAGCTCATCATCCGCTGTCCGAATGTTGGCATACTGGTAAGATTCCGGCGGTTTGGGCGTGTGGCACCGTGACCAATATCTTCACTCGCGAATTCCCCAATGAGACCGACGAATCATGGGGGACTTCGGAACTCAGCGCTATTAAGCTTTGATAATTACAATTACAAGGGTTGTCAAACGCGGCTACCCCAATGGATGAAGTCCAGATGTATACATGTACTAATATTTGATAGTATATACAGGTATATAACGAGCTGATTGTTGTGGTTGTCCTAGAACGCAACCTCCCACTAGAGAATACCCTCTAAAACTATGTCTGGGAAGCATTCAAAGCCTCAAGCTCGTGTGGTTATCATTGGTGCTGGGTAGTCGTTCTTCGACTATGCTCATACTGTTAATGGCGGCTGATCATTTGGATATATACAGTACGGGTGGAATTGCCGCTGCTATAGCTCTGAAGACCCAATTAAACTTCAATAACTTTATAGTCAGTCCTTTTTCATATACCAAAGATATTCTGCACCAACTTATGACTGGCCATACTAGATTTACGAAAGGTCGCCGGGTATTGGGGGCACTTGGAGTGTAAGTTCGCATGTTGATGGTTTTCTACTCTAATACACGTTGCTGAGCGAATTTCTCTCAGGAAAATACCTATCCCGGTTGTGTGAGTTAGCAATAGCAACATCCAAATCCTTTATTCCTGGTGTCTAATTACGAGGTCTTCAGGGCAGTGATGTTGGAGTTCACTGGTATTCTCTATCAGCAGAGTTGAACCCCAACTGGACTTCATATTACGCTGGACAGCCGGAGATTTTGGCGTACTGGGAACGCATTTTCGCGACCCATAACCTAGAGAAACTTACCAAATTCAACACATCCGTCTCTTCATTAGAGTGGAACGAATCAGAACAGCAATACCACATCATGCTGGAGGATACTGTTACTGGCGAGCGTTATGAGACAACCGCAGAGGTCGTTATATCTGCAATTGGATTTTTTCAAGATCCTTTGATTCCCTCAGACATAACTGGAACTGAGTCATTCCGGGGGCCTAGCTGGCATTCTGCGCGATGGAGGCATGACGTTGATCTTGCCGGCAAACGGGTGGGTGTAATTGGTAATGGTTGCTCAGGGTGAGTGGCCTTGCCACTATTAATAGATAACATCCCCTCATCTGACGGATTAAATACAGTGCTCAGCTAATACCCCAGATAGCTAAAGACCCCACTGTTGAAGTTGTCAACTTTGCACGAAGTCGTCAATGGTATACGCCCAAACCCCAGTTCGAGTATTCGGATCGCACCAAGTGGATCTTCGCACACCTTCCATTCACAGCACGTATATATCGCAATTTTATCATGGCTACGGTATGCATCATCACGCTAGGATTCATATCACCGATTGTTAATGCTTTTGTAGAGTGATGTAAAATCCATAGCATTCAGGAGCCCTGATAATATCGTGTCCCGAATTTCCCGCAAGGTGCGCCATCAAGATATTTTCTTTTATGATTAATGGACTAAAATCAAGGAACAAAATCAGCATTTGGCCGGATACATGAAGGCAAAGGCTCCAGAGCATATAGAGAAGCTTCTACCGGATTTTGGTAAATATTTAGTTGTATCCTCAGGATTACGATTGCAACACTAAAGACAGTTTATAGCCCCAGGTTGCAAGCGTGTTATCATTGACCCAGGATATCTTGACTCACTGAGTCAACCGAACGTTCATCTACGATGGGACAAGATTGAAGCGGTCGTAGATGAGGGTATTCGTCTCTCGGGCGGGGAAGTTGTGCCACTCGATGTAATCATCTATGCTACCGGGTTCAGCATCTTGGTGAGTGAATTTGTAGTCGTAAATTGCATATTTAAGGGTAGTTCCACTTATGCGCTTATATTAGAGAGCCAAACACGTACAAGTGACCGGCCGTAATGGCCATAAGCTCGGGAATTATTGGGATGAGCAAGGCGGACCTACCGCTTATCTTAGCACATGCTTCCCTGTGAGTTGTAGCTTAGAAGCTCTTGGAGCGGAAAGGTTTAATAATGTTTTACAGGATATTCCCAACTACTTCATGATAAACGGTAATGTTTGATTGCCAGTACTCATTAACTAAGGAATTCTCTTATGAAGGTCTCTAGGTCCGAATGTGGCAACCGGTCATGCCTCGCTCATCTTTACAAGCGAGGTCCAAGTCCAATATATCATGCAGATGATTAAGCCTATTCTCGAAGATAAAGCGCGTTCTTTTGCCGTCAAGCTCCAGCCTACCGTCAAGTACGACAAATGGCTCCAAGGACGACTCAAAAGTTCGGTCTGGAGTACTTGTATGTCGTGGTACCGCCGAAGCAAATCTAACAAAAACGTGACCACTTTCCCGGGATCGGTCACCTATTTCTGGTGGATGCTACGTCGGCCGGTATGGGAAGACTTCACAGCTGAAGGTGCAAGCAGATGGGAAAAGGAATTGGCGAGAAGGAGAATGGTCCGACGGTTGCTGGTCTTTGTGGTGACTGTTGCTGTTGTCGGTTTCGGATTGATGGGATAGTTACCCGGATTTAAAAAGACAGTTCTAGACAGAGATTAGTAGTTCTAAGCTCACATGCTATTACCATGAAAATTTCCTTAAATTGCGGAAACATATCAAAAACGCAGTGGCCCTGAAAGGCGCATGCAAATATGTGGTGAGAGTTAAACATAAATTTGAACAAGATGCTGCTAAGATTTGCGATCTATATGATACACAAATATATAAGTGATCGCTGATCAATAAGAAAAAGGTCATGTTTCTGGTTGTAAGTCGCAAAACATGAAGGTGGAAACGACAACTGTAAAATGAAGATAAACGGAAACAAGTATTTATATTATTGAAATAATGCAACAAGGGTCCGAAAAAGAATGAGATTCAAAAAAGATAGAAAGAAAAAGGAGAAAAGAAATATGCCTATGTGGCATTATACATGCTTAAAAATCTTAGTATACTCAGATAAGACAGAAAGGTTATGCATACGTGATGGGCAAAGCAAAAGATGAAAAAAGATTTCAAAGGGATAATCCTTCAACTCTCACGTGATCGGCAGAACTCGACCCGCAATGAGACAGTCTTTTACCCAGCCAAAATGGACGCACTGAACGCCTTCAGGAACATCATACAAAATGTGCTCTTCCTCCTTGACGACGATGTAGTCATACGACACGAGGTCCGGATCAGACGCGTACTCAATCCCGGCAGCTGCTTCGACGCGACTGGCGCCCATGGAGAGAATGATCTTGGGCACGAGTCGATGGCTGCTGTTGAATGTTTCGTCGCTGTTCATCTGTACAAGAAAATGGTTAATCCACAATGTGAAACATTCACTCTTGGAGAATGCGCACTCGTTTCGCTTTAGCCGTCGGCACAAAGTCGCCGTCCAAGCAGAGAACAGTGAAATCCTTGAAGGGCTTTGCGGGTGCAGGATTGTTCATTATATCTCTTACGTGTTCGAAGGAATTTCCCCAGTCCCAATCTACTAATTGGGACACGCGCATGTTCATGGCTTCGCAGAATCCGGCAGGTAGAAGGTAGGACCTCCAGTTGACGGCTTTCCCCTATGATGACGCGCAAAAGTTAAAAAGTAAATTGAATCAGTAGGATATACTCAGGGAAATGAATATCGATCTTACCTGAGTAACGGTGGCATCTATCCATTCAAACGAAACACAGGGGATACCAAGGGCAAGTGCAATGAGGAACTTGGGTTTTCGACTGGCATCATCGGATATGAGGAAAAGATGGGTAAGCCCCTTGTCTTGCAAATTCCATCGGACCTCTTCCTTGTCTACCATCCACCGCGTGTTGGCGTTACTAGACTTTCCATTCATGGGATAGATGGAGAACCAATCGTCAAAAACGGTACCACCAAGATTCTTGATTGTTGAGACAACTTTCGTCTTCTCTTTCTCATCCCAATCGTTGTTGCTCCAAGTCATCACGAATCCAGTGCGGAGCAAGGGCTTCGTCCGGGCGTCGCGTTTTGAATTCTCGCTGACCAAAGAGGTTCTAGATTGCGAAGGCGAGACTTTCGACGACTTGGGTTGTACGATCGGAACCACCGAGGCGGGCGCAATCATCCGATTATTCCACGCTTTCGAGATCGCCCGCGCTGCGATGCGGACATTCGCGACTTCAATCTCCAACCTTTCCAGCGCCTCCCCATCATCTATTTCCACCATGACCTGGCCCGTTAGCTCCATCTGAGTCGTGTCGGAGACCACTGCGTTCGTGGTAGCCTCGGTCGCATTGACCTCGTCGCCATTTCGTAGCTCATGTCGACGCATCTTCTTGATGTCTACTTCATCATTCGTACCATCGTCAAAGTTGACACGATAACGCGAACCGGCAATATGCGAATAGATCACGCCTGGGTAGTAGAAACCGTCTCGCTTCCAAAGCGCAAAAACCTTGGTAGGCTCTTCGGACAAGGGCCTGCTTCCTGTCAAGGCGTGTGAGGACTTGCCCAGATGGGCCTGAGGTGTGTTCTCCGCCTTGACGATTGTAGCGTTCTTTCGTCGGCCAGCGGCGGTAGTAGCATTGGCCTGAGCTCTAGCTGACGTGGATGATGACCCCTTCCTAGGTGCTTTGGGTCTGGGTGCGGCAACCGCTGTGGAAGATTCAGTCCGCTTACGCTTGCGCGTTGACACTGCCCCTGTCCCAGTACCAATCGCACTTTCTGATGCCATCGTTGACATTGTCGTTGTTGTCACTGTTGTTGTCGTAGCTGGGGTTGGAGTAGGGGCAGGCAATGAATCCATCTCCGTCTCATTATCCTCTACAGATTCCGTCGCTGTCAACTCACGTTCATTCTTGTATGCCAAAAGGTCCATCTCATCGTTATCCCCTTCATCATCATCATCATCTTCGTCGATTGGCGTGACTGGGGTCAGCTTTCGCGCATTGTTAGACGACTTGATCGGTCCAAAGCGTGCTGCTTTCGGGGTACTGTTGGTCTTGCTACGTTTCGCGGGAGCGCGCACAGGTTCGGGAGGCACTCTGGCTCTTGTCTCAGCAACATTCGTCTTGTCTTGCTCGGGAGCGGAGGAGGGCACCTCATCATGAACTTGTGGTCGGGCAACAGAGCGTTGTATCCTACGTTTCCCAGAGGCAGGCGACCTAGTCTAAATGGACAAGTCAAACCATTGAAATAGATGAATAGCATGTCATCCGGCCTACCTGAACCACTCGACTCTTGGACACAGACACGACCGGGGCCTTCTCTTTGATCTTTCGGGACGTAGATGGCTGGGCTTGAACAGCAAGAGGGATGTCATCTTCATCATCGTCGCTCAGCTCCGCTGATGGGGGTGTCTTGGGCGGCGCTTTCTTCACTACCTCAATAAGCGGCTGAGAAGGGGAAGATTGACGGCTAGTGACAGTTTGGCGACGGGAAGACCTCCCCACAGAGAGCTGCTGTGTGGATTCAGAGTCCGGAACCACAGCGCTACTACGATTAGGAGACATGAGCCCGAAAGCTGTGGGCACAGAAGGGGGATGAGGAGGAGGGACAGATACGTGTTGATCAGCAACATCATCGCTCTTGGCAGGTTGGGCCTTGAGAACGTGGTTGGCTTCCGGAGCATTCTGTGCGATGGCATAGCGCTCTTCAGGATGAGACGCGAGACCTGGGATCGAAAAGCTATCTTCCTCGGGTTCGACTACTTGAGTTTCATCAGACACGGGCCCAGTAGGACGGCTGTCGGTCGGTGACACTTGTGCCATGAGCATATTCATCTTCCACTGCTTAACAGGATTGATCATACGCAGTAAGCTTCTGGGTCCTGGGCCCGCCTCGCTGGTAGTGGTTGAGGCTGTGTGATCATGTAGTGGGAGAGACGGGACAGAGGGAACTAAAAATCGGGTATCATGACTTGGAGGACTGAGGAAATCGCTCGTGTCAGTGGTATCTGCCATTGGTGCGCTCATGGAGGTGTCCTCCTGTTCGCCGGAGGGTTGTGTCGGTTCCATTGCCTGCGTAGGCTCCTGTGTATAATCTCCTTCAAGAATGCGAGCATATGACGAGCCTGGTTGAGAATCCTCGTGCGAAGACTGAGAAAGGCCAGCTGGGAGTTCAAAGGTAGCTTCCTCGGGTTGCTTGTGGATCATCTCGAACTGAGACTGACCCAAGTGCGACGCGTTCGAGTCGTGAGATTGTTGAGATTGAGCATTCGATGATTGGGTTTGACGACCATCCGAATCATCCACCAAGACTTTGCCGGAATGTCCGGTGTGTGTCTTTCTTTCAGAGGGCATTCTGTTGTAGAAGACACTGGCGTTTTCGGACTTGCCAGGGGTGTAGCCGCCAGTAGACGTGGACCGACCGATCTCAGACAAGGGGATATCAAATTGCTTGGTAGATGAAAGGAATTGCTTTTGTTTATCCTCTGGAGGGATGGGTCCCACAAATGAGTCCTGAGATGTTGATTCAGTCGATTTTTGTGACTGTCGTGAAGACCGTTTGGAGTTGGGTTTCGTAGAGGGGTGTTGTGGTGTCTCTGTAGCTTTGTTCTTCGGGGCAATGCTTTTCCCAGGGCCAGACAGGTGAGGATTGCGCTGTATCTCATTTATATTCTTTTTATCAGGCACAGCATTACGTGAAGGAGGCCGACTTGAAGCATCTGTGTGTGACCTTGAACCCTTTGGCTTCTGTGGAGCAGACAAAGGCTCATTGCACCCTTTGTGTGTCGAAGCCGTTGATGTGTTTTCATTTTGTGAGTTTGACAAAGCATATGACTCCTCGTTCTGCGTTTGAGTAGGTGCAAGGCCATGAAGGTGATAGTTCAGCTCATCGGTTTCGGTGGGATAACTCCGGGCATTAAACGACTGCTCTTCTAATATCGACGAAAAGTCTTCTGAGATGCTACTATCTGGATGCCCAATATCTCCTAACGACTCTCCTCCTAGTACATCGCGTAAAATTTGGCTAGCCTGCGATTCAGACACCTGGTCACTATCGGGTTCGGTTAACAATGTTTTGAGGCGAATGTGGCGTATTCTTCGGACCTGATCTCCCCAAGGGGTTGCATATGTGCTAGGCCGGAGCAGGGAAGACTTTGAGGGCAATCAGACGCGTCGAATCGCGTGCGATGTGAAAGGGCAATAACTATTCACAGGGCGTGCGTTCCAGAACAGCGCTGCAGATTAAACGAGAAGTAGACCAAGATAACAAGGCTCTTATATGTCGAAAGGATGCCTCAGATATGTACGAGGCCAGATTTTTTGTGCTGTATGGCAGTGATGAAAGATTGTTATGTCAAGACAGAGCAGCGTCGTCGCTGTAAATGTTGCAAGTTGGTGCTCTATACATTACAGCATTGGTCTCAGCTCGGTACAATTTGTCATAACGTAATGACTGCTTACGCAAGCAAGCTCGGCGTCTGCGGAGTTTAAACCCGGAGTGAAGTGAGCGACTCGGCGTCGAACGCATTGGTTCATCTCCATCTTTCTTTCCCTCCTTCCCGTTCGTTGCATCTTATCCGCTCTTTATATCCCGCGCTGGACGCACGTAAACGCGAGCCCTTCACCTCAGATGCCTACGCCTTCGCGAAGGCAAGGCGAAAGCCACCCTTTGTACAGCGCATCACATCGTCATCCATCCCTGGCAACCTCACCTCACCGCCTTGATCCCAAGAAGCCAAACAAGACCACTGATACTGATAGTCGTAATTATCAATATTCAGTTTTTGGAGTTGCACATACTCCTGTGTCCCAACCCCTTCGCCTGTCCAACACCGATGTGGCCCCAAACGATCCCAAGTCACAAAATTCGGAATCAGATAAGAAGCAGTCGAATAGCGATGCTGTATCGGATGTGCCAGACCCCATACCTGAAAACAATCCGGAAACTACTAGTGTGTTACTATTTTATGTCCTCCTTCATCAGCATATACTCAACTCATATCTTCAGCTGTCCACTCTTCGTCTTCAAATACCGCAGATAGACCAACTGCTGTTGTTTCAGATTTCTCGTCTCCGTTTCCCCAATCCATTAATGTCTCTTCTACTAGTCTATTCTCCTTCCAACCTTCAACTGCCACACCAATTCTGCCATCCTATAGTGTTGTATCTCCGACTTCGCAGCTACGCACCGCTAGCTCCACTCTCAGAGCTCTGGCTTCGGCTCCTGTATCGTCGATAAGCTCACCTGCTTCATCTACGCCCATACATATAGCACCTGTGATCATGATCGTCATTGGGGTTGGTGCTGGTCTTGTTATCTCTGGGCTCTTCATGTTGATCAAATCGTGCACGCGTCCAAGAAAAAGAATCCATCCTATTCCATCTCGGCCCGTGCTACAAGAAGCGTACTGTGATCCATTCATTCAAGATTCACCTCTCTTTGGTGGGCAAGAACGGCTTTCAGCTCTAGAGAAGACTGACGCACTGAAAGATAACAAACCTATGCCTTGGACTCAATACTATTACCCTTCTTTGCCTCCGACCACTGAACCTGAGAATACTATTCCCGTCTCTCATTTCAGCGCTACAACTACCGGTATTAGTAACCCCTACGCTATGCAACAAGACTTTACGAACCAGATGACTACTCAGGCAGCTGTAGAAGCTACGTTATCAGGCAAAATAGCTGAGAATCGCTACGTTTCTAGACTTTCTGCTGGTTCGGTGTCAATCTATCCCGGTACTCCCAATAGTGCGCAAATGGGTCTCGCTCTCGTGGGTGAAGCCGCTTTCAAAGCTCAGATCCTTTCCCCTGATCCTCGGGCCCTCAAGAGCCCTACGTCACCCTTGGTCAAGAGTAGTACTTTTGCTGGTCAGCCAACGCAAAAACTGAAGAAGCCTAGACCTATATCCGAAGCCTTTGCTTATGACGGTGCTGATGTACTTTCTCCCAAACCGACTCAACAATCTCTGTTGGCAATAACCAAGACTGCCGATGCCACTGCTCCTCCTTCATCCGCCCAGGTCGGTCGTACAAGGATTAGATCAACATATTTTGAAAAGTATCCTCGCGGCTCTTCAATCCATGTTGGCAATTTGGCTCAGAATGTCAAATTAATCATAGAGGATCAGAGTGCAATATCTCAAAAATCAAACATGCAGCCCCCCTTCCTTGCAACCACGAGGTCTTCGGAGTACGACGTTCAGGCGCTCACGCAGGCCATGGGCCTTTCCTCCCCTACGATCACCGCTATGCCCACTTCGCCACAAACCACGATCTATCCTGATGACTCGATGAGTATCGCTAATCGTAGTGTCAAACTCAGCGATTCTATGCGTATGAAATCGAGCAGGAAACCCGTGCCGAAACGTAGCGATGTCAACAACAAATACGTCCGCGATACTCATGGGGCCAGCGCCTCTGCCTTGGGCGAGTTCATGCTCGCGGATGACACGTCACCAACAGGATCCTCGTCTTCGGCAGGCATACACTCGCCAGAACCGATCATCGAGCACGGTAGCTCGCACCTTGTCACCGTCGCTCGGCCCACCATGGTGACTGTCGGAAACAGCGGTGATGGTGGTGGCCAAGAGTGGGGGCCGCACATAGGGAAGAAGACAGTGGCCATGCGTGGTACTGGCAATGATGTACCCCCGCGTGTACCTTCACCTCCTGTCTTGCCTTCGCTGGCGCAGATGGCAATGGAGCAATCCAATGCGGCAGCATATGAGGATTATCGCAGCCCGACGTACAGCTTGTATGGACTTTATCAGGATAGGAAGAGCCAGATGTATGCTCCTGGCGGGCATTGAAGCGTCTATCTAGTGTGTAGCGGTATGCGAGATAGGTTAAGACAATCACTACTAGTAACATTGCGCTCTAAGTATGTATAGGATAATTATAATATAGTTTAATGTTGCCTCATTCTAAGTTAGCTGGTCTATTCCGTTTACTCATTATGAACGTGAATCAATGTTCTACCAATGCCACTGTGATATCCATCCTCTGGTACAAGCTAATTACTACTATTTGGCATTATGTGACATATCTATATCAAGTTGTCGCTTTGTTTTGTTCATACCATGATCATCCCGAGTAATTCACGAAGGTATAGAGTGTACACGGAACCCGCTGGCCTGTGGCGTTGGTTACTTTGACAATAACTCCTACAACTTTATATGGACATGGCCATTTTCTGTCGGGTCCCTACCCTAGTGGCAAAAGTAGTAAAGCCATTGTCTTCGATGCGGATATCTGCGAGGTAAGTTGGATAATAGTAATGTTTCTCGTTATTGAGTATTGTGGTCCTCATGATAGTGCCCGGACGGGGGGTATATCATTCTACATTCTCATTCAGGATGTAGATCCAGATTAACAACAGAAAGAAAAACATACCTCAATTATTCTTCGTCTCGAAGAATCTGATTAAAATATTCGCGAACGGCATTGGACCCCTTTTCACGTCTTAGGGCAGCTTCTCATCCCATTTCCATCTCCTTTTGTGATACTCCTTTACAGTACTCTACTATAAGAGGATATATGTATAGATGGGATGGAATGATCTGCTGGGAAGATGATCGATTAGAATGAAGGGGTTGTTCGCCAAAATGGGAAAGATGCTGGATCGGATTGGGGGTGGGAAGTGAATTTGTCTATAATGGGAAACGAATGTAGCTGAACTCGGTGCATGGCAGCGGCGGAAGGGGGAGACGCCAGTGCGCAACCCCTGACCCTGTTCAGTTGGACCTGTTCAAGTTCACATGACGAGCAAAGTTGAGATCATGTAATTTGTCTCGCCGTGCTCTCTACCGTGACACTCGTGCCCAAGTGTTGATTTCAAATTTCAAAACCCGCCCTAAGTCTTAAAAGGTAGTCCACAATTGCCACTGGCAGTATGTGTAATGGTAAAAGCTCCAGGGCAAAGACTATATGTGATGCAAAGGCCTGGTGTTTACGAGTACACGATCAGCTGCCAATGCGTTTCATTTGTCCCAGCTTCCTGTACGGTAAATATGATGACTCAAAATACACTGAGCACTTGCGCGCCACAAATTCAAATGTAAACAGACATCATTCCGTATTTACTTTGTCAAACATTCATCAGCAAATGTGCGAAGACTTGAAAAATTATTAGAAAGGAATGAAAGAGACAGGACAACGATATTATTGATCGTCTTCCGACTCTGGCTTTTCCAAAGGTAAGACTGCTGTCTCGCCCACATGTACTATACCAACCCCGCCTTCCTTGCGCCAATCAAGCGTACCTCCGGCAGCACGCTCAAGCCTCGCAAGCGGTTCGATAGCCTCATCCAGCGATCCAGCAAATGTAGCAAAATGCATCCCGAGCGCGTGACGCGCGCGCACGTCGCGCTGAATGGGTACCGCGTCTTCAGGGAAGGCATGTAAGGTCGCCAAGAGAGAGTCGTCCGCCAACTGTCAATGTTGCAAAATTAAAAATGTGATTAAAAAGAAGGGGACATGGAGAATTAGAGAGGAAGATTTTAAAGTGGAGATTAAAATAAATGAAGCGCATTACAAAGATGATGATTTCCGTCTTTTTCTCATCTTCTTTTTCACGCTAAATTAAAGAGAAGAAGGGGGGGGGGGGTTGATCGATCAACCCGCAGCACGATGACGTACATGGATACGGCCGTTGCGGGGATGCACAGCAAAGTGGAGCAGAAGAGAAACAGGGAGGCTTTGAGAAGCGAGAGGAAAAGTGACCGACTTACTCGAAGACCGAGGGGACCGAGAAACGACAAGGAGGCGCCTCTCCAGATGGGAATGAGTGCTAGATCAAATGGACCATACCTTTCGCCAATTTCTGATGCCAACAAAAAGATATTTAGTCCAGGTACGTTCTCGAACAAGGGTGTTTACGCGCGAGCCTTACCCTGGAAAACCGGACATGGTCCATCCGCGGTCTGATATCCTGTATCCCTGTAAGCAGGCCCGTGTGAAGTGACAAGGAAAAACCGAAACATTTATGACGTATAAATTTAGCAAGCGCGCCGAGTCACCCAGTAAGCTTGAAGAACAAGGTCCATTTGCTTACCCTGCAAAGTAGACAGACGAATCTGCCCATCCCGGACGCGATTCCAACCGCCGCGCTATCCACCCACACCAGAGGGTTGTACGCTGATCCAGCACACCGCGCCCTGAAGCAAACCAGGTGACCGCGTCAGGAGGTAAATATATGCGCACGCAATCACATGATCGCGTCTTGTCTCAGTAAGTAGCACCTACCGCTGTTGTGCATCGCAGGTGTACACACGAAAAGTGTACCATCAAGACTGCGTGTTTCCCACCAGTCAAGCTCATGTATTTGTTCGGACGGGAGACCCGTGGATATGAGTAAAGCTTTGATTCCTAGCGGAACGAGGTATTGTACGGCAGAGCCACGTAGTTTATGAATGAGCACGAGACAATCAATATCAAGATGGTCGTAACTTCAGATACGATTATATCAGCATGAAAGTTAGCATTTAATGAGGCGGGGAGAGAGGAAACCTCAATCTACCCACTGATTATGACTGATGGCCACAAAATCAATTTCAGGTAACTCCTCAACTTTGCAAGGCGGTTGTAAATGACGTCCAGGCCCCACCCACTTGGACGGTGATGGACTCTGGGCAAAGATTGGATCGAATATTATCCTAGCAGCTCTCTCGCCTTCCCTAGGCAGCTCTACTAGAAATCCCTGAAGGTGCAAGTGCAATATACTCCATTAGACGATCAACGGAAAACAGCAGGATAAAAGAAGAATAGGAGTAATGGTGAACACATGAGCGTAGCAGTAGCAGAGTGTATAAACAGCGCAATTGCACAATAACAACTCACTCACTGCATGTCCCAGCCAAGTCGCTCTCAGCTCATGCCTATCGTAGCTACCCCCTGCTACATCCCTCGAGTTATCGTCATTTCCACTACCGCGCAAGAACGCAGGCTTAACCGTCCGCACAGGCTCAGCCGCCATCGCACCCTTAATCTCCTCCGGCAGTGGCGCGCGCACAAAAGGCACGTGTAACATCGCCCATGCACTCTGCGACGGCGTCAGGAGCGGCGGCCACGGATTCGCAAACAGATCTGCAGTCGAGTTTTCGTGGTGAGATGGTTTAGAGTCCATAGTCTCTGAGTGATTGTTTCAGGTGCGTTGGTAATTGAAAGAAAATGCCAGAGTCGGTTCTCAAGAGAGAAAGACGAGGGATGTTGTTTATCACTGCACACAGGGAACCATTGCATGCAGCGAGCGGGCTGCAGGCATCCACTACTTAATGACGTCATATCTATGACCCTGACAAACTGGGTCTTAATGATCTTAACTGTCGCATTCACGCAACCCGTATTCAAGAGCGCAAGAGAGAGAGAGAAGCAAAGAAAGGAATTATTCATTTCGTTCAGGCGACAAAAAGCGTCCTAGGATAGGTAGACTAAGATCAGGAAAGAAATGAAGTGAAATGAACACAAGAAGAAAATGCAACGTCCCAGCCTCGTTCGTAAACGAGTAAATATAAGAATTAACTATCAAAAAAGAAGGGTAATGAATATTTTGGAAGAGTGCAAGGGACGGCAACGAGAGAAGGCAGAAAAGTGAACATTCACATGTGTGACTCAAGAGAAAATGAAAGGAAAATGATGTCCTAAGCAAAAAAAGTAAGGGCAAAAAAGGTAAAAAAAGAATCCGATTTTAATATAAAAAAGACAAGAAATGGTTAGGGGATTATAATTGGTAGTGTCCAAGGGTATATCCATTGTTCTGTCTCACAAGACGCGGATAAAACAAAACCAAAGGTGGAGAAGAAAAGAGGGGTGGGTGAAGAAAGAGAAGATTACTTGTTTTTTTATCGTTCCATACTAACCGTATACCACACCAAAAAGATACCTATGAAGCTCAGAGCGACGTCCTACGCAAGTTCATAAGTGCCGGCAATGTTGCAGCTGAAACATTCCATCGTGTTGCCTTCTTGATATCATCCTCATCGTCGGAAGAGTCCACCGAAGTGCGGCCCGACGTCAGCTCGTCCCGATCAAAAGATGTCAATGAAGACAATGATGCATTCGAAACTGTGCGCGAGGTCGAAGTCATGGTCACACGTGATGCAGAAGTTGACCGCGAGAGCGCAGGCGCGACCATCGTCGCCGTCGTCGCCGGCCCATAGGCAGCCCACTTCTCGTTGAGCGATAGCGTAGTGCATCGTGGCTTCTCACGCGCCGTGGTAGCGGTGCCCTTGGCAGGCTGGTTGTATAGCCACGTCGCAACGAGCACAATCGAACTGCCCAGGACAAACGTGACGGTCATCTCAAAGTCGAATAGGGCCACACTAGCCAGGAAGGAGATGACGATCGAGAGCGACGTGGCAAAGCCCTTCATGATGTTATCTGCGTACTTGATGACCATGGCCGTGATAAGACCACCGAGGACTTGAATAGACACCGTTGCCCAGGCCCAGGCACCAAAGTCGTGGAACAGCTCCTGGAACCATGATTGACCTGAAGTGGATGACGAGACAGCGAAGAAGATGGGGACGAGTGCGGGAAGAAGCGAGAATGCGGATAGCTGCACGTTGCGGACCCAAAGATCGGCCTGCGAGTTTTTGAGCACCATCTCGAAGTAGACGCCAGCCAGGCCGGAGGTGAAGCAGGCGGCAAAGACAGCCATGAAGCCCTTGATGGGCTCCATAGAACGCAAATCGACGACGTGGGAAGCTGGGGCGCCGGTCTGGATTTGAACAATGCCAACGCCGATGGCAAGGAACAGAAGCGCCATCCATTGTACGGGAGACAGCTTCTTGCGCAACAGTACGACGGAGAAAGCGGCCGTGGTAAGAATCTTCATTTGATACGTGACCTGGAATGTAGCAGCGTCCAAGTTTGATGCGGCGACATATTGCAAATTATTTTGGATGACTACGGAATACGTGATCAGTTAGGATCTATCGAGCAAAAAAGGGGGCCGTAGTAAATACGCAGATAAAAATAAAGACGAACCATAAAGTATAGCAGGAATGGAGAGCTTCCAGCAATCAGCGCTGAACACTTCCCTCGTCAGCCTCCTTGAGCGATAGAGCAAGCAGCGGAGTGAGCCAGCTGAGACCCCGCTGTCAATTTGAGAGACGTCTATGCGGAAGAAGGCAATGGCGAGGGAGATGCCACCCTTGAGGAGCTCGTTCATGAGCACGGCGGTGGCGGCCGAGTATGCCCGCGACTGGGACGAGGTAGACACGCGCGAGTAATGCATGATGATCGTTAGCAGCGAGTTCTGCACCGCGAGTGTTACCAATCTGAGGGTATATTTGGTTTAGCCGCCAGCCAATACGGTTTGATAACGGATGCGCAGTCGGACGCGCGGGGAAAGAGGAGAGCAAAACTTACGAGATGTACTTCAATGGCACACCGCAAAGGGAGGGCGGTGCAGGTTCGACGGGTGCAAGCTGGATAGGCTGCTCCTCGAGATCGTACTCGTAAAGGTCATGTTCGTCGTCCCGTTCAGCGAGCATCTGGTTGAGCGGTATGTTTTTGGAACTGTCAAAGTGCGACATTATTAGGTGACTAAAAGAATCTAGTATGGATGCGAGAGGAGTATTGCAGGCGATATATCTATAGATGGTAGAGAACGGGAGAGAAAGGAGGCGTGCACACGCTCGAAACCAGCGAAAGGGGCGGGGAAGAGCGACGAGGAGGAAGGCGTCGACAAGGGAGAGAAAGGGTTCTCAACAGGCGCCGAGCGTCGCAGTAATATTTCATTTTATTCCCCATTTTTTTAGGCCTACAATTATGTAAGCCATCCTCGCCCGTCAAATCGCCGGAATCAGAATTCCGGGAAGGGGAAGCCTTGCCTTATCTGGCATAGTCACGTGACAGAAGACACCCTAATCTCGACTCGTCTCTTTTCCGCTTCGCTTCGACGCTTCCCAGGCGAGGCGATAACCACTGCTGCTCTCACCTCCCACCTCTCTTCCTTTACACTTTGCCTTTCTCCCCCGCCATGACGCCAACTGATACCGCATGGCCTGAAAAGAAAGAGCAAAACCAAGGCTCCAACCGGTGTGTTACCTACATGCGTGTGCACGGCCCGGTGCATAGCATGGTCATTATTGTGATCCTATCACCAAAAACCGCAGCAAGTCTACGGCGGGCACTGCTGCTAATGCCACAGGGGATTGAGCATGCCCATTTTTGTCTCGTAGATAAAATGTATTATGTACAGCTGCACCCTTTATACGTACACTGGGTAGACCTCATCTCCTTCGTCGTCTTCTTCTTCCTATCCCAAGATACATACAGTCGATGCACTATCAGGAATATCTCGACAAACCTTCTCCACTTCGTAGCTGCAGTATCCACACTAATCAACTGCCATCTGTCGTACCCTTGAGTTCCAAACCCCGCTTGAGCGCTTTGATGTTGTGTAATATTTTTGATGTGAGAAAAAGAAGCACCCCACAGATATCATCGTCATCATCCATCAGCCGCTGATCAATGCAGAGAGAGAAAAAAGTAATAGGAGAGCGAATAATAGGGGAAAGAGGAATGGTGAATAATGAAATAATCACTGCCTCACCATCGCATGTATCCTTGGCATCTCCAAACAGCATCTTCGTCTGCGGCATGTAAAACATGGGATTCGGCACATCCGCATAGCCACTGCTCATGCCGCGCTTGAGGACAATGACCTGCTTTGACTTCCATGCGTGCAGGACTGGCATGCCCGCAATAGCCGATCCCGCCTCGAGCGCTATTGGGTTCACCGTATCGTTCGCGCCAATGACCATCGTAACATCCGTGTCGGTGAAATCGTCATTGATCTCGTCCATCTCCAGCACGACTGTTTGACGACAACGATGATGATAAAAACACCATAAAGCAAAGATGGGATTGGAGATGAGATGTTGTTGTCAGCATTCAATTCCGCATCAGCGTTGCCACTGATAGGGTAGAAAAATGGGGGAGAGATGACAGCGTTGACTTACTGTCGTAAGGGACGGACGCCTCTGCCAACAAGACATTGCATTGCCCTGGCATACGTCCAGCCACTAGTGGTAGTGGCGGCAATCATCATATCAAATTTAAATCATTCATCAATCAGCCAGAGACACCGATAGTGGGCACGAGACACATTACCTGGGTGGATAGCAAACCTAAAAAAGGTTGGTATAAATTATCGCATTCTTGTGATCTCCAATAGCAAAAAGCTATTTACTCACCGGACGTTGACTCCCTTGGCTCTCAACATAGCACAGATGTCTGCAATTGCATACTGTGCCTTAGCTACAGCCATACCATAGCCCACCACCTATATCATCACAAAAACCATAAAGACAATCATCAGCATTAATTAGCCAAGGGACTCTTCCAAGTACGAACCAGAATAACACTGTCAGCGTTTGCCAACGCATCCACAGCCTCGTCCACTGTCGTCTGTGTAATCTTCCCCTCGATCTTGTGCGTCTCCGTAGACACAGTCGGCGCAATGCCTCCGAAGAGCACATTAGTCAGAGACCGGTTCATAGCCACACACTAAATTATGTGACACGACAGCATAACCACCCCAAAAAAGATGAGTCTCCGATTTACAGCAGGTGCAGCAGAAGCAGATGACTACTGCTGCGCATTTTCATATTACAGTTAGAGCGTTTACTGACCATGATATATGATAGAATGGAACCGCTGACGCCGATCAGCGAGCCGATAGTGGTCAGAAGCGGATTGTCTAACATGAAACCTAAAAAGGGGATGGTTCACATATCCCCTGTCAATTGAATACTACTACAATAAGAATAAGAATATGATTTGGAGCTAACCTTCAGCCACGAGCGCAAAGCCACTGTACGCGTTCAAGACTGTGATCACGACCGGCATGTCTGCACCGCCAATGGCCGCAGTTGTCGTAAACCTGTACCATCATTCCCCCAAAGGAATGATAAAAACAACAACAACAACAACAACAACAACGAAATAGCGGATGATCAGTAAACCACTCCACTTCCATCCGGATCCATGATTGCGCAGCAATCAAAAAAAAAAAACGGCTTCATATAACCTTACTGCTAACTCACCCTTTCAAGAAGCTCAACGCTGTACTCGTCGCCAAAAATCCCGCGGCAATCATAGGCGTCGCCGGTGCCATCGTGAGGAAACCGGCCATGTTGAGCGCGTTCGCGCCCAAAAGAGCGCTGTTCACGAGATGCTTGCCAGGCAGCGCGAGCGGCTTACTCGCCATCTTGCCTGCCAGCTTCAAGAAAGCGACAATGGAGCCAGTGAATGTTACGCCACCTGTGTTCGCCATAAAAAGAAACGTCAGCCACCTGTTTGAATTTTTTTTTTTTTTTTTTTTTTTTTTTTTTACGCTCAAGAGTGATGGGGCGAGATGGATATATGCGCCTAAAAATTGCGACAAGGACAAGAAAGAAAGAAAAGGATGTCCAACTCACCAATAACAACGCCAAGATAGGCCGTGACGAGGTGCAGAGGCGTCGCGTGTGCAAAGTCGGCCATGACGCTCGCAACGCTCGTGAGCACGGCAGCCAGGCCAACGACGGAGTGGAGCATGGCCACCGTCTGGGGCAGCTCCGTGGGTGTGATTCTACGGCCGATGATGGCACCAAGTGCTCCACCGATTGCAGCCACACCTATTTTCGTTGCCATTGTTTCATTGTTGTTGTTGTTGTGGGGTAGTACAGTCAGTGCCGGCGGCGAGCTTATAATGACAAGAAAAGAAGCGTTGTGGTGGTGCGCTTTTTTACTTACCGGCAAATTGGGTCAGCACCTCCACCGGGAAGCCAACCACGGCTAGGGATGACAGAATGCCGGAGCCAACGCCCAACATGCCCAGTACGTTTCCGGAGCGTGCTGTTGCCTGGGAAGAGAGTCCGGAGAGGGAGCCTGCCATCAAAATGCAAATACGTCAGTATACATAGATGTCTTCGTTGCGTTCATGCTATATAATTCTGTACCAATGCAAAGAATGCTGCTTGTGAGATATCCCGCTTGCACCAAACCTAAAAAAAGTGACATTGTCAGAAGATTGATGTAGATGCAAGGTAATTGCCCACCTGCCATGCCCGTGCTTGCAGCAGCGAGGAATCCACCCGTGAACACGACGGCAGGAATGCCGTATAGATAACTGTATTCGGGTGGATCCGTCTTGCCTGTTCATCCCAAAAAGCCAAAAACACGCAAATCAAACCTCCTGTCAGCAAGCATATTCCACTCAAATAAAGGGATGTAAACGACTCCAACTCACGTTTAAACATATCCAGCATCCGCTTCGTAATCACAAACCCACCCGAGACGTTCACCGCCGCGAGCAACACAGAAAGTGCGCCGAGCGCCTGGGGCACCGTCGCGGGGAGGTATCCGCCACCCATGACATACAGTCCACCGACACCTACAATACCCGAGATCGCATTTGTGACCGACATGAGCGGCGAGTGCAGCGCGGGTACAACGCCCCACACGACGCGGTAGCCGATCAAGCCCGCAAGGCCGAAGGTAAAGAAGTTGTCCATGAACGCGGCACCGGTCGCCTTGCCGAGCGCGATCGCGGTGGCCATACCGCCTGTGACAACAGCGACCTCGGTCTTGGCCTTCTGCCATGGCGTCACGGCGAGCGAGGCCGACGATGCCTTGTCCTCCGCGAGCTTCTTAGCCGCGGTGGGCGGCGGGACGGTGGGCGCGGCGGCCATGCGGGGCACAGGTGCCATCACTTGGCCCTGGTGGATCGCGATGGCGCCCCGCACGACTTCATCCTCAAGGTTGATGTTGAAGCGGTTGTTCTCACCGATGGACAGGAGGAATTTGGTAATGTTGTTGGAGTAGAGCGTGGAGGATTGTGTTGGCAGCCGTGAGGGTAGATCAGTGTAGCCTAGTCATTAAGTTGAGTACCACGAACATAATGAAATCTTGAGGGATAGCTGTTACCGATGACAGTGACACCACGGAAAGTAGTGACCTCGCCTGGCCTTGTAGCTTCGCAATTGCCTCCAGTCTCGGCAGCCAAATCAACGATAACGGATCCTTGCTTCATTGAAGCGACCATCTACAATTTCATTCCGCAATAATTAGTACTCGAAACTCTTGCAGCTCCAAAAACACGAACCTCCTTGGTAATTAACTTCGGTGCAGGCTTTCCGGGAATCAAAGCCTAGTATCCAAAGCATAGGCAAATTCTATTCAAATCCTAGTAGGGAGATCTCGTGTACATACCGTGGTGATGACAATATCCACATCCTGGCACTGTTGCGCGAACAAGGCCATCTCAGCCTCAATAAATTCCTTGGACATCTCTTTCGAATAGCCGGCGGCGGTGCCACCTTCTTCCTGGATCTTAACCTCGAGGAACTCGGCACCAAGACTTTGCACTTGTTCACGAGCAGCAGAACGTGTGTCGAAACCGCGGACGATAGCACCTAGTCTTCTAGCCTGCAATGGAGTCTGTTCAGGACGGGTTTTGGATTGGATAGATAGAAGAAGTGTACCGTAGCGATTGCACTGAGACCTGCTACACCGGCGCCGATGACGAGGACCTTGCCTGGAGCGATCTGACATACATTAGATTAGAAAACACGAAATATAGAACAGTAGAAGAATCGATTACTTTGCTGTAACACGAAAACAAATGAGCATCAGAGGGGAATAAAGATCAAATTGAGCCATGCGTACCCTGCTGCAGTAACCTGACCTATTGATTACGGTATATATACTTAGAACGCTGCATCGTATGTTTCAAACTTTCAACTATAAAGAACACACCTGTTAGGAATCTTCCAAAATGGTTTGAAGCCTCCAATACGGCTTTGTAACCTGCGCTCATTGTAAGCTATATCCACCAGAGAAACTAAAGGACTTCTCAATGTACCTGCAATATTGGCCATGGACGAGAGAGCATCAAACACCTGGGACCGCGACAGACGCGGTATCATATCCATTGCGAACGCATTGACATTCCTCTTTGCTAATGCCTCTACCACCGCCTTATTCTGCGATGGATAGAGGAACGAGAGCAATGTACTGCCTTGCTTGATGTGCATCGCCTCCTCGTCGTGTGCCGGTGGGCGCACCTTGAGCATCACGTCTGTGTGTGCAAATAGCTCCTCACGCGAGACAAGCGTAGCGCCCGAAGCGGCGTACTGCTCGTCGAGGAACTGCGCCTCGGCACCGGCGCCGCGCTCAATGAGCACCTTGGCAAAACCCTTTTTGTAAAGCAGAGCGGTGTTCTGTGGCGTGAGGGCAACACGCCGCTCGTTGGGGAAGATCTCGCGCGGGACGCCTACGGTCAGCTGCGAGTATGCGACGCCTGTATAACAACAAGAACAGACGCGCAGAGTGACGTCAATACCTTCTATATGGTCTTAACATGCATAGCATCAATAGGTTATCCGTACCTGGCTCGGGGGGAGTATCTGGGGGATGCGCAAAATCATCGAAACGCTTGTTGGATGTGTGAAATCGATGGGCATCTGTCGTGAATATCCAGATTGGTGTAGTAGGTACAATACTGTTAGCGTGAGATTGATTGTGCTACCCACGGATGTATACAGAGACCCTATGAGAGCCTGTTGCCCGTATGAAGAGCGAAGGTGAGACGACGGCCTTGAAGGGCGCTCCTGACGAGGCCCACATCGTCGTTGTCGATGCAGCTGCAGGTGTTGGTGTTGAGGAAAGGGAAGCTGCGAGCGATGGGCCGATTTGAGCTGGTCGAGAAATGACAAGCGAGGGCGAGTCACGAGGACATCATCCATGCCGACCCCGCATTGAGTCCATTATTTATTATTAGTGTACTAGTTTATTATTATTACTACCAGGGCAGGCTTCGGGATGTAATTATACCCTTCCCCATTTCCCGTCTGATCGGCGGCCAGTGAAAGATGCGCGCTCAACGTATTCAAGTTCCTTACTATGGTCTGCTAGTGGTACTGAACCTAGCGCCTATGTTTTGAAAGAGAGAGAGGTCCGTTTCGAAAATGGCTGATATCATTGCCAGCGGTGTCTTTACGCGTGGACAAGGGTAAAGCGCTGGCACCCCTGCTTGCAAGGATCTTCGGGAGCCAAACAAAATCCCACTCCAAATATCACATGTCCTTTTGACAACAAAACGGACTAATCTGGGCACGTAAACTGCATTGATTTCCAGTATATTTTCCAGCTGGTACAGACCACACCCAGTTTTAATTCCAATTGCCAAATAATGCAGTAGTTGTTTTTCTGAATCAAGTCTCCTTTGAATGAGGCAAAGATAAGAGAGCAGTGAAATCAATATCGATCAGGTCACGAGCGCGAGTGCACGCACGGCGCATGGCACTGTCGTCATCTCAATTCAGTCAGAAAAGATAGCCCAGATGCACGGCAAATCCACGGTCCAGCCCGAAGTACAGCCGTAGTTCTCGGCGCCATGAGGTCTGTTGTGCGTCGTCCATAAAAGTAAAGAGGTAAGATTAGGCCTTTGAGGTGAATGTATGCACCCATTTCTATTCTCATCGCATTTTACACAAAATATAGCTAATCTGGCGAGCCTTACTGTTTTAACGTGCTATCAAGTTCGGAATACTGCTTGAGAATAGTAGCCGCTGTTCTAGTCACTGCTACAGTCACTGCTGAAGACCTTGCATAGCAACCAACATGGAACTCGCAGCGAGTCGCAATCCCGATGAAAACCCTATAGGAAATAACGAAAATATTGTCGCTCTGAAACACAATAGATTCAGTGCTACTGTTTGGCCTCGGCATAAAGACTTGAGGCCATCCCTGTTCAACAGCTGCGGCTAAGCGCCTGACACGTTATAAATTTGATACGAAATACGAATAACTTCGCTCATTTATGCCGTGCCATTGATATTAATCACGAACGATGCTGGTAGTATAAAAATATAAAGCCAGGATAACGTATGCTTTACATATCGCGTATAGGCAGTTCCCTTGTTCTACGAACTCCCTTGACAGTATATCACTGGTAGCCTGAGCCCGAGCGCCTGAAGACAATAAGTGAATTATCACGTACCATTGAAGGCCATCCTGTTTCATTAGATCCCTCTTCGGTAATTGTAAGGATCAGTGAACAAATAAGGAATCCGTGCAATAACCAACACTTCCTTTCGCTCAGCTCGCCTGCGTGTCACTGATGGTTACGGGTGATTCCGACCAGAAAATCTACAGGCTACGGCTCTCCTTCAAAGGGTGGACAATTCAAGGACTAAATATGGCTTGCCTATGTTCTCTGCTGGCCGTAATTTCCGAATACGATACGATCTCAGAGAACCTATGTAAGAGTTGTGATGCCATACTAGCCACCTTTCCAAGGCCAATAAATGATTCTTTCCATTTTAATCATCTATCCGCTGACTTGGACGGGATATTGTCAGCCAAGATCCGTGAAGATGATTTTCTATGAATATGACCTATCCGAGTCATTGCAGAAATATCTTCAGTTAGAAGTATAGAGAAGCTAGCAACGCTAGTAATGCTGCATCATAGATGCAGATGTGTTGTACCATCTGAAATTGGTACTCATACAAATAGGCAGCAGCGGGTAGGCGCATCTGAGGAGCCTTCGACGGGCTCACGGCGCTCCAATATAGCTTTACGAAGCCCCAGTGTGGCCTCCCATCATTCTAGCACCAGTTCACGAAGGTATGCATCTGAACTACAAATCTCCAGTTGCAGCTCACCAGATAAAATCACACTAGTACGGACACACAGAATTCTGATGGAAGCTCACAGCGTTCTTTCGGAGGTCCAGAACATGAAATATTGACAGTAATTCCTGCTTGGTGACCATAGACTTGAGTTTCCATACCTAGCCTGTAGAGGCAGGAGGAGAGATGCATAAAACTAAACTTAGACAAGTAAAAAACCAACATTGGATGATAGCATAGCAGCAGACCACAAGAAGATCAGTAGTGACAGGATTGATCAATCATGGTATAGTACATTATGCATAGCTACATGTTTTATAAGTAGAAGAATATATGTTCATTGATTTGGGACTGATCACTGGTCACCCATGACAGAGTACGCATTGATGTATCCAAGTTGCAACCGTCCAGTTGAGCAAACGAAGGTGATGGTGTTTCCCAAGCTAGGTAACAATTAAAGAACCAGACGAGTCTCTTCATGAAATAACTATCCAGGGAGTAGTAGCTAGGTACTTAGGGGTTATCAGGGCTGATAGGGATAACTAAAGTTGGGTTAGATGGTACAAGCCTTACACAACGAAAGCCGTAGAAACCTTGCTATCAAGATAGAGCATGAGAGTATTATTTTCTCGAGCCCGGATCGTGGTCCTCAAGGTAAAAATAAAATGGCATAAGAACTGTTGCCAAGGCATTGTAGCCACAAGAAAGTGGAAGCAAGGGTTGCGTCTTTTAATACAGGTATAATTAGGGTATAAGAAGGTGCCTTAGTCTATATGATATCCTTTTGAAAAGAGTCGTCTAAAAAGGAAGAAACAAATAAGAAACAAATCCAAAAGTCTGCGGTATCCATCTTCGGTTATGAACGAGTCAATCGGTCGTGATTGTACCGGGTAGATAGTTTCGACTGTAGGTGATGCTAGCAATAATTCGCATTCAGCAAGGCAGTTTGCTACATTGACATCAAATAGATAAACACACCAAAAATCTGGTAGCATAGATAAGATGATAAGATAGGTCATGTTCATCGCGTGCATGTTTGACAGCTAAGTGGCACAAAGACATTAGTGACTTGGGGCAAAGATCCTTTAAAAAAAAAAGGCCCACTTAGTTTACGATCCGCTGCCATTACTGACTGATAGGATGGAGGTGCATCAGCATCCACCTTCAAGCTTCGAGAGCTGTTGGATCGCGAAAGGACATGTTTGAACGATTCGATCCAGTCTGCACTATGATGCGACGAAGCCGAAGGTTTCGCTTCCTCCGAGGGCGATGGATAGCCATATGGTATAAAGTCTGTATCATAGTACCATACTTTCGAGCCCTCCGTGATGCGCCTAGCAGCAGTCTCGAACTGCTGAGGAGCGTAGTATGACAAGTCGTCGATCGTTGGAGTCGACATGAGATAGGGCACTAGTAGTGTGAATATCTAGCTGGGAGATGCTGCAGTGTAAGAGCGACATGATAGGATCTTTTTATTATATCCGGTCAGGAGAGAGGCCATTCGGGTAGTTGAGGAAAACTAATCCGCTCGACAGTAATTTTTTTGAGGGCGAGATGAAGAGTTGTCAGTCAGCCGCATACAGAAGCCCGGGTGCGTCCGGTTCCCTGCCAATACCCATTCCGGGAGTCAGCGACGCGGCTTTTCTTCCGAATATCTTTTCCAAAAGAAGTAATGCTATCCCACGACCACGTGACCACACTACTGCAGGGCGCAAGATCATGAACATCGTCACTTGTTCCTCTCGCCGAATTAGAAGACCCTATTGAGATCGACTCTTGGTTATCATCATGTCAGATTCTCCAGAGGAGGAATATGTAGTCGGTCAGCTCATAAGCATCAGACTGTGTGATTTGTACGTCTAATTGTATGATATAGAGTATATCAAAATGGCTAAGGTAGTCACCAAACGCGGTAAGAATATTACATGGGTATGCTTCGGTCATAGTCTTACATGCCCTTGATCACAGCACTAACAATATACTATCCTAGCATTACCTTGTCAAGGTGAGGGCATAGCATACTTGCCAGTGTACACCGTGTTTACCCACTCATGGTTGATCCCAGTGGGAGGGGTACAATAAACCAGAGGATGACACGTACAGTATCTATCATTCTCGTCTGACGATATCAAATGTGCTAATGTATTTCCACTGTCAAGCTGGGAGCCCAAGGAATCCTTCGAGGGCGCGGAGCATTTCATCGAGAAGTTCTGGAAACGCTGCCGCCCAGACCGTGACATCGACGATCCCACTGCATGGAATAAGGGCGAAGAGGTTATACCTGTTGGACCACCTCGTATGTACAGTTGAATTGCCCTTCAAGACTGATACTTAGTCCCGGACTACCTATAGGTCGTGCCCCTAAACGCCCAACATCAAAAGCAAAGGAACCATTGTCGCCAGCCAAGCCGCCAAAACGGCGTGTAGAGGAAAAAGACAAGCAAAAGAAGCGCAAAAAAGTCCACCATGTCAACGATAGCGCTCCTCCTGCGAAGCGATTGCGTAGCAAAGTGATCCTCGACAGTCCTGAAATGAACTTAGGCGAATCTGCCTCGATGGTCGTGGACGACTTCGACGCCAGTGCTGACGGCTCTGCCGCTGGATCTGATTTCAATCCTTTATTTGACGGCTCGCCAGGACCAGGTTCACCGTCTCCCGTGAGATCATCATCAGTCAGGAAACCACCTTCCCAGCAAAAGGGGAAGGAATTGCAGCCGTCCCCGGTGAAACCTGTCGAAAAGAATAAGAAAGACTTACAGGCCGTGATCTCGTCCATCGGTGGCTCGCATCGCAAACGTGCCCAGAACCCGCTTGTCCGTATGCATGAGGAACCACAAGTAGACGTCACTAACGGCATCAGGACCAAGACACGTTTGCTGGCCAGAAATACAAATGCAGCCAGTGTGGGCGGCCCCTCACAGGCCTCACCACCAGACGCGGGTGCTGAAAAGCAGCCGACATCCAACCCGCCCAAGCTGAGTGTCCATGCACCGCAAATGTCAGGGCGTCGCAAAGTCTCGACACGGGGAAGCTCGCTGCTGATGTTCAACAGGGATGGGCCTGTGACACTGAGGCGAGAACCCAAAAGATCAGAGCCCGCAGCTACCTCTGTTGTTGATGATGATAACTCCAAACAGCTTTCTCCCGAATCATCGAATGCTATCATCCCAGACTCTACAGAGGCTACTCCCGACCTGGAGGAGGGTGCTCCTATATTAGAGACACCCGCAGCCGATCTTCCGCCAACTCCGGTATCCCCCGTGCAGAGGGCGCGCCAACTGCAAGAGACAGTCAAAGGTCTCATTCCGGATGCTTCCGAACTTCCGGAATTTGAGGAAGAGACACAAGTCGAGGAGTCCGTTGTTGTTACAACATCTGGTCCAAAAACATCCGGGGATGTCGAAACTATTACTGTTAAAGAAATAATAACGACTACCACTACAACAGAGGCTCCCACACCAACTGGGTTGGGATTTCTCCAACGCATTGAGTCTGGGTAAGGAATAACTGTCTCGTACTTCCCTCAAACACCGGAGGCATTAATCTATGTCATAGGTTAGGGTCATTGTTTGGACGACGGGCGATGCCTCCTACCGCTGCAACAGGGCAGGCCTCTGCCTCCCCAATCAAAATCAAACCCAGCTTTGCTAAGCATAACACGATTTTCGGCGTTTTGTATGTAACCCTCGTTTTTCCCCTCCCACCGCACCCATTTTCTCACCGCGTTCATGAAATAATAGGAGCGGCTCCGGGTCCGCTGTCAAACAAGATTCCACCACTGCTTTCATTAAGCTTGATACCAATATCTCTATCCCCATCACGCTGAATGAGCATCGTCCACCCCAGAGTGATGACTGGCCTAAGACCGAGGACACTATCGAGCTCGGCCATACTATCAGGAGTGAACCGGGCAAGTTCTACCCACCCGAGGTGCTTAAGCCCGTGCTGAAAGTTGGCGGGCCTTCTGCGCTCGTGTCGGTCCATACGTCTGCCACCGAGGCGCAGCAGGCCGATTTTGCTAAGTTTGTGGGTCGGCTTACGCAGGAGAATGGTTTTGTGGTTAGTGTCTCTCCCATATATGTCATTAATGGCTGGGTAAGTGTGTGCTCATTGTTACATCCGCATAGTTCCTGGCTTCATATGGGCGTGAGACGTGTCTCTTTGCTACTTCGGAGAATCTTTCTGTGGCCGAGGCCTTTGAGATACCGGCATCTCTAACAGGCGTACCTGAGCAAGTAGTCGTTTCTCGTGTTGACCTTCCTGATACAATGGCTTACTTGGATGCGACTGCCCATGCCAAATCATGGTGATTGCTCACCTTCCGCTGGGAAGTGGGATGCAAATTAGTTCATTTTTATGATAGTTATGTGCTCTGTTCATGCAGCAAGGCTGTCTTCTATCTTCTATCTATTTTCTTGCGCGTGTCCCGTATGATCTACTACTCTTGTTTTAAGGCTTCGATCCTCTCCGTCTCTCTTTGGCACATGTATATTACACGCAAATATATAATTCATTTTGCGGTATCAACAAATCTTGTAGTATCAATATTGAGAAAGGTAGTACAAAAAACATTTACTGCTGGTAACATCTCAAGAATTTGCAACAAGCTGCTTCGATCCCTCGGCCCTGGTCTTGCTCGATACACCTTGCCCTTCCTCGTGCGCGGAATCGGGTGATATCATTGCCCCGTTAGGCGCTTTGATTCTGGCATCCAACAGCTTCTCCTGCTCCTTGCGCGCGCTCTCATCTTCCACTTCCCTTGTAAGCGCCTCAAGCTCACGCTCCAGCTCGCTTTCGTCAATACCTGCGTCAGCAGAAACCATATCTCCTCCAACGCGTATTATCTGCTCGATCTCTCTAGCACCATCGTTGGCGCTTGCCAGAGCTTCCATTGCGTCTTCAACAGACTCTCGCTGCAGAGAAGGGTGGGAGAGGATACTCTTAAGTGTTGCAGCGGACGATTTGTAAGTTTCCATAATCTGTGGAGAGGCATTGATGAGCGCTTTGCATACATAAAGATACCAGAAAAGATGAGTAAATAACGCACAATAATATCTCCTGCTGAAGTTTCCACCCTCAAGAGGGTGTCTTCTAGAGTGCCGAGTGAACCAAGGCGCTGGTTCAGCAGTTCCTCTAGTTGCTTGCGATGCCTAAGGCGCATCAGGGCCGCGGGCTTACGCCCTTGACGAAGCAAGGTCGAAATAGTTGTATTATACCTGTGATGTCACCAAAAAAAGTTATTGAAAAAAGAGTAAAGTAGTCTTCTGTTCGAGTACGAACTCGTCAATCCGGTGCTGTAGGCTATTGGTTTGATCGTAAAGATTCTGTATCGCAGACTTCAATTGGAGGATGCCACGTTCAACGGGACTGATTTCTTTTGCACCCGGTAGATCGGCGTCAATGAATTTGTAAACCTGGAAGACGGTTCAAAATTAGGGATGTGTTCGGTGCTAAGGATATCAATACTCACACCCTCATCCGCAATGAGAACCTTTCTATCCCTTTCCAAGAAGCGCAAAAGCACTTGGACATCCACATCTGACAAGGATCCGTATGTGCTTGAGTCCTTCAAGAACTCGCGTCGGAACCCATTCACGTTATATAACGTCTCGGCAATACTACCCGTTGCCTTTTCCCTTTGTTGAGCAATAATTGTATCGGCAGCTTTCTCCACCAGTTCAAGAACAACGTGGTTGCCTTCAACGCGTTTCCACCACTCAGTGTCGCTTCGAGTGTCGTCTGAGTTAACGATGTTGAGCTGCTCCAGAGCCCACCAAAGCGGTTTGCCTACAACGTAGGACGCTATACGCCAGGGTAGCGATCCAGTGTCATATACAGATTTTTCCGAGCTCAAAAAATGAGATAACGGTATCAACTTGTTTGATTGTTGGAGTTCCGCCTTTACTAGGTAAATTGCCTTGTCAAGCAATGCACATACAGTTAACGAGAGTATGATGTGTAGCTCTTACGATGACACAGCCAAGTGAGAGTGGTTTGCCCACGCCTTCATATCTAAATGCATCTACAAGCTTTCTGTTGGCAGAAAGAACCAGTCTGTTGCGTGCGTCGGGCAAGGCACCCGTGTTGATGGCCTCTATGAGTGTGTTCCGCCACCATTCAACGTTAGCATGGAAGGACGCTGGGTTGGAGTGCTTCTGGCGGGATATATCAGAGTAAAGTGCTTGTAGACGTGACTTGGATGCGCTGGAAATGCTGGGCAGTGATTGCATTGAGTATCAGACGAGTGCTTGTGGGAATGCTATTAGGCCAGCGGCTGTATGAGGTCAGCGACGCATAGCCTGAGGTTGGCATATCATGTGCCTGGTTTAGCTTAAACAGGAAACTGGTCAAGTGTGGCTAAGTTTTAGTTTGCACTCGCCCACTGTCTACAGCTGTTGCTACTGTAATTTCACTATGGCTCGTCCACTTCGCACTCTGCGCACGCTCAGCACACTCATCGGCCCTCCTGATCCTATCTCGCATCTGCGACCTGTCATATATTCTTCTCCAGCGCCTCGCTCATCAGCGCCAGGATCTTCCTCTTCGCTAAACCATCCTTACTCTCTGCGCGAGTTTGCTGGAAATGCTGCAGACACCGATGAATTTGACCTGCACTTCCGTCTACAGCGTGCTGCGCTAGACAAGTTCAATCATGAATTTTGGACAGATGTCCGTATCCTCTGATATACTGCGGCCTTTTCTTTGTCTCCGGCTTTAGTCCTAACAGTTATATATGTATATAGAGCAATACCCGCTTCCTCGAGGGCAAACAGACTGCACTGGATAGCCTACCGCCCTCGGCAACACCCAAACAAAAGGAAGACATCTTATCCAACTTCTACACCGCCTGGCTTGAACAAGAATCAACCCGTCAAATAGCATACTCCCGAGAACTGCGCAGACGGAATCTGGAAGTCATACTGCTTGAGACCCGCGTCACCTGGCGCCGCTTCAGAGCACGTCTAGGATTATGAATATAATTTTTTTTTCCCCTTTCATGCTTGTTTGAGGAGCCGAGTACGAATACAAATTACAATAATAAAATGCTAATATATGCAGTGCTAAATTTAACTTCGTGCCAATATATCAGTATTACTACTACTGCCCTTGCTCTTCCCAAATTGCTGGTTCCCTAATCCTAGAATGTGCATCCTCCATCTTCCAATCTCACACCCAATTTTGCTTGGTTGCTATTCCGATACACTCTCTACCCTATTAAGCCAGCGCATGCCACCCCCCTACAAACTGGGAGCCACAAGGACCTGGTCCGAAACCAGATCATTTCTCCTTAGCGGGTACTAGTAACTCCAACTCAGCCAGTTAGTTTTAATAGGGTATAACGAAGGACATCATACATCGCTGTTGAGCAAAAGCGTGGCAGCTACTCCAGCGATTTGGTGGAGAGTATTCAGCTCCAAACATCAAATAGGATACAGCTTACATGTTGGAGTTGCAATCCGTGCGCAATGACCCCTAACCCCTCCCCCTAGATAGGGTCAAAAATTTGCTTCCGCGACACCCCTTGAGCGTGCGCAAAAGCCGGAAGCAAATGTCGACCGTGCTGTTTGTGCTGTTGGGACTCTGAGGCTCAATACCAAAAAATCTAATCAGAGCATCACTCTCTTATATAGGAATGAATCTACCGCCAGCGGGAGTTGGACTCGGGATCACTACGGTCTCCGAGCCTGAGTTAGGGGATTCAAGCCAAGATAACAAATGCATTTCAGATGGACTCTGCCCTGCCATACAAAGCTATTCTAAAGCTAGAACTGCCTACATCAATAAAGGCTTTGCAAAAAAACTTCGCAAATACAGCATTTACCTTGAAAGTCGCTGGTATCATAAATAAATCATCACTGTTGCCCCTCCCATTGCTCCTCCTCCCATATATCTCGAATCACTAGCTCCCTAATCCTGGGATATACATCATCCATCCTCCAGTTCCGCACCTGATTGCACTCCATCTCGATAGCCTTCGACACACCCTCCGCCTCATCAGGCCAGCGCGCACCAACTTCCTCCAGACTGGGAACCACGAGGACCTGGTCCGGAGCCAGATCGTATTTCTCCTTGGCAGACAACCCGGCCAGTTTTGGCAGGATATGGCGAAGGACGTTGTAGGTTGCTGTGGAGCGGAAGCGTAACAACAATTCTTCGTCTGTCACACCGGCAGTTTGGCGAATGGCATCCCAGCTATAATAATAGGAGTGTAGTATGCACATATACATTATCAGCCATACTAAGTGACGACCAAGACAACGCAGCACACTTACTCATCGTGGTTATATATTCTACGCCATACGCTGCGGAAAGCAGACAGCCTTCGGCCTGTTGGCATTTGCGTATCACGAGCAAGTAAGTAAAGTGCCGTGGCATAATCTTCAACGTGCTCGGCCTCGTTATTCTTGAGAGTTAGCAAGTCTACAACGTCCTCCACGGTTAGAGCACGGCCGTGCAGTAGTTCTTTTGCAAGGAATTTGAAAATCTGCAAATGAAAACTCTACCATGAGAATTTCCAATATATGATCAATTGAATGGACTTACAATAGTCAACTGGTTCTGGTTGATCTTGGACGCCTTTTCACGAGCGATGATGTCCACCTGAGCGTCGATAGAGTGTCGCCCACGGGTATTGGCAAGGGCCTCCTTGAACTCGGAGAGAAGCACCTCGTGGACGCTCACAAAGTCTAGTTGGTCGTGAAAAGCTGGGATACACAAAAAGTTAACGGATACCTCAAGCTTGACACAAGTGAAAGGGCATCCGCGTACCATCCAAAGACTTCTCATCGACTGTGGCGTCCATATCTTGCGTCTGGGCCAGCAACGCAAGTTTTCCAATACTAAGCATAAGCTATGTAATTAACAGTTCAGTCAGTAAGTGCAAAATTGTTTTCCAAAACCAGAAATCAAACTTACATGTTTCGTCTCCAAATCCCTTGCCACTTTTGACTCCTTCAAAAGCGTCTCAGATGCCTCACCATGGCGCTTCTGTCCTAGATCATGTATCCACGAGATGGAAGACGTGTTCACGCTTTGAGTGCTGGCAAAGTATTTGTCCATGTATGGGCCATACGTATCCTCTTTTGCAAACATCAACCGGATTTCACCTATTACGGGTGTTTATTAGGCATGTGCTTTCCCTAACACTATGTTCTGGCGAACGTACCGTGCTCCTGATACCATTTGTACAGCTCATTCGTGAACTGCTCCCTGAACCGTTCGATATAATTCTTGATCCGAGCCTCGTTGGGATTCTCCTCGAACGGATATACGGTGTCCTTGTGGCACAACGCTGCCATACTTGCAAAATCTCTGTACTTTTCTGCAAGAGAAAACGCTTCTTCGGTATACCCTTGCCTTCCTATATGAGGGGGGGGGGGATAGATAATCGCTCGAGACTGACAGAGACCAAAAATCAAAACAAAAAACGTACGCAGGGTCTCCAACACCTCCGGCCTCAATTGCGAAAAGCGATCCTCCAGCGCCTTGTAATCTCGCACGTTCGCCGCGTCGCTCGCGGCGACAGCACTTCCAAGCCAATCGAGCCTCTCCTGTACGCATGAAAAGAGCACTGATGCGAGCTCGGGCAACTGATGCTGTGATTGTTGTCCTGGCACAGTAGCCCGTTCGATCTCTTCCTGCCCAGCGGCGGCGGTCGCTGCTGTTGTTACCGTTGTCGTCGCATCAAACAAACCCAATACAGTATCGATTACTGGAGATCGACTCGACCAGGGTGCATACATCGGTAGCTCAACGCCATATACCCCAAGGTTGACTTCGCGATAGCTCAACGTAGACTTGAGTACTGTCTGAGAAAATCATAACGATTCCATTTCAGCATGAGGTCCGGCCTGACACAAAAAAGCTGCTGCTTACCAAAACGATGTCATTTGTCTCAGGCAGCACCTCCGCCAGCGTCCGCCCCGTCTCAAATTCTGTCCGCTGGATGATTTCCGAAATACGGGACACGAGCCGCCCGAGATCGAGCACGCGGTACCGGAAGAAGGCACGTACGACATCTTCGTGCTCGTTGTCCCCGGCTTCGGACATGAATGCAAAAATGGCCTCGGCAAGGATGCTGTAGTGATTGCCAGCACTGCAGGAGGTTGTGTCAAATCCGAAATTTAGTTTCATGAAATAGGGTACGAGATAGAAAGAAAAGACATACGCCAAAAACTCGTTGTACATAAGCCAGAGCTGATGAGCGGCGTACAGTTTTTCGGAATTGGCTGCGAGACGTTGTCGGCTCCTCTGAGACATCTAGTAGTTCATAAATTAGAGGGTTTGATGTTAATGCGACATTACTACGCATGAAATACCTTGCCCAAAGCACCATTTTCGTTAATGAACTTGATGAGCCAATTGAGTCTTTCCTTTCGCTGAGTCATCTGCGCATTGAGATCGTGACCAGGCGCAATTATTTCTGGATCTAAAATTAGGAAAGAAAAAGAAACTGGAGTTCAGAAAAGAGTTGTATACACCAAAATAAATATACAGACCTGAGACTAAAACTGCATGACTTAATTGCTGAGCACCGGTCATAAGACTCTCTTCGTCGATATTTGGAGGAAAGCTAAAGTTCAACGGGTTCTATTTTTTTTTTCCCTTTAGATTCCGGGCAAAAGTAGGGCTACAAAAAAGGTACTCACAGTAGGGTTCGAACCATAGAGAATAGCCTGCGTCATAATAGACTTGATAAGTTCTGCTCGCCCAGAACTATAGGGATGAAAAATCAGCAAGAGAATAAGTGCAAAAAATAGAAGGATAAAAAGGTTTACTCAGGATCGAATTTTTTGATGACATCCATGTCAATTTGAGCACGGATCATGGTTGCTGCTGTAAGAATCAACATAGCACTATCTGCTTCGAGTATTCCAAGTCCAAGAGTTCGGTCCGTCGCCGATTTGAGCTCTAGACGATCTTGGTACTGGGAATCTGTAATCCAATTCAAATGAGAATGCCTTTTTTAGGCTGGACATTAGATAAGGAACAAACCTCGTGCACAGATTGCAACTGCATCTCCGAACTGCACGGCGGTAAGGGCGCCATCCAACACAAGCTTGATCCGCGGATGCATAGGTGCGCCAGAACTCGAGGTCTAAGAGACAAAAATGAGTTGAAAAAAAAGGCAAGGAAGATATTAAAACATACGCTTTGATACGGAATGCTAGTGACACCCAATACATGGAATACATTATTTGCGGTAGACAATGTAAACAGCGCATATATGCGTCGAGGAGACGCGCTCAAGTCCATTGCATCGTCCTCATCCACCCCGGCATAGGATACGAGAACAGTGATTCTATCACTAAGGATGTTAACCATTAGTCCAATTGGTCAAAAAAGAATAGAAATGATTTTAACCTTTCGCGTTGAGAGGTGATATCCAGGAGCTCTAGGTCCATTGCGGAATCGTCCGATGGAACACCTTTGAGCTCTTTCCTTGCCGTACCCCGGATCGCCTCAGCCATATCCTCATCCAAAATTAGTTCTTCCCAGCCCTCTGGGGCCATGTGCCACTTTTGAAGCCGCGAGTCGACTAAAGCCCAGACATCATTACCGACGAACGTGACAGCGTTCACGTTTCCGGGCTCAACTACAGGCGTTGAAGAGGAGGACCAGAGGCTAGGAAGAAGGCTAGAAAATGTGGTTTGACGCTGGGGTGGTGCGAATATGTGCGATGCAATATGCTGCTTGCCTCCGGAAGAGGTCAAGTTGAGTCGGAACAAGCGACCGGTGGATGAAGACGCTACGAAGGTTTTGGGCTACGAAGCATTAGTGAAAAGACGATAGATGAACTAAAAGAAACGCACATCACGTCGAACAACACAAGTGATAAGTTCATCTGCATTCAAATTCAACCGCGTCGTCGTGTAATGATCACCGCCAGCAAGGC
The DNA here is from genome assembly GCA_018343915.1 of Agroathelia rolfsii. NCBI lineage: Eukaryota > Fungi > Basidiomycota > Agaricomycetes > Amylocorticiales > Amylocorticiaceae > Agroathelia > Agroathelia rolfsii. The sequence continues at coordinate 1,027,360 of JABRWF010000007.1, read as the reverse complement.
CAATTCCTATGCTGTCCCAGAATCGTATTTCACCGTCAACGGAGACAAGTACAAGGCCAGGTTCCCTGTTAAGACTGTGCGGAATCAAGATATGATGCGGCGTTGTTCGTTGAGAGCTGGGTGGACATCTGAAGATGTAGCACATAGGCGCTCCTCTTAGAAGCTATGAACACATCAGGGACGGGATAGAAAAGGTGGTTCTAATAGCTTACCTGCGTGTGTTTCCACACAAAACACGTCTCTACGGATGCTACGAGAGCGAATCCGGTCGCAATGTCAATGTCTCCCGTGTATTCATCGTGGTAAAAATCTAATCGCAGTGTAAGTCCCCTATCCTTATTCGCATATCCCAACTCTTGTGACTAACCAGCATTGCGCATGACTTGTTTCACTTCAAGTGGCAGCTCCGCATAGAACGTCGCAGTGAGTTCATTAGATTTGGCAAAGGTAGTTGGTGCCGCTTTCGTGACGCGTTCGCCAAAGAGATTAGCATCATCCACATCCATTTCAGATGCATGAGATGATGCATCGTCAGCTTGCGAGACACGATCCTTTGTAACTGCTCGCACTGGAGGCGTCGTTAGTCGAGTTTGGGAAGCACTAGTGGCAGCGGTGCGTGCCCTCGTCGCACGCGTTGTCCTTCTAGGCGGTGGAGGAGAAAATGTTGCCATTTTTTAGTGTGTCGACTGATGGTGGTGTCCAGCAGCAGACGCCCTTGGGCAGAGAAATGACTCGAAGATGAAGACGACTTGAACTTGAAAAGAAGTCAGGCTGGACCAACGTCGTTAACAAGTTAACACAAGTCCAAATATGCTTCCGCAGATCCTCCTATGTCTGACTCTTGCTACTAACATTCCTCGACTCTCTCTTCACCGTTTCACTCGGCTTTGTCAATTTAATAACCCACTTTTCTGACGCGACTGCTTGCGCATCATATTTGAGGACTAAAATTATGCAGCTGAAATACAACATAAAATATTTCTTGTATACCTAAAGGAATCTAGATATTGGATCATGACTGACTGTTAACCTCTTCACACAAGTCGTTCTTTCGTAAATAATTAATTCACCTTGCAATTGTGAGTAGGGGTGGATGGACATACATTCTTGTCAGCTATCCGAATAAGGCATGTATATACCGGCTTAACTTGATATTTCCCAATTTTGGTTATCCATGTCGATTGACAATAAAGACAAGGAAAGATATCGTTCAGAGATGATTGAATCTATGTCCGTGTCAGTCATGAAATCATAGTATGTGTATAATTTCTATAGAACGCCTGCTGCCAAGAAAGAATATTGAAAGTCGGCTACCCGATACCTCATTGAGAATGTTACGGAGGTTCAGGCGGCCAAGAAGGGTGTAAAGGACGGACATCGTGTACATGTGAGAGATGGGGTATTGTATCATCCAACTAAAGGGCTCATCAGAGATTGCAAGCAAGGAGTATTGCTATTGATGCGCCTACTCATAGCCTTTCTCCGGCATAGATGTAAACTGACGAGATCTTCTCAACGCTAGTTGCTATGAAAAAGTAAAGCCAACTTACGAGAACTAAATTTAATAGCGCACAAACGGCTGTAAGCGACCCAGTCTCAACAGTCGTCCATCGCAGGCGAGATATCATGGCGTCGGAGCTACGCAAAACGCTCTATCTGCCAGTGAGCCAGAGGTAGACCACTATGACAGTCGAAATACCCAAATCATACAAACTCGTCTGATTAACAGGCACAAGACAACGTCAGCAAACGACGCACAATATAGTAAACTCACATATTGAGGCGAATCAAATAATGCCCGGAACAAGAGCACCTAAGAGGTTACGTTACTCACCCGACTCACTGAAAATACGAATACAGTGATGCTATTTGATATAAGAGAATAAAAGTGCAACAAAATAAGCGGGTCACCCAAGGGAGTGTTGCCAGTGGTAGACACAGACATCAGGAGATACACGGGCCAGTATCGAATATATGAGCAACGAAGGCTATCCAGGCAGTCAAGCCTGGCCGCGTCCACGCAATCCAATCCTGGTGATCGAATTTTTCACGGTCGCCACAGTCCCATACAAGAATATGGTATAGCGAAGTACTGTCGAATGATGATATGGAGATGATTTGTACATAGTTAAGACGTGATGTCCGAGTCGTACAGTAACCGGACTCACAAATCCAAAATCCCCGCCAGCAAAGTGAAGATAAAAAGACACGTAGCAATCGAGCTGCAGAAAGTACCGTCGCTATTGAAGTGGAAACGAAAGTACGCAACTGCCTGGAAACATATGACCCCTAGCAAAAATTGTTCTACCATTAGGCCTATGACCATGTAGCCTAAGGAGATGTCAACGACAGAGCTGTGGTGTGGAAAGCTTCCTGAATCCATGTCTACCATTGCAACTGTAGAATCGGTCATCTAGCAGTAGTGAGAGAGGTTGAAAGTCTTGCATCGAGGCAGAGGAATATACAGTCTTGAGTAGGCTGAAGCCGCTCAGGCATTGGGTCCAAAATTCAGACTTAAGTGAGCACCGGCGGTATGATATTGGGTCTTAGGCTGTATTGCACTGCAAGAAGATGCAGGGTTATAACTTGAGCGAAGTCTAATTAGACATACAACCCATAAGAAGTCTTTGGCCTGTAATCAAACCTGTAACTGCTGGCAGCAACTTCCCCAAGAAACTTTGTAGCATATTTCAACTAGGAAAATATACATGGTTAAAGAAAAATACCACGCCGCATACTGGGAAATCACGAAAGAGCCGTTCAGGTGTCATTTGTATTTGACTGTTTGAAATGCACTTGACCTGATGTCACTTAAAGCTCCGCTTCGGCCAGTAGTGGCAGGCCTAACACTTCCATTCGTTCAAAACTTGTTTATCGAGTTGCAAGCAACAGCAACATCGGACACTGCACCCGCGAGCTGCTGCAATCACGGGGGCGACTTTATTGGTTAGTAGTAGAAATGGCCTGGTATGCTATGCTTTGGATTATGACTCTTCTATCACTCTTGCTTGATTCTGGTGCACCTCCTTGAGTTGGCCTTGGTCTTGGATCAGACTCTTGATTAAGAGGGTCAGTACCAGTTGGCGGCTACACTAGCCTTCCCATGAATTTTCTCATGTGATATACAGCAAGCTCAAAATTAGACCTTTGGAGCGGCGGTGCTTTTTGATATATCGTCATTACTTTGCTGTCCCCTGGAAAGACTGGGGTCAATGCATGAATCGAAAGTGAAATGAACTACTAATACCGAGTTACTCGTACCTCCTATGTTGCGTTGATAATGGTGATGAGGGACTGCGGATACCTTAAATACCCCCATTCTTGCGACCCAAAGTGTCCGCTATGTCGAACGTTGCTATGTTAATGTCTCTCCATCGTTTCGTGTCGTCCCGTTTCTCAGACTCCGATTGTTCACTCGCCACCCCACGAGAGGCTCGTAAGATATAAACGACGTAACTAGAGTTCATTGAGGATGGCGCTGCCGTAAACCCAGCTTTTCCCTCGATCATTCGCTCATCTAACGTATCCGCAGCAGGCCAGGTTCGGTAAGAAATGACACGTTAATTGTATTTTGGGTTATCTGCACTCTCGCTTGTCTTCCCCCGGAGAACTCAGTGTTTCTATCATCTGCCACTTCCTTGGTGACACCTCTTCCCGACATGAAAATTAGTTTGCTGTTCGGTAAAATGTAAGTGTACACTCGACAAAATATTGCGCCATTCGTGCGCTCCGTCGCACCGTTCTATTACAGCCGAATGTTACTGTTCGTACATTTAGCATACCAGAAAGTATAAAGGATGGCATCTTTGCGAGTGCAAATTCTCATCAGTCCCCCAGCTAGTGCTTCCTAAGTAGGTTCACACACACTCTGATCCGTGACTTAGAAAACTCAACTGCTGCTTGTAGATCAATTGGGCTTTGACGTATTTGAAATACCCGTTCATTTAAAAACCTTCATTACTTTTGATCATGTTCAACAAATCCTTGTTCGCTTTGGTTTCTCTTGCCCTCACGGCTCAAGTCATTGCTGCACCTCTCAATGGCGGCGTCCCAGCTGACTCTGCTTCGCTTGTGGAGCCATCTTTCTCTTTTCCTCCCCCTCCTTCCCAGAGCTTCTCTCCTCCGGCTTTGCCTAGTGCATTCTCGGCACACCCGCACCCATCTGGGTTCCCTCAGCCAGGACAGGGAGAGAACGTTGATTTCAGTTCTTTCCCATTCTCTGGTCATCCCAAGCCTACTGGCTCCCTTTCTTTCTCTCTCCCGCCCAAGCCTACTGGATCACTTCCTTTCTCTGCACCCTCAGAGCCCTCTCGCGCTGTTAATGCAGCTCGTGCAGAAGTCAGCGCAAGCTTCTCGCACCCACCCAAGCCCAGCTTTAGTGGTCATCCTCACTCTAGACACCCGCACCCATCTGGCGCCCCCTCGGCCGATGGTCCTGGCAGCGCCAGCTTCTCATTCTCTCCTCATCCCCACCCTAAACCTAGTGGATCGGTTTCCTTCTCTCATCACCATCCCAAGCCTTCTCACATTTCCAAAGTGGCCCGTGCTGAAGTGAGCGCGAGCTTCTCGCACCCGCCCAAGCCCAGCTTCAGTGGCCACCCTCATTCTGGCCACCCGAACTCATCTGGCGCCCCCTCGGCTGATGGTTCTGACGGTGTCGGATTCTCGTTCTCTCACCCCCCTCACCCCAAGCCTTCTGGATCCGCGCCCTACTCCCTTCCACCGCCTCAGCCGTCTAACGCTTCCAAACGCGACGAGGTGGAGCCTAGCTTCTCTTCTGCTTCTCTTCCCTCCGGAAGCGGTTTCTCTGCTCCTCCATTCCCGAGTGGTTCGGCTCCTGCGCCTTTCCCAAGTGGCAGCTTCTCCGCTCCTTCATCCCCTAGTGGCTCCGCCCTATCCGGACGACCCCAGCCATCGGGTGTACCTCAGGGACCTGGTGGTGGACCCGCTTTCCCTCTTAGTGGCGACGACAATGCCAACAACGGCGCTAGCGGAGTACAGTTCAGCTCCTTCTCGCACCCTCCTAAGCCAACGGGCTCATACTCTCGTCGCCCTAGGCCGACCGGATCGTTCTCGTTCTCTGATCTCCCCAAGCCCACCGGCTCGGTCCCGCCTGCTCCCTCCGGCTCTGCCTCCTTGTAAGTAAGCATCATACATGCTCTCTCAAGTTATATGATCATTTACGTTTTCTGTCTACAGCGCCTAATTAGCTAAAGCCTCGAAGATTGGCTCTTAGAATAGAGAACAGGTTTCGGTTTGGTAGCTGAGCTGCCAGGCAATGCGCATCTCTTTTTTTACTTGGTCTTTTTCGATCAACGATACCTTTCGTACATTGATGTACATATGAATTACTTTATGTTCTTAATGCTGTTGATACAGTCCATTTTATAACATGATACTATGCTGTTGCTATTGTTGCAGTGTTCTCGCCTTTCTTTTGAGTCAGTTGCTGGAAGCTGTGTTGGCAGCACCGCTAGCACGGTATTTATGCAATTGTCAGTTCTGCCAGGTATATGCTATCCTTGATATAACGCTTAGACGAAAGACAGGTTTCAGTCACGGGTCCATTTCTTCTGTGTCGTGACCACTCCAGCGACCACTCGCAGATATACTCATCTTGGTCAAACTAATCCTGTCTTTCTTCATTCATTCATTCATTCTTGTGCCTATGTTTGCTCATCTATCTTTGGATCCCTTCACTCTTCCTCTTCAAATAATGCACTCTAACCAAACACAGTCTGCTAACACCTGATGACATCAAGAAATCAACTCGGATATGGTGTAACGGCTAACATTGCCGCCTCTCATTCAGAGAGTTTGTCCGCGGCAGCTCGGGGTTCGATTCCCCGTATCCGAATGTTTTTATGTTAAGTTCCGTGTTTTGTATTTTTCCAAGTGCATCCCCCTCGGTGGATAATCACTCCCAGAAATCTTCGCACTCAAGGTAGGGCTTAGACGTCTTTAGAAAATTGCCACTTACACAGAGGTACATCCTCTTTATCGGGAGAGGGAGAGGTAAACCCAATATATGTACCCTAAAGCACTCCACAAAAAAGCCAGACTCAAGAAATCAAACTAGGAGTTGTTTTCATGTTATGATTAGACCTTTTTAAGAAAAAATATTTATGTAACAAAAAATCGTAATAAGGTCTAGCTATAAGTACAAGGCGTGTTGGTTAACTTGATAAAGTCATAAAAAAAAAAAACTCTGCTTGTAGTTCTCGTATCATCGTCTACTATTCAACAAATAGCTCCCGCTATATGTGATCAAGAAAGAAAGAGAAAAATCGAGAGTGAAGGCACAATGCACTGGCCCCATACATATCCTATGTAATCAAACATAGAACGTCTGTATAGGCCGTGAGATTGGCCTCGCCCTTTACGCTGCCACCTTGCCGCTCAGCTCACGCTCAACCTGGATGAGTGCAATGGTATCAGGGTGAGACCAGAGCGCCTCGGCCGCAGCGGGCTCGATGGGGGGCAAGGGCCTACGGGGCACGCCACCGTAGCCGTAGAGCTTCTCAAGCAGCCACTTCGTGCCAGAGATGCCAAACTTGGCCACGGTGAAGTCCGCACGGGCGACGATGCCCTGTAGCCGGTTCGCCTCGGGAAGCACCGAGAGATCCGTCCGGGCAGCGGAAGCGAGCTGCCAGAGTTTCGCGCAAGCGTGCTATATTAATGACCAAAGAAGGCAGAGGAAAGATAAGATCAAATCAGAATTCCGTTCTTTGTTGTTGATATGCGCAAAGGTAGCTGAGATCAAGAAAGGAAGGACTTACCGGTGCGACATTCCCCAGACCGGTGATGGCACCATGGGCGTCGACATAAGCCGATGGAACGAGGAAATCGATGAAACCACCAAGGACAAGGAAGGGTGCGTTGGGGTTCAAGCGAGGGTATTGCGATGTGAAGGAGGAATCGGAAACGATATTCGCAATCCTGGTCAACTTGCCTACGTTTCCGCAGCTGTTGTCGGTCCCGGTTAGAATTGCAAAGATGATGGCATGATAATCAATGAAACACCCACGTCAATTTAACACCACAAAGGTTAGGGGATTCCTGAGCCAGCTCTGTGATCAACTCAGAATCAATGTCGATTCCGCCACTGGCACCAGGGTCTGGGTGATGAAAAAGAAGTTCAGTCAGCATCAAAGAATAGTCAACTAGAGTCCAACGGATCAACACTCACAGTTATAGATCATGACGGGAATGGGACTCTTCTCGGCCACTTCCTTGAAGAATGCTTTGATGGCTTTTTTGTTGTTTACCAGGACGCCAGCGAAGTATCCACTGGTAATGACAATGGCATAGTCTGCACCGGCCTCAGCAGCCTCCTTGCAGAGCTCAATCGTTTCCCGTGTGCTGCCCGTGCCCGTGCCAGCGACAATAGGGATGTGGTTTAAGCCGATTGAGTCAAGGGCCTTGCGAGCAGATTGAATGAGGAGCTTGCGCTCGGAGTGGGTGAGGTGGACGCCTTCGCCCATCGAACCTGCCACGAGTGGGTTAACGCCGGCCTGGGCAACGCGGATGACATGCTGCTCGAACGTGGGCAAGTCTAATCAGTTTTAACAGGTCAGTTAATGCGCTAAAATCCAACAGTGGCAGAACTAGCAGCGATGGTACTAACCCAAGTCCTCCGTCTCTGCGACGTAAAATGTAGGGATGGGGGCATAGATACCCTGAGTCAAGGCACGGTGTGCGTGGGTGCCGTTAGTATGTCCGTTGGTAGCCATTTTGTGTCGTCGTAGAGAGATGGGGAGAGATAAGACAGATTGGTAGTTGCAACCCACCGACCGAGTTTTTAAAGCAGAAGAATGCGGGGCGATCAATGGATGCAGCGGCCCGGCAAACGAAGACCGGAAGCCGGCCCGGACGCTGTAATCGAATTGGTTTGGTCGTTTCGCGCGTTCCTTTCCTCCCTTTGGCGAGAGAGAGAAAAATGACCTCTCATTCGGGTTCAACCTTGTTCATTTTCGTCTCGCCGATGCCTTCCTTTGTCCTTTACTCACGGTCGAGACGCGGAGCAATTCATTTGCTTATAATTTTAACTGCAGACGTGTGAAATTTCCGCCCATGGGCCTTAGCGGCGGGTCCCCTGCAACAAAACGTGGCTCGACAACAGTTCGGATGAATGGCAATGAGGACGTGCGGAGGTGGAGCGTCGACGATTGAAGTTGTATGAACCAGGCCTAGATTGGTGTTGCTTGCGTCGTGCATTGTCCATTACAAATTTGTCGCGCCGGTGAACCAACACACATTGCAGCAGAAGACCGACGTTTTGATAGCCTGTACTCCTGCATAGGTCAGCGGTGACGATAGGCATTCATCTAGGTTAGTACCATCGGTACCGCTTGTGCGCGTGAGCGAGCTCATGCATGGATGAGGACATGGACAATATATAATGATGATTAGTGAACAAAGTCACGCCTCAAATTCAACGTTCCTGAACATGATGAATTCATCAATCAGGCTAACAACACTTCAATGCAACTCGCGACGGGGCTATACACGTAATTCATACAATAACTTATTCTGTTGTTATAAACACGTTCCGCTGCTAATTGGATAAATTATTTATCATTGCCATCATCAACGATTTCTAGCTTGTCCAGGACTTCTCGCTCCCATTCGGTCCAACCGTCCTCGTCCCGTGAACCGACATCAGCTAAGGCACGCTCAAAAACCTGCCAGGGAATACAACCCTTGATACTGGGATCTTTTTGCGCGGGATCAAGAGCAAACTTGCCTTGCACCGACCGTGTCAAAGTGACGACATGTCCAGCAGACCCCACCGCGTGACTAAGGTCGTGCACGATCGAGCGCACGTAGGTGCCGCCAGATACAGTCATGCGAAGCCCAAATGCAGTCGGAGTAACAGCAGAGCGTGCTGCCGTTCGACTCGGACTATTCGCAGCATCGTCGGAGCTTTGCTGTCCTTCTGGCGCAGGCTCGGATGCAGTCGCCTTCGTCTCCTCTGTCTCTATCACCAATGAATCCGGCTGATCCACGACTTTGGCATCGGTTTCGACGCTCTTGAGCGTGTTCTCAAGTGCTTTTTGTTCCTCCTCGGTGAACTTTTTCTCTGGCCAGCGGAAGGTATGCTCGCTGCCGAGCCAGCTCGTCACCTCCAGCTCGGAGATAGTCACCTTGCGCTTCTCAATGGGCCTCGGCAGTGGCTTGCCCTCACGTGCGTATTCATACAGCGGTTTCCCATCCATTTTCAACGCCGAGAATCTATAGCCGTTGCAGAACCATCAGCTACTGTCCGTATGTTGCATAGATAGGGGGTTTTATGTTTTTATTGCGTGGTTGGTTCACGCATGATAATACGTACATTGGAGGCGTTTGTTCAATCTCCCCACGGAATTGGGGTAAAACGGCTTCGACTTGCTCCCGCGTGACATGGTGCCACGGAGCGAGGCGAACGGTCTTACCCTCGCTATCATATGAGTCTGTCTCGCATCCCAGGAGACATGTCGTCCGGTATTCCTACATTTCAACGAATAAGTAGATATTAGACGGGTATGGTCAGTTCCACGTAATCTAACACACTCGCTTTGACACCTTCTAGATAAGTGCTCAAGTTCTTTGTAGCCTTTCTTCCAACAGCGATGACTTTGATGGACAAGCGTGGATAATTGCATCAGCCCAACGGGCAATCAAGTGAAAGTTGCTGGCATATACCTAGCACACCATCCGCCAAGGGATCAAGCGTACCTCCCTGACCAATCTTGACGACATTACCATGCTTGCCCTTTCCTCGTCCACGCCTTTTTTTCTTCCCTTGCCCTTGCTCGTCCTCTTGCTGCTTAAGCACACTTTCCTCAACGAACAGTCGTGAGTTGGATATAAGCTTGCCGATTTCATTTATAATGGACATAGAGGTGGGTCCAGAGGGCTTGTTGATGGCAAATAGGCCAGAGACTGGGAAGGAGGATATAGTTGCCTTGGGCATAATGATAGTGCTGTTCGCAGAGGTCACTAGTAGTCGCCGTAGTACTGGATGGGTAATAATTTGATTGCGCCGGCGCAGGGAGCACAAGAGAGTGTGAGCGAACAGTTTGTTGATCTCCTCAAATAGACGGGACAGCAGGGTCCCTTGATAAATGGACTAAAGAAGAGAGGCAGATTCAAGTTTTGGTTTGGACCGGTGGTTCAAGTTACAGCGAACTCGTCCAAGTCGAAAATGTTTGCTTCCGGCCGTGCGAAGTGATTATGTCCGATATGCGAGTGGCCGCAAAGTTCAGCACAGTCCTCGTTTTATGAGTAAAGTAGCAAGGAGTCTACATGTAAAGTAAGAAAAAATCATTTCAAAACATTAATTTATGTTGTCATATGCAAAGCAGTTCAGTTCTATACCGCTTGATGCATGCGCCTGTGTAATGTGATCCCGGTGTAGATATCAACAAGAAAAAGAAAAGGCCGAAAGAACGAATGAGCAAAAAGGTCGGAACGTACTTATGTACTAATGTCCATTGTAAAGTTAAGCAAACAGAAGTCCGTGATAATCATTGTCATTATAAGAAAAAGTTAAAATCTGCAGAAAGAAAATAAAGAAAGAAAAAAAAAAGAAGTTTCCTTAGTCGTTCAATACTCGAAGTCTTCAGAGACAAGGGCAATCCAGCCCCGCATATCCCCACGTCGTATGCGATCCGGGTTGATCTGGGAACATATCGCTTTACGGACGATCTGGTTTAGTGATGTGGGTCCACAGCCTAAAAGGGGGAAGGGATAAACCGATCAGTTCATCAATCGTCATCGTCATGAGACTTAGAGAAACAGAAGCCAATCAGGCAACACAGAAAGGAGCAGAAGAAGAGAGATGAATGGGAAAGAAGAAGTCATTACTCAGGTTTGAATGACTATACTCACAAGCCACAACAACGGAGCCCTTGGCTTTCTCCACCTCCTCTGCAAGTATCTTATCAATGAGCGGCTTGCCAGGACGAGTTCTCTCTGATACAATATCAATGTCGGCCATCTCCTGTTCGTCAGGTTCAAGTGTCACCTCCTCGCCGTGCTTGCCTTTCCCGCTACGGGGCATCAGCTCGCGGATGCTGAGATGCATGGACGATTTCCCATCGGTGTGCGCATGACTCGAAGGGGAGTAAACGGTGGAGTGACTGTCGGACCAGGGCGAAACGGGGGATCGGAGAGGTGAAGGCCCCCTACTATGTGGAGCATCCGTGTGATCGCCATGAGGATTGAGGGGCGACAAAGTGTGCTCGGCATGATGGTGCGCACCATCGGAATGGAACAACTGTGTGCGGATCGAATCTGATGCGCCAAGATCACGTTCAGTGCTCGTGCGAGTGGTGGTCCATGGTCCCTGAGACACCGAAGCGTTGGGAGGGCTCTGAGCCCGTAGGACTCGATCATGCAATGAGCTGTCCAAGCTTGCAAACTCGCCTGCGTTGGATAGCAATCTTTGCGTAGACAATCGCTTCGAGCTAGGTCCCGTGTGCTGGGCGTACGGCGTCCAAGATTTCTTCTTTGCCGAATGACGGCGAGGATCTTCTTCCTCTTCCTCCTCTTCCTCTTCCGGATGGGACATGAGCGTACCAATACCAATACCTCCATCCTGCTCGTGTACCGCCGTATTCAACTCCGCCTTGGCTCGCTCCGCCTTCGCCACCCTACGCGTATTCGCTCTCCGCACCTTTCCCACCTTACGCACCGTCCGACTGAGATCCTCCTCGCCCGGCAACGCCGAATCATCATCCCCATCCCAATTCGTCAAATCGACTAGGTTATCACGATGTGCAATATCCGCCTCCTCGTCTCCCCCGTATTCACCCGTATAGTAGCTCAGATCCACGAGGGGGTCCGTCGCCGATATACGTGAGTCGGTCGAGTCGACGGAGCTCGACCGGCTGTGGCTCTGACCGTCACCGCGATCCGTATTCCGGCCCCGCGCGAACTGGGGCACGGGTGGGGCGAGGTGCCCGTCGGGTGTCTCAACAAGCGTGCTGGTCTGGCTAAAGGTAGAAGTAGTCCACAGTTGGTCTGGGGGTGGCTGTCTAGGAGGCAGCACGGGCAGACTCTTAAAGTTCGTCACGAAGATGTCGATCTGCAACCCTGGTGCAGGCACCATGGCCATACACCGTCGCAAGATTGACGCACACCACTGAATATGTGCTAATTTTTTGTGTTCAGCCAGTTAATCATTTCAATAGTATCACAAAGGACCAACTCACAAAAATCGCGAACGATCCACACAAACCGCACACGTCTCATGAAAAAGCCCTTCTGGCCCCAGCCACCGGGCCTGGCGCCAAGATAACGCCCATCCCTGCCCGCGAGACACATACACGCATACTGCAGCACCGCCAACCCAAAACTGACCCCGGATCCCCCAACGACGATCAAAATCGTCGAATGCTCCGCCCACCTCGCTCTCACCGCGCTCCCAAACGGTCCATCAACATAGATGCGCATCAGCACACCCTTCGGCGGCATGGGGTATCCCTCCGGCGGGCGGTCCGACGGCGCGTGCGTCTGGCCCCGCGCGAGGAGTTTGACGACGGTGTCCCAGAGGTCCTTCGTCCACCCCTGCTTGGCGCGCACGAACATGAGCATCTCGCGCCCCGCGTCCGTCGGCGCTTGCTCGTCGCAGATGCTTGCACATGTGAACGGATGCGACGTCGTGCGTGAAACTGCGGGGATGGTGATCAGGAAGTGCTGCCCCGGCGCCCAGGGCAGGAAGCCGGGCGTGATGAACCGCAACCGGACGGTGCTGCCCGCGACGAGCTCTGCGAGGGCGTAGCCTGGAGGGGGGACGTAGGAGGATGTCACGTTGACGAAGTGGTGGTCTGATGGATGGCTGAGCGTCGGGCGGTGATGCGGGCCGTTGTAGGATGGACGGTGGTGGCGCGGGGGAGAGTCGACGCTGTCTCGTGGGCTGGAGTCGGTCGTGGCTACGCCGCTGCCTCCCGCGTATTCAGGGAGCGGGAACGCCTGCGATTCCAATAGAGCAGCTGCTGGGGCTGCCAGTGGCTTCATCTCCCAGTGTTCTACCTTTCCTAGGTTGGCAGTGGCAGCAAGCTGGGCGGGAGTGAGGTTGGTCTTGCCACCCATGAAACCGTTCGTGCTCAGCCACCATGTCGCGCGCCAGATCCGCTCGCCAATCCAGAGCCCGAGCGCGGCCCAACACCACCACCAGACGGGTGGATGATGAAGCGCGGACATGATTAGCGTCGCTGGCACTAAGATAACGTGAGCGGCATAAAAGAATTCATAGTATTTTCTCCGAATCGGGGCAAGAGAGAGAAGAATCAAGAGAGTCATGAGCCCGAATGCCTGTGTGTGTGTGCGTCATAGATGTAGATTAGATAATGACGTCTTTGTTACATACTCTCTTCCGTCATGAAGGGATAGTAGGAGTAATAATAATGATAGTACGCACAGTCCATCCAAAGATAAACTTTTGATACATCCAAGCGTAGTCGTACGCTATCGTATCGCTTCCCGTGCGGTGATCTCGTGCTAGCTGAACACTCCAGAGTGCAACATGAAGAGCGGTGATGAACCAAATAAGCCTGCCTGTCCATCTGTGCAGCCAGGCAAGCTTGTCGAAATAATATTGGACCATGAAAGAAATTGCAAAAAGAGCAAAAGGAGGTGCTTTGAGCGCGAAGAGGACACAGAGAGGAAATAGAGTAAAGGCTAGTAGACCCGTCCGGCCTCCGGATGTCCACCAGGCCTTGTTAATCGTGTATTGGGGTTGCCATTGCGTAAAAAGGTCGATATTGAAGGATTCGCGCTTGTCAATGGGGATGTGGGTGCCCGGCTCTGCACGTCGATAGAACTGCCAGACCTTGAGGCCGGGGGCAATATAATCGGGGCCCACGAAGCAGAAGAGCATGGAAGCGATGAAGATGACGGAGAGACAGAGAATCTGGGAGTTGGATGGCAGCGTCGTGGGCTGCAGCCTGGGATCGCCCTTCTTCCTGATTTTTTCCTTGCCAATGGTCCTGCGCCTGAGTGCCCACCTGTACCAGTATGCGCCGAGAGCGCCTCCCGTGGAGCCAGTCCAGTGCAGGAGCCCAAAGATGACGAAGACGAACAAGACTGCAATCCAGAAAATGTACGAGTAGCGCCTGCTTGGGGCACTGAGCATGTGGATCGTGAGATATGCGGTGATCCATTCGACATCGTCAGAGTAGGCCGGCGTGGTCGGGCTTGCTGGCTGCGCTGCGCTGGCAGTCGTTGCAGTCGTCATGGCAGACATAGACGGTAGGGTGCGCTAGACCGACCTGGGTCTCAACCTGGAGTTCTGAGAGCAGTAACAAGAAGTGAGAAAGAGGTCGAATGGAGATGAGAGAAGATAAATGGGGAGTAGAGAGACGATGGGGTGCTGCTTTGGATCTTGAGGTGGCATGTTGCTGGGAGATAATTTCTACCCAACTTTTTCCGTTCTGCTTGCGGCTCTCAGGCTCTTTCGGCAGCGGCAGCGGCAGCTCTCCGTCCTCATCGTCTACGCCACAATGCCCTGTCGTCATCGTCATCAATTAATGATACATATAAATGGATTCATTAATTCAGCTCTGTACACATTGTAGCATGCTTATGAATGCAATAAACCATTTCGTACAAAAAGTATTACATTATCATCCATATTTATCCGCAACAATCATGTAAATAACACCGCGCTAATTTAGGAGATACGGCTATGTATAGATCCTTGTTGCTGCTGCTGCGCGGCTCACTCAAACGATTGTTTTTCCGGAGCGTACCTTCACAGGCAAACACACCATCAAAAAATAAGTCATGAATCGAAAAACGACAATGCCTGAACTAACCTCCTTCCCGGTCTTCTTGATCTTGGCCAGAAGATCGTCGTAGCCAATGCTACCAGTGACATTCACCTCTTGCTTTTCGAGGCTGATGTCGTACGATGTGACGCCTGCAATCACACAACGATGGTTGTCATCTTGTCAGCCCTGGACCCCGAGTCTCAACTAGAAATCAAGGATGCGAACCTTCGGTCTTCTTCAGCACACGGTCTACAGCGCCGCTGCAGCCTGTGCAGGTCATCTGTCAGAAGATAGATAGCATCATGGTTTAGCCTCCAACTACCATCTAGAGTGAGTGATTAGTCGGCACATACCTTGACATCAAATTGGTACTTGTGCTCTTCAGCCTGATCGAGACATCATGGTTAAGTCTGTGTAGTGCGCGTGTATAGACGTGGCAGCGGTAGCTCACCATCTCGGATTACCTAGACCATGCCAAGAAGCTCATTGTCAGTCCACACGCCGTCTCGTCTCCTGTAGTCGTTATCGCAAGACATGAGTAGCAACGTACAGGGATTGTATGCGGATTTCAGCAACAGTTGCAGGGAGGGAGGTAGTTATGGAAGTAGTGGTCCGGCGACGCTGCACTCAGTCGACAATGATTATATAGCAAAATCGCTTGTTGTGCCACCATGTCTGCATAAGCTGATCGGACCTGCCCGGGCAATGCTGACATGTAACCATCATCATTCTTGCGTGATTGACCAATGAAACGAGTGCATTACCCCATCTATCTCTTTCACAAATTCTCCTAAACTTGTTTTACTACTCGATGATCCGTCGCAATTGACCGGTGTACCTACAATATTACACTATAATATATATCATACCCGGTGTCAAGTCGGGCACTGCCTGAGACAATTTCTTATCTATCTATCATTAGTTAAGTTTAAGTTAGTATCCCGATCTCTAGTGTTGGCCAGTCAGCTGGCCATCCATTGGCCTACGGTGGCTGCATTATCGAGTCATCTTTCCGAGTTGAACTCGAGGTTGTCCCAGCCGGTGACAGTCGCAGTATCATTATGATATCTCAACTTTAAGTTAAATCATAGCCAAGCCATCGACCATTAAAACTGGTGGTTTCAAGCTTGCTAACATGTGGAAGAATATCAATTATCCCAACATTTGAACGCTCATCGATACCCGTATGTCAATTGTACATCTATCCAAGTGAATGTTTAGCCGCCGCGGTCCAACACGAGAACGAGAACATGATCGCAAACCTTCAGAAGAGTTGCCAGAGCATCATCGGTTACAACATATGCTCTATTTAGCCCTGTACCACCATTGATCATGTCCGAGTCAACATCATGGTATTGCGCTAGAAAATGAGGAATGAACAGCGTTGCCTTGGGGGCAACTCATTCGAAGAGTCATAAGCGGTTTCCAATCCGAGTCGTGGCTTAATCTTGCATTCAGCAAACAACAACGCTTTATCGAGCCACGAGGGCCAATTTTTTTAATGCTTGACCCTTGTCACGAATATCGCGTGATTAAGGCCAGAATTCAATAAATTTTGTCAACAGATTCAGAGATTGCACATTCTATAAGGGCGGTCTCCCGCCAGGATACGCGATCAATCTTATTCCGCCTATCAGCATCCCACTGGCGATGCCACGCTGCTATACCGAGGGCCATATCTAACGAAAACTACCGAAAATCGCATTGTGCTTCCTCGAGAACGTCCTGTGGAATAGTGCTGACGTCAATATAGCCGGGCTCTGCTCTTCCAGGAGGAAATTCAGATAGAGTGATCATGCATGCGTCGGTCTTGACAAGAATCATGCCATGACTCTCGTTTGCAGCGGAAGTGAAGATGCTTCTTGAATTGCTTTTTCAAAGCACGCCAGCGCGGCGTGGCCCACTATCTTAGGATGTCATCGCGTCATCCTTTCCCCATTGTTCATAATGAGGCTCACTGCCAGTTACAACCCCTGCACCATATGCGTCAATGTCATCTTTGAACCGTATCTGGAATCCAATAGGCACAAAAACTTGAAGGCTTTCCGTCAAGCAAGATACAGTCAAATTCTTAGAACCCCGATTGTGCCCCTTGGCATCAGAAGTGATATTCAGGAGTGTGAGAAAAACTGTCCAGACTTGGGTGTTCGTGTGCATTCAGGTGAACAGCTGATACAAAATAATAAAGCAGAATGAACTTACTTAACGCAGCCAACATCTCCCAGCATGACTTCTATGTCATCATAGAATCGCGGATTGCATAGAGGGAGATCATATAAGCACTTGATATAGGTATATCCAGATGTATTAGTAGTATACATTGCAAGTCGGAAGTATGCGATAAGGGTGAATGGGTAAAAAAAAAAGGGGGAAGGATGTTCAGAATCTTAAACCTCTAGAACTTTTCTGGGGTGCAGTGGAACTATATCAGCTACAGAGGACCATATACTGCTATAAAGTGACTATAGAACATCACTCGTTTCCCGATGAAGGATATGGAGCATTCAAGTAGCTCGGCCGAACGTGGTACTATTCCTATCACCAAGGTCCCGAAGAAATGATATAGGGGACCTAGAGGGAAAAGAGAACATCGAATGGAATAGTTGGTTGTTCAATCACGCAATACATGACCTTTGCCGTTTCTGAAGACTCAGAAACTTGCATCGCATGCATATTGAATAATCAGTTGTTGGCAACTGTTAGAGTAATCATCATGCAAAGGGGATGTGTCATCTATGTCATTATTTAGTCACTAAAGGGAAAGCATGATAGCAAAACAAAATTAAGAACAAATGTATTAATACCACCGAGGAGCTAAATCCGTTGCGGGGTGCCTTGCCCAACTTGTTGAGCCAATCAAACACAGGTAAGCAGGTAGCAATTCGCCCCACAATTTTTCCCGCGAAGAAACGAAGGATGTTCGAAGAAGCAAGATCCTGTCCATTCGAACTACCATTGCATTTACTGCTTCAGAGAGATGAAAGGAAGGGGCTCTAGTAATCACGCCTCCTCTTCAACTGTTCTCATAATCATTAGCGCGTTGTACCTCCCCTTCTGCCGCCCTCTGTCATCTCCACGACCTCCTCTCCACCATCCGTCGCAACAGCCTGCCAGCCTTCACCCGACGCGGGTCGGCCACGTACTTTCGCCCATAGATCTGCAATCGGTTCTATACATACAATGGACATGGATGTATGCTTGGTGATCAATGGGCGCAATCATACAAAAAGGGAAGGAGAACATACGGAACACCCTTGGCATCCGGACGTCGCCTTTGTTTTTCTGGGTCAGATAATATACTGGAATACCGGCCAATACAAATCCTAGACAGGTGTGAAAGATAGTTGAAGAACTGATTAGTATGATGTACTGCAGGTAGGCAGACACCGCACTCACCCAGCACTGCTATCGCCTCTAGTGGCGCTGCAATGATAGGCATACAGAGCAGGAACAATGCGACCTGGTAATGTTCAAACGATCGACCACTGTTACAGTATAGTGTAGACTTACTGCGCAGAAAACTAATGGGGTAATGATCCATGTTTTATATGGTCTACAAAACGGCAGGGTATGTTTAGAAAAGGTTAGACTAGCTTCAAGTAAAAAAAGGCCCAACCTTTCTAGGGACGGCTCCTTGATCCTTAAGATGACCAAACCTAATACCTTCAAGTATATTTTCAGATACTTTCCCAGCCGAGAGAAAACTCAAAGACCCTCACTGTAAGGAAATAGAACGCCCACGAAGCAACAACGGAAAAGTTGACTAGCGACCTGAACCCACCACCAGCGAGAATGAAGATGGTCGTCAGCGTCGTCTGGAGAAGTGTCGCATTCAACGGCGTCTTGCGCGTCGAGTGGAGTCTACCAAAGAGTGATGGTAGATAGCCCTCACGACCGGCGGCATAGATGAGGCGCGAAGATGTATAGAACGAGCCTGTCCGTAGTTTTCTCACATCAAAATGGTGTCGGGAGTTAAATGCGAGGAATAAGATATACCGTTCAGCGCGCCAAAACAAGAAATAGCGACCAACAAGGCAAAGACGGTTCCGCCTATAGGGCCGAACAAGGCGCGACCAAAGTCCATGGCTACCGTATTTGATAAACCGACAGTCACCTTGGCAAACATGCATCAGAAAAAAACAATCTTCAGGCCATTGATAATCAACACACACCTTATCAAGTACAACAAAGTAAGATACATTGGCCAGAAGGAATAGGAACTACGGGAAAAAAAATGAACACCGCAATGATTGATTTCGTAGAGAAACTCACGATCACGATGGCCATACTTGAATGAATCGCACGGGGTATATTCCTGCCCGGGTCGCGCATCTCGCCACCAACGTAGTTGGCTTGGTCCCACCCATCAAAGGCCCAAAGTCCCGAGTACAGAGCCAACGAGTATGCTGACGGGCTCGTTGAAGAGTCCCTAAACGGTGGTTCATGGAAAGACTCGGTGGCTTTCCCTCGTATGAGCTGGATGAGTCCAAGGACGATGACAAATATCTGATAGGCTGAAGTCAAAGGAATGTCGTGAGACAAGCAAAATGGTGGTATTCACCAGAGCGGCAATCTAGTACAAGCGGAGGTTTCCTGTGAGGATAACATTCGATCCATAGAATTATAGCATACACACTTTGACGGTTGTGAATACAATAGCAGTCCGTGTTCCCAGGTTTCGTGCTGCAATGGTCAGGAACGTAACCAGGAGTACGGCAGCAATGGCAACCAGTTTGATGGCCCATTGGGGCATGTCGTCTGGAGAGGCGTCCGGACGTGTAAAGTGCCAAAATATTCGATTAAGATACTCGGAAAATATGAGCGAGATGACTGCATTGCCACCTTTTAAGAAGTTGAGTTATATATGCCATCTTTATCGATAAAATACTGGGCGCATACCAGGCTTTAGAGCAGAAATGGCAGACCAGGCGAACAGATAGGAAACGAGGGGGCCATATGAGTATGCCAGGTAAGCCTGTGCACCTCCATTTAAAGGTATAGCTGATCCCAGCTCAGCAAACGAACTAGCCCCGGTCCATCCTAATAACCCAGAAGCAAGCCACACCATCAAACTTGCGCCCACACTATGGGTATTTGCTACCACAACACCGGGAGAAGAGCTGGAAAATGTCGTTTAACTTTCAATATCAAGTCCGGGGATTATGAGCGATAGTTACAATATCCCAGAACCAATCTAGACCAGTTATACAACCAGCTATTTCAATATGCAAGATCCAGTATCTGAACCAAACGCACCTGCAGTCCCACGACAAGCGATATGCCTGGCTGTCTCATATCATGAACTGAGTCTGCGCTCACAAAGACAGACAAACACACCGTTAATCAAGCTCAGGTTCTTCTCCCCCGCCTCTCCAAAAGCTGAGTCCGGCTCGCTTATGCTTGCGCTAAGAGGCAACAAATCGCGTTGAAAATCAAACCCGGCCATTGAATATGAGCGAGCCCGGCCTGAAGGGCGTGGTCCGTCTGATGAAGCCGAGGCCGGGCCTTCAGCCAGCTCAAGTGCCCGCAAGGAGTCGTCAGAATCATGAGTGCGATGGGAGAGAAGCGGGGAAGTGGGTGGGGAGTCGTTCAGGTTTTCGTAATGACGTTTTGCTTGCGGTGCGTTGAGCGTTACATATGAGCCTGAGGGAGGCATATCTTGAGGAAGAAACAAAGAGAGAAAAAAAAAGAAAAGCAGTGCAAGAGATGAGCCTGCTGGGACGGGACGGAGACGTCGACGTCGACGAGCGGGGGAAAAGTGACTGAGGCGACTGAGGAAGTCGACGGAGTTGGCCCTGATTGTTCCTTTGTTCGCTTGTTAATTTCACTCAAAAGCGGCCTGTTTGATTGGCCTTTCAACTGAAGTTGGACACTGCGCACACTGGCATACATTATCTGGCTTTCCACTCTCTAGTAAGGTCCTGTACTTCACAGAAACTGCCTTATCATTGCTTTTAGCTATGATGAAACAATCACAATCCTCTTCAAAATCCGCCTTGTCAGTGGTCATACAGGCTTCATTTGTTCTCCGCCAATTTTCACTACTTCCTCGAGATGCAGCCCATCTACGTCCACCAATTCAAAGAAGTCTTCCTAAAAAGCTCACTGGTGAACTATTTGTGATTGAACTGGGAATTTCTGTTTCGTTCATCGTCCTGAAGCAAGGAGAGCCGTTTGTCAATTAGCGGATTGTATTACTCCCTTTCCGGCGAGTACGAGCGTCTAAGTGATGACAAATTCGTCAAAGTGCTGCCGGTATGCGGCTGATGATATATTTTAAGGGCAGACAACGAAAAATTGATTTGTTCAAGGGCGTCTAGAGTGGGAATGTTATATTCTGACAGGTTATTCGAAGGGTATGCAGCTCTATTGTCGGTGTCAATATCAATATTCAATCACTTATTTAGCAAGGTGATCCATGAGATATGCTGTTAGCAAGTTTGTCAAGAAATTGATGGGAAGGTCGCAAATCCAGGTCTCGAGATTGTGAGCCGAGTTTTGAGGACCGTCCTGACCCTGGGTCGTGATGCCAGCCAGACAAGCCACCTTCAGTACTTTCTTCTACGATGGAATGATTCTCCTGTAAAATTATGAGGAAAGGTAGGATATAAAATTGATCTGTTACAACGAATGAAATAGATCCAGGTAGCAACATCATCTTTGTCAAGGTCATTGTAAATGACATTATCGTTAACGACGCACATACACTAATGACGAGCGCATAAGCCATTCTCTTTCATTTCGTCAATAATCTTCAAGTCTATCAGGATTGTTTTCACGAGCTGAGGATTTGGTCATCGTACAACACGTAGACCATGTCTTACGACGACATGATGAAAAGGGACGGAAGAGGCAACTCTTTATCTGATCGTCATGAACATAAGCTAGACACAGGTCTTATACCTTGTAACACCGTTCTAAACGAGCGTCCCGGGTTTGTTGATGTCAAAATTTCTGGCAATGATGATCATGGAAGGCGCAAACCCTCTAGCATACGAATGCCTGTATTAATATTGATGTTGGCAATGTTAACAATCTCAGGCTGAACATACCAGTTACCACTACTGGTAGTAGCCAGTAACTCTCCCACAACGTGATCCCACGTATTTTGCCACTGGCAGTGTGGCTGCCATAAAATGCTCTCGCGGTCTGATGCGCCCTATGCGCTCCAATTGAATTCTCGTGTTTCTGATACGCCTTTGCAATCGGTCGCTAAATACACAAAACCCATGACAGAGAAAATAGGACTGGCATTCAGCTGATAAGCGACGGCCCGGCCCTGCCCCTTTCTTAAGCACGGGACTAGACGTTGTGTATCAGTTACGTCACGCGACTGGCTTTATCCGCCAAGTAGCTCTATCTAAGGAGAAGGGGAAACCAATGGAGTGCGGGGAAGTATCCGAGGCGAATATTTTAAAAACGGTGTCCTATCTCCCTCGCAGACCTTGGGTCTCTCGGTTTGTCTCCCTCTTAACATGTCGGCCAGTACTTCAATCAAGCAAGTCAAAAGCGACATTGCACATATCGAAGACCTGTCACCATCCGGCTCTATTGATGGGCACATCACATCCTTGAATCCAGATTCTGGGGAAGAGACTCTGAAGACTTCACAGCCTTGGTTCGCTCACATTCTCAAGCAGCCGCCGCCTCAAAGGTTTCTCGATGATGTCGTACAAATGAACAATGTAGAACTCGACCAAGATCAAACCAAAAGAATTGTTAGAAAGCTGGATCGGCTCATTATTCCTGCTCTGGCCGTCTGTTACGCATTCTACTATATGTAAGGCACCATTGAACTCACGTGGCTCATCAAAAAAATGACATAACTACTCATGCTAAAGAGATAAAACAACTTTATCCTATGCCGCTATATTCAACCGTATGCTACTGTATTCTCTAAAGTAATACTGCGTTCCAACACTAATTGTCTATATGCAGTCAAGGAAGATCTTCACCTGGCTAATGAAGAATACGTATGTAGAAGATTTTCCGCCAATCAAATCAAATGTTTAATCGGATGTAACTTACAAATTTCTTTTCAGTCTTGGCTATCTAGCATATTCTATTGTATGTGATTTGTCTTCTGTTGTGGAGTCGTACAATTTAATTCTCTTAGGGGGATGGGTCGCATGGGCCTTCCCAACCAATCTATTAATGCAAAAGTTTCCTCTTGCAAAATACTTGGCATTCAATGTGCGCATTAGTGACTTCGCAAGCGAATAAAGCTGACTCGAGTGACAGATCTTCATGTGGGGTGTCCTTTTAATATGCCAAGCATCGGCTCGCAATTTTGCACAGCTTGCTGTGCTAAGAACTCTATCGGGGGCGTTTGAGGGTACTGCAGACCCTGCATTTGTAGGTTACATGATCATCATCCCGGGTTACGTGATGCTGATAACTCGGTTTTAAAGGTTCTAATTACTTCAACTTGGTACACGAGAGCAGAGCAGCCAGTTAGAATAGGGTACTGGTACTCAGCTAACGGGTTTGGAATTGCGATCGGAGGCTTGCTTGGCTATGGTATTGGTCAGGTATGAATCTCACTATTGTAAGATCAACAAGTTCTTGAACTAACCAAGGTTGTAGATTCATGGCCCTTTGAAGCCATGGTGAGTCGATACTCAGTCGTTCAGACCACATTTTAAGTAACCTCTAATTTCCTATAGGCAATGGGAGTTCGTTATCATCGGCACTTTGTGCTGCCTTTGGGCAATTGTCATGTTTATAGTCATCCCGGACGCCCCCCATAACGCGCGATTTTTTACCTACGAAGAACGCGTCGTCATATCCTCACGTAAACGAAACGATTACGTGACGGGCTCAGATAGCAGGAAATTCAAACCTGATCAAGCAATTGAGGCTTTCAAGGATCCGAAGACGTACCTATTCTTCTTATTTGCCTTTAGTAAGCATCGTTGATTCTTGGTCTCTTGCGAACTGTGGTTCATTGTTATTGTATCTTTAGCTGCTAATGTGCCGAATGGTGGCACCTCCAACTTTGGCACTCTTATTGTCCAAGGTTTCGGCTTTACTACCCTACAAACAGCACTGATGCAGATTCCTTATGGAGTCACAATCGCACTTACTATTTTCTTTGCCATCTGGCTAAACCGTGTTGCCCCTAAAAATTCGAGAACCATTTTGATGGCCCTACTAACTGTGCCAGCTGTTGCTGGATTCGCGAGTGGGTTTTTTTCTACACAAAAATTCGACTTCACACTGGACTCAATTCTTGTCGCATTTTTCAAGTGATGGCGTTTTGTCCTCCTAGAATGAAAGCTGCTCGCTTGATAGGCTACTGGATGACAGGCAGTGTTAATGCTGTATATGTCCTTGGATTGTCGTTGCTATCTGGAAATGTTGCTGGGCAAACGAAGAAAGCAATCTGCAATGGTGCCTTGTTTTCGGGCATGGCTCTTGGGTAGGTGTGATGTCGCGCTTGAAAATATATCGCTAAATACTAAATGTATGCCCCATTACTAGAAACATTGTGGGTTTATAGCTTAGTATATGCGGCTAAGATACTAATCCTCCCTATTAAACACCGTTAGGTTGGACCATTCATGTTCAAGGTCAGTGTTTCTCCCTTCACAAAATTATAACAGTTTTTGAGCTTAAAACATCTTAGGCGTCTCAAGCACCCAGATATCAAACAGGCATCGTGGGTTGCATGGTCTTCCCTGCGCTGGAAATCGTCGTCATTCTTCTCCTTCGGTATGGGAACTCAAACTCATCATTTTGATCAACGCATTTCGATTGATGAACATTATTCCTCATAGTGTTGTCTTCGTAACTTGCAACAGAAGACGCGAACGCGCCGAGGCTACTAATCCCACTCAATATGATGAGGCTCTAGCTATTACAGATCTGACCGACTGGCAAAAGTACGTTCACTATGCTTGCAATCAAAGGCATATCTGATGTGACGTTCAATTAGTCCTGCTTTCCGATATATTGCTTGATATTCAAGCTCTCTTAGAGAAGTTTGCATAAATTTTATTGGAAACGATGTAACGAATGTACCATAGCTCTTTCAGCTATAAACGCATGAAAGAAGGGGATCAAAATCTCTCATGAGTAAATCAATGTTGATAGAAAGAAAATACGAATTACGTGCCCCTCCAACCAAGTAATTGGGGTGCGCTTCCAGTACGTAACGGTACCAATTACACGATGACCAGGACCAGGATCACCACGGTCCGGGGCGGAAGCATTTTCTATATCATACCTTGCATCCAGCGAGTCAACTCCAGCTTGATGAGCTTTTCTCAGAGCTGCTACTGGAGAAAGGATTCCGTGAGCTGCTCAAAGCTACATGATGATATGTATGTAATATGAATCAACTGCGAATAATTATGCTTAGTGGCTTGCACTGCACAACTACCGCTGCACTCGAAACTGATTTTACTTCACACTCTGGCATGCATACCTTCTTGGTTTAACTATTTTTCATTATAGGAGCTCTTGATAAGAGCCTCGATTGGGCCGGTGCCTACCATAACATACGGTCTTATTAACCTCTCATTGAGCAAAGAAACAGATCATCCCAGTCCAAGTGTTCATATGTTCTGCCGGGCCCGTTCTCGTTCGCATCTCTTTTCGCGACGGACCCTGGGTTCTCGTCAATAATAATAATAAGCAACCTATGTACGTGCACACATGATGTCTCTCATCGTCGCAGATGACCAAAGGTAAATATGTTCAAACCGGCTCAGACGGCCAATGTAATAGAAACAAAAATAAGATACGATCAACGGAGAAGCTGTCAAGTATAAGGACTGCACGGCCAGGGCCAAAAAAATGACAGGCTCCAATGTAACTAAGCTTCTAGTGCCAGAAGTTGATGAGAAATACGGGGAGACTAGTGAGTGCTGGGAGTATTGCGATGCGGGGTAGTACAAGAGAAGAGCGTCCAATGTGCACATCCTTCAAGTTTCTGTTCTCCTCCAACTCATTATTCTGTCATGCCCTTTAAAGATCAAGTGAAGGAAAATATCGAAAAAACAGAGGATTTATCTCCTTCTGGCTATATTGGTAGTGTAGCTATCAACGAGGATATCTCAAACCCAAAGACCATTGGACCATGGCTTTCTCTCATACTTAAGCAACCCCCGCCTCAAACGTTTCTTGACGATGTTGTTGAAATGAACAACGAGGATTTGGATGAGGCCGAAGTCAAGAAGATTGTCCGGAAGTTAGACTTACTCATTGTCCCTGCTCTGGCCGTCTGTTATGCTTTTTATTACATGTAGGTTACAATGCCTATATCCTGCATTGATTCTGTCTTACACGGATATTAAAACAAGCGACAAGACAACGTTATCATATGCAGCTATTTTTGACCGTTCGTTTTTTTCTTTTTCTTATGCTTATCAAATATACAAGTTCATTAATTTCGATACTCACGCGCAGTCAAGGAAGCCCTTCATCTAAAAAATGATGAATATGTTAGTGAAGCATTCGGTATTACTAGTACAGTGAAGTCAATATCTTGACGACTTCTCTTCTGCAAAGTCCTGGATCTCTAGCATATTCTATTGTATGAAATTTTATTTTCACTTTAACATCTATGTCCTTTCAAACATTCACGAATTGAACTCAAAGGGGGCTGGGTTGCGTGGGCATTTCCGACAAATATCTTGATGCAAAAGTTCCCACTTGCAAAATACTTGGCCGTAAATGTACGTCCAAATCAACCATTCTCTGTTACATTCATTCACTCGATGAACAGATATTTCTTTGGGGTGCTTTACTTATCTGCCAAGCATCTTCGCGCAACTTTGCACAACTTGCAATACTCAGAGCACTCTCAGGAGCATTTGAAAGCACAGCAGATCCTGCATTCGTATGATTTTTATTATCCACACGCTTCAGGGAACCTAATACAAAGTCCGTGGTTGAAAAGGTTTTAATAACTTCCACTTGGTACACGCGAACAGAACAGCCTATCAGACTAGGTTTATGGTATAGTTATCGAGTTGTGTATATACCTAATCGCACGCTAAAGATTTCTCAAGGTATTCAGCCGACGGTTTTGGCATTGCAATAGGTGGTTTGCTTGGCTATGGCATAGGGCAGGCGAGTATATCCTTGTTATATTTAATTCTATCTACTGACCGAATCATAAAAACGCCAGATTCACGGACCATTACAACCATGGTAAGTACGCGCTTACTTTTAGAGTACAGTATCCACTGATATATTTAAAGGCAATGGGAGTTTGTTATAATTGGTTCTTTATGCTGCCTTTGGGCGTTATTCATGTTATTCATCATCCCGGATGCTCCGCACAGCGCCCGTTTTTTTACTTATAAGCAACGTGTGATGGTATCATCGAGAAAACGAAATGATTTTGTAACGGGCTCAGACAGCAGAAAATTCAAGCCCGAACAAGCACTTGAAGCCTTTAGGGATCCCAAAACATACCTATTCTTTATGTTTTCATTCAGTAAGTGGTTTTGTATGCATCATACGTAGTGGTCTCTTACATGGCAGTTACGAAGCTTCTGGTGTTCCAAACGGCGGAACTACAAACTTCGGCACTTTAATCGTACAAGGATTCGGCTTTAGTACATTGCAGACTGCGCTAATGCAGATCCCATATGGAATCTCCATTGCACTGACCATATTCCTTGCCATCTGGTTGAACCATGTCGCTCCAAAGAACTCGAGAACAATCCTAATGGCTCTTTTTATAGTGCCAGTAGTCGCCGGTTTTGCGAGTAAGCGGTTCAACTCCGAATTACTAACATTTGGCTCATTCTGTACAATCTTTAGTGATGGCCTTTTGTCCACCTTCAATGAAAATTGCTCGTCTGATAGGTTATTGGATGACGGGAAGTGCAAATGCTGTTTATGTGCTAGGGTTATCTTTACTCTCGGGGAACGTTGCGGGTCAGACAAAGAAAGCCATTTGCAATGGCGCATTATTCTCTGGAATGGCCCTTGGGTAAGTACCATCAAAGTAATATTTTCGTTTAACTTACTGTCAATTCAACTATACACATACCCTTTTCTCTAGTAATATTGTGAGTTGATAATAAATATGTGCGCCTCATCCCGTAATTTCTTACCAATTGTCTCAGGTTGGGCCATTCATGTTCAAGGTGAAAATAGCTGCATTAAATGTCTAATATCTTCTGAGTTTTCTGTCCAGGCCTCTCAAGCACCTAGATATCAGACTGGCGTTGTAGGTTGCATGATCTTTCCGGTCCTCCAAATTGTCATCACCCTCCTCCTTCGGTAAGGGTTGTATGCACCCCAGATTCTTAATTTACATTGAGCCTCATATTAATCATACAGACTAGTATTTATCACAGAAAACAAAAGACGAGACCGTGCCCAGGTAAACATTGGCAATAACCACTATGACGCATCTCTCGCCGTAACAGATCTAACAGACTGGCAGAAGTACACATTTTTTATATATATAATAAGCAATGATTGTTCTCGACTGATCACTTTTAACAGCCCGGCGTATCGCTATATTGCGTGACTATGTAACTTGCGAATACTATAGCTACATATTGATAACTTTGTGAGGAGCTTCAAATGAAGTTCGTGCCAGTATCAGTGGAAATAATTGCACAAATCCAGGTTTTTCTGTACAAGGTTATCCATTCAATTTTTACTCATGACATGGAGAAAATTGGGTTTCTCTTGTAAATAAACGGATGAGCAAGTATACGAACAACTACATTGTAGCCTTTGGTCATGTGACTTCTCCCGAGATTTATTATTTATATCATGACGGTTTCAAGCTTATGCCGGCCACCAAGCTTACTTTCGGAATTCGTGCTCATTCTGGATGTCAGACTGGCGCTGCGACGGCGAGAGAGATAACGTGAAAGAAGTTGGGAATGAAGGGGTGCTGCCGGTGTAGTCGGCAGGTTCGGCTTGGCTGACTCGGCAGGATCGCTCGAACTGCAGGCGAGAAGGTATCTCGATACCACTAACCAAGTGCCTGCGCTAGTGTACCCACTAGGGGAGGCGGTGGATCGAGCTCAACTCAACGCTGACTATATGCGCTATGCTCTTAACTGTCAAAGAATAAGCCATAAACTGTGTAGCAGCTGAGCTGTGCGGGCAAACTCCGCGGAGTGAAGTTTGAAGCTTGATGCTTCCGGCCTGTCCTCCGGATTCGGCGACACACAGCCTATGCAAGTTACACCAATCTGAAGGCGCACAGAGTCTGTCATACTTAGCTTCTTCTTGTATCCTGCCGATGTTTGATTATCACAAGCAAAGTATTCAGCACGGCTTAATTATGAAGGTACTGTATATGTCCAAGTCGCAAGCTGCAGGAATCAATGCAGGTAGCCTATCAAGTCGCGTTCTCATGAAGAAATCCGTGAAACATAACTAGGCATTTCCGCAACCGGCTTTTATTTGTCATAATGCCGATACTACGCGGCTTAATAACTCATCCTCTGCTCTGTTAATTTGTCTTGCACAAACTTGGAGCTTCCTACAAGTATTCAAAAGCCTATCTATCAGCGATTACAGCTAGGTCGTTGTGCTGGTTTCTGAGCGTGACGTAACGCGTGCTACCCTGCACTATCGTCGAAAATATTATACCTGGATCGGTTATTATGCAGAGTTTGACCGTCCTGTCTTTCATAACTACAACTACTGGGAAGCATCCTCTGTCGACGCAATACTGCGTTGCACCAATAGACACATAGCCATGACTGCTGACAATAGGCCCTTGTCACCCAACTCTGTGACCGCTACTTTAGGCCCAATGCTTGCCGCTGTGATGATTGAGTACCTTTTTTTGGGTATAACATGCTATAAAGCGAGCACATATTTCCGCCATCATTTCGAAAACGATGGATTGTTCATTCGGTTGATTGTTGTATCACTCGTCGTGTTGAACGTGTTCCTTGGTATTACGAACTTGTATGTTTACACATTTTTCGCTACTACTATATCAGCGCAAGGTCCACATTTTCATCATGATGACCTGTCAGTATGTCTATCTACCAGAGCACTATACTCAATTTTGGCGATTTTGACAAGTTTAATCATCAGCCTTGGACTACTTGGGCTGAGCCGAGTGTGACCGCCTTGGTGGCATTAATTTCTCACGTACTCTACATTTGTCGGTGTTGGACAGTTACGCGTTCCTTGATTGCGACCACTTTTTTAGCGTTCGGTATGTCTTCAATGGATCATGGTTACTATCTGGGTTGACTGAAGTGGGTATCTCATCATTAGTCGCCCTCCTTGCTTTTGGATCCGGGGTTAGGTGTGCATCTTCTGTGATCAACATACTTGAGCTCCCCAACTACAGACTCATCATGATTTGTTCTCATTCTGCTCGAAGCCTATCCGTGATCTCCTTCAGATTAGAAAAGGTTACAAATATACTTGAAACGAGGGCTCTCGCCTATGTGTGGCTTCTTTCGGTAATTTGATTCCCTTCTTGAAAATGAAGTCTCTGCCTTCCATTGATACCTGCCTATTTGTTTGTTTCTAGACCAGCATCTGTGATACGTGCATTGCCATTGTTTTCGTGTTATTCTGGCGTAGTAGGAGCATATTGCGCAGTGCAAACGCAATGTTGTCCCGTCTTCGACGAAGAGCTGTAGAAACTGGCTCGCTCACGGCCATTTGCGCTCTTTTGAACTTGATTCTTGTGCGTCTCTTCAACGAGCTAATCCTATCTCTTGTCCGTTAAAAATGCGTTGGATACCGTCATAGTTTGTCACTATGGCACCTGCGGAATACTAGTAAGACCCGTCTTTACACTGTCGATTTATGTATATTGGCCTAAGCTGAATCTCTGATTACCCCAACTTTAGTTTACTGGCTCAATGTTCTATGTCCCACCTGTATACGCTCTCTGTGCTGTGTACACTCATTGGTCGACAAGAACTACGTGATATCCTTAACGACGGATCAGGGTCTCTTGTCACTGGGTTTACTCAAAATTTTCTATTTGCGACTCGGAGCACGCCATCCAATTGAAATTGCGATGCACAACCAACCGTTTCAAGTATATTATTCAAAAAAACCCCTAAATTTTGTCTATTTCAGATCAAGCCTGTGGCGACACACTGCCGAGCATGGCCCATAATGGAATGCTACAGTATCAGTGACTTCCATTTATGTGCTGCCGAAACCATTCGATTCACAAGTCATCGCCAATACTAAGATTCGGATGATTGTATAATATATATATGCTCTAAATTACTATTCTCCTATTGTATGCGCATCTTGATTCTGTCAGGTAAATCTGCCAGAATGGTGGCCTAGCTACCGGGATATACGAGGGGGCGGGGAAAGGAAGAAATTCACAAAGTACATGTATTATAATCACGCAAACTTTGGTGCTTTCAGCATCTGGAAATTCCTGTCTTCTAAAATACAAGTACTACAACATTTACATGCAATATACATATCTAGCTTCGAGTCTTCCAACTTTGTATATCTCAATGACGAGCTCGCTTTATCAAAAGCATAATCTATGACAAGAACCCGATCTCCTTCCAGTGGCTCACCCACTTCGCCACAATATCTTGATCGAGCTTCAGGGATTTCCCAAGACTTGGGGCCTCCTTGACAGTCTTGTCTGTGAAGAAATACATGGGCTTTCGGAGTACCTCGCGCCCATAGCGACCACGATAGTACGGCTATACAAAGCAATGAGAATGTCAGTTCACGAACAAGAATTTTTCTGGGCAGAAAAATAAAACCCCACCAAGAGCTTATATGTCGGATTGGCGCGCACATCCTGCTCGCTGAGTTCGAGCTTCTCTAACCAGTTATGCCTATCCACAACATCGAACTTCAAGCCAGCCTCCCTGAGATGACCCAGGATCTGATCCCAATGTACCGAGTTGTCCGGGTTGCAAATGTGATATACCTCTGAGCTAGGCTGTTTTTCACGTAGGACAAGTTCAGCGATGGCGCTGCCTGCGACGTCGACAGGAAGCCAGGGTGGGCTCTACAAGATAGGCAATACGTAAGATAGTTGTCGTTTTATATTCCTTTGGGAGATGCTAACCTCGTCGACTGTCGGCAGGACCTGGAGAACTTGGGCAGACTTGAAGAGAAGAGGCAGGGCTTCCGTAGGCTGCCATACGCCACTAGAGATATTTCAATCACCCCATCTAAAAAAGCGCAATCACAAAAAGACGCACTGTGCGGTATCCCCGACCATCTGACCAATTCGTAGTACACCAACAGGCAAACCCTTCTGGCTCGCGCGCTCACAGAGCTTCTCCACGACCCACTTGCTACGTGCGTATCCCGTCGCACCAGCCGTGGCTGGACTAGGGGAGTACTCCTCCGTGCACGTCTCATCCGGTGATCCTTGGCGCGCTGAGATGGAGGAGCTATAGTAGAACGCGGGTATCTTTTTGTGTGGGGAAAGTAAGCAAAGGTTCATGAGGTTCGTCACCCCTTCAATCTGGCTTTCAAAGGAATCAAGCGACCAGGAAAAATTGACGGGCCATGCGTTCTATAAGATCAAAACCATGTCAATCAGACTGAACAATATATTTTCAACACGCAGGAGAACTTACGTGAATCACGCCGGTTAGCTCCTCCTTGATCCACTCCCACTCCTCCTTCTTGAGCCCGAGCCACTCCTTGGTGACATCCGCCGCAAATGAGCTCACACGCTCCCAATCGCTCTCCTTCAGCACAAGCCGCCTCGTCACCAACGACTCCTTGAGACGCTCTAGAGACTCTGCATGCCCGGCTGCGCGCGACAGACAAATGACGCGGCCGACCTTGGGAGATTGTAAGAGCTGGAAGAGTATATGCGCACCGAGTGAGCCGGTGGCTCCGGTAAGGACCTGTATGCACATGGATAACAATATGTTTAACTGGATGTATGTACTACAAAAATGAAAGCAACGGACGATGACGGCCTCGGATGGATCAGCTGCGAGCTCGCTCTGGTTCTGGCGCGTGATGACATTGTTTGACCATCTCTCAACCATGGCGAGCATGCGCTCGTGTTCGTCGTTGACAGCTTTGCTGACGACCGTGCCTTCGGATATGTTGCTGATAACAGACAGAAGATGTACAGCCAATCTACCGGTGTATTTATTAAGTCATGCTGGCTTTGTATAATGTGAAAAGCCAGATAAAAAAAAAACTCACTTGTTTATTGAAGGATACTCGTAGACAACTGTACAGCAAAGATAAGCACATTCAGCGTTCTAAGTCCAAGCAAACAACACATAATGTCCTTACTATTTTGTCCAAGTGTCCGAGAGCCCAGCTCCAGCCTCACAGCGCAAACGTTCCGGATCCTCGATGCTGCGAGAGAATCCACTCCGGCCGTGAAAAAGTCCGAGTCGTCCGAGAGCTCACCAGCGGCAGCTTTACCGAGCACGCTCTCGAGCGTCTCGCGGATGAACATCTTCATCTCTGCCGGCTCTTGAATAGCGAGCTTGGGGAGGCGAGAGTTGGATTCAAAGTTGTTGTATATGTTATCTATATCAATCTGATGAGACTCATGTTCTTATGCTCGAAAAAGGAGGGGGGGGGAAACCCACTAATGACGTCCTTGAACTTGGCATAGCACGCTGGGCGAAGAATGCTCATTTTGGTGGCCACTGGAACCTCGGTCCCATACCTATAGTCAAAATATCAACACCAGAGCATTCCAATGATATTCAGCAGCAAAATCTCACGGTAAAATCCCAACCATCTCTTTGATGATCCTTGAATGACTCGGCGCCTCGCGGTTAGCTTGCTCAATTACGGGCCAGACCGCGTCGGTCAGCTCATCAGGCGACATGTCCTTGCCTGCCTCGGCAGGGAGGATGAGCACGCCGCAGTGAGGACGGCCAGCGCCGAATACGATAGCTATTGTGGGGCGTAATTACAATCATCAGAAATCGAAGAGGTAAATATATCCCGGCTAGGACGGCACGCACCTTCTTGGACGTAGATGCTGTTTCCACGAATGGTCTGTTCCATGGACACTGCCGGGAAAGAGAAAAAAAAAGTCAGAACATTAGCATACACCGATGCATGTTTTCAAAGCGACCATAAACATACATGGGTTCGTTTTCTCGCCGAGCGTATGTACGAGTGTATCGTCCAGCCTACCAAAGTACTTGTACCAATCCGGATGTTCTGGGTGCCGTATGAACAGATCTTTGGTGGCGTACGCCCCGTCCGGCCTGTTCGTCTCAAGCTATATGTTATAACACCAACGATGTGCCCCCAGAATATCAATATATCCGTCAATCCAACAGTCAATTTCCACAAATACTTACCTTGGGCGGGTACCCATCACACACGACACACTCAAACAGATCATCCTGCCCTTCTTGCTTCTCAAACCTCAGATAGTCCTTCGATCCGGAAAGGGGCCGGACCCAGTTCCATGCCTTGTCCGTCGCAAAGTCGCGATTGGAGCCCATCAGGGACCCCGTCTCGGTTGTGCCGTAGATGCTGAGCAGGTTCACACCCGCGGCGGTGAGCCGGTTGCCGAGGTCATCGGGCAGGGCGGCGCCGGCGAAGGAGACGACATCGAAGGAGGCGAGCGCGCGAGTGCCTTCTTCCGTTTCGGCGAGGAGCTGTTGTTGTTTGTGTTTGGGTGGATGGATGATATGTGAGTCTTGTGCGAGGTCTTTCTGTCGTTGAAGATTATTGTGCGCACCTTGATGACATATGGAACGGCAACGCATTCGCGTGTGTCGGGTGCTGAGTTGATGGAGCGGACAATGTTGGATGACTAGATGTGTCGGGGTCATGTTTAAGTAAGAGTTCAATAAAACCAATGCCTCTCAGACATACCGTGAGGGGAAGATGAGGCGGGAAAAGAACGAATTCCTTTGCCGCATATACGCAGCGGAAGCTGTCAGATGTTTATATGGTTAGAGTTGTGAGAAGTTAGCATTGGAACGCACAAGCTGAAATGACCAAAGCCGTGATAAACTGGCAAGGAGCTGAATCCGGGCTTGTTGCGGCTAATAGCGATGTTGGCTACCAAGCCATAATGCGAGATATAAACTGGCTTGGGGAAGCCCGTCTATGGAGAATAGTCGGATACATTAATACAATCAACATATATACACTTCCCACTCACCGATCCCGAAGAGTGCAAAACAACAGCGGTCCTGTTCATCTCCTGCTCCGGCGTAAACACCGCCTTGAATGGCGGGATCTTGACGTCATCCACACCGCCGGGACCCCAGAGCGGGTATCTCGTCTCGGGCACGAGGAGGATGTCCGCGCCACTGTCGTTGCGGATTGCCTTGGCCTCTGCTGCGACGCGCTCAAAACGCGGGCCGTAGATGAGCCAGCGTGCGTTGGTGAGCTTGCAGAGATGCGCAACGGCGGCGGCGGAGTTGTTGATGGAGAGCAAGAGCGCGGCGAGGCCTGCTTTGGCGAGGGCAATTTCGAGGATGGATTCATCGATGGCGCTCGATACGAGGACGGCGGCAACGGGGGTTTGGCTCTTGGATGCTGCTGCATCATCTGTATTAGATGATGCGTCTGCTGGGACGTGTACACCGCAGGAGGCGTAGTGTGCAGCGATACGATCGACAGCACGAGAGAGTTGTGAGTAACTGCAAGAGATTACAACAATATTTAGACATTGGCCTCTGTAGATATATAGTGCATACATACGTTAAACTTTGCAAGACAATCTTGTCTTTGTCTTCATCATTAGAGGGAGGAGGTGCAGTATAGACAGCGTTCTGATCGGGCTGCTCGCGTGCGCGCTTCTCAATGAGCTGAGTGAGCGACTGAACGTGAAAAGTAGCAGTCGGCATGTCTATAGTGATACTAGTGGTAAATGCTGACAATACAGCCCTTGGCTGAATGATTCCACTACATTGCTGAGTATACCATGGCTTAAATACAGCGTAGGACACTGACTATGCCGATTAGCAACTCGTCACTTGATAAGATGGGTCGGGCCGGTAAACCCGCCTGAAGATATGTCTTGCCGGGAACATGATCCTAAGAGAATGATGTCAATATTTTATTCTTACCATGTTCACTATCGTCCAAGGACACTGTTACATACCCCAAACCTGTGCCTGTTCCCACTGGAAGTGTGTCCGAGGATTTGCAGCTGAATAGATCCGGCTCTGACCAATGAACAGCCGTTTGTGAATTCTCCATAGAGTGGGACATGTTTCTCCATCGCTTACGAAGTGTAGCGCTTGCTCTGTGTGGCCTCTAATGAAGATTATTGCCAGCAATTAACTTTGAACCAGTTATCAATCTTATGAATCACCTGGTTCTGGTTGGACACACTTAAAAAAAAATATTAGGGCCCTTGGATATTCGGGCCGAATAGCGATCTTACGATCAATTCAATTATGGAGTCTAAACCCAGTCACGCGATGCGGGGTATTAGCACCTGCGCCAAGTCAGATGTCTGCCTTGCTTCCTCACCTGGCCCCTGCTGTCCGCTCCATTGGCTCTCTCGAGGATTAACATGTCAATGTATCGTTTGATCTGTTGCTATATACTACAGAAACTTTGAACTAATACTCTGATCGTAATTGCTGAAAAGAAAAAAAAAATGCTTGATTCTGAATGGCCCCAAGCCCCATTTACCACCCATGACGAACATCTGACGGCCTTACATTAACACACGGTTCTGATAACGATACAGCGGTCCGGGATTGCCACTGGCTGTACAAGTCCATCCACGGGACTTGTCCGTGTCTGAAATATCTCTATCCTCAACATCATCATATGACACTCTAACGTGCGTTTGTGGCCGAACATCGCTTTGTAAAAACATAAGAAGTACCTGGCTGTCTATATATTTCTGTAATGTGCTTCCTAGGTACTAGACAGGACGGACACATAAGGAGGTATATTTTCTCCCCCTCAAACCGTCCTCGTCCAATCCAACAGCTCCGCCTCCCCACCATAGACACGATGAGCCATTCTGAGAAAGCAAAGGTCGACACAGTCCACGTCGAGAACGCGGTCATGTCCAGTGCCGCTCCGATCGACCCAGAGCAAGTTCCCGAGAATGAGATGGACGAAGGCCTCCCCTACGCCGTGGCCGAGTCCTCCTCGTCTCATCACTGGTATTCGCGCTTTCTCAAACAGCCGCCCTCACAGAAATTCCTCGATGATGTTATGCATATGAACACCGTCGAGCTTGACGAGGTGCAGGTGAAGAGGCTCGTCCGAAAGCTTGATTTGCTTATTATTCCCGCGTTGGCGGTGTGTTACGCGTTTTATTACATGTGCGCTACAAACATACGTTGAGTTGTACATATTTTTTATATTAATGTGAATCCTTCCAGTGATAAGACGACTTTGTCGTATGCGGCCATATTCGACTGTAAGCATCAGAATCCTTAATAATTCCGTGCATATCGCCATATCCTGACACCTTTCCTCGCAGTGAAAAAGGCCCTCCACCTCGCTGATCAAGAATATGTAAGAACACTGTGCTATCCATACTACCCACGATCATCTAAACTGATTACTTCCGTCCTTCTATAGTCTTGGCTCTCGAGCATCTTCTACTGTACGCACCGTAACGCCTATTAATACCTCCTTCTATGTCAACTCAACTTATCCCCAGGGGGATGGGTTGCATGGGCGGTCCCGACAAACTTACTTATGCAAAAGTTTCCGCTGGCAAAGTACCTTGCCATCAATGTATGTATACCATTCTTTTGCAGCGGTCGCGATCGCAATCTCATCTCATTTACATATATACAACTAGATCTTCCTCTGGGGCGTCCTTCTCATCTGCCAAGCCGCATCGCGCAACTTTACAGATCTGGCCGTGCTCCGGATTCTTTCTGGCGCGTTCGAAGCTACAGCTGACCCTGCATTCGTACGTAGCGCGACAATTACGAAGAGTGGGAGCGTTGGCTAACCATAATCGTTCATCAATAGGTGTCGATCACGTCTACGTGGTATACACGAACCGAGCAGCCAATTCGTATTGGCATGTGGTAAGAGAATTCTCTCCTCTCTTCCCACATGTCGCAACTCTGATGTTGATGAATTGGATTTTCATCTAGGTACTCGGCGAACGGGTTTGGTATTGCCCTTGGTGGGCTGTTGGGATACGGAATCGGTCAAGTGAGGCCCAGGTTTCTGTATTTACTAATCAGTCTAATGTCTTTCGATTGTAGATCCATGGTCCTCTTCAGCCATGGTAAGCTAATATTCAACTCAAACATCTTATTTCCTCCGTCATAGCTCATTCCACTCACCTTCCTAGGCAATGGGAATTCGTCATCATTGGCACCCTCTGCTCGCTCTGGGCTTTCACCCTCCTCGTCCTTGTCCCCGACTCACCCCACACCTCGCGCTTCTTCACGTATGAAGAGCGCGTCATCCTTTCCTCCCGCAAGCGCGGCGACCACGTCACAGGCTCGGACAGCAGGAAGTTCAAACCTGACCAGGTAATCGAAGCCATGATGGACCCCAAGACGTACTTGTTCTTCCTATTCGCGTTCAGTACGTCACCCGTTTGTGCTCGTACTTTTCTGCTGTTGCTGATCACGCGACTTTTAATTTCCTTGCGCATACAGCCGCCAACGTTCCCAACGGTGGCACCTCCAACTTCGGCACGCTGATCGTACAAGGCTTCGGATTCGATACGCTCCAGACGGCGCTCATGCAGATCCCGTACGGGATCATCATCTCCCTCATCATCTTCTTCTGCATCTGGCTCAATACCATCGCGCCCAAGAACTCGCGCACGTTACTCATGGCGTTGGTCACGTTGCCCACCGTGGCTGGATTCGCGAGTACGTCGATCCTTTCTCTCTTTTTTTTTTTTTTTTTTTTTTTTTTAGTATTCTGATCGCTATATGCGCAATTTCTTCCCCTTTGCTCAAATATCAAATAGTGATCGCGTACTGCCCACCCTCCGCCAAAATCGCGCGGCTGATCGGATACTGGATGACGGGCAGCTCCAACGCAGTCTTCGTCCTCGGTCTCTCTCTCGTATCGGGCAACGTGGCTGGCCAGACGAAGAAGGCGATTTGCAGCGCCTCTGTGTTCTCCGGAATGGCTTTAGGGTGAGTTCTGTCATCTGTTCTCCATCTTGTCCTTTCGACTGGAGATACTGATGGGGTTATGTATGCGCGGATTTTTTTAAATTTAAAAACAAACAAACAAACAACAGGAACATTGTAAGTTTTGTTATCTCAGAACATCTGCTTTGAAGGCAATTTGAATTGATTGAGGCTTCTTTGGAAAGGTTGGACCGTTCATGTTCAAGGTAAATCAAACATACCATAAGTCTCATCAACCGATTTTGATATTATTATAGGATTCACAAGCACCTACATACCATACCGGCATTGTTGGCTGTATGATCTCTCGTGCGGCTGAGATCGTGATCATCCTTCTTCTACGGTAGGAGTATCACTTCTAGAAAATGACCACTCGCAATATCTTACTATGCATGAAAAGCCTCACCTTCCTCACCTGCAACAAGAGGCGCGATCGTGCGGCAGCAAACGGAGAGGTGGAGTATGACGAGTCGATGGCTGTGAGCGACTTGACAGATTGGCAAAAGTGAGTATCAACCAACCATATTCTTACACACTGCAAGTAAATTGATTTGTTCATCTCCTTCCATAGCCCAGCCTTCCGCTATGTAGCATAAACTGTGTATGTGTGAGAGTTGACAGGTTGTACTATATTACAAATACCAAAGAGAAAAACAAATAATCACTTGTATTACTATGAACCATACACTCATGTAGCATCTTCTGTCTTTTTGAGTAATGCATGTGCTACGATAGAGTGGATATCGACACATCTCTCTGAACATAGTTCGACGCACTGAAATCGAGATGGAAACACACATCAACAAGACAACTTCCCGCGTATAATAATTGAAGAATAATAATGCTAGCTACCTTCATTGTATCCGTTATGGACATCTGACCGGTCTGCCATATATTCGTCGTCGTCCCAAGTGCGGGCATGCATGCGAGTATGAGCGTCCCGTCGGATTGTGTGGCTTCTTCTTCCGTGGGGTCTAGCCAAATTTCATTTGCAATCATAGCCTAGAATACAAGGCGGAGATGTCAGACCAGCTTTCAGGTCGCCGCTACAAACTCTCTCGCGTGAAACGCACCGCCGAGCAAGACATAACCAAGCCAATCATCTCGATACCCGCATCGGCCAGTGCCGTGCTAGCAGCGACCGCCCCAGACGCGATACAACCTTCTATCCCATCGGCCTCAATGACAGTCAAAAATATGTCGACAGTAGATTTGGGTAGGAGTTCTAGTCGTACAGACGACAACAGGGATTGTTGGATCGCCACGGAGACAGCACGATCTTCTGCATCCTGATAATACATGCATATGCCTTTTTTTTTAGGATTATAGTGTTTGGGGGAAAGATGATGAATGCAAAAAGTTACTTACCCGCATCGGCGCTCGTCTCTTGGTGCATGAGAAAGGAGCAAATTTGACCTCCACATTCAGTCGTCCTTTTTCGCTGTATGCAGTATTTTTTGATTGTCGAGGGCCATAACTATTTGTGTATTCATAAATAGATGCTTGATAAATAACGATATGGATAGTGTGTCATGATGATAGCAAACGCACACAGCGCAAGCAATTTTCGTCTTTTCGGTTTCAATATATGCTGATCCGTTTGCCTGGCTTATGAGACCGGTCTGAAGAACTGCGATTTCTCGAGGGACGCGTCAGTCGATGGGCCATATCTGTGGCATTTCAGCGAGTGCCGAGTTTATTGAACGCGTACAGATGGGACGAATGTCCTGAGGTTGTCGTCC
This sequence comes from Agroathelia rolfsii, assembly GCA_018343915.1. Taxonomy (NCBI): domain Eukaryota; kingdom Fungi; phylum Basidiomycota; class Agaricomycetes; order Amylocorticiales; family Amylocorticiaceae; genus Agroathelia; species Agroathelia rolfsii. The sequence goes on along the minus strand of JABRWF010000007.1, from coordinate 986,872 downwards.
AACGCGTGGTTTGCCCGCTTTCCAGGTTGTGCCTTCATCTATCTCGTCTTCGAATACGGGTGGAAAGCTTTCTTCGGGGCCGTTTATTCTTCTGCGATCGAAGTTGCTTTGCATAATGGATACTCAAATACGAAATCGAATCAAGTGAAGTGTTGAAGACAGAATGTCAGTGGCGCTTAATTTCAACTGTAGCTTACATAAGGCATTTTAACTTGAACTCATTCACACATCCTCATTATTAACGGTGCTCTGGATACTCTTCGCTTATAACTCCACTCGGGCTGTCTACCTGATCACACTAATTCCTCAAGATGAAGCTATCATTCTCTCTCCCTAAATCCAACAAGCCAGTCAGGGCCGCTCCGTCTCTTAAGAAACCCGTTGCATTTGGCTCACTAGAGGATGATGAGCCCATAGACGGCGCGCCAGCCACATCATCAGATACCAAGGGGAAAAAAGCCAACAAACAGCGCGACCTTGTCGCCGAGACATCTCGGGCAATGCAAAAGCGCATGGAGGCCGAGATGAAAGTCGACTCGACGGTGTATGACTATGATGATGTGTGGGATAAGATGCAAGAGGCGAAGCAGAGGCAGAAAGAGGCCAAGGAAATGGCCGCTGGAGAACGTAAGGTGTGCTTTGTCTATATTAATGTCGCATTTATAAACTTATATATGTTTCTCTCTCTCTCTCGCTTGCAATGCATGTAGCCTAAATACATAGCTGGTCTGCTGAACTCGGCAGCTACGCGCAAACTGGACCACCTACGTGCAGAAGAAAAGATGATACAACGGGAAAGAGAGATGGAAGGTGATGAGTTTGCAGATAAGGAGGCGTTCGTTACGCAGGCGTATAAAGACCAACAAGCGGAGGTGCGACGAGCGGAGGCAGAGGAAAAGGCCCGTGAAGGTATGTTTTCTGGGATAATGCTGTGGTACAAATAATGATAAATGCTTTGTTCCTATTCTATTTAGAGGCAGAAAAGAAAAAGCGGGGCACCGCTAGCACCGGCATGGCCCATTTCTATCGCAAACTACTGGAAGATTCAGAGCAACAACATGCAGAGACCGTTCAAGCTACCACCTCTTCGGCCGTCAAAGGACCTCAAGGGCCCTCAGTTAACTTGACTATCACCAAGCCGCCCGACTTGACGCCGAAATCGGATCTGGAGCTCGCCAAGATTGCACGCGAGCAGGGTAAAGATGTCGAGCTTAACGATGACAACCAGATCGTTGATAAGCGAGATCTTCTCTCCGCTGGACTGAATCTTTCTGCTCCAAATACACGAAAATTGGGTCTTACAATGTCGAAGAACAAGTCTGGTCAGGATAATGAGGCTATGCAGACGCATCGTGCCGTGGGCACCGCTGCATCAAGAAAGGAGATTAATGAGCGAAGGGCAAGGGAAATTCGGCAGCAAATGGCGCAGGAGGAAGAGAGGGTACGGGAGGAGAAGGAGAGAGAAGAATATGAGCGGACACAGAGGATTGTGGTTAAACGAAATCAGGACGAAGCTATACAGAGTGCCAAGGAGAGGTATCTCGCGAGGAAAAAGCGCAAATTGGAGGAAACTGCCAATGCTGTTGTTGCTACTAACAGAGAAGCAGCTGAGCTATCACCTTCATGATGCATGGATATCATTCTGGCATTGTATTTGAAATGGACTATTTTACGAACCGATCCCGATTTCCTATCCTATTAATTGGCGGTCTCGCACTGATTTATCTAAGATTTATGCATGTTCATGACTTCCTTCCACTTAAATGACCGGTACCTGTGCTTCGCAAGGAGAGGGGTTTATTCAATTGTTGTTCTTTTGATTTGTCTCATTGCTCGAAGCAAACATGAAGGAAGTGCAAACTCTACAGAGTATGAGCCGCATATATCCATTGCATATTTACATGTTAGAGACAGTCTTGTACTAGGTAACAAATAAATGCATAGCCTAGTCAAAAATGAGTGATAGCAAAGATACTGACTAATAGACAAGTCTGGCAGACCTGTTAATACGATCTGACTTTGCCTGGGTGTTCGCTGGGGTGTGCATAGACACTGGTATGACGTTATAATTTCTGCATTGATACCCATCTTACCTAATAACATTCCTGGATACGACGAGTCGAGGAATTCGGAAAGATCAGAAGATTACACCACAACAGCTCGTATCGGACTCTTGATATCAGTTCCAATTGATACATATGAATTTAGATGCCATTTGTTGCATCGATTAAAAAGATATAAAATATTGCATGTGCTATACCCTTATCAATGTCCAAGAAATATGATTTTGGCCCAGAAAAAGTAAAGTACTAAGCTCATGACCGATCCTTCTGCTTAGACATTTTGTATGCTATAATGACATTCTCTTTAGTTTTTTCGAGTGCTTTTGGTACGATATTGTCAGTGTAGCAGCGGTTTGAGCTCTCAACGTGACATATAAGTCAGTCAAGAGTACGGCAATGAGTGCCTTTTCAGACTCCCAAAACACCACCCAACTAGTCGGCTTAAGCTTGTGGATTTTCTAGCGCTTCATCCACCTAGTCAAGTTATATAAGCTCTTTTTTTCTTTTATCTCAATGTATGCTATGTCTAATTTAAAGGAGAAATACTCATATCTTAAAATGTGGTATATTGATCGATACTTTTCTTAGCAGTTTTTAACAGTGCATTTGATTTGCATACCAATAGCTAGCCACCAGATATTTTTCAAATGTAACTCTACAGGTACATACAGGACATTTGTATCATACTACATAAATTTTTACTCAAAGCAAAACAATGTGGAAGTGGATGAGGTATAAAGGAGCAAAAAGCATGACAAACTTTCGGTGGGCACTATAGCCCTCCAGTGTACTAGAGAGCTTCTTGATCAGAAATGTCCGAGTCCGTATCGAGCTCTGCGAGTCTGTTATCCAGTCATTTACCGACTTAAGGCTCCTTGAACCTGTCACCTCCTTCGACCCAACTATGGAACTTCATAGGCTTCTGGCCGCTACCCTTGGTTTTAGCATCTGCACCAAGACTAGTACTCATACTGAAGGCACCACGGGCTTCTTTATGGCTGAACGGTGACAGCAAGAGGAGTTTCCTTGTTACCGCTCATCAAGTTGTCATTCGGAGGAGGGCGACAGCATTCACGAATACAAGAACTCCTGCGCACCCCTCCGTAAGGTTCCTCTCCTCAGCAGTAAAGCTCACCAAAAGATCTATTAGCACTTAGAAACCTGTCACAGGTCAAGGTGTCAATTTTTGCATATCTTTACATGTTACTTATTCAATACGGAATCTTGATGTTTTATACAAAAAAAAAAGTTCACTGTTCAAAGATTTCTTTGAGCTAAAGTGAAGGATGCTCCGTCAGTATCAAGATAATGTGAACACGATAAAAGAATTCCATCTCACAGCTCTGCGATGATAGTGGCTTTCACCAACATCCTCGAGTTCTTTCACCTCCTCGGCTGTGAGATCTGGCAGTTTCTCAACGGCAAGTATCTCTTGCATTCGCGACTCCTTCGATGTCGTGCTATGTTGCCAAATAAATTGTTTAATATTTTTTCATGGCTCCCAGGTAGTAAAATCAGAGGACTTACGTCACGACGACTATGCCATTTTGCGACATCCATTTAGTGAGGATCTGGTTATCTGTCACTGGTACACCACCAGCCCTGGACTCGACCTGAGCACGGATCTTCTCCAACACAGGAGTTAACGGGCCGTTGTCTACTCTTAGGGGCAGCAGCCCAGAGTAACTCTCGGTGATGATTCCTTTCTGTTTTTGGAGCTCTAGAAGACTACGGGACTGTTTGAGAACATAGGGATGGAACTCGATCTAGCATCAGAGAGTAAGTAGCTGTGCAGCGTAGACAGCCTCACTAAGATGTTACCTGGTTGACGGCTGGTGCTACTGTGGCGCCTTCTAGGATCTCTTCGAGGTACTTCTGGCTAAAGTTGCTGACACCGATAGATTTGGCCAGCCCGATCGCCTTGGCTTCCTCCATTCCTTTCCAGACTTGTTTGAGCCTGCCTTCGTGCTGTGTAGGAACGTGAATAAGGTAGAGGTCCACATAATCAACTTGGAGTTTCTTCAGGCTCTCCTTGAGCAGCGATACAGGTGTTTGATCGCCCTCTATGGTGGCTAACTTTGTTGTGACGAAGAGAGAAGAGCGTGGAACACCTGAGGTGACAATGCCTGCACCTAGGGTGTCCTCGTTCTTGTACATCTGCGCACCGTCCAAATGCGTTAGACCATTCTGGATGGCAGATTTGATAGCATTGGTGGCATCACGGCCAAAGAGGGCTGTTCCAGTACCAAATGCAACCCAGGGAATCTAGCCAAAGTTAGTGATAGCAATATGATAAGAAGGGGCTGGATATATGCACCCTGTTTCCATCATTAAGGAGAATGGTGCGTAATCCAGACATGACTGTGAATGACAAAGACAGCTTAGGCGAGAAATTGGCGCTGCGTTTATATTTATATGTTCACCACAAGTCATGTATGACCAAGACCTATGGCCAGGCCAGTTACTGATTGCTCCGGGGTCGGCTTAGGATAGGCATAATGATGTCACCACCGCCACCTGTACGTGGTGATCGATTAAGATTTGAGCACGATTTGGCAAGCAGGATATGGTGCCAGTTGTTGCCGTAGGCTGCCGCAATCAGATGGAACAACTAAACTGCGGAACATAATAAAAAAGCCAGAGTATTGCTGATTATGAGACGTACATGTAGCACATGTACATTTTTTTTTACGTTTATATACCACATCATATACTAAAAACAAACTACGGTGTAACGAGGGCTGTAGTGTAAGTTACGCAGTATAAGGAAGTGCGGTGTATAGTAGCATAAGAGTTATTGTAACAAAAGTACTGGGAGCACATGTACAGATGCCTGGAATCATGATTGTTTCTCGGATACTCCGAAACCTGCCCTTAAGTGAGGACAGCTAAAGGTGTCGGTTTCCCCGCCTTTGGGCCGCCCATCTTTTAACAACTACGCAGGCGCTCGTATCCACATGTTTGGCTGTCTAGCATACTCCATGACAGTACATTCATCTGTAGCGCCTCAGACAGAATGTTGCGCTCTTTGGCTGGACATCTGTATATAGAGAGATGAATCCGGTCACCTAGCGTATCAACATGTCTCTAGCGCTGTGTTTGGTTTTTGTATGGGCTACTTGTTATTTATGCAATGCATGAGATAAAGTTTGGTGTCCAATATCCTGTCTCGGTGCAGCACTGCCCAAATATCATAGTATCATAATTACAACTGTTGGTTATCCCCAATGGGCTGTGGCTCCTATAGAGATCATGATGGATGATGGCGGGTTTAACGCTCAGTAGTCAAGGATGATAATTGCCAGTGTCCTTGAAGCCATGTAATAATCGATCCCTGTGCAACGGTAGTCAATACAGGTGTCCAAAACTCCGTCGAGATGAATTCATTTAAGGCGGAAAATAGTCACATGACCGTGGAAAAGTGATTGCCGAGAGCCGGAGACATACCCGATATGACAACTGAGCCGCCATTGGATGGATGATTCGACCACTTGCTCGTCCTCGACGGCACCACCAACAGCAACATCAACACCAACAACGACGACCAAGGCTGATCGTGGCGACAACGACCACGCAACTGCTACTTGCAGGTTGCCCCGTACTACACCTCATCATAGACTGGCCACCACCACCAGCCCACTGTCTCCTTGCTCGTAGTACTCATCTATTAGTAGTAGATCTCTCATTTGCGTCGTCGCCGCTCTCCTCTCTCTCTCTCTCAGATAAGAAGAGCACCTGGGCCGACGATAACACTCTGACCGCAGCACTGAAATAGCGCTCGCATACAATGATGATGTCGGGCGTCACCCCGGCACGGGATGTTCCTGTCACTCAGCCCGGAGGTGCTACCTTCACCGCAGACTCGACCATCTTTGCATCGCCATCACCATCCCCAGCCTCTCCAGGCGCATCATTCGCTGCGCAGGCATCGATGCAGCAGCCACAGCTCTCGCGCCAGCTCAGCCTTCCTCCGATGTCTGCTCGTTCTCAAACCTTCTCTGTCGTTGACCAGCCTACGGGAATGACGTACAAGGAGTTCGTCGATACCTGGACGGATTCACATGTGGCCAAATGGTTGAAAGAAATCAACTGCGGCTATTTGGCTAGCAATTTTAGCGAGAACGATATACGTGGCGACCTCGTGCTCGAGTTGGATCACGAAACGTTGGCGGAGATGGGCGTAGTGAGCGTCGGAGACCGCGTGCGTATACTGAACGCCGTCAAGATTTTACGGCAGAAATGCAGCACCAAGACGATTGTGATGACCCCTACACTCCCTACACGTCCAAGAGTCACCATTAATGGCGTCCATGAACGTCCGCAGAGCATTGGCTCGCCATCGGAGTCTCCGGTTTCCCGCCTGGGCTCTCGAGCAGGGAGACCTACTCCTCTTCGATTGAATGGGCAAATGCCTGGAGACCTTCCCCGCCTTGTACAGGATCAGGCTCAGACGCCTGACACATCATCTATACGGACTGGCTCAACAACCAGCAGTAATAACAGTAGTTCAGGGTCTTTGCGACCGCTTCCGCAACAGCCGCCGCCGCCACCACCACCACCACCACCTTCAGCTCCAACTGCATCTGCATCTACACTTAACCCCAGCACCACACCTTCTCGTCCCTCTGCTACTCCTACCGCAGTACAAACCCCACGTTCTCAACAAGGACACCATCTACCTTCCGCTCGTTCTCGTATGCATCAACTTAACGCATCATCGGGGAGACGCACACCATTGGAGAACCCACCACCTGCTTATGTCAACCAGTCGTTGCCACCAGTACCTTCCATGCCTACACCTACAGTTGCAAATAATTCACCATCGTGGGCCAATGGAAACTACGGCCTTCCTTCGGATCCTCGTCAGAACAAGGGCCCGAGTAATCTACGCTCGCCCTCACCCCTCAACCGTTCGGTGTCTCCCAAGCCGCCGGGCGCAATACCCACGCATGTGCGCAACTCGTCGCTCGGTGCATCCTCTCCTAGTGGAAGCTCTGGCGGAGCAGCGTCCAAGCTGCCGCCGCGACCATCCACCTCGAGCACGTCCACGCCTACGGCCATGTCACATCCTTACTCGTCCCTCCATCCCGTGCAACAGCAGCAGCAAAAAGCTCTTTCCCCGATCAACGAAGCTTTTACTCCAGGAGCAACCTCCTCCCATCTAACATCTTCGGCGTCCACGTCCGCTTCGCTCAATACTGCACGCATGAACAATAACAAGGGGATCCACTCCAATGCGCCTAGTCTCGACGATCTCGAGCACCAGATCGTCAAATTCAACATGGCCGAGAGCGAAGGGGACGGCAGCAATCTGGCCCAGGCGAGGACGGTGAAAATCAAAGTCGGAGATTGTAGCACTGGTGTCGAAGTTCTCCAACGGGTGCTTAGGAAGGTTGGGCGAGGTGGAAGGCTCGACAATGGGAACCTTGCGGACCATGTCAATACGGACAATGGTGTATTGACGCTGGATGGCTGGGGTATTTCGGTGGATGGACATGGTAAGAATATCTACAATGATTTTAATCACATTTATTTTGACGTGCTTTGTTCTATCAAGGTCCATTACTGTCTGAATCTGAATTACTGGCTATCTGCCAGGGACCACACAACACCCCTGTGCGCGAACGCGGTTTGACCATCCGTCAGGCCGCTCCACATCGTCACGCCCAACCGAGCGCGTCGGAACGCGACGACGCCAGTTCATTCCTATCTGTGCCTGGTACAGAATATGGCAACTCCAGCGGCAGAAAGGCCACGCAGCGTGCGAGCGCATACAAAGTCCTAAGTGACTTTGACGGGGACATGTCCCGACCCTCTTCGCCCTCATCCATCGCCTCCCAGGGCCACCACAAGGGTAAGCTGCGCGAGTTCCTCGGCCAGCGCCCGCCTAGTGAGCTCATCTCGAACCATCTACCGGAATACTTCCCCTTCACGGAGAAGAAGGTGCTTGCCCGCACGGCGCGCAACAGCATGATGATGCGCCCCAAGCGTCTGAGCGTGATGAGCACCGCCTCGTGGAGCAGCACGGCCGCCATGCCATCGCGGTTCAGCAGCAGCACCGCGGGCTCGGGTGGTGGGGGCAGGCGCTCGATCGAGTCGAACCGCGCAGCGAGCGAGAGGGCGTTGGTGTCCGGACCGTCTTCTTCCTCTCCTCCCCCTCTTCCTCCTGTCCCGCCCCTACCGGAGAGGCCATCCCGGTCTGCCATGGACACCGAGGCGCCACCACGCGTGTCGCTCTCGACGCACGATGGGCGGGATATTGACTTGAACACGAGCCCGCCGGTGCCGACGTCTTCGTCGTCGCATCTCCTGCCGCCTGTGCGCTTCCCGACGGAATCGCTCTCGGACTCGATGGAGTCTTTAACCCGACTGCAGGAGCAGGGCTTGGCCGGCAACGGTAGTGCAGCAGCAGCAGCCGCGACGCGGCGCATGAGCTATATGAAGGAGCTCCGCAGCAAGAAGGACCGCAGCGACACCGCGAGCGTGATCACGATGGATCAGGTGACGGCGGAGGTGCAGAGTAGGCGGGAGAGCATGGCGCTTGAGCGCATGACGGATAACGATTCGTGGAGTCTTGTCGGTGGTGGGGTGAACGCGGAGGATGAGGCTGCTACGGCGGAGGTTGCGCCCGCGCCGATCGATGCGACGGACGAATTTGATGAGGAGGAGGATGGCAGTGATATACTGAGAGATGAAGATGAAGATGAGGAGGATGAGGATACTGATGATGATGATGATGACGCTACGGATGAAGTGGAGGTTGTTGATGAGGAGGGTAAAGTGCACAAGGCCCGAAGTGAGTCTTGTGTACTCAATTGCAGCATATTTTACAAGACTAATGGTGAAACGTTAGATGCCAAATGGATCAAGGGTGCTCTCATTGGCAAGGGCTCCTTTGGAGAAGTTTACCTTGGCCTTGATGCAGCCACCGGTTTCCTCATGGCTGTTAAGCAAGTCAAGCTTCCTACGGGATCGTCGCTCAATGACAGGCGCACGAAGGAGATGGTCGTCGCTTTAGAGCGTGAGATTGAGCTTCTCAATACGCTTAAGCACGATAACATCGTCCAATACTTCTGTACGCTTCAATTGTTTTATTTTGCCATATCTAGTGAGGTCATTGATAGCACTATTTCTAGACTCCGCCCAGGAAGGCGACTACTTGAACATCTTCCTAGAATACGTTCCCGGTGGTTCCGTCGCCGGTCTTTTGCAAACGTATGGCATGCTCGCCGAGCCGCTTGCTGCGAATTTTGTCCGTCAGATTCTGGACGGCCTTGCGTACCTTCACGGAAAAGATATCATTCATCGCGACATCAAGGGTGCCAACATCCTCGTTGACAATCGCGGTGGTGTCAAGATATCAGATTTTGGTATTTCCAAGAAGGTCGAAGACAGTAAGTTTTTTTTTCTCTGCAAGTGACTAGCTTCTTATTAATGTGGAACGACTACCCAGATTTTGGCAAGCGCGCGCAGGCTCAAAGAATGTCGTCGCTCCAAGGCTCCGTGTTCTGGATGGCCCCGGAAGTTATTCAGCAAAAGCAAAATACCAAAAAGGCAGATATATGGAGTGTCGGATGTGTCGTCGTTGAGATGCTCACGGGTGAACATCCTTGGGCTAAGCTGACCCAAATGCAAGCTATCTTCAAGGTTCGCCCTGCATTTTCTCCCATCTGATATCACTTACTCACGAGCAACAACTCTTTCCATAGATTGGTACCTCCTCCGCTCGGCCGGAAAACCCGGCCGATATCACACCAGAATGTGAGGATTTCTTGAATAAGACGTTTGAACTGAACCTTGATGCGCGCCCGTCCGCCGCCGAGCTTCGGTTGCACCCTTGGATTCGTGCTCAAGAGATCAATAAGCCACCTGCACCAAGTCAGTGATTGGCTTCGCTGAATTATACTTTTCGTTTTTCTTCCTCTTTCTTTGTTTACTTGTTATGACCGCCTGCTCTATTCGGCTCCATTGCTTTTTTCTTTCTATTGGAATATCAAGTTCAAACAATCTATCTCGGTGGTTTTTCCCTCTTCACCTTTCACCTTTTTTTAGCTCATTGTATATCTTACTCCAACCAGCTGGCTGTGCCCTGCCGAGGTATTATTATATGTACTACATCGAAACTTCTTTTGTTATTGCTGCGGTATTTACTACGTTGTTGAGAAGCGTGTATGTAGATTGGTTGCTCCTAGTTGATGCTGATGACGAACGCCACACGAACTGTTACTCTGACTATCATCCGAAACCTTCTAAACGTAGCGAAGTGGAGTTCGAAGTGGCTGGATCCGAGCCTACGTACAGATGTAAGACAATCAAGAAGAATGGAAACCTGCCGTATGCGAATACCAAGAAATGTGAGAAATAAGAAACGTGTTGTGGTAGTTGGTCTTAGAGAGCTAGCTATAGGCGCCAAGGGAATAGTCCAGCGGTTGCATTTCCGGGATTCCTTGTCCCCATAAGCTATCATGCTAATACTCACCAAATCAAGATTTTTTTGAAAGTAAGCAAGCTAGGAAATTGCATGAAAATTAACATCTTGTAGATGTTCCACAACCTCAGAAGGTTTTTCCTACTTTATGGATTTTTTTAAATACACCTTAGAGCATGTATAACATACGAAAATAGTTATACTCCAAAAGAAATTGATATGACAGAGTTGGATTTGGGCATATATCGAGCTTCTCCATTTTTGTGCCAGCTATTATGAATCTGCAGGCTTGTAGAGGATATGTAAAATATGCTGTACTATTTTTGTTTGAAATGGAAATGAAACAATGTGGAGGTGACTGAAACTGAGAAACGTAGCCTGGTCAAATACTATTTGACGCCACTGTATGTGTAAATGTAGCTCTCTCGAATATACTTTGTGTTTGACTCGTCACACTAATCTACTGTTTGTAAAAGGCCGAAGTTTCTTCGGCCTTTTTTTAAGAAAAAAAAATCGTCAAGTTTTGATCAGAAATTTTTGCAGCATATATGACTTGTAGGTTTGAGAAACCCGCACAACTTTAGACGGTCCAAATCAAATGATGATGTCCACCGACCTAAACTTCAAGTTTGGACGTGTTGAGGGTTCGACAAGGCACTAATACTCGCCGTGAATAAGATCGTTATAACAAGCTCTGATATGCATGACTTTGAATATGCTCACGAAATGCGAAGATGCAAGAGTAATGCATAGCGACTAGGATATAGACACGATAATCAAGCCATGCGTTTCAGGGCACAAAAGATACACGAAAGCTTGTAACATATAGCGATTATCACTCAAGAACTCTTCGCAAGCATAAATTTTTGCCTCATAAATCCGCCCTTCACGTTGTCATCACTACTGACCGTCTTTTGAGAACCAGATAGCGGTGTGGGGATATAGTAACTATGATTATATGTGCCATTCATTCATCTTCAGGGCGCTTTCGTTTGCCAGAGCTGGCTTTTGTGCCTGGGCCCCAGTTTGGAGTGGGGTTTTGTTGGTATCGCACAAGTTTGACCTTGGAAGCTGTTGTTGATGCCCTGGGGTGCTTGCTGAAGTCGGCTTTGAACCTGGTAGCCGATAGCTCAGTCAGCATTCATACGAGCATAACATTGTGAGGACAGGCTCTTGCTAGAAAGGACACCAAAGCAGACTCACGTGGGCTCCTTAGATAACAAAATCCTAGCGGGAGACCCTTCAGCAATGTTTTCCATCTTGACAGGGTGAGTCTCGATGAAGGAGCGGAAAATGTCATGTACATCTGCCCTTGTCGCTGTCGTCTTGAGCGAGCCAGCGACGGCGTGCGATCGGGAAACGTCGTGTCCAGCGTGCAACAATGCGGAACTAACAGTGAGAAAATGATTAGTATATATGTATAAGTTAGTTACGTATAAAATAGACGAGTTACGTACGCCATTTCTTCCAAGGACGGGCATGTACTATGGAAGAATCCAGCCACTTTTCCGGGGGTAAAATAAAATGGTGTTTCGAGTTCCTATATCCTCCTATTCACCTTCAAGCTATAATATAATTTTGTGAAGCAGCGCACCTCCTTCGCCACAGTCAGCATACCCCTCATCCTGGGCGAAGTGCCATACTTGTCTTCATTTTCAGACAAGTGGTCGAGTACAGCCTGTACAAACACCGGGTCATGCAATCTCCCGGACCACATTGGTCCAGCGACCTGTCCTGTGGATTAGAAAAGGATGATGTAGAAGAAAAAAGATGGCCATACGTGTAGCGAAGAATGGCACTCTGGACACTTATCCGAGACTGGCGGACCTCCTTGGGTCTTATATAGATAATTTGCGCTTCCGGTTCGCTCATTGGGTTTCTCTACAATACGACCAAGCGGCTGCTCGTAGTGGGATTGGCAGCCCGAGCAGACATAGAATGTCGAAGTTTTACTGTATTTCGTTAATGTCAGGCCTAAACACGATTTAAGCTCGAACAAGATGATAGCACTGACCTAGCAGCCTTCTTAACCTCGATCGGGGCAGAGTGTACACGCACAAAGAGACGAACATAGAAATCGATGGAAAGGCTAAGAACAGGTTCGATGTATCTTCCATAACGCGCAGCTGAAGTGGAGATTGTGTGCAAAACCAGCCGTAGGGCCTTGTAACATTATGAATGTAAGCATAGGACCCATACTGAGAGAGAAATTTACACACAGCTTCGTGACAATATTCAGATTTAATGGGTATGCCTCCATAATTAGAGAAACTAAAGTGGTGTCATTGCCAGGATAGATGTGATAGAAAACGAAATCTATACCATTTCTCGGGGTAATTTGTTGTTGCAAGGACAGCCAAGTCAGTGCAGGTCACGCAAAGCAAACCTAGATGACAATTTTAAGAACACATGTGCAAAAGGTTTTTGGATACACACCTCCATCGTTTATGCATTGTACGGAGGCGTCAATAAAGGGTGCTGCTGTACCGTATGGATCCAGATCTACAACGTCGACCCGCTTCTTCTCCTCTCGATGATTGTACATAAGCGCACTAGATCATAGGTGAGAAAATACCAAGAGCGGAATGTGCCCAATTCTCACCAAGCATCTCCTTCGTTGACGCGCACTTTTGCCTGTTTGGGAGGGCTCTTATTCTCTTCTGTGACGGGAGCACCAAGACCGTTCAAATCGATATTGCGCTTCATTGCATCCACAGCAGACGAGGAAAGATCATTGGCAATGACATATCTACAAGCCATTATAGACAATGCCTCAGAGCAGTGGGTTCGACTAACTTTACCAAGGGAATTTCCTTCGCATAACGAATAGAGCGCAAGCCGGTAGCAGACAACGCCTCGAGGATAACAAACTCATGGTGTCTGTATTGAGGCTTTCAAGTCTTGAAAGGTGAGTCATGCCTCATACTATTGCCGAGAATATTGGCATACCTCTGCCTTAGATTTTACCAGTGCTGAAGACTCCCCATTCTCAGGTTTGTCTTGCTCTTGGCCTATTTGGTTTTCGTTCGCACTCGCCTCTTCACCACTAGCAACTGATGCCACATTGTTGTTAGCAGGATAATAGTCATAGATATCACAGGGGAGTAGCTACACTTTAATCTTTTCTTGTCTCCTCCCTCAGCAGCCTTCTTCGCCCTACGCTCGAGACTGGCCTTCCATCGCTTCTCCTTCTCTTTATCCATTTCCTCGCTCCATACTTTTATGCATGCAACGCTTAGATCACGATTGAACTCCTGTACAGGGTTCAAGAATGCCTCAGTGATCGAAGGAAGCAAAATATGTGAAGTGTTTTCAGTGTGCAGCTTGAAGCCCTCTGGGACAATAATTGATTCGGTGCCAGTGGACATGAGTCGTCTTGTCAATGGTGCTCTGGGAAGTCTTGATATTATAGTACAGCGGCACAGGGGCACGCGAGGGAGAAGCAGTGATCGTAGTATTTTTGAAGCAGGCGACTTTTTGCAGCAGAGGCTAATGACGCTGAACGAAGAAGACGAATTTCTGTGTTGGTTAGGGTTGCAAACACACCCCTCTTGGGATTTCACACTTTCTATAATCACATTACATACTACCACAACTCTTCCACAATGAAGGCTTCTGTGCAGTTATCTCGCCAGCTCTCGGATGGTGCGGAAACGCAGGTCCTCATTCAGCCACATGCAGACAAAACGTTTGTTCTGGTTACACAACTCGAAAAAATTGGCCACTTGGTGCGTCTAGTACCACCCAAACTGCCAGAATGGTATACGCCCTGATGCTCAGCCGCAACAATCAAGATACAAGCAAATCTTCCACCAACTGTGCCCCTCTTGCCACCTCCTGCAGCCGACTCGGATCACCCGAATATCTTACCCTTGCCCGAGCCGCCAGCTGGAATCAGTCTCACATCACTGTTCGGCGCTGCTCCCTCACAACACCACCAAACACTGCACGAACTTTATGCTGCACAGATTGCGACCATTGTCTGGACTGTGGAGTCGGAGGGCCCATTGAATGTTGCAAGACGAGACGTGCTCGTTGGGATCTCATTGAAAAAGACGCCAACGACTGATGTTGATGGCATTGTAACACAGCCGAACGAGATTGAACGAAAAGTATTCCGCGAAGTGATGGGTATGTTATATGAAGCACTGAGATCATGAAAGGAGTTGCAATGTAATATGAATTATCATTATCGATGCGCATATAACTAGTTATCAAAGTAAAAGTCATTCAAGATAAGATAGATAAGATATGCCAACAAACTTGAAATTGCAAGACCAGAGCTGCTTACGTCAGACACTTGAATCTCTTTCTCGACCGCCTGCCGCCATGCGCATTGAGAAATGTTACTTCTGCTCAACTAATGTCTACCCCGGCCATGGTACTGATTACTTGCGCTCCGACGCTGTTATCATCTCTAATATATACTAGGCACGGCCTTTGTTCGTAATGATGCAAAGGTTTTCCGCTTCTGCACATCAAAGTAAGCAACGAAAGATTTTGCAGGCCTTTGCGTTACTCATCAAAAGGGTTGTAGATGCCATAAGAACTTCAAGTACGCATTTATTAATTGTACTCAAATCCTCTGAAATTAACCTTGGCCCAGGATGAAGCGCAACCCTCGTAAAGTTCGCTGGACGAAAGCCTTTAGGAAGGCGGCAGGCAAGGAGATGACTATCGTAAGCACCATCCAGTCCCAGTGATGTAACGCATTATTCAAAAAATTATTTATAGGACTCTACGATTGACTTCGAAAAACGCCGCAACATCCCTGTTCGTTATGACCGTGATCTCATGCAGACAACGATCAAGGCTATGAAACGCATTGGGGAGATTAAGAAAAGGAGAGAGCATGCATTCTGGAAGACGAGGCTCGTGACCTAAAATCGTTCAGTTTGAGCAAGCATATACTCATCTGGCTTTTTTCTTACAGGATGGCTGCCAGTCGCGAAAAGGTTCGCGCACACCGCAAGAAACTCTTACAGGCCAAGGCAGATGCTACCAAGCTCGTCGAGCCGGTATCCCTCGAATCACCGGCCACCGAAAAAATCCGCGAGAGGATCAAGGTGCAGACAAAATCAAGGAGTGCCCTGGTGCAAGGCGACGGTCGATCCATGGGCATGGATATCGACTAAACTGCTTCGCTTGTGTCTTCCTATTGTGCTTCCTCTCTTCACGACCTTTATCCCGGACACATTCCTCGGTTATCGTTTTCACCCGTGGCACTCTTTAGCCTCGCCACCCATCGTTTCCTCTGTAGGAATACTCACTTCCATCACGATAATGATTCTGAACATGATGCAAATACATTTTTACACTAAAAGTACATCTGTATGCATTTCAAAAAGGCATATATGTAACACACATGTATCTTCGTTACACGTCGAATGAAGTCATATATACTTGGATTTACCGTTGCTTGTACTTGTCTTCATTCTCCAGTCTGACGTTCGGATCCATAGTGTTGTGCAAACCCATCAGGGTCTTGCTTACGGCTTCACTTGCGCCAATCATGGGCCTTAGTACAGCAATAGGTACTGCGCGGATGACAGAACGAACAGGTCCCTGGGAGGAATAATAGCCTATGTTGAGTTTAAATTTGTATGAAGTGTGATGAAAGGACGAACCTCTGTTCCAGATCTTTCATATACCTCCATGGGCACAGCCAGAATCGTCTGAGCGGCCGTGTTCAGATTGCGCCGCAAACTCTGATAAGCGGTCTGTAATCCCTCTCCCACGCCCTCTGGTTGCTCCGCATATCTACTAATTAACTCCTGTTGGCCCTCATCTGATTCTTCGTCCCAAGCGCCAAGCGCCACCTCTGGTGGCAACTGCAACGCCTCCGCTGTAATGGGATTCTCGAATTTCCCACCTAGCACATTCTCCGTCTGTTCTAGAATCACCTGCGTTCCAGTCGCCAGACGCGCGCCAAGTTTGACGGCCTCCATCGCGGTAGACTTGACGAACGACTTGGTGCCCTTCTGCACACCGCGCACGATGCGTCCATCTTTCTTGTACTGTGCGATGGGCAAGAGGACAAGGTCAGCGACACCGGAGCCGACGTTGACGACGGATCGGATAGGGGCCACTCCGGAGATGACGTCAACGAGCTGAGTGGCTTTGACATCCGGTGTCCAGAGATCGTTGAGTAGGTCGAAGAATCGTGGCCATCCAGTAACCTATTCATGGACAATCGTGTCTATCAATATCAGGCAACTTTTCGCGACAAAATAGTTGGACATACCCCAGCCAAGGTAATGTGCCTTAACGTCATCTCTGCACCATCGAAATGAAAAAAGTTCATGAGCTCAATGGTACGACCCTCACGAAGCGCTCGATAATCGACACGACGAGGTTTGAAGTCTAACTTGAGGCCTACGGGAAATACTTCGGCATGCTCTGCAGAGTATAGATCAACATGTACCTAAAGATGACAGTTGCTTGCGCTTTACTCACGGAAATAGATCTCTGTCGCAGATGGGTCGGGTGGGAGAACAGGCAGACTTGAGTCTTTGAAACTGAAGAATGCCTTGAGGAAGTCCAACGCATCTTGGTCCACGTGTAACCGTAAAGGTAAAAGTTTAGCCTGAAAAGTGATGTCAAAAGAATAACCATTCCAAGTGTGAATCATGTAGCATACCTTCAGTCTGGCCTCCTCTGTGACCTGGCCTGGAACTGGATAGACGCCGAGCAGCTCCACACGAAGCATGTTAGACCCGGTTTCTCGTATATTGCCATGCGAGTCAGCTCGCAGTGCAGTCAAAAATTTCCTCCACGTCGAAGTCTTGATGTGATCGAATATATCGACGTCGCGTACAGTTGCAAATATTCGCGAGACCAGCGCTTCGCCAGGGCGATACCGATCTACTTCGGCATTGAGGCCCATAAGTCGAAATTCCATACTGTGCGCCTTGGAACGGAAGAGTTGCCGCTTGTGCAAGCGTGATGACGAGCTCTTTGGAGATTTCTTCGACATACCGGGCTTGAGTGACTGCCAGGAGCTCTGGCTCGAGCCATCAAAATCATCCATGAGCTCCTCATCGATGGCGGCGATGAGCGCTCCAGGCTCGAGCACTTCCTGGCTTTCTTCCAGTCCAATGTGAACGGAATTGAAGAGCAAGGCGCTGGTATCTTCAATGCTAGGATCTTGCGCTTGACCACTGGCGACGAGCTGCCGAATCTTGGCGAGACGCTTTCTCATCTCCTTGACTTCGTTCTCAATGGTCCTTCGTGTGCGGCCCCAGTCGTATCCGTCATACAAGAATAGCGCAGCATCAAAGTTACGAACACGGACGCGGAGGGTTGTGCGACCATAACTGCGGTACAGAAGAAATACTCAGCACCATGTTCATATATAAGGAAACCTACTACCCACTTAACATCAGATGACTCTGGAGGAAGCGTCTCGAGATAATCCTCGACGATTTCAATCGGTTGAGATACATTGATGGTTTCGACATTGTTTGGTCCCTGTCCCAAGGCTGCAACGCTATCGTTCTCAAAATCAAGTAAATCATCGTCATTAAGCTCTCGTAGGCCAGCTGTGGCGCTGAAGGATTCGTCGAGATAATCCATATTGGACGGCAAATCATCATTGATCATATCTGGAGCAGGTCCTACGTCGGGTGCTTTCTTGAATGCTTCCTCATCCAGACTCGCTAAAGACAGTTCAGCGTCACTATTTGGAAAAGGTAATATAAATACTCACACGTAAGGTTCACGTCCGAAGTATTTTCCGTAATGGTGGAGGGTTCCCGTGTCGATCTGGTAGGTCTAGTGCATTCCGATTAGTCTTATTCATCATATCAGTTTCATTTTCACTCACGCAGGCTGGGGTGGATTGAATGCAGCAGTCAAGTCATGTATGAAGAGCCCTATGGGACCCATAGTATCGGCACATAGATGTATATTTAATGATCCACCGTCGACTTCTACCTGTGAAGACCTTAAGACACTTTCATTCCCACGTAGTATTTCTAAAACCTACATTGATTCTTGGGAGATCTTCGTCGATGTCTCGACTAAAGACCATGTCCAAATGAGCTATTTCAACTAGGTGCACAAACTGCTTAGCCTGAAAGTTATATACATCTTAGAAAAATCCCGATACTCCACTATCCGATGTGAAAAAAGACTTACTTTCCAGTGATCAAGGCCATCTGCCAGCTGAGATGGGTTCTGGAATTTTGGTTCATCCAGCAGCAAGAGGTCGTCGTTGAACAGAGCCGAGACCTTGGTTAACTTGAGCGTAAAAGAGAGCTCAGGGGAACCTCCTATAATCTCTGTGGCAAAGTTGAGATCTCCAAGATAAAGCGCCAGACTACCAGTGTTATTGGGAGCAGTCGTCTGAACGGACCCGTTAGACACATGCAAGGCTATACTTGTTCTTTCGCTCGGAACTACAGACTCAAATGCCTTGAAATATGATAAGTGAGAGTAAAGAATGAGAAAAAGGAGTTACGTACTCCAGGAGGTGCTTTGAAAAATACAGCCAAATCATTAGTCCATTCGAGCTTCGGCTTGATAAGGAACGTAAACCCAGAGAGTCCAACTCTGACTCGTGATTCCTTTGTTGCTGTTTCGGCGATATTGACGGACGTGAAACGCACTCCGATCAGTGGCCGTGAGTTGGAGGTCTAACAGTACCATGAATGAATGGCAATTATTGATATTCGAAAAAAGTCGAAGATTACCAAATTACGCAGACTGGTTCGGGAAAGCAGCGAGTTTCTTTCACCAGAGGGAGACGTATCCAATACATTCAACTCCATCACGTCTACTGTAAAGACAGACTGGTCCTGAAAAATGGCTTAAGGGTATATATAACAAAGACCAAGACGCTAGTACTTACTTTGCCTTCTGGCTTCAGCTCCACAAGCACGTCGATGTCAGAAGCCGCAATATCTAGCGGGCGGGCCGGATTGTTCTCTTCGCTTTGACGCGGTAAAGATAATCTCACAAAGGCTTTGCTTTGTTCAGAATAATGAGCGCAGGAGGAAGAACTGGACAACTCACCTTCTGATAATGATACTTTCACCACAATTTCTGCTTTAGCTTCCTCGTAGCGCTTAGATGCACTAGGCGTGCCCTCGTCATCAATACTACCAAGTCGACTACTACCCCTTGATTTGGAAAAGAATCTACTGCCAATCAGGCTTGAGTCTCTGCTACTTTCCGATTCGGGGGCAACATCCACCACGGTCCCAAGACGCTCGGACAGTTGTGTGATATCATCCGCCCAAAGTTGGATCCCGTCAAGGACTGGCTTCGTCAGCTGAACATTAACACTGGGCACATCGAATAACACGATAGTTTTCTTGGGCACTCTGCCGTCCTGTGATAGTTGCTTGATTCTCAGAGCAGGGCGTAGAGGCTCAAGGCCTGAGGGTCTTGGACCATCGCCCTCATCTAACCGATCATTCGTAGACAATTGACTAAGCACGAAGAATGCTGCTGCCCTGCCCTCTCCCGGTAGAGAGAAAGAAGCCACGAGTTGTTTACAGGTCAGAGCGAGAAGGGAATCTCCTTGTCCAGTACTATCCTCAGTGCGCGTGTCATCGACGACGAATCTCGCACTTGGCTTTTTCTCAGGCTCAGGAGGAAAGCGTATATTTATCTCGTGGAAGTCGATAATCATGGCTCCGGAGCGTGGGGGAATAGATCTCGGAGGAGGGCAGCGGATCTGTAACCGGATCATCGGGAATGAGATAGACACCGTCAAGGAAGCAGACGGTTGCCGGTTTCTCTGGAAAATCCCAAGTAGCATGTCAGAAGAGAAACTATCTTTGCTGCGTAATAGACTCCTAACCTTGTTTCGTCTTTGTTTGGGAGTAGTATTTTCGACAGTAATCAGCCGAGGGTCACGGTAATCCATCTCCAGGTCCAAGTCATCCAAAACCAGCCTCTCCAACCGTTGTCTTTCTCTCTCTCGACCGGACTCCGTATTCCGGGCGATAGGCGTCGACGGTAACAAATCGGTATTGCTATCGTTCTTATTTTCCATCACTACCGGCTCGGTTGGCAAAGCAGTTTTCGACTCGAAGGCGTCTTTAATCCATGAAGAGAATTCGGGGTTCAAAAGCAAGGCCAGATCCACAAAGATATGGAGAGGTACAACAGCCACCTCTATGTTACTCCCCGGAGAGCCGCCTCCACCCTTAACCTTACCGAGTGAGAGTTCATGTGATACACGGATCGCAGGCGCTGTGGCGCTGGTCGCATCACCCATAGATAATGGCGAGCCAATCAAGCCAGATAAGGGAGACAACGGCGATAGACCTGACATAGGCGACTGACTACTACCTCTTGCGTGTTCCGATTGCCTGCGTCTACTTCTCCAGGCCGAAACCTTCGCAGAGTTGGTCGCGAGTTTAGAATCCGTCCAATCAGCTACATCGAACTTCGGTAGGCTCGCGTAGTTGGATATGGCCCCGGATCGGTCCACGAAGGGTGACACCAGCTGGGACGGATACTGGTGTACTAGATTGGGATCGGTGATCAGGATTGGGAACGCAAGGAGTTGTGTTTCTGGATCGTTCTTAGAGAAAAATATGAATACAGAAATTTCATGAACGGCCAATTCAGACGAGAGTGTTGGATGCGATGACGGTGCCCGTGTCAAATGAGCATGTGGGAACTTCGGAGGTGGTGGAGTGGAAATTGTGCTGGAAAGAGCTATCTTCTCTATATATAGCCGTACAAACCCGTGGGACAATTTGATAGGCGCCAACGGTCGCGAGAAGAAATCGGCCAGAGCTGGGACACTGGGTTGATTAGGATGGAGAAGTAACAACATCACACCCCTGATCTGGGCTTTGGCTTCCAACCCCAAATTCGACAAGAGCATTATAATATCTGGGCCTGTAGAAGGCTTAGAGCTTGGAGGTGCCGGTGACTTGTGCGAAGCCCACAGTGCCGCGACATCTGACAACATATTTACTTGATGCGGGCGAAGTGCACAAACCAAAACACCGCAGCTGAGTGTCAATCGAAGCTGTTCTCCTCCAGGAAGTGAGGAAGGCTTGATTCGAGGTGCCGATGCAGAGGCAGAGGCCAGATGGGCTGTCATCGCAGATGGGGTAGTTAGCCGAATCACGATGGGCTCCGAGTCAAACGCAAACATCAGGTCTCCCAAAGATTCGGGGTCATTTGCCTGTGTGTCCTGGGGTGAGGATGAGTCTTTCAACTCCTCTAGAGACTTGAGGTCGATTACGGGCTGTCGAGGTGTTAATGGTGGTGAGTGAAAGCTATCACCCGTGGGTACTGTCGAGACTGCGCTCTTATACATGCTTTCTGACATCGACTCCGATGGGGACGAAGGGCGTGGCGGAAGGAAGGCTAACGACTGGCTCATCATCATCTGCGTTTCATCGTCCAACGAGGACGACGAGGAAGCTGGGGAAGGAGGTTTGGAGATGTGACGGGGAGTCCTTAATGAAGGAGAGCCCATTAATGATCGAGGACCCAGAGACTTGACCATGACACGGAATCCTGTTATTGATAGGTTTCGATTCTGCTCCCCTGAGGCTCCTGATCCCAAGTCATCCGCGTCTGTCTCGTGTTTTTCTGTGCCATACACAATTTCATCAATACAGAGCGTGATACTCGAATGGTCAGGATGGACGAGGGTTATTCTGATATCGCGAGCATCGAAGGCCAGTCGGGCTAGCAGCCGTTCAATGAGACTGGCAAATATCGAGACGCCGGATGGATCCTCTCCTAGGGCATCTTCTGCGTGTTTAGGTGAGTCCAGAAAAGGATCCAACGACCCTGGGACCTGATTTTCGTCATGCTCGGATGAGATAATGTCAGGGTGAAATGAGGCCTTGAGTCTGGCTTCCTCCTCGGCGTTGAGTTCGTCATGGTAGAAAGACTCGGCCACAGATGCCACTGATTCCGCCAAGTTTGTTTGATCGTCTGCTTCAACGGCATGCGTATTGGGGGTGATGTGGAAAACAAGATGGAGCGATTGCACGGAGAAGCCAAGCGTCGACGTGAGCGGATTGGGCCATGGAATCCGGGCGGTCACAGATCCAATAAAGCCGTCGTAAAGTTTAATAGGTATTCCTGATATAGCAGAGTTAACTGCCTGACTTTCTCATCTCAGCAGGGATAATAGTCCAATATTATGGCAACTTACTGCATTGTCCAGCTCAAGGTCGTTGATTTGCACGGATCCAGAGCCAATCTGTGATTCGATCTGGGCAGCGTTAAGTTGTCCTGGTTTCAAGAGGTGACCAAGGGTACGTTTGAGGACAAAGGAGATGAAGCGTCTTTGAAGTGCGGATGGGAGTGCAAAGTCAATAGACGGGAGAGACGGTATCCATGATGCAAACCAGCTAGCCATGGCTATGAGCAGTACAGAACGTGAGATTGAGAGTAGCGATGTGTATTAGGTACAGCAAGTGATGATATGGTCATTCAGGCCGGGCAGATGCCCTCGTATGTGTAGTGTCCGCTGGCACCTCAAGTTCAAGTTGTGTGCAGATGGAAACGATGTGTCTATGAGCCCAGAGCAGATATATAATTCCTTGGTTGATCAAGCTCTTTCCCTGTCGTCGATGTGCTATGTAGGTTGTGTGGTGTGTCACCAATACGAACAGCAGCTTGCCCGCCTGAGCCTGAGTGGGTCCAGTGCTTGCAGCCTCCAGTGCTACTTCCTGAAATGGATCTGACGCTATAAACTGACTGCATCATTTGCTTCCGGAAGTGGCGTTACACGTGACCTTTTTTGGTTATATCAGGAGTACAGAAATTCTAATGATACACAAACCCTAATCAACTCTACGGCATGTTTTTTTGCACGCCACTATGTTGGCTGGCATTTATTTGTCTTGCCTTTATCCAATAATCCAGATGCTCTTGCAAGAGGTCGAGTCTAACCTCAATCCAGCGTAGCTCAGTCACCCGCAGGCTCTACCACTTACTGGTCACATTCGTGGCAAACAGCTCAGGAAAGAGCTTCATTAACGCTGCCAATATCTGTTACTCTGGCTACTTATTCTCACTCGCAGCTGTGGCCTTTGCCTGTCGCACCTACTCCTTCACCTAGCCATACGCAATATTTTTATATGCCAACACCACCGCTTGCATCAAAAATCCTACTATACGTTTCTTGGTCATTCCGCTGCTATAATATATCAAACCCCAGTCTACCACAGAAATCTCACTCTCGGTACGTCTTAAATACATGCATTTAGCCCGTGGTCATCCCTTTCGTGGCCGCAGGTCCTAAAACTTTATTTACCCGCTTCATGAAGCTTATTTTCATATCACCAATCCATTCCCCTGCAAACAATGACTAGCTGAGGCGCATGGCCCAAATTTCTCTCTTGCTATGTCTTGAGCTTTTGCTTTTTAGCTTTTACTCATTTTATATTTCATTTCAGGTCATTGTATTTATGTCCCTGTACTATTGATGATTCTGTGCGAACTCCAAAAGGAATAATAGTGATTACTGAAGATGTGATGAAATGCAATGGAATTTTGTGTGTTGAGCGTTAAAAAAACCAAGTCCCGCGTCACAAAGCGTGACCTGCCAAAAGTCTATCCAAGATTCCAAATTGACTAGCCCCTTCTGAATGTAGCGAAGTGGTGTTCGAAGTGGCTGGATCCGAGCCTACTTATAAATGTAAGAAAATCAAGTGAAGAATGTAACTGTATCCCTTGTAGAATGGAAACCTATCGTATGCTAATACTCAATTGCTAATACTAAGAAACGGAGGAAATAAGAAATATTGTACGTCACGTGGCGTGGTAGTTGGTCGGAGAGCAGCGGTTGCATTTCCAGGATTCCTTGTTCCCAATGACTCCCCATGTGGAGCATGGGCCCCAGCTGGTGTCATACAAATGAATACCAATAATCACTAAATCAAGATATTTGAAAGTAACATGATCGCCAATGACCTGGGCATGGCTATGGCCTAGAGTTCCATCGCTTTGGCCCAGAACAAACAATACATATTTCTTTTGTCCTACATCCACCGCAATGCAGAGCACTTCTCTGGCCGAGTATCCAAATGTTGACTCACAACGGAAAGGCTGACGTGGGCGGGTTGGGCTACCCATGCGTAACACAAAATATCAAGAAAATAGAATACTCCCAGCTTAATAATGCACACTGTAACGAATGTATTGTACAAATTCGTATTCCATCAGTAACAAAGATAACCAAGACAGCCCCAACTGTAGAGCTAACAGGGATTACTGTTTGCAAAGCCAGTTATTCCGCCAACATATAGTGCATGTCGTCGAACGTGGTATAAATAAGCCCAGCATCTGTCAGACTGTCGATGACGTTGCTGGGAGGGGATAGAATGAGAGATTCTTCAGGAGGGTAGATTCAGAAACGTACCTGGCAGCATTTGCGTCCTTGCCTCCGACGGCGCGAACAAGTCCAGTTACATGATATCCACCATCGGAGGGAGGCTGAGACTTCATAAACATCACAACACGAAGTTGTTCGGGCGTGAGGTGTCCGTATTTGGCAGTGTCATAGGATATGTTCGACTGGGCAGAATACGCATTTGCACTGTTTTGATTGCCCATTTGGCCATATTGGCTTTGACTGATTTCCTGACCTGGCTTGGGTGGCTGAACGAAAGTGAGACAAGCATACAGCATTATATGGAACATTACTCACTGGGCCTCTAGAAAGCACGAGGTCCGTGTACATGACCTCAGAGAAGTGGTAGAACAATTCATCAGGTTCTTTCAGCAAGCGTATGTGTGTAGCTGTGAGATATTGACGCGATCCAAAGTTCTTCAAGGAGCCTGTTATCCGCACGACAGTATTCTCCCTGTCAACGATTTGTCATCAATAGTGGTCCATCAGAATACTCGGCTACGCACACAATATCCGCCCACTGATCTGACTGCGCATCACTGGAGGAATCAACCCAATGACGCGCTTCGACGCGTGCGGTCCCATCATCGATCCAGTACACGGTGTTCGTAGCTTGCTTGTTGATGCTCACTACTTGACCCACTGTCGTCACCTATAAGACACGCTCTTTTACATGGGGATATGTGAGGCAAAGCCAAAAGCCGAGTTACCTGCCCTACTTCTTGATCGCCGAGCATCCATGGCGCGTCTGAGTGCGCTTGCTTACATTGCAGAATCTGGCGACAGACAAGGGGGCGGAGTGACTGTGCTGCCTCTGTCCTCTGTAATACATTCAGCTGCGTATTCTGTGGGTAGCCGTGTAGATGAAATCACATTTGGACCGCCTGAGGGACTGCCACCGCCAAAGGGAGAGCCGCCTCCACCAGCGATGAATCCGCCGCCACCATAATAGTTTTCATCTTTTTTGGATGCAGGTGAGTTGGCATTCCACAGGCATGAAACATCTTCCTACATTGGCTCATTATTATCAGCAACAGGTGGCAGTAGTTGGGAACAAGTGAGCACAGTCACGGTACACAGCACAAGGACGCGCGCGTAATTGGGCACGCGTTCTCGACGCGAAATTTCCTTCCGATTGGGAGGCCTCGTTTCCGACAGTCCCTTTCCCGACGACCCGTACCCTGCTCCTGTTCATTCTCCTGCCATCGCCATGTCGGCTGCTGCTCTTGACCGCCAAATCCGTGTTGTTTTCGGTGTGCAATACTCGCTTTATCATATTGCTCTCATCTCAATCGTAGTGCATAGATGCCCTGGACAGCGGCTCGAATAAAACGGTGATTGTATCGTGCAATAAACTGCTCAAGAAGTACCCGACCAATACCTTGCTCAAAGTTTGTCTAAATAGTAGCTTGGTCTTGCTAGTAATAACATCTCTTTAGGCACTAAAATCCCTCGCTCTTGTGCGTACGCAAAAGATCGAGGACGCCATCGTCCTCTGCGACGAAGTACTCGCGGCACATCCAACCGATGAGGCCGTTCTTAACCTCATGATGCATTCGCTCAAGACCCTTGGCCGGAGTAAGAGCATCCTATCACTATTATATTCCTGCTCTTACTTGAGAAAAAAAAACTATCAGACAAGGACATGGTCACCATGTACGAAGAGGCATACAAGCGTCAGCCAACTAACGAGGAACTCGGCGCCCAGACATTTTTTGCTCACGTGCGCACCGGGAACTGGAAAAATGCCCAACAAGTATGCATAAATAATGATTTTGATTTTGACCTGCACCGGTTCACACAATTTATCCAGATTGCTACAAAAATGAACAAGCAGTTCCAAGAAGATCGTTATCTATACTGGAGCATTATATGCGCGACATTACAGGCCAAGGATCCTGCGACCCCCGAACCTATGAAGGAGCTTCTTTTCAAGCTGGCCCATCGTCTTGTCACGTCGTCTCCCACTCCCTCGTACATCAGCTCGGAGAGATTTTATTTGCATTTGACGATACTTAAAGAGCTGAAGCTCTGGGATGAAGCAAATACTTTGCTTGTTAGTAACGTTGGTCAAAAGTTATGCGCGACTAGTTTGCTCTGCGATGAATTACGTAGGGAAATCTGGTCACTCCGCGGACTATCCAAAGAGGAGGGCGAAAAAGCCCAGGTTAAAATAACAGAGAACAAGTAAGTATCTTGTATTCTGTGTAACATCTTGATCACTTAGACTGACCTAAAAATAGCGATCGTAACTGGCTAGAGTTCCTCTCTGTCATTGATGGAACTTTTTCGTATGTTTCCGAAGAAAAGACTGAGGCTGATGAAAAAGCCAAGGAGGAATGCACAGAGCACGCGGGTAAAACGCGTGAATTCCTCGCTCAGATCGCTGAGAAAGACGGATCTAGAGACCGATCAGCTTCTCTGGCTCTGCTAGAGCTTGAATCTCGCGCCAAAAAGTATGATTTGTCTGCTGGTACGTTTCCTGAATATATGCTACATGTTCTGTACTAATCCAACGTAGATAACTCTTCTTTAGTCGATATGATGCGCAACTACTTCGACAAGTTTGGCTCAAGGCCTTCGTCTTTTGAAGACTTGAAGTCGTACGTGATATCACTTTCTGGTGATGATCTTGCCAACTGGACATCATATCTCGAGTCCATCACTCTCTCTACGGTGTGTATTCTCGGAAGTCACCCACGATAAAATACTGATTTATTTTCTTAGGCCTCTGTCCTTGATGTACAGCGCACAATTAATGTCCACAAGCTCGTTCGACTGGCTCTGCCAGAATCAGAACTGACGGTTGAGAAAGAGACCGAACGCGCAGAGACGTACCGCGCGGCCTATTTTGCAGCCCTCCCCCTCGGTGCCGAGCTTAACGTTACCGATTACCAGCCCGCAGATGATCTTGCGCTTCTTGCCGCGCATGCATACATCAACCTGTGGGAGGATACTGAGGATGAGGCTTGGCTTCACCGCACCGTTGTCCTTTTGCAGTTTGCCCTGTCCAAAAGCAAACAGGCATACAACTTGCGTCTGGTCTTGATCGCAGTCTACCGTCTGCTAGGTAATTATTCTTCTACGACATACACTTTATGGGCGTTGAATTTGACGGCAAACAACTAGCCGCACCGTCATTGGCCTTGGAGCAATACCGAATGCTCGACATAAAGCAAATCCAGAATGACACGTTGTCGCATCTCATTCTTTCGCGGTCGCCCATGTTTTCGCTAGCACCATTAGGTGACATCACATGGCTTACCGAATGCCAAGAGTCCAGTCAAGTGTATGCGTCGAATACGACGGACGTAAGTGTGTTTTTGGTAGTGCTCAGTGTTATTTACTTACTGTCCACAGACGCCAGAGTGGATCATCAGGGCTTTCATTCAAGAGAGATATTCCCAGGTCTGTTAACCTGATTTTTCGTATATTATACGGTTGATGTTGACATACGATGGTTAGATTCCTGAGTTCATTGCCTTTGAGGATCGATTGGACAACTCTCTGCAGCGTGACCAAGTTAAGATGGATCACGTGCGTATGCGCTTAGCCCACGAGCCCATCAATGCGGACTTCGTCGACATGGAGTTGATCGAGTTCAAGTTTGTGTTTGATCGATGTATGCATTTCTTTTATCATTCCATCTCAACCTTCGTTGACGCAATAATTCATAGCCCATCATGACAATCGAGACCTGAAGGTCATGCCAAACTACCAACCACACTCCATCAACTCGCTCTTTGAGCAGACCATGTTGTTGGATCAACTCCCAGGAGTAATGACCGATTTCTTTCGTTTGATTTGTACTACCAATGCTGACTCCGAGATAAGAACGGCTGGCTCTGGCTCTTCCTTAAGATCTACATCCGTGCCTTTTCGCACGCCAGTGACCTCGACGACACGGTCGAAGAGAAGCTTCTGATCGGTGACCGCCCCAAGCAGAGCCTGGATCCTGACAGGCAGCGTCCTCTTAAGGAGCGTCTTGCTGAACGGCCAGAAAAGGAGATCGAGGAGGTTCGTCCTCTTATAATCACTGCGCGTCCTCTTGTTGTACTCTTTGGTCTAACGATATATATATAGCTCACAGAGGACGAGCGCGAGTTTTTGAAATACGCAGACGGCCTCGCTGACTGGTTGGAGCCCTATCACGATTACACCCGACCACCTCCCTCCGTGGTTCTAGCAGAAGCTGCGAAGGCCAACCCACGCGCTGTGGATCCTGCAACATTGGCGAGCTTAACTGCGAACGGCAACCCGAAGAAGGATGAGGAAGCGCCACCTGTCAAGGAGACCCCTGAAGTTGTTGCTGTCTTTTTCGAGAGTACGTTTCGTCTGTTCATATGGTCGGGATGACTGTTCTGATCTGTTGCTGTGCAGAGATGGGTGAACGATTCAAGGAAGCTCTAAAGGAGTCTATCCCTGCTGGTTTGCATGTTGCTCACTTGACGCAAGAGGTGAAGTTCTCATCCTTATGTTTGTGAGCATGGTAGACTAATGTACACTCACTAGGCTTTCCTGCTCCTTGTTGTCGAGTCTATGCGCTTTAAACAGCCTGCCGTCGTCAAAGCCAACAAACTCGGACAGGTTAGTCGCGCATCTTTCTTACGCTTGGATGTTGGCTGATTTCTCGACACTTATCATAGCTCGTTCAAAGCTTGAAGAACGTCCGAGCTGGTGCCATCACGGTCCTGGAATCTATTTCATCCCAGCTCGTTGACATGGGCAAGGAGGCTGACACTGTCGAGTCTCGCAAAGCCTTCGTGGAAACCTGTCAACCAGTCATCAAGGATGCAGTAAGTTTTTTTTTTTTTTTGAGCGAAGATCTACTGCCCAAATGGATTATATTACTCACATACGAAATTGCAGATTGAGCACGACTACGTCGTTGGCGAAGCCAAGAAATTCACCGAAGCACGCAAAAAGATCCTGGACGGCATTGGACGGGGTATTTCCAAGATCTGCACCACGCACGCTGCATAATTTCGCACTCACGTCAGCCCACTTTTGGTTACCCTACCCCCACCCCTTCCCTTTCTCTGCTTACCACTAACCGGTTAACTGGAGAATTCTTGTTTGTTTTCAATATAATTGTTGTAATCTTGTGCATTCCCATTCATGAATTCACTACAATGTTCTCATATATACTTACTGTCCTGTCTAACATTGCATTTATCTAGCAAACTCATAGCTATTACCCATTATCTGCACTTTACTATATATATATATCAACCACAACTCACGATTACGAAGAAAAATGATTATATGTGTACTCAAGACCGTCTTTCTTTTTGCATGGGTTCCTTGTTATACGTCAATGCTCAAGTGAAATAAAAGAAGATTGCACAAACGCTACCAGTAACCCGAACAGGGGAGCTGGATGCTTCCGTGGGAGAGGCTTGCTGCGGCACGACCTCAATTAAGTACGTGCAACTTGTCCGAGCTCAGCACGCAATTACATAGGCTGCCAGTGTCAGTGCCAGCAGTAAGGTCACGGTTGCCCTCACGTTATTGCACACTTGCCAGCGTATCTGTTACAAATTCACCACGTAAACTGCTTTAATGCCGCTCCTATCCAAGTCAGTCCTGGGACTCTCGTCAAGAATTTCCGAGTTAAACAACAAAATAAAACTGAATACACAGAGCCTTGGATCCTTTTATCGGGATATTTACTGGTGTACTCGCTTTCTATCTCAATGAAACAAACCCTCGCACTGCACCACCAGACCCTGAAGAGCGCTTGTCAGCTTTACTGCGTTGGAAGTATACCAAATGGAAAGCTGTGAGGGACGCAAAACTTGAAGCCGAAGAAGCAGCCGCTCTGAAGGAAAGCTCGGCTCTTACTGGCATTACCGACAAATAGCGAAGGAGCCTGGTGGCGGTGACATAAGGTAAATGAGGCTCCTACTCACAATGCCCTGAGAAGTTTTTCTTTTCTTCTGACTCGGTCTCGCTTGCTAGTCTATCCAGCAACACGTATGGCATGACAACGGGGGTAATCCCAGCTCCTTCGCGCATTTCGCGTCACTTATGCATTGGTTATCGGACTGGTCATGAATTTCAGAACTCTCCACACATTGCCCCTCTGATGAATATCGCCTTGATAACTTTGCCAGTGGGATTAACCCGATCCAATGACGAACATAGTCCGAGATTCCAACTTGAAAGTGCGACTTAGTGCGCCATAATTGTCATAACTGTTGCGTCTCCATGTCATGAGTGTGCAAAGTGTATGTGGCTTGAATGAATCGGACAATCATCAGTCTTATTTCCATCCGGCGGCCCGCTGAGGGAAATGGCGCTTGCCGCGGTTGTTGTGGATGATACTAATATTCTCCATGCACCCTGTGACCAACTTGAAGGCACGGTTCTATCTCATCATTATTGGCGGATAATGCGCAAATATATCCTCGCTACCCAGACTCGCCATCCATCTTCTGCTATTCGGTAATACACTCAGACGTAGGTTGTCCGCTTCCACGGACTTAATCGTTCGATACCTACTGGTGGCTGTCTATCCTTGATGGGCGTTTCGGTCGTCAAAGTGTAATGACCTTTTCACCAGCAACAATGCGACTTTCTTTCTCGTTCGCTGCAATACGGCATCTCATAACGTTGCAACTGCGAGCGGACAGTAATTTGCTGTTTCATACTCCAGGGGAAACACAATATAGACTATATTCTGATGGTGTTGACCGCCCATGAATGTACATGTACGCAAAAAAGCCGATGCTTCTCAACGTGATAAGGTTCTTAACTGCCCTATGATCCAGCCTTTGTGTGGTAATTATATGGGGTTACTGAGGCTCATGCACATTTGAACATTAGATTAGCTGGACAAACGGTCTTGGCTCACCTACTTTGCTTAGTCTTGGCATTCATCATATTTCGCAAGGCCATCCCACACGTGTAAATAAAGCTTTTATTCATTTTCTATCATATCATACCAGCTGTGACTTCGTTCATGCAAAGGAGATGGCTTGTTATCTGAACAAATTACTGCGCAGGCGAGTTTGCGGGACCGAAACCCTTGGTAATTCTATGTCCCATGACCACGCTGGCTTTTCTATTGCAATGATCGCTCGCGCTGGCAACTTGAATTATGTGCGTGCACGCGTCTCCATCACGACTATTTTTGTCACAACTCGCATATACGATTGTATTGACGAGATTATTTTGCCCAAACCTGACATCAGAATGGCGCCAAGCCTCCTCACCGTTTGACGCAACACTGCTTCGGGTTTAATCATGTGTGCGTGCAACGATCACGATCGAGCCACAAAATTATCTCTAAAGTTTAACTTCAAATCTGCGAGTGAGCGGCTTTCTTTCCATACTTACTCCACTGCACGACTTATATTTCTCCGCACTTTGTATAATGATGTTATTTTTTCCTTCGATGAAGCAGACGGTAAGGTATTGCGGTGGCATTGTACTCGTGGCAAACATCCTCGCATCCGCTAAACTGCCGTCAAGAATCCGTTGGCACTGGTTGTACAGCTTGAAGCCTCACAACGCACTCATGTCAAACGAAACTTAGCGAATTTACTGCAGATTCAGAAAGGTATAAAAACGATGCCCACCCATGACTTCAGCTCTCACCAGCTTCCTCCTCTGCAACCTTGTGAGTGATTGGTTTCTTAAACATCCTACTACATATCTTACTCATTGGGAATAGCATTGCTACTTGTGCAAGCGCTCCCATAGGCGAACACAAAAGACCTACACCGATTAGCCATGATGTTCCCCAAGTCCCTCATCGCGCTCGTTTCTCTCGCCATGCTCGCGCAGGCGGCCCCATACCAGGGTGAGGCACAGGCTGAGCAGGCAGCTCCGAGCTCCTTCTCGCGCCCTCATCCTAGCTTCTCGCTGCCCCCTGTACCCAGCTTCTCGCACGTCCCACACCCGCACCCGCACCCGCACCCTAGTGGCAGCGCGGCCCATGACGCAGAAGCTGCCCCGAGCTCGTTCTCCAAGCCCATTCCGTCTTTCTCGCGCCCTCCTTTGCCTAGTTTCTCGCTCCCTCCTCTGCCCAGCTTCTCGCATGAGCCCCACCCCCACCCTAGCGGCAGCGCTGCTCCTCGCGCTGAACCGCCTGCCGCGAGCTCCTACTCCCGCCCCCCAAGGCCGAGTTTCTCGCACGACCCGCACCCACACCCCAGCGGTAGTGTCACTCCCCCCAAGCCCAGCTTCTCGCACGACCCGCACCCACACCCCAGCGGTAGTGTCACTCCCCCCAAGCCCAGCTTCTCGCATGACCCGCACCCTCACCCCAGTGGCAGCGCTGCTCACGGCGCGGAGGCTGCACCGAGCTCATTCTCCATCCCGCCTAAGCCTTCTTTCTCCGCGCCACCCAAGCCTTCTTTCTCCGCGCCGCCCAAGCCCTCTTTCTCTGCCCCTCCCAAGCCTTCTTTCTCGGCCAAGCCTCACGCCTAAATAAACGATCTAAAGGTATCGTGTGTTTCGTTTTAATTTTTGTGTCGCGGAATACTGAGTATACCAATAGGTGTTTCCACTGCACTCGATCAGCAATGTGCGGATGGTCAGATGAATTAATTGCACGGTAGAACTACAAGCTGGCTGCAAGCAGCCAAGCTCCATAAGTATAAAAAGAAAAAAGAAAAAATCATTTGTGTTTCTTTATCTGCATATCTCCGTCTCGTTTGTGGACTTTCTGCTTATGTGTGGCGGGTGGGGTACATCGCGATGATACCTTTCGTCGGTTTTGCTGTTGCTGCTCATTCACAGCTATCCGCATTCTTTACTTCACCGTCTACGCTTCTTGTATTGCTGTTACTGTTATTTACAAAACCCGGTTACTCCTGGCTACTAGATTCGGCTTCCTATCCCAATCTCCGGCTTGTAGTTACCAATATATCCATTGAAATCGTTGTGTTATAACCATGACAGTGTGATTTCATGGCAATCTTTCCGTGTTCTGCGGCATTGTGAAAAACGACCTGAAGTCTGAAATCTTCCAGCGTGGACCGTCTCGCCACAAGAATGAACGTCCGTTGACATTTAATTGATCTAGATAAGTTCAACTTTAACTGTGTATACACGGTATTCAATTAATTAACTGGAGGGTACAGATGCTTTCAATTATCTCTAACTGTTACTCTAGGCAATATTCAAGACTTAAATCCAAGATAAGATGTATTATTTAAATCATTTACATCAATCAACGTCCGGCGGAGCCCATAGAACACATCGTCCACTGGCGTTACCGCTGACTGCACGTTCCAGGACGCGGGGATGAGAGGCTGTTACAGCTTGAACAGCAGTAATTCTAGACGGCAAAAATGACGTGAGTTAGATTTATAAGACAACAATCGTGCCCTAGCAGTCTAACGCGTCGCGACACCATATTACTTACTTTGATGAGTCGGCTAATCTGGCGACCAATGTACCCTGATTTTTGCATTTCAGCTTCTGCGGCGTGTGCACAACGAGAATTTTGTATAAACACATACCCTTCCGCTGAAAATATCTAATGAATGGTTCATATTCCCAATCTACGAGCAATGATAAGTATGAAGGACGGGTGGAATATGGAGAAACCAAATTACAGTGAAGTGAGGGTAGAAGTCGAGATTTTGCGACCACTGAGCTCGCAATATCGTGAGCCACTTCCCCTATAGTGAGAGGTTTGAGTTTAGTTATTGAGCTGTTAGATCTGTGGGAATAGAAAGCAGATGCACAGTTTGACAGTTATGTTTTATTCGGGAAAACGGTCTTGGTAGTGTTGAGCTAAGCTTCTTCGTATCCAAATCCCAGACTATAATAAATAGCCATCAGGAATGTCTATACCATCGACCAAAAGGAAGGCTCGACACACTTCGTATACTGTCATCGTAACTTGTGCTCACTACGCTCCTTCCGTGAGGACTCCAATACGCAGAGCTTACGGATTTGTCATGCTGCCATTCACCACGGAAAGCCATTTTGCCTTTCTTCGTTTCGAGGAAAGAACTAATAGTCTCCGTATCAAATTCGTTAATGGCAGATTTAGTCTAGAAGAACAATGCGTAAGAGCGTTAAATGGGTAGAAAGGATGACTAACTTGTATAGCTGCCAGAGCTCTTGTATCCCAAATCCTATAAACGCGAGTTAATCATACGAGAAGCCCAACAGCTGCCTTCACAACGTACTTCAGAAGCCTTGAATTGGAGGCTGTCACAATGAATGACGGATCCATGGGATTGATACTTATGGCACCAATTTTATGTTCCGAAAGCTGGTAACTGCGTATTTTCTGGTTTCCTTTTCCTTTTGAGACTTTGGCAGCTTCTCGCAAATCAATGTGCATAATTTTGCCGTCGGCGTCTGCGATCCACATCTCATTTCCGGTTGATGGCATGTCAAAACTAGTTACCATCGTCTCATCAAACGAGGCAATTTCAGTTGAAATACCAGACTCAAAAGATAGTGATCGAAGAGTACAGTCGTATGCGCTTGTATAGATCTGCGAACAGCGTGAGAGAAACGAAGAGGATAGATAGTAGCTCATGTACGTTACGAGTATTTGTCGGGTCCACTTTAACGCATGATATTGACGACTTGGATGTTGCTGGCCAATGTAATTGCAAGCGCCAGTACTTTCCACCTTCCCTATTATCAGGATCAGAAACCTCTTCATCTTCATCCGCCACTTCGTCAGGAGTAGCACGGGCATCCCAGATACCAAGTTGACCATGTTTGTCTACCTTGCAATGAGTGTTAGGTTGGGAATAGAAGAAAATTTGAGCTAACCCCCGAAGAAAATTAGATCTTTGGTAGGTTCCGGATGGTATGCAGTGCTGTATATCCTATCTTGTGTGACTTTCGCGCGAGAGACAACCTTCAGACCCTGCAATTTTTCTCTGAGCTCCTTGACGGCACTGTCCTCCTTTGTATCACTCTCGAAATCAAATGCAGATGGGTCCTTCTCTTCGTCTTTGGCAGTTTCGACAATGGTAGCTTGAAGACGATTTATGTCGGATTCCTCATGGTCCTCTGCGAGGGTAGGGAGGTCCAAATCGTCATGCCTCGGTAGTCTAGCAATGCGAGCACGTTCTTCTGCCTCTATCCTCTCTTTCTCTTCCTTTTTGCGACGTTCCTCATGCTCTTTCTATTTCAAGTGAGCCTGCGTCTATACTTCATGTAAATGCATTAACTATACCTCTCTTCTCTTCCGCTGCGCTGGTGTCTCATTAGGATCGGCAACAAATTTATTTCTAGTAGATCGTCTCGGGGGAGGTACATCCGCCACCTCACGTTTGCGCTTCAGAGTAGGTTGTATAGGCTTTGCCTTTGTCTTCGAGGGTGCTGGTTTTGGCGGCACGCCAAGAGACTGATCGGGGGTCGTATCTAGTTCAAGTTCTTCGAGCAAGGCACGGTTTCGTGCAATATTCTTCTCTCGCTCAAGTTCGCTGTGTAGAGTTCAAATTGGTATCTTATGAGGAAAGTCAGCGTTTATACTCAGCAGAAACGTACTAATCTGTAAGCTTCGGCATGTTTTATTGCTTTGTATGATGGATTGGGATTATTCTCAAGCAGATATAAATGTCAGTGAAAGTGTTTTAGTGATGCAGATGCATATAAAGATATCAGCCAAGTATCCAACAAGCTGTGAGACATGCGAGTTGCAGCCTGAGTGCCGACGCGAAATGTCACAGTCATGTGATCGTCATCGTCACATAATACGTCACACTTAATAAAGATCCTTCAATATTACATTGGCAGTAATCGATATTTTTTGTGGAGCATTTGAGATATTAGTAAGGGGATTTAACTAACCCCCCACCCCCCACACACAGAGAGAGAGGGTGAAGAGGACCGGTCGCGCCAGTACTGTACCTCCGCTTGATTGACCTGTGTCTATACTGCCTTGAGTAATAAATATTTTGGGAGAGTGACTATCCACCGAGGGGGATGCATTTATGCACACCCGTGCACGAGGTTCGTGTGAGGCTCAAACACATGAGTCTTGGGAATACTCCCAGTTGCAGTAGGGTAAAAGGAAACGCAAGGAAATCGCAGTACTCTACCAGCGAAAAAACCTCATCTCCGATACGGGGAATCGAACCCCGAGCTGCCGCGTGAAAGGCGGCAATGTTAGCCGTTACACCATATCGGAATATAGGGCTTAGGATTAATAAACATTATCATTATCCATTACTGAGACCATGCCAACACACCGAAATCATAAAAGGCTTGCACATAAAGGATGAAGCGCTGAAATGTAGTATGCTTTGTGAATAGTTTCTTCCAAGGCCAATCTTTTGCGTATGCGAACACCAGCCTTGAATATCTATGCTGAGAGCTGTTCTATCAATTAAGAGTGTACTAAGGCCGATACTATAAGAATAAGAAAAGCGGCTATACATCTATCAACTGCTGAATATACTGCCGGCAAACCACGAGCCAGTAAGCAAGCCAAATAGCAACCAAACGCCGCGCACTTCTGCTCCATCGAGTTTCCTGCTGTGAGCTTTTTGGGCTCCACTGACGAAAGAATCAGGCAACGAATCAGCCACTGCCTGCTGTAACTCGCGAACGCTCTTCTCGGCAGATGTAGGCAACCCAAGATCCTCAGCAATGTCTTGGAAAATGCTACCCTTCCCTGTGTCTTTCGATGAAGACGAATCCTGATGCTGAGTGATGTGTGACAATGCTTCATGATCATTGGAAAGGTTATGAGATGGTCCACCACCATGGTGCGTTGCGGATCCGCCAACCACGATGATCTTTGGGAGGGAGGCGTCACTGTCTGCTGGAGCTAATGGATCAGCCAACGCGGCTTCTGTCTCTCCCTTTTTCGCCTTAGAAGAATCCCAGAAATCGGGAACAAACGGCTAGATAAACGCAATTCAGACTCCAATATGGTTAAATCCCATTTGAAACTTACAATTTGCACCGATGGTTCTACCTCATCGGGTTGTTCTGGAAGACGAGGTGGCTTATACGAGTATTTCAACGATGCATCCGGCTGGTTTTCAGGTGGAATGCCGGGCACAACTGCACCCTCATAGGGTTCTTGTATTGTAGACGCTTGCCTCGTCGCTGCAGGCGGAGGAATGGGCTCTTTTGCGCTTTCAAAGGCACGGATGCGGGTAATGAGAGTTGCTTTATTGCCTTTGCTAGAAGATAAAACCTTGAATAGCTGTTGACGGCTCATGGCTCCAAGGGACGCACGCATCAAGACCACGTTGTTTTGCCTCTTGTCTGAGAGTTGCTACAGTCTCATTTTCCCATGTCCGAGTGAGAAGAACAGAAGAAACAAAACTGCGTCTAGGGACGCTTCTGGATAGCTGCAGGGCAAAGCGAGAGACAGACATAGCGATGAGGATTGACTTGAACTGAAGTGGTGTGTGACGTCTGGACTTTTCTTCAATGCGCACTGGAAGGTCCACGCCACCGCCACCGTTATAGCGCCACCTAGATTTCAGAGTCCGACCATGGTTGCAGACACCTTGCAATAGCCTTGCTCACGCCTGCTTCTCTACTCTTGGTCAACTTTCAGCTATGTCATCTCCACCGCCTGCAGACCCTATGGACACCGCATCCGACGTCAATGAAGACGACCCCATGACCGGAGAGCAGGAGGAAGAGGGTGAGGGTGATGAAATCAATCCTGTCTCGGATGACAGCTCCGAGGAGGAGGAGGAGGATGCGGAGGAGGAGCAGAGAATAAGGGACGGCTTCATCGTCGACGAAGAGGAGGAGGAAGAGGAAGAGGAGGACGCGGAGGCCGAGCGACGACGGAAACGACGAAAGAGGCATCATCGCCGTCGTGGGTTTCTTCCTCGTATCATGCAATGTCATTATTGCTAAGTTGTCATGGCTATTAGAGAGAGAACGTGAGGCGCTTGAAGAAGATGACCTCGATTTGCTGGAGGAGAATACCGGCGGCTCGTTCAAAAAACCTCGCTTGACTCGTCTTCGTCGTGGACGCGACGATTCTCCCCCGACCACGTCCAGACGGAGGAACGCAATTGAATCCTCAGACGAGGATCTAGACAACGACGACTTAGAGCTTCCACCCGCCCAGGATATCCAACGCATATTTGATGATGGTCAGGATGACGATGATGGGGACCTGGACGACATGCACGATTTCATTGACTACGGTGATGACGAAGACGGAGAGGGAACAGGGCAGATGGACGAGCAAGAGAAGGAGCAGAGGAGGAGAGAACGAAGAAAAGCTGAGACGGCTAGGCGACGACTTTTAGGTCAACGGCCAGATTTAATTGGGATGGATGAAAAGTAAGTTCTAATGTATCTGGTTTCCCGTCTTCTTTATATCTTACTTGACCATCAGTGCATGGAATGAAATCCTGGATATTTTTGGAGACGGGAGGGACTACGACTGGGCCCTTGCCGGTGACGACGAAATAGAACCAGAAGAGGAGGTCAAGCCTGAGATGAAATATCAGGATGTATGTTAATTTCTTCTCCTTTCTACGCCCTTTAGTTGATCATTATAACGCAGGTATTCGAACCTACCGAAATTCGTGCCCGCCATTTGACCGAGGATGATGATCTCATTCGTGCCCAGGATACGCCAGAACGCATGCAACTCGCTACTTCTACTTTGTCTCGGAATTTTACTTTATTATTGCATCAACCTCTGGAAGAATCCGACCTCGACGATGCCGCAGAATGGATATCACCCCGGATATCTGACACCAAGTACCGTGACTTCTTCTACGAAAGTGGCTCACATTCGCTGTACCGTTCCGACCTTGTGGATGCTGTCAAGGAGGCTATTAGATTAATGTTTTTGCAAGAGCTGGAAGCCCCTTGTATATGGCAACACAAGCGCGACCTCATCTCTTATTTTGACGTTCAAGATATTCGCAAGAAAGTTGAACTCCTCACGCTCACCGATCTATGGCGTGTCTATGTCCTGGGCCAAAAGTACCGATCGCTGCTCGAGCGCCGCAGAGCTCTCCTAGCATCCTATGAACGCCTGGCCATTTCTGACGATTACTTTGTCCTCGAGATCCAGCCCAAGATTGACAGCGTGGAGGTTGTTGCGGATGCTACAGAATGGCTTACGATGAAGTATAAGCACAAGAAACGCGACGGCCCAGGGATACGTTTTCATGATGATGTAGAAGAGCCCGATGCGGAGCGCAAACGGAAGATGCCGAGTCGCATTTCTGCATATGAAGTCGTCAAAAAAACAATTGTCTCCAAACTGGCCGAAGTAAGTTGTCTTCAAACTCATAAGACATACAACTCAACTCCAAACAGGGATTTGGTATCAAGACCCACGACATTGTCCTCAACTTTATTGCCTCCCGCCAGGTTCACTTCATCGACGACCAGGAATTGAATCCTGCGGCATTTGCGGAAACCTTTGCGGACCCTGACCCTACAAAAGCGCACTCGGCAGATGATTTACTAACTCAGGCGCGGATGATTCTCGCTACAGAGTTAGGCAAAGATCCTCTTTTGAGACGGGATATTCGTGCTATCTTCAAAGAAGAAGCTTTGGTAACTGTCATTCCAACCGACAAAGGCACTGTCAAGATAGATGAGCACCACCCTTATTTCGTGAGCAAAATCATTTCGATATCATGCCTAAATTTCACTCAAATGGCTTTTTTTTCTCATAGAATTTCAAGTATCTGCTAAACAAAAACGTGCAAAACATGCTGGAATCCGCACAATTTTTGCACATTCTGGCTGCCGAATCTGAGCATCTCGTTACGGTACAAATACAGCTGGATCATGAAGCCAAAGCTAAATTCGAGCGGCGGTTAACGGAGGCATTTGCTTCTGACAGCTTCAGCGAAACAGCTCAGGCGTGGAATCAACAGCGTGCGCTGGTCGTTCAGGAAGCTCTCGAGCAGCACTTGCTACCAACTGGCTCTAAATGGGTCAGAGAATGGTTACGAGATCAGGTTGAAGATTTCCAGGCGTTGAGACTTGGTGATATCCTTCGTGATGTGAGTTTTACACTTATTTCCTTTCGTGATTCTTGCTGATTATCTGCAATAGCGCATAGACTGTGCACCTTACGCTCGTGAGGATACACAGATCGGTCAGGTTCCAAGCGTCCTCGCTGTATCATGGGGCAAGGGCAATCCCAAAACCGATGCCATCACCATGGTCTTCGTGGATGAGATGGGACGACTTCGTGAACATACCAAGATTGACAACCTTGTTGATTCCGAAAATATCTCCGAATTCACCGAGCTACTCAATCGTCGCAGACCGGATGTCATTGCCGTCGCAGGGTTTACCATGGCTACGGCCAAACTTTCCACCCAGTTGAAGGACGTTATCGACCCTTCGCGTAAAAACAAACAACTGGAGAACATGTCAAACCAGGACACGTCTTTTGATATCCCTGTGATTTATGTCGCAGACGAGACTGCACGTCTATATCAACATAGCAAGCGTGCGGCTGACGAGTTTACCGCTTTGTCTCCCATTGCCAAATACTGTGTTGGTCTTGCGCGATATACTCAGAGTCCCCTAAATGAATACACCGCGCTTTCATCAGACATTACGGCCATCTCCTTGGATGTTGATGTTCAGCACCTGGTATTTACACAGCTCACCTGCATGTTGTCGTAACACTAACCTTTGTTTCAGATTCCCCAGGAAAAGCTGCTTTTCGCTCTGGAAAGGACGTTGGTGGACATCGTTAACAAGGTTGGCGTTGATATCAATCGTGCTGTCACCGATTCCTACTACCAGCATCTTTTGCCCTTCGTATGTGGTCTGGGACCGAGGAAGGCCGAACTCCTGGTTAAGAAGATCGCCGCAATGGTAAGGAAGGTGTAATCACGATTGAATTTAGAACTAACACCGACCACAGGGGGGCAATCTACTCAATCGCCAACAATTCGTCAAGGATGAGATCTTGACAATGCACATTTTCTATAACGCGGCAGGTTTCCTCCGCATTAGTAATGATCCGGAGTCACGGCTAGCCAGCAAGAGTCGCGCCAATGATGATACTGTCCAGGATCCTCTGGACGATACGCGTATTCATCCAGAAGATTATGAGTTGGCTCAGAAGATGGCTACAGATGCTCTCGAACTTGACGAAGAAGATATCCAAGGCGAACACCCTTCGCACGTCGTGACTCTCATCATGAAGGATCCTGATAATGAGAGAAAGCTCAACGAACTCAATTTGGATGACTTCGCTGTCAACATGTATGAAACGAATCAGGAGCGCAAGCGGCATACTCTAAAGGTCATTCGCGAGGAGCTCTTGCGTCCGTTCGGAGAACAACGCGGCGCCTTCTCTATGCTCACTGCTACGGAAGTCATGACGATGCTCAGTGGAGAAACACCACGTACTCTTCATCGTGGAGTTATCATCTCGGTACAGGTTATACGGACGAGTGCAAACTATACCTCCGTGCGTCTTGACTCTGGGATCGAAGGTGTTATCAACTCGCAATACCTCTCTGATGCCGATCGTCGTGAGGATGTTAAGAAGGGTCAAACTATCCCTGGTGTGGTTATTGATGTCAAGCTCGATTTGAACAACGACCAGTTCTTCGTGGAGTTGTCGGCACGGCCAAGCGACATTTCTGCCGGTGATAGCGTATATCGTCGGGTTCCCAAAGATGAGCACTGGGATCAGACGCGCTACGAAAAGGCCGTCGATATGCAAGCTCGCAAGAAGAGGGCCGAGGTGGACCGCAAACGCCGTATCATCAAGCACCCCAACTTCCATGATTTCAACAGCACTCAGGCGGAGGCGTTTTTGGAAAAATTGCCGAGAGGGGAGGTGGTAATTCGCCCATCATCAAAAGGACCCGATCATTTAGCAGTCACTTGGAAAGTCGAGGATAAGCTGTATCAGCACATTGGTGAGCGTGCTTTATTTTACTCGCATTTGTCAATGCGGGAAACTAACTCCTTGCAGATGTGTACGAACCAAATGCTGATCCTACGGGTCAGACTGTGGGCGGCCAACTCATCATTGATGAGAAGCATAGATACTCGGACTTGGACGAACTCATTGTAACGCACGTTCAAGCATGTGCTCGTCGGGTGGAAGATCTCATGAATCATGAGCGGTTTAAGCCTGGTAATCCCGACGACCTACGTGAGTACTTGTGATTTCAAGTTATGGCCGTGGATGTGCTCAAATGATATTATAGATCTATTCTTGAAGAACTATGTGGCTGCTCATCCCGCAAAGAGTATGTACGGATTCACGCTGAATCGTAATAAACCGGGCCACTTCTTGCTTTGCTTCCTGGCAAATAAAAATTCTACTGTCCAAACATGGGTATGAACGATTTCATTGTGCTTTTTGGAGCATTTGA
Source organism: Agroathelia rolfsii (assembly GCA_018343915.1). Classification (NCBI taxonomy): domain Eukaryota; kingdom Fungi; phylum Basidiomycota; class Agaricomycetes; order Amylocorticiales; family Amylocorticiaceae; genus Agroathelia; species Agroathelia rolfsii. The sequence goes on along the minus strand of JABRWF010000007.1, from coordinate 943,747 downwards.
CTGAGAGTAGCGATTAGCCCGTCCGCGTTGCACCTGAAGCCTACTATCTATTTGATGCGCCAGCTGTTGGTGTGCCGGAACTATGCGATGCTTTCAAAGTTCGGTAAGTGATATTCTCTTTTGAGGCCATGTGGTCTATTTGTCTCAAGATCTTGATTTTATAGTCATTTGCACGAATCCAAAAATTTGGGTGCTGGAGGAAAGACTCCATATGTTGGAGGAGGTCGCACGCCTGCTCATGGTGGTCGTACACCAGCTCGTACGCCAGGACACGTCACACCCGGCCACATGTCTGTTCGTCCACCTGCACGAACGCCTAACCCATACGCTGGAGGAATTACACCACGACCGTACGGTGGTATGCCGCCACCTCCGCCGTCAGCTTATGGCATGCCTCCGCCGGTATCGACTCCTTACGGATATCAGACACCGTCAGGGTTTACGCCACGACATCAACCACCAGGTGATGTCCCTCCTGGTATGCCTTCGCGATCTGCCATGATTCCTGGAGGCGGATGGGGTCCAAACCCCGGTGCTAGTGGTTGGTCATAAACCACGTCGATCGTGAATCTGTACCTTTTATTCGGCATATTGCATTATTCTGTTCTCAGTCTTACCTACTGTCCTGTTTAACAACCATGTGCTATTTGGGATCTAATATTGTATAATTCATTCTGATTGATATTTGAGAATGCATGGGCGAAGCTAGTGCGCCTTTGTGTTTAATAAATAGAAGTATCGACCAGGATTGTGAACGGACATACATATGTACTCAGTGATTACACAGAGCTTTCATGTGAGCAGACACATAAACAGAGCTTTTAGACCAAGATGGGCCATATTTCCTGGAAACTTGAACCTACAATGACATGACATAGTCCACCCGCTATGGTAAAGTGTCTATGTCCTCCTTGCTAGCAAATTCCTTCAAGTCTTGAGTTTCAGCAGAAGTCGGACCATTAGATGGCTCAAGGCTTAAGACGGCAGTGTCAGAACGGTCTTTGCTGATCGCTAATTCTGCGAATCGTATTTCGCTGTGAACGGAAGCCTCTGTCACCTCTGCTGTCCTAGCCATTCTTATCTCAGTATTCCGCGAGGATGCTTCACCCGTAGCTACTCGATGAATTATGAGCAAAGGTGCAACTGCTTGCGTTGGTCCCCAAATCCCTATCGCCTGCTTACTTGCGCTATTTCCGACAATGTAAGCTACAAGGAAGAAAGTGGTCGAGAACGTATATAAAGCTGTGCTCTCGATGATGATGATGATCGTCGCTAGGGATAAATATGGTTGCAAGTGACTCTTGGGTAAAGCCGAGGCGGCCCGTTGTTTGTGCAAGAGGAGCCTTCCGCAAATAGCAGCTGTGTATAAGTTTAATCCAATGGAAATAGACCATGCTATGAACCCAAACGTTGGAGTTGCAATCCGTGCATTTGATGCAGCGGATAATATTAGATTGTATTTTATCTGGCTGATGCATCTCTATCCGCTCGACTGCGCACCACCACGTACTACGACAAACGGAAATTTTATTTCGTGTTGTCTGCTGTTGGCTGCGATCGACCCCCTTTCAACATTTTAACACCAAAATGCTCTGCGGACTTCTGAAGGAAGGAAGGATGGGCTAGCTGGAATAAAAGTAGATAGCTCGTGGCTTGTAGCACAACGTTAGGAACAAACTTCGGTAAGCGAAGGGTAGTATTATGGGATTGCTCACCGATGGTAACAAGGAACATCAGTCCAGGCATAACAAACAAGTAGATATTCATGCCATGAAATATCAAGAAGCGATGAAGCTCGATGGTGTCAAATGTATGAAATATTAGTTTTTAACATTTATAACCTGGGCAATGTACAGACCATAAGTCCATCTGATAGTCACATGTTGATGAAACCAACAGCCATAGAGATCACATTTATGACGTAAGGAGGTTCGTAAGAAATTGAACTACCTGGACCAATGAAATCTTGGATAAAGAACATCTCAATGATGCGCAAGTTGGTAGCATTGGTGATACCCTCGAGCAAGAACATCGCTGTCATGTAGATCAAAAGCCACCATCGGGCAAGCCCATGTGTTTTTTAGTAGTAGCAACTATTCAGGGCTGGTGGCCGGTGCCGTGTCCAAGTGAGCACAACGAACGGCCAGAGTCCGCCCAATGGTGGCTACGTTGGTGGGGAGTAAGCTCCATTACTACACCTGGTGATTATCAGGCAGTGGAGTGCGTGCAAAGCTCTTGACCTGCTTACCCCATGTAATCCCGATCATGTCTAATCAGGTTCATCACCTTTCCTTGACACAAGTAGGATGAGTGGGTCAATGACGTGATGGAATAGTGGAAATCGAAGCATGTGAGTCAAACTATCACGAAATAAGGCAATTGAAATTGAATTGTTTGCAAGTGATAATTGTACAAGGCCGGTAGCGAAGCAATAAAAAGAATGCTCGACCTAAATATGCATCCACTTCTCATCCCCGAGCTAGAGCCCCGATCCGTGTTCTTGCTTCCACTTCTTCTTCTGCACAGAAGCAGCGTTCTTGTTCTTAAACAGGAATGCAGATCTGAATATTCATGGGGAAAAAAAAATAACAAGAACGTCAGCTTGCTCCTAAGCTTTGGTGTTTAGAAGTAGGAAAATAAACACTGACGTATGCTTGTCTGCGCCTGTTTTGCGCGAGATGCGGCCGGTGCCTGCAAACGCCATCTGTAGGAGGGGAATTGAATAGGATCACGTGAGATTCTTTTTCCTGCGCACAAGCAATACACGTATACCTCCCAAAGTCCCCAGAGGCCTATTGCTCCGGAGCCAAGAGTTACCAGGGTAGACAGAGGGCCTACGTTTTGGGTGTTGTAGGAAATGAATGCAGAGAGACAGTTGGAGATAGACAGGGGGCCTAAGAGAGGGTGCATAGGCGAGGAGTCATCTGGCCGTGTGATGGGTGACCCTGAAGGGATCTACAAAAGCAGGGTAACATTAGGAGCAGTTGGCATAGTGATTGAAGAGTATTATCATACATTCAGAAGGAGGGACATTGACACTGCCAACAGGTGTAGCCCAAAGTGGAGCGCGAGGAACGACTCGAGGGGGGTCAGTTGCGACCCGCCTCGCTGGCCCTCGACGTCCGAGGCTAGTAGGAGGAAGCGGGGGAAGAGGATGAGCACAGAAGCTAGTATGGACGATCTGAGCACCAAGTCTCAGACATAAAGTGCCAAAAGGGTATAATGGGGATGAGAAGCTGGTCTGACATGGTAGCGGCTGTCCAGGCCCAGTGCATCTGGGACGCAGCATCCTGCGCTTCCACAAAGGCTTTCTGAGGGTCTGCGTCGGCACTACGAGTGATTTCTTTCAATTCGAATTCTTCGGGCATATTGTCGGCAGAGATAGAGAGATGTATTTTGGCAGCGAATGTGTTGCGTCAAAAGCTTTCGTTGGACGGGCGGCTAGAGCGTGGTGCGATGACGACAATGATGAGGGTGATTGCTTCCGGGGCGGATGATGCTGACGTGAAAGTGATGAGCTAAGGATCCGGAGTGGCCAAAGGAGAGAGCCAAGGGCAATTGGCCGACACTGCTGCCAATGAAATCCTCCGCAGTAAGGGACCCTCTCTGGCCATTGCCCCGCTTGGGCCAATTGTTTAGCGCTGTATCAGCCACAGAAAAACAAGGATTATCTCCACACCAGGCCTGATCGTCGGGTTGATCAGGTGCGTGTGCAGTGTGCTATGGAAGACGGATACCACGCTGCGAAGAAGCTGTGAGGGGTGCTTCGGAGCAGAATTCAAGCAGACCCACTCAGCACTACGCCAAATGCTACTATGCCCGATGTTACGGCGATAGTCGAACGAGAGACATCACAAGGGCGACTTGCATCAATGATCACTTGTGTCCCGCACAGTCGCTATCTCTATTTAACCTAGCCACTGTCGCAATGTCCCTCCCCAGCGGCTTGGCACCCTCTTGTCGTCCTCCTCATAAAGACTCATTCCCCTCTCGCATATCCTGACTTGCTCCTCCAACGATCGACGCCCATCATCACATTCCAGTACTCTCTACTACACCAACTTCCAGTGCATTTTGTCTTGTCGCCATGTCGTCGCTCTTCTTATCCCCCTTCGATACGACCTTTATCTTTGGCCCATTATCGTTCATGAGCCTGGGCAGCTTCGCAACGCTCTTGAGCGCCCTCACCTTCATCCCCAACTGCTCGCCTGGTTAGCCATTTCGCTAGCTCTTCTTGTGTAACAAGTCCTGACCGCTGTCATATCTGTCACACAGTGCTCGCTGGCGCATTAGCCTCCGTCTTTGCAGTCATATGGTCTGCAGTCCCCTTTGAAGCCCTATCCCGCCTGTTGCGAAATTCTATCGCCTGTGTGTTCCGGTCAATAAAGGCCGGTAAGCCATAGAAACAATCCTTGGTTATACATACATCGTATGCTAATTCAATGAACCGGCTTCTCTCGTAGTCTTACCCCGCTCTCCGGAGGCCGGCAGCCCACCGAGACGCTTCCGCGGCTTCGTCTCTAACTCCTCGTCCTTTTCACACTTTCAAGATGATGCGGACATGGTGTCCTACAACGAGTGCAACTCGGCCCCCGTGGTCTCTGGTGCTAACACTGCCGCACGATGGACAGTCGCCATCATTCTGGGCAGTTTGATTGTCTTGTGATCTGGTCGTCTGCCCCAACCCCCCTCTGATGATCCTTCTCTTATCCCGGCCCTCTCCCCCTCGCCTCTATACCGTCGCCAACACTATACACCAATCAAACAAACAAACAAGCATGATAACCGTTCTCGTATCACTTGTATTTTTACAACATTTTCTCTCGCATTTACTGGTTTAACTCTTCTAGTCACATTTTAAATCCTTCGTCTCCCTCCATCTTTTTCGCCTTACCCCACCCATTCCCCGAGATTTCTATTCCTCGGTTTCATTTTACATTTCCCTGGTTGTCATTCTTCGCTGCTTTTCGCTGTTGCTATTGTCTCTTTCTTCTCTTCGTCTAACGACCGATCACGAACACATTAACGAACAATGTAATTCACCTTTGACATACCAAATAGACACGTGGTGGTGAAACACGCATACCTCCAAACTTCATATCTCTTGCCTTGTGCGTTGGGGGGGACATACGTAGTAACCGTGCTGATTGCTTGCGAATAACCATACTCAGTGAACACGTGGTAAGATCGCGAATAAGCCCATTTAGCCAGGTTAGTTGTGTGCACGTGGAGTGAAATGTCTTGTTACGTTACCATGTACTGCAGTCACCGAGAACACACATGATGATGAAAATATAACCGCATAACAGCATTTAGGAATACTTGTATCTCTCAACATGCGCGCATATAGGGCAAAGTCGTAAAGTAATGCATACATACATACATACATATGTAGATCCATAGCCATGCCCAAACTATAATTGCGTAAACAAAGAATACGCGCACACATAGACTTAATGTCCCCTCCTCGCCGCGGCAAGACACTCCTCCTGCCACCCACGCAGCCAAATGATCTCGACCCCGGCCTCCTGCATCTTCCTCGCACCCTCACACTGCACGAAATCGTCCGGCTCCCCTACGCCAATGAAGCACCGCCGCACACGGGCAGCGATGAGCGCGTCGGCGCACGGCGCAAGCCCGGACGTGCGCACGGAGCACGGCTCGAGTGTCGTGTATACATCGGCGTGGCGAAGGAGGGTTTCCATCGCCGCCGCCGTCGTCGTCGTTGCGTCATCTCCCTTGGCGTTCTCTGCTTCTGAGAAGAGGGCAGAGAAGGAGGTAGATATGCCCACGAGGAGGGCCGAGATGGCGCCCGGGGAGAGAGCACGGAGTTTGGCGAGCGCGTTGGCCTCGGCGTGCGTGTTGCCGGGTAGCTCGCGCGAGTAGCCCGTGGAGAGGATGATACCGCCGCCGTAGCCAGTAGCCTCGCTGTTATCGTCACTACTAGCAACAACAATATCTAAATTGACGCTAGCTGCATTGGGCTCTATTGTCGTCGTCCTTCTTCTGTTCATTTCGGCGCCTCGCGGCGGCCATTCGTCCTCGATCGATTGGAGCTGGGATTGAGGCAGGACAATCACACAGCCGACGCAGAACGCCGTCGGAGTAGGAGTGCATTTCGCTGCTTCGTCGAGCGCTAGACGGATATATCGATCGTGGATTTTGGCGTCGTTGTAATTATCTTTTCCATTTGAGGATGGGGAAGGTGTAATTGATGGCGCTACAGTGGGAATTTAGACAAAAAAAAAAAAAGAAGCAACGAATGCAAACAAGCGATAGAATAGTTGGAGGGTTGTTGATCCAGAAGGACAGAGGGAGAGAGAGAGAGAATGAAAAGGCGCCCCCGGGTAATATGAAATGATATGATAGCGGGCTTCATTTAGAACGGGCAAACGGGCTCCAGAGGATCCGTATACAAACCAGACATTTTTTTTTGGCGGTGCGACTTATGAAAGTAGAGGTGGTGAGAATATGAAGGTGGGGGAAAGGGTGTGATCTCCGGGTTGGTGTGGCTGAGAAATGATTTAGTCTAAGGTAAGAGGGTGAGACCAGTGAGGAATGGCGATGATCAAGGGAGGTTACTCGGAATTGCCCATTGATCAAATCAACGTCTTACCGAATTCAAATGTGGGCATCATGATGTATGATCGATGCATCTTGCAATGTGTGATAGGAGTGTTTCAATGGAAGATACATCATCAGAGACTTGATTTACTACACGAATTGAGTAAGAGTCAACGAACACAGGAGTCTGCTCAAGAGATTGTCTCATCCCCCGCTCAATCTGAGTAACTAGTATTATAGGATATTGACACTGGCAGGGATGTTGACAGTGGCGGTTGATTTTTGAATCGCAATACACTGCCAGTGGCACGAGCCCACTTGATCTAAAGACTGTATTAAGCTGGACTCCTCAGACCTCAGGCCTCAGGCTCTCCCTCGATCCAAGAATCCCAACCTCTCTTCCTGCTGCCAAACAACTGACTCTGCAGCCGCAATGACAGCCATGGATTTGTGCAATCCTCCTCCACTCACTTCTGTCATTGGCGCATTCTTAGGCCCCATACTCATAGGCATGATGGTGCAGCTGTTTCTGCTAGGGGTTACATGCTTTCATGCCGTCGCATACTTTCGTTGCCATTTCAGTAGTGATTCTACCTTCTGTAGGTCAATTGCTACCTGTCTTGTTATCTGCACGGTGTCTGTGGGCATTTTGAACTTGTGCGTCCACTGAATACTAGTATAACTTGGACATTGTACTCTGACTACGTACAAAATACATTCTTCTACCATTGTTCAAAAGCACATCGCTATACCATAGTCTTGTATCGGATTATGGCGACTACGAAAAGTTTGATCACCAGGACTGGGTTGTGTGGATGCAGCCAAGTTTCAATGCCTGGATAGCGTTCGTTGCTCACGTCTTTTACATTCTTCGGTGTTGGGCTGTCACACGCTCGCTGGCAATCTGTACATTCTTAGGAATTGGTATGTCTTTTATGCCTATCTATTGTTCCTTGTCTTACCAGGTAATGTATATTTGTGTCAAGTTGCATTTAGCGCTTTGGTTTCTGGTATTGCGTGAGTCCCTGCCTGAGTCTTGAATATTACGTCTGCTAAAAACTCTCATGTCCAATAGTATTACCCTATTTTGCCTTTCAGTGGGTCGGTTGAGTGACTTCCCAGCCTTCTGTGTCCCAGGCATTATTTGGTCTGTCTCGGTATACTAGTATGCATTTTCTATGTCCTGCGTTGCCTGCTGATGTTATATATATATACCTGTTAATCAGACAAGCGCGTGTGATATCGGCATTGGGACTGTCCTAATGATCTACTTTCTGCGCAGGAAAAGCGTTTTGCGCAGTTCTGATGCCATGCTCTCTCGCTTACTACGGACAACTATCGAAACTGGGTCGTGTACAGCAATCTGCGTGTCTTTAGACCTAGTTCTTGTGAGTTTATCTTACTTCGCTTATAATAGCATGTTTTGAGAGGATTTTATCAGTTTTTAGCTATTCATAACAAAGCATATGGGTAGGTTACTCCGATAAGGATTCCCTTGCTATCTCTGATAGTGTTCTTAGTTGGGCAATGCAATTCTCCTTCTCTCATATATATACAATCCCTGTCTTGTATACTCTCCTTGGCCGTCAAAGACTCCGTGATATTCTCAATGAGGGATCGGGCACGTTTGTAACTGAGTTTCAGACCTCGTTCTTGGCGGCAGATGTTCTATCAGCGGTGTGTCTAATCGACTCTTTGTAATTATCATTATGTCCTTACATCAGTTCCAAACAGTCTTCATTAGATAATAGACCCGGTCACAATGCACCTAGACTGCGGAGCAACTTGAGAGCATTGACTGTCACACATGATAATTGAACGGTCCTGGGGAGAAGAGAGCGCATAAAGATCGTCTATCTGCTACTAGTATAACTTTGTCGTCAGGACAGCTCTAATCCCTTTTCTCTCTCTCTCTCCTCTTGTATTGTTTGATCATACTCTTTATTATCACAAGAATTAGTAGCTTTTGTCTAAGTTCAATCGTCAATCACTCCGCTAGTAATCTTTACTTACAAAACACCAATCTCCTTACTTGATGCAGCGCACCCAACGATGCCACTATTTTGTTTATAGCACTTTATTATGAATACACTCAAGCTAAAATACATACCATTGTATACAAATCAATGAATCATGTTCAGCTAAGTTAGTATTCGCACTTGAAACCAGATGCCAGTGACAAAGCCTGACTTCAGAGATAATCATTATATGCAACAAGAACTATGCAACCAATGTCAAAATTCTAGTTGATAATATAGATGCCTTGAACAAAATTAAGACAGACAAATAGCAGCAGGTTAAATATGACCAGCTTCAGTATATGTAATAAAATCGAGCAAGCCAGTCAGCCAGATTTATAAGATAAAGCAAGAATAAATTCCGCTTGTCATCGTACTTGGTCGCGATATGCCAACAAACGGATAAGGTGTACATACTACGATGCGCAGCTACTCTAAAGGCCTGGCCACGCTACGCATGACCGCAACTCCGTCACTCCCATCCTCTGTGGCAATGGATTGCTATTCCAATAGTATATCATGCCTATCTCCCAGCCACTAATCAAGCTTCCAGCTGAAATCAAATAAAGAAATGCCAGAGAGCGCTAGATGTATATATTGATCATGGATTTTGGCATTGTAATTATCTTTTCCATTTGAGGATGGGGAAGGTGTAGTTGGTGGCGCTACAGTGGGAGTTTAGACAAAAAAAGAAGCAACCAACGCAAACAAGCGATAGAATAGTTTGAGGGTCATTGATCCCAAAGGAGAGAGGGCAGGGAAGGGAAGGGAAGGGTGCCCCCGAATAATAACGACGAAATGATATGATAATGGGCTTCATTTAGAACGGGCAAACGGGCTCGAGATGATCCGTATACAGATGTGACATTTTTTGGCAGTGCAACGTATATTGATATAGATGTATCGGAGGTTAACTAATCTTCCGCTCTACCTCACACTTCGGAGTTTTCCAGGGAAAAGCCCCATTTCTACCAATACTTCTACCAACCACCTTACTTTGAGTAAAAGGATCGCTAAAAGCGAGCATCACGTGATTATATTTTGGCAGATAAGTAGGTCACGTGATCAGACCTTTTTACCGAATCCTTTATCCAAAGTAGAGGGGTTTGTCCAGAGATCGGTAAAAACGATATTTTTCTTTTGAAAACCCCAGAGTGTCAGTTCCTAATATACATGTAGGATATTGACATTGGTGGTGCTTTTTGAATTGCAATACATTGTCAGCGACACGTGCCCACTATTTTTTATTTTTTATTTTATTTTTATTTATTTACGTTTATATATTGCATCATGTACTAAAAACAAACTACGGTGTAACGAGGGCTGTAGTGTAAGTTACGCAGGATAGGGAAGGTTATTATGATGAATATACTGGAAAGGTTAACAAACCAGCTGATTGTGTTGTGGTAAGTAACAAAGTGGGGAAGGGAGGGGTATATATATGATTAGAGGGAAATTAGAGGGGGGGGGGGTAAAGATGGAGTTCCTATTTTGGTACAATGCTGATGGCATTTTTATTGTGGGGCTAAGCTGACAAGTTTTGCAAAGGCATTTGAGCCAGACACAAACTTTGCGAGTTCTGTAAGGCCTTTGTGCATACCAAGGATAAGTGGGGAAGAGGCCTTAACAATGTGGTGATATTGACTGTCATAGAAGGGGCAGTCAGCAATAATGCGATCACATGTTTGAAAAGTGGTGTTGTATGGGCATAATACTGGCTCAGAGGGCAAAAAGCGTGCGTAGCAATTGCCTCTAAAGCCATGGCCTAGGGTAGTTTGGATTATTCGGATGTGAATGTCACGTTGGCCGCTAAAGTCTTGATGGAAAGGGGCAAGTTTAGTGGATGGTGGTGAGCGGAGAGCTATAGTGGCTAGGTTGTTATGGGGTAGGGCAGCCCATTCAGAGCATCGATCTTTAAGTGCAGTGGCTTTAGCTTCCTCACGTGTGTGTGTGTGTGTGTGTGTGTGTGTTTAAAAAAAAAAAAACGTTTATATCACGTGTGTTGTTTTTAGTACATGATCTGGTATATAAATGTAAAAAAAAAAAAAAAAAAAAGAAAAGCTTCCTCACGTGCCCATGATATGGATGCATAGAATATAGGGTTGGCATGTCCTCTTGCAGCTTCTTTTGCAAGTGTATCAACACAGTCATTGCCCTGGATTCCCTGGTACCCTGGGATCCATTGAATTGTACTTTTGCATTTGGGTAATTTGTCGAGGATCTCGTCTACTTTTTCACAGAAAAGGATGGAATAGATTTGGGCTGGGTGGGCTGGGGTGTCTGTAATTGTCAAAATGGCACGTGCCCACTTGGCCTAAAGATTGTATTAAACTGTATTCCTCAGGCTCTGCCTTGATTCAAGAATTCCTACCTCTCTTGCTGTTAAACAAGTAACTCTACGGTCGCAATGACGGTCATGGATTTGTGCAACCCTCCTCCACTCACTTCTGTCATTGATGCATTCTTAGGCCCTATAGTAATAGGCATGATGGTGCAGCAGTTTCTGCTAGGGATTACATGCTCTCATGCAGTCACATACTTTCGTTGCCATTTCAGTAGTGATTCTACCTTCTGTAGGTCAATTGCTACCTGTCTTGTTATCTGCACGGTGTCCGTGGGCATCTTGAACTTGTGCGTCCACTGAATACTAGTATAACTTGGACATTATACTCTGACTACGTACAAAATACATCACCATTCCACCATTCGAAAGCATGTCGCTATACTATAGTCTTGTATCGGATTATGGCGACTACGAAAAGTTTGATCACCAGGACTGGGTTGTATGGATGCAGCCAAGTTTCAATGCCTGGATAGCGTTCATTGCTCACGTCTTTTACATTCTTCGGTGCTGGGCTATCACACGCTCGCTGGCAATTTGTACATTCTTAGGAATCGGTATGTCTTTTATGCCTATTGATTGTCCCTTGTCTTACCAGGTATTGTATATTTGTGTCAAGTTGCATTTAGCGCTTTGGTTTCTGGCATTGCGTGAGTCCCTGCCTGAGTCTTGAATGTTACGTCTGCTAAATATTCTTTTATCCTATAATGTCCAATAGTATTACCTTATGTAACCTTTCAGGGGGTCGGTTGAGCAATCTCCTTGCTACCTGTGTCCCAGGCATTATTTGGTCCATCTCGGTATACTATTATACATTTTCTATGTCCTGCTTTGCCTGCTAATGTTTTATTTTATTTTATTTCATATTTTTACCTGTTAATCAGACAAGTATGTGTGATCTCGGTATTGTGACTGTCCTAATAGTCTACTTCCTGCGCAGAAAGAGTGTTTTGCGCAGTTCTGATACCATGATCTCTTGTTTACTACGGACAACTATCAAAACTGGGTCGTGTACAGCAATCTGTGTGTTTTTAGCCCTAGTTATTGTGAGTTTATCTTACTTCACTTATAATAGCATATTTTGAGAGGTTTTCGTCAGTTTTCAGCTATTCAAAGCAAGGCATATGGGTAGGTTACTCGATAAGGATTCCCTTGCTATCTCTGATAGTGTTCTTAGTTGGGCAATGCAATTCTCCCTCTCTCATATATATACAATCTCTGTCTTGTATACTCTCCTTGGCCGTCAAAGACTCCGTGACATTCTCAATGAGGGATCGGGCACGTTTGTAACTGAGTTTCAGACCTCGTTCTTTGCGGCAGATGTGTTATCAGCGGTGTGTCTAATCGACTCTTTGTAATTATCATTATGTCCTTACATCAGTTCAAAACAGTCTTCATTAGATAATAGACTAGGTCGTAATGCACCCAGACTGCGGAATCAAGTATTGACTGTCACACACGACCGTAGATTGGAAGCTGAATAGTCCTAGGGAGAAAATAGCTTATAAAGATTGTCTATCTATTGCTAGTATGATTTTGCTGCTGGAACAGTTCTAATTCCTTTAATGTCTCTCTCTCCTTGTATTATTTGATTTTGTTCTTTATTATCACAAGAATCAGTAACTGTTGCTTAAGTTCAATCATTGAGTCACTTTGCTAGTAATCTTTATTTGAAAAATACCACCTCACTTAACACAGCGGACTCAACGATTCCACCGTTCTGTTTATAGCACTTGATTACACCCAAGCTAAAATAGATACTGTTAATATATTGCCTCAAAAAGGCTATGGGTAGGCTACTCCAATAAGGATTCCTTTGCTTACAATTTCTGATGGTGTCCTTAGTTTTGGGATACAATTCTCCTTCTCTCATATATGCACAATACCTGTCTTGCATACCCTTCTTGGACGACAGGGACTCCGTGATGTTTTACACGAGGGATTGGACACGTTTGTAACCGAGTTTCAGACCTAGTCATTGGCAGTGAGCGTTCTACCAACAGTATGTTCAACTAACGTTTTGTATTTACACGTTCTTATATCGGTTTCAAAACAGTTTTAATTGGATAATCAGTTCAATCGTGATGAAACTGATCGCAGAACCGAGAAATGAATGTAATTACAGAATAGAAGTTGAGCAGCCCTGAGGAGAAGACAATGCATCTGGATCGTCCATTTATTTCTAACATGTAATTTGACCTCCAGGACAGCTCTAATCCCTTGAACATGTGTCTCTTTGTATTATTTTTTTTTGACTCTATTTATTGTCACAGAAGTTAGTAACCGTTATTTAGGTTGAAGCACGAGTCATTCCACTAGGACCTTTATCTATGAGATACTGATCCTCACTCAGGCCCGACGCAGCGCACCCAGTGGTGTCAGAGTCTTGTTTTATAGCTCTTTCAAAAAAAAAAACGTGTACCGTTTCTTTGGATAATTAATAACAATCAGACCGTGTTTAGCTAACTCGGTATTTGCACCTAAACCGGATGCCAGCGACAAAACCTCGGCCTGACTTCAGGCATGATTGTTATATACAGCGAGAGCCACGCAATTAAATACCAGAACTCTAGTTAATAACACAGGTGATATGAGCAAAACTCAGACTGACGAATAGTAACAAGTTGAACGTGATGAGCTTTAGTACATCATGCCTACTCCTCCAGCTGTAAAATTTCGCGAGCGCTTTGAGGCCTTTGCGAGTGTCTAAGATGAGAAGCCGCTAGACGCTCCTACAATGTGGTGTTGCACAGGACAAATAACTCGACGAGTGCAACTAGTGCTGTGTTGGTAGTGTTGCGTCGGCTTACTCAGGCTTGGGCACTTCATTGTATGAGAAAAATGTTGATGTTTGAATCCGAGTTTTTGAACCGCTTTGGCGAGCGTCGTCGTTCCGTCTGTGTCTTGGTTCCGTACGTTCCCTTTTCTCTTCATGAAAATTTTATTATCTACCTAGTATATATACAGGTAGGTTTTATTTGATGTACACCATGCGTTTGTACCCTTACACGTAGTCAATCGACTGTCTTGCCCGAGTTAGGCTGCGTGCCGTGTCGAATGCTAACAAGAAATAGACCAATATTCAGGACTCTAGCCAAACATAAATATTATTCTCTCATTCAGATCGAAGGTCTATGTCACTGTCAATACTAGTACTCTGTCATACTGATTGGTTTGGGATATTAATGCGATCACCATAGTGATTCCGAGTCCCTGATTCTGGTGATTTACTCGGACAAGTTATTCTTCGCTATGCGTGGAGTTTGTATGTAGCTTTGTTGTGCTGTGGCAATAGTAGCGAACAGCCGGCTGTTCTCTTCTACTAGTACACGTTTCGCCGCACGGCACTACTCTACCCATGTTGAGTTCGCAACACCGATAGCAGTGAAGATGAATGTATTCGTTGTTTTAAATGCCAGGAAAGAGCTACGAATCGACGTTAGTTCCGCTCTAAAAAGTCGTGCCCAAGTGGGCTGTGGTGGTAAATAAAGTTGGGCGGCTGTGAAGCTATGAAGACCCCGGACACGGGGACCGGGACTAGAAAGAGGAATTAACGAGCACGCTCCGAGTAAAGAGTAACTTGGGAAGTTTCGAATCCGGTTTCATTTGTGCAAGTGTTCGAGTAAAGCGTAATTCAAGGTTTAGTTCGAGTGAAACCATTGCGGCTGGCATTAATTACCAAAATAGGTAGTTATCACAAGACGACGTCATCGTTATCGATTACTTAGTTGGATCGCGAAATACGAGACACAACGAATCGGATATACCACCTTGATGGACGAGTGGAATAAATACTCCATCTCTCACACACGATGCAATAAATGATAGAAATCAAGAATGAAGAGAGATCCAGAAGGTGCTGGATTATCGCGGCTCAGATCAAAGAGGCTGGCCTGCCTCGTGTTTCTCGCGTGGACATTGGCTGCTCGCCTTGCGCTCACTCGCTGTGACCTGCCTTTCTCTCTGCCGCTGCCGAGGCGTGTTTGCTTTTGCACAGCTCTTCTCTCCAATCTATATCTCCCGTTGTATGCCCGCCACTTGCCCTCCCATATCTATTCCAACTACTCGTTCATCTCCCACCTACTAGATGCTGCTCGGATCTCCTGCGTGAGGATTTTTGCCTCGTTTCTAATTTTCTCTCTCTTCGTCGATCTCAAGTGCTGATGTCGACATTTAATCACCCACCGCGTGCAAATTAATTTCTCGTCTTCTTCTGCCGTCACTATCTGCAACATATCAACCTGGATCTTGACAGACCGTCGAACGCACACCTCTTCAACTGGGGGCGATTGAAGTCCAACAATGGCAAGAAAGACAAGGACGAGTCAAGAGAGAGGGATAAGCCCAGAGGAGGCCCCCAGAACGCCCTTGCTAGGCAGCGCCTGCTCACTCTCGTCCATGAAGAGATGGAAACGATAAAACTTGTGCGTTTTTTTTTTGTCGTTTGCTCATGTCGCTTTCTTACATTCCTTGACCGCGCTAGCTACCGCACACATTCGAGGTGGGGGAGACAGATAATATTTATTCATATATTTTTATCAATCATGCTCATGACTATGACGTAGGAGCTCATTGCTGTCGCCCGAGACTGGGTCAAGCCAGGCCCCGATTCAACGTTCTATCTAAGAGTGCCTGTCGAGTTTGCGTCGATTCAGGCTGCCGTAAGCGTTTCATATTATGCGCATCCTATCCGAGTATTGACTATCTGCAGCGATTGGTGGGCGGCGATTACATCTATGTAAGTTTTACCTTGGAGTCAATATCGTCGTGGCTTACGAATGCTTCTCGATAGCTTGTTGACGAGGATTCATATGCTATTGCGGCTAGTGGCGTACAAGGAATGCGTGTCGAAATTGTTAGTGACTCGCCCCCGCCTCCAGAGGAACCACCGTAGGTTTTGATTTGAGCCTAAATTGATACAAGATTGTTAACATCGCTGCGTTTCCAACGATTTCCCTTCTAGACGGCCGTAAGCAACACCAATTTTTGCTCCTCTCTACCCAACACATGTTCACTATCACCCCAGTCCCACTCCTATTCTTGAGATGCCCGCTGTCTTCAACCTAGAGCTCGTCCCAGGACAACACATAGCGCTTGACACCACTCTCTCATCCGACGACCAAGTCGACCTCGCCCGCATGGAAGATGGAACAACCGTCGACGGCGTCTTCTGGGGCAAGCTCGAGATCATTCACGAGGGCAGCAAGCATGAGGTGGACTTCACCGGCACAAGGCTTACGAATGTGGAGGACCTCACGCCGGGCATGCTCATGGACTCGCGCGTGCTAAACAAGCTCGCGATCGTATCAAAGCCGCCCGCCGCGAGATGTCATCTCAGCATCCTCAGCCCCATGACACAGCATCTGGATGTACACCTCACGTTTAGCGAGTATTGGGATAAGGGCGTGATGTGGCCTGTGCCAGTGGAGGTGACGCCCCATAGAGTCAGGTATGAGCTCCGTGTGAATCCGGGTGGTGCGCTGGAGATGTTTGATCCGCAATTGGTGGTGACATCGCTGTATTATGAGGCAATGTAAGTTCATCGATTTTAGTTTCGCATTATCAGATGGTTGATATAATCTTTGCAGACCAAACCCTAACATGATTGAAGCGGACCAATTCGTTGCACCAAGAAACTCGTTTGCCATGTCTTTCATCGACTTTGTGCCCCATCTGTCTATGGTTCTCGATCAACTAGGCCTATCCGTATATGCTCGCACACAGTTCATCAAGTAAGCTGGTGAATTACTTTCTACAGCTATCAAAACTGACATCATGTATTGAAATTAGCAACAACCTCGCCGCTTTCTCGACTCATAAAAACATCGCATACCGATTCCTATCACCAGCACGAATCGCACAAGCTATCGACATTTCACTCAACGCGGCCTCGTGCACGTTTACGCGTCTGTTCCTGATCTATCGTGGCATCAGCGAGGACGAAATGGGCGACTTTTCCGCTTCTGGTGAAAAGGAAGCCAATACGATGAACTGGCGCGAAGTCGTTGGCTGGACGGAGCACAGTAAGGATGCGGCGCAATTGCGGATACTCGAGATTAGCATTCTCGAAGTTTCATGAGACATTTGTAGCGATTAATTTTGATGACTTCCTCGGCTGGCTCCCCCCCCCGCGCTTTTTTTCTTCTTCTTTGGAACACCCCCCTCCACTCCCTGACGGCTTTGTGTGACCTTTTTCATGCTCTCTGTATTCTCGCTTCTTTTAGGTTTCTCATCTGTTTGCTGTTGTAATGTCCGCATAAGATGTTTTCGCCACCCCTCTTTATTCCTTTTCTATATTACCACTTGCACTCCCCTTCTCACTCCTCCGATGTATGATTCCTCCACTAGTGTACTGTTCGCCCACGATATCCGCCTGTATTCTCCTGATGTCTGTACGTATCTTTATTACCATTCTCTTCATTCCTTACTCCTTGGAACTGAGCCATATATCATCATCCTCTCAGACCATTACTAGTAGCATGCCGTCCCTTTTCATCATGACCTCAGAGTTTTGTTCTCGTCTCTAACGTTCCAATGATCATGACATTCCAGTTGTACTGGAGTTTACACTCGCTACTGAGTACATGTATCCATGATGCTTCGAGGCCACCTCTTTTTACTACTACTAGTACTATTATTATTATTATACGCTGGTATGTAGCACATTTCCTCAAAGAATATTTAGATGTATCATCAGACGTCAAAATGCTCTGTTGTTTGTCTGTGGAGATCGGGGCGATCTGAGTAACGACGATGCGTTCTAATTTGATGCTAGAATCATTTCCTGCATGCTTACGACTTCTATTAGATGTCTAGCGTTCCTTGATATTCATTTGTCGAAAATCATTCAGAGCTTGATTAACTTGAGCTTGATTGTCGGCCGGAGGAATAGACACTATATACAAGAATGAGAGATCCTGAAGTTTATAAATGCGTTCAAGTTGCTGCGATTTGCTCAAGTTTAGGCTTCTTTTAGGATACCCATGATATTTTCTACAGATATCGTGCTAGTGTTTGCGATAATAATCATGCTCAGAATGGAGGATCTGCCGCAGCTATGACGATCGCTACCCCGGACCTCGGCCGAATTATCGCAGCCGCATCATGACCATGACATAAGCGCCCATAAACTCATGTTACACTACAATTGATCCAATCACAAAATCTGCCCCTCTTCTCCTCCCAGAGCGCTCAAGGACAGCAAACTGTCTACTACTGGTAGAAAATGTCCCTCTTGCCATCCTCGTCCAACTCAACCAACCGCGAACACAGACGACATATTCCGGACTACGAGCTTATCGATGACAGTGTCTTTCCAGAAGAGAAAGGCGATGGCAATAACGACGATCAACACGTGGGCGACCATAGCGTCAGAACGGCGCCCATCCTCACGGAGGACGCTTATGATGTCCTAGGGTCGGCCAATTTCCCCCAAAAGGCTGTCTATGGACGCTTGCTGAGCCAGAGACTGGGTGCATCGGGAGAGGCGTCTAATGCGATCAATCCATGTCTGTATGTGAACACGAATGCGCCATTCAGTGCGGTCGTTTGCGGTGTTCAGGTAAGTTTGAGGATGAGCCGTTTTGTTGTTTGAACATAGCTTAATGGTATTTGATACTGGACCAGGGGTCTGGAAAGAGTCATTCTACATCGGTGTTACTGGAGAGTTGTCTGATAACAGACCCACGTCTCGGTACACTTCCCGAGCCACTCAGCGGAATCTTGTAAGTTTTCCAAGAGAACACTTCTTGAGGCGAGAGCTTACCAACTAACACGATCCAGGTTTCATTTCGATTCAGCAGCAGGCAGTGCAAGCGCTCAACCATGTGAAGCTGCATATCTGTCCTCACTTCATGCTTCAAGAGGGGCTGGTGCTCAAGCTCCAGAAGTAACAGTGCTAGTACTGTAAGGCTCTTCAATACATGCTTCATGTGGTCGCCTAAGTTCTTTGTAGACCATCATCGCTGCGCTCGATGACTCGTGTCTATCAAGACCTACCGCATGTGAAAGTCCGCCCATTGCATTTTGCGGCAGAGGATATCAGTGGTGAACGTCTTCTGGCTATGATGAAAGTGGATGATGGCACTCGTGAGCATCATTAGGATCTTCATTACATTACCGAACAAATCCTAATCATTCCATCAGAAATGCCATTGTATATGGAGGCCATTATGGCCATTCTACGATCTATGGACTCGGAAGATACTTTCGACTACGACAATTTCCGCAGCAAGCTTTCTGAACAGAAGTTTAATCCGAGTCAAAAGGCGATGCTAAATATACGTTTGGCTCTATTGGACTCCTGCCTAGCGGGCGGTAACTCGCAGAATCGGATTTCTAATTATTTCAAGAAAGGACATTTAACGATCATTGAGTACGTATATCTGGTTCTAGTTACTAGAGCTTGGAATTCAATACCGTCTAGTCTTTCATCACCATATATGGATTCCACGTCTGCGTGCGGCTTCTTTGATATCATACTCGGCCTCTTTATTGAGACGAACACCGGTGCATCCGGAAAGATCGTTGGTACGTCTCTCCATGAGTGGCTTATCAATACTTGATCTCATACGGCAATCTCTAGTTCTCGATGAAGCACACAAGGTCTGCCTTACCACAAATAGCATTTCTATATGTATCATCCCTGATGTTATCACGAGCAGTACCTATCGGAAAATGGCGGCGGGTCGCGTCTTACGGAATCCCTATTATCAGTTATTCGCCAGCAGCGCCATCTCGGGACTAGAGTCATTATTTCAACTCAAGAACCGACGGTCGTACCCGCCAAGTTTCTGGAGCTATGCTCCTTCATTATCGCGCACAGATTTTCCTCCCCGAAATGGCTTCAGCATCTTGCGAAGCACATGTCAGCCGCTGATTCTTCGATGGATGAGCTTTTGTCAAAGGTAGACTTAATGATGTACCTCATGTACTGTATATCATGTTCTCATACTATATTTCATAGATTATATCACTGCGCACTGGCCAGGCTATCCTTTTCTCTCCTAGTGCCCTCTGCGCACGCATACGTGACCAATCCGAGACTGCAGCGGTATATTACGGTCCCTCGCGATCGAGCACCAAGCCAGATATTCTACCCCTCGGCCAAGGATACCTGATCGTCCGTTCTCGTCAACGTATCACTCATGACGGCGGTCAGTCGATATTGGCCGTTCAACACCTGGAAGACGTAGTTTCTATGATAGCGACCACGGATTCCGGACATAGCAACAAACTTTCCAGTACCTCTAGCCCACCTTCTCCTCGCTCATCTCATTCGTCTTTGCCCCCTTCTCCACAAACTGTCTGGAAAAGCGACGCTGATTGTGCACATGCCGTGGAGTCAGCTAGGCAAACAAAGGGTGCTGACAAACCGTCATCAAGATCTGCAGCCGTTGGTTCTAAGCCAAAAGTCCCTCCTCCGTCTTTTCCAAGTCAGACGATTCCCTTCGTGCGTTATCTTGCGCAGAGGGCGGCTCAAGGTTACAACGAAACTGCGGCGAAGGAAGTCCAACAATATTTTGCCATGCAAGGGCTCATCTTCGACGAAACGCTCTTCATTAAAGTCATGCAGGATGCAGTCTCTTGCGGTTTTTCCATTTCCATCAAACTCGTTGACGGTAGAAAATTGATCATTTACATTCCACAAGAAGCTGCGCCTTGTAACGCACTGCTCTTCGACGAAGAGGAAAGTTTCAATACGCTTGATACGTCCGATGAGCATCAATCTTCTCTTCCGGAAGCCTCCATGGCTACGGATCACGTAACACAGATCCAGGAGCAAGAGAAGGATGAGTGGGGCATCTTTTCCTCTGACGGTAACCAACATCCGTACGGCGAACATTGTCGTTATTCTATGTCATTGGGAATATCGAGCAGCGCTGAAGGGATGCTCGAGTACCTCATTGAACGACATATCGCAGGCGAAGACAGGACAAATCTACCAGATGTTCAAGTACGGCTTAGAAATCGGGGCAAGCCTAGTACATTTTCGAACCTATACAGCTCTTGGCACGAGCTCATGGACTATGGTCTTGTCCGAGATGAGAGACGGGACGACAATTACTTGGCGCTTGACGTCGACTCCATATGGCTTCATTATGTTGGTTGTCGAATATGTGGCTCGGTGGAATCCAAGATAGAAAAACGTCAACAGATGCCAGACGCCGCTCTCTCGTCGGCTCCTCGTGTTGATGTCTGTGCGGAAGGTCGCGCTCGCGAGCAACATGATCGCATAATACCCCCCGACATGGATGATATAAGCAGGCATATGCTGCAATACCTGCTGGACCGGCACGCTACAGGCGTAAACTTGACAACACTTCAGGAAGTCAGAAGTCATCTACAGGAAACATTCGATCCAGCAGAGGTGATACCCCCATCGCGTATACGTATTGCCAGGAGGGATCTCATGTCGCGTAATCTCGTGCATGAGGAAACTGCTGATGATGATTCTATCATGCTCTGCTACATTGGCTGTTCCGAGTCTGCCCGCGGCGTTACCACTGTGCGATTATTTGATCAGAGCACAAATATACCCTCAAGTTCAGTCGCTGCGGTCACTCTACCCCAATCCCAATCAAATAATACCAACGTTGTGCCCCGGTCGCATGATGTCACTACACCGTCAAGCCTTACACCACTCGCTCGACGAATACTTAAGTTCTTGATTGAACGGCATACAGCTGGACAAGATACCATAACGGTTCCAGACTTTGATGAAAATTTGGAAAATCTTATCTCAGCGCAATCTGTTCTGGAAACTCTCAGCCGTATGATTAGAGACGAATTGAGCAAATATGGTCTTATACAAGAAGAAGCACCTAGACCGGGCATCGTCCTAATACGTTATATCGGTTGCTCGGTCTGCGAATCGAAGCCAGTTTCCGATCCACAACCTCCTCCATCCCTGTCACAAGACGCCTTGTCCGTTACATCGCATATGAGCGATCGTCCTACCACACCCCAATTTAGTTCTCCACCAAGGAATTCAACACCTAAATTGCCGATCGCTGACAGGGTAAGCAAGCTCCAATATTTATTTCTTACATAGATACGCTGGGCCAGCGTTTACGCATTTTTCTTAGATTAGGAACCTAATGGCAGTCGCCATATCCGAGAATAAATTAGTACAGAGCTGGCCATACGGTATGTATACTAGGAGGCCCCTATGTAATGAAAAATATTGACCATTAAACGTGCCTTAAACAGTCCGGTCATTAGTTGAAAACCACTCCAAACACGCGCCTAAACTATCTCTTGTGGTTGTTATGTCAAATGCAAGGCCTCTAGTGAAGAAAGATGCACAGAGCATGTGCTCGGATAAACATAGAGTATGTTTTCCGTCTTGAAAATTGTGGTGATCGTGTCTAATATTATTTGTTCCAAGGGTATCCTTCTTATTTGCCTGCCTGCCAGCGCAAAATATGCGGACGTCTCTCCAAGCTTAGTGCAACCAGGTTCGTCTCACCTTGTATTGAGTAGGTATAATACTCATTAATATCAATGTTTTTCCAGTGGAAATATTTGCCTTTGCGGTTGGCGGTAGCCAGACCTACCAGAATGATGTCGCGGCAATTTGCACAGATTTGCGCGCTCTCACTGCAGGAGTGAAAAATCCGTCTTCGTAGTAAGGTAATATTTTGAGTAATACGTGGCTCTATGATACAAGATTGACCACACCAATGCATTTACTTTTTTTTTTCTTTAGAAACATGCATATCCATCATATTATTTGTCAGCCACTGACACTTAGTACTCCGACTTTCAACTTCTGAGCGTGATTACTAATTCGGGGGTAACGTTGATACCTTTTGTGTCCAAATCCATTGTACACGCGTTCGTGGTCATACCCTGCAGTGCCCTACCCTCGTTTCGTCGGTGGCGGTGTTGCACACGGTTTTGTCGCGATGAGTGTTTAACTGTTATACACAAACGCAATTTGAATCTAAGTGCTCTATACTTCGGGGTCTTGATTTAAAATGCCTCTTGAAATTGATTACTGTCAAAAGAAAAATACTTCAACTAGAAGGAAGTTGAGATTTAGAGTGTGGGAGCAAAATCATCCAAATACAGGCGTAGTCACCCTGTTGTCACGCTCAAGGGGGGATGATTTCATTCAAGTTTCCAAGCCCTGCGGAGCCTAAAAATAATACACTCCGACAACACGGTGGTGTGTGACTATGCGTGAGCGACGAAACCGCGTGCAACACCGCCACCAACAAAGCATGGTATTCGTCATGCGGAGGTTCTTAGCAGTCCAATCTTCCGGGAAACGATTCTCGATTAGTTCCTCTCTGGGCGAATTTACTTGAAAACAAACACTGGTAATTCGAGCTTGAATTGGATTGAGTGTATTGGATGCTATGATGAATTGTTGTCTGTTTGTAGAGATGAAGTCGGTCTGTGACTCCGTGCAGCGACGGAATATTCTGGTAGGACGTTAGAACCATTATTAATATTTGCATCATTTTCCTTGTTCAAATCTGATCGTGACTTCCATCACCCAATATTCGCTCATATTCATTCGTCAAAAATCTGTCGAAGCTTGATTATCAGCTGAGAAGTGAGCATGATATATATATGGGCCACTGAAGCTTATCGTTCAAAGTTTGACTTCCTGCTATTACTTGTTTGTCTGATCTTTATTCAAGGCACCGAGTTGTGGTCGCGCAGTTCTTGTTGCATGCAATGATCATGACGGAAATAGAATATCTGCGGCTTTACAGATATAGCAATAACTGTCTAGTGTGGACTTTAATCGGATTACCCCAGCACCGCCCCCCTCCCCCATAACTCATGTTACACACCAATCGATCCTTTCACACAATCTACACCTCTTCTTCTCTCTGACTCCGAGTCGGCCTCTCAAACCTTCAGGATAACGATCTGCCAGGACTGAAATGTCCTTTTTGTCACTTTCCAACTTAAATGGCCGTGGACACAGACAATATATCCCGGACTATGAACTTATCGATGATGATATCCAAGAAGAAAATGGTGACGACAACGATCAATATATGGGCGACCATAGCGTCAGAACGGCGCCTATTTTCACGGAGGACACTTTTGATGTCCTAGGGCCAACCAATTTCCCCCAGAAGGCCGTTTATGGACGCTTACTGAATCAGAGACTGGGTGCATCGGGAGAAGCGTCTAATGCGATCAATCCATGTTTGTATGTGAACACGAATGCGCCATTCAGTGCGGTCGTTTGCGGTGTTCAGGTAAGTTTGAGGATGAGCCGTTTTGTTATTTGAACATAGCTTAATGGTATTTGATACTGGACCAGGGGTCTGGAAAGAGTCATTCTACATCGGTGTTACTGGAGAGTTGTCTAATAACAGACCCACGTCTCGGTACACTTCCCGAGCCACTCAGTGGAATCTTGTAAGTTTTCCAAGAGAACACTTCTTGAGGCGAGAGCTTACCAAATAACACGATTTAGGTTTCATTTCGATTCAGCAGCAGGCAGTGCAAGCGCTCAACCATGTGAAGCTGCATATCTGTCCTCACTTCATGCTTCAAGAGGGGGTAGTGCCAAAGCACCAGAAGTCACAGTTCTAGTATTGTGAGACAAACTTATTTTTAGTCCATCTTCTTTCCTGACTTCTCACGAGACCTTCATCCTTGCGTTCTATGACTCGTGTTTATCGAGACTTACCGCATGTGAAAGTCCGCCCATTGCATTTTGCGGCAGAGGACATCAGTGGTGAACGTCTTCTGGCTATGATGAAAGTCGACGATGGCACTCGTAAGCATTACGACGAGTCTCATTGATTAGTAAACTCTTACAATTCCATCAGAAATGCCATTGTATATGGAGGCCATTATGGCCATTCTACGATCTATGGACTCGGAAGATACTTTCGACTACGAAAATTTCCGCAGCAAGCTTTCCGAGCAGAAGTTCAATCCGAGTCAAAAAGCGATGCTAAATATACGTTTGGCTCTATTGGACTCCTGCCTAGCGGGCGGTAACTCACAGAATCGGATTTCTAATTATTTCAAGAAAGGACATTTAACGATCATTGAGTACGTATATCTGGTTCTAATTACTAGAGCTTGGAATTCAATAGCATCTAGTCTTTCATCACCATATATGGACTCCACGTCTGCGTGCGGCTTCTTTGATATCATACTTGGCCTTTTTATTGAGACGAATACTGGTACATCCGGGAAAATTGTTGGTAAGTCTTCGTATGATTTAGCTATAAATATTTGATCTCATATGGCGATTTCTAGTTCTCGACGAAGCACACAAAGTTTGTCTTCTCCATAGATAGGCATTTTTATGTGTATCATCCCTGATATTATCACGAGCAGTACCTATCGGAAAATGGCGGCGGGTCGCGTCTTACGGAATCCTTATTATCAGTTATTCGCCAGCAGCGCCATCTCGGGACTAGAGTCATTATTTCAACTCAAGAACCGACGGTCGTACCTGCCAAGTTCCTTGAGCTATGTTCTTTCGTCATCGCGCATAGGTTCTCTTCTCCGAAATGGCTTCAGCATCTGGCAAGGCATATGTCTGCTGCTGATTCTTCAATGGATGAACTTCTGTCCAAGGTAAGCTTAATGATGTTTTTATTACAACTGTATATCGTGTTCTCAGACGGTATCGAATAGATAATCTCTCTCCGCACTGGTCAAGCTATCCTCTTTTCCCCTAGTGCCCTCTGCGCACGCATCCCCGATCCATCCGCGGCCGCAGCGGTATATCACGGCCCCTCACGGTCGAGCTCTAAGCCAGACATCTTGCCTCTCGGCCAAGGGTATCTAGTTGTTCGTTCTCGACAGCGAATCACTCGTGACGGTGGTCAGTCAATACTGGCCGTTCAAAACCCCGAAGACATAGTATCTATGGCGGCGACCACTAATAGGCATAACGAGAAGTTGTTCCATGCAACCAGACTTTCCTCGTCCTCCTCATCACACTTGTCATG
Organism: Agroathelia rolfsii; assembly: GCA_018343915.1. Classification (NCBI taxonomy): domain Eukaryota; kingdom Fungi; phylum Basidiomycota; class Agaricomycetes; order Amylocorticiales; family Amylocorticiaceae; genus Agroathelia; species Agroathelia rolfsii. The sequence continues at coordinate 917,879 of JABRWF010000007.1, read as the reverse complement.
GAAGAGTGGTATCAACCAGATCTCCGCCGCTAGATCATCTAGCACAGCAGGGAGCGCTGGAAAACTATCCTCCGAAGCTCTAAAATCTAGAGTCGCCAGTCCTAGCCTAAATATTCCTATCCCGGCTTTGCCACGCCATACAATTCCTTTCATGCGCTATATTGCGCAGAGGGCGGCTCAAGGCGCAAAAGGAGCCACATATAAGGAAATCCAAGAATACTTTGCTTTGCGAGGGCTTGTCTTCGACGAATCACTTCTCACTAAAGTCGTACTGGACGCGGAGTCTTGTGGTTTTGATATTTCAATGGAAACACTTAATAGCAGAGGATATGTTGCGTATACTCCAAAAGGATCTGCGCCGTGTAACGTCCTGTTAGTCGATGAAGAGGAGATCATAAATACATTTGATACGCCAGAACAACATGAATTTTCTCTTGTGAAAACTCCGACATCCACAGAACATATTATCCAGACGCAAAAACAGATAGAGGAAGTAACAAGTGTTTCCTCCGATAGCAACGAACATCCGTTCGGTGAACATTGTCATACCTCGAGACCATTGAGAATATCGAGCAGCGCTGAAATCATGCTCGAGCACCTTATTGAACGTCATGTTTCGGGCGAAAATAGGACAATTCTTCAAGACGTACAGGTACGGCTGAAGGATCGAGGTAGACTTGGTACATTCTCGAATCTATACAGCTCTTGGCATGAGCTCATGGACTACGACCTTGTCCGAGATGAAAGACTAGACGATAACTACTTAGCGCTCGATGTCGACTCCATATGGCTGCATTATACTGGTTGTCGAATTTGTAATTCGATACACTCGGAAGTCAAGACTACGGAAGAATGTCAAGAAATGCCGGAGAAACCCGAGATCACTCCCTCACAGGTCTCGCATGTTGATGTTTGTGCGCAAGGTCTCAATCGTGAGCAGCACGAAAGCATGATACCCTCAAACATGAACAACATCTTAAGCAAGTGCATGTTGCAGTATTTGCTAGACCAACACACCAAAGGTGTAGACTCGATAGCCCTTCAACGACTCCGAAATCATCTACAGGATACATTTAATCCAGCGGAGGTGATATCTAAAGGACGTATTCGTACCGTGAGGCAGGATTTGATTTCTCGCAATCTCGTGCGAGAAGAAACGACTGCTAGTGGCGCAATTATGCTCTATTACATTGGTTGTTCCGAACCTGCCCATAGCGTTGCTACTAGTAGGCAAATGTCTCGCTGGGATACAGCGGCTGTCAGTGACTCGACCCTACCATCTGTCTCAGCCGTCGATGACTGGGCTGCTGAGCCTGTCATTGACTGGGATGCATCGCCTTATTCGACTGTCAATGATTGGGCTGCCGAGCCTGCCATTGACTGGGACGCATCGTCTGTCAGTGGCTGGGACACGCCCCCAAGTTCGCTCGCAATACCTCGACTACCTAAATCCCGATCTAGTGATGCCAACCCCGCTGCCCGATGGCATGGTGACGCAGTACCAACAACCCTCTCAGTACTCGCTCAACAAGTACTTGAATTTCTCATTGAGCGACATACAGCCGGACAAGACACAACAATTATCCCAGACATCATTAAACATTTGCAAAAGCTTACCACTAAAGGCTTTGTACCAAGAGGTCTTAGCCATAAAATTAGAGACGAGTTGAAGGAACACAATCTTACAAAGGAAGAAAAGCCTCAACCGGGTATCGTACTTATGCGCTACATTGGCTGCTCCGTTTGCGAAACGAGGTCAACGCACGACGCACAATCTCCTCCGATGTCACAAGACATCATGTCTATCACTTCGCACATAAGTGATCTCCCTACCACACCTCAAGTCGCCCCTCAAGCAGTTAACCAGGTTCCCAAACCAGCGATGAACGATAGGGTAAGCAATCTTAAATCTGCCTTGTCCACTACGGAGACGCTATATGGGGGTTAATCTATCATTCCTAGATCAAACAATTGATGCTAATTGCCATTTCCGAGAACAAATTGATACAGGGCTGGCCTTATGGTATGAACTCCAGATACGACCCTCTGCTTTAAAGATATTAACGATTTGACATACCTCAAACCCTATAGTTCGACTATTGATCGGAAGCCATTCTAGATCAGCACCCAAGCTAGCTCTTGTGGTGCTTGTGTCGAATGCGAGCTCTTCTGTAAAAATAGAAGCCCAGAGCATGTGTGCGAATAAGGATAGAGTATGTTCCCAGTCATGTTATATTTCACCGCTCTAAACAAGACGAATTCTTGTCAGGCCATCCATCTTATTTCCCTGTCTGCTAACGCAAATTTCGAGAATGTTTCTCCTAGTCTGATCAAGCCACGTTCGTTTTATATCATAGACTGTCCAATCAAACCTCAACTAATAGCATTTTTATAGTGGTGATATTTGCGTTTGCGGCCGGTGGAACTCAGAACTACCAAAACGAGATTGAGGACATTTACATGGACTTACAACCTACCACTGATAGATAGGTAGAACTTCACCTTCTCAAGCAGCAGTGCAGTCTATTTGGACAAACATACTTGATTTCGTCAAACACCGTTTTCATGAGACGTATGTTTGCCATTGTTTGGTTACGGTTCAGAAATTGTATTTTTTCTTTTATTTTCTTGGTCTACTAAGGATGACAAGCTTGACTGCGAGGGCCAGTAATACTAATGCTATGTAACTTAATGAAGGCATGCTTACTTTCCACAAGAAATCTTGAACTAAATGTATTTCATCTTCGAAATTTGGCCTACATCATGTTGTGTCAACATGTGTGCAATGCTCGAAATGCTTGAAAGCTTCAATTATCTGAGTTTGAATTACTAATTGGGAAGAGTGCAACCAACTTGCCGCTGCGTCAAGCGCGCCAGGCCTCGTGTATTCGTCTTTCTTGTACACGTACTTGTCGTTTGTGTGAACGCTCAATTGGATTTCTATCAGCTTGACAGTCTTTTCCAACCCGTAGAAAGTTTTAAAGTCTTAAAAGCTTCCGTAACTTTCCAGTTTCAGTTGTGATCCGCATGCCATGGCACTCCGGAGTTTCCATGGGAAAAGTCCCGTTTCTACCAATACTTCTACCAACCACTTTACTTTGAGTAAAAGGGTCGGTAAAAGCGGAAAGCACGTGAGCATATTTTGGCCTAAAAGTAGGTCACGTGACAATATTTTTTTACCAAATCCTTTATCCGAAGTATCCAAAGATCGGTAGAAACGACATTTTTCTGTTGAAAACCCCAGAGTGCCAGTGGTTTCAGGTTAGTGATGGAAGAATTACAAGATCTGCGCTTTCACATATATGGTTATTGTGCTTGCCATGCATTGGCAGCCGTCTTAGGCTCTTATTAACGTGTGTTACTATCAATATGTCTGCTCAGCACTCTGCACTGATACTGACAACCATTCTTAACTTCATACGTTCTTCTGTTGTTCGTGACTTCCCCTTGGCCTTTCAGCCCCTTCACTGTAATGCCCCTCTTTCCATCTCGTCGAAGCGCACGCAGGATTCCGGATTACGATCTTATAGACAACGGAGATCCAGAAGCCACCGGTAATGAAAATCCGCTAAGAGAAGACCATAGCACCAGAACGGCACCTGTCTTCACTGAAGACGCTTACAATGCTTTAGGTCCAAACGTTTTCCCAGAGAAAGCTGTTTATGGACGCTTGATAAGCCAGAAACTTGATGCATCAGCCAATGTGTCTCAATTTATCTACCCATGTGTTTATGTCAACACGAATGCTCCGTTCAGCGCAGTAGTCTGTGGAGTACAGGCATGTTCACTTGTATGATGGCTGTCGATCCGTACTGTTTGGTCTGACCAATGCTGAGAAACTAGGGCTCTGGGAAGAGTCACTCAACTTCAGTGCTACTTGAGAGTTGTCTAATGACTGATCCTCGCCTCGGATCACTTTCAGAGCCACTCAGCGGTATTCTGTGCGTTTTTCAAGGCAACACCTTTTGTCAAGATTGCCTATTAAACATCTGCTAGCTTTCATTTTGACTCTGCGACTGGGAATGGCATTGCCCAACCATGCGAAGCGGCTTATCTCTCTTCGCTTCATGCTTCAAGAGGTAGTGGTGCCAAGCCCCCAGAAATAACAGTGCTTGTATTGTAAGGTCTTTTAATCCCATATTCTTGAATGTCATTGAGTTTCTACTAGGCCCTCATCGTTGCGCTCGATGACTCGAGTTTATCAAGGTTTGCCGAAAGTGAATGTTTGTCCCCTCCATTTTGCTGCCGAAGACATCAGTGGCGAACGGCTATTAGCTATGATGAAAGTTGACGATGCTACACGTAAGCAGTGAATATAACAATTCAATTAAAAGAAAATAACGATCCTGGTAGAAATGCCACTATACATGGAGGCAATCATGGCTGTATTGCGGTCTATGGACTCGGAGGACACGTTTAACTACGATAGCTTCCGCCAGAAACTTTCTGAGCAAAAATTCAATCCTAGCCAGAAAGCCATGCTAAACATTCGCTTGGCTTTGCTAGACTCGTGCCTGGAAGGTGGAAACTCACGGAATCGGGCATCAAACTATTTCAAAAAAGGACATTTAACCATTGTCGAGTAAGCAGTATCCTCCTTTCTGAAGGAAATTTTTTGAAGTGGCCCAGTCTTTCATCGCCGTATATGGACTCTACTTCTGCGTGCGGCTTTTTCAATATCATACTTGGCCTCTTTATAGAGGCAAACACTGGTGCATCCGGCAAGATCGTTGGTAGGACTTCGCATGAATCACCTATAAATACTTGATCTCACATAGCGGTCTCAAGTTCTAGACGAAGCACACAAGGTTTGCTTTCCGTCGGCATATATCGGTGCCCCTATGCATGTCATCCCTGATATTATCATGAACAGTATCTATCGGAGAATGGTGATGGGTCGCGTCTCACAGAAGCCCTATTATCAGTTATTCGTCAGCAGCGCCATCTTGGGATCAGAGTCGTGATTTCGACCCAAGAACCGACGGTCGTCCCTCCCAAGTTCTTAGAGCTTTGCTCCTTCATCATTGCACATAGGTTTTCTTCCCCTAAATGGCTTCAATATCTAGCAAAACATGTCTCTGCTGCTGACTCTTCTATGGATAAGCTTTTGTCTGAGGTAAGCTAAGTGTTGTCAACTATACGGTGTATTATATTTTTACGACATCATTCGTTAGATAATATCACTTCGTACCGGCCATGCTATCCTTTTCTCTTCCAACGCCCTCTGTGCACGCATCCCTGATTCATCTACAACTGTAGCGGTATGTTACGGCCCCTCGAGGTCGAGTTCCAAACCGGACATCGTATCGCTCGGTCAGGGGTATCTAATCGTACGTTCTCGCCAACGGATCACTTGTGATGGAGGTCAGTCAGTACTTGCCGTCCAAAACCTAGGAGAAGTATCTATGCCCAGTCATGAGATACGGTTATCCGATGACTTCGTAGCCGATACACTTTATCGGCTCGGGCCTTCGTCTATGCTAGAGAAAACAACCACCAGAGATGACTTGCGTACAGCGTATACTGCAGAAATGCAGAGCAGCATGGGGCCACAGAATCTTCGAGAGATACAGGATAATCAGGAAGTATCTGCCGGTGTTGGTATCTCAGATACTGATCTATGCGCGAACGGTTTCAGTCGCAAGCAACATGATAGCTTGGTACTTCCAACCATGCATGAATTCAGCAAGAATATGTTGCGGTATCTGACCGATCAGCACATGAAAGGCGAAGACCACGTGGGTATGCAACAAATTCAAAACCATTTACAAGAAACATACGATGCGGCCCTTTCGAGTCAACCGTTGATCAATATGGCTGAGCTGGATTTATTATCACGCAATCTAATGAAAGTTCTTGATGGGTCAACATTACTCTGTTACATCGGCTGCTCTGCTAGCAACTTCTTGAACGCTGATCGACGAACTTCAAACACCGAGAATCTCCGGACCTCAGTTACCAAGGATCCTGCACTGCAGTTTGAAAACCTTACTGATACTGATCATTGTCCTGGTGATCCAGTATCACCGACCCTTAAACATATGGCGAAGCAAGCACTTAGTTATATCATTGAAGCTCACAAAAATGGCGAAAACGAGATAAATCTCGAGGACGTTAAAGCATTTCTGCGCGATCAAGGCGTGGCCGTCACGAAGAATGGTATGCGGAGAACAAGGCATGAGCTAATCGAACGAGGTTTTGTGCGAGAGGAGATGCCACACTCTGGGACTGTCTTGCTCTGTTACACTAGTTGTTCTATCTGCGCGTCATACCCTATACCTCGAGGTCAGCCTCCTCAAGCCGACTCGGCTTCCGAAAAGAATACGCCGCCGCCCGAGCTATCATTTACCGATAAGGTAAACTTGTTATTAGAAAAGAAATAAAATAAAAAAGCAAAAGACTGATATGACTAACGGCTCATTTACAGATCAAAGAATTGATAAGAATGGCTATTTCCCAGAATCAATTAATTCAAAGCTGGGCTTACGGTAAGAACTCAGAATAAAATAAATTCCTATCAGGACAACAATCCATAATGCTTCTTATTAGCTGGATCCTCGATCGAATCTCATTCCAAGGACGCGCCTATCCTATCTCTTGTAGTCCTCTTCTCCCAAACCTCAGATATGATACAGGATGCAGAGAGGATGTGCTGGGATCCAGACAGGGTATGCCTCAGTGTTTTATTATTCACGCTCTGCGTACATCTAACATTAATATTCCTCATCAAGGAAATACCTCTTTTTCAACTTGGTTTTGATATGGTACCAGAGTTTGAAGATGCTTCTCCGCATCTAATTAAGCCGCGTTTGTCTCTTTTCAATTCTAAGCAGACTAGATCGTTACTAATGATAATTCCCATAGTTGAAATATTAGCTTTTACCGTGGGCGGTACTCAGGACTTCCAAGCTCGAATCGTAGATGTCTATAGAGATTTTAAAGCTCTTTAAAAGAATCATTTCTTGACAAAATGTTATTCAATCTCTTAACTATATTGTACAACATTTATGGCTACGTGGATTACCGATATGTCCATAATGACATCTTCTCTTGAGGTGCATGCTGAAATATCTCGCAATTGCTTCAAGGGCTGAGTTTGATATCATGGATAAATACCGTCCCTGTCGATTCACCGTGCCAGCCGCGGTTACTGCTGGCGGTGACCATAAACCGTGCTCCTGGATAGACAACTACCCCAGAAAAGTATTCCAATTAGTCTCTTGAAGCTTCCACCATCATGGAGGGAAAGAAATGTGGATAACTTACGCATTTGAAAAACATATCCTCCATGATCATGATGTCCCGGAATAATCTTGAACTGTGCTCCAAACCGACTCTTATTACCTACACCCCGTCGTCCGTCTCTCCCGCATCCGCAGCGTTCCACAGACGGATGTTACCCGAAGAAACACTATCAATAAGCAATGTTAAACTAACCACGATTTGACAAGCAATGCGTACAACTACGATCATATGTCGACAATCTGGAAACGCTACCACGCACGAAACCACACTTCATTATTATTATAATATATTTCAATACTGGAGAGGCCCTGGGGCCTCCCAAAGGGATCCTAGAGGACCTAACACAAGTGGATAACCGTCGTAGTACGGTACAAGTGCAGATGTAGGTACATGAGGTGGCCACACGGCCCTAAATACTAAGTTATCACGTGACTCTACAACCCTATCATGTGACCCCTTCAGGGTCACTCCTTCCTACCCTTGGACCTACCAGTCCAATACCCTTCATTTTTGGATCTCGGTCACTTTTATGCCGTTTCCCTTTAATCAAAAGTTGGTACAGCATACGTTACATATTCTATTTAGGCATGTAGAACAAAACTTTATGGATTTCAACGTTTAGTTTTAGTGAACGTCTGGCTTTCTCAGTTTTTGCAGCTCCTGTCTCTGTCGACTCGGAAAAGTCACAGGGTCTATGCCTATATACGCTGTACCAATTTATGTTTGAAGTTGAAGTAGCCAAATTCAAGAATGTAGTATATTAAAGTATTTGTTTACATCATGGATATGCAACTCCATATCGGACGCTATGACTCGGATACTCTATTGTCTATTTGTAGAGATGGAGGCAGTCCGAGTAGCGGCGGAGCGTTCTATTTGGACATCGGAGTTATTCACTTGTTCAATTACGACTTCGACCAGCCAATAATCATTGATTTGTCAAAAATCAGTAGAAGTTTGATTATCAGCTGGAGATGTAACAGTCATGAGAACAACCATGTTCGACTTGCTCAGGTTGCTATTTGCTAGTGTCTAAGCTTTGTTCAAGATGCCCAGTACTATTATTTGCCTGGATCTTTCTACGTAATGACGACATCTGAAATGGAGGATCTGCACCTTTACAGATATGGCGATGATTGTGGACTTTGGCCGGATTATCCCAGCCGCACCGCCATAAATTAAGCGCCCACAAATTTATGTTATGCACCAGTTGATCCAATCACACAATCCACCTCTCTTCTCCTCCCAGACCTATCGAGGACAACTAACTGTCCGCTAGAACATGTCTCTTCTGCCATCATCTAACTTTACCAGCCGTGGACGCAGACGAGATCATATCCCAGACTACGAACTTATCGATGACGATATTCTAGAAGAGAATGGTGACGATGACAATGATCAACACGTGGGCGACCATAGCGTCAGAACAGCGCCCATCTTCACAGAGGACGCTTTCGATGTCCTAGGGTCGACCAGTTTTCCACAGAAGGCCGTCTATGGGCGCTTGTTGAGCCAGAGATTGGGCGTATCAGGGGAGGCGTCGAACGTGATCAATCCGTGTGTGTATGTGAATACGAATGCGCCATTTAGTGCGGTTGTCTGCGGAGTTCAGGTAGGTTTTGTTGAGGCTCAACCATTATGTTGTTCCATTATAGCCTTATAGCTGATAACTGGATTCAGGGGTCTGGGAAGAGCCATTCGACGTCGGTGTTGCTCGAGAGTTGTCTGATAACGGACTCACGTCTTGGCACGCTCCCCGAGCCACTTAGTGGGATCTTGTACGTTTGTCAAGAAAGCACTTCTTGGGATGATTAACCTACCGGATACCATTCAGGTTTCATTTTGATTCGGCAGCAGGTAGTGCAAGCGCTCAACCATGCGAAGCTGCCTATCTCTCCTCGCTTCATGCTTCAAGAGGCGGTGGTGCCCAAGCACCAGAAGTAACAGTGCTTGTGTTGTAAGCCTCTTCAGCACATACAGTACCTTGTTTTTTGATTTATTCGTAGACCTTCATCCTTACGTTCTATGACTCGTGTTTATCAAGATCTGCCGCATGTGAAAGTCCGGCCACTGCACTTTGCGGCCGAGGACATCAGCGGGGAACGTCTTTTGGCTATGATGAAAGTCGACGATGGCACTCGTAAGCATTACGACGAGTCTCATTGATTAGTAAACTCTTACAATTCCATCAGAAATGCCACTGTATATGGAGGCCATCATGGCTATTTTACGATCCATGGACTCAGAGGATACATTCGACTACGATAACTTTCGCAGCAAGCTTTCTGAGCAGAAATTTAACCCGAGCCAAAAAGCCATGCTAAATATTCGTCTGGCTCTCTTGGACTCTTGCCTTGCGGGTGGCAACTCGCAAAATCGGATCTCCAATTATTTCAAGAAGGGCCATTTAACGATTATTGAGTGCGTAGATTTACTTCTAATTACTAGAGCTTGTATTTTAATATTTTCCAGCCTTTCATCTCCATATATGGATTCTATATCTGCGTGTGGCTTCTTTGATATCATACTTGGCCTCTTTATTGAGGCCAACACTAGTGCATCTGGGAAGATCGTCGGTAGGTCTTTACGTGGGTAACCTATAAATAATTGGTCTTACACGGAGATATTTAGTTCTTGATGAGGCACATAAGGTTTTACCTTTTATATATGAACAATACTATATATCATTCCTGATGTTATCATAAACAGTACCTATCGGAAAACGGTGGCGGATCGCGTCTCACAGAATCCTTGCTATCAGTTATTCGTCAGCAACGCCACCTTGGGACCAGAGTCGTCATCTCGACGCAAGAACCGACAGTCGTACCTGCCAAGTTCCTAGAGTTATGTTCTTTCATCATCGCGCACAGATTTTCCTCTCCAAAATGGCTTCAGCATTTAGCGAAGCATATGTCTGCTGCCGACTCCTCAATGGATGAGCTTTTGTCCAAGGTAAGCTTAATTTCTTTCCTACTGCAAATTTTTTTCTCAAATGAAATCCCCTAGATCATATCACTTCGCACTGGCCAAGCAATTCTTTTCTCTCCCAGTGCTCTCTGTGCACGTATCCCCGATCCATCCTCGACTGCAGCGGTATATTACGGCCCTTCACGGTCAAGCACCAAACCAGACATCCTACCTCTCGGCCAAGGGTATATTATCGTGCATTCTCGACAACGGATCACTCATGACGGAGGTCAGTCCATATTGGCCGTTCGAAACCTCGAAGACGCAGTATCCATGATATCAACGACGGATTCTGGGCATAACAAGAGACTCTCCAGTGCATCTAGGCCTTCTTCCCCTTACCCTTCACAATTATCATGGACGGTTGACGTTAGTCAGGGCCCCGCTGTCGGGTCATCGGGGATGATGGAAGGCTTTGAGAAGTTGCCAGCTAAAGCTCTGCAATCTACCTCAGTTAATCCAAGCCCAAATGCCCCTGTCCCGGCTCTACCATACCAGACCATTCCCTTAGTGCGCTATCTTGCGCAAAAGGCGGCTCAGGGCCAGAACGAAACTTCGACACATGAGGTCCGCATGTATTTTGCATTGCGAGGGTTCATCTTCGATGAAACACTTCTCAATAAAGTCGTGCAAGATGCGGTGACTTGTGGTTTTTCAATATCCACGAAATTTGTTGATAACAGAAGTTTCGTTGTCTACATTCCGCAAGAGGCAGCAGCTTGTAACTTGCTATTGATAGAGGAAGAAAAGGATGCCGTACATGCCAGTGGGGTGGCCGATGAGCCTGAAACCTCTCATCCTGAAGCTACGGAAGCTCCAGATCGTGTCTCGCATACGCAAGAGCAAGGACCCTTAATGGAAGTAAGAAGTGCTTTTCTTTCCGATCCCGAAGAACTTCCATATGGGGTACATTGTTTCTCGAGGACATCTAGGCTATCAAGCACGGCCAAATGCCTGCTTCAGTACCTAATCGCACGCCATATTACGAATGAAAATAAGACGATCCTACGCGATGTCCAAACGCACCTCAAAAGCGTGGGCCAGCCTGCTACATTCGGATACCTGTTTTCTTCTTGGCACGAACTAATGGAACATGATTTAGTACACGATGAAAGGTCTGGGGAGAACGAGATTGAGCTTGATGTCGATTCTGTATGGCTACGATACACTGGGTGCCGTATCTGTAGTCCGGCAGATGTTGAAACACAGGATAGCCAAGAGACACCCCAAATCGCTATACCGCGTACTCTTTCATGCGTTAATGGCTTTGACCGCCAGCAACATGAAGGCCAAATACTCCCGACCATGAGTGATCTCACTAAGCATCTATTACAATACCTTCTGGATCGTCACACTCAAGGTCTAGATCATACAAGTCTTCAAGAAATCTGCAGTCATCTACAAGAAAAGTCGATCTCGTTCACAGAACAACTTATTCGTATGACTAGGCTTGGCTTGTTATCACGCGATTTGACCCGAGAAGAAACCACGGCTGGCGGTGCAAGCATGATCCGCTACATTGGTTGCTCTGCTAGTCGCCCAGATCTTACGCAAACGCCTACCAAGAACCCCGACGACAAAGAAACACCTTCACACTCAATAGCAGAGTCTCCTACACCACAGACCCAGCTAGGACATGACGGTCCTGCCCCTCGGCAGCATAATGACGAGATACCATCAACCCTTTCACGCCACGCACAACAGTTACTTGAATTCCTTATTAGGCGTCATACACAGGGCCAGAATCAAACATCTCTCGCCAGTGCTAAAGAATTTTTAAATACTTTGGGCGGCAGCCTCAAAAACAATGTGGTCTTGAACATTAGGAATGAGTTAACTAAATATGGCTTCATCAAAGAAACGATAGTGCCGGGTGGCCTTCAACTTGATTACATTGGCTGTTCTGTCTGCACTTCCAAACCACTGATCATCGAAAGAGTGAGTTCAAGTGCGTCTTGACTACATGTGCAATATTGACTTTATGTTACGTATTATTCTAGATTAAGAACTTGATGCCCATCGCAATCTCTGAGAATAAATTAGTACAGAGCTGGCCTTACAGTATGGAATTCAGATAAGATCTCTTAGCGTGAAACATACTAATAATTCGATGTGCCCCGAATAGTTCGGTTGTTAATTGGAAACGATTCCCCATATGCGCCAAAGCTATCTCTTGTGGTAGTTGTGTCAAATGCAAGTTCTCTGGTGAAAACCGAAGTGCAGAGCATGTGTGCGAGTCAGGACAAGGTATGCCTACAGTCTTTTTTTTTGCATCTTACAGCGTATAAATAAGAGATTTTTTTCTGAAGGCAATCCTTATTATCTCCTTACCTGCCAGCGCAAAATTCGAGGATGTTTCCCCTGGATTAGTGAAGCCACGTTCGCTCTATTTCACGTTTAGCTTGTTAATATTTAATTAACAGTATTCCTGTAGTGGAAATGTTTGCGTTTGCGTTGGGCGGGACTAAGAACTATCAAAACGAAATGGCAGATATTTGTGCGGATTTGCGAGCACTTATGGCCAACAAAGAAAGGAATCTGCCATAACGAACACGGAGTGGTTCTATTATCTTGTAAAATAGCTTTTTCTCGAAGTTTATATCTAGTTATCATGATTTCTGTCGCCTGACAATTTTAACGATTTTTTATTCCTTCACAGATCCTTGATGCTGGTAAGCTTAGCAGCAAAAGTTTGGTAGTTACAACAATATATGTTGGTATAGGTAATCCATGCCTCGATAGGAGTGACGAAGTCACAGTCACGCAGAGCATGACTGTAGTATGTAGCCATGAATTTCTATAGTAGTTACTTTATTCGTTTGTCCGCGTACCGCGTCCAAGTACAAGGACAAGGACAATGCAATCTTGCTTTTGAATTAATACTGGCTGGCTCGCTTTTCTTACAATATACTCATTGATGTGTCCTTAGCGCAATGGAAGCAATTGCATTTTTTTTTTTTTTTTTTTTTTACTTGAGACTGACATGCCTGAACTAAATATATGAGCATTATCTCCGAAACCTAGTATCATCGGTTATCTGAGTTTGAACCCCCGGCTTTTGCAAATTCGTCTTTAGTGAGTCTATTCGGGAGTACCTAGGTTCTTTGTATCTGAACGCTCGGTCTAACAAAGATTTTTGAAACTTTGGACAATTCGTTGAAGTCAAAAAAAAAACCTTCATTTTATTCATGTGCCAACACAGCTCACATGTTCAAAGTATTCACAGAATGCATCGCAAAAATAGTGTACAGAGCTAAATTCCCTACATCCTCTTAAGGGCTAAGTTTAATGTCATGAATGAATACAGTTTTTGTAGATTCACCATGCCAGCCGCGGTTACTGCTGGCGGTGACCATGAATCGTGCGCCCGGATCGATGACTATCATCCCAGACAAAAACCTCATCAGTCTCTTTATGTTTTCGTTAAAACAGTGGGAAAAGGCAGGTAACGCACGCATTTGAGAAACATATCCTCCATGATGTCCCGGAATAATCTTGAACTGCGCCCCTGACCTGCTCTTACTACCTATACCTCCACTGTCCGTCTCTCCCGCCTCTGCAGCGTTCCACAGACGGATGTTATCCGAAGAAGCACTAATAATAATATCAAGAAATAATGACATGAATAAACCACGATATAATGGACAACATGCATGCAACCATACCAAGCAATATGCCGACAATCCGGAAATGCTACCACACACGACACCACACCTGAGCTGGCCGGATTCCGAAGCGTCTTGAGTAGCGTCGGCGTGTTGGAAGGGCCCATCTGGCCCATCTGACGTGTATCCCAGATGTCGACAGTGCCGTTACGTCTACCGGCATAGATCTGACCGCCGTCGGCTGACCAGCATGCCTAGAGTAGACGCGTACGTGTTAGAGGATAAGAGGAATATGTGAAAAGAGAGACGTGCAGAAAGACACCAGGGAGGAGTTTTATCACTCATCCACAACCTGCCTACCCCCTTTCCCGGCGTATTCACTCGCCGATCCCATAGGATAACCTGCCCGTCTACGGCACTCGTCATGAGTATATCGGGCGAGAACGTCGAATAGGCATCATGATCCAGCAATGGAGGCGCATTTTTAGGCGGTATAGCCGCGCGTCCTGCAGATGGTTGTTGTTGCCCCTGGCCAGGCATGGCGAGTGATACGATGTTCGGCTTCGATTCCGAAGAGGGGAGCTGAAGATCGCTTGCACCACCCTTCTTGTCGTTTCCGTTTGCTGCGGCGGCGGGGTCGTCGTCATCATCGAATAAAGGGTCGTAAGATGCGTCAGACTTGGCGTCGACGTCCATTACTGCCGATTCTGGTGCTTGGGGTGTATCAGTTTGCATTGGCTGTGTAGATTGTACTCGTTCCGTGGCCTGTATGGAGTGGTTATTCGGGGCAAGAATAGATGCGGAAGGTGGGGCGATTGGGCGAACGGCAACGCCTGTAAGCTGGGCGCCGTGGGCGACAAAGTTGCGCACAAATTGCCCTGTGTTGAGGTCCCATTGCTGGTTCATGTATCATGATTAGACAGTGATAATACTAGAATAGATGGACGCCTACCAGGCATAGGCCATCCCATCCAGCACTGAAAAAGCCCTTTTCATCGTGCTGAATAGCTAAAGCAGATATTGGTCCGCGGTGTCCTGCAAGACTGTGAATGAACCGTCCAGGTTCGTGACGGACTGTGAAAAGGTTCACATGTCCAACCTAACAAACAAGCTTTGAGCAACCGATATTACGGTAGGAAAATTATAGATACGCACATCAGACCCAGCCAGAGCCCAGAGCGCGTCGGAATGACATGCCAGGCTGTATACCGGGGACGTTACAAGCTCGTCGTCTTCGACCTTGGTTGGTGCGGCCGGAGGGTTCTCCCACCATGAACGCAGTTGTCCAGCCTTCATGAGACCTTCAACCACGCCTGTATGGTGTCTTTGTGGTGCAGTGAGGAAATTCTTGCCATTCACAGCGGAAAAGACATCGTAATCTCGAATATAGCCATCATCTGAGCCCGTCAATAGATGCGTAATGCATGCCGAAGATGCAAGCGCGTGCGTGGGGGTGGGATGGGGTATTGCACAGATAGCTTCGACTGTGTAGGTGCGGGAACCAACCCCAATGGGTGCCAATAGCCCCCGTCGACGAAGCTCAGCTGGTGAAGGAGATCGTGGACGTTTGGGAGGGGATGGCTCCCGTGCAACGGTGGTAGGGATGATAGTCTCAGACTCTGGAACAATGCTTTAGGATAGTTGGGAGAGCACGAAATAAGGGTGCTACATACTACTTACTCTCGATGGGCGGCGTGAGCTGACGGATTGCCGGCTGGGTTGTGCTCAGAGGCTTTGGCGGCAAGATCTTGGGCACATCCTCAGTCTTCACGGGCGTAATGTTGTTCGCCATAACATCATCATCTTCATCGTCGTCGTCGTCTTCGTCATCATCATCATCATCCTCTGAAGTGGTGTCTTCAGAGCCAGACTGCAGCTAATGAACAGCAGTGAATTAGCAACAAGGGCCAGGACGTTGACTGCGGGTAGCACAAATTACATCGCCGGCCTCGGTGCCCTCCTCGACCTCGATGTCGTCCAGGCCCTCCATGAGCTCTTCTTCTACATCGCCCTCGGAGTCGAAGAGGTCATCTTCCGAGTCTGAACCAGCCATATCATGTATATTGGTGTGAACTCAGACTACTAATTGGTTGCTGGGATAACAAGTGGAGTATGTAAGCAGCCATTAGTATACTATCGGAAGCAAACGAGGCTGTATCATTACTGACTGCTATTACACGATGGTCTTAGCAGACTTGGGTCGCAAACTCAACTCGGCCCTTTCTTCGCTGAACAGGGCTCCCGTTGTCGACGAAAAGGTCCTTACTATGTGTATCTCAATATCCAAGTGCTATGTCATCTTAATCTGCCTAGGTCCTCGATGCGACGCTGAAAGAAATCACATCTGCCCTGCTCGAGTCCGATGTAAACGTCAAGCTTGTCTCCTCTTTGCGCCAAAAAGTCAAGGCCAAAGTGAAACCTGCTCTCGAGTCTAACACATCCAAGGACGCAAATAGAAAGCACATCATACAAAAGGTCGTGTGTTTCTGGCCCCGATCTGTAGCAACGCGTCACTGACCTCTTGTGTATCCTTAGGCAGTATTTGATGAGTTAGTCAGTCTTGTAGATCCAGGTGTAGAGCCCTATAAACCCATCAAGGGTAAACCAAACGTCATCATGGCCGTAGGATTGCAGGTATATACATGGACGCTTATTCTATCCTACCAATTTCAACTCACGATCTCTTTCGCGCTAGGGTAACGGCAAAACAACAACCTGTACAAAGCTCGCAGTCCACTACCAAAAACGAGGCTTCAAATCCTGCATCGTCTGTGCGGACACTTTCCGTGCCGGTGCATTTGACCAGACACGGCAATCTGCGACAAAAGCCAAGGTGGCCTACTACGGCTCATACACTGAGACGGATCCCGTTGCGATCGCCTCGCAGGGCGTGGCCAAGTTCAAGAAGGAAAGGTTCGAGGTTATAATCGTGGATACTTCGGGAAGGCATAAGCAGGAATCCGAGCTCTTCCAGGAGATGATCCAGATCGGCGAGGCTGTCAAGCCGGATATGACTGTGCTTGTGTTGGATGCTAGCATTGGTAAGTATTCTATCTAATTCCTTCTTTCTACCCCATTGTGTACTGATTTTATTTAACAGGTCAGGCTGCAGAGGCTCAGAGTCGTGCCTTCAAAGAGAGCGCCGACTTTGGTGCTATCATCGTCACCAAAATGGATGGTCATGCGAAAG
Source organism: Agroathelia rolfsii (assembly GCA_018343915.1). Classification (NCBI taxonomy): domain Eukaryota; kingdom Fungi; phylum Basidiomycota; class Agaricomycetes; order Amylocorticiales; family Amylocorticiaceae; genus Agroathelia; species Agroathelia rolfsii. The sequence continues at coordinate 900,872 of JABRWF010000007.1, read as the reverse complement.
GCGGTGGTGCCATCTCCGCGTGAGCAAAAGAATGCTTTAAAGCTTTTTTATGATTTTCTCAATCATATAATACACGTTTCAGCGTAGCAGCAACGAAAACACCCATTATCTTCTTGGGTGTCGGTGAACACCTTCACGATCTCGACCGTTTCTCGCCACAGCCCTTCATCTCGAAACTACTCGGCCTTGGCGACGTTCAAGGGTTGATGGAGCACATGCAAGACTTGGCGACACAGAATCCGGATAAACAAAAGGAAATGGCCAAGAAGCTTGAGGAGGGCAAGCTCAGCATCCGCGACTGGCGCGAGCAGATTCAGAACGTGATGAACATGTAAGCTTTTGGCTTCCTTGTTATATATATGTATGCGCAACGGCATACTAAAAAGTATTATTGTCACCATCTAGGGGACCGATCAGCAAAATCGCATCCATGATCCCCGGCCTACCACAAGACCTCCTACAGGGCAGCGACGAAGAAGGCTCGTTGCGCATGAAACGCATGATTTACATCACGGACAGCATGACGGCACAAGAGCTCGATTCGGACGGGTCTCTGTTCATGGAGTTCGGCAAGGACGGTAAACCAGTCGATGTCACATGGCGCGTGCTCCGCGTCGCGAAAGGTAGCGGAACGAGTGTGCGCGAGGTCGAGGAGCTACTGTGCCAGTACCGTATGATGGCAAACATGGCGAAGCAGGCAGGTGGGAAGAATGGATGGTATGTCTTTTTCTGTGGATGATCAGATGCTGTTGTCTTTTTGGTTGATTATATCTTTTTTTTTTCAAGGATGCAAGCCATTCAAAAGATGCAAGCCGCAGCTGGCGGTCGTGGGCGTGGTGCGAACGGTATGCCTACGCCCGCACAAATTCAGGCGATGCAGGTGAGTTTCTCCTCTCCCTTCCCCCTACTTTAAATTTCGCTTTCCCATATATATATATATTCGTGTGCCCTCAAATTGCTCATACGACCCCTTCCTTTTTTTTTCTCGCCAGCGCGCCATGCCTCCAGGTATGCTCCAACAAATGCAACGCCAGATGCGCAACGGCGGCATGCAAGAGATGATGCGCACCATGATGCAAGGCCAGGGCGGCGATCAGGCAGATATGGAGGAAATGCAGCGTACGTTATCCTTTTCTTTTTCTTCTACTACTCCATCCATAACAGGACTGAATATGTTGTTCTCATTGCGTATTACATAGGCATCATGTCCCAGATGGGTAGCGGTCTCGGTGGTCTCGGCTCTCTAGCCGGTCTCGGCGGTCTCGGCGGCGGTGCGGGAGGCATGCCCAATATGAGCGAGATGTTCAAGATGATGGGCATGGGCGGAGGTGGAGGCTCAAGATGATTTTAATGTTTTCGTTGATAACAGCGACGGAGGACGACTGCATTACAAACATACGCATATATGCATAACCTTTTTACGACTCTTTGTATTTGCATCACATGTATTTATGTTTCATGTAAAAATCACTTGGGCCTTACAAGATAATGACATTTGCCAAGATCAAACTCTGGCTGGCACATTTATCACACTCTCCAGAAACAAATCGGTGCACAACAGCTCTGTTGATCGATTGCAAAAAGGGGTGAACTACCACAAATTTATTATACACAAAGGCAAGCTATGACCACCAAAAAAGTAGAAGCCCACCCTGCTGAATATCATCACCACCACATAACCATCAGATAAAAGAAAGGGAGGGAAAATGCAATGTAGCATCAAGCCAAATGTCTTAAAGAAGTTGTTGACGAGGACTCGCGGCAACAATAAAAGAGGCACACGGCGGCGACAAAAAAAAAGCGGCTCAAAATGAAAAAAGGAAGAAAATACCACGGTGGGTAGCGGCGGTCATCTGGTCAAGCGCAGCAGAAAGAGCCAGGAAAAGCATAATAAGCAATCCGTGAAACAGAGCGGTCAACGACGACGAAAAAGTTGAGCATATATCATGAAAAGGAATGGAATGGGGGAAATGAAGGGACGGAACGGAAGAAAAGCAAAAGAAAGCAAATCAAGTGTTCCAAAAAAAGGTCCAGAAATTGGTCCCACAATGAGAGAGCGCACAGCCGCTCACTGCGGGTCTTTGTCGTTGAACTCCTGCAAGACAGTGAGAGCCTCGTTGACTTTGGCGTTGAGCGCCTCGGTGTCCTGCAAGAGGTTGAGCAGCTCCTGGTTGTCCATCTCGAGAAGCATGCCAGTAATCTTGCCGGCCAGCTCGGGCTGAGTGGGAACAATCCTCATATAGATGACCTCACCGAGCATCTGCTTCTGCTCCACAGGCGCCGCCGCCTCAAGAGCAGCCGCCGTGATAGTGGGCAACTCGGGAGCAGCAGGAGCGGCAGTCGAGGCACGGGCTGGAGCCGGAGCTGAAGCCGGAGTCCTCTGAGCAGCGGGAGGCTGGGCGGGACGGGCGCCTCCAGCAGCGGGCGCGGGAGCACCAGCAGCAGGCGCACGAGGAGCAGCAGGGGCGCCGCCGGAGCGAGGAGCACCAGCGCCGTTGGGGGGAGGGCCGTTTGTGCGGGGCAGAGCAGCGTTGCTGCCGCTGGGAGAGCCGCCCGGGCCACGAGGAGCTCGAGGACCGCCACGACCGGGGCCGTAGTTGGGCATGGGGCCGGGGTAGCCCTGGGGGCCTTGAGCGTAGGGAGGACCACCCATGGGCATTTGACCTCCGCCAGGAGGGTAGCGAGGGCGAGGAGGCATCATACCAGGCTGTCCGTAGCCCATCATGCCACGGCCCTGAGGGGGGAAGCCGCCTGGGCCAGGAGGATAGTACATGGGCTGGTTCATATAGCCGCCGGGGAGGCCAGCGGCGGCAGCTTGCTGCATACGGATCTGGTTGCGCTGTGCAATCTGACTCTCGAGCTGCTGCCTGCGGACCTCGCGACGTTGGGCGAGAGACACGTAAAGGGGCTTGCCGCCGATCATCTTATTGTTCATCTCAGCAACAGCCTTGGTGGCCTCCTCGGGAGCAGAGTAGCAGACGAAACCGAAGCCTTTGGACGTGCCCTTGTCGTCGCGCATGACCTTGCAGCTGGTAATGGTACCGAAAGGCTCGAACTCAGCACGGAGCTTCTCATCGTCGACATCATCCTCGAGGTTCTTGATGTACAGGTTCACGCCCTGGTACTTGCTGAGCTTCTCCATCTTGGCAGCCTCGTACGAGCGGCGAAGCTCCTCCTCGCGCTCAGCCTTCTTCTGAGCACGAGAGACGAAGAGCTTCTTGCCCTTGAACTCGGTGTCGTGAAGCTCCTCAACAGCCTTGGCAGCGGAATCGTGGTTGTCATAGTTGACAAAGCCGAAGCCCTTGCTCTTGCCCTCCTCATCGACGGAGACGACGGCAGAGGTGACCGCACCATAGTTAGAGAAGAGCTCATAGAATTCCTCTTGAGTAACCTCGGTATCGATGTTCTTGACGTAAAGGTTGGTGAACTGAGCGCGCTGCTCGTCAAGTTTTGATTGGCGTTCCTATTATTATAGGACACATGTCAATCAGTCAGAGATCAAATATGACGATAGCTGTAAGCAGATGCATCAAGCGCATGTGTGTACCTTGCGAGAGATGTGGAGACCAACGTAGACCTTCTTGTCGTTCAAGAGCATGCCATTGACAGCCTTGATGGCGTTGTCGGCAGCCTCAGCAGTCTCGTAGTGGACGAAACCGTAGCCCTTGGAGCGGCCTTGCTCGTCCGTAGCGACTTTGCAAGACAGGACGTTGCCAAAGGCAGCAAACGTGTCGTGCAGAGCCTGGTGTCTTATCAGTTAACCAGTCCAAAAATAAACCAAGATCCTAGAGGATCAAGCACCGACCTTGTTATCGATCTGCTCGTCGAGGTTTTTGATGAAGATGTTGCCCTGGCCCGTCTTGCGCAGAGCAGGGTCGCGCTGCGACCACATGATGCGACTGAATCACAAGCGATGAGCTAATCACAGACAAAAAAGATCCAAATAAGAAAAAGGCATGCATACCAAGCGCGGCCCTTAATAAGCGAATAGTTGAGTTGTTCCAGAGCACGTTCACCTAGATAATTCGACGAAGTCGTCACGGTCACCACGTGTTCGGAACCAAAAGACCACTATCCCGAAACCTACCGTCAGCAGCATTCAGGTAGTTGACATAGGCATATCCAAGGGAACGACGGGTGACGGCGTCGCGACAGACACGGATGCTGGAGATAGGATATGTGTATATGGCAGAAAATGGGCAAAACGTGATTAGATCTAAAGAGCTCAACTGTCATAGGGGGTTCAAAAACTGGCATCTTACCTAGCCACGGGGCCAATCATGTTGAAAATCTCAAAGAGCATAGCCTCAGTCACCGTCGGGTCGAGCTCTCCGACATAAAGAGAGGCAGAGGGGGGAGCCACAGTCGTGGGAGGGTGGTACGGCGCAGGAGCAGGCGCGGGCACCGGAGCAGGAGGAGGGGCAGCAGCCTCGACAACAGGCGCAGGAGCAGATTCAGCGACGGCAGACATTATGGAACGATCTCAAGTGGATGAAAAGGAGATGCGATGTTTTCTGGATGAGGACAGATGGACAGGTATGGGGAACTTATAGATTTTTAGAGGTGGTCGTTACTGCTTTGTGACTTTTCTGCAACTATTTGTGGGCGATCGAAGGTCAGCTTTGCGATCTGGGACAATGGAAACGGCATGGGAGAGGTGAAAAGAAAATACACACACAGGACGAGAGACAAGGCAACCGCAATTTTCTGTATATGTAACAAAAAGTTTATGATTTTTTGATTTTTTTTCTTTAGACAATTGGGTTTTATCTGCGATAAAAGATCAGTGAACAACCCATCGATAGCGTACGCGCGATCCCAAAGAGCGGATGGCGAGGGCGACTGACCTGATGGGATGGTGGTTGGAGAACAGCCCGAAAGCATGAGACGCTTGCCTCAAAATGCATGGCGCCACAATTTAGAACTCCGACAGTGCTCATGTCTTATTACGCCACAGGGTAATTTGGAACGCTCGAGTAAGTAATACGCAAGGCAGGGCATGCGTCGTCTTGATGGCAGAATCTCGATTACATTGGGCAAAATACGGACACAGGGATATCGTATAGACTAGCGCAGAGAGTCCCGGAAATGAAACATCGAATTATCTGAATCGCGCCTTTCCACAAGCAAGCTCGCTCCGCTCAATTACGCGTAAAGTACGCCTTTGCGCCGTGCGCCGCCAGCTCGGTTTTAGCCTGTGGGGCAAGGTCAGAATTGCCCGCGATGCAGAGATGAGTAGATAACACATACCTTGTCCATTGTGTGACCAGCCGCCGTATGGTGAGCCCAAATCTATGGTAAGTGTTACAGTAGTTCCAAATAGATGACTGATGTGCAGAGGCTCACCTGGCGATAGTAGAATGCATTGCCTAAGCCTTGTACTACCCAGCCAATAGTTGCAATGAGACCAAGAATAGCGGCCGCTAGCGAACCGCGGGCAAACATTTGAATTGTTTGGATGAGGCCAGCAGAACCAGTGCTATAAACTAGGATGAGTCGCTAGAAAAAGGGGTAATGACGCAAGATGCGTGCCTGGGTATGCCAATTATCCTATACAAGATATGTGAGCTACGAATGGAGTGAATGTGGTGTCAACATACATGTACACGCTGAATAAAAGGTGGAATCCACCAAAGAAAAAGTAGAAATCTGGAAATGGGATTGATCATTCCGCTGGTTGCTGTGATGGTGCATATACTGACAATAATAGAGGGCTTGCTCCTATGTTTAGATATATTCAATACATGTTTCCAGATTATTTGTGAGATATTGACATACTTTCATGTAGCCATTATAGATTGGTCTTTAGGCAAAAGTCATCAGGTTAGGAGAAAGTATAAGTATGGTTCATACACGGCATACCTATACCATAGCAAAAAAGAAAGAGATCCAATGACAAAGATATATCTTGGGACTTGGGTGAGAAAGTGTATGGTTAACCTCGGTGATCGTACATACCCCATGCTGGCACCGAAATCTTTGCCACCATCAGAGGTTCCTGCGAGGAGTAGAAACAGACAAGCAACGGCATTGATTATAAGAGTTGCTCCGAGCACGAGCCATAATTGATAGAGTCTTGTAATCAGCGGCTGTGAATCGGATGGGATCTCGTCGGCAATGGAATGATAGATGAGTGGGAAAACTGCACGACCGTCGTTGAACACGTTGATGATAGTGAATGCATAGAAGAGGAAACAAGGGCGTACAGGGTGGCCAGTTGCTCTTGCCATGCGTGCGTATTTGTTCTTGACGCTGATTAAGTTCTTGTTCTCTTCGTTCGAGGTCTCGTTCTCGTTGTGCGAGCTGCGCAGCGCGCGCATCGTTTGCGAAATTTGAAGAGGGGGCAGGATCTTCGAATGGATTTCTGTCGAGCGATTGCGTCGAGGCGAATGGATTCTCGGTGAGCTGGGCTGTGAAATATTAGGATCAATGTACTATGTCGATAGGAGAGGCAGTAATAATGCATACACATGGTGGTCAACGGCGGATTCGTCGACGAATTACGACAAGTCCAAGGGCGCCGTGACGGAACCAGGTCCGTGGGCGGAGGTGACGAAAGCGGTGCAAGGCCGTGCCGGGCTGATGGGGCCGTGGCCGTCTATTCCGACTGTCGAGAGACGGGGGTCGGGAGTGGCTCTATCATCAGATTCAAATTTACATAAACGTAGTTGTACATACAACGATGCTGATGTGATTGCAACAGTTTCTACGTGCGGGAATGCTTGTTCTACCGACGTCTGAATAATGAATAGGTGAAGGACTTACTTGGGACAAGAGACAAGCGCAATACCCAACGGCGATTGAAAGCCGCCCGGAGGATACCAAACGCAGAAAGTCTCGGCAGGTCCGTTGCTCCACGGGGAATATGGTATCCCGGTATAAAGGACTGCGCCGGTCGCTAGTGAGACGAAACATCCAACCCTCTTCATCTCTCTCATCCCTCCGCGACCCGTCTTGGTTCTCCCCCCTTTCTCCTCCTCCTCCTCGTATTTTTTAAGGATCTTCGAGACCAGCAGTCTCGCTCTCACACTCCCTCTTTACTCACTCTCTCTTGACAAGAATCAGCCATGTTCTCCCCTGCTGTCTTTTCTGTCGCCCTTGCGCTTTCCAGCTCCGTTTCTGCTCTCTCCCTTCCTCACCTCGGCAATTCCCACACTCGTCGCTCTCACCATGCTATCCAGGCTCGTGCCAACGAGGCTCGCAAGGAGCCTCCCCCTGGATGGGCTTACGGCTACCTTGAGGTTTGTAAATTTCCACGGCATGAAAGTCTACGCCATCTGAGAGCCTAAACAAACCTCCTTTTAGGACTACAATACTTACCACATCCGGTATTTGGCTCTCGATTGCCAAGACCAGCACAACACGACTTTCTTTGATACGTGCTGCCACCCCCTGCTGGTATGTAGATGCACTTGCAATGGCGACCAACTTTCATAGATCTAATTATTGTTTGAACAATAATAATAGGCAACCGAGTCCTTGAGCTCTCGTCCTGCGGAGTGCACGCCCTCCACCCCTGCCTCGTCCTCTGCATCTTCTGTCTGGAGCACCTACTCCGCTGAACCCACCGATGATGACTGCACTGACGAGCCCGAGAGCACTAGCTGGTCGGCTGTATTGTCCACATCGGCCTTCGTCCCCACTTCCACAGAGTCCTCAAGCTTCATCCCTACTTCGACCGAGTCTTCGATTGCCGTTCCCACATCCACCGAGTCTTCGATTGTTGTCCCTACATCCACCGAGTCTTCGAGCTTCGTTCCTTCGTCCACCGAGTCTTCGAGCTTCGTTCCTTCCTCCACCCAGACTGCCAACACTTTCATTGCTACTCCCACCCTCGCCTTGAGCGCCGATGAATGGTGGACCAGCAGCTCCAGCTCGAGTTGGACTCCTGAGCCCACAACGTCTTGGTCTTCTTCCTCATTTGCGGCTGCTACCTCGACGGCTTCTTCCAGCTCTTCCAACTCTGGATTCACAACTGGTGGAATGTAAGCTGATGCACCCTATTTCAATGATAAATGCTAAGTATGATTTTCCAGTGCTACCTTCTTCTACCAGAATGGCGTCGCTGGCGCTTGCGGAACTGTTCACCCCGATACCGCTCTCATTGCCGCTCTTCGTAAGTGTAATGTGTGATTTAAATATGTTTTTCCATTAATTATTTTGATATACAGAAACCGAGACATATGCCAATGGTGCCAACTGCGGTCGTCAGGTTGAGATCAAGCGCATTTCTACCGGCGCAACCGTCACTGTGACTGTTGCCGATGAGTGCCCGACCTGTGACAATGCTCAGTCGATTGATCTCTCCGTGGGTGCCTTCACCGCTCTCGCTACAGAAACCGAGGGCGAGTTCGATCGTAAGTTGTCTTTATAGTCTGTACTCAGCTTCATCAATTGACATGTTCCTCTCTACCCAGTTGCTTGGAAGTTCCTCTAAATGAGCAGGTCTACATGATCATGGATTTGCGCATTCGCACCCCATTATATCAACCGCCACCTCATACCACTTACTTCCGTGATTTCTTTTATTTTTTTTTCTTTGCTCCTCATCTGATGATTGTCTCGGCCGCCGAGCGGGAGACGGGCCTACACGTCGTGCACATACTCATTCAAGCGCCAGTGGCGTTATACCACCAAAAGTTATAAAAAAAACTATAATTTTTCTTTTCTCTGTTTCTCCAAGTGTGTGAAAAAATTGAACTGCATGTCTTGAAGGCAGTGCCAACGTTCTTCGCTAAGGAAACCGCGTCTCCAATGAGGGCGAGAACGTTTTGATCAATGGTGCAGTTTTATTTTTTGCTGGATTTCACGACGGCGATGACGATGCCGTCTTCTATGTGGGCTGCGGTTTCTAGACCGGGATTTGTCTGATCGCAATACTGCTTTGTTTTTTCTCCCTACGATACGATGCCTAGATTGTTTTTTGCTTTTAGGGTAAAGAACGAAAATTGCATAATCTCTATTCTCGTTCACGAGCGCTCATAGATCGCCTGTTGTGTGTGTGAAAAAGTGCGTGAATCGTGCCGACCGACGCTACGCGATACGCGAATGGAAGTTTCTAAATTTTTTAGCATTTGGTGGTCATTGGAGGGTGAGTGTATGCGTGCAGACGTCTCATAACCTGAAATTAGCGCACTCAGGCTAATGCCTACCGCTATACCCCATTTTTTTTCTACCGCGACGAAGTACATACCAAGCTAACATGCCAAAGCTTGACGGCACACTAGGTTCTTGTCGTGCTAAATAGATGGTATGAGGGTGATGACGATGCATCCCACCCGGATTCGGGAAAACTCTATAGATCTCTCGGAACGTTTGAATCACTAGACTAGCGCACAACAATGTAGCACGCGTGAACGTTTATTGTCTCAAAGGGACGAAATGGAAGTTAAAAAGTGGATTACGAAAGCCGGCTTTTTGTTTTTGTTGGCACTGTGAATCGTCCTAGTCATTCTAACTTTCCCGGCAGGCCAAGCATTAATGCATGCTGATGACCCCCCCCCCAGTTGAAAAATTGCCCTGGAGTGTATCCTTGGCAAAGAGTCCTGGCACTACTGTGCAAACCTGTATCGAGCTTCCGCTGGAACGACTAGCAACAAAAATAGTCCGATGATCGGGGTAAGTACTTATTCAAGTTCCTAGGTTCGTTGGATCAGGTAATATGTACTGTGCATTCCAAGTGTCAGATTGCTTCAGAGCCTGAGACCTGAGGAATTACTTATGCACTCGCTTATATGCTGTCACTGAGTCTTCAAGCTTCAAGTATGCTCTACTACACAAAAGTTTGAATTTCGCGTCCCTTCAAAAATGCCGGAGATGGATTTTACCCTATCATTCCGTCATCGCTCACTGGCAATATGGTTGCTACCGACTCCGAGTCGTTCTAAAATCGACATTCTCATTCCGAATAAGATATTCTGGTCTTTATTTTGAAGCGCATTAGACATGTGATAGCACTATGATACGATATTATTTGGGTTGGACTTGAACGTATTTGAATTATTGCACTCTTCGGTGAGCCCGACCAGCAACTCCTTCTCCTGTTCTCTTGGCGGAAGGCACGCAACTTTACTTGGCAGATTGAATCATTCACTCCGTTCACCTGTTTGAGCTGTGTGAGTGTCTTGTCTCATCTTGCATCATATGATTATATTGCCATTGGCAGTGCAACTGCAAGCTGCCTGCAGACTTTGTATCTATACCTCTGTGCTACTCTCAAGGGATGTGTTGCTCGCTGATTATGCATTACTATGCTGACTCTGGATGTTGACGTAATGTTGACCTCTGTCACGGTTAATGAGAAGATCTTGGTATTATCCTGCCACTGGCACTAGCACGATACCCGTACTATGTGGCTTTGCTAGTGAGTTCAAGCTTCATTGTCCGGACCTGTACTCTGTTATCCTGGGATAGATGCCTAAACCTAAAAAGGGCAGTGCATCTAACTTGATTGATTAGAGTGATCCTATCTGTCTTGTTTGTTCTCAGGCTGTTGCTGAGTACTGAGCCCTTATCATGGCTTATCGGATATAAATCATGACAAACACAACTGGTACCTATAACACTTCAAGTTAGCTAACTACCATCACTAGGGTGAGGCTTGTACCAACCATTCAGCATACCAACCTTCGCTTTGCTTTGCTTGAACATCTCCTAGTTCTTATGTCCGAGCAAGCGACTGATCTCTATATCGAAGAATCCTTATATATTGGAATAATTATTTCTGCAGTCCTTTATGGTTAGGCCATCATTATGCCTACCTTACGCCTCAAAAGCATAAGCTAATCAATGGAACATTCAGGCATTTATTGCGGTGTTGTTTATTTGTCCATCAGCACCATATACTCAAGTCCTAACTTCTCTTATCGTCGACGAACTATATACGTATCCTATGGAGTCATTCAATGGCTACTCAACACAGTATTCTTCCTTTCCTTGCCACTAATGGGTCAAATGATGTGGATTGTAAACCGTAACGAGTATACTGGTGGCCCACTGGAGTATTTTGAGCTTCAGTATATCAGTTCCAGCTACATTGTACTCGGTGATGCTACCCAGAATTTGGCCATTTTAATGAGTGATGCCCTACTAGTGGGTTTCTATATGTCGCTGAAGCTTGGCTTGACGACTCAATAAGCATCCGAATGTGCTTATATAGATACATCGCTGTTATGTTATCCTTGGCTCCAGCCCTTGGGTCGTAATACTGGTACTTCCAGTTCTGAGCTCTATTGCCACCTTTGGTGAGTTCTATACACTTACGCACATTATGCCTTCTAACGAGTGACTTTCCCACAAAGCCGTATTTACAGCAACAATTCCACTTGGCCTCTTATTACCAGTGGGCGGTCATCGTGCCAGTGCATATAAGCTCTTCAGCAATATTGACTCAGCCGGCATTGCACTCTCCACTTTCACTAATGTTACGACTACTGTCATAATTTCTATTCAGATATTGTCTATATTTTATCGCGTGCGCAAGTCTGTAGATCCCCAATTGACAAGACTATACACTGGCGTGGTGGCTATATTTGTCGAGTCAGCTGCGCCCTGTGCCGTTCTCGGTATAATCTCTTCTGTTCCGAGTTCATTATCATCAGTCCCTTATATCTGGGAATATGGACTGTTTCCCATATGGGCGATGTCTCTTGTGAGTTGGAACGTCAGTGTTTTTGCATATTAGTAGACCTCTGAAACCTCTCGTTTTTTACTCTCACAGGCACTATTCCCGCAACTCATCATTTTACGCATTGCACAAGGGAGTGCATGGACACATACAACCTCAGAAGAGCTGACTCGTACAACAAAATCAATCATTTTTTTGCCCCGCGAAAACGCCCATACAACCACGTCAAATATGCAATCTGAAGCCGAACACCTGCAAATACGTTCATTGGCATCTCAACTTGATACAACCCTCAATATTGATGATAATAAAACGACGGTTTTCGGCCAAGATCTACTACCACAATAGATCATTGAACCGGTCCCTTTGTTTTTTAATTTCATATTCAGTTTCAAATATTTTATCCCAATCCTGCGATATCCATGCTGTTATTAGCATTACTCCCTGCTAGTCTACAGTGCCTACCGAAAGTCTTTCTTTGCTTTTTGTTCCTTTATACCTCATCCACTTCCACATCGTTTTTCCCTAAATAAAAATTTATATAGTATGATATAAGTGTCCTATATGTGCCTGTAGAGTTGGATGTGCAAAATATTTGGCGGTTAGCTATTGGTGTACAAATCAAATGTGCCGCTGAAAACCGCTAAAAAAATATCCGTCAATATAGTGTATGAGTATCTTTTTCCCCTTAAATCAGATATAGTATACACTAACGTCGAAAAAATACTCACATCTTAAAATACACTATATTGACGGATATTTTTTTCAGCGGTTTTCAGCAGCACATTTGATTTGTACATCAATAGCTAACCGCCAAATATTTCAAATCCAACTCTGCTTATATCATACTACATAAATGTTTATTTGAAGCAAAACAATGTGGAAGTGGATGAGGTATAAAGGAACAAAAAACATGACAGACTTTCGGTGGGCACTATATAATACTGTAAGCTTCTTGGATGTATCTATACTACAACGTTCATGTCGCTTCATAATTTAAATATTTGAATACAAGTCGTTTGTCCATCTAGCTAAGTGACTTCGTGAGAACAAAGCTTGACAGTTAAGCATGCTAATATTATGCCAGCATGTACTTGTAGATCTTAGAGCTCTTAATCATCGATAGCATATATTCACATACTCGAATATCTCAGCTAATATAGCACTCTTATCACTGATATTCCCTAATATAAGATGTCTCTCTGTCCTACATGTAATCGGGGTCCGGATCTTTCGTAAGTCATCATGCATCAGCATAACAATATACTAGTAGTATCTTGCCTGGTGTTGCGTCATTACAACCCTGACTCAGAAATGATGACGGACGTGATGGTCATGTTACGGTAGTACAATAATTTGCCAGCACTATATTATATGATGGCATCTTTAGCTTATACCAGAGGCAGTTGATTGCCCTTTCGCAGGGCCTTTTGCCGTGGCCATCGCTACAATGAATAAACTATAATCCGAAACACGTCACTAATTTAAGTTCCCTATCTTTCGCGTTTTTCTAGAGATCTGTCACCACCTATCATCTCCTTTGTAACTGGTGATCTATAACGTACATGACGCTATGCACCTTTTAGAGAACACTATCCACTGTACATAGTCTAACAATTCATATTTCTGGTCGACCTTTTTGTCAACCTGCACTCTGGCACTTCAGAACGACCGGATGAACTCGGATCCAAGCAATGTAGTGCATTGGTATTGAGATCTAACTTGGTTGATCGGATAATCCAACCTATCTCTCTTTGTTCTTTACCCTGCCAATAAGGCCTTATCATTAGGGTCCTGTATGAAAGTACCAAAAAGGAGAAACTGAATTGTAAGTAAAGGGATGTGTCTTAACTTACAATTCAGTAGGGACTTTCTTACAGGACCCTACTTATCATGTTAATGACTTGTCGAATAGAAACAGTATTAACTACCGGGGCTAATGATGCTTATAAACAACACCCCTAGTATCTACTATTAGGAGAGCCAATCGCATATAAAGGTCGCTTAACACGGACCTCTGGTCAGTTTAACTTCAACCCCCTTCGACTCTCATGCCTGAGCCTACCGCATAATAGCCTGCATGTAGAAAGAGCAATCTATGCTTGTGACATTACTGTGGCTGAAACCATGGTGTCGAGTTTTTTCTTCCTCTCTTACTTCAATTAATAACTGAATGTCCGACTCTGACAGAGTGCAAACTTGGGATGGTACATGATCTACAGAAACAAATGTATATCCAAACAAGAAGAAATGTAGGTTGTAGAGCCCTGTTAATAATTCAGGATGAGGTTATCGTTCCGTTTGTCCTTGTACATGGTTGTGCGTAGGCAAACGGATAAAATACGAGATATTTACATCGAGAGAAATTTATGCATCTAATTTACTTAATCGCATGGATTGTAGTTCCAACAAGCCCTTTCAAGTTTGATTTGACTAGAATGGGTGGGGGCGGAATTTTCTTTTTGCGCGTCACTGTAATGTGCCCTGCCATGCCGTACTGGCGGCACAAGTTTTCTCAGTGGCTCAATCCAACCGTTGGAAGCGGAACCTGTCCGTCTTTGGCTTTGTTACATTTGTATGAGTGTTAGTCTTTCGAGAATAGGAGTTTTCAAAACCCAATCAATGATGAATGCTTTATCATTGGATAATCTGACGTCAAAAACCACTCAAGCCATTGCAGTACCGGAAAGAGCCTGTAAATCAATCGCAAGCCACGCTGGCGAGGTTTCCCAGCTCAGCCTCAGCAATATTAGATGGTTGCGTTTCGGGGATGGTGCCAGTAGGAACTTTGAAGACTAGATCACGCGCGCCACGGTGCGCCCCGCTACTGGAGCTCATGACCGTGTTTGTGAAAGCCCTATTTCGAAGTGCAGCCCGATTGTTGAACATGACAAGCAAGGAATTTGAGTACCTATCCCGTAAAAATAAATAAATAAATCAGCCGTTCGTCACAAAATTTATGTAAGATGGCTACTAGTATGACAATGTACGTACAATTTTGTCTGTATGATCGCCCTAGCAAAAGGTGTTCAGTCAATAGTGTTATTAAGACAAATCTGACTTCAGTAACCCACGGCGCAAGGAAATAGCCCGTGTGCTAAACAAAATTATGGTAAGTTATAATGTTCCTATTAATGTCTTGAGTCACATACAGCAAATATCGAGAGAAAGATCAGGTTCAATATAGCCATCGATGCTGTGAGCGAAATATCTTCAAGTTCAGAATATTGACATTGTTGTTAATGCAATAAGTCAACACCTGTTAATGTGCCGGTCTCGATTGTGAGTCTAATAAGACCGCGTATTGCGACATTTATACGACTTCCAGTAATCCCTTGGGTTTTATGACGCAATAACTAAGTAGTACATGAGGCGTCAACCAGGAGATATTAACGAGAAATGAATTTTCAGCAGACCAGGTATGTCATACAAATTGCAATAACCACGTCAGTGATAACACTTGTTACCAGCCTTCCAAAAGTAAGTTAATAATGTTAAATAAATAGTACTTTATGAAAGTAGTACCATGTCTATGAAAACACATCATTGATTGGGCTTCAAGTCATAATAACTCGAGATCAACTGACCATTGAAGCCTTTTCATACTTGTGTATAAACGCCAGTGAGCCCCCAATCTCAGTCTGATTACGGCGCTTAGCTTGATCGAGCTATGTTCGTTATGTCCACAATTCTCTTACCAAAATTCCTGCTGCTACAGCAGCCGAACCCTGTATCACTGCTCCCTGGTAGCAAATCAGTTCATGAATGCTTATAGACGGTGTACAAAACGAACTAATGAAACAATCCCAGTGAATATGATGGAATTACTCAGGATCCAAATTCTCCATCCAAAGAATAATTGAGCTGCAGTAGAGATAATTCCCGACATAATGGGAACATTGATCCAATTTGTCTCTACTTTTTCGGTGACTCCAGTAATTCCCCAACCATAGACAGCCCATTGAAACGTATCATTTAGGAGAAGCCCAGATTGGATGCATTCCAGAACAATAAGGCCATAGACTGACAATCGAGGATTTTTCAATTCTTTGATACATGGCTTGAAAGAGCTACAGAAGCTTACTGAGAAATTTAATCCTCCAAGAATCATCCGGGAAATTTTGAGAGTATATATCTAAGGAAGTGTATGCTTAGAAAGATTTTTCTCCGGTAGGATTAGATATTTTTATGACGAACAGACTTGGATAATCAATATGCCTAACAGAAGCCAGTTGAAAACCACACCTACAAGCTGCGGTCCCAAGCTAGCAGCATATTTCAGGATTACCGGTATAGATAGCTAAAACAAGCTCGGACATACAATGCAATAGCTTCTTCTGGTGCCCGAGAATTAGTCATGTTATCACTGGTAGTTTGCGACGGCCAGATGTACCGTTAGGGAGCCGGAGTAGATAACAGTAAGATATAGTGATAAGTTAGAATCCCTGGACTGCTCTTATGGAGAATCAAGAGCAGGGAGATGTTAAGGGCATAGCCCGTCTCTTTAAATCGAGGGACAAGGGGAGCAACAAATTGATATGTTACAATCATCAGATGTGCCAAAAATATCCCAATCAATTGCAATCCACGCTGGAGTTTTGAAGTTAAAAAGCGATTTCTACTATACAGGTTACATAATCTCTTATCTTGAATAAATATTTGAGTAATTAAGAAGGTTTTACCAAATTCAAATAATACAAATTTACGAGAATAGTTACCTTGAGAAAAATATTAGAGAAAAGAGTATTTTTTAATGGTTGCACTTTACCAAAATGTTTACCACTTGGGAAATATAACGTAGAGGCAGATTTTACTAATAGAGAAAAATCGACCTCGGCCAATAGATTTACCCATAATAATTTCGGTAAAATGGCCCTGCCTACAGTTGGTAAATCATTATTTTTTTTATCTTTTTTATTATTATCAAAGGTGGCATACTCAGTAAAAAATCATCTGCGACCATTTCTTTCACCCAAGGTAAATATGTATGTAAACAAATGGCCCTTTTACCTATTCTTTTACCTTGAGTCACAGAAACGGTCACGCAGAGACTTTTACAGAATATTCAAAACACAATTCATACAGATAAGATGCGTACGCCGAAACCTGTCATCGTACTGCACATCTTTGATCACCATTACAAATGAGGATGAGCTTGATTTTGCAGATTTTGCGGAAGATGATGTAGTGCCAGTCGCAGTATCGGAAGGGCAGCCTAAGTGATTTTAATTAATTTGATGGTATCTTTATATATATATATATACATGTATCGTCAAAACATGGTAGGAGCATCGTGGGCTAGGGGACAAAACTGTATTTTTTTCTTGCTTTTCAATTGTACGCAACCTGTATTGCAACAATGGTGACTAGCTCGAATACAAGCGGCCCGGGTGACTATACTGGCCATAAAGTACTAACGTAATGCTATGTCGCGAGACCGATTTTCTAGATGCATGGTGTAGATTACTGTTTTTTTTTACATGTCGATACTATGCAATATTATGCGATTTCATGGGTGCATGAAGAAATTTGGATGCACACACTATGTAAGCTTTTTTTTCAGTTTTTAGTATCTCTGTGTCATGCAGGGCCTTTCACAAGCAGATTTTTCTAGACACTGTATTGCGCAATACTTGTATTCTTAATACCCGGCTGCTGTACCCCATTGTCTGCTTGATGCCGAGATACTAAAAACTCTGAAAAAACCTTACATAATGTGTGCGTCCAAATTTCCAAATTTCTTCATGCACCCGTAGAATCACATAACATTGCATTATTTATTATTTATTTATCAGCGACGTAGACACAACAAGGACATCTTACATTGGACACAATTTTGTTCGTCGTGTAAGCATACCAGTGCATATAACCACAACCCCATCCCTCTTATCCATTCACATTCACAACCAAGACCGTTTAGTAAGAAAAGGTTCAAATGCCATTAGAAGTAAAACAAAAACAAGTCCCCTAGTAAAGTACTTATACATGCCTGTAAGAGAAAAAAATTCCACGTATAACCAACGATTAAATACGATAGATAAAACTTTTCAAGGAAGAATGAGGTGAGAAAAAAGAAGTCAAGGGGGAAAAAACATTTGTCCCGTTTATCTACTTCCTCTTTCCCATTTTCCTTTCTGCTTCGTACCGTTCTCCTTCCCTGATTACAACCCCCGGGTGTTGGCAACTTCTTCGATGGACGAAGAAGAGCGAGAGGAGTGGGTAATAAAAAGAATATAAACAAGTAGAAGTGTCGAAGAACGCACGGTGTAGGAGATGAAGAGGGAGAACGAGAAGAAAGGGGAAGGAGGCAAATAGTTATAAGGGACAACAACAAATACGACAACACCAGAGGTGATGATCATGACACGACAACAACAGCAGCAGCAAAAGCAAACATGTATGATGTCCGTAAATTCAGAGCAACTTCGTTTATATATCGTGCAGAAGAGCAGTGACGGTGAAGATGATGAAGGCGTCGCAGGGAAAAACAAAAACACTTTAGAAAACGGGTTCCCAGCAGTGATATGGCGGAAATAGATAGGTGGGGATTGATTACGAATTACAAGGGGGGAGAGAGAGCTGGGGGGAGGTCCCCGTTGGTCGTTTCTTCGCGTCATAGAGTTGAACATATATACGGTTTTTTTTTTCGACTTTTTCTTCTTTTTCCGATGGATGCGTATTCGTGAGGTGTGCGTTGTAGATGGGTATACAGAATGTACAGCGCGCCAGAAGCAGGCCGGTGGTGGGTTCCTGTTTACGTGGTGTACACGAACCAGGCGCTCTTGTCACCAAGACCAGGCTCCTCTGCCGAGGTCTTCTCCTTGCCCTCGGCAGCGGCCTGCTCACGGATGACCTTCTTCTTCCTGTTCTCCAGCGCGAGGTAGGTCGTGTTGACGATCGAGAACACAAACATGAGCACGCTCATGATGATGAAGTCGCGCGTCGCGCTCTTGTAGTACGGCGCAGGGGAGATGGAGCCGAGCAACCAGGTAGCGGTGATACCGCCCGCGTTGGTGAGGATAAAGGCGATTGCCACAGCCGTAGCACGGCGCGTGGCGGGTGCGGAGTTGTTGGCGACCCAGGTAGTGATGGTCGGTGCACTGAGATAGGCACCAGGTACACTGAAGAAGAGGGAGGCGTAGCGGATGTTGTTGTGCTTGGCTGCGTAGAACATGGAGAAGCCGATGATGGCAAGCACCGAGGAGAACGCGGTGATGATGCCACGGGCACGGTAGCGGTCGGAGATGAAGGCGAAGATCATGCTGATAACAAAGGCAGCGGCGAAGGGCGGGACACTGTAGAGTTGGGCCTTGGTGCCAGTGTAACCCATGCTGGCAACAATGCTAGGCTCGAAACTAGATAAAGAATAGATCAGTATATTGTATTGAGGGCCAGAAGAGAATCATGACATACTATGCAAGACCGTAGAGGGTGACACCATTGAAGAAGAGGATGGGAGCCATGAACCAGACCTGGGGTGAGAGGAATGCCTTCAACATCTCGGTCTTGCTGAAGACATCTTCGGAGTCACTGCCACCGACGGCACCATCAGCCCTGAGGACAGACAGAACGTAGGTCTTCTCGCGTTCACTGAGGAAGCGGGCACGCTCGACGGAACGGGGCAGGATGAAATACGAGATCAGAGCAAAGAGAAAAGTGAAGAGACCTTCCTGCGACGTGAGTTAGTAAATGCCCGGCATGTAAGCGTGCTTTCGGGGGGAAACTTACAAGGATGAAGATCCAGGACCAGCCAGGACGACCGCCCTTGCCGTTGAGGTTGATGATAGCAGCCGCAAGCAGACCAGAAAATGCACCTGACAGAGACGCAGATGCAAAGAAGGTAGACACACTACATTGAATAAGTGATATCAGAATCAGGCATGAAGGGATCAGAGACGCAAAGCATCGATCAGCAAGTAACGTACCGAGTATTCAAGCGGGATCTTGGGTAGAACCAGGATAGGTAGAGGACAAGACCGGGGAAAAGACCGCCCTCGAAGAGACCAAGGAAGAAACGGCAGGCAAGGAGGCCTGAGTAGGACTTGACGAGGCCCTGCATGATGGTAACGAAGCCCCAGAGCATGAGCATAGAGGGCAGCATGAGGTTAGGGCCAACCGCCTGCAAAGAAGAAAGGACATTGAAGGTTAGCCATGACTACGCTATCACTTCGCATCAATAACTGTACCTTGAGAAGAAGGTTGCTGGGAAGCTCGGCAGCAATGTAGGGCCTGGGCGAAGTGAATAGTTCTCAGTTACTAGTGCCGACGGAGGATGATGCTCGGTGAAACATATGAAACTGATCCTTACACATAAGTGACAGTCAAAGCAATGCTATACTGTAAATTTGCAGTATGGCATGAGCACATGGCATTTGAATATCAGAGAAGAGAGAGAAATACAGACCTGCTTGTTGGTCATGCCCAGTTCCTTCTGTAAGCCGGCCACGCGGGCGTTGGAGATGTTGCTCCGGTCCTAAGAATAACGCAGTCACATTAGTACGTAATCCAAGCCCGATCATGCGACGGCAACCAGTTCGGCAAGTAGCATGGGATCATCATGAATGAATGGGTCCATATCACATTGCCAGCGCCAGCTGCTGGAGCAATCACATTTGCATTGCTCATCGGCCGCCCAGGGCGCTCGGTGCAGTGAAAAAATTTCTCACCAGGAAAGACAAGAGGTAGAACATCGTTGCAATAGGCAGAATCCATAGATCCAGTTTCCTCCAGACTTTCTTCTCCAGACGAGCACGCTCCTCAATAGACGCGATGTTGTCGGCAGCGAGGAGGGAGCCTTCAATATCAAGCTCCTGCTTCTTCTGGAGTTGGACCGAATGGTCACTCTGCTTGTCTGACGTGGGGGAAGTCATGGTTGGCAAACAATAGCAGAGACGACGGAAGAAAGCCGGGAGAGATGATGGACTGCGAAAAAGTACAGTGAGAGGGAAGAGTGAACGGGGGCCCGGTGAAGACGAAGATGTAGGATGAGCACAGATGGGCTGCTCTATATAGTGCACTAATAACTGGGGCAACGAGATATCAGTTTGGCTCCTTCTTTCGGCTCAAGGTTGATTGTAACGCTGTTGGACTGGTCCTGGGCAAGGCCCAGCGAAGCACGTGAAAGAAGAGCAGAAAATCGGTGATGGGGCATCCGCCATCTGCCCATCCGTTCATCATCGTCGTCGGAATAGACAGCAGCGAGCGAACGACGCGGCCCTCGTCTCCGGCGATTAGCAGTTGATAGTATCCCATAGATTCGATCTGGGCAAGAAAAATCTGTTTATGCCGTCGCCAAACCAATCCAGTTGCCCACTTGAAGTTTTTTCCCATCAAATGAAAATGCCTAAGGCGGTAATCCAGGGCCCTACCCATGTATCACACTGAATAGGATACGTTATATCGTCATACCAGAGGGAAATCGCCCCTGAGCGTGGCAGCATTGGCGTTTGACACTTGAGTTGTTTCTTCAATTAAACAGTCTTGTGCTTTTTTCCCCTTTGGCTTCACCTCCTCAAGCGGCTTTCCAGTTCCCCTGTAAAGTAACCCGGGACTGCTTTGACCAAAGGTAGCTAAGCAAATAGGCTAACCCATATCAGGCGCGTCCCCGAAAGCGGAGAATACAGTGGCTGGAAAGATTTCGGCCATTGGTGCAAGGGGAAGAGGGCATAAATACCAAAAAAGGTAAAAGGCTTCATATTCCACCACATTCAACTCCGGCGAATTCATACCCCGCAGCATCACACCATACTTGGGGTGAATGCTTCCGGCCCACTACATCCGCACCCATTTTTTTTTTTTTCTTCCAGAGATCTATCTTGCCATCCGCATCCGCCCCGCTGGTGCCCTTGCACCAGGCACACACATGAGAACATCAGCATCATCAGTCGCCGGCACCAAGCGCACTCTTGCTTTGTGGCTGCTGCTACACTACCGTTGACAAAAACATGATCATCATTCATCAAAACGTGCCAGTGGAATGTGTAGGTATAGTAGGGAAAGCGAAGTTCTCATACCAACGGCCTGCTGGCCTGGACCAGTGAATGCCAGAGAGACGATATTGTCATTGGATGGCCATCATCGGGCACCTCTTCTTATTTCCATGAGGACCTTCCGATGCACACTGCCCACAACCTACCACCACCACGAGGCATAAGCCAAGAATAGAAAAGACGAGGAAGAACAGCAGAAAAAAAGTTAGCGGAACTGACACAAAAAATCTGCATCAGCTATCAATGGGGTGTTTGTTTTGACTTTACTTGTGCCGGAACCGGTTTGATAATGGCCGCGCGCGTAAGTTTGTGTGGGCGAGAGCGCTTTGCTAAGCAAGATCCTTCCTTAGGCAAGCTTAACGAAGCGCAGTTCTCCCGTTTGCTTTCATTGTCTCTATATCTACCTCGCTCTATTTTTTGCTTTCATCGGCGGCTCCGCCACGCCCGTGCGCGCTTTGGTTGCTTCGCCAACACTCACATCGGCTCTATCTGTGGCTACACACAGAACGAGTCTATACGGCTATGATACACACCGACATGTATGACATGAAAAAAGCCCGTTCCTTGTGTTTTTCTCTTGTAGCTCTTGGGTATATAGAACACAACCAATTTCTACCGTAGCGCATACCTGGAAATGTGAACAACCGTTATTAGCCCGCGGGAAATGGAAATATGGACCATGGACAGATCATCAGAATAGAATAAGCCAGGGCGGGGAGCTGGAGCGAACAGCCAAAAAGATCAAAATCATCAAGGCACAACCAGACCACCGCTCCAAACCCACGCACTAGTAGGCCAAAACGACCTGTTTGGAAATATGCATGAAAGTGGTCTAGTGCGTATGGAAGGGAGGTGGGGGTGGGGAAAACGAAAAGAGTAGCATGTTATACGTGTGTGCATGATATTAATCAGACGCCGCCGTCCATTTTTTGACCATTCTGAATCTCGTGCACACAATGCACATTGATAGACTGAACTTTGGTCATGACAGATAGGGCGTACATGACATACTTCATCAATAGAAAGAAGCATCAACTTACATTTTCACAGTGTAAATCCCCTCTGGGAACCCTTCTTGCACTTGCTCCCGTACGATCTTGAGACCGGCCGTTTCGAATATCTTCTTCCACGCGAGGTCGCCTCTGTATGTGTGTGTCATATACGGATGCAATGGTTTGTTAGTATCCAAGCGAAGATCACCGGAGGGAGGGAAGAATCAATTAGCAAATCATGATGACAAAACAGTGATGGATTTTTTTTTTTTTTTTTTAATAAATCATCCATGGCTTGTTTGTTGTGTGAATGTGAATGCATCCAAATAGGTGTGTACCGAGGTGCCTGTAGCATCGGCGGCATACCCCATTCCGAAAAAAAGGAATTTTAGGAGTGCGAAAGGCGAAGAAAAACGTAACAGGAGATGAATAGAAAGTTGAAAGAACACAGGGAAAGGGTACGAAGAAGCAACAGAAGACGAGAGGAAGAAGAAAGGGGAAAAAGATGGAAGTAGGAAGAGATAAGGATCAGGAACGGAACAAGTAGTGAGGAGGCAAACGAACCTCGTCAAACTTGAGTCTTCTGGGTCGAACACCGTGAGCGGCACACCCTCCGGTTCCGTACATACGTTTTCTTTCACAACGATGAGCGGCCTACCTGCTCCCGCTACTCCTCCTTGAAGGCTGTCATCGCGCAGAGCTGAACGACTGCGCTCAAGGAAAGAGACGAGGTCGACGTCACTTAGGTGGCCGAGGCACCATTGACACCAGATCACATCGAAGCCTACTTCCACTCCCTCATTTAGCATCCCATGTTGCTTCGTGCCCGTGTCCTCACTAATTGAAGAAGTTGCTGCCGGTTTTTCTTGTGTAGTGAGCAAGCTTTGTGTGACAGGTGGAACATAGCCGACGCGCGCCAATGCTTGAGGCGGGTGCAACGGATCAAAGTCTTGCAGCGTGGCCTGGATGAACGTTACGCTTTTCGTTTTGTTTTCGATGCCTTTCCACTTCGGCTGTTTTGGCTCATCTGCTTCCTCCCTAGCCTTATTCTCATCATCATCATCATTATCATCCCCTTCCGCTTCCACTCGACCTGACACCTCCGTTCCCATCGCAGCTTCGCCGTGCCATGCTGTCGATCCGAAAACTGCAGGAGTGCCATGATTTTTACTCGTCGGAGGTGTGTACCCAACATCCTCCTCGTCCGTCTCGCTCGCACGACCCAGGGCAATAGCGCGCTGGATAAACGGTTCCACAGGTTCGAGCAGGACCACATCGTCGACGAGATGAAGGAGCACTGTTGACGTCACACGGCCGATGCCGGCGCCCACGTCGAGGGCTCGTATTCTCCTCCTCCCCACCCTGCTGCTGGTGCCAAGAGAGGCCGAAGGAGGTCCCGGCGTTCCTTTCCCTTGATCCTGTTTTTCTTCTTGTACTCCCAATAGCCTAGTGGAAGAGAGCGGTCTGATGGCAGAAGGGACCGTGCACAGGTCCGGTCGCAGGTAAAGCAGGAACTGGCGTGATCCCAGAGCATCGACGCGAGGAAGACTCTGTAAATGATGCCAATATGAAAATTAACAAACATGTCATCATTATTACACTTGTATTTTTTCTTTTTTCTTTTTTATATGAAGATGATATGAATAGGCTTCTTTTTCATGAATCATGAAGAAGGTATTAATGCAAATGAGCGGATGTTTTTGCATTCCCAAAAGTGCCACTGGCACTGTTGCCAGTCATTATGCATCATGAAAAATGTATTTTGAGTGCGAGGACTGAATCGCATAATTTTTTTTTGTCTATGCCATGTATGATTTCAGGATATGCAGAGATGCAGGGAGCAAGGTCATTTAGGCACAGAACAACAGGAAATTATTTCATGTATAGCTGTAATGATTCCTTCTTTTTTTTTTTTTCTCGCCCCGAGGAAATGAAGGGAGGTAGATAATAAACAAAGATGATGATGGCGAACAACTTACACCAGTGCCGAAGCCGCCTGATCACAGCGAGAAAAACAGAATCAACAAAGAATACAGAAGAGCCGTGTTGATCCTCCCAGTAAAAATTACCGTACAAGATCGACGTTAGGCGATAATATACGGGAAGTAGGTGGAGGATAGATCACCACCGCATGGTGTGTCCAGGATATTTTGCACTTACCCAAGACGCCATCCAGGCTAGCGGGTTGTTGAGTCCAGTAATCAATGCCAAATTTCACATCGGGATCAGGTATGCCTTTTTGCTCGACGTCCATTGTCAATCCCAGAATCGTAGAAACCAAGAGTGTATGCAGAAGTGCTTGTCGAGTTCTCTCTTGACTTGATAATGATGATGATCGTGACCAACTTCTTGTACCCTCGAAGTGGCAAACGCGTCAACAGAGACAAACAACGCGCTCGACCTCTGCCCGCGCCTTCTTCTCTAAGCTGAAGCAGACGTATTAGTCTCATTTACTGGGATTATTGCTATTCGAAAATATCTGATTAAAGAAAAATAAACCTAATCGTTCTCATGTCTGCTTCGCTCGATGACATCTGGGACAACCCCGTAGAAAACACCATAGCCCAAGCAAGCCGTTCCACCGAGTCGCTCTTCCTACCTGACCCTGATGACGACAACACTATTGGAAATGCCCATGCGGCAGCGCCTAAAACGCCTACCCGTCCATCTTCCTCACGCGCAGTTTCGGCGCGTGCTGATATCGATGCACTTTTTGCCGATCTCGACGATCTCGAAGATGACGGGGAGCTGAGGGCGCTTGCCCCTGCTCTCGGCCTAGACGCGCTCAAGCGCCAGGCGGATGCTCGCAATGCCCAGAATATGGGGAGCAGCCAAGCACCACCATCTTCAATGCCTGGCAGACATCGTATCATGCCCAGCAGCTCACCTCCCCGTGACATGGGCGATGCTGGCACGACGGCTAAGGGGAAGGACAAGGACTCCACCGGGGAGAAGAAACCTATCAAACGGGCACCGCCATTGAATGAAGCCCGTCTCCTGAGCGAGGATGGCTTCCCGGCGTTAATCAAGAACTTGAAGGGGTTCAAGGTCAAAGGCAAGGGTCATGAAGTAGGACGCGCGGGCTTCATGCTTTCTTTGATTATCATGCGGCTCTTTCAATTCTAATCTTTTGCGTTTCTATTGGTTCGTGTAGGAGGCTGATTTAGCGAGACTGCTAAAAGTATATCACTTTTGGGCGCATAAGCTCTACCCCAAGACCCAGTTCCGAGATACGGTCGATAGAGTGGAGAAACTGTGTCATTCCAAACGGATGAATGTGAATAGCTCATTCATATATTCTTTTATTATCTACATATACAGTCTGCTGACCTGCCTTCTCTTAACATCTAGGTCGCCCTGAGCGTCTGGCACGACGAAGCCAAGGGTCTTATTAACGGCCGACCACCTGCCCAGGGGTCAGATAACGAAGATGAAGACGAGGAAGGAGGGGATACAATAGCAGCTACACGGGATCAACTCCGTTTAGGCGGCACTGAATCAGATGGTGGTGAATCTGCACATACACCCACCTTGCCTCCACCGTCATCTGAGCCAGAAGACGATGATGACTTCGACATCGATGCTATTATTCGCGCCGAGGAGGAACGCCAGAGACAACGAACTGGAACGCAGGCACCATCTTCGGCGTCCGCTTCGTCTGGTGCACCGGAGGGGCGGGATGATTTTGATCTGGACGAGATTATCCGTGCTGAAGAGGCGCGCTTGGCGGCTCTACAATCTGTCCCTAATGCCTCGGCCAAGTCAGGACCTTCGGCCGCAAGCTTATCAAGGGCACCTGATGTCGACGACGAGGACGAGGAGATGTGGGCCGTCCTGGACGCACCGCCATCCGCGCCTCGGATGAGTGGCGCCCAACCTTCATCGGCGCCAAAGATAATGGCGGCGGCTGATGACGATGAAGAGATGTGGGATGTTATGGACGAGATAGAGCGAGATAACGATGCTAAACGGAAGGCAGCTGCTACGACGACGGTGGCGGAGTCACCAGCGCCTCCAGCAACAGCAATACCACCACCATCAGAAGACGATACTTTGGATGATATGTACATGTGAGCATGCATGTAAAATGTAATGACACCATTCTTGGACTCTGTCTCCGTTCTACCCTGGTTTGTTCAAGTTTGCATCAATAGACATATATAGGTATACTTGACAGCCACAATTTTGCTAATCGACAGCGTTACCATTGGTCAGGCGTCGCGTGCAGAGATAGTACCACTCCGAGGAATGCGTATGTTCGGGCTCTTGGTTGGTATACTTATTATGGAGGGTTTGGATACATTGGCGTCGAAGATACCATGGGCGTTATCGCATTCAGGTGTTACTGGAGCCGCGGTGCCAGTTCACTTGGACAGCAATACATGTACCGATAAAGTAACATTAACGTCCTCAAGGCTTGTTGTCGGCGGTACTCTTAGTAACACCCGTATAGGTCCCTTGTCAAGATAAGTCTGGAGGAGAAGGGACCCAAATAAAGAAATGAATTCTTGGCCACGAAACCTAGCGAATTTGCTATAGTGACATTTTGAGTTGGCACAGCATTCACTACGATCAATTCATTCCTTGACTATGCATATGACGGGTCATAAACAAGCCCTCTATGATCCATACAGTCTTGAAATCAAATAAATCAAAGCTGTAACTGACAACTGTCAAGTCTGTGATAGCATTGACAACAGTCCAGATGCTATGCGCTACATCAAGCGATTGAATAAAATGAACTGGCTATGGCAACTGAGATCAACAGAAAAAAATGGTTGAGCGTAAAGCCGCAGAGCAACATAGGCCACGACTTGCGTTGCGTATGTGGTTGATGCGTTGATGAGCCGAAACAAAGATCTTGTCAATTGATCGCGACAACCTTCTAACAAATTCAACGAGATCTCCTGGACAGTCAAATCTGATGATATTTGTTGTAACAGGGGTATTCTCTGGCACTAGTGAGAAAGATATAAATAAAAGTACCACTACACATGGTTTGCGTCTTGATATCTTTAGCTTGATAACCGAAAGCATTAGTAGGTCGTTCTAGCTGTTTGAGCGTGGCATGGGAATGTTGATTTTGATGGTGGCTGACACTGACGTAACTCTCTTCGATAGCAGCTAAGGCGTTCGTGGTCCCCGCGTGGTAAGGATAGGGCGATGCTCAAAAAGCAACATCTTGAATGAGGAAATTGAATGTTATAAGAGTTTGCGGTACCCAAGTGAGGTGATCTACAGAACCCACTGGCACGGCATTCATTCTAAGCCCTTAGCTTTCCGTGATCACTGCACAGTCTCGAAATGCCGGGAATAAAAATGTTTTTGATAGACGGGCCATTCCACTGAAGTCTGAGACCCAGGTTTTCGTTCGGACGAGCTACAGGACTGCCTCGATTGATCTAGTATCGACAAGGGTACTTCCTAATGACTTATGCATGCCGAAATTCAACACGATAACACATGTACCAGACGAAGATACCAGATGCAGGTAGACAGGAAGCTAATGGACAAAGAGATACTACGGTAAAACCCATGCTCTTCGCATCCGAGCTTGGGGAGCCTAGACGAGCTGAATCATTGAAATGCAAGCTTCCGCCCTCGTGAGCTTCAAGACACGAACCTTCAGTGTGACTACTCAACGAGACGATTTATCACTTTCAATTCGCTTATCTGCTCCAAAACTCCGAGTGTAGAATCGATTGTGACAATATCGGGAACGAGTGCTGTGCTGAGACATGATTCGAGTCAGGGCTGTTCAGATAAGAAAGCAAGACAAGCGGAACAATTAATCAGTATGTAAAAACCAGTCATATAAGACCCTGGAGAGAGAATAATGTTTGCGCGATATGTATGCGGAATGGCGAAATTGGGTTTGAATCTGGTTGGATGAAGGAATAGACAACGGTGTGTGTGTAACTCAAACAGTTTGACAGGCCAGATGGAGGATTCTAGTGGCTTGTATACACCATGGGAGTGCAATGAAGCAATAAAAGATCTCAGCAGCTAGTCCACCGCAAGTTGAATTTGACGCAACAACAAAGGTCAGATGCTTACTTCTGTGGCTCCCGTGAGTTGCCTCGAAGACACTACCCAGTAGTACTTTGCCTCAGGAAGACCTGATAGCTGTTTGCATATACTCGCTCTACACGATCCACACCCAGAAATAACATGGATGCTCCTGTGGCACAATTCAAATAGCTTAGGATTGATGATGATGAAGTCATAGAAAAGCCGCGCAAAATCCGCATGTAATGGTCGCATGACGCTGCAAGAAGCAATAATGTTTTGAATATTTTATAGTAGTAACGGCAATACCCTGCCTGTCCAGGGATGCAGCAGTCCATGAATGCCTCGAGCAGTTCTGTAAACGTACGAATAAATCATTACAGTGCATCGTACGACTCGGCGCCGTACTAAGCGCCGTGTGAATGATCAAAGGGCGCATCCCCAACGGTGGGGGCCCAATTTCCCACTGGCAAGACTTTCTTGCAATTCTTGGTGTGCATGGCCTCATAGGCCGCCGCGTATGATACGTCTTATAACCCCGCAGCCGCTTATCCCAACGCCCAGCTTATATCTCCCCCTACCCTTTCTCTTCCCTTTTCCTCCAACCATCTTGCTGGTTTTGGGTGTTTGTAGCTGTCGCCATGTCCATATCTATCGTCCTGTCTGCTCGCCGTGTTCCTCAAGCTACCGGATTTTCCCATTGCGCACGCGCACATGTACGAACGTTCGCTTCTGGTGCCAATGACCGCAAGACGTCCTCCTTCGGTTTAAACACACGCCGCCCATCGCCTACGGGCGTTCATGATAGCCTCGACCATTCAGAGGCCGGCAAGGGCAAGTTCCTGCGCATGCTCATGTTTGGAAAGCCTGGTGCGGGCAAGGGCACGCTTAGCTCGAGGCTTGTGCAAAAGTACGACCTCGTAAGCGTGTCTACGGGTGATCTTTTGAGGTCGCATATCCAAGAAAAGTTCGTAGAAGCTGTTGGTTGTGCTTTGATTTTAAGTAGTATACTGACATGTTCCGTAATTGCTAGAACCGAGATTGGCAGACGTGCAGAGGAGATTGTCAAAAATGGCGGCCTGGTCCCCGACGACATCATGCTAGAAATTGTTAGTAGCAAGCTAGCTCAGCTTGGAAACAAGGTCAGATACCATCGATGTGCCTTGACCTCATTCCCATATCCTGATAGTGTCACAATACTTAGCACTGGATCCTTGATGGCTTCCCCCGCACATTGGCACAAGGCCAGCTCTTGGATTCACATCTTCAGTAAGCATCTTTTCCACTCGCCATCCCCCGTGCACGTTCATTCAACATCCTTGCTTCCTTAGGCGTCAAAACCAACCGTTGACCCTTGTCGTCAACCTTGACGTGCCCGACGAAGTTATCCTGTCCCGCATCTCCGATCGATGGGTTCACCTGCCCTCTGGACGGGTTTATAACCTCTCGTTCAACCGCCCCAAGGTCGAAGGCTTCGACGACATCACCGGCGAGCCGCTCACGAAGCGGCCGGATGACAATCCCGTACGTTGTGCTCCGCCCTCTCCCGATTTCTTGTTTATTTGTTTACATTCTCATTTCCATTAACAGGAAGTATTCGCCCGCCGACTAAACCAATTCTACGCTTCCACGGCACCCCTGCTACAATACTACTCCGAGTCCAAGGCGCCCCTCGCCTCGCTCCAGGGCCGCACCTCGAACGAGATCTGGCCACGCCTCGAAGCCGTTGTGAGGCAGGCGTTCCCCACGCTGCGCGAGCGCATCGAGACGGACCGCGACGAGCGCAGACGACACAGTCTCAGCGAAGCCGTGTTCACGCTGCCCGTTGGCGCCGCTCGTGCGCGGGTGTACATGGGCCGTCGCTCAAATTAGAGCAACTATCGTTTTGTTGCTTGTTATCGTCGTAGATGATGATAATGACTTTTGATGCTACCGTTTTTCATCTCTTTTCTTTGTTGTTGTTCAGGGTGCCGCGATGGCTATGGGGTTTCTGACCTATAATGACCTTATTTATTTATTTTTCTCTCTCCATAAATTTTGCCACGCGGCTGGCTACCTGATGCACTTTTTTCTTGATTTGCTCACACCACTGTCTCGACTTTTCTCGTTTGCTCGCCAACTTTCCTTGTATAATTATCAACCTTTTCATGCACATGGATAATGTGTACATTTGTATCATAGTTACGATTAGAGCAAAAATGGATATTCGTTTCCTTTTCTTTTTGTTGAAAAGATGCGTGATGATAATTTTAGGGATGCAAGATACATCTAGTACCCCGCCCATTCTGCTCCTTCAAGTCACGCATGCACATGCACACCAGTAGCAGAGCCGCCAGCGCCCTTGTCCGCCCATCCGATGAGCTCGCGCATACGCGCTACATCTACCACGCCGCTCACATGCTGCTGATATTCCGCATCCGCCCCTACTTCCTCATGGTGCAGGTGTTGTCTAGGACGACCACCAAGCGCGACACAGATCGCCTCCGCGACGTGCTCGACGTGAATGGGTGGGATCGTGAGCGCGTTGGCGATTGAGTACAGCGGCGAAGACGAGCCTCGTTGCTGATCCTGCTGCTGCTGCTGCTGCTGTGGTGGTGGTGGTGCGGGTAACACAGGCGCTAGCGCGCGTAGGACAGACGCAGGCGTTGGCAACGTCCGTGGGGCGTTCCGGTGTAGCGTCGCGGAGAGGTCGAGTGCCGCTGCGAAGGGTGTGGAGAGTGGCCGGAAGTGTGGGTGATAGATCAGACCTTGTGAAGATTGTCGATGTTCGCGTTTATCAGATGTTTGAGAAAGAAAGTTCTTGTGTAATGGTGAGGGGACTTACTGGGACGCATGTACACGCCGTACAGGCGGTCGGGGTGAGCGAGTGCGAGACGCTCGATACCCGCCTCGGCCTCGCGTTTGCTTTCGATGTAACGCGCGGAAACGACGGGGCGGAAGATGTCCTCGGCAGAGACGAAGACGAACGGGCGTGGAGAGAGGGGTAGGGATTCGGGTGTGCTCTCTGCAAAGGCTTGTGCGACTTGCAAAGCTGTATGAAATGTACACACAACTTAGTATATTAAAACACTTTTGAAACAGATGCGGGGGGCATAACTGACCGGAGTCTCTGTTGAGAATGTCGTACGCGCTCTGTCCAGAACCTCTCTTCAATGGATTACTGCTGCTCCCACCTCCCAGTACACTGCCCAGCAGGCCGAAGATGTCGCTTTCCTTTATAGCTTTCTTGTACTTTCCTGGATCTTCTAAAAGTGTACCGAGCGTATGAACGACACCCGTTGCGGTGGGAAGCAGATGTGAGTATGTCGCAGGTACCAGTGCATCGGCTTTGACCCAATTAACCTATTGAAATGCAGACAGTGCCCAGAGAAATAGGCATACGTCAAGAGTCAATCTCCAGAGAACGATGAAAAGAAGACACAAAGGTTCGTGGGAGCAGTAAAATATTTACTTTAGAAACCCAGGCGGGTGTATGTCCCTTGGGTGTAGTATACGGGCGTCCAGACGAGCTTTTTCAGAGATTCCGTATGAGACACCAGAGATTACTAGAGCAGGCGTATTATATTGTCAAGGTGATGCACCTGATGCTTGTTACTTGCATGCCCCTTGCCAGGGCAGCCTTGCATACAGCAGAGCCGAGGAAGCCGTTCCCACCGACAACAATGATTTTGTGTGCTAATGGCTCCATGTCAATGAGTGTTACTACGAGACACTGGCAAGTGCAGTCGCAGCAAGTCAAGAAGAAACTCAAGGCTACTTGAGAGTGTCATTACATCATGTCACTCTTCACACACGTGATCGTGCAATTTCCGCATTTGGAGGGCAGTCGGTGTTGTGATCACCGCATGAGACACACCTTATATACAAATCATACATACCCAGGCCCTTCCCTACAAAATACCATCGCAAGAGGGCACCATAGTGAAGCCCACGGACACAAATAAGACACTCCAAAAATTATCCCCACTTGTCCTGGTCATGAATAAGGGAAAAGCAAAAGAGGAATCGTCTTCATTACATGAATGGTGGCATTACATCCCACTCACTGAACCAAACCGTCCGTGCGTACGCACCATGATCTTCAGCCCATCTCAATAACTGCGAGTACACAAGAGTGACGATTCCACTAGGCCCCTGGCATGGTCTCGTACTGGTATCCTGACGGCCCACGCAACGACACCGGCGATCGTGTGCCAAAGCGCCGACCTCAAGTCGCCTCCGCAAACACTCTTCCTGCCCTCTCCCGCCTCGCATGGATTGCTGTCACCGACAATCATATCAGTGTCCTCCAATAATGAGTGGCTATTTGCGTACTTTCCTCCCAGCGTGCAACAAGGACAGCTTGTTGGCGCCGCAGGCCTGTGGAACTATCGTAATGGATGGGTATTGCATAACCTGTGGCACATGGACCCGGGCAAGATTGTCGTTTGCGTAAAATGGACCGATAATGCGCGTGAGGTATGCTATAAATTTGCTGGGAATATATCTTTATGTTCTGGAATGACCCAACCTCGAATCACCCCATCGCCCATTTATTCAGTGGATTTCACTCACGAGCCGCATGCCACCCCTGGGTCCCAACATACCCCTTGCCACCACGTCGCTTTTGCTACTCACACAGGACCAGACATTAAACCTTTTACTTATCAAAGAAGGGCGGGACGCTAAGCCGCCGACCTCGATGATATCATGCTCGTTGACGTTTCCTGATACCGTGATTGAAGGCAATCCACCAATGATGCAGCCCAATCCTTTAGTAAATAGAATGCGCACCCGAATGTGCGTTATGGGAGACATAGGATTCGGATATCAAGGTTCTGAAATTTCTCATGCGCTGGGAAACTGAGAGAGGCTGCTGACATTTAACAGATAACACGGTCGTTATTGCGATGCGGACCATCACCTCTCCTAACACTGCTGGAGAGCAAAAGCTACCGTCTGACAGCCTCGTCAATGGATCGCCTCCAGAACAGACCTCTTTTGTGGAAAGTCATCGATGGGGGGAGAGTCAAGAAATAGAATTATGTGAAGTTGCCATCAGATTTGATGGTATTCATATGGGTGTGTCATTAGTCGGTCATGCTTTTTCTTGTCTTCTTAACTTTTCAAAACCACCTTTG
This sequence comes from Agroathelia rolfsii, assembly GCA_018343915.1. Classification (NCBI taxonomy): domain Eukaryota; kingdom Fungi; phylum Basidiomycota; class Agaricomycetes; order Amylocorticiales; family Amylocorticiaceae; genus Agroathelia; species Agroathelia rolfsii. The sequence continues at coordinate 867,136 of JABRWF010000007.1, read as the reverse complement.
ACCAGCTATGAAAAGTCATCCTCTCTCACCAATTGTTCCATCTCTGTCTGGAGCCTGCACGTCTCTTAAGTTTATACCCACCCCGCGTCCTCCAAAAGTCATTAATATACAAGAAAAATTGCCAGAGTTGTATCTCTGTGCATCGTTTCTAGGTTTCTCAGATTGTACATCTTTCAGCCGTGATTTCCCGATTTTTCGTCTCAATGCTATATTGTTTCAGATAACTCAACGCCACGCTCACAACTCGCTGTGTACTCTTTTTTCCGATGGACTGTTCAAAATGGGATGGAAAGTCAAACGCGCTGGGTAAGATTTTATTCAAACAATCGGAATCCCAGGATTTGAATGGTTATATTTATTAGACCGAAAACCCGACGCCTAATATAATGACGTTCCCAAGTCCTTCAGTACTGGTATCCATCGTACCGCGATCTCCTTCGACGAGGCAAATCTATGCTGTAGTTTCCGGAGATGAAAAACGCACTGCCGGCTTTGTCCGCGTTCTGAATCTGTTAGTTATGATTCTGCCATTGCTCCTTGCTTTGTCTTGCTAAGGATTTGTTATTCTCTAGACCAGATTTATCTCATGACCCAGAATGGCATGATGTTGAGCTATACAGCTCATCAAAACATCGTCCTCCTATAGGTATGTATATTTACTCCTCCTGGTGTATTGCCCGTCTGATTATGTTATAATTCCTTCCCAGATAGTGTTCCATTGAATGCAATTTTCTCACCAAACGAACAATTATTGGCCACTGTTTCCGAATTGCCCTCTTTCATCCCTCGAATAGCCATCCAGCGCCTGCCAACTAAAGGTACTGACTATCGCCTGACGAAATTGATACAGATTGCTTACAGTGCTATATCTGGTACCCTCTAGGTGATGCCAATACCCGACAGATTGTGCAAAGTCGGATTCTGGCACTTGCTCTGATTACAAAACGTCCACTAGGGGACATCGTCCATCTGCTTAGCCTCGCACCCCCGCCTGGGGATGTAGGCGGTGCGAGTAATTTTGAAGACGTACCGACTCATGCGTTGGAAATCCTTGGTCCAAGGGTAAGACTAGAAGTTCTCGGGCTCATGGTCGAGGTTTACAGGTAGTTCTTGATTCTTAATACTTTTTTAAATGCATAAAATACTAAGACATAATTTCTTGACTTACCTAGGGCTCGCTCCAGGAAGCGCAGGCCGAAAACGGCAGGCCCAGGAATAGATGCAGTTGGACTATACCAGATCGAACATTCGGACGATATGAATCTGGTCCGCGCTCAAGCGGCGCACTCAATGTGCACGTATGCGTCTATCAACAAGGCGTTTGATGAGTGTCGTGAGGGCGGTGCCACTAGTACAACTTACGATCTCGGTATGTTTTCAGAATCTCCACAGTGTTCAGGGTTATCACTGATTGTTAATGGCAAATCAAGAGGTTATATGGCAGCTCTTGGCCCTCACCCGCCGGATTGTAGATAGCATCCAAGCTTTAATGCGAGAGTGTGTCATCGTAACAAGCTCTCTCCTCGATAGCGATGTTAAGATGGAAGAGACAAATACTGTAATATCGTCCATTTCTGGGGCTACTAATACATGTTAGTATATCTCCCCCGGATGTCTCTTTCTTGGATATAGACCTAGAAACTCATCGACTTCTTTTTCATTCGGACAGCATCTGATATATCAACATCAACACCGGCTCTATTTTCCTTTGCACATCCGTTCACCCTCAGCCTAACCCATAGCTGCTTGAAACACGTGGCACAGTTTTATGCGCAGGTTAAACAACGGAATGCCCGCGGCGAAAACGCTCAGATTGCCAAGGAAGAACTCCTGTCCCTCGTGGACGGATCCGGAATCAACATTCAAGTTCTATCAGATAGATTCGGAGAGCTGAGAAAAGAAGTCGAGGCTGAACCTGGCAAGTTGGGTGATCGTGAGTTTTTAGGGTCTTTCCAGGTTGACGGAGAAACCATCCTAAATGCTAATTTCCTATTTCATTGTGGCAGCGGCTATGCTCCGGCGGGCTCTTGTGCGATGTGAGCCCAGCCCAGTCTCACACACATTCATCCTTGGCGCGATCCGCAAGATTCTTGCTTCTCCCGTGCTTCTTGACAAGCCAAAGCTTTTCCTACGTGCCCAGGACCTTGTCAGCAGTAGTGTTCACGATGACGACGCTCCACATAAGGCGTTTGTGCGCGACGTCGTCACCCACACATTGCTCCAAAGTTCAAATGATATCGTCAACATCGCACCGAATGGAAACGCTGGACAGCCGAAGAAGATTAGCAAGTGCCTGCGGTGCGGAGGGTTGACTGAGGTCGCGCCTGTGCCCCAACCGCACCTTTCGCCACGCTGGGTCTCTTGGGAGAAACGGTGGAGTCAGCGGTGTATTTGTGGCGGGGAATGGAATCCACTATCGACGTGAGACACTTTTGGCCAAAAGGTTATATAGACCTGTTTCTGTAGCAATCTGAGTCATATCTGTATTCGTGGTTTTTTCTGCTTTTACATAGTATCGATACATACATATACATACATGATCACGACAACATTTTCTGGTACTAATCAATAACATGATCACATGACTTTTGTTCACAATTTCGTGGGCACCTGAACTGACAAATCCCTGTCAATATCCAACTCGACGTCGTCTCTACCGAGGTACCACTTCGCAGCGTACTGGACTTCTTTGATCCACTCATTTACCGTGTCCGGAGTATACACGTTCTCGTCAAAGAAGCATAAAACTTGAAGACTACCTCGGGCCGTTTTGGCGCCCAAATATAGCTCTGCAGGTCGACAGTGCAGACGCGTCACGCTGGAGCGAAGATGGAGCACTGGCTTAGGATTCATGTATTCGTCTGTTAAATTGCGAGGTGCAGGCAATCTGTGCCCTGCATTCAGAGGATGGGTGAATGGATGGAGTGGTGACAGCGGGTGGGAAGATGGCAATGGGTAGGTTGGCGGTACAATGTGATCGACCTGATTATTTTGACATACAAGTTTAGAAGCAAATAGCAAAACAAAAAACAATTTAAGGCTCACATTTCCAATGCTCGATCCACCAAAGCCAAAGACAAAACTGGGTGTGAAGGTGTTTTTGAATGCTCCTTTGGCGGTAGCAAGGTCATGATCGTCCTCGTTTGTTCCGCGACCCATGATCTTTTTCCACAACAATGCCATAGATCGACCTCTCTCTACTCTTGCAGAAAATACGGTGGTCTCGAGGACAAGTGGGCTCTTCAGGACCTTGTCATTGGCCAATTTAACAATACGGCATCGATGGAAGAATCGTTTCCTTGAGAGCAGCGTCTCCAACTTGGGTGAGCCTTGGTCAAGGTCATCACGCGAGTTGCTGAATGGCATGAACGGTAGGGTGGCGAAGGAGAAACCAATGCTGAGAACAATATCACCTCCGCCTCCATTCTGATACCATTCCTTGTCCATGTAGGGCCTAAGGTTGACAGGGCCGCCTTGGTGCATTGGTTGGCGCTTGCGATGTTCCCACTCTTCTTCAGGGATCTCACCACGCAGATATCGACGGTGAAGAACACGAGAGAGTGCGACTTGGCCAAGCACAGTGAGCGCATGACCAAACGTGATCTTGTTCTTGCGACATGTGGCTAATATTTGAGTTGATTCTTTGGGCGAAAAATCGGCGTATGCATGTCCAGAGCGAGCGGGTGTCCAAGGTGTAGACTCTGATATGGTACGAGGCAGAGTCTGGCCACCCTGAACCAATCATCGACGTAAATAACGGACCACTATTTATATGGTAAACATTAAAGAGTCTTACAGTCATTTTTGATGTAATCCTAGACGACAAAACCTGGCCGATCGCCCTACGCCATCGCATTCGGGGGTGATTATGGTCTAGTCGCCCACGGAGCTCCTCTAAAGATAACAAAGCCGGTAAACGCCTTTCTAAACGAGGCGGTTTTGTGAGATGAGACCTATCGCCTGCGCTGACGGTGTCCAGGAGATTCCTCAAGAAAGATCCATTCGACATTCCGTCACTGATAGCGTGGCAGATTTGCAGCATTAAGTGATACACGTTAGGTACATCAGTACGCCTAAGGATATGGACACATGCTTGTCTGTCGCGTGAAAGTATACGAGGTCCATTGAGTATACCGTCTAGCACTACCTCGGCTTCCTGTAGAGAAGCAATATCCTTGAAAATCAACTCCCCAGGTTGAACACCAGCAAGGCGATTCTCCGAGATGGATATGTATAGGGGCTGATCAGGGTCCTCATTTGGAAGTTCAAACTGTGCACCGAGGAAAGGGAACCGCTGCTTCAGGGTAATCCATGCACGAGAAACATTCCTCTCTGAGAAAACATCAGACCCGGAAAGGACATCGACTAGACAGTGTTGCACACTATCCGCAGTGCCAACGAATTCGGCATCCCAGAAAAAACCTTGTTCTGTCGATCCCATAAGCCGACGGTAGACACGCCCGTAGGGAGTGTCTTCAGTAGTCCATGATGGCATGGTGTTAACCATTTTTCAAGCCTTGAATTATGGAGACGACCTAAGGAATGTTGTATGGCTCATTAATCGCGTATCACCTCAAAGCAAAGTCACGGTGGTATGAGCGCACTGTAAAGCGGATTCAACCAGTATTGCTGCTGACGCCGTCTAGCCGCTCACTAAGGAGAAGGAGAAAACGAGAAAACAGGACTCCAATAGCCGGACAGGCACACCGAAGTTCGGATATTCTGCATGCCCATGATTGGATACTTTCAAGTCCATGACTCGGAAATCTTCTTCCCGAATCACGGTGTGGAAGTGTTTACATAATCATCCGTTCAAGTTGTGTACACACACAAGCTTGGTAAGCTACTTGGCAGTATTCAGGAAGTACTGTGAGATGAACCAGTCAGCTAATATTAAAATGATTGCATGCCGCTTGTCGTTGTACTTGGACGCGGTACGCGGACAAATGGATAAGCAACTAAACTACTACAAAATTCCGTAGTTACAAAACCGTGGTCACGCTCTGCATGACTCCTACCGAGACAATGGATTGCCTATACCAACAAGTACGACTGCTGATGTACGAATAAAAATCATTTGTATATCATACTCTCGAGACACGTACACTAAGGAAGCTATTGATTCTCGAAACAGATCAGATTCATTATAGTATTCATTTATGATTGTATTTGCTTTTATAGGGTGTTGATACGACAGACTACGGCACTAATCAGTAAAATGAACATAGTCACGATTTTTTGTACTTACACGCTTTCATAGTTTGGTCTTCATCTCAACTGATACATCCTTGTAATCCAACTCAACGTTGGCCCTGCCGAGGTACCACTTCCCGGCGCCCTGAACCTCTTTGATCCATTCTTCCACAGTGTCAGGAGCATACACCTTGCTGTCAAAAAAACAAAAAACTTGAAGAATTCCTTGGGCTGTCCCGGCGCCTAAATATAACTGGGCCGGCCGACAGCGCATATGTGTCAGGCTGGAGCGAAGACGGAGCACAGGCTTAGGATTCATATACTCCTCTGGCAAATTGCGAGGTGCAGGCAATCTATGGCCTGCATTCAGAGGATGATTGAATGGATGGAGCGGTGACAGTGGATGTGAAGATGGTAGTGGGTAGGTTTGTGGTACGATAAGATCAAGCTGATTATTTTACCACACTAGTTAGAAAGCGGCTAAAAAAGCAACAATGATAAAGGCAACCTTACATTCCCAAAGCTCGATCCACCGAAGGCAGCAGTGAAATTGGGGGTAGAAGAATTTGTGTATGCAGTTTTGGCAGCGGCGAGATCATGATTGTCCTCCTCGCTGCTTATGCAATTCGACATTTGTTTCCGCAATAAAACTAGGGATCGTGATATTCTTTCTCTTGCAGCTGGTGGGGCAATCTCCAGGACAAGTGGACTCTTCAAGAGTTTGTTGTTGGCTGATTTGACGATATGGCATCGATAGAAGAACCTTTTCTTTGAAAGCAACGTCTCTAACTTGGGCGAGCCTTGGTCAAGGTCATTACGCGAGTTGCTGAATGGCATGAATGGCAAGGTAGCAAAAGAGTAGCCGATACTGATAAAAACATCTCCCCCGCCTCCGTTTTGGTACCATTCCTTGTCCATGTAGGGCCTGAGATTGACAGGACCACTATGGTGCATTGGCTGGCGTTTGCGATGTTCCCACTCTTCTTCGGAAATTTCCCCTCGCAGGTACCGGCGGTGGAGGACACGAGAGAGGGCGATTTGTCCGAGCACAGTGAGTGCATGGCCAAAAGTGATATTATTTTCACGGCATGTAAGGAGTAGCTCAGTTGATTCTTTCCGTGAAAAGACCGCGTGTGCGAATGCCGTGTGAGCAGGCGTCCAAGGGGTAGACTCTGTAACAGTACGAGGCAGTGTGTGTCCACCCTAGATAGATTATCAACACGATTCACGATATAATTGACATTATGAACATGAAGTTGTCTTACAGTCATTTTTGTTGCTATTATTGACGCTATAACCCGTCCGATTGCCCTACGCCATCGCATTCGGGGGTGACTATGATCTAATTGTTCCCGGCGCTCCTCTAAAGATAGCAAACATGGCAGACGCCTCTCTAAACAGAGTGGCTTCGTGAGATGAGATCTATCGCCTGCACCAACACTGTCCAAGAAATTTCTCAAAACGGACCCGTTCGATGTCCCATCACTGATAACGTGGCAAATATACAGCATTAAGTGGTATAGATTAGGCACATCAGTGCGCCTAAGAATATGAATGCACGCTTGCTTGTCGCGCGAGAGCATACGAGGCCCATTCATTATTCCATTTAACACCACTTCAGCCTCCTGCGCAGAAGCGATGTCCATGAACATAAGTTCTCCGGGCTGGACGCCAGCAAGGCGATTCTCTGAGATAGATATGTACGGAGGTTGATAGGGATCGTCGCTTGGAAGCTCGAACTGTGCACCGAGTAAAGGAAATTGCTGCTTCAGGGTAATCCATGCCCGAGAAACATTTCTCTCCGAGAAAACATCAGACCCAGAAAGGACGTCGATCAGACAATGTTGTACGTTGTCCGACGTGCCATTGAATCCAACATCCCAAAAGAAGGCTTGCTCTGTAGGGCCCATAAGTCGACGATAAACACGCCCACGGGGAGTGTTTTCAGTAATCCATGCTGGCACGTTATTGACCATTGGCAACCTTTGGATTCTGTGGATGGCCTAGTAAGGGACGCTTTATGAGCCGTTAATCATTCGTTGCCTTAAAGCAGAGTTCTGATGGAGTGCGAGCATACTGTATCAGCAATGCAAAGCGGATTCTGCTCGTATTGCTTCTGACTTGCACTCTGGCCGTTTAGGGAACAAAGCAGAACACTTTCAAACTTAATTGGTTCAAGTTGACTTTAGCAGCCAGCGGACAGGGTTGCATGTTTTTGTCAAGTTCTATGAAATCTTCCGGGTATCGGTAAGTACCGGCGCTGATGTTTATATAATCAATCAATCATGTGAGTCTCCTTTTTTTTTTTTTTTTTTTTTTTTTTTTTTTTTTTTTTTACGTTTATATACCGCATCATGTACTGAAGACAAACTACGGTGTAAGTAGTTGAGAAGTAGGGTTAGATAGTAAGGGAAGTATGGAGGGTAATGACATAGGGAAATTTAGGAGAGATAAAGCTGCATATAAAATGGCCAGCTAGATATGACATTTAAGATCAAGAGAGGGATAAGAAAAATAAGACCAAGAAAACAAAACAAAGCCAATCAAACAAAAACACAAGAAACCGAGGAAACAGAACAAAACTGAGAAAACATAACAAAGCAGATGATAGCACATGTGAGTCTCCACAGTAAATTTCAGACTGCCATGACACAAACCGGCGCTCGCATCACTTTCGTATAGTAACTAAACAATGTTAGTTAGATTAGATCTATCACAACAAATACTATCATAAAGACATTAGCTGTCGCAGAAGAAGAAGAAATTTTTTTACCCCATATAAAGAAAGAATGCGTAATGAAAAAAGGAAAAGAAGAGTAAATTCTAACGATATAGGTTATCCGTTCTAGTACTGGTGATTACCAGTAATAAAAGGTTATATATATTATATATAGACAAGTGTAGTGTATCTTTATGTACACTACTGTAGACCTTGTTTAAGCAATTACTTACTTGTGTAGAAAAGTAAAGGCTTGAGGTTTCTTTATAGATTTAAGGCAAGTAACTATAAAGAGTGGAAGCGATTAGTCTACCTTGTAATGCAATCAAATATTAGCCAGTACCACTTGTGGTAACTTACTTGATGTAGTTTCTTGACTACTAGGCTTGATTTATCTTGCAAAGACTTTGGTAAGTCCTAATGAGTTGATTAGTTAGCCTGATAGCTAATGTAGGGACTTATCCCTGTTCACTCACGATTTCTGATGTGAATTCAACTTGTATTTTCATGCTATCTACTACAGGGTTTATATACATTTCCAAATATTCAATTTTACATGATTTTCTGTATGTAAATATAGGATTGCTGTGCTCCTACCTATTATTATCCTTATCTCTGACTTAGAATGACTCACTCCTGTGCATCTGGGTTATTCTTAGTCGCATTTATGTGTAGATAATCTATCTATAGTGTTATCTATAACTCAGAGTGACTCACTCCTGTGTAGATAAGCTATATCTATATAGATCAGCTATCTTTGGCTTTATCAGTGAGTCAAGATGACTCACTCCTGTGCAGATATGCTAAACATAGCTTTTATCAGCTGTGCATCGATTATCTATAGCATCAACTGCTGTGCAAGCTATATTTACTTTATCATATGCTATAGAGATAAGTTTATACTTAGATATCAGTGAGATAAGAGATATTAGGACTGATTAGGATTGATATGGATTAGATAAGGTTTTATCTTATCACTGTAGTAGATAATCAATATCTTTTACATAGTAAAATCACATATATTCATTTAAATATTCATTTATTTGACTATATGCTACATAGACAAAAACTTATTTATCTCTGTAAGTAAAATTCGGATAAATTCAAATAAATTTGTGTAAGTTCATAAGATGGTTTGTTATTTATTTAAGTATTCATTGTACATATATATGAAATTGTTTTATTGTAATAAATACAACTTTCAACAACCAGTACTATAGCCTGTAGTGGTATAAGTACCTTTTATGCGTTGGCATCATGCATAAGCATGCACCATCACAGAGGGTTCTAGTGCAACCCTCACAGCCGCGGACGAAGTTGGATAAAGTTGTCGTTGTAATCGTTGACATGGATCTCGTCACTACCGAGATACCAGTTCGTGGCTGCCCTAACCTCTTTCATCCATTCTGTAACGACGTTCGAGGCAAACACGTTTCGATCATAGAAAAGGAAAAAGGTCAAAGATCCCTTAAAAGTCCTAGCGCCGAGATAGAGCTCTCCAGGTCGACAGCGCAAGTTTATGGTCATGGAACGGAGATGGATAACCGGAGTGGGATGCATGACATCCTCCGGAAGTGGATGCGGTGGATCCAGGATACGGCCAGCGTTCAGTGGTAGCGGCAAAGGATTGAGTGGAGACAGTGAATGAGCTGAAGGCAGGGGATAATCCGAAGGAAGCATGGTGTCAACCTAGCATATATGCATGAGTATTTGTGATACGTGCATAGAGATAACTATTAAGCCTTACACTCCCGATGCTTGACCCGCCAAAAGAAAAGACAGGTGGATCTGTTGCAGAATTTCCGAACGCAACTTTCGCCGCCGCAGCGCGATCTTCGTCTGTTATCGACTCCCCATTGACCGCCTTTTTCCAAAGTAAAGCAGTCAGTCTGCTCCTCTCCAGCTCGCTGGTACGTGCGGCGGTTTCGGCAAACAACGGGTGTTTCAGATGTTTCCTCAGAGCTGATTTAACGAGCCCACAGCGATGAAGAAAGCCTCGCCTCGGAAGCAAAGAATCAAAGCTGGGTGCATCTAGCTGTACGTCGTTGGAGTCGGGCAAGGGTACAAGAGGAAGAGATATAGGCAAAAAGCCGACGCAAAGCATTATGTCTCCGCCGCCTCCATTTTCGTACCAATCTCTTCTCATGTATGGCCTAAGGTTGATTGGTCCTCCGGTATGCATCGGTTGACGCTTGCGGTGCTTCCATTCTTCTTCACTGATCTCTCCCGTAAGATAGCGACGATAAAGTACACGCAAAAGAGCGACCTGCCCGAGGACCGTTAAGGCATTGCCGAGCGTAATGCTGTTCTTTCGACAAGTCTCAAATATGCGCGTGGATCGTGCGGGAGAGAACTCTTCGAAGATAAATGTGGAACGCGAGGCTGTCCAAGCCGTAGAATCCATGACCGTGCATGGCAGAGTATGGCCTCCCTAAGAGAATTATCAACCATGAGCATCAGTTCGAGGGGCCGCAAGCTGAATAACTAGATCTCTTACAGTCATGTTAGATGCTTTTACTTCGGCCAAGACCATCCCAATAGCTCGACGCCACCTTGTCCTTGGGTGGTTGTAGTCTCGCTCTGAACGAAGCTCTTCCCATGGTATGGCTGGGGCCAATCGGTCTTCCAGAGATGGGACATACGTATTTTTACCCACGGCACTGACAAGATCCAAGAAATTCCTTAGGAAGGTCGTGTTTGCCGTAGCATCGGTGACGAGATGGCTGGACTGAAGCATCAGATGATATACGTTGGGAGTATCTATGCGCTTCAAGATGTGAGCACATGCTTGCATATCTCGGGAGAGTATACGCGGCCCGTTCATCATCTTGTCCACCATTTCATCAGCCTCTCGGGCAGAGGTGATATCAAGGAAGACCAGCTCCCCTGGATGCACCTGAGATAGGTGGGCCTCCGAAACAAGGATGTATGCGTTCTTCGCTGGATCCTCGTTGGGAAGATATGATCGGCCACCAAGAAGAGGAAAACGCTGTTTTAATGAAATCCAGGCCCGCTCGACATTCTCCTGACAGAATATGTCGACGTCGGAGAGGACATCGACAATGCAGTGCTGTATGCCATCCGCGGTTCCAGTAAATTCACCGTCCCAGAAGAAACCGAGCTCAGCTATGCCCATGGGACGGCGATAAACACGACCCTGAGGCGTTTCCTCTGCGATCCACGCGTACGAAGATAATCCCGCCATGTCTAGGCCCTAATGTTGAAACTGAGCTACGATATATGCAAGAAAATGCTGCTAACAGATGCGAAATGCGAGGTTGGGTCGTGCAATGCCAGATTCCTGAGAATTGCAGTCAAGCCCCCGAGTTTTAAGGATCTCGCAGGGTCCCCCATGGTTGACGAGTTTTCTCAATTGCTGCCAAGTCCAAGAAGACTCTGATCCGAATAAAGTTTTCTAGCGAGAACTACAAGGACTTTTTTTTTTCCTTTTCAGTTCTAACTCATCGAGATATATCGACAAAACATCAAGTTGACTTGGCGGAACACCGGGTAAAGGCTCTGAGAAAATGAAGGTAGCGACGGGATCCGTGAACGATAGCTACAGAGCTACTCACAAAAAAGCACACAACGGAGTTTTGATGGGATCAGTAACAATCCGCATAGAACCAGTGGTTCATTGAAGCAGTAGATTTCTGAGTATCATAACATGACCTTATGGCATTGACGAAAATCACTTCATTCGAGTTATTTTTTGCATTGCATCGTGTTGTTGATACATTATATGTACTACCCGAAACGGATCGGCCGACAAAATACCGAGCTTCCGCTCTGTAACACCCGCACGGTGCTATGCCCGTGACAATACTTGTGTATGGTGATTTCCTTTATTACTTACTTACAACTGCTGTTTATATTGTGTGGCATTACTGGTTCTTTATGACAATCCTCGCAGAACGTCACACCGAGTCAACCGGCGGCTTCCGAGTCCGGGATAAGTACTCGATAAATATTAGGCTACTGCGACTACACGCAAGAGGATGGCTTTCACTAACTAACTGAATACAAGCCGCCAGTGCACGATGGTGACTCGGATGATGGTTGTAGTGCGAATTGTAGTTACCTCCATGCCCCAGCGACCCTATTTCTTTTCCCTCGGGATATCAAATGATACTCATCACCAACAGGCGTATTCCACGTAGCCTCTTTCGATTGATGAACTGGGGCACAATAATACAAGGAGAAACTGAATAAGACCGCAACGCAGAAGTTTGTTAATTTAAATTTATGCCGAACCTTGAACGCTTCAAGCTTCAAACTTCGATTCTCAGTGCCTGGTCTGTTTAACTGCGCACTATGGCAAACAAATCATGATTGAATGCATAATGAACGTCTCGCTATTAACGCGACATTCGAAACTATGAATCGCTAAGTTTGAGTCTCGAGTCTTGTTATTACGAAAATGGCTGATGATGGATCTGCAGAAAAAGTGCTCTAGAGCTCGCTCTTTGGGCACCCACTGGCAATAGCAGACATAACCACACAAGTGTGCACTTCTGGCCCAGATATATGATCAAACCATCGGACGTATATAAACCCAACAGTACAACCATAGCTTTACATGAGAACGACTTTCACCGATGCAGGACTGGGTGTAAAATGTCGATGCGTCTAAGCTATGAGATCGAGATTAGTAAATATGGTCCGGTGGCGGCCTACAGTATGATACCGTATCCTTTCGGCTCATTGAATGAAGTCTCTATTTTATTCGCTAATTCGGCTACATTGTGATGTTGGGTCGCTCGGAAACGTTGTAGCATACCAGTGATGGCGGATTAAAATTCAAGTGTAATGAAGTCCATGATACCGGTACCACTGGCAGTTCTGCAGCGGGCCGCCCATAGGTTGACTGTCACGATGTCACACTATCACCAGGCAAGTGCTAGAGTCATTGCAATGCGGCCTTGCCCGGACTTATGATCAAGAACAAGTACTACCGAGTATCACTAGGAGACAACAGACGCCAGCTTGAGAAATCGCGGAGAAATCCATGAGTCTTGATGAAATAATTACTCTAACGAGCGGGCTGGATCAATCTATATGGGATTCTCCGTCTCCAACTCCGAGTCCCCCGCCATCCAGCTCACAACTTACGGTATGTCCTTGATTGTGGCATGTTTGATGAGTTCATCACAATGACAATGGAAATGACACCTGCATAATAGGTCGATACCCTTCAGAGTAGCCAGTACTCTGAACTCTTGGCCGGTCTTGACGAGAATTTCTTCGACGAATTGCCTTCTTCACCAGAAACAGATTCCGAGTATCATGAGAACAGCCGCAGCGAAACTGATTCTGATGTACATTACTTAATATCTTCATTGGCACTTTCATTGGATATTCACAGCCTATGCAGCAACATAGAAACAAGCGTATTAAAATCAATCATGACTTCATATTATCCCGTCCCAATGCTTCAAGTGCACAAAGTAGTACTATCTATCATCAATTTCCTTTACATTTGAACTACTCCGATCTAAAATATCACATTGGTAGTACATTCAGAAACCGCGTCCCACATCAAGGTGGAATTTGATATCGACGACCGCCAGGATTTGCTTGGGAAAGTAAAGGATAGTACGTACACCCACTGGCATTTACATAACAGCCTAGTCGAATAATGGGCACATGCAGGAATCAAGCAAGGAGCGAAGAATGAACCAGATGACGGTGCACATCTACAACTATTGGATAAGAAGATAAAAAAAATACCTTCCCAAGACGATGTGCATGTACGATCCTGTAAGTATTCATCCACCAGTTTTCGTTTGTTTAGCTCAAAATTTAACTTAGCTGCGTCTATGAATTACTTGCATCTTTTGCCTTCCACTAGATGCACCGTGGAATCGGTCTCCTCTCGAGAAAATGGGAATATCCAGGTAGATTCATTACGCTTTCTGATTTTTGCTTAGTAAGATTCGTATCAGGTCTTGGCCGTGCGAGCCTGCGGAAGCGGAGAAGACGAACCCCTCAGATATGTATATTTGTACAATCAATGGGCTCGGGAAGTTGGAATCGCTCCAAGTAAGTAATGTATGCTGCTGTTGGTATTTATGCTGATGTCCAAATAAGACGATATTATCAATGTCATCGGTCATTTCACCATGGCCGACTCGGCCTGGACAATTCACGTCACGGAAAAGGATATGAAAATGATAATACTTCATCCGGATGACCTTATTCCTATCCATAAGGTTGCAGGAGCAGCTTATTGTCGGCGGAAAGCTGTCCTTGATAACTTTGTTGCCCCTTTCAAACGGCCGAGTCTCGAAGCGCGTCAAAATATATCAAGCTCCTATTTCCAAATCCTGTCACTGAATATAATCCGAGTTGTCATTCTTGCATGCTTACAAGAGTCTTGCTGGGATGAAAACTGGATCTCGAAAAAAATATTCGATGTCCTGCGGATGAATACCACCGCATTAGTCAGACACGGAAACGATTTGAAGGATATCCATAAGAGGCTGCTACCATCTATCACTGTCATTTTGGATTTCGAAAAGGCAATTCGTCAAAAACTGGTAAACCCCCAAGTCTTCCCATTGTCTGCTAGAGCTGAGAGAATGTACTTAGCAAGGCCTTGATGCACTCGCCAAAGAAGAATTTCTTTGGTCCCCACGTTATGGCCTCACCGGGAGGTTAGATTCATCTATACGTGCAATTCAAGACGGATCGTCATTCGTTGTCCCATTGAGCATTAAGTATTCCCGCGTACCTAAGAGATGGGACGCGTCCTTCACAGGGCCATCACTTGCTGATCGTGCTCACGTCCTACTTCTTGGCTTGCTTACAGCCGAAAAATACAGTATGCCTGTTGGCAAGGGATTCCTCTATTTCCTTGACGCACCAGATGCGTTACAAACGGTTGGATGGAGCCAAAATGAAATCAGGGATATTTTCATCATGCGTAATCTTCTTGCTTTTCATGCTAGGAAACAAAATTTTGGTAATATCGACATCGAGGATGTCGCATCGCGCTTACCGCAGGTTTCCTGGGATTCGGAAAAACGCAAAGTTTGTTTTCGTAAAGATCTATGTTTGCTTTATGCAAGGGTAAGTTCTCTTAGTTCTTTGGTGACCCCTCTAACCAAGGCTTAGATTTACGAAGGAGACATCAGTGCACGTGAACAGCTTCAAGATAGTACTACCTCTGCAAGGTGGCCCCTTAGCCCTACTCATATCGATTACAACTTTTTCAAGATGTATGACCGGATATTACATGCTCAAGAAATTGGGATGATTAAAGATAACCGTAATTTCGAAATTTGGACTGTTCCTGCTGCCGAGCGCGAGATGTACGGCACATGCCTGTCCGACATGGTGATTGACTCATCCTACGTCAACAACAATTTGAGTCCAAGTAGACTTTACAAATACGAATATCTACTCAGGCGGAGTGCATCGAACCCCAAAACCAATCCCCTCACCGAGGCTGGGCAGTTATCTTATGGATCAGCTATAGTAGTTTCAAGTGGACGTCACGTCGCTGTCGCAATTGGTTTTGTTATTTCACTGGACCCTGACTCGATCCTCATCCGTGTCGATCAATGCCTTCCACGTCGCGACTTGCGTGGATTTCAGTCCTTGGACGGACATCCTGATATCTGGGTTTATCGAATTGATATAGAGGATACCTTTTTGGATCTTGCTTCTCTGCGAAACCATCTTCTACGTCAGTTATCTTCAACTGATAGCCAAGATGAACGGCTCCGACGACTCGTAGTATACCTTTCGGAGCCGAGATACCTTCCTCAAGGGCCTGATAAACCATTAACTAAAGCAATCCGGGCCGTCGATCCAGAACTCGATTCTTCGCTCCAACAAGCTATAGAACGGGTACTCAGCGCACAAGACTATGTATTGTTGCAAATCCGAAGGGCTGGCGACGAAGCCAAAATCGCGTATACACTCATCCATTCCATTATCGAGATGGGTCAAAATATTCTCCTTATTGGTGCAAACCACGAAACAATCGACGCGCTCTTACTTATGCAGATGCCTATGAAAGACATTGTCAGATTGGGGAGCCCGTCAAAAGTAGACACCTTGAACACTGGATCACTTGATATTAAATGCTAACAATATTCCCCTGAACAGGTTCATTCAAAAATCCGGAGGTTTGTTCTCAAGACGAAACCACTACCACTTATTTCAAAACTGGTCAGAGAATGTAAAATTGCGGCCGCAACTTGCTACTCGACGACCTTGTCAGTACTCTAGTACTCTTTATGTCTGGTATGCATACCAATTGTAATTTCTTGCTTGTTGATTTCAGACTCGAGGACCTTGGTCAGAAATTCGACTGGTGCATAATATTAGGTGCATCACGTATTCCACTGCCGGCATGCTTGAGTACGATGAGGTTTGCAGATCGCTCTATTTTGATTGGAGATGGCTTACCGTTCAGTGTACGTGTGGACAAAGCGCTTATTATCCTTATTATCAGTTGATACGTTTCTCAAGTTAAAACCGGACCCCAACTTGCGTCAGATGGACTATATTGGCACAATGTTTTACCATCTTGCACAACACTATCCAAATCTTGTGGTACATCCAGGACCAAAATCTGATTTTGATTACACATCACTAGTATCACCTCCTTCATGAGATAATTCCAATGTACCGTAACAATAATCAGTTCTCTTTTCCAGATTTTCTCACACAGTATTATTATTTATACTCGGGTTTTCATATAATTACATTGTTCATGTATACATCGACACCCTATACATGATACCCAGCCTATTAGGCTTTTATGTAATTCACTTCCAAATCTTGTCAGCATACTCTAGCACACTGTTGTACATGTCTACAGTGCAGGTTGTGAGGGAACGATATTTGATACCTAGTTTCGTTTCAACTTTGGAGCCATTGAAGATGGGAGCCGTTTTGGCGAGTTCGCGTCCTGCGCCTTTGACGCCTCTCGGGATCTTTTCCGGGGGTGTTGGAAGATCAAAGAGAGGATCAACAACGTCTATCGATCGATATGACTAAGTTGAACAGAATATGTCTGACGTATGAATCTGGCTTACCTTGCCAATATATGGGACCGACTGATGGACCCCAACGTTGACCACCAGCATGCTCTTGAATCAAAGCTTGAACATGGACCTCGGCTACGTCCCGAACGTCGATCCAGTTACCAACATATGTAGACAGGTCCTTCTCCGACTTCTCTCCATTGACAAAGGCGTCGAAAATAGCTACCGATGTGTTGAGTTTATCCCTCGAAGAAACCTGATGGATAATGGGTCCAAATACAAATGGTGGGTTGACAGTCGCGATATCAAAAGATGGTTTATCTTGATCAAACAGATGAGCAAGGCCTTATATACCTGACATGGTGTAAATAATCTCACTCTGATCAACAAAGTCCCAGGCTGAGCGTTCTGCGAGAGTTTTACTTGCACGATAGGCTTCCATTGCAGGCGTATTGTTTCCCTTCTCCTCAACTTGCTTGGCCGAGAATGTGTTCTTCGTACACATAGATCAGCACCAGATTTGAATTTCAAGTGTAAAAGCTACACATACCCAGTCTTCTTCGGTGAACACATAAGGCTCTTTGCCAGGTTTGGGCTCAACAATCGCAGCAAAAGACGAAGTGATGACAACACGCTTGACATCCTTAGCATGCACATGTGCCGATTTGAGCAATCCCTGTGTCCCTTTTACGGCCGGATTGATGAGATCCTTATAGACGTCGGTTACCTCTACCATTCATGAACATATGCGTCATCGAGTCGGCTCATCTAGATATATATTATAGCACATACTGAAGTGGAAGGGACTGGCTGTATGCGCAATCCCCACAACGCCCTTGACGGCTTCATCGTGAGCACCTTCAGTCTCAATGTCCTCGACGACAAGGTAGGAAAACTCGTTCGAGAAGCCTTTATCTCCGAAGAGTTTGGCAAGATATTCGCCCTTATCTGCAGATCGAACGGTCGTACGGACACTAAATCCTTCCTGCAAAAGACGCAGGACGCTAAATCCATACGGACAGATTAGATAAACGTTTAAATTATAAGCTTGCGCATGTTATCCACGTACACATGGCTGGCGATATAACCGGATCCACCCGTGACAAGAATGAGGTTTGATTTTGAAGGCTGGACAGCGGGCATGTTGATATACTATTAAGTTGATTGCGAGTGTGCGATTCGAGTTTGATGACCTGGCTGTCTCAGAGACTCTGCTACAAATAGGTGGAAGTGGGACAACCGATAATCGTGGTGTGCCATCGGCATATCCCTGAACCCACAGTCGCCCTGGTGGGTTCGCCGATATTTGTAGTTACATAATGTAATGACGAGATTATCAATGCCAACTAAAGTGTTTATCATCGTACTCCCTTTACCAGTAAGCCAGTTAATAACGCAAAAAAAAGCTTTCTATGTACAGCCGATCCACGACAGCCCCACTTCATACCCGCAGCAGCAGGCAACGATCTTGTGAAGGTATACATACCTGCGATAAATTTGTAACGGATGTGACTGAAACTCGTGGAACAGTCTGAGCTGGGGTAACATTTTCCCAGAAACAAGGGTTATAAGCACCTTTTTAAGCTAGGCGAAATGGACGCATAGTCCAAAACCGGTTATACGTAGTATAATTCCCGCATATTCCATTTTGGCTTCGGCGTTACAAAATTTTCTCAACAAATAGCTCAACGTTGTGCTCAACCTTGGATAGTTCGAAGGCTACGTCACTAACGACAGTTGGAACCCGCTCGTATCATATCAAATTTAATAGAATTAAGGACGAAAATATACTGGAACAATACATAAGTGGGACGTTAGAGCAACAACAATACTTTCTAGGCTGTTAAACTGAATACGGCAACAACAAATCCGAAGGCAACGACGAAACTAGTAGAGATCGTTGCCGTCATAGGGGCTGAGGACTTGGACCCAGAGCTACCAGAACTGGCAGATGCAGATGCAGTTGAGGTGGTAGAGGGACTGGTTGATGTGCCGTTCAATTGCTTCGCGAGTTGTTGGAAAGCCGCAAAGTTGTTCGGACCGTCTGCTACAGCGTTGGCAGCAAACACCATGCCCTGGCCACAGTGCCCAGTCTAAAGAACAATGTTAGATCAGGCGCTATGAGATACAATAGGTTTGCCTTACCTGACGACAGTATACCCAGACAGGCGCGGTCTAGACAGTCAAATGTGTGAGAAAGGATCAGCGAGGATCTACTCAAAAGGCTCACATCGTTGATAGTAATGTTAAAGGTTGGGAACGTTGTAGCATTGGTGCTAACTGGATTGCTATAAATAATCATGAGAGATGTGCGTATATTTCACAAACAAATGTAAAGGAAAGGAAAGACGAACAATCCAGAGTCAAAACCGACTTGTCCAGTGGTAGAGGTGTCCGTAAGAGAAACACAGGGATCTTCGAAGCTGGACTGAGTGACACTGCAGTCGAGTTAGATAAAGGATATGCTATTTTTAAGTTCATTATAATCGTACGTATGGTTCTTTGGGCGGAATTGGAACGTGATGGTATCACCGATCGAGGCAGAGACGTTGGATGGGTTAAACACGAGCTTATTATCATCACCGACGATCACAAGGTGGTTTTGAGGAGCAGCAGCCGGAGTAGGGGCTAAGTAGTTTTATGGTCTATTAGAAAAGAGCCCACAGCTATTTGAATGAATGAACATACGAGGTGTGCCTTCGTAGCTTCCATATGTAGTCGTCCAAGTTGATGTGCCAAGCGTAACGGTAGCAGTCACCGTAACAACAGACTGGGGCGGCGGCGGTGTGAAGGTGGAAGCGCTCGATGAGGTAGTAGACGTTGCGTTGGTAGTTCCATTGATCTGAATAGCCTTGGCCCTGAACGCATCAAAAGAGTTTGCGGCAGGATCAGGAGGTGCGTTCACAGAGAACACCATTCCTTTGCCGCAGTGGCCAGTTTGTTGGCATGATACCCCTGAGTGAGCAAGAATGATTGATTGGACGAGCAAATGATTTTGTTAGAGAAGAGAGACGAACAGATAGGATTGGTGTCGTTTACGGTGAACTGAAAAGAGGGTAATGAACTATTTTCTGAAGCGACTGGCACACTAAGAAACCATGAGGCCAGAGTTACTGGAACACTTATTCTCACACCTAAGTACACTTACAAACCCGAGTCAATTCCTCCTGAGAGCGGAACACACGGTTCAGCGAAAGATACCTGGGTAGCAGTATGGTTTTTTGGATGGCTATACAGGATTTTGTCAGATATTACTATGACATGAACGTTGAATATTCCACGGGGCTGACAATATGAGGTTTACAACATCCCCAACATTTGCCGTGATATTTGAGGGCGTATATGTAAGAGTTCCATTCAAGCCAACGGCTACATCGATTGTGGCAGCCAGAGCGGCTGGGAAAGCGGAAAATATCCAGGCGCTGCGAGAAAACATCGAGAAGACGAGGGAACGTGGGGTGCTTAAGGCATTTGTGCGAGGCATTTATACCTCATTAGCCATGGTGATTACATCTAAGCATCAGTGGCACCGTATGCGCACGGCGTGTCTTACATTCAAATCACGTTCTGCATATGAACCGGGCTGTGATCTTAATAAATGTCAAACATGAATACATTCTGTAGTGGTTGTAAAAATACCTCATGGCCCCATCTTTACCTTTTTGTATGACATCAAGCTCATGCATCCCACACATAACAATATGGATTGAGCAGAAACTTTCAAGACGGAGGTACTACCGCAAATACAGTGTGCTGCTGCATTAGTAACCCATGGACGGGCCAAAACGTGGAACAAGGCATCTGCAGCCCGGGCCAGATCAAAGGCGTAGGTCAAATACCCCTTTAGATACTTGCCCATCTCTATGGCGATGACTCGAATAACCGTGGGGAAGCCCTATACCCAATGAGCCGCTTCTTCTGAGCCTCACTGGCACATCTGACAGCCTGATGGAGCAGATCAGAATGCAGGCACCATCCCGTATCATAATGTTGGATGTTTGGGGGCCGAGTTGCGTTCAAATGTTGAGAAAACAAGAAGCAAGCAATTGTTAACGTCAGTTTGTCCCATCACATGCAGTGCATAGGCGAGGACAAGATAACTAAAACAACAGCAAAACTTGAACGCCTCGACAATAAAACACGGGCAGTGAACGTTGCGAACAAGAATCGACTCCTAAGACAGATTGAGACCAGAAAAGCGATAAAAAGCTCCACATTGACAAGGCTTAGAGCTATTCAAGTAAGATCCCAAAGAGTAAGAAGAAGTGCTTTTTGACTTGTCAAAAGCAATCCACGACACTGACAGCAAGAGAAGATACTGCCAGTGTCGGCCCGAGTCGTTGCATTATTGCATTATGTCCCTGTTATGTCACGCTGAGCTAGTTTAACCTTATGCGGTAAAATTTGCCCAGTCTCATGATACTCTTGTAGGGTGAATTCCTAAGTATTAGCGCTGGCACCCATAATAGCGTCGATGATCTTGCTAATAAAATAGAAAATTCCCGGTATTTATTTTAGAGTACTGGAGTAATAGAAATAATCAAATTGTTAATATGCTAGCATGCAGTAAGCAGAGTACCTATATCGCGGCTATGATACCTAAATGCATGGTTAAACCAGGAACTTTTTTTTCTAGGTCTCGTAAATGGCCTTTTCGAAACACCTACCCACCTGGAATTCATCATGCAAGGCTTGAGTTATAAGCAGATATGTCCCATACCATGCCCCACCCTCGTTTCGTCGGTGGCGGTATTGCATACGGTTTCGTCGTGATGTGTTCAACTGTTCTACACAAAGATCATTTGACTCTAAGTGCTCTATACTTTGGGCTCTAAGTTTTTAATGTCTCCTGAAATCAACTGCCACAAAAAAAATACCTTCAACTGGGAGGAAGTTGAGATTCAGAATGTGGGAGCGAAATCATCCAGGTACATGCATAGTCACCCCGTTGTCACGCTCACCAGGGGTGTGAAAATACGACGAGCGACGACGATGAGCATCGGTCGACACAAAGAATTGTATTCCGCTTGTCTACTTGTACATCGTTGTACGTAGTCAAACGGATAGTAAACAAAAATGTAAACTACCATAAATATAAAGGCAGAATCATGTGACCCGGCACATGGATCACATATTCTAACAAGGGGATGATCTCATTGTAGAACGAATTCACTAAGACTTATGATGACCAGAGTCCTGTTGAGTCTAAAAACAATACACTCCGACTACACGGTGGTGTGTGACTATGCGTGAGCGACGAAACCGCGTGCAACACCGCCACCGACAAAACGAGGGTGGGGTATGGTATATCAAAATCAACGTTGATTCCGCCCTGTATACCGTGACACAGCCAAGATCATTTCCAATAGCTTTTCGAACAAGGATATGACAAATCATCCGGATTGGATTTGAAAGGGTATGTAGCCTGCCAATGCTACAACAATCCCGCGATGTGCTTATATACCGGCGGAAGTGAAGTTCAAGTTTATCTAGAGAGATTCCCATCATGTGTATATCGAAGGCGACAAAAGAATATCACATAGGTGTATTTACTCAAAAAGAATATTTTGAAATCAGGTGGAACAGTTTGCATAATTGTGAGAGGCATGAATCCAACCGGGCAGTTTCACGCCATACTAGGAATGCTCTCAATCCAAAATAGTGGGAAGACCTAGGCCGGTTGCTCGTAAATTGCGAGCCGGGTTGAGGTTGACCGGCGGTTATGGGAAAATCAAGAAAACGAGAACCGAACTCTTGGTAGGTTTGGTCAGCTAGCGGAATGACCGATGTTATTCTCCCTTTGAGAATAAATTGAAGGAGCGAGGGCTCTTGCCAACTACGCCTCCATCTCCACCTTGCCTTTGATCTATGATGGAGTAGTAGAGAGGCAAGTAGAATACGGCTACCCCCAAGAGCTGATCAGTGCAAGTAATGAGTGCACGTGGAGGCAGCCCTGCTGCTAGCCCAGATGATATTTACCACAGTACCAGATGAAAGGCGTCGGTAATAACTGTCTGCTCAATAGCGAAGCTCAGGTTCGGAACGATTTAACTGTGATACTAAAACATGATGGTGGAAAGAAGGTTTGTTAGTGATGGAGCGTTCAGGAGAGGATAATCAGGAGCTTGTTAACAAAGGATAATAGAGAGCGTACGCGTTAACTTTTCTTTAGATGAGATATCTTCGCGCGACAGATGCAAAACTAAACCGCTCAATTGCTTGGAAACATGCGCTATAGATTTATCGTCGATATATCTCATGTGGTCATTGATAACCTCATAGAATGGCTTGCCGCCCCATGGATACGAGGATGTATCATGATAATCCCAGCCTCTTGCTAGTAAGTTACACTACGAGCGCGCCTTATGTCATTATCAGAAGTCAGTTCGAGTTGATTCTGGAAATTTCGCCTTCAGAGGTGTTAAGGTTAACTTTGGTGGATAAAATAATCGCTACGTTTATGCACAATAAGTAAGGATATCTGTGAGGTAGAAAGTGCCTGAAGTGTCGGGATTTCCAGTAATATGTACTTCCAGTACAGTCATTGTCTTATAGCGCCTATAAAAGTCAGTAATTACCGCCTGAAGTGTTCAACTACGGCCTTCCAGCATATCTGTACATCAAAATCATTATATTACACCATCGTCCAGTGATATGCAACATATGCGTCGAAAACAAGGATAGAAGATTAATCGAACTCGGATTCATCTTGCCTGAAGGTGGCAGTGTACGCAAGAATAGTACCGTATACAAGCCTGCGGAGTCAAAATCAAACACAATGGCTGTGAGACACTCATTGCGACAGACAACATGCAGGATGTGGAACATACCCTCCGCCAATGATGGACATGATGCTTGCCGGTACACGAATGACTTCCGCATGTGCAAGCACAATGGGAAGGGCAAACCCAGTTACGACAACACACGAGGTGATGAATCGGCCGAGGTCCACAGCGGGATTTCCCTCGTAACCAGAGGTTGAGAAATCATCTCCGCCGCAATGCGAGAAGAGTGCATTTGGTAATGGCGCAAGGACAAATGTGAGAGCTGAACACATTATAGCCACGGGTAAGCAAGTGGAAGGAGCATCTAGAGCTAAAAGCTGCGCACCAACGAGAAGGGGTAGCCAGTTCTGCCAAAGGGCGCACGAGAGGATGATGAGGAGAAAGCCAACAGCCAGCACAAAGGATAACAGGATGACAGCTACGAGGGAATCAGAGATAGTCGTGAGATTCAACCTATTCAACACACTCTTGAGACCGGCAGCCATCTTGAATTTGCTAGTGAGTTGCCTAAGTGTTGGAGAAGTCTTGCGGCCGGAACTGTATGAGCTCAGGCGCAGTGCCCGTCGAGTGCGTCACAAACTCACAGCCACAGTGGCAGCTCGGTATTGATATTACATAATAACAACCAGCTAGGTTGCAGTTTCTCAAGTAACAAACAACAAAGGCATCAATTATTATCATGAGTGACTATCTTCGACGACCGCGATCAAGCTACCTTTCCCAGAAGCTGTCGTACCACCAACATCTCTAAGAGCACGAGCAGTAGCCTTAGCCTCGTACCTTCCGCGAGCCAAGAAGCAGATACCCGTCTCGACTATATCCGATTCGCCCGCTTCGAGATGACCTACGGGCATATCGACCAAAACACCTTCATAAATGATATGATCTGCGGGCTCCAAAGTTATATCTAAGGTAAATAAAAGCGGGGAAGCTATTTGCATGCGTTAGGACGGAGAATGACAAGTATAGAAGAAACTCTTACACGACATATTAGTCACTTTGATCCTTAAATAGATGAACTCGTCGGGGGAGGGGAAGAATTTCCCGGTTTTTTGATCCAGGGTTTTCTCCTCGCCTGTTTCGTTGTAAGATACCAAGGATAGGTGCAGTCTGGCTTTTTCCGTCTTGAGAGCCTCTAACATGGGCCAAGATAAGCGCTGCCGCCTCAGATTCAAGTCCCCAGTGCGTGTTCCTTCACTCTGATGGAAAGCAAGATCAGTCATAATTATCCACTTCTTGATGGAACTGAACAATCACCTCCTTCCATCGGCCCTGGATACACTTAAACAGCGTTTCACGATACCAAAACAACTCCCTCTGAGCCTGTTCTTGAGAAGAGCTGAGGCCCGTTTTGTCCACGACAAATTGCCGATCGGTCAGGGTTGGTATAGGTTTCGAGGTTTCGTCTTCTGGCAGTAAGAATTGCTTGACAGGCAAGACGGCACTGAAATTCGGTCAACAATGGAGACAGATCTCGGAGTACATGGCATACCGTGAAGTTGAACCGGGAGCAATGGTTAGCGTAGTCGATATAGGCGGAAGATCTAAGCACAACGTCATCAACAGGGCATATACTTGTCGTTAAGCAGAAACCCTTTACCATCTTGTACACGTTCAAATGTCACATCGAATGGAATTCCATACACATTGCGCACGTCTATAGTGAAAAGACACCAGCCAGGCTCGCTTCCGACTTGGAGTGCTGTATCCCGGGAATCTACCCCATTGGATCGATCTTCATTACCACTGAAAGGCAGTATATCCATGTTCAGACACTCCAGCATCTGATACACTGTAACAAGAACGGAGTAATCTAGCTGTCGTGTGTGGAAGACGCTGGGAGGTGCATCCAAAGAAGCCTTTGGTCTATGTACATAAGAGTATGACAGGTGTATGGTTCCTGAGGTGCTAGAGAAAGAGAGTGAATGAGAAAACGAAAGCAGAATCCATGTGTTTTTGAACGAGGATTACCAGTTAGATTTACCCAGACATGTAAGGTTCACTACAGTCTTTGCTCCCGGTCGCAGCTCCTTGAAATCATCTTGACCACGCCACGTGAACGCTCTGCGATGAATGAGATCGTACTCGGTTTCGTAGACATCGAACACAGGCAGGTCGCCGTCCTGCAAGGCTTGCTGAGCAGGTCCAATTGTCGAATCATCAAATGATATCCGCAGGAAATCAATAGGAAGCGACGAAACATTCTCAAGAGTAAGACGAATAGTGGATCTGAGTGATAATTCCGTTAGTACAGCAATAGGTGCACCGGAGGAAAATACATACATTTCCCCCTCGTACAGCATAACAGCACCATGGGTTAATGATGTCCTCCGTATCCTCAACAAGGGCTGTTCGGGGACCACCTGCAATTCCAAGGGATGTCCTAAAGATCCATCCTTGACAGATTGACCTGCACTGGTCCGTTTATCCCCTTTCTTCCATAAGCTCGATAAAAGCCCGGAACGCTTAGACCTTCCCAGTTCACCAAGGATAGCGCTCCGCCTTCTGGAAGCCTTGACTTCGTCCTCTTCGCTATATATAGGCAAACCAAATTCTCGTGGTGCACCACCTGGAGCTTGAATGATGCATCCGCGGACAATGAGCGTGCCTGACTGCAAAGGACGTCCAATCACAGTAACGCTATGACTTGAACGTGCTGGGATCATCAGGGATGTAGGCTTGGACTCGAAAGGCACTCCTGAGGTACTTGAAATGCATGATATAAGTTTTAGCATAGAACATTCCAACGCAGCCTACCTTAATGCCAGGGTCTGCAGTTCAAGACCAAAGCCATATACATTCTGCAGCGTTATCGTGAACTCTAGAGGTTCATTTTGGACTACGAGAACTTTAGCCTGTAATAATGATATTAATTCAGCTCCAATCGCCCCAAGTTCGGAAACGTGCGGGTCATTTTCACCTTCCCACCCGGCCCTTTCCTGGGATTGTACAGGAAAGGATCCTTCGCTCCGGTAATAATAGGCAAGTGATCATTCGTTCGAGGGGTCAGTACGGATATTGGTTTTTCCATCGGCATCCGAATGAGCGGAAGCCTGCCAATTGAATTTGAGTTATCGAGATTCCCGGAGCGGATAACGATGGCTTACGGCTGTACTTCAATATTGAAGACCGGCTGATCGGACCAAAATTCAACAGAGCGGTTGCTTCCTCTCCGTTTGGATGTTTTCAAGGCTCGATCAGCGATTTCATAGAAGGTGTACTGGTCTTGATCGGAAAGCTGGGGACGCAGGGAACGTAAAGCAGAAAGCGAAAACTGGGCCACCGCAGGGTGATCTTGAGAAAAAAAAATTAGATAATGCATTAATTGTCATCATACGTATTACACTACCTGGTAATGCTTCTGCAACAAACAGAGCCTCACGAACAACACCCACTTTGAGTTCCGGCCATCCAAAGTGCGTTAAAGTGGCAGCATCATCCTCCAACAGCTCCCCATTTAACGAATCTTGCTGTGGCTTCCCATCTGAACGCATATCAACCACCTTGACTAACTCAAGATCGACACCCAAGACTCTGCATATATGTTTGAGCAATCGCAGGATACTTTCGTTGCCCGCTTTACTTTCATTCTGACGGATGCCTACAGACTCCTTGTTACCATTTGGCGTCGGGATGCCCTGGATAGCCAACCCGGACGCAGTTGGCGATATCGGATTGGAGGAGCGCCGAAATGCCGCCTCTTCTTCGCGGGAGACGGCGATGAGGTCCATGATGCAACCTACGACTTCCCGTAAAATGTATGCTTCTTTGCGCTGATATCCGATAAGCCCATATAGGCTAGCGAGCGCCTCCAAGATGGAGATGCGCTCGCCTGGTCCGATGTGAAGTAGCCATGGGCCATGTGCCTGTGCGAGTGTCGTCGCGATCGCTGAGCGGGGAATGCCTGAGAGCGAAGAGAGCCTTTCCAGCTGCAACGAAGAGTCTGCTGTCTTATCGAGGGCGAGGGTAGAAGGTAATTGAGAGGTCAAGCTGGAGGCAAACATGGTCGTGAATGCCAAAGGGCCCCAGCCTTTAGCGGACCATATAGAGAAGAGCAAGGATGCATGCCGTAGAACACAAGAGGAATAAAGATAAGAAAGAAGGGTGTACTGTTCATGTGAGTGTTCTTCTGAAGTGGGTGATGCTTTGAAATAAATAGCTGCAGCTTGATTTAATCTTTCTGCGACGCCGTGCCAAGGATACGTTGACGTCGTATTAGACGTGTTCTGGAATATCATGAGGATCAGTATGAAGCACGCATGTCGCGATTAAACGTACTAAACCATGACCCGATGACCAAGCCTCAATGACTGTAACGGTAGCAAGACCTTCCAGCACAGACGCATGCCAAACAGAGTCAATAGGAGCTTTCAACGTAGCAAGTGCTTCCGAGTACCTGCAATCCGTTAGTTTCTTTAGTGAGGGCCAGAAAACGAACATGAATACCATATAGATGCGTCCTCCGTTCGTCCTGCTAGGAGATATAAATCTGCAGTGACTTTGAACAGCCGACCTGGAGATGACGCAACGCCAATACCACTCTGACGCTTCTTAGCCACATTTGGGACACCAAGAGTGGATTGCCGGCTGGGAGGCGGCGAAGGATTATATCCCATAACAGCTGATGTACGCTTGGGCGGAGGTGATTTTGTGAACCTCCCTAACTCGGGTTGGCTACTTATTGAAGGTAAGGATGATACGGAGTCATTGGATATTTGCTCGAGAGAGGGCGGGATCTCGGATAAGGGTGGAATGGTTGGGAACAGAGACGCGTTGAGATATTCGTTTCCGAGTGGAGACTCGAGTGTATGCGTCTGTTCTTTAATGCTTTAGTCAGAGACGATGAAGGAGCACCGAAGATGGTGCGAACCAGCTGCCCAAACTCTCCGATAATCTGCGAGCACAAATCCGCTAGCAGAGTCCCTATGTAAAGCTTTTTGTTTCCCATGATGCTAGGGATGATAACGAGGCCAGGGTATGTATCTCCTAGATTGAGATTGGTATTGGAGGCATCATCTTCAAATACAAAACAACTTTTAGCCAGAGGGAATGTTGATCCTTGGGGAAATAAACGGCGCATTGATGCGTTAAACTGGGCGGCTACGGATGACAATGATTCCGCCTGATTACAAGATGCTACGCCAATGACGCCCAGGGGGAAGTGGGAAGGTCGAAAAAGTGCCATGCTAGAATGGCTTTCTGGGGGCGGACGCGATGTGAAGCTAAGATGGACGGAGCCCGTCTGTAGAGGTTTGGGCATGAAGCGCACTACATACACAAGTCAATAACTATGAATCAATCGATTCCATATTACATACCTTTCTCATCTTTAGTGTCTGCAGGAATATCAGAGAGACGGATCTCCTCGAAGGAGCGAATGTCGCCAGCATAGTTATCGAACGCGGCCTTGGATATGGGGCCGACAGGTAACAAGAGAATTCGCAGCTGGGCTAGAGATCCAAAGACGTGATTCTCCATTCGAGAAATAGGTTATAGACCAGTCGTCAAATTTCAGAGATGCCAGTGCATTCCTTAGGTGAAGACGCAGCTGCTCAGTTGCTCACCGCTGGCGTCACTGGCTGCAATTGAAATAAGCGGTCGACTGATCGGAAGCATCCCAACACTTGCACTTGTATTAACAAGTACTTACTACTACTAGGTCACCCATACTACTACTACGTGTCGTCATTCCAACTATGGTCTGCTGCATTCCTGGCCACATCCGCTTTTTGTATACTCATACCTGCCCAGGGCACTAGCGATAAGGTTCTCGGCGGCTCTATGCTGCTGGCAGCTGCCTTTGTTTTTGTCTACTACACCACATGGGCGATCCTCCTAGTGCGTATTTCTGCTGCTTGACCATGATCTACACATCCAAGGTATTCATATAGCCTCCAGCCATTCTTTGATGTATCCAGCCCAATTCACCAGTACTTCCCTGCCAGGGAGTGGGCTATTCGTCTCCCTGCAATTTTACTGGTCGTGGGCCTCACCGTCATTGGCTCTTTCGTTGGAACCACAATCGCCAAAGAAAATCGCAAAAAGGCCCAAAAGGCAAAACTACGAGATGCATAATGTACCATTCATTATATACCCTTGTTCAATAATGCCATCCTCCTAATTTATCATTCTCTCACGTCACTATCCTCCGACCACCACTGTAGTCGCGTCTTCGGTCCAAAGCTTGGAAGACTTCCGGAACAGTCTTACTGGTTCCGCTCTCCTTGCGTTTCATGTCCAGTGCTTGCAGCTTTTCGGCGACGAAGATGTCCTTCTTGACTTGCATTATGATGTTATCCCAGCTAGCTTGATTTGGAAGCGGTTCCTGTAATTGCTGCACCACCTTTGTCAACTAAAAGATACTATGTCAAACCAAGTTCAGGAAAGTCTTCTATGTTAAAAATACTCACTTTATTAGTAGCGCCATCGCCCCGGCCATATTTTTTGAGACGATTCAGAAGCGCAATATGTGATGCCGTGTTGATTACAAGGGGCGAATGAATCTGTCGAATGTAAACAAACAAGTCTCCAACAGATGACCACATCGAATGCGCAAGTCCCTAAAATCGAACGACGGTCAAAACATCAATTTGAGCGGCAATAGGTGTGATCATACCGGTGTGCCCCCAGACATCGCGTCCGCCTCGAAAGCATTTACAATACTTTCAAAAGGTGGCCACAACACTGCCCAAATCTCATGAGAAATATGATCTTCCTGCACCTCTCCCCCTGTAGCTCCCACAGTACCCGGCTCCTGATGACGCTTCCTTACAGCAAGCAAAAGCCAGAGTTTCATCGCCGCAAAGGCGTGATTGATGCTCGTTTGCGCTGTCTCAGCGACTCCCGAACCGGAGAGCATGTAAGGGCGCAAAGACGTAAAGTAAACGGCCGAAAACGCATGGAAATGAGATAAAAGCAAGTCGCTCCAGGATGTTGTTTCCGAAGACAGAGCTTCCAGAATTAAGATGTTCCAAGCTCGCGTACTCAATAAAATGGCCTGCACAAAATTGTGGTCTCATGAGCTGTATGAATATATCGATGTGCTACTTACGTTTCCAGCTTCTTCTAACACAGCTTTGTTGCTCCCGGCGGCTTCGAGCAGCATTTTGGCCACCACCAGCGCGGCGTTCATGTTATTCTCAGAGAATGCATCACTCCAAGCATGTTGTTCCAGATACATGAATCCCTCGGTGATCATGCGATCGAAATATTGAGAGAACGCTTGGGGCACATTTGCAGTCCGTGCTTTATACATCTCAGTCGAAGTGACAGTCTGTTTTTGTTTTCTTCCTTAATCATGACATATCTTGAACGGGAAAATGACTTTCTTACCTCAATGAGAGCTATTAGAGTTTTTGGAGTCGTCCGAGACCTGCTTAAAAGGGCAGCAGACACGGACTCGAAAAGGATCTCGTCAACGCCGTTCAATGCCTGTGCCTTATCACGATTGTGTCGCATGCGACGGTGAATCGAGGATGTGAGTCGTAGGAGACCTTCCAAAGTCTTGCTATCGACATCAAAGCGCGCCAGGCTCAGGCGGAGAACAGTTTCCATCGCCGTTGTAAGCAACTAGAGCACGTCAGACGAGTGAGCTGGACGAAATTAAAGGTGGCAGTCACATACCCTCTGATGCTGCTTGTTATGAACTAACAAGACCGTGAATATGGAGATCAAAGGATTCGGGTCAAACTGGTCATAGGACAGGGTTGCCCAACGAGGAGAGATGTCGACGAGGAAATTTGATGCGGCTGCCCAAAATCATTTTAGAGAAGCTCTTAAAAGTCAATTTGATAACTTACATTGCATGAGATTTTCTCCAAGATAAGTCTGTACATTTGACAAATAAGAATTTAAATTCTTCACAATCGTCTGTGCATCTTCCGGTCGAATTTCTGCGCTCCTGTGGAAGAGGTCTTGGAGTAGATCGTCACGCAGGCTTGTTATATTCTCATCTAGTATTTTGCTGTTCATATCGGTGACCTGCTTGAGCGCGATGAATATGTCGTCGTCCAACTGACGCTGTTGCTGCTATTCAGCACGTGTCAATAGACATAATTCTGAAATATACCAACTTTGAACAACGAGAGAAGGACTCCGTGATGAGAATGCCTAGTTTAAAATGATTGATGCCCTTGAGATAGAGATATGAGCACTATTTTAGGAAGGATGACATACATGATGAGACATGTTTCAAGCAAGTTACGAGCATAGCCAACAAGCATATCTTCGTCACTATGCTTTAGTGAGGCAATGAGCTTGATCGTCTCCTGAATGCAGTCGCTGTACGGCTGTTAATCATGATGTTCGCTCGGAGGATCAAATTGAAATACCTAATGAAATCTGGTTTTGGCGCCGGAAATCTTTTCACATAAGAGAGAGAGACCTATAAGACACCATGAACGAAGGAAAAAGTCCAAACATCATCGGGGATCCTGACCGTTACAGCCAATTGCCTAACTTCATAACTGACTTCTTCTCTCGACAACTCCAAAGCATGATTTGCCGCCCTGCGAAGTGAATGTCCAAGATGTTTAAGCGCCTTACTTTCTAGATCGTGTTTGTAGATAATTGCGATGATCGAGTCTAGAAGGCTCTTCATCACGAGATCCGGTAAGTACGAGAGCTTCGGCATGGAAGTGAAGAGGTGGAGCGCTACATCCACAAATGCCGACCCAACAAGCACAGGACATGGTATATCCCCTTGGTCTTGTGTCTGCATGGCATTCGGAGGAAGTTCAAATGTTCTGGAAGCGTCTAACACTGCTGGGAGGTTGAGTAGACATGGGTAGGCGGTTTCCGATACATCCTCGATGTGCGAAAAATGGACATGGATGACCGTCCCGGTGTTGTTCGTTTTGACGTCTTCGAAGCCAATGGTATCAACCTACAACACTAACGTTGAGAGAGAGAAAAAAAAGGGCAACCGAGATGGGAATACCAGATGTTCCTTTATCTTCATCAGTGAGTATAAGTCGATATGGTGTCCATTTGCAAGTAGCTTTAAGCTAAGTGTAATGATCCCAACCTATAAGTAAAAATTAGTTTACTCATAAGCGAATTAAAGAATGATAACATACGCGAAGAAGAGGGAGATTGGGATCCAGGTGAACTTTGTCTTTATGATGCTTCGACGATAAGCCATACATAGACTGATACCAGTGTTAGCTCATTTTTTACACAATCTTTTTATGCGGACTGACGAAATGAGCAGATGCAGGATCATCATCTGCATTTTTCCGCATATAGTCATCTTCCAACAAGATTTCCATCAAAGCCCTCCATGATATTACTGGAGAAAAGCATGGATTCAGAGGATTAGAAAAGAAAAGAAAAGAAAAGGTAGAATTAGCGCACTCTGCCAGGTTGGGAAATGAGGCTGAAGCTGTATTAAAAAGTTGACCAATTGAATTCGCTCTAGTACCGATCCTTTCGTCATTTTTTCGTCCCAGCAAGCAGTGATGACCTCTAGATGTGCGGGCCTAAGAGTTTGGGACCACGATCCAACAGAAAGCCGGATTTCTTCCTATGGGGAGGTTAAAGAAATATTTTTAGGAAGAAAACAAGAAATCATACCCGTTCGTCCTTCCAAAATGATGAAAAGTACATCTCAAATATACTTGTTACATTTGATCTCCACTGTCGATCTTCAAGCCTGAAAACCGGGCTTGTTACATCCAAAATGATACGGAATAGACGAGCAACTGCGAACATCCTTTAAGGAGTATGGAACTGTGTCAGCGGATATATTGCATTAGTTTAGGTACAGCTACCTTTGCTCCCAAGGGCCTTCCTTACGGAAGAGATTCCCCAGCAAATCATTGAAAGACTGCGCATCAATGACCAGAATGCGGATGAGGAGGCTAATGCGCATTTCGGAAATATCATGCCTCTGAATTTCATAAAGCCTCCAGGCACTGTCGATCCACGAGTCAATGAATCGCAAAGCATCCATAAAACAGCACTTACCATGAACAAAGAACTTCTCCGTTCCGGAGTATGAAATTGTCAATTTCATGACTCTCAAGCAGACGAGTCTGATTGATAAGGATGCTGACGAATGAACCAATTAGAACCACTATCTCGTCTGACCCAGCGCCAAGATAACGATGAAGGGCAGCCATCAGTTTGGAATGAACGATGACAGGATCAGATATCATAGACACCCGAGTGGTCATGCGTCGCCTGTAATTTGTCAAGATCGTCAATAAATGGAAACGGCATGAGATATATGTATATGAATGTTAGACGGACCGAGATATCAGACCTTTCACTTCAGATTCTTCGATTAACCCAGCCGCTATGATTGCCTGTCGATCACAGCCATATATCAAGAGACATGTCGCCAAGGAAAGACGTAATAGGAGAAATCTTCAGGCATATCTCAATGAGTGTTGAAACTGAAGAAAATGGTAAGCTTACGCTTCCGAGTAGGTATCTTGGTGCTTCAATGCGTTGATGATTGAAGTAGCCAGGTGTTGATGAAGATCTGCAATATTAGCTTGTAAAGAATCACGCCCGAAGACCTTGAGCCAAGTAGACGAAAATGCCGCTTTGATCAAAATATTGCATTCTACTAACGGGACATTCATCTGGATTGCAAGGGTGAACAGCTGCGCATACGTCTTCATCGGTACATCAACTCCGGAGCGAGCTAACAATTGGGTCCATTCAAAAGCCTGTATGATAGCTTCTGTACCCAAATTAGCCGTGTTGACGATAATATCCCACGGGCTCGGGACGACGAATGCTGATGTTTCAAATAAGCCGACGCCCTCCCCTAAAGAGCTGCTACGGCTCATGGGCTCCGGGTCACGGCTAAACAGTTTGTTCACTGAAGACATAGACTACGGACCGTTAATGAGTCTAGTTATAATGTAATAGAATTAATCCATTTACTTGGTCCGTGACGCCTAATCTTGACGTGTCATTTAGCCATCTCAAGACGATGTCGTCCACAGCACTGAAGCATAGGGAGCTCTGGAACACTTTCACAAGCAGTTTCAGAATTTCATTCAAGAAAGCGCTGTCAAAATGCTGCCGCCATTTTGAGCTGACAATTTCAACACCGAATCCTAGAATAAAACTTACGAGGTCAGATGGCCTAGACTCTGGGTGCATATTCACAGTCAAGTTATCTTCAGCCATGTCTGAGACGAGTTCATAGACCATCTGGGAGTAGTTCCCATCCATCTGCTTATGAAGCACTCGAAGCCACGGCACGACGTAGTGATTTAGGAGCGCATGTCTGGAGCCTATATAGTCTCCACTGGTCCCTGTTGCGTTCCGGGTTTGTTTGTCAGTTTTCAAAACGCCATGAGGCCACATTGGATGATCGGTACGGTGCCTAATCCCAGGAAGGTCTTTTCCATGCGATATATAATCTCGTATCAGCACTTCCAATATACGGTCCTAGATCATAGATAGTGGATGAGATAGACGTTTTCGCAGGGGTTGCTATATATCACCTACTTCGTCGATGACCCAGTGCAATAATGCCCGAAATATCCTCTTGACAGCGTAGTCCGACACTATTCCGTTTGGCCAGAGCCGACGAGTGAGGAGCAAAAAGCCAACTTCGTTCAAGGAAATATCCAGTTCGGTAATGCACGCCTCAAATGCTGACATCAAAGTCTCCACGTCTGTCGATACATCCAATCCGAAAGGAAGAGGGAAAATACAACGAATCCCAGGTTCTTGAGGAGTAGATGTCAAGAGCGTTTGACACCGATCACTCCTTTCAAAAAGTCCCATGTGATGAAGATGATGGAACAGTATGCGAGCGATAACATCGGATTGTATTCCTAAATTCAAAGCCAGTGAATCACGGATATGCGCCAATGAGACGACTTCGTAGGGATGTGCCTGCTCTTCCGTTTCCGCCGCTTCAAGGGGAGCAACAGTAAGGAGAGATGCTGAAGAAACTGGACGCTCTTGATTGGATTCTATGGGTGACTTTACGATCGTGACGATATACACTAACATAGACCAATCATTCACGATACTGAGTTGTTGGGGGGTGAGATTATTCTGTTCGATATAGTCCTGTGTGGACTCAGACATGAGCAACGAGTTGGAGGAAAGCTGGCTGCCATAATGTTGGGCTAATGAGTGTAGCTCAAATTCTTTGATTTCCTCCGTTTTTCGAAAGATTCCTGCGCTTCCATGTTTTACGATAACGGACCCTACTGTAATGCCGTGATTCAACAAAGCAAGTTGTGTTAAGAACACAGAATGAAGTACAGAAGCTTCTTCGAAGCTGGTGATGGAAGGGAGGCCAATGACGTCGCGATAGTGATCGAGGAAAGATTGTCTAAGTGACTCCCACTCGATGGTCATATCCGAAGAGTTTCTAGGTTCGACTCGACAAGGTATAGAAGATAGTCCTTCAGCGCAGGCGGAATGCGAGAACTGATGGCACTTGCTACACTTTAGCCCTTGAGCAAAGGTGCCCCACAATGGCAAATGACATGTTGCGCATAAGGATAGGTTGAAGGAGTTTACCGGCCGAAGCTGATGTCCATGTTTGGTCTTGCGATATTTCGGCGTTACATCATGCCGCGATGGGTAAGTATAACAAAATCGTTCCACCACAACCTTCTTGACGTTAGGATCCATCTCAAATGCGTACTCGAACGACCGAAAACCGTCAGGATAGTCATAACAGTCAAGATGCACCGTGATTAAGCAAAGGGTGCACAACAACCCAAAGCCGCTGATGCTTGCAGAGCATGCGTGGCAGTCCCGGGATAGCATATCTTGATAACTTACTGGGGTTGAATGAGAATCGAAATGCCAAGGAACAAAGTTATGTGCAACAGATTCTCCCGGCAGTTGATGGGAGTGCCTTTGAGAAATAGGGTGTCCGCCATGACCGTGGTGATGGTTCTCTACTTCTTCCAGCGAAGATGAAGTGTTAAATATGCGAAGAGGTTTGGTTATAATCGTATGACCCAGGGCTTTTGGATAAAAGGTAAACAGCATGTTCACGGCCGCCCGTCGGGCTTTGGTGGTGTGATAAGCAACAACCTCCAAAAGATTGAGGTAAACGTCGGGTTTGAGGTTCATGATATTCCGGAAAACTTGATGAAATCGAAGAAGAGGGAGTTCTAGACTAGATAAATCGAGGTTCTCCAGAGCGGTAGCTATGAAAGGCGTAACGAGCGACGATAAATGGTAGATAGGGATGGGTTGTAGAGGTGCATTTGTGGACTTTGTCGCCATCATATCCCATGATATTTGTGAGAGCCATGGTTTCCGTCTGTCTATGACAGTCTCCTGGGCTTCATCTGGGGCTTCTTCAACCTGGATAGAGATGAATGGTGGGCTGTTCTCGTTCTCGGGGTTTTGGACTTGTGGTGCTGATGAACCATGTGAGATTTGATCAGAAAAATAAAACAAGAGAGTTAAATCAAACCTTGTGTCGTCAATGATGAAACGCTGGTAGCTCCCTGAGCATATCGAAGTTCTTCCAAGACACCTCCCATTACAACCTGATCAAAAAAGTTGAGCAAGTGAAAATGCATGGTGTATGGGAATGTCTCAAAGGCAGGAATCATAGCAGATACAATCCGCGAAATGATCTTCGGCTCGTGTCGATGATTGAATACAAGGAATTGTGCAATGTCAAGAGCGGCAAACTGCAAAGAGTTTCTCGGACGAGTAAAACGTGGAGATGAGGATCGAAATCGACAATCATGAAGGATTATGGAACCCAAGACTGATATGCATTGTGATAATAACTCGGGCGCCCTCATTTCACCTGTTGGGTTGGGAGATGCTGAACGAGAAGACCTGCGAGGGCTCTGACCACTCTGCCTTCTCAGGCGGAAGGGTGAGCGTCCTATAGAATTCTGACGATCTTCATGCAGAGGTTCTGAGCTTTGACAAATATGAATGCCGATTGGAGACAGAGTTTCTAATGTTTAGGTACCTATCGTAGAAAATCTGCCATCCACTGGAAATAGAAATAAGAAGAACCTCCTTGAGCTGGTTCAACAGATCTAAGGTAGCATCTGTCTCGTGAGCTGGGATAGCTGTGTCGTCTTCGTCCTCAACTACCGATGTATCACCCTTTCCGTGATTCAACTTCACAGCACCTCTGACAGTCTGTACTACTGAACCTAGAGAAGGGGCCGACGGTGCGGATGGCCCTGTCCTAAAAGTTTCAAAGACCGAGGGAGGCATTTCTCGATCCTGCAGTTGGTACAACAGATGGGCCAACAGTTTGCGGGACTCGAGTTTCCCTTTGTGCGCATTATGCGAACTCGAGCGACCAAAATGAAGGCGCGATGGCGACTTCTCCGGATCCGGTGAATATGGTATAGGTAAAGACGGCGTATGCGGAGAAAGAGGAGACTGAGACTTCTCCGAGGACAGGAGGGATGGTGTCCTAGGTGAGTGTGGCTCGACGGATATCCTTGGTGCATCGACATTCAACGAACTCGAAGTATCAATATGAAGATTGACGCTGGGCCTTGACATTGCGCGATGGGTTTACTGATGTAAAGAGACAGAAATCATAGATGTTGCGATAGTAGTACCGGCACGGTAATAGTAGTTACAGTAAAAGCGTACTTTGAAGTTTATTTGATTGTAATTGGGGCCTTCAAGTTGCTCTATGAGCGCTCTAAGCACTTGTTCGCCCCGCGATTCTCGGACTCTAGCTTCTACCACATCTCCCATGGTCAAAGTTAGGATGATAGCGTGCTTTAAAACTTGAACTTTTTTTGAGACTCATAGCCTATTCAGCACTGCCCAGCCGCCCCGAGTGACTGGTTTATTTACAATGCCTCGTCCTGTCTCCAAAAACACTCCATCTCCATCTCGAGCTCTTCGACAACGAAGGTTGACAGAACATTTCAAACGAACATCACCCCGCAAAAATCTCTCTGGGCCGGTGAACCAAGAGCCTTCTGAGAACCTCTTAAACCCCTCCAACCCTGATTCACCCTCAGATGCAAATGGTAGCGACAGCAGTGACGATGTAGCAGCTATCAAATTCGAAAAGCCCGGTGATAATGCTAGTGCTTCTCCAAAACGCCGGCGCTCCCCCCGTTCTGGTGTCTCTAAATCTCAGCTTACTTCTCCAATTGAAAGAGTCCGTGTAGCACTGTCTCCAGAGTCTGACTCTGACTCTTCCCCAGTGGCCAAACCAAGGAAAGGAAAATCGAGAGCCATCCCAGACGATGAAGACGATGAAGAAGAGGTGCAGCCCAGAAGAAAAATCCTTCGTGTACGGCCACCCTCACTGGAGGAGGAAAATGAAAGTGATCTTGCGGATGAAATTGACCAAGATCGTAAGCTGCTTTGGTATATGCAATTTCTTTGCCCTGGCATAACAGGGTCCCAGAAATCATAGAAGCTCGCTTTCGTACACGCGACAAGAAGAGTATATATCAAAAGAACCTTGAAAAGCTCAGACGCAAGAAACTGGGAAAGAATGCCCGTGAATCACCTCAAGAACCGTCTGACCATTCCCAAGGGAATGACGATGAAGATGTTGAGCCTTTCGAAGGTGCCAGACCTGATAATGATGGAAACTCTGACGGTTCCACTGCTAGCGAGCAGTTTCTAGAAGGAGAAGATGACTCTTGGATGGTAGACGACGCTGATGAGGAGCCACATCTGGAACTGCCTGCGGCCTTCAGCATGAACTCGCATCAAGACCTTGTGCATCAGTTCAAAATTATATGTCAACTTTTCGTTCATTTAGCCGTGACGCCTCTCGGAGATCGTCGAACGTTCATGGAGAACAGCGTTAAAGGTATGATTGGCACTAATTTCAACCTTTAATTTTAAGATATGTCTGACGTTATGGCTTAGATGAATACTTTGCTGTACCTCTGTTTGTCATGAGACGAAAACTTGACGGTATCCGAGATTCTTCGATTCAGTCATCTCAATGGAAGCCCGAGTTCGTATTCTTTGACTGGACATAGAATATTTTCTACTAACATCTGTCTACAGATACATCAACCCTCTCAGGAAATACCCAACTCTCGAAATTGCTATGCTCGAATTTACGGTACCTGGCTGTGATGCATGCGGAATGAGTGGCCGAAAATCTACCCGTGCCGCACGTCTTAGTGGATTTATTTATGACAAGCTCACATTTGAGGTAATGGTCCCAGCGTCTCAAGGAAGGTTCCCTAATGTTTCATGTTATAATATAGCAACTAGAAGACGACTCGGAAGACGAAGGCGAGAGCGATGAAGATACCGAAGATGAACAAGGAAAGAAGAGAAGAAGAGAATACCATCTTGGGCGCTTCTGTGCGGCTCGTACAAGAGCTTTTCACGAATTTTGTCACTGGGAGGTATGTGGTTCCAACTGAATCCGTAGTGGTCCAACATCAACCAGTCTCTTCTTTCAAGTACGCCTTATTCAATTCACTTTCGAGTGAGATACAAGACAGCCAACAAGACAAAAGCGGTTATGTATCAGTCGCATACCTTGGAGGTCTGCAGCCGCCTGAGGACTCTCAAGATGCCGATGCTTACATGGATTGGCTTGACGAGCGCCATGTGATTGAAATGGAATGGATAAAGATCAAGGAGATGATGGAAAGGGCTAACAACCTCGAGATGAATAGCAAAGGAGATGATTATCTTGACGATTAATGTTTTCCCCTCTTGAATTCAGGACCTGAAACGATGCAAGATTTATGTACAATTACCAATAGCTTTCAAAAAGTTGAGAATGCAAATTCTGAATGGATCCAAGGATCCCAGCAGCCTACCATGTAAGCAAGGAGGCAATGGATTTGGTTCCGACATTCTGGCCCAGCCTCTTACACAACTCTCCGTCTGTGGTCCCCGCCCGATAACTTAAACCAATAGCCCATCGTTTGATACATCTGCCACCTCAAGTTAACAACTGGACTCCTCAAAACTCCCGTAAACATGTCTTACTATCCTCAAGGAACACCCGGAACACCTACACCTATACCATACCCTTACCATTATGCGGCAGCGGCTGCTGCCGCCGCCGGTTATCCAGCAACTCCTGGTGCAGCCTACCCTTACACAGCTGCATATCCCACCGGCGTAACTAGCTATGCATGGCCATATGGATACGCATATGCAGCTGCCCAACATCAAAGGAACATCGCTGCTCAGCGGCCACCTGGCCAAGTGGCACAGGTTCCGACGGCATCAACAAGCACTCAGCCCCAAACACAGCAGACCAGATTCAGTGCATACA
Organism: Agroathelia rolfsii; assembly: GCA_018343915.1. NCBI lineage: Eukaryota > Fungi > Basidiomycota > Agaricomycetes > Amylocorticiales > Amylocorticiaceae > Agroathelia > Agroathelia rolfsii. The sequence continues at coordinate 826,237 of JABRWF010000007.1, read as the reverse complement.
CACCGGTCCATACTCAGACACAGGTATCGCAGGCTAGGGACAGTTCCACTGTTCATGCCGCCGCTACAGGGGGTGCTGTTGGTGCTAGCAGGCCAAAGAGGGCAGCAAACTATAAAGGCTTGTTCGCAAAAGAACGTACGTCATTATCTTGTTTGGTGCAGCTATATCAACGAGAATACTGACACTCTAAAAAACGTAACTGGGATCGACATCTAGTGAAGAACCTCATGTACGGTTTCGGAGATGATCGAAATCCCGCCAACGACACTGTCAATGTCATGGAGGAGATTCTTGTTGAATTTATTTTAGATGTCGTACGTTATCATCATCATCATCATCATTCTTCCATACCTAACTTTTTGTTGGAACCAATTTCAGTGCCAGAGCGCCGGAGATCCGAACAAACGAACGCGGCTCACCATTGAAGATCTTCGTCGGGGATTGTCTCGACCAGCTGACGCTAAAAAACTGGCGCGTATGGAGGAGCTACTGTTTATGCAAGAAGACATCAAACGTGCCAGAGCTGAATTCCCCGACGAAAAAGAATTCTAGGATGTGATCATGTTTGGATTTTATCAGACTATGGGATGACGATTGATGTGTATGTCCCCACATCGAATAATGAGCACGACAATGAAGTCTTTCCATTTGTCTGTTCACGACGAGGTTGAGTCACTCAGGGGTTCCTCGGGCATTCTACCCTTGGTTGGCTCAGCTATACTTATCCCACTCTAGGATTCTGGGTCGTGGTTATTTGATTTTCATTCGGACTTCGTCCATTCAGAATGGGTTACAGAATACCTTATACAAAACTACAAACGTTAATTTCGCAAGAAATATTGACATGATAATACAATGTGATTTTACTTCTTTCCCATAGATTTGTTTCTTTATGACGACTTTAAGAAAATCAATTCACCACGCCGTCCTCGAGCGAGGTTTGCTCTTCGGTTTTGGCTTTCTCTTTGATTTCTCCTTGAGGAAACCATCCTCGTCTTCAGCGTCATTAACCTCGTTCGACTCGGGTGGACTGAGTAGACCAATAATTAGATCGTGTTAAACATTAGGGGTAAGTCTAGGTGCGCACCGTTGGCTCTCCAGAGCCCCGACTTTGTCCAGGCAATCAAATATTGCTGCAAGAGCCAGCATGCCAAAAGGGTTTGCTCCGAATCGGTCCTGATGAGCCAAGCTGAACTCCCATGCCTTCCAGCTCCTCTTGAGGTCTATGAGTTGTGGTGCCTCCACGATTGGTATCAAGAATCTTTTAACTTCCATGACAACGACATTGGCGTGCTCCCTCATGTTGTACGTGCGATTTTGGCGTAAACGCCGCTCAGTGGTGTAAGAGACAATAGCGCCAATAAATATTTCTTCTTCTCGGAGGTGGGTACCACCGCTGTCCGACAATGTGTGCGTGCAACTGATGTATCGCATTTCATCGCTAAAGTTTTCAAAAACAGATGCGATTTCATGCTCGCCAGCATCTGCTATCGAACTGATCAGGGTGTTTACCATCGGCATCAGAGCCTGAGATATATTATCGGTTAGAAGCGAGCCTAAGTTGATCTTGGGGGCCGTAGGCATGGGTATCTGAATGAACGGGTCCTCAATCTCGATTGCCCTAAACAATTCCCCCAAAGCTCGTGTTGAGCGATAGTAGTCATTGTCTCGGGGCGAATTGACTTCAGTCTTCTTCCAATCAGGGGTGAATGGAATGTAGTTGCGAGGTAGCCTCTGAAGGTCAACTGGGATGCCTGTTGATTTGATGTTTATCAGGGAGTGTACAGAGCAAATGTTAAACGTGCAAAAATTTCTACCGTTCTTTGGGTAATCAACTGCTTGACTGTGCATCTCGGCTAACTTTATGCATCTTACATCTCGTACGCCGTCCTAAATTTACATGAAGGACTTCATGATACAGTCATAATAGAATTCGCTCACATTGGATTGATCTATGAAACATAACGTTAGCTACTTCACAGCAAAGTCAACACTTTTGGAGCTTACCGGCTATGACTAAATGCTTGTCAGCCACAAGACCCTAGCGTATATACACATGTTTAAGCTTTATCAATGCAGCTTGAATCAAAAGTACTACTGACAATGATGTCCGAGTTAATGTACTCCACGATGAAATCTATCCCAAAAGTTAGTTAATGGCAACAGAGGTGTTATTAAGTATGTCTGAAATGTACCGCAAATATCTCCAATGTGACAGTTGTCCTCCCTGTCATCGGGCAATTCCAGAGTACCTTGGGACAAATAAGTGCCCGCTTTTGATGTTTGGTTCGGAATCAAGCTTGGCTCTTGGATTACATCGAACAAATCGCTAATAATAAGTCAGCAAAACCAAAAAGAAGTTCATGCTTGCGTCGAGGGCTTTACCCATCAAGGTCGCCTCCGCCTAGCTGGGACGGCAACGGTCTTTCGTCTATACAAAAGATAGGTAACGAGATAGCTTGAAGCAAAGGAGTTACTCAACTGTTTGCAGAATCTGAGGAGAAAACAACTACGTTGCGGAGGTGTCGGAATGAGCAGAGCTGATCTTCTGGTATTTCGTCAATATCAATTGCGAACGCTCGTTGAACTATTGAATTGCGAGGTTTGATGCTATGATAACAACTAAATTTGAGCAAGTCATACCATCACCAGGGTGAACCACGGGGCTGCGAGAGACGATGCATCTTCCTTTAAGATAAATAGGCTCCTTATCTTCGGGTCCCTGGATACAAGCTGAAAGAAAGCTTTAGATAGTCATCAGCACAATAAAAGGCGAGTAACGAACCAAAAATCATTCCGGCGGGTAACACATATACATTGTCATGACCTCTGGCTTTGTATGATGGGCCCTCGTCTGCAACCCCGACTAATAGATGGCCTTTGTGGATAGGAATGCGGGCAGCATGCTTTACCTCTCGGAGAATGTGAGTCATTGCGAATTGTCGCACACTGGCAAGGAATGGATAATCAACTATCTTGTTTTGGGGCGCATTCTCCGGTTTCAAATCGAAGCCCAACTTCGTCAACTGTTCCACTACGTGACGAAGACGGAAAAGACTGCCGAAGTTGTAACGCTCAAGCATTCGTTGAAATTGTTCCATGGAATTGTGGATAGTCTTCACTTCGGCAATAGCGTCATCCTGAAGGTTTTTGAAAGCCTCGAAAGGCACACCTAGATCCTCCAACACCATAATGAGGGCCCTATGAAAGGTATTAGTGTCTTGCATACCTTAAAAGAAGAGATAAGTATACCTGTTTAAATGTGACTTGCCGGGCCTTTCGAAGGCTCTTGCAATCTCTATTTCTGCCTTGACAATGTGCGCATCCAGGGCTTCAAATTTCTGCATCGATTTCCTAAGGCGCATGAAGATGCCAGACAAGTTTTTGTCGATGCTAACAACGCCTTTACAGCCTAAGAAGCGGATTTGATACTGTTCAAGGGGTTATATTATGTTTTGGTGAGCAGACTGATCAATAATCACCACAGATGGCGGCACTACATCAACCCCGTGGTCAACACGATTTTTGCACATGGAAGCCCAAATCAAATCCGCAAGTTCTTGAGAGATGGTACCACATCTATCATAGTAAAGAGCCAGATCAGGAATGGCTGTGAGACTGTTTCAAGACATGCATACCCACCCATCAGTATAATTGTATTTTTTGTCTGCAGTTTCGATGTCATCAATGATCTCCCAGTGATCCCTCTCAAGGAAAACGCCGGTCCCGTCGGTAGCCGTGAACGCTTGTGCCATCCTGGCAGCGTATTTCGACGGCTGGCGGACCAACTGGCCTTCAAACTTCCCAAGCTGGCTACGAATCCATTCTGCATTGACAGTCCTGTATACACTATCAGTAATAGGAGATCCATCTTCGCCGAGAACGTGGTATCCATCTTTGTCTCGACGCTTCTCCAAAGCTGTGGTTTTGAAAGGACTCATGAACCAGACCTGGTGGCCTCGTAACGCCGAGTTTGAGTACATCAAGAATTCAAACCAACGACCAGCAAGCTCAAAACCGTTCTTAAGGGTATCCCCAACTCTCTCCTCCAGGAATGATGTCCTATTCACGTCGCGGTCCCATTTATAGTGCGTACCATCTAGATTCTAATTAGTACTCACAATCAGGAAAATAAAAATACTACATGCCCTCATCACGGAAGTCGACTCGAAGAAAGTGATCCGAGAAATTGCGGAATTGACGTATAATTCGATTCGACTGGGTAGGATATGGACCGTCAAGGAGGATCTTAGTAGGTGTAATCGTTGCGTGATGGCACATGAAAGGGGGTTCGTCGTCCCTGGGAGTTGGAGATGACCTTCTTATCGACAGCAACTTAAGTCGTTTATCCTTGACATTTTGGAAACATTGCCTAGGAGTATCAGTTTTCATGGACGTGAGGGCCAGTACAAAAAATCGCAGAATAGTGCTAGTTTCTTCAGGATGGGTCTTGTATAACTCCATAATATCGCCATATATGCCCTGGAGCAGGTCGTCGGTATTCAACATGCCGTTGTGTATTATTGCCTCGATTTGAAACGCAACATTCCATGGCAGCGTTTTGAGCCACGCGTTTATTTTATCCAGTTGTTTGCGAGTTTTGGTGCGCTGAAAAAATGCTTTACTCTCAGCACCAAGCGGAGCTTTGATTGGTTTTCTTAGGCTAGCGGTGAAGCACATGCGCTGGAATTCCTCGATTTCATCCGAACTTGAAAGAATGAGACGAATCTGGTACGCATAAGGTGCTACCTGACGATGAGATTCGTCTAATGCACCGACTCGACGCCGAAACCCTCTGCTGTCGATCCACGGAAGACCTGTAAGCGATCTGTTGAAATCTTCCTCGAGAAACATGGGTGGATGGTATAAATCGAAGCATATGACTAGGGAAAAAATACTTGTCAGATCTCACAGTTAATTCCAATACCACTTAGAAATTACAGGGGTTCCCAAAATCATGCCCGATACAAATCTTGGATATGTTGGAAAACTTGATCACAACACTGTATCCTAGGCTATCTATTGATCGATTTCCGAGCTTGCCAACAAAACGTGATGAGTATTTGCATTCTAACCACTTATTTCTAGTACTCACATCAGCGCGAATAAGTTTATACTGATATTCAAATCTGAGCCATCCGAGAGAACGATCTTTGTAGGACTTTTCGTATTCCCGGGAATAGGACCTGGAGGCTTTGGGTGTAGAATTGAATGGGCGAAAAAATGTCCCGATTTGTAGCTGCAATTTCATAGTCAGCACAACGCTCGCATTCCCGCAGATGTAATACCTTATCTATGCAAATAGCCCTGTAACTCAGGTCATCGATTATTCGCTGCCTCTCCTCCTGGATATCCGGGTTGATATAAGGCGTTTTCTCAAGATGGCCTATTTTCCTTAGGGTCTGCCGCTCAAATTCTTCTTCGTCAATGTCGACATCATCATCCCCTCCACGCCAATCACCGGCATCAACATTTTCTTGACTTTTCATTTGATAAAGTCGAATTTTCTTGCCCTGTATCACGAGCTTTCCTCGGTCTCTTGACCAGGCTAAAAGATGTCTTCCAACAGCGACACCGGGCAGTTGTAGCACGCCAGTCCCGTCATTCCTTGCGCCGCCCGCTTCACACGGATTTACGATAACATGAAAGTTTGTGGGTTTCATGTTCTCTGAGCGTTTTTCATAATCCGAGTATCTAATTTTTACAACAAAAAATATTATAAAACAAGTAACAGAGGACGTCCTGAAAATATTTCGGTCTTCATACCTCCAAGGAAATTCAGGATCATGCAGCACTTGTGCCACCGCACGGGTCACGTCCCATTGAGTGGCATGCTGAGGTAGGCCTCTGATGCTTAATTCCATCTTTGATGTGCGGAATGAGCTCTTGGTAACTATGATTTCCTGAAAATCCCTCACCAGAAACAAAGACTGGTAAGGTTCAGAACGTTCAGATCTTAGTGGCAGAGACAGATGTGGGGAACTTGAAGTGCAGTGACAGTTCAAACCCGGGCCATCATGCGTCGGAAGTATTTTGTCATTGCATCGCAATGATCAGCGTATCGCCCAAAGAAGGTGCCATAAAAATCAATTGCTGATTTCAGGCACAATAAATACTATATCATACTACACAGATATATACAAGGAAAAGTAATATCAGAAAAAAATACGCATACAAATTGCGAGTATTCGTTCGTTAATTTTATAGACATAGGCAGGCTACAGCGAAAGTAACGAAAGTCCGATCCACGTCCATTTTCACTGTAAGTCCTAAACGTTCACATTCTTGTATCGACGGGTGCATAAGCAAGAGAGATAAGATGAACTAATGTTAGTACAGAATAATCAAATTTGAATATAAGATCAATGGAACGGCGACGATCTGAGAAGGCCAGATAGAGAGAGAGAGGGGAAAAAGGAGGGCATATATGAGTCGAGAGAGCTGGGATAAATTTCACGAGTTGAAAACATGTTACGGTTGCGATGAGAAGGTCGAGTTTTCACGTCCTTGAGATGTCTAGAATTGGGCGCCACCCATCCCCATAAAACCTGTTTGAGCGTTTGAAGGGATCTGCGCACCCGGAGTTGTGGGGTGGCGCATGACGCTTTGCTGCATGGCAAACTGAGGAGTCATGCCCATGCCCATGCCCTGAGCGCCCATGCCCATTCCCATGTTCATGTTCATCATTTGCATCTGCATCATCGGATTCATCTGCGGCATTTGCATCGGCTGAGCACCGTACGGGCCTGTGTTCGCCATGCCGAACGAAACTTGCTGAGGAGCCAGAGTTGGTGACACTTGCTGTGGTGGCGAAGAGACACGTGAACTTGGCTGAGATGTCCCTTGCGAGCTCTGTGGCCCTTGAGTATGTGCTTGAGCCTTTTGGACGGCTTGTAGCTATGAGAAAAACAGTTAGGTGGTATGACCATACTCTTACTTTAGAGCTCATACCTCGTAGAACGCAAAGTCCTGTAGGAGTGATGTACGGGCAGGATGAGTATGGAAGATGCGCAGCATTTCTTGACCCGCTTCAGGAAGTAACTCCTGAGTATCACGAGAATTCGTCACAGGCTTCCGCTCCTGGGTGTTACTGTGGCGGATGGATTAATAAAGCTATGTATGGAAAGCATAGATGAAGACAAACTTCAGGCGTATATGGCGTAAGTTGGCATTGGGGATATCGCGGACAAAGATCCAGCGAACTTTGAATACACCCTTCCACTTGTCCGAAGCCCAAACGGTGCTACTTCGAGTATAGTCGACAGGCGTTAACATCTCAGCCATTCCACAGAAATGTCCACTGTCATGAGTAATTAAGTGCCATGACTCAGAAGCAAGAGTAATATTATAATACCTAGCATTGACACTGAAAAACAGGTAGATCGGACCTCTGCCAGCACATTCCTTGAAGGCCTTGTCGAGACGCTTGTTTCCGGGATCGGTCGAACTCCAGATCTCGTACTTAAGGGACTTGTGGACATCGTCTTCGGTGTATGATTTGATAACAAAATATCTTGCCTAGCGTACGCATGTTAGGCTTGGGAAAGAGAGTACATGCAGATCAAGACTCACGAAGAGAGGCCGTATGTCAAAGTTGCTGGGATTATACCCTTTAGTCGCGATTAGAGTCGGCACATCAATAGGTGAGGTAATTGATCCTGCAGCTGGAGCCATAGAAGACTGCAAGGACATCGACGCCTGGCCATAATTGGAAAGTTTTGGAGAAGTCTGTCTTTCGAGGTACTGTGCCGGGATCTGGGGAACACTGGGGATGTTCTGTCTCGCCTGCTCGTTGTAAAGATAGCCTAGGTTAGGATTCGACGAGCGACCGAGGAGACGCTCCTTTTGATCCCAAGTTGTCGTGCCAGAAGCAGTGAGTGCCTTGTCGTCGCCAGTTGATCCGCCCGGCGCTGTAGCATGTCGATAATGCATAGAGCCACCTTGTTGCGGGACAGTGTGACCAATGGGTGGCACGTAAGCAGAGGCGCTGGCCGGACCATGGCCTTGAGAAACCGGAGTTTTCCGACCATCAAAATTGGTCACCAATTGGAGTTTGGCATTCTGACCGTTATTGAATGAGTCATGTCGCACAGTGGCTTGCTGCATATTGTGACCCTGTTGCATAGGGTTGAAGCGAGGAGGGTGAGTAGACTGTCCCATGGGGTAACTGCTGTTTTGATTATACGTCTGACCAGGCCCATTGTTTCCTGATAGCTCGATGGCAGAGAGTGCGCGCGAGACGTCGTCAATGGTCGGATTGGCAGTATTACCATTTCCCCCTGTAAGCCATTCAGCTTGGCTGCTCCAAGGAGAGTGGCGCCCGATTGGGCTACCAGGATACTGGCCTTGCCCCTGATTTGGTTGATAAGGTTCGTCCTCGAGTGACTGTGGGTCGTCTACATATTCGCCTTCTTCTGCTTGAGTAGGACTCGGGCTGCGGTGTGCATCCGCATGCTTTATAGTCGCCTGTAATGTTCCATGACGTCTCAAGCTAGCAGGGTTTACGCGCGAACCACTGCCCGCGGTCATGCTCTGATGTCTTCGAAGATCCGAAGCGGGTGGGGGTGAGGGCGCGGCTTGGAACTGCGGTGACATGGGAGACTGAGCACCACCTGATTCCATCATCTGAGACAGTTCAGGATTGCCTCGATTCTGTTGAGGAATCAATACAGGTCAATATTGGCCTTAATTTAAATAGGAAGAGGAGGGATAGTCCTTTAATGATTATATCATGCGTGCAAACGATCTTACCTCCTCTTCTTCGCGCCAACCCCGTAGTCCTCCCCAGTCTCTTTCGTCGCCTTCGTGGCCTGCAATAGCCGAAAGGGCGCTAGGTGTCATGGTTCCGCCTGCGCGTGAGGCTTGGCCACGCATGGATGCTATAATGGAATTAATATATGCAATCGATGCGCATCTTCATCGCGACGTGCCTCGATGGTAACTAGTTGGCAGGGAGGCCTGACGATGCAGGCCGCCACTCTTCTCGCCCACGATGCCGGCCCCACCGACCCAGTCCTGGTCAACGACCTCGTCCCCGTAGCCAAGTTGCTGATCGTCCGTCTCTTCAGAAATCGGGGTCTTGTCATTTGCATATGCTGTACGCGATGAGGCAGATATCGTATGGACCCGCCTTACGCCCGAAGAGGAGACGGGCACCTGTGCAGGGGGATGACCAGACATGGAGGAATGAGACCTGGTATTACAGGATGGGACAGAGTGCCAGACTCGTTCGAACTCAGTAGAGGGCCGTGTGGGAGGAGAGAGAGATAATAACAAATTTCATGTGCTGATGAGACTCAAGCACCGGATTGTGCCACTGACCCCCTATTGCTTCCGGGTGGCGGGGTGGCAACGGCTGTGTTCATCATGATGCTGCGAGCTACGCCCATTACATTGCCCGAATTCTTTGCCTGTCTCAAGCAATGCATGCCTGTTGCAGGGTCTGGAAATAAAATATGTTTGTACTGGGTATCATTGTATGCTGATCAATCTCATCTTATCTTCCTCCTCAGCGGTTGCATTTTCAGGGGGCCCAGACTCTACATGTCTGCTATTCCTGCTCAAATCAACTCTGGACCAACTCTCGGTCGAGCATGGCTTCCAACCTAGCTTGGAAGCCATCCATGTCAATCATAATTTGCAGGCCTCCTCGCATGACATGCAAGAAAAATGTGCCGAAATTGCGCAGTCTCTCCAAGTGCCATATATTGCACAAACCATTCCATGGGGGACTAAGCCCTTCGTGAAGCAGCCCAAAAATGGAGATGCCTTCGAGGGAATAGCCAGGACTGCAAGATACCAGATACTCTTTCAAACCTTGGACCGTGGCTCTACTGTCGCTTTTGGACACCACAAGGACGATCAACTGGAGACGGCCATTATGCGTCTTGCCAACGGGTCCACGTACTATGGTGCTGCTGGCATGCCTAGGTTACGCCGCTGGGGAATGGGCGAGGGTAAGAAAGACGGCCAGACTTGGTTTGGTCTTGATGGCTTGTCAAAATTTGTCATTCGCCCTTTATTACCATTCAGCAAGGTGATCACGCCAATCACTCACCGAGTGGATCAAATGCTTAAAAATAAACTACAAGCTAGGACAGGCTTCTCGCCACTTGTGATGCTTACGGGCTATCGTATGTGATGGACTCAACAAATTTCCAGCCGGAAATTACCCTTAGGAATGCAATTCGCTCTAGATTATCCGAAGATATTACAATGGACAAAGTAAGTCTTCGGTAAATTAGTCTTTGCTGCACACATTTTGACCTGTTATGAAGTTGCTCTCCACATGTGACAAGAAGCCGAACAACGTGGATAATGCCATCAAAACATTGCATTCATTTGCTCCAAGTGGAAGCAAATTATGTCGACAATCACTATACGAAGGCCTGGATGCATTATCCACTTACGTCAATTCAATTGATAAACAAGGTAATCATCGTGCACTCAACGGAGCTACCACAATGTTCACCAGGATTCAGTCGATGCATGGCTTGTAGAACACAACAATCTTTCGGCGCCTCCTGGGACGTTCTTGGTTTCTCCAAAAGACTTCAATATGATAGATGACGAACTCGTTAGATTTGCTCTCATACGCCGCATCCTGCGATATATTTCCCCGCATCCCTGGGGTTCTGTCGCTGCCGAGTCTCATCGTAAATCAAAGAGTATACAACAGATTGACAAAGCCCTTCGTTCTGCAGCCGCTCCATATGGAAATATTGGATCCTTTTCAGCTGGTTCGGATGTCCACTGGTCACCGGTACGGCTCAACGGTGCTAAAGTACTTCTTCCGGAGACCTTCAAACTCAAACAGGTGCCTCTTGACGCCCCGGGAGAAGACATGTGGATCGCATCAAGGTTACCACCAAAGAACGGACAAAAACCTGTTATGCACTCAAGTCATGATTCACACTCATCCTCATCCATCGATATTCTGTGGGATAACCGCTTCCGCATCCACTTCGACCTCGAAGCTATGACTCGAGATACTCGCTCAAGGTTGTCTCAGCTCAGAGTTGAAGCCTCACGTCGTTGGTACTTGCCTCAGGTATACCTACCTGATTCACCTCAGAAAACGCCATTGACGCTTGATGGAATGATCAAAAGCAAGGTGGAAGATCGATGGACGTGGAGTTCGCCTTCCACGCCTGGCCTCATAATTCAATGGATTCGGTTGCTGAATGCTAGGTGATCCGGAGGTTCACTATCATAGACATAGTACACTAGACACCTATAATTGCTGGGTATCCTATTTGTGGCTACGGCCTACTTTACCAATACAGTTTTTGCTCCAGCATACAAGGCATCTCACATAACAGCCTTGAATGGGACAGGAGAGTCAAGGAAAGACTCTAAAACATCCTTCCATACTCCAATATCAAAGTATTCCCACCAAGCGTGCCCATACTTGTCGGAGGGAATCGTGCCTGGTCCGGTGCCAATCTTGGGTGCGACGGCGCTCGGAATGAGTTTCAAAATCTCATCACCCTTGTATTGAGGCACCACTTGATCTAAAGATCCCGCAATAACAAGATATAGAGCTTCTTGCGGTAGGCGCGCATGCAAATCTGTGAAATCAAATCCTTTCATCTGCAAGGGGGTGAGCGATAAACTATAAGATGCAAGATAGAAATAAATTGCGTACCGCTTTACTTTGCTTCACTTGCGAAAAATTAGAACAAACGCACACGAAGAAATACAAACTTAAACTCACGGATTGTGTTCAAAGGTCTGAATTTAGGGGTCAGCTGCCATGGTCCTCAAAAATAGAATAGTTTTGACAATACCGTTTCTTATAGCAGTTTGACAACCACCATTCAAACCTTTCGGGATTCTCTCGGACCCAGACAGGGTCAAATGTGGATTCCACAGTTGGACGCATCGCCTGCTTAATTTGCTCCTCATTCATCGTCGCGGCCTGTCCTGGCCTGAGTGCAAATTTGAGTCCGTATTTGGGGTCAGTGATACGAGAGCCGAGGGTTGCACCAAATACAATATGATTGTATCGGAATGGAAGATATGTCGGATTCATTGCATGGTACGGCAAGAAGAGAAGTTGCTGTAATACGGTGCCTAAAAAGTCCAGAGTAAGACCCCAATTAGTATATGTACATTCATGAAGGAGACGTTAGCCACTAGCCTCCCATGGAATAGCCACATAGGTCGACTTCTTTCCATCCGAGTGATGATAACAGATATAATAAATCCCGGGCCATGGACTCTACCGTAATCAAGTCGTCTTTCTCAGGGCTCGAATAGGTCGAATCTCCAATCCCACTGTGTTCGGGTTTTATATCAGCTGTATGATTTAGGAAGCTCCTGGTTGGATATGACTTGCCGGTGATCAAAAATAAGGACTACCAGACTTCATGAATGAGCCGATCACAACAGAAGAGAACTTGGGATGCTGCTGACCTGGTCTGTTCTTACATAGCTCTTCGCTAAGTCGGTCCCAATCGATTCGACGAGAGCTCATGCCCCCAATCAAGACGAAAGGTGTAACAACTGACAGGTGTTCTGCCCCAAGTAGATTGTATGCGAGTTTTGCACCATCTGGTAGAGTAACGGTACTGAAACCACTTATTTGAGCCGCAGCCATGTTGAAATGCTATTACCGAGTCCGAATGTTGTTATCCGACCCAATTCAACGACAGTAGCGTAGTATAACTCACTCAGGCTTAATACCAAGTTTAATGCCTTACAAAACGACAATCCGAGTCCGTGATAGCTGATGAATCCGACTTTTATAATACTGGTGTTTCCCTTTCTTGACCCTAACCTATGAAAGAAAATGGTGGTGTGATGTGAATGAGCCCAAGACAGTCCAACGTGTAAAGAGCACGGTGGTACCTTCTTTTGCCGCCGGTCATGGTAATAGGATCAACCGAACTTCGGTTATGAATCCAATGCGGGGTAAGTCTAAGCACAGCGTGAATTTATACGAGGCAAATTCGAGATGCATACTATAATACTATAAGTGATCCGTATACTCAACTGTTATCGTTCTCGGATTTATTTTACAATGTACTGGTTACAAAATCAAGATAATACATAGATATCTAGATGTGCCAGTACATGATAAACTTTTTTTTTTGATGATTAAAACCTATTTAGTGCATGAAATATAGATGCGAAATCCAAAGCCCCAAATATAATTCCAAAGGTTCTAATCATCAAATTTAATGCTATGGCTTTTCATCTAGACACAGAAAAAGAATTAGCATACTGTTCCACCCGCCGCAGAAAATAGAAGAGTGCTTACGGTAATCTCTCCACCTCGATAGCTACCTCTTTTCTTCTTATTCTTCTCCTTGCGGAAACCAGCACCACGCGTAACGATCAAATCACGATGTGCACGAGCCCCGTAATCATTAGCCTCTCCTCCCTAACGGATTTATCATTGAAGCAAATTCAAGACAGATAATACAGCAATCGTGACATACCCGTGCCTCAAAGCGAGGATCCCATAATTTTTCACTGGATTCCATGGGTTTGATACGTTGGAAAGGCGTGTTATTCTTACGTGGCTTTGGCTCCTTGATTTTGCCCTGGGTTGCAGGTGCGGGAACAGATCGCGGAGGAGCGTTAGTAGTTGCTGTAACCACTGAAGCACCTTCATCATTCGTACGACGCTTCTTGGTAGGCTGAGTCGGCCCATCATCGTCATCATCGGATGAAGACGAAGATGAGCTATTGGAGTCAGAATCCGAGGAACTTGATGATAGTTTTTTTGAGGATGCGGCCTTGGTGTTGGTATTGGTGGGTTTGCTGTCTTCATCATTGGAATCGTCTGAGGAATCAGATGATGAAGACGAGCTAGACGAAGGACTAGATGGTGCCTTCTTGGCTGGTTGAGGGATTGTAGGCTTGGAAAGAGCCGCATCATGCTTGATTTCTTCGTCAGAGTCAGATTCATCAGATGAATCTGAGCTTGACGATGACGATGACGATGACGATGACGATGACGATGACGATGACGATACATCTGATTCCTTTGCGTTTACCTGGCCCTTTGATTTTGCAGAAACGGAAGGTTTTTTAGCTGACTCGTCTCCACTAGAACTTGAATCAGAGTCAGAGCTATCAGAATCATCATCCTCGCTCTTTTCTCCAGACGTCAAAGTAGTGCTAGATTCAACCGCAGAGGAAGGCGACTTTCGATCTTCTGGCTTGCGCTTTTTCGAGGCGTCTTCCACTTCAGTTTTCTCTGAAGGTTACTAAGTATTCTGCTCTATAAGCAAACCAAGCGCACAAGCGCTCACCAGAGTCTGAATCTGAGTCTTCCGAAGATGATGACGACGAGGAATCTTTTCATAGAAGTAAGGCATATGCATGGAAAATAACATAAAAAACGTACCCTCTTCAGAAGATGACGAAGATGACTCTACAAAATATGTCAGTGGAAAATCAAACAGAATATGAGGAGACGGGCAAAACCATCATCGGAAGACGTGGATGAAGATGAGGGTGGAGCGTCTCGCTTTGAGGCTTTGCCTGGCTTTGTGGTCTTGTCTTTAAGTGCAGATGATACCAATTTTGGTATAGTGTCCCTTATCTTGGACGGCTTTGAGCTGGAGGTGGCTTTTGACGTTGCTGGCTCGTCACTATCCGAGTCCGATGAAGCTACGAAAGGATGTTGCAGTAAGCTAATCGCTTTAAGGTAGAGATAGACGAACAGTCAGATGAGTCGTCTTCAGAGCTGGAACTGGAGCTGGTATCGATATCGTGTGTTCAGGAAATTTAATGGCAGTACATTATCATGAGGTTCGGACATACGTTGATGGCGCTGAAGTGGCTTTTGAGGATAGGGTACTGAGTGCTCTCCACTGTTTTAAAATTTCATCTAATTGCAGGCCGTTGGTTTCCGAATCGTCTTCTATGAGAACCACATCTTTAACAGCCTTCCTCAAAGCTTGGGCAGCCTTGTCATGGGAATGTTTCTTCAGAAAGGAGTGTATGAGGGTATAAGTCGCTGACAACGACCATGCAGGTAAGCATAATCGAAGAAAACGCGGAGGCCTAGCATAAAACCGTCTCACAGGCAAGATCAGAGTCAGCAGTCGTAGCCATTTTGTTGTGCAAGTCTGCAGCCCCCAAGAGACGCACTCAGCAAGTAGCCACCCGGGTTATGGTCAAGAACGAACAGAAATTTCGTGATTGAAACGAAGTTGCACCCGGAAGCAACTGCGGCAACAGCTGCATACACACACCTCGACGACAGCGATGACCACCATCAAAGGCCTTGTACCCTCCGAAACAAAATACGACGGATCGTCCTTGCGAATAGCTATTGTTCATGCGCGATGGAACAAGGCCGTTATTGATGCACTTGTATCCGGCGCCATCCAAAAGCTGAAAGAAAGCGGCGTGAAGGAGAGTAACATTGTTGTACAATCCGTCCCGGGCAGCTACGAACTTCCATTGGCATGCTCCAAGTCAGTTGTAGACCCATATAATACTAAGTAGGAACATGATTCTAAACTAAGATTATATCTAGGGTCATTTCTGGCTCTCGTGTTCAAGCAGGGGCCAATACCCAAGATCTGCTCGGTGGCCTGAACTTCTCGCTCTCCTCTCCGCAGTCCCGTTCATCAACACCCGCACCGGTTGCAGTTGGTATGCCCGGAGGACCATTCGACGCCGTGATCGCCATTGGTGTACTTATTAAGGGCTCAACTATGCACTTTGAATATATCTGCGACTCTGTATCCCATGCGCTCATGAAACTCCAGATGGACTCGGGCGTACCCGTGATCTTTGGTGTACTAACCGTTCTCACGGACGATCAGGCCCTAGAAAGAGCTGGGCTAGGAAGAGGGGACAATAAGGGTCACAATCATGGAGAAGATTGGGGGTTGGCTGCTGTGGAGATGGGTGTACATTCACGACGCTGGGCGGAAGGCAAGTTTGATTAAGATCCAATATGTATTGTAATCATGAAAACGTGCATGAGACACTGTACAATCGTAACTTGTTGGTATGACCCCCTATTATTTTACCCGCGTCAAGTGTCGATGCATTGATTGTCGAGCGCATAGATCCTGCTAGGGCATTTATCTTACAACGCAAGTGGTCATGGAACATATAACCTGCAACGGCTGCAGTATTTAGAGTGTAAAACCTTAAGTCGGATATCTGGATGATGATGGGAATAATAATAGAGTAATTACGAAAGTCATGATATCGATATTGAATATTACTAGTATAAAAAATGCAAATAATATAATAGAAGCTGCAAGTCAACCAAAGATGCTGTAATCACAGCCATTTACAATATTAATCCAAAGTTGCAATGAATGCATGTATCCTACAGTCATATAGGCTCGTTAACATCCCTATGTTTTAACGCCTCTCGATCGTTGAAAGTACGTTTACGTTCCTAGTCAGAGTCCCGGGTGGAGTCCTGGTTGATATTGGTGAGTTGCACCAAGCTGATACCTCTCTCAAGATCATCCGCGACAGCAGATGCCTCGACTTCGTAGATTTCTGATAGAGTACTAGCTTTTGTTGGAAACATACTGCTCTGCCCTCTACCCTGTTCGTCGAAAATATATTCAAAATTTGGAAGCAGATCAAAATTTAAATGATTACTCCGATCAAATGAGGAAAAGACTTACCCTAGCCCGAATGTTGTGAGAATGAGCATTCCCATCACTCTCGGTCATCCGTGTAGACGCTGTACCTGATCCATGGTAGCTCAAAGCACACAATCGTTCACGGCTGAGTAGTCCGTACAAAACCGAGATCGTATAGAGGCGTGGTACACACGCCTGGGGTATAAAGCTAAGTAAAATAGATTAAAAAATTTACCAGTAAATGGGAATTTAATTATACAAGGATATATAAACGGACAACTTACTAATAATTCGTGATAGGTGAGACCATGTACTAATTGCAAAACACAATGGAGTGAGGTGTCCGCGAGGTTATGTGCGAGTAAACATGAAACTTACGACTATAAAATTTAACAAGGTGCACATAGCCGCCAAGGATCCAGTCTCCATGATCAGGCATCGAAAAAGAAAAATCATCTTTTCGTTATTATTAACCGCAATACGTGATTTCCATGTATGATAACCAAGGAAAGATGCCATCGAAGTATCGCAAATGCATGTCTACAGCAAAAAAAAAATCGAATCAACACGAGTTCATGCTCCATCAAATACTCTACACGACTCGGATACCCACAAATAAAAGCCACAACGTAATGGAGGTCGATATCTTATCAAGGTTACTCAAGCGCCCTATCGAGAAATAAACTATGCCCATGCTGGGACAATTCAAAAAGGTGAGCTTTAACGGCAGAAAATGTTTGGGGATGTTATACGTACGCCAAACCCGAAACGAAAGAAGCCAAAGAGACTAAACATTCCACCGGGCTCTTAGATCTGATAAGACGGTTGATGCAGATTATTCGATATACATACTTGTTGCCAACAAAGACACGCAGATCCAGGACTTCACGATTTGCCAGCAGCGCATCAAAAAGAATACATGTGTGACGAGACCAATGATAGTAACCAAACTTGGTTCAATGAACGTCGCCCAGTCCCCAACGTCGAAAGCGTTAAAATTACCGTAACGCAATACGCAAAATCGATAGAATACATAGCTAATCAAAGGTGATATCAATCAGGTGCACCGCAAATTATATGCATTTGCATACATACAAATTGATTGCTCCAAGGAATACGTTTAAGAGAATCAGAGACAAAACGATTGTCCGTTCGAACCAAGGATCCTTCCGAAAGTGACGTCGCAGGTAATAGGATGCCTGATGGCATGTTACGCCTAGAAGGATTTGTTGAATGAGGATACCCAACACCATAGGCCCAACCGCCTCTATGATCACAGTTTGAGAAGGCAAGGTAACAGTTGTCGACATTAGGAAAGGATCGTGGCTTGGACGCTAAGCGGTAATCTCTCATGCGATGAGCTGGCAAATCAATATTGGCGAGTCTATATACGAACAGGCAACAGGTCCTCGAGTCAACCGGCTGCAGAAGAGTACAGCCTATGCACACTGCTTCGCTTGAAATTTGCAGCGAAAGATTCTCTAGTTCTCAGGGTAGCGAGTCAAAAGGGTCGCACTAGTTAGGTGCATCTATTTCAAAGAAGGATGGCATGCGATAAATTTTCGCGGTGGTGAGTCGATTGTCTGAAAGCGAAGTATTGTTGTTAGTGGTCAGTGGGCCTGAGTTCAGCTCGCTCTGAAATGAAATTAAAATGAGGGTGGTCATGAAAACCAGCTGATATGGCACAGGCAATACGAAAGCAGACAAAAATAGGTTGTCGTATCGACATTAGTCTAGCGATGTAAAACATACTTTTGATCGTAGTTTAGATATTAGTATAATAGGAAAAAGGTCACGCACCAGCAAAAGTCATGAAAAAGTGCAAAATCCGGGAGTGTCCGAGGAGTGCAGCATGCACATACATCTAGCTCAACTTTCACTTGTTTCAATGCCTTAGTTCAGACTAAACTTTGTCATTAACTTAAACATATGACGTCCCTGAGCACTGAGTGCCAAGATTTTTACCAGGTTGAGATCCTTGAGCTTTTTGTCCTTGTTTCATCAGAAGAGAAATTCAACCTTAGATTTGGGCATGCGATTCGCGGAGGAAGTCAATGTGATCTCGCAGGGACCAGATGCCAGTGTTTCATCGTTTCAGATAGGATCGTGACCGGTCGTTGACTGGATTACTTCCGGAAGGGCATCTTAAGCCAGAGGTTCACCCCAGCCAGCATGGTCGCATTGATTTGGCATGTGATTGTGTGAAAATACGACGAGCGACGACGATGAGCAGCGGTTGACACAAAGAAATGTATTCCGCTTGTCTACTTGTACATCGTTGTACGTAGTCAAACGGATAGTAAATAATAATGTAAACTACCGTAAATATAAAGACAGAATCATGTGACCCAGCACATGGATCACATATTCTAACAGATTGACCACCGAGTAATAATATGTATGATGAATGAAAGAAGAATAAGCTGTGGTGGGTGCTCAACGTTCAACGTTCAATATTTCAATATCTAACGCATAGCAATATCATAATCCCTTTGATCGATATTAATGGGTACAAACCTGAAGTTTGAAGGGTAGGACTAGGATATTAATCTATAGGTTCACAGGTTCGCCGGATTGCAACGTGGGACTGGGCAAATATTTTGAACGAGTTGTCATTTGGACACCGAGCTATGAAGAAAGGCAGAGGCCAGGGGTATGAGCATCAGAGATTCTGGGGTAGCTGGTATGGAGTACATAGAGTCGTAGTAAGTATAAGTTATGTGTATCCATGTTCAGCGTACATATATGCCTGTGGTTATGGACACCACGTTGGGATAGTTGTATGGGGCTATAATTGCAGAACCTGGTAGGCTAATTTGATACTTGACTAATCACTTCGATAGCTTTAATTTTCAAAAATTTCAGTCATGTTCTGAAGAGATTATTCTGGCTCTTGTGAACCTGGAAGTGGAGAAAGAGCTGACGAAGACAGTGATTTCACAATCACAAGGGAACCGCAACGAGTAAGCTAATAAAAAAATAAAATAAAAACAATTGACACCAGATACAGTAGCACAACTTTGTTTATCCTTATTTGGCTTGCATCTTCATGATCAGGATGTCAGCTTAGTCAGCAAATACTCACTGAAAAACGCACCATATTCTCTGAGAGGCGTTGAACGATTCCTATTAGCTGCCATTTTTAACTATTACCGTCATATTGGGTAAAGCTCTTTTCTTGCACTTCCTGTAATAATCATATGCTCACCTCCGAGTTAACAGCATTAGAATCGATAATTTGACAAACATCTGAGTCTTTATGCTGCCTGTACAATGTCAGTCACTCGGAGGTCTGGCCTTCTAGGTTCACCCAAGGTCATTCTTCTTTTGTGAGTAAGTTCGGCGGACGATCGGCGTCTGGACCTATCTAGCGAACATCGCGGGGAAATCAAATCCCCGCTCAAGTTTTGGAAGCCTCCGGTACCCGTCCGGATTGCCAGTGCTTTGGACCTCACTTGCCATACTATCTCTACTTTACTCAGCATCCGTTCTCCAGGCTTGCGCTTGCAAGAAAAAGATAGCCTATCGCCACGGGCTTCAAATCGGATACGCAATCACATATCATAATCATACCGGCGTAAATGATGTACACGTACAAAGCGACGAAGAAGGCATCGATTATATCGGACACGAGAATAGCGTGACCTGATTTCCATCTTCTTGCGCTTGTGACTTTCGCCAATGGTATACTACAGCACCCCAGCCCATTAGAATCAAGCTAGTCCAATACGGTCTAACCAACGAGTACCGCGGGGATTTTGAGTGGCATGAACTAAGTTTGATGGGGGGTGTTTTCCAAGCTTCAAGCTTCAAGAATGGAATTCTCAAAAAGGGTGGCGGAGGCTATGCATTCAAAATGTAGTTTCATGCCTGCGGGTTATATATGTAAACACACTACACAGAATGCACGACTAACAAGATTCTTTGCATGGATGCAGCAACTAAGTTATTGATATCGATATCCTTGGCATACAGGCGGACTATGGCTACGTACAAATCAATTATATCGTGCTTCTCTGAATTGGCACGTATAATTACTGGCATTCTATGCGTTAGCGCGAAGGGTGTACGTTATCATGCGTTTACACGTGCCAAGCGACGTATAGTTTATGAAGTTATAGGATCCGGTAAATCAACGCTTATTGATAACCCATATTAATCAAAATCAACGTAATAATCAACACGAAGTAAATGTATAATGATGAACGAATATTGGAGCTGAAGGCACCAGAGATTAAACTACACACTAGTGGGTTGACAATAGTTCATTCTAGAATTCTGTCACTCCACAGAACACACGTAAAGAGACGAACCATGTGCTCATGGCCGTCAGATGGGCTTGCCTGGGTTATAGATGAATTCGAAGGAAAAAAAATATGAATGAATATACTACAGGAAACTCCATCTTGAAATCCAAGAGGACGAATGCGCGCATGAGTATATATATCGCATGAATGACAGCTCCAATCCGCTTAAACAAAGGAAGGATAAAAGGCTCATGCGGAGAAGAAGAAAAGATAGAAAGCATGAGGAAAAAAGCCAGAACTTCTGCTTCTCGTTCGCTTGGAGAATTTGCATCATCCGGGAAGAAAGAACCTAATGACCCCTCGACCTGACAGCTCTTCGCGGATGTCAACCATTGATTCCAAAGAGACACCGATTCGACAGATGATTAGGCCGACACCCCCGACCACATGCGCGTCCTGATGAGCAGATATACTAGCGCAAGACAAGAAACACCTATCGTCACCATGACCGTCGGGGATCAAGCATTGATCATGTTCCCTTTAACCACAAATGCGAATCATGATCATCATATGTGGGGGCAATCGACACCTGTAAGACGTTCTTATCCGGTGATTCTCTCCCCTGCAGCAAACTTTGACTTTCTGGCCCACCGTTCCTCTTCCTCCTCGGTCTCCTCTATCCCGATGCTAGGAAGCGGCCCCGACTTAACGTCGAGCACAGCACCCTCGGTTCGGACACAGATACGTTGCATGTCGGTCACGTCTCCGCCGCATGGAGCAGCGGCACCATTAACGCCGTTGAGCTCCAAATCGCTTCCGCCGACGGTGGCGGTTCCGTCGAGACGTGTAGTAGTCTCCACCTTGTTTATAAGAAATCAGAAGGAGGGTTAATCGAAACGATTACGGAGCATAGTAATAGTAAGATGATTCGGATTTACTGTAAACCGTAGACCCGACCGCGTAGTACGAGTGGATAAACTTTGAAAATTCAAAGTCAAACCAGTGCGCATGGTACCCGACCCGCTGCTGAGGATGTCTCGCAGTTCCTGGCGGCCGAGGAGGGTGTAAAGCACAGAGATGGTATATATATGCGCCATGGAATATTGGACTAGGAAACTGTGGTGTTTCATAAGTCATGTTTGAAATTAGAATGATTGAAGTTGAATCGGTGGTTATGCAACTTACTAGTATCCTGCATGGGGCAGGGCTACAAACTATAATAGGTAATGATTCAAGTTATTGTTACCCGAGTGGCATCTAAGCAAGACAGACGAGACAATGTTAAATCCCACGTACGATGATCAAGTTAATGAGAGCAAAGAAAGCAGTGAACGATCCGGTCTCAATAGCCGTCCGCCTTAGACGGGCAAACATGGCGTTGGTACTGCGTAATGGAGCATCATGCTGCAAAAGGTAAACGACAAGTACGACAGCAAAGCAGATGTCAGCCATGGCAGTCTGCAATGCAAGCATTCTATCAAAATGCAGGCTGCATTATCATCGGTTAGGAAATGGAAGCGTACGGAGGCGAGCCATACAACCGCAGGCACGAAGACGACCGCGTAGATTCTACTCAATCGACCGGCCATGAAGCAACCCACACTTGTTCTATTTTTCAATTGGATAAGTGAGAGACAAAAGTCCCGACAAGTAAATAAACACACGCAATTCCACCCGATAAAGCCAAGAGGACACCTATATCATAGAGATGATATTTGCCTCGTAAATAATTTGCAAAACGCTAGACACATACCGATCATGAGAAACACAAGGACAACTCTCGAACGTGTAACCGACCAGCATCGGAATAGGTAGAATATGTGGGCAACGAAAGTTATGGCAGTCGTTAAAATGGGCTCCAGATACGTCGACCAAGGTTGTTTATCATAATTTTCAAATTGACCGTAATCCAAGACAGCACTTGCATACATTGAGTTTCTGTAAACCATATATTAATACCAAGTTTGCATGAGATAGGCATTCAAATATTTAAAGTTTGACGAACATATCGAATGCGCTCAACAGGACATTGAGAAGTACAAGCAAGGTGATGATGCGCTGATTAAATTGACTATCTTTTGTGAAATGATGACAGAAATACACAGCTGCCTGAGAGCATATGATACCAAGCAAAAGGAGCTGAATCATCGTGCCAGCGGCTACGGGGCCGAAGCTGATAATCACCTCGTCTTGCGGAGGCAAGATGACGGTCACGCCAGTGTCCCCAGACGTCATGATTACCTATTCACAATTGACAAGCAGACTTGTTTGCTGCGTGGAAGATGAGTATTCTCCGGAAACCGTAATAAAAATACTGCAAGTGGCTCCGGTTGGCGGATGCGGTAGTAGCGGGTTTCGACGTAGTTCAAGCTTTAGGCACTGAGACTCCTGAGGCGTACTGGGCTCTAGACACTGTCCGACTGATGAGGGTTAAGATATATGTTTCAAAAGTGGTCAATATGCAGGGTAAGGAGTAGATCAATCAGGTAGTGAGGCTTAGTTGGGATCAACTACTGTATGATGCTGCAGGGTCATGCTGATAGCGACAGGAAAGCCCCAGTCTGAGAGAGGCAAGTGCAGTGCATGGCTATTGAAAATTTTCCACGAGTACAAAAATGCTCCAAGTTGTGAGTTTCACGTTTTTGAGGACCATGAAGTGACGATGGTAATAATGATGCCGGTGCCTGCAACGACCGCCGACTGGGCATGGTGGATGAACTTGAAAAGATGACAGAATGGAACCGAGGGTGGCGACCAAATCAGGCTTAATGCGGAAGGCACCGGCGGTCGGGCCGTGTGCGCGCTTCGGAGATGCTCCATCTGGAATAGCCGGCGTGATCTGGGCATGTGCCTGACAGGGCGTATGCTCGGCGGTTTTGCCTAATTCGATCATGCCACGTTTTGACTCCGGCTGTCTTCTTATGGACCTGTCTCCGCTTGTTCGTTCTGCAGGCACGATTCAAAAGGTGCATGTATGCTACTGCAGGTACGCCAGAAGAACAGTCAATTCCTGGCATATATCGACGCACTAGAATATGGCAAATTGGGCTATGCAGGACCGCCAGGTGTAGAGATTTGCCTTTGGCAGATGACGTCGTGACGTCCCTGTATGTATTCATATTCTATTCTATATGCGAGACTTGTTTTCTGCTTGCAGGCAAGTCCATATGCGTCCTATGCGATCCAGCGCCGGTCAGATGTTGCATCCCATTCTTTCGTTTCTGCTGCTCTTCTCGCTTCGGATGTTCGAATTTCACACAAGTCGTTCATCTCGTAATCAGCCCATGATAGCAACATCTCTATGCTTGTGTCCTGGTAACCTGCGCCTTCTCCCACTGCCTACAAAAGCGTCTGCTTGTCCGGCCCCTCTCTCTCCTTCTATTCCTCCCGCTCTTTCACTGGCGCACTCTGTTGCTGTTGTCGCATAACTCACGCTTCCTGCCATCACCCGTTGACATCCCTGGCTTACACACCATGAGCGGCTGGTCTAACTTGACGACAGCGCCAGACAACACTGCGGTGTCGTTCATCCCTTTTACTACCAACAATGCGCTTCTCTCGCTCGGCGCCCTTGCAGGAGCAGTCTATCTCGCTAGTAAAGTTTTTACCCATGGCAAGAACAAGTCTGGTCTCCCCTCTCCCCCAGGGCCCAAGCCTAGCGCCATTCCATTCATTGGCAACATTCCGGACATGCCCTCCGAACAAGGTACTTTTACATGCTCTTTATGCCTCTATACCGCATGCAATCACTCCCTGTTATTTCTTCCCCATTTCATTTTTTTGTGGCGTTTCATGCATGGTCGCTAATGAACCGGTGTCTGTTCCTGAAATAGAATGGCTTACCTTCACAGAATGGGGAAAGAAATACGGTATGTCACAATCATGCGAATCCCTCGCAAACGCTTATGGCAATCCCGTTGCCATATTTCTGTATTTAATTTATTGACTTTATTTTGCCTTTTTCAGGTCCCTTGGTTATGATTGAGATGCTGGGCCAGAAGATGTGCATCATCAACTCTGCCGATGTCGCTACAGACCTGCTTGACAAGCGATCAGAAATTTATAGTGATCGTCCGCGCATGGTGATGATCAAAGAACTGTAAGTGTTCTTTGTTCATTTGAACTAGATGATAATCAACGTGTTTACTCATGTGCTGAACAATACGTTTCATCTCAGTATGGGCTGGGATTTCAATGTTGGATTCCAATGCTATTCCCCTTCGTACAGAAAGCATCGAGAGAATTTCGTGCGTGGGTTCAGTCCCAAGGCATCAGAAAACTATACCGATATCCAGACGGTAAGAGCTTGCACATGCATAGCATAACCATCTTCTAATCACTCTTGGAATAGAGAGAGATCACCCTCTGCCTGCAAAGGATGTTGGAGAGCCCTGAAAAGTATGATGAGCATGTCCGCAAGTACGTGTCATTCATCAATACCAAAACGTCCTTTTCTCTTACTGACAATAACCTCTCTCGTTATTAGTGCAACCGGTGCAGCTGTAATGATGATCGGTACGTGCATCTCGTTATGAAACAATATTTCATTACACCCAGTCTAAAACAATACCCCTTACATCCACTAGCTTTCGGCTATCAGACCACCGAAAATGACGAATTCGTGCGCATCGCCGAGCAAGCGCAGCTCGCTATGGTGTCTTCCGCGCGTCCGGGCCAGTACCTCGTCGACGTGTTACCATTCCTGAAGCACGTTCCCTCCTGGCTCCCGGGCGCTGGCTTTAAGCGCGTCGCCAAGGCCGGCTATGACCTTGCACAGGAGCTGCAGAATAAACCATGGGAGTGGGCACGCAAGGAATACGCCGAGGGACGCGCAAAGAAGAGTTTCTTCCTTGATCTAATGGAGACCAAAGGTGCCACAGCGGACCCCAAGGAGCTGCGATTCATCCAGAAGGATTGTGCAGTTCTCTACGCAAGTAAGTGTCATGTGTGTTTCATGCTATGATACAAGTCTGAGACTAATCGACATTCTTCCCTACTACTGTTATCAGCTGCCGCCGACACTATCCTAGCTTCAGTCCTCAACTTCTTCCTTGGCGTGCTCCACTCACCCGAGGTTGTTGCCAAAGCCCAAGCCGAAATCGACCGCGTTACTGGCGGTACGCGTCTGCCCACCTTCGCCGACCGCGGCTCCCTACCCTACGTGACCGCCATCACCAAGGAAGCCCTCCGATGGGAATCCGTCATTCCGATGGGCGTCCCGCACGTGGTGATGAAAGACGATGTGTACAACGGGTACTTCATCCCCGCCGGCACGACGTGCATCCCGAACCAGTGGGGCATGTCGCACGACGAGACGATCTACCCAGACTCGATGGCGTTCAAGCCTGAGCGGTACCTCTCGCCCGAAGGCAAATTTCTCACCCCCGCTGAGGGTGGACCCCGCGACCCGAACACGATCGCGTTCGGGTGGGGCAGGCGGATCTGCCCCGGAAGGTTCTTGGCCGAGAACAGTCTTTGGCTGCATGTGGCAACAACGCTGGCGTGCTTCGATGTGCGGCGTGCGAGGGACGAAGCAGGCAAAGAGATTATTCCTCCCAGAGTCTTTACGAGTGGGATGGCAGCTCGACCGTTACCGTTCAAGTGTCAGATCACGCCTAGGAGCAAGGTGCACGTGGATTTGATCATGGAGAGCGTGACTGGCTTAGATCAGTGATGAATGGTCATGAGTACCAGTGCAAGTTTTTTTTTCCGGGAGGAGGCATATAGCTTGTCGTTGTCCTTGTACATCTTTTTAGAGTCCTCGCTTTGTCGATCTGCTTTATTTGCTTTGTTACTAGTATTTAGTCATACTATTATATTTGTCTACGTCTTCCTTCTTTTCGTACTGGCCAGGGTTTCCTTGCCTGTCCGTCTTCTTGTTATCTCTTACATGCATCTTCGTAAAGTATGATTATTTTTCCCAATGTAATACCATGGCCCAAAATGAAAGACGTGATTATATGAT
This sequence comes from Agroathelia rolfsii, assembly GCA_018343915.1. Taxonomy (NCBI): domain Eukaryota; kingdom Fungi; phylum Basidiomycota; class Agaricomycetes; order Amylocorticiales; family Amylocorticiaceae; genus Agroathelia; species Agroathelia rolfsii. The sequence goes on along the minus strand of JABRWF010000007.1, from coordinate 799,448 downwards.
TGACACGTTCCAAACGATGTTCGTAATTGAAGCACTACGCAAGTCACTGCTTACAAGCTTCTTTAGTCCACGATACCAAACGAGATTCGGTTCGCAACCTTTTGATTGTATTATTATCTAAATGTAAATATCATTATGCTGTTTTACTGGCTGAAGCATCACCACTAGCGCTGGTAGCAGCCTCTAACTGCGCCTTCCTCACTGTATCCCTCACGCGCACGTAATTCGCCCAGAGCATCTTCCACTCGCGCTCGGTGATACCCTCGCTCGCATCACCCATACCACCACCCATATCCGCACGCACACCCGCCCAGGCGAGCGCACGCTCGTAGTACGCCATCGCCTCTGTCGCGCGCTTTAGCTTCGCGCCGTCCACCTCACCGGCAGCATTCCCAGCAGGAGATGAAGAGGAACCAGAAGAGAACGGCCAAAAGCCGCTGCTCTTTTTTCCGGGTTTATCCGCCTCGTTCGTCGTCTTTTGTACCAATGATGATGACGATACGGACTCCTGGTCTGACCCTTGCTCCACCAACACGCCCATCAAATTCCATGCCTCAGCCGCACTACGGCGTGCATCGCGCAGGAGCGCACGTGCAGGCTTCTCCATACTGCTACCACGTCCGCTGCTATGTGCGTACGGCTCCGCAAGCGGTGCTTCACTCGCGGGCGGGTGCGGAATGCGTGATCCCGGTGCGTCGGGATGGATCGTGGGCAGACCAGCGAGGGTGAGGGCGACGCGTTCTGAGGCCTTGGCAGCACGTTTAAGAGAGGAAAGGGAGTTGGTCACTGGGGCTCGGAGGGCGTACGAGACTTCGGCATGGTGGATGGAGAGTAGGGCGGTGCGATGGGCTAGGTAGAGGGCGTGTAACGTTTCGGCGGGTGAGGGGCTAGAGGAAAGGGATGGGTTAAGCAGGGCAAGGGCGGATTCCTGCGCGGTCTGGGCTTGTTTTAGCAGGCCGGAGGTGGAGTAGAATGCGGAGAGAGAGACCAGCACAGATGCGAGTGTGCGCTGTGAGGATGGATCGGCTGGGAGAGAGGAGGGTATTGTGGGTTCGATAATGGCGTCCTTGCCATCTGTAGATAGCATCGTCAAAGATGTAGGAGAAGGAGAGGGTCCGTTGGTGAGCTCGATAGCCCGTGACCACCACACCAGGGCATCCTGGGTATCACCGAGACGGCGGTTGAGATCGCCAAGTTTGGCGGCCACGCGTGCGGCATCTGGAGACTCCTTAATAGGCGCAAGTATAGACCATATGCGCTCAAACTGGGCGCGAGACTCCCATAGAGCATCATGCGAGCCCATACGCTCGAGGGTATTCCCATGTCTGGCCAGTAATGCTACTAGGGTACCGGGATGAATGTCTTTGCCCGCCGCCAACTTCTCTTCTGCAACGCTGATTGCCATGGCTAAAAAGTCTTGCGCAAACTCGAGGCGCGCCTCGATGACGTTGAGGCCACCCGCGCCAGGACGGGTATGTGCGCTAGTACCGATGACATTGGCACCTTCGCCCGTGCCCCAGTGGTATGCCATCCATGCACTTCTCGTAGCATGTCGTCCGCGATAGCCAAGTGCAGGGTCCGTGCCGCCATTAGAAGAGCCTGACCACTGTTCTGCCTCGCGCGTCCAGCCCCACTTTTTGGCGTCCTCGTCCAAGTCAGAGGCCAGAGCAAGATGCTCAACGTAGGCATGGGTAACCTCGTAGGCAGTGTATGTCGAGAGTCCCAAAAGACCAACGCCTACTGCGGCATACTTGAAGAAACGGCCGAGCGAGACGACTGCATGGGCGAGGGGCTGCTGAAATTGGTCCATCACCGTGCGCGAGTCAAAGTCCGGGTTGCCTTCTGAACCCTGGGGTGGGTGGTGATGACTTGTAGACACATAGCGTGTATAGAGTAGTGTAGGAGGTCGTCGTGGGACTGCAGCCCGTCGTGGTCGCAGGAGCACACGAGAGAGCATTGTCATCAGTCGTTGGCCGCAAAATCACATCTCGGTCAAGGGCCAAAAGACCATGGAGTTGCTCATGATGTAATCCCGCTCTTTCTTTCTACTCTCTTTTCATAATTATTCTCATCTATAATTGCATATATTTGACCATGACGCTTACTATTATAATATGGTATATGGTCTGCTGTTTTGAAATATATGCTTGAGTACTTGAGTGCTCAGCTGCGGACGCAATGATGCAATCCAATTTGTTATTCTGTTTTACTATTCTCGAACCTGTCTTGGTCAAGAATATTTTCGTTGGCCTCTTCTTCTGATTCCAAGAGGTTTTCTGATGCCTCATGCTTCCTCACCAAGCCACAAGATGTCTCTAATGTTTCATATGTTTTTGCAAGATATCAGATTCTGCGACAGTGCATCAACAACTTTGTATGCAAACTTTCCAAGTTGTCTGCAATCATCTCTCGGGAGCGAAATGGCCATCAACTAGCTGCCCACCGACCCTTGATAACAAACTGTGTCGACAGTACTATTGTGGGACATGCGAATACAATCTCCGTGATATGCCCCCCAGAACAATGACCTCGAGACGAGACTTTTCATGCAGGGTCGCCAGCTGTGCATCGAGCTTCGTTGATCTACCTGTTCTGCGGCGTCCGCTTGAGATAAGAAACCGTAAAAGTTTTGGGGTACTACTACATGTACAGGTGCATTTCGGATGATATTCCCTACACAATGTCCTGCATCACCTGAGATCACTTGATGAGTCTTTTTTTTTTTTTTTTTTTTTTTTTTTTTAATTACGTTTGTATACCGCATCGAACTTGATGAGTCCTGGTGCTGCGATAACAGCGCGGTAACCTGTCAAATGGGGCTTTTTTGTCTGGAAAGATCAGAATAAACAAGTTTGCTTGTGTTCCATACTTCACTATTCCCATAATTGCTACTGATGCCCACATCTTCCGTATCTCCTCGGATGCATAAACTCCCGGCTCGGATCTAACTCAGACAGATGCTCAAATCTTTAGGACCTCAATCTCCAAAGAGTTGGTTTGCCATAATCATCAATGTACCCCGTTTGAATTCACAAAGAAATCGCTAGCTATCGACTTGCACTACCTAAACCAGATGACATCCTGAGCCTGCACATTGACTCACACAATCTCTATTACAGCCAAAATTGTGACCAGGGTGTTATACGTAGTTAACCACCCACGGGCAGTGATATACCTAGAGTAAAGTGAGGATCATGACTTACCGTTGGCCTTCACACCCATCAAGGACAAAACATATTTGACTTGTCGTCCTTCACTTTCTTATTTTCCTTTCATCGTTTGCATGCCTTGCAATTATAGATAGGAGTGGGTGGACGTATGTTCATATTAACTAGTTGGACGGGATTGCGATCGTTTCTCAAGTGGCGGGCCGCTTCCCATTGCCTTTATCATAATAATACACATAAACGGTGAACTTCATAACGCAGAGACTGACGTCAGCTTATTGCCTTAATTTGGGTGTGCGGAGCATAATCTTTCGCCCTACCTTGATCCGCCAGCTTTAAGGACATGTATCAAATACCAGGCGCATTTACCAGCGTCATCCAATATTAGCAATTCGCGCTGATTGAAAAGGATACATCGGGAATATCGAAGACGTTTTAGCCGTGAAAACATGGTGAGGGACGATGCTTATGCATCGCCGTTTCTTTGCAATTCAGCTCTTGGTCTGTGATCATCATGCATAACGGCATTTGATGCGTTGATTCGTACTGTACTCTGACTACATGACAATCAAAGCGATTGTCAGGCTAAGACTGTCTTGGAGGAATGAATACAAATGCAAGGAATCCGTCGGACAAACCGTTGATAGAACGCCCGCCGCCGCCAAGAATGAAGACTGAAACCGGAATTCGGTAACAAATGTGCCCAATCCTTTGTCGAGAATGTCACGAAGGTCCTGCCGATGAAGAGTGTACATGTATAAGACGGATACCGTGTACATATGAGAGACGGTATTGTATCGACCAGTTAACTGTTCGCTTAAATTTTCAAGCAGCGAATTTTATTATGAAAGCTGCTCACCCGTAGCCCTTCTCAGGCATAGACACGAACTAAGAACGTTTTTAGGAGATAGTCATTGCTGACAGTAAAAATAATATAGCCGACTTACAAGGGGGCTCAGTAGCGCAAAAAAAGAGGTCATATTCGGTCCAATGTCCACGCTCAAAACGGCTGGGAAAATAGTGCTCAGGCTCCCCCCAGCCCCTCTATTACTCTATCGGACAGGTCTCCTTCCTTTTATATCCCAACTTCATTTATGAAGACTGAAATTCGGTTACAAACGTGCCTGACCCCTCTTCGATAATACTACGGTGGTCCTAGCGACCGAGAAGAGCGTACAAGACCAATATTTTGTATGTATGAGAGATGGAATACTGTAACAGCAACTAAAGGGTGTGAGAAAAGCGAGCCAGCCAGTAATGAGTCAAAAGCAAGATTGCATTACGCTTGTCCTTGTACTTGGACGCGGTACGCGGACAAACGAATGAAGTAACTACTATAGAAATTCGTAGCTACATACTATAGTCACGCTCCGCGTGACTGTGACTCCGTCACTCCCATCGAGGCATGGATTGCCTATTCTAACAAAGGGGGCATTAGAGATTGCGAGCCTGAGTTAGATGCGTTAGTATCGGCCTACTACCTATAGCCTGTCTCGGGCATAGTTGCAAACTAGTGAATCTTCTCAAAGCTGGCCAGAGTGGATAAATAGCTAGATTTACTAGCGCGCAAATGGCCGTAAGTAACATGTAGTCATGTGTCGTAGGCGAGAGATCATGGCATCGTTGCCAGTGCTGCGTAAGATACTCTCTTTGTGCTGGAGATAGACGACTTTTACAGTCGCAATACCAAGATTATATGCACTCGTCTAGCCAATAGACATTAACTGACATAAGCAATCAATGTAGGACATAGAAAACCCATATACCGAAATTAACCAAACGATCGCTGGGACAAGGACACCTGAGAGCTTACTCATTCTAGCTGCTGAGAGGTAGGACACAGTGACACTGTTTAACGTGTGAATAAAGGAACTCTACCGGAATTAATACTTAAAACCTAGGCAGGAATATATGTTATACCAGAAACTAAAAAGTTGAGTGCATTTAGACAAACCAACAGGTAAGCCGAAGGGGTTATTGGGAGGAACTGGTATCAGACTAGGAATACATACTGACTCCTAAGGATGTGCAAATGGCCAGCGAGCGTGTAACGGCCCAGCACCGAAAAATGTAAAAGATATGAGCAACAAAAGCTATCTATGCAGTCGAGCTTGGCTCCATTCATGCAATCAAGCCTTGGTAGTCAAATTTTTCACGGTCGCCATAATCTCATACGAGATTACGGTATAGCGATGCACTGTTGAATGATAGTGGAGATGTTTTACACCTAGTTAGGACGTGATACTATAGTATCTGAGTCATACTAGTCAGCGCCGGATACACCAATTCAAAATATTCGACAATACGGTAGAGATAACAAGACAGGTAGCAATTGACCTACAGAAGGTACCATCACTGCTGAAGTGGAAATGGAAGTACGCGACTGCCTGTAAGCATATTACTCCTAGCAGAAATTGTTCCACCATCACGCCTATGACCATCATAATGGGGCCTAAGAAGATATCAACAATGACTGGGAGGTGCAAGGTTACCTAGATCTTTGTTTATTATTGCAACCATAGAGTCAGTTGTCTAGTAGCAACTTGAAGAAGCCTGAGAGAGACTGAATTCTTGAATGAATGTAGTCTTTGGTGGCGAGGCTGAAGTTCAGCACGTAGGCCGGTTATGCATGATCAGGCACAAAAGCCAGGCTCAGAGTAGCATTTAACTCTTTCGAAGAGATACAGGGTTGTTGATTAATCAAAGCCTATACTGTCGAGCTTGAATAAAGTCATGCCCTTGTAGGTGGTTAATGAGATATTAAACTCTCAGAACAATGAAGCTGCATTCCTGGCCCCTACAGACTAGAACAACAAAAGAAAAATGTATAGGCTAGAGATGAGAGTAACCAAGGCCTCCAAAAACTTGAAGTTCTCGGCACACACGTCTCGCTATATTTTCACAAACTAATTTGACATTGCAGGCATAGGAGCAATACTCTATATTTTTCTGCAAGCTCGATGCAGATTTTATTGTATTCCTGAGAGTTCGTCGTCCCTAGAGAAGAGATAGTAGTCGACCAGCGGCCCGTACAGAGCGGATACTGATACCAGTACAGGCAGCATTAGCTTGATAAAGCACCATACTTGTCCTGGTTAACAGACACCAAGATCACATCCAAAATTGGATGTGTATTTGGATCAATATAGCTACTGATTCTTGCTGTGCGCATAAAGGATAAATTTAAAATGAAGAGTTCGAATACTAGGGAAGTGCATAGGAAAGAATGGTGTCAATAATCAAATCATAGCAAGTGGATGATCTCTACACATTGTTTTCTCCCCGGGACTGTTCAGCTCCTGATCTGCGATCCACTTGTGTAACAGCATTTTGTGTCTTATTTCGTAATCTAGGTACGTCGCTAGTGGGGCAATTATCCAGTGAAAATTTTTGGGGAATATGAGAATATGAAGATATAAGAAATCCATTGGACACACCGCCGATAGAACACCTGCTGCCAGAAAGGAAGACTGAAATTCGGTAATAAGCGTGCCCGATCCCTCGACAATAATATTACGGAGATCTTGGCGGCCAAGAAGAGTGTACAAGACCGATATCGTGTATAAGCGAGAGATGGAATATTGTAGTATCATGCTATTGAAGTGGTTATTTGATATCGCAAATAATGGCTATTATCATCAAAATGACTCGCCCATAGCCTTTCTCAGGCATAGCCGCAAACTAATGACACTGTCTTACAAGCAGACACTATGAGAAAAGAAGTATATCCGACTTACAAGAACTAGGTTTATTAGCGCGCTAATAACTGTAAGTAACCTGGTCTCAATAGTTGTCCGTTGCAAGCGGGTTAGCATGGCGTCGGTGCTGCGCAAAAGGCTCCTTTTGCGCCAGAGGGCGACCACTAGGACAGTCGAAATTCCCAGGTCACATAAACTTGTCTGGTTAATAGGTTTATATAAGCATTAGCAAATGACATAGAACATGATAAATTCATGCACCGAAGCAAACCAAATGGTGGCTGGAATAACAACCCCTGAGAGTTTGCTCATCCGGCCCAGCGAGAAGTTAAATACAGTGATACTGTTTGAAATGGAGTAAGTCTGGCAAATTAATGATCAGGACTCAGGGATTGCGTACGTAATGCCAGACACTAAAGAATTTAATGCAACTACTCAGTGAAGGAAAAGGGAAATATATTAACCAATAAAAAGGACAGGAACAGGAAGACGCACCAAATCCCAAGAACATGCAAATGATCAGTGAATGCGTGATAGCCCAACATCGGAAAATATAGAATACACGAGCAACAAAAGCTATCAAAGCCGTCACGCTTGGCTCCGTCCACATGATCCAATCCTGAAGATCAAATTTTTCCTCGTCGCCATAGTTTAATACGAGATTCCGGTATAGTGACGTACTTTTAGATGATAACAAGTTCATAAGTTTTGTGCATAGCCACAACGTAATGTTGTACTAGCCAGTGAACATACAAATCCAGAATGCCCAGAAAAAGGATGGAAACGATAAGACTGGTAGCAATCAACTTACAAAAGTCGCTATCGCTCCTGAAGTGGTAACGAAAGTAGGTGACTGCCTGAGAACACATGATCACTGGCAGGAACTGTTCAACCATTATTCCCATGACCATAGGTCCCAAGAAGGTGTCAATGACAGAGCCAGGGGGTTGAAGATTCCTCAAATTCTCGTCCGCCGTTTCCATTGTAGGGCCAGTTGTCTACCAGCAAAAATAGAGGTGCTTAGTGTCAATGTTGTTGAGTTGAGACAGTGATACGGCCGGTACAGTCTTAAGGTCCAGACTCAGAGTAGTTCGATATATACCCAGACATACGCAAACCATGATAATGGTGCCGGTATTGTCAGTGATTCGGAATTATCGAGACGCAGGGTGGTGTTTAACCTCGGTAAAAGCTTGGTCCTGTTAATTACGTCCAAAAGTGCTTAGAGCAGCTTATTCTGATCAGTTCTCGTACGTGTCTAGTAAGAAGGCCCCTATGGCAGAAGAACTAATGCATGTAGTCAATGCCGGATTCAATACCGTATAGGTGCCAGATGCTATAGTTATAGTCGCATAGTATTGTCGGTGAAATCATCAAGACAGTGGAGTAGATTCAGGTTGCTCTGCCAGTGCCTTGATATCATGGTTTATGCCATGTGACTTATGTTTTTTTGATTAATTTATTTTACATGACTCCTACCATGCTACTAAAGCAAACTGGAGTCTAGGGAAGAATCCTAGATCTGAGGGAAAACGGTAGTATGAACTAAGGTGAGGCTGTATGCTGTTGCTCCATGGCTCGACTCACGGTTGCGAGGTTTTCCGTTGGTCCGGCGCAGGAATCGCGTGACTGATCGTGATTACCAGTAATCCTATGAGAAGAGAGAGGGGAATGCAATGCTATTGACGCTAATGGCTGCGGCAGCTCCAAGCTCGACTCGGCGGAGGGCGATAGAGATGCCAGGAACACATCGACGCAGGGCAGCAGACGGGCGCGTACCGTCTGCAGCCCGTCCTGGATGCCTTTGATCGTCGACTGTTCTGTCTTGCTCGTCGAGACGTCCTTCTCGTGCAAACGCGGCGCAGATGCCAGTGGGGCAAGAGAGAGGGAAATGCGTAGTCGGAACCAGTCGCACTCCTGACCTCCTTGTTATATGTACCAGCATCATAATGTGCATCATGGATCAAGCTCAAGGCCGAGACTCCTTTGCTATCGGTATCATCCTATCTTAACCTTGCAATTTCACTTAACAAATACCTGCGCACGGCCAGCGATTACTTAAACTATCCTTGCACACCAGATCATGATGCCGCACACCGCCATGCTAATATTACCCTTCACAAACCGTCAGCTATCCCTGCACTACTGTATTTGGCCCGTGCCATGGTTTAAGCTATTGATATTGGCCTGCTCAGCATATGCAACATACTAGCCATCGGCGCCGTCTTGTGCAATTCGTCCCTGCCATTCGTATTCCCTTGTTCAATGTATTTAGGGAACACCCATATCACCTTTTTTTGAACCTATATTTCAACCCTTACTCTTATCACGATCGGCTGTATGCAGTAGCCCCTAAATGGGATGATTGATATTCTACCAACACACTCGACCATGTAATAAAGGATTTTTATGGACTCGCTCGCGCCCAGGGCCTGGATCAACCGCAATGGTGAGTGGTCTAAAGTCTACTTTGTTTCGGACGACATATCGTTCCCTCCGACTCATTGGGGCTATCAGCGTAGCGTCTATCATCTCGAATTGCTGCTCAACCTTCCTCTAGCAATTCAAGGTGAGAGCGAGGGTGTTCCAACATCTTTTGTCGTATTGTTTCTCTTGTCAGGACGGTGGTCTCTTGCAGAAAATCTTGGTTTAGTTCCTTCTGCTTGGTCTCTATTGACATCTCTGCCATCTCCGTGGTCTTAGTGACACTATGGCTCTCACATCACTCCTATTGCTGTTGTCTTGTCTATTACCCTCGCCATCAAAACTCAGTAATTCATAAACTTGAAGTACAGGCTCAATGTTAATGCATCATTGCCCATATCATGACCACTGCTAGTGCCATTGTTCTCTGTTAACAGTGTTTCTGACATGTCACTCTCATTTTTAAAAAATAAAAATAAAAAACCTGGAGTTCAACGACAAGCTAAAAGAAATGAAAGCAGCAAGTGGGATTTGAAACGCATACATAAGTAAAAGGTACAAGTAGAAAAGAACGTAGTTTCGTTAGTGATGAAAAGAAAAGATCAAGAAGGAATGCCTTGAGAAGGCAAGGCTTTCGTCAGTGATAAAATGAACAATTTTTATACTTCCTCGCCTCCCTGCGATTGTCCAACCGCGACAATATTTGATGTTCTGTTCCGCATTCTGGATCCATCACCCTCGAGGCAATCATCCAACGAAGACTGTTTTGGACAGAGGTGAGAACATGAATATGCAAGGAAACTCATCCAACACACCGCTGATAAGACACCTGCTGCCAAGAATGATGTCCGAAAATCGGTAACAAATGTTCCCGACCCCTCATTGAGAATACTTCGGAGATCATGGCGGCCAAGAAGAGTATACAGGACCGACAATGTGTATAGATGAGAGGTGGAGTACTGCAGCAACATACTGTGATATAAATCAATCAAAAACCGTAAACAATAGGTTGTAATGTCAAAATGACCTACTCGAACGCTTTATCAGGCATAGTCGCAAACTAATATTATTTTTATGAGCTAGTCACGAAAAGCAAAAGAAGTATGATTGACCTACAAGAATTACGTTTAAAATGGCACAGAGAGTTGTTAGCAATCCAGTCTCAAGGGTCGTCCGCCGTAGGCGTGAAATCATGGCATTGGTGGTGCGAAAAACACTCTCTTTTGGCCAGAGGTAGATCAATAAAACAGTCGAGATACCCAGGTCGCACACCCCCGTCTAATAAAAAGATCTACTTTAATATTAGCAAGTCATGCGGCATAGAGGAAACACATTACCGAGGTGAACCATATGACTGCTGGAACCACGATCTCTGAGAGTTTGCTCATCCGACCCGCTGAAAAGCCATACACAGTGGTACTGTTTGAGATAAAATAAGACAAGATAAGCCAACAATAAAATGCCCGAAGGCTTAGGCATGAACATACGCGATACCAGATACCAAAGAGTTGAGTGCAACTGAAGAAAAGAGAATAAATGGACTGTCCCAGTGTATATATCAAAAGACATACCAGTCCCCAGAATCACGCAAACAGGCAGCGAACGCGTGACTGCCCAGCATCGAAAAATGTAAAAGATATGAGCAACAAAGGCTATCCATGCCGTTATGCTTGGCTCCGTATATGTAATCCAGTCCTGAAGATCGAATTTTTCACAATTGCCATAATCCCACACGAGACTACGGTATAGTGATATACTTTCAAACGATGGTAAAGAGATGAGTTTACCACGTAAACCAATCATGATGAACGCACAAGTCCAGAATGCCCAGAAATACGGTCGAAATAATGAGACAGGTAGCGATTGACCTGCAAAAAGTACTATCGGTACTGAAGTGGTAACGAAAGTAAGTGGCAGCTTGAGAACAAATGATTCCTAGTAGCCATTGTTCAAGCATTACACCTATAACCATAGGACTCAAGAAGATGTCGATGATGGAGCAGCCTGAGTAGGGGACTGGCAGAGGGTTCAAGCTCCCAGGGCCTTCATCTATCATTGTAGATTATGATCCAAATTTCCACCGTATACCAAGAAGAGATGTGTATCCGAAATCCAGCTGTTGAGGTCGTTAAGTCGAGGCGGTGGAGACAGTTTTAAGGATGAGTCAGGGGACTCAGGGCTCAGAATCCTAGTAATCGGTCACTGAAGACAGCGCCGACATTCTCAACACGTCGTTGGATGCAGGGTTGAAATGAATAGCTTGGCTCTATTACGTTAAAGAATCCTCTCAGAGCACTCTAAAATTCCTCTCAGAGTCCGAGTCTTAGACCAAAATCTCGGAGTTTGAGTTTGTATGCGGAGAAGAGCATGCCGCGTCAGGAACTTCCGCCAAGTGAACTCCAAGAGCCGTTCAGATGATCAACTTGAAATTTTAGCCTTTTGTTGACGATGAAATATTGACGAGTCTTTGCGTCGGTCATATCCAAACATGAAACCAAGGCATGCTACTATCAATGTGTCTCCTGGTTGATCCTACTGGCACTAGTATGGCCCCATCACTTCTTTGTGTATTGTATCTGTTATGATACAGGACGCTAACGCGAGCTGCATAATACACTGCCATTGCAGTAGGTGAGAATATCAGTACCTTGTATGCAATTTTAGTTACTGGTCAATTTCTACACGTTGTCCTCAGGTTCTTGGGGTTGTCCAACTCCTGATCTGCGATCATGCATAATAGCCTTCGATGCATTGGTTCTTAGTCTGGGTATTTTACCATTGACGCGATTGTCTAGTGAAGACTATTTTTGAACAGATGTATGAGCATGGAGGTGGGTGAGGAGCCCATTGAACATACCGTTGATAGAACGCCTGCTGCCAGGAACGAGGTTTGAAATTCAGTAACAAATGAGCCCGATCCCTCGTTGAGAATGTTACGAAGATCCTGACGACCAAGCAGGGTGTATAGGACTGATATTGTGTATAAGTGAGAGGTAGAATATTGTATTATCATGCTATTAAGGAGATTAGTCAAGATGGCCAGCAACGGGTGCTGATATTACTATCATCAAAACGACTCACTCATAGCCTTTTTCAGGCATTATCGAAAGCTAATATGATTGTCTTAAAACTGGCAACCATCAGTAACAGAGAAGAATCAACTTACGAGAATAAAGTTCAGTAGCGCACATATAGCTGTAAGTGACCCAGTCTCAACAGTTGTTCGTCGCAAGCGAGAGAGCATGGCATCAGCACTACGCAAAACTCTCTCTTTGCGCAAGAGATAGAATACTAAAATAGACGCGATACCCACGTCACATGCGCCTGTCTAATCAACTATGTCAGAAAGAGATGCAAAATGCAGAAATTTTATGTACTGAGGTGAACCAAATGGTGGCTGGAACAACAACGCCTGGAATTTTGCTCATCCGACCAACCATAAAGCAGTATATAGTGACACTAATTGACAGAGAGAAACGGGTTAACTTTAGTGAGCAAATGTTATATCAAATAAAATGCTCAAAACTTAGGCATGAGCATACGTGATACCGGATACCAAAGAGTTAAGTGCAACTGACGAAATGCAGCGGGTAAGACGAATAAATGTTAGCAGACTTGAAAAAACGCACTAATTCCCAAAAGTACACAAATGGGCAGTGAACGTGTGACGGCCCAGCATCGAAAAATGTAGAATATATGTGCCACGAAAGCTATCCAAGCCGTTACGCTTGGCCCCATCCAATTCATCCAGGACTGGAGATCGAATTTTTCATCGTCACCATAATCTGATACGAGACTGTGATATAACACCATGCTTTTGAATGACGACAAGATGAGTTTTGCATGTAAACAAGACGTAATGCTGAGCCACCGTGCTAGCCGCTGGACGTACAAATCCAGGATACCCAGAAACGCGGTAGAGACCGTAAGACAGGTAGCAATCGACCTGCAGAAGGTACTATCAGTATTGAAGTGACAACGAAAGTAAATAACTGCCTGAGAAAGTAGTATTCCCAGTAAAAACTGTTCAGTCATCACGCCTATGACCATGGGACTCAAGAGCATGACTACGGCAGCGCCAGGGGGCGGAAGGTTGCCTGAGTCTGCGAGTTCCTCTGTCATTTTGGCTGTTGAGCCCGTCGTCTCCCAGAGAAAATAAAGACTTGTCCAGGTTTGAAGTTGCTAATTGGGACGCAGACGGATATATCAGGGAGCACCGACTGTTGTCTTGAGTCCAAAGAGTTAGTTCCTACCGACTGCCGGTGTCACCAATTCGTTGTCGGGATGCAAGGTTATTTATTCAATCATCAGACCTATTAAATATATAGGCAAGCCTGGCACCGGCTTAACCCTGTAATTTCAACAAAAACATTGTTCAATGATACTCAGACAAATTACCGGACGTGTACTATACGGAGAAAGACGTGAGAAAGCCCCACAGCTTTTGTAAATGTCAGTTACAGTTAGAGCTCCTAACGGATCGGATCCCGCCGGTTTGACCAATTGAGTTAAATTGAAATTCAATTCAGTCAAACCGACGGGATCTGAACCGTTAGGAGTTCTAGGTACAGTCAAGCCTGGATAAAGGCATGAGGTCGGTAGTGCCAAGACATTCAAGTTATGGCTTAAAAAGGTTATAACTGTACGTGGGTTGGTACAAAAAGTATAATCAAGCCCACAGGTCAGAAATACCACTCTTCTTCAGATGAGAAAACCACCGATGTGGTTGAATAGGATAGTAATGGCTTAAATGTTACTTTACAGGGCTATGACTTGGAGGAATTATCGAACATTGGACAGTGTCCTGCATACGGCAGCATACCAACCCGGGAGTGGGTGATAAATATGCCCTAACTTGAAATGGGTTATGACTTTATAGTGTCATGTCCAGGTTTGACTATAGTACAGTCGAACTTGCCTAAAGTCCTACTCGCTCAAAATCCATGCTTCTTTCATTTCCCAAGTTCGTATGCAGAGCTGGGAACACCTAAAGTCATATTTTACCAATGACGTGGAACCGGATGCCATATAAGGCAGATCTATACAAATGCCATGCAAAGCTTTGCCTTAAAATGGTAACGTGACTAAGTATTGCTGTGCTTGCAGCTTAGTGACTCTGTAACCTTGATAGGCAGAAGCAGCCTGTGGTAGGTACTTTATCCCATGCATTGATAAACTAGGTATCATCTAACCGGTTTTGGTAAACGGCAGAACCTTGCGCCGGAATGTGTTATTTTCGTTATACTTGTATAAAGTCCTGTAACCCTTAGTGTTACCGATCATAGGACTTTTTGACTGTACTACAGTTGAACTCCTCTGAGATCATATAATTGATGATGCCAAGCAAACACTCTGGGGTTTTCAAAAGAAAAATGTCGTTTTTACCGATCTTTTGACAAACCCCTCTACTTCGGATAAAGAATTTAGTAGGAAATGATAACCACGTGACCTGTTCTCTGCTGAAATGAGGTCACGTGATGATTGCCTTTTCCTTTTACCCAAAGTAAGGTAGTTGGTGGAAGTATTGGTAGAAATGGGGATTTTCCCTGGAAAACACCGGAGTGAAAGGATAATATGCTCTTAGAAGACTTGCGATAAAAGTAAGCTTGAGTGCATATGCCGGTTGAGCTTAATAAGATAAAACCGACACGATTACTGCTTTATAAGGCAATATGTCGGCAGGGTAAGAAAATACGCCCTACTCCATAAGAAAAATTGGAAGAAGCGTGCCTTTAGGGTATTTATGATCCTATAATTATACACTGCGGATTTTTCCGGGGGAAAGCCCCATTTCTACTAATACTTCTACTAACCACCTTACTTTGAGTAAAATGATCGGTAAAAGCAAGTACCACTATTGAAAGATTGAATATTTACAGTCTTCATATCTTTCCAATAATTCCAATGAATACTTCAAATAATCCTCTAACATCATATCATACATGATTATTTATTTCATGATTTTACAACCGTTCGTTGTTGAGATATTAACAATTCTTTACATGCATATATTCATTGAAATAATATGCATATATTCATTTATATCCATTTATTTAATATTTTCGATATTCCATTATATCTAATCTTATCAGAGATAAGATTATCTTATCTAAAGTCACTTGACTTTATCAATTCTGAATATCTTTTCCATAAATATTAAACAATTCCATTTAAATATTCATTTCTCAACATCCATCGTGAATATTACTAATTGATTTTTCACGCCCTAGATCCTTGCTTATAAATTACCAAAATATTTACTAAGCAAGCCCATGATATTAGTAATGTTTATAAAATATTACTAATACAGATCTAATAATAGGATATTGAGATAAATGGACATCTTTACTTACTAATACTATACAAATTACTGACTAAGCACACAGATTGCTTACCAAGCGCACAAACTGCTTACCAAGCATATTATTCAGCAAATAGGAATATTACTAAGCTGATTTATAAGCAGATTTGTAAGCAACTTTTCTTACTAAGCGGATTAGATAAGCGCAGGAATAGCTTACTAATCTTGTAGAAATTAGAATATTTTGTATTATATAAGCACCAGCGAAATCGGCTGGAAATGACAAGTTATTTCATCAGAAATAAGTGAGTTAAATAGTCTAAGGACTAGCTCATATACTAACTTCACTTTACAGACTTACAAAGTCTACAGAGACAAGTTATCAAAGCCTTACTCTAAAGGAGTACAAAGTAAGTGTTCTTACAAGACACTGGCTAGATAACATAGTCTTATCTTAGGTGTAATAAAGTTACTAACCGCTTTCTCAAATAGGTTTTATTGCCTTTTAACTTATAACAACAGACCTCAACTTTTCTAACAAGTAAGTTTGTAGTCTTTTCTATAGGTAACTAGTGGACTACAAGTAGTCTACATTACACCCATTACCACTAACATTTATTAACCACGTGATCATATTTTGACAGAAGAGTAGGTCACATAATCAGATATTTTCACCTAATCCTTTATTCAAAGTAGAGGGGTTTGTCAAAAGATTGGTAAAAACGACATTTTTCTTTTGAAAACCCTAGAGTGTTAGGGTGGTCATAACCTCAGAGGAGTTTGACTGTACTGGCCTAGCCTTAGTCTGGCCACTAACTCGGAGGTCCATTAGAATTTATTTCCACGTCATCACAGGATCTGAACTGTAAGTGTCACTGGCATCAACTTGAAGGACAACTTCACACTCAAATAAATTGTCACCATGTGTAATCAATTGCAAATTTGCAATGGTGAATTTTCCGACTCACCCTCATGCAGACCGACCTCTATAAGTGCCATAGGAGACACTTTACAATTCGTCACGCTGGGCCTCCGATTCTAATAAGAGGGCCAAGATGGCTGTTCAGTTTTACATATTGATATCTTCTAATACAGATGACTGATAAAACTAGAAAATTGGCTAGACTAGGAATTGAACCCAGGGCCTCCCATTATATATACAGGTGCTCTACCAACTGAGCTATCTTGCCATTACTAGAGTGTGAATTCTTCTGATTACAACAATGACTGCCTCTCATCAGAAAAAAATGCACGTAAAGTTTCGAAAATCAATTCTAAAGCTATCAAATTAAACTCTACTATAATTTGTGCCAAGACTACTGGTATTCAGGTTGTAATGGCGTTAAACTGCCCTGTGCTTTATATTTTTCACTACTATCCCAACTTCCAACAATCATATAAAGCTCTCCCAATCAATCTGAACTACGGCCATGCTGGCTACTCTTAATAGTTGATTGTCTCTCTGAGCCAGGCCCCTCAATACCTTCGAATTCGTCTCGGACATTCCACCTAGCTGACTACACTTAAAGCAATTTGTTCCTGGCTCTGAAAATTAAATCGATATGCCAGCCAAAGGATGGACCACCGTTGTCAAGGGTATACTCCTTGACTTCATGACGTTGGGCGTGTGGTGCCTACTTGTGCACTAAATCAAATAATACACTCTTAACACTAAATACTTGAAGTACCTATGCACAAGTGTTCCCACAGATAACAGGACCTTGAATTTATTAAAGGCCTGTCCGGGTACTTTTTTATCTTATGCGTAATCAATGCTCTTATGGGGTTTCACACGCACATGTTTTGAGGGGATTTGCACCACCTCCTAGTAAAGGATAGAGAGGGAGAGAGGGAAAAGGGGAGGGGCTAGGACTGAGGCCTAGGCCTGAGAGTTATACCCTGAAGGCAAAGATTTCTTATTAGTAATCTACTTAATGAATATATGTTGAATTCGCGAGCTCAGCTATGGGGGATATGGGGGATAAATTGCTAACAAACGCATGTTGTATCGTAGTTAGCCAATACATGTATTTATACCCAAAATGAACCAAGAGTGAAACAAATAAAGAGCATATATGGTAAGAAATGGAGAAGGGAGGAAAAAGGTACATTCCTTGCTTTAGCTCGACAGCGAGGAACAAATGGAATCCAAATTCTAACAATATAAACCTTGGTTACTTGCCTGAAGGCAAAGAGGTCAAAGCTGAGCTCTTCAGGACAAGTTACATGCACTATTTATACTACTATAGAATGGTCCGTGCGCAGCATGGATGGTCTGTGCGCAGAGGGGAATAGAAGCATAAGAGTGGCAATGTAGGGGAAGAACGTTTACCCTAACTCCACCGGGCATCTGTGTGGAGATCCGTTTCCGGACCAGTACCGGTAACTGTTAGGAATTGTTCAGGGGAAGGAAGGCTGTGTTCCTAGGCTGTGCGCAAATGATGAAATGGAAGCGCGCACAGCCCCGAGATTACTCCTGTGACATACGGCTTGGAAACACGTGAGGGCCAATCACATGACCACTGCACTGCCCACAGTCCACGCCCTAAGGGGTAATTTTTATAAGGAAAAATAAGAAAAGGAAAGGAAAATATCATAACTTCATAAATACTGGTCCGAATATTACACGAAAATACTCGAAAAATCCGCAAAATTTCCCTTCTCATGACATTACCCCCTTCTTAAGGGGATTTCCTCCGGAATATCCCAAGTTCCCATGTTCCTCCAATCCTTTCTGAAGTTTCTGTGAAATTTTCAATTGGTCGAAAGGGGAGATCCGCAAAGACTGCAGCCAAAAGGTGTTTAGGTACTTTGGGGTTCTTTTTGTGGAAGTCCTTGATCAGTCATGGAGCATTGGTGATATTTGTTTCTTTTTCCCACAAATCTTCTCCTGGGTATCCTTTCCATTTGACCAGGTATTCCAATTTCTTTGTCCTCAGGCTTAACCAGCTATCCTTAATGCGCAGAACTTCGTGCTCTTCTTCTCCTTCTATTTTGATGACTTCGGGGATAGGGGCAAGTGGCCTGGATTCTACCTGAACATGTGGTTTGATCAGGGAGATATGGAAGACATCATGGATTGTCCATCTCTTTGGGATAGCGAGCCGAACTGCTCGTTCCCCCACAAGCTCAGTTATTTTGTAGGGACCAATCCATTTGGCTGACAGCTTTTTTGAGGGTTGAGCCAATTTGATGTTTTCTGTGCTTAACCATACCTTGTTTCCAACAGCGTATTTTGGGACCTCTGCTACGTGTTTGTCGAAGAAGTACTTC
This sequence comes from Agroathelia rolfsii, assembly GCA_018343915.1. Classification (NCBI taxonomy): domain Eukaryota; kingdom Fungi; phylum Basidiomycota; class Agaricomycetes; order Amylocorticiales; family Amylocorticiaceae; genus Agroathelia; species Agroathelia rolfsii. The sequence goes on along the minus strand of JABRWF010000007.1, from coordinate 780,585 downwards.
ATTTGGCTAGCTGCGTGGTCCAGGGCTGCTTTAGCGTCTTCCTGAAGTTCCTTGACCTTTTCCGTCCACAATTGTGCTCCTTTTGTATTAGGGATTGTTGCCGTTGTAAGGTTCATTTGAGGGGAGAAGCCGTAATTCATCTCGAATGGAGAAGCACCTATTAACACTTGTTGTCGGTTGTTCAATGTGAATTCGGCTAGCGGAAGGAGCCCTGCCCAGTTATCTTGGCAATGCGAGACGTAATTTCAGAGGTATACCTCGACTTCCTGATTGAGTTGTTTGGTTTGCCCATCCGATTGGGGGTGATAAGCAGTGGATAGAGAGGTCTTGATATCCAATTGCTTGTGAATTTCCCTCATTACTTTTCTGGCAAACTGGGGTCCTCGGTCTGAAGTCCATTGTCGTGGTAGGCCGTGAAGCTGGAATACGTGGGCTAAGTAAAGGTCTGCCATTTCCGAGGCTGTAATTGCTTCTACACAGGGTATTAGGTGACACATCTTCGTTAGCCTATCCACAACTACTAGAATAGAATTAAAGCCTTGTGACTGGGGGAGCTTGACAATCATATCGGAGGTGATATGTTCCCATGGTTGCTCGGGAGTGGGCAGGGGTGCTAGAGGTCCCACAGGCATTGATCTAGAGGTTTTGGTTGCGAGATAGCTGGGGCATGAGGACATGTAATCATTGATCGCTTTTGTGAGTTCTGGCCACCAATAGTTTCTAGAAACTAGTTCTAGAGTTTTGTGACGACCTGGGTAACCAGCTGACGGAACGTCGTGGTGTAACTGGATAATATCATTGCGAAGGGTAGTATCTCGTGGTACGTAAACTTTTCCTAAGTGTAGAATCAGGCTATTTTCCTCGTTCCATTCCTCTAACCCTTTCTGCAGTTTAACTAGGCCGAGTTCTTTAACTATTCCTAAAGCGTTTGCAATTTCTGCATCCCTTCCCTTACTTCGAATGCGGTCCAAGATGTTCTTTTCCCCTTGTATTTCCACATGGCCTCTTCTGGCAGCGTTGATTCGGAATAATTTAGGGTCCAAGACTACCTGGTCGAGATTATCTTCTTCATCTGTTTTCTGGAAATCAGGTCGTCGGGAAAGGGGGTCTGCTCGGCCGTTTTCAGAACCTCGGAGATAAGAGATAGTGAATCGGAACTCAGAGAGGTGTGAGTAAAGCGAGCCAGCCAGTAATGAGTCAAAAGCAAGATTGCATTACGCTTGTCCTTGTACTTGGACGCGGTACGCGGACAAACGAATAGAGTAACTACTACAAAAATCCGTAGCTACATATTACAGTCACGCGGAGTGTGACTGTGACTCCGTCACTCCCATCGAGGCATGGATTGCCCATTCTAACACACCCCCTCAATCCTTGCAATCAAACCCAAAGGAAATCCAACCAAAGAGAAAAGAAAATCCTATGTAGGTAGTGTAGATGTAGGTAGAGTAGTGTATGCAATAAGAAATGAGAATGAAGAGAAAGAAATGAAAAAGTGCAAGATACCACTTGCGCCCGAAAATCCAAAACAGAAATCGTGGCAGCCGTGCGCGCGCGATTGGGCCGTGGCGGTTAATTCCTGCATGTGCCGGCACCTTCTGGTTGCTGGTGCTATGCCGGACTTGTTGTTTGTGTTGAGCTAAATGCAGCGGGTTTGGTCTTCGCGCGTTTGGCTCGATAGCCCGGGGCTGGGTGATGTTGAGCAAATGAAAATGATTGCACAACGACGGAATGGCCGTTGCCGTTGTGCCTGGCACCCCCTGGTGTCCGTGCTCGTCCTATGGGTTGTGATCCATCGCGGTGTTGTCCCATTGCTCGTCTTTGCGGCTGGGACGGTCCTCGCGGCTCAATGCCTCTTGACGGCGGGTTCGTGCTCATCCTGGGGTTGTGATCCATCATAGTGTTGTCCTGTTGCTCGTCTTCTACGGCTGGTACGGTCCCGTGGCTCAATGCCTCTGGATGGCAGATTGCACGGCATGGTGGTGGACATGTTTGCCACCATTTCGTGCATGTTTGTTGGGTGGTGAATTTGACTATGCTCATGCTGAGCCCTCGGGTGAATGAACAAAGAGGTAGGGTGCATCGGCACCCCCCTAACGGCATTACTGGTGTGCGAGTGTGTGTGTATGTGCGTATGCGTGCGTGCGTGTCGAATTCGTTGCCCTGATTCAGGGGTCTTCCTGAATCCCCGTGCAAATCCCCTCCTGTTATGCCTACTCCGGTGGGTATGCAAAACCCTACACTGGCTCCTCGCCAGCTCCGACAACGCCTTATCGTGGCGGTTACCCGTCCCTCCGAGATTCTCTCATGGAATCCGGAGGCCTGTTATCCGCCGACAGCTCATTGCTGTCCGGTTCATGCATGTTGTCGTGAGTCTATTGGCCAGTGGCCTGACGCTGGGTGGGTCCTTAGATTTCGATCGCGTTGCTGACTTCATGCACATGAGAGAGCTCCCTAGGAGCTAATGAAAGCCCGGGGCTGCAGAAACTCGCGGCTCGCTGCCTGGTCAGACGGCCATTTGTCTATTGAGTGACCAGGAGAAATGCAATTTTACGTGCTGCTACACGGATTTGTTTGTGTGAGAAAAGCAAGCCAGCCAGTAATGAGTCAAAAGCAAGATTGCATTACGCTTGTCCTTGTACTTGGACGCGGTATGCGGACAAACGAATAGAGTAACTACTACAAAAATCCGTAGCTACATATTACAGTCACGCTCCGCGTGACTGTGACTCCGTCACTCCCATCGAGGCATGGATTGCCCATTCTAACAAGAGGAACAGGGACCACCTCGCTTGTCATCGTGTCAGATTTCTTGCAGTCTTCCAGTATTCTAGGTTCTTGTGGTCCGTCCAAATTTTGAAGGGATGTGGAAGGCCAATGAGGTAATGGCGCCAGGCGTCAAGGGCTCTGATAATACCTAATATTTCCTTGTCCCAGATATCATAATTCCATTCTGCGTCATTCATAGCTTGAGAAAGAAACACAATTGGTCTCCATGAATTATCCCTTTGCTTTTGGAGGAGCACTGCACTAGTAGCAAAATTAGAAGCATTGGTTTCAAGGCATGTTTTGGCAGTTTAATCATATGCCCCTAGTACCGGGGCAGTGGTGAAGGCTTCTTTTAGTTTGTCAAAAGCTTCCTGCTCCTCTTGTCCCCATTTCTACTTAGTCTTGCCTGTTAAGCGATCTAGGGGTTTGCAAATTTGTGCGAAGTTCCGGATGAAGTGTTGATAGTAGTTTGCAAGACCGTGGAAATGTCGGATATCAGAGATCTTTTGGGGTGTAGGCTACTCTAGTACTGCCTTGACCTTTTTGGGGGTCATACGGATAGAACCAAAGGAGATCAAGGCACCTAAGATATCTACCTCGGGAACGTCGTATTCGAATTTTTCGAGGTTTGCAAATAGGTCATTCTCTTTGAGGGTTTTTAGCACCTCTAGGACTTGTCTATAGAGTTCCACTTCTGTTTGCACACCAATGATGATGTCATCGATATAGTGGACTAGCCATCCTAGTTGATTGAATTTGTAGAATAGGTCGTCCATCATAGTTTGCATAGTAGCAGGCGTGTTACAAAGTCCAAAAGTCATAACCATTGGTTCAAACAGCCCCTTGTTGGTAATGAAAGCTACCTTGTGTTTGTCTCCTTCCCTAATTTGGATATTGTTAAACCCCCAACGCAGGTCGATTTTACAGAAGGTTTTGAATTTGGTCATTTTGTCTTGGAGTTCCGAAATAAGGGGAAGGGGGTAAGCATTTTCAATAGTTTTGGCGTTGAGCTTCCGGTAATCTTGCACTGGTCGGAGAGAGCCATTTTTCTTTGGAATAAAGAACATAGGGGCGGCGATAGGGCTTTCTGATTTACGGATATACCCTTTTTCCAGGTTTTCTTTGAGATAGTCAACAAGCACTTCTTCTTCTTTGACGGATAATGGGTATGCCTTGCTTCTTCGAAGTTGTGCGCCATCCTTGAGCTTGATTTTGTGGTCCCAGGGTTTTCTGAGCGGTAGTCTCTGGGAGGCTTCTTTTGAGAAGACTGACGTATATTCAGAGGCCCATTCTGGTAAGAGACTGGAGGAAATGGTCAGGCGTGTCACGACCTGCCAATGCACCCGGCCGCCAAATGTCCCAATCGCGCACATCAACATTCGCAAACAACTATGACGGAGCCACCGGCAACATCCTCCCTTCTGCATTGCCGTGTGTCCCGTGCATCAGAAGTGTTTCCAATGTGTCCACCGACATTTCCCCGGAGCCATGTGTATGGCTACCTTTTGTGCTTCCTCCCCATCATCAATACGCTTCTGTCCATCAGAGCGCTCCACATGACAACAATACTTCTCGAAGACATTCCCCAAGTCACCATGTGCCCGCACCAGCGGATCCTTCCTATCTGGGAAGATCATACTTGGTTCTCCACTATGATCATGCTCTGATCGACAATTAGACCGCCGATGGTTACAAAGGAACGCACCCCCACCTTCGTGCACAGCGTAGCACAACTACCAGAGCGCGCGGCGCGCGCTATTTCTTATTGTTCTTATTGTTTTCCATTCATTTCTTTATTTATTATTTTTACGACTACTGTACTTCATATATATATACTGTACCTGATGTAGTAGTTACAGTAGTTGGAAAATTAAGTGTGTTTGGCCCTAAACAAGCCCTACACCCGCTGCATCATCAGTGGTCAACCTGTGGACTCGAGCGTCCTCGAGTGTCTTGTCTAGTTATCTCCCTCTGGCTTGACATCTTCTGCTCTACGCCTGATCTCGCCGGACCTCCCGCTCAACTTGCCGTACACTGTGTCTGCTCGCCGTGTCACCCATATCGCCACAAGCCCTGAGATATCGAAGAGGCGACTCCACAAACCCACAGGGCTGCCATCTGGCAATGAGCAGCTGTAGCAGTTAGCGCTCCAGGAGCATCGCCGCACCGCCCGAGCTAGCTGTAAAGGCAGCTCTTGACAAGGTGGTCTTGTTGTGTGACTTTGCCTGCTGACCAATCTATTACTAGGTTTTCCAACCGGAGCCAGTCTATACCAAGGATCACATTTTCGGGGCCTATATCCGTGATTAAGAAAGGAAGTTTCTTCCGAATTCCTCCAATACTTGTTTCAAGAATTGCAATATCTTCAATTTTTCCTTGGGCATTGAGCAAGTTGTCTATATTATGTACAGAGATTGGTTGTGGTAATTTTTTTGTATTTATGTTATTTTCTTTTATGAAACGAGAATGAATGAAAGAGGAAGAAGCGCCAGAGTCTATCATGGCTAATGTTACAAGGGAAGAAAAAAGTCCATGGAACATAAGAGGAATATGAAGGTGCTGTCTATGCGCACCCGAGATGGAAACAGATTTACATGAGAGGAAGGAAGAGAAATGATTTGAGAGATATGGGTCGGCCAGAATGGCCCTTTCTGTCGACCCTTCTAAAAACCCGCCTTGTCCTTAAAGGCGGCCAATGCCATTGCCTGCTGTTTGACTAATGCCTGTAGGTCAGCCATCGTTATGGTTGTTGATCCTTCATTGATGTCGTTGGCAGTGGCTGAACTTCCGAGCTGGTCCGCAGATGGGGGGGGAGGACTTGAGGTAGCTTGTACCCTTGGTCTGGATCCTTGGTAGCGAGATACCCTGGGATTTGTGCAATTGGAGGCAAAATGCCCCCATTGTTGGCAGTTGTAACATTGCACAGTGCTCAGGTCTCGCAATGGGCGGCGGCTTCCTTGTGTAGCTAAAGGTTGGACAGCCGGTGTGGCTTGTGCTGCGTTGATCGTGATGGGGTTTGTAGCGGTTCCTTGCACATTCTGGAAGCAGGGTCTCGGTTTCCAACTATCTGTCCAGACTCCAGCATCGCGTAATCCCTCTTCAGCATCTATGGCTGCTTCCATCAGACTTTCTAAAGAATTGTGGTGCTCTTTTAGATATCCTCCGATAACACCCTTGATTTTGGGGGACAGGGCCTGCCAGTAGCGTACTCTCAGATCTTCGTCCAACAGCTTGGTTTGATTAGCAAGGGTAGAAAAGGTGGCTGTGAAGTCCACTACTGAGGAGGTCCCTTGTTTCAAGTCTTAGAGTTTTTGGAGGGCGATCCTTCCGAAGTCTCTTGTACCATACAGTGCCTTGAATTTGGTGTATAGGTCTCTTTCGAAATTGAAACCCTTCATGTCAATGACGTCATCAAATTTTTGACTCCAGGCTTTTAGAGCCCCTTCTAACAGTCCTACGAAATATCTGGCCTTGGTATAGTTGGATGCATATATTTTTGGATTGAGCTTAATGTGGTTTTCGAATCCAAAAATAAAGGACTGGTATTTCGACCAGTCGCCGGACCATTTCTCGGGGGATTGCCCAATTTCTTTAGGAGTAGAGGTGGTGGCAACTATAGCGGGTGCGGGTTGTTCTTGCTCCAGAAGATCTGCAAAGCATGCTTGAGTCTCCTGCATTTGCTCTATGGAGGCTTGGATATAGGCCTGATTGGCCTGGAGAAGGGTAAGGATCTACCCGAGTTCTTGTGGGAGGGACATTGTGACTAGTTCTTCTTCTTCAAAGGTTTCCTTATGCTTCTCTTTGTGATGTTTGCGGTGGCTTTTGGATGGGGATGGGTGTGGAGCAATAGGAGAAGAGGGGTAGAGAGATTTAGTAGTGAACTTTTGCCGAAACTCAGATGGGGATGGGTATTCTGAGACGGCTTCTTCTTCTCCTTCTGGAGTTTTTGGCGGGGATGCTTTGGTGGACGTGGCTTCTTTGTCAGATTCTTCCTCTTCTTCTTCTAAGATATGTGGAGCCAAGCTTGATGCGATTTCCTTTGTAACTTCTGGTAGTGATGCAGTGGACTTTGTTGCCCATGGGACAGGGACTTCCTTTGGCTTGTAAGCTGTACCCCTACGTGTGCTCATTCATAGAGCAAATAAAGCGGTCTTCTTCATCACCGGTGGTCGTGCTGGTTTCCGTATGTTTTAGCAGGATTTTCTTCTTTAGCTGGGGCTAGAGCTTGCCCGTATAGTATTCACACAAAATTGCTCAAAAATTTTTAATGGCAGGGGGGGATGGTAAAAGTACCACCTACGCTTAGGAGTAATAAACTTTGACCCCCAATAAGGGTGTCAAGGCTTGCGCGCTTGACTAATCCAACAAACACAACCCTCTGTAAGGTACGAGGGTGGGCTGTAAGGCCGGGTTTTACATGTATTTCTTGGTTGGATATGTACAAACACCCACGTGCTCCCATTGCTATTCTTTTGTAATAGAGCACTCCTTTAGTACTTTACTAGGCTCATGTATCGGTACTCTAGACATTATAGTCTTCCCGTGTTACTCGCTTTGTGTCAAATACTATCGTTATGCTTCTTACTCAGAATAGGCGGCTTAGCCCACCGTGGTCTACAAATGTTCGCAGGGACTTGTTACTGCCCTGGCCTAAATGAATAGGACTTCTATCATGCGTGTGCCCTCTGATATATTAGGGACTTTAGACACTTTAACGACCTCCTTGTAACAAGGTCTCGTACGCTTACTAAGATGCCCTATAGGCCTTACACTTAATAAGGGGAGGAGAAAGAGAGAGTAGGGGCTAGGACATACGTAAGCCTGAAGGCGAGATAATATATTAGTAATATGTAGTAAGTACAAGGGGGGGGTGCCCTTACCTGAAGGTGAGAAGGTCGAAGCTAAGGTTCAGGTAAGGGTTACATGCTTGTATTTATACATAAATGAAAGGGCCCATGCGCAGCCTTGTTGGTCTGTGCGCAGCCGGGGTTTGTAAGCAGGAACATATGATAATGCAGGGGCAGTGCTTTGTGACTAAGTCCGATGAGCAACCGATCGGAGTGATGAGTCTAGTACTCCTTAGTAATCGCACAGTGATCGAAACAACCCTGGTTCCTGAGTCTAGACCTTTTGATGAAAAGGAATGATCTAGACTCCGCCTTCCTAATATACTCTTGTCACGAGCACTCCTGTCACGTGGGGCTAACACAGCCAGTCACACGCATGTTAAGATGTCACCTGCAAGGTATTTTGTCCATATCTCAATGAATAAAAATCGTAAAAATACAATAAAAATATGTACATGTTCGTAAAGAAACGGTGAAAAATGTCCAACTCATAACATTACCCCCTTCTCAAGGGAGTTACTCCAGAACTTCCCTAGTTCCCATCCAGCGTTTTCCTTCATATTGGTTTCCGTGTAATTCTCAATAGGCCTAAAAGGTAATTCCCCAAAGACTGCAGCGTTTAAGCATTTAGGTGCATTGGGGTGCTTTTTGTGGAAGTCTCGTATTCTAGCTTTGGTATGTGTCAGGTGATCCGCGGGTTCCCAATTGTCTTCCCCTAGGGCATCTTTCCAGCTGACAAGATATTCGAGTCTTTTAGGTCTTCCCGAGATCCTGGAGTCCTTAATCTGAGCAACCTCCCATTCCTCCTCTTCTTCAACCTCAACTGGTTCGGGAGGTAGTTGGTCCCGGTCTGATGGCTTATGATCCGATAATAGGGAAACATGAAAGACATCGTGTATGGACCAGGTTCGAGGTATCTTGAGGCGATAAGCAAGAGGACCGATCCTTTCCAGGATTTTGTATGGACCTGCAAACTTAGCAGCAAGCTTCTTGGTTGGCTGAGAAGTTTTCAGGTTTTCCGTGGATAGCCAGACCTTATCACCCTTCTGCCCTTGAGGCGTTTCTCAAACATGTTTATCGAATGACTCCTTTATCTTATCCGCAGCTAGATTGAGGGCAGCTTGGGTGTCGGCTTGGGCATTGGCTATTACATGTAACCAATCTTCTACAGCAGGGGTTTCGAATAGGCCAGTAAGGGAGAAGTCCATTCTTGGGTTGAATCCATAATTCATCCGGAAAGGAGAGGTTTTGGTGGCCGAGTGTTGATGGTTGTTTAGGGTGAACTCTGCGGAAGGGAGTAAATGAGCCCAATCATCCTGGCAGTACAAGACAAAGAACCTTAGATACGCTTCTAGCTCCTGGTTTACTCGTTCTGACTGTCCGTCTGTCTGCAGGTGATAAGCAGTAGACATGGCCGTGGTAATTCCTAAGTACTTGTGTACTTCTTTCATGACCTTACTAGCAAATTGGGGGCCTTGGTCAGAGATAATTCTGGAAGGTAACCCGTGCAGCTTGAAGACGTGTGACCAGAGGAGTTCTGCGGTACCGATGGCATTAATCTTCTCCGTGGTAGGGATGATGTGGGCCATTTTGGAAAATCTATCTACCACAACTAGAATGCTATTATAGCCTTGGGAGTCGGGCAGCTTAACAATCATGTCCATCGTAATATGATCCCAGGGACAAGTGGGTGTTGGAAGCGGTTTAAGAGGACCAAAAGCAGGGAGACGTGATGACTTGTTCTGAATACAGGTTTGACAGGTTTCTACGTATTCGTTCACTGCTTTGGTCATTCCTGGCCACTAGTAGTTGCGTGAGACTAGTTCAAGTGTTTTATGTTGGCCGGGGTGACCACTAAGCAGGCTATCGTGATACATAGAAATAATCTGAGTGCATATTTCCTTATCTGCCAGTACGTAGACTCTTCCTTGACGTAGGATTACACCGTTTTCCTGGTTCCACTCTTCAAGGCCCTTTTGGAGTTTGACTGGCCCCAAATCCTTGACCAAACAAAGCGCTTCTGCAACCTCTGCTTCGGGAGAAGCATTCCGGATTTTCTTGAGCAATTCAGATTCTCCTTCCATTAGGACATGACCCCGTCGGGCGGCGTTTATCCGGAATAATTTGGGGTCAAGCAGGACTACTTCTTGGTTGTCATCAGCATTAGAAACCTGGAGATCGGGGTGGCGGGATAGGGCATCCGCTTTGCCATTATTAGCACCTTTCTGGTAGTGGATACGGAAATTGAAGTCTGCCAAGAAAAGGGACCAGCGGGCTTGACGACGGGTGAGATTACGGGCAGTTGTCCAATATTCCAGGTTTTTGTGATCCGTCCAGATCTCAAAAGGTTCAGGTAATCCTTGAAGCAGGTGGCACCAATGGTCTAATGCTCGAATAACCCCAAGCATCTCCTTATCCCAGATGTCATAATTTCTTTCCACATCATTCATGGATTGAGATAGGAAGGCAATAGGATGCCAGGCACTAGATTCGTCCCTCTGACTAAGGACTGCACCAGTGGCATAAGAGGAGGCATTGGTTTTAACTCGAGTTGGAGCCTTTTAATTGTAGGAGCGTAGAACAGGAGCAGTACTGAAGGCTTTCTTGAGATTGTCAAAGCTCTCTTGCTCCTCTGATCCCTAGGTCCAATCAACCTTCCCTGTAAGGCGGTCCAAGGGCTTGCAGATCTTTCCAAAGTCTCGGATGAAACGTCGGTAGTAGTTGGCTAAACCCCGAAACTTGCGGACCTCCTTGACATTCTTAGGAGTTGGCCAATCAAGGATTGGTTTGACCTTTTCTCGATCCATACGCACTTGCTGGTTGGATACGATGAAACCAAGAATGTTGACCTCGGGTCTTTCTACTTCGAATTTATCCAGGTTTCCATAGAGGTTGTGTTCCCTCAAGATAGAAAGAACTTCCCTGGTAATTTCTCGTAGTTTTTCCTTGGTTTTGGCTCCGATAATGACATTGTCAATGTATACCCTAATGAATCCTAACTGGACAAGGCGGAGAAGGATGTCGTCCATTAGGGCTTATATGGATGAAGGTGCATTACAAAGACCAAAGGGCATAACCAAGGGTTCAAAGAGTCCTCGTGATGTGATAAAGGCCGCTTTACGTTCATCCCCTTCCTTAATGCAGATATTGTTGAAACCTGCTCGTAGGTCAATTTTGGTAAACCAGCGGAATCTGGTCATGTGTTCAACAATTTCTGAGATTAGGGGGAGTGGGTATGCATTCTTGACGGTCTGCTCATTGAGGGCTCGATAATCCTGGACTGGGCGGAGCTTCCCATTTTTCTTAGGAACGAAGAATATTGGGGCAGCAAATTCACTTTCAGATTTACAAATATACCCCTTAACCAGGTTTATTGAAAGATTGAATATTTACAGTCTTCATATCTTTCCAATAATTCCAATGAATACTTCAAATAATCCTCTAACATCATATCATACATAATTATTTATTTCATGATTTTACAACTGTTCGTTGTTGAGATATTAACAATTCTTTACATGCATATATTCATTGAAATAATATGCATATATTCATTTATTTAATATTTTCGATATTCCATTATATCTAATCTTATCAGAGATAAGATTATCTTATCTGGAGTCACTTGACTTTATCAATTCTGAATATCTTTTCCATAAATATTAAACAATCCTATTTAAATATTCATTTCTCAACATTTATCGTGAATATTACTAATTGATTTTTCACACCCTAGATCCTTGCTTATAAATTATCAAAATATTTACTAAGCAAGCCCATGATATTAGTAATGTTTATAAAATATTACTAATACAGATCTAATAATAGGATATTGAGATAAATGGACATCTTTACTTACTAATACTATACAAATTACTGACTAAGCACACAGATTGCTTACCAAGCGCACAAACTGCTTACCAAGCATATTATTCAGCAAATAGGAATATTACTAAGCTGATTTATAAGCAGATTTGTAAGCAACTTTTCTTACTAAGCAGATTAGATAAGCACAGGAATGGCTTACTAATCTTGTAGAAATTAGAATATTTTGTATTATATAAGCACCAGCAAAATCGGCTGGAAATGACAAGTTATTTCATCAGAAATAAGTGAGTTAAATAGTCTAAGGACTAGCTTACATTACTAACTTCACTAACAGACTTACAAAGTCTACAAAGACAAGTTATCAAAGCCTTACTCTAAAGGAGTACAAAGTAAGTATTCTTACGAGACACTGGCTAGATAATATAGTCTTATCTTAGGTGTAAAGAGTTACTAATCGCTTTCACATCTATAGGTTATTGCCTTTACCTATACTAACAAACAGACCATACCTTTTCTAACAAGTAAGTATATTGTCTTTTACATAGGTAACTAGTGGACTACAAGTAGTCTACATTACACCATTACCACTAACGTTTATTAAGGTTGTTGTCTATCCATTCGTTGAGTGCATCAGTTTTGTTGCTACTAAGGGGGTATACACGCCCTTGTCTGAGCTTGGTTTCATCAAGCAACTCAATCTTATGGTTAGATGGCTTGTGGCTGGGTAATCTACTTGCTTCCTCCTCAGAGAATACATCGGCAAATTCCTCATAACCTGGTGGCATGGTTGTAGTTGCTTGTATGGTTTTCTTTTTGGGTAGGAAGGTGACCTCTGTGGATTTCCAGTCTATTACTGGGTTTTCTAGGCGCAACCAATCGATGCCGAGAATAATGTCTTCTTGGCCGATGTCTACAACGCATAAAGGCAGGTATTTCCTTTCAGATCCTATTATAGTATCAAGAATTGCAACAGATTTAATTTTCCCTATCTGGTTCGTGGAGTTATCTATATTGTACAAAGGGATAGGGCGAGGTAATTTTTTTGTAGGTATTTTATGTTTTTGTACGTATCTATAATTTACAAAAGAAGATGAGGCACCGGAATCAATCATAGCAGATGTGGAAAAATTTCTAAAAGGTCCATGGAACATAATGGGAACTTTAAGGTGCTGTCCATTCACACCTGAAAGGGAAAAATAAGAAGAAGAAGAAATAGAAATATTGTTACAAGAAGAAAGAAAGGAGAAACGATTCTGAACATATTGGTCAGACTAAATAGCCCTTTCAGCTGACCTCAAGAAAAACCCATCTGGTCCTTTAGAGCAGCGATGGCGGCCACTTATTCCTCTATGATTTGCATCACATGGTCAGGAACTGTATATGCTGGTGGACTTGCCAGGGGAGGGGATGGAGATGTGACGGTGGCTGTAGACACTGAGGCAGGCTGGACCAATGCTGAGACAGAGGCTTATGCGGGCGGAGCAAATGGCCTTGGCTTGTACCCCAAAAGAGGGCAACGACGCTTTGGATGGCCAAGTTGTCCGCAATGGAAGCATTGAGCCTTCAACCAATCTCTGGGTGGGAACGATGGTCTTCCCTGGAATGAGGGTTGACTGATAGAAGGTACTGCAACCTGTGCTGCATTGATGGAGATCGGATTAGCCGATGAGCCGGCTACAGGAATTCAGGGTCGCCACGTATCTTGCCAGAGCTCGGCAGAACGCAATCCTTGTTCGGCACGCAAGGCTGCATCCATAGCTTTCTGTACTGTTTCCAAGTTGGTTTGTGTCATGAGTAGGGAATTTTCGCCGATTTTTTGGTTATTTTTGTGTATTATTTAGACTATTATTTAATTAGTTATGGCATTTTTCTTTCCTTTTTCATTGTTTTTCCTTATCAAATTACCCCTTTAGGGCGTGGACTGTGGGCAGTGCAGTGGTCATGTGATTGGCCCTCACGTGTTTCCAAGCCGCACGTCACAGGAGTAATCTCGGGGCTGTGCATACTTCTCTTTCATCATCGTGCACAGCCTAGGAACACAGCCTTCCTTTCCCTGAACTATTCCTAACAGTTACTGGTACTGATCCGGAAACGGATCTCCACACGGATGCCCGGTGGAGTTAGGCTAAACATTCTCCCCCTGCATTGCCACCCTTATACTTCTATCTCCCTCTGCGCACAGACCATTAAAGCTGCGCACGGACCATTTCATTATAGTATAAATAGTGCATGTAACTTGTCCTGAAGAGCTCAGCTTCGACCTCTTTGCCTTCAGGCAAGTAAACCAAAGGTTGTATTCATTATATAGATTACTAATCAAAATCTTTGCCTTCAGGGTATACATCTCTCAGGCCTAGGCCATTGTCCTAGCCCCCCCCCTTTTTTTACTCTCTCTCTCTCTCTCTTCTATACTTAGAGGCGGTGCGAATCCCCTCACGTGTGCGTGTAATACGTAAGAGCATCGAGTATAAGCAAGCTAAGAAAGTACCCAGCTACGCCCTCAATAGAATAAGGGTCGTAGTGCTTGTGGGAATACTTGTTTATCGGTACTTCATTAAACTTAGTGTTAAGAAGGACATTCATTGCATTTGAAGTCATTTGTGGGTGTTGACCTACGAGTACATCAAGTCAAGGAGTGTACCCTTGACAGTTTGATCCCAACCGCCGAGGACGTTCCGGATTTTAGGATTCAACCCATCTAAGAAGCGTACGCGCCAGTCTTCTTCGGAAAGATCTGTCTGCTGTACAGTGGACCAGAAATCCGTGATGTAGTCCTGAGTACTACGCGACCCCTGCTTCAAGTTCTTCAGCTTGTCCAGGGCTGATCTCTTGTAGTCCCAAGATCCATAGAGTCCTCAAAAGGCCTTATAGAAGTCCTCAAAGATAAAGGGAGGTGATCCCTTAACCTTTTCTTCCGCCTTAATGTCAAGAGTATACCTGACTCTTGCCACCAAAACTCAACTAGAGTCTACGTCAACCCCTGTAAGGTGCGGGGTAGCCAGTAAGGCTATTTTACAACTCCTAAGACCTAGGATACGCGGGTGTACACTTCCTTGCCCGGTTTCTACTATCACGCAACTTCTAGCTTTTCAATTACCAGGTGTTACTCCAAGCTTACTAAGCTTTCACATGAGGTCTATTTGTCAAGGCTTACGCTCTTGACTTAACCAAACGACGAAACCCTCTCAAAGGTACAAGGGTGGACTGTAAGGTCCCTTTTATACGTATGTATGTCTGGTCTTTAGTAGGCACGTACGTGCTCCCGTTGCTATCCTTTGTAATAGTAGCCTTGGAACTCTACTTTGCTAGGATTGCATTTGGTACTCCAGCCTGAGGCTTCCCGTGTGCTTTCTTTGCGTCAAATAGATTTCACAAGACTTTCTTACTCGGAGTAGGCGGCTTAGCCCTCCGTACTACAACAAACACCTAAGAGGACTTGTTTCTGCCTCTACCTGAATGAACAGGGTTTTATCACGCGCAGTCACCTCGATGTATTGAGGACTTATGTTTCTTATCGACTTACGCCCTCTGATACTAGGGCCTACGTGTTCTACTTAGATGCCCTGGAGGCCTTACACTAAATAGAATAGAGAGAGAGGGAGTGGTGGTTGGCTAGGATGTATATAAGCCTAAAGGCGAAAAGATATATTAGTTCTTATGTAAGTATACAAAGAGGAGGTGCCCTTACCTGAAGGCAAAAAGGTCAAAGCTAAGATTCAGGTAAGGGCTACAGGCTTGTATTTATACATAAAATGAAGGGCCCGTGCGCAGCCTTGATGGTCTGTGCACAGCCGGGGTTCGTAAGCAGGAACATGTAAAATGCAGGGGCAGTGCTTTGTGACTAAGTCCGATGAGCAACCGATTGGAGTGATGAGTCTAGTACTCCTTAGTAATCGCACAGTGATCGGAACGTCCCTGGTTCCTGAGTCTAGACCTTTTGATGAAAAGGAATGATCTAGACTCCGCCTTCCTAATATACTCTTGTCACGAGCACTCCTGTCACGTGGGGCTAACACAGCCAGTCACACGTGCGTCAAGATGTTGCCTGCAAGGTATTTCGTCCATAACTCCATGAATAAAAATCGTAAAAATATAATAAAAATATGTACAGGTACGTAAAAAGAATGCGAAAAATGTCCAACTTATAACATTACCCCCTTCTCAAGGGAGTTACTCCGGAACTTCCCTAGTTCCCATCCCGCAGTTTCCTTCGTCGTTGTTTCCGTGTAATTCTCAATTGGTCTAAAAGGTAATTCCCCAAAGACTGCAGCGTTTAAGCATTTAGGTGCATTGGGGTGCCTTTTATGGAAGTCCCGTATCCTGGCCTTGGTGTTATGAGTTCACTAACCTTAGCCCAATTTTTCTTTTATTTTTCCTTTATTTTATCCTTTCTTTTTATTGATAGTTAAGTAGTACTACTTAGGTTAGAGTTTAGGTCATGTGATTTGCACATCACATGACTATTACTATATTAACCTCATTATGTACACCTGTAGACTTTAGACTGTTGTCTTTGTCTACAGGTAAGTAACCTATGTATTTTCTACTCTACTTCAATTTAACTTTGTCTACAGTTCCCTTTTCAGCATCACTAAGAAGTGTGAAGCTAACCTAGAGAGGTAGCTAGCCCAGAGAGGTAGCTAGCCCAGAGAGGTAGCTAGGCCAGGTGGACAAGGAGTCCAGCCTTGAGGCCATCTTAGTGAGAGCATGAGTGGTGTTGGGAGGGGGACCTCCTGACACTTGGCGTGTGTCAGGTTGTCTGCCGGTTCCCAATTATCCTCTCCTGGTGCGTCCTTCCAACTAACCAGGTATTCTAGTCGCTTGGGTCTCCCTGAGATTCTGGAATCCTTGATCTTGTCAACTTCCCATTCTTCCTCTCCTTCGACTTCCACAGGTTCCGGTGGAGGTTGATCCCGTTCTGATGGTTTATGTCCGGATAGGAGGGAGACATGGAAAACGTCATGGATTGACCAAGTACGAGGGATCTTAAGACAATATGCAAGTGGACCGATTCTTTCCAAGATTTCATAGGGACCAGCAAATTTAGCAGATAACTTCTTTGTTGGTTGGGATGTCTTCAGGTTCTCAGTGGATAACCAGACCTTATTGCCCTTTTGCCATTGAGGTGACTCTCGTACATGCTTGTCAAAGGATTCCTTCATCTTTTCTACAGCTAGATTAAGGGCGGCTTGAGCATCCAATTGTGCATCTGCAATGACGTGTAACCAGTCCTCTACAGCTGGTGTTTCAAAGATACCCGTAAGGGAGAAATCCATACGAGGGTCAAACCCATAGTTCATTCTGAATGGTGACATCTTGGTAGCGGAATGTTGTCGGTTATTCAGAGCAAACTCGGCAGAGGGGAGTAGTCTTGCCCAATCATCCTGTCGGTGAGATACAAAGAACCTCAGGTATGCTTCAAGTTCTTGGTTGACACGCTCAGATTGTCCATCCGTTTACGGGTGATAGGCGGTGGACATGGCTGTGATGATTCCCATGCGCTTGTGTACTTCTCGCATCACCTTGCTTGCGAATTGAGGTCCCCTATCAGAAGTAATCCTGGATGGCAATCCGTGAAGTTTGAAAACATGGGACCATAGAAGTTCAGCTGTTCCGATGGCATTGATTTTCTCCGTGGTGGGGATGACATGGGTCATTTTGGAAAACCTATCTACCACGACTAGAATGCTATCATAACCCTGTGAATCTGGAAGCTTGACAATCATGTCCATGGTAATGTGATCCCAGGGGTGTGTAGGCATGGAGAGGGGTTCAAGGGGACCAAAAGCCGGCAAACGGGAGGATTTGTTCTGAATGCAGATTTGGCAGGTTTCTACGTATTCGTTTACTGCCTTTGTCATGCCAGGCCACCAGTAATTGCGTGAGACTAATTCAAGGGTTTTGTGTTGGCCGGGGTGACCACTCAGCATACTGTCATGGTACATAGAAATAATCTGTGTTCGGATTTCCTTGTCTGCTGGTACATAAACCCTTCCTTGTCATAGGATGATCCCATTTTCTTGATTCCACTCTTCTAAACCTTTCTGAAGCTTCACAGGTCCTAAGTCTTTGACTAGTCATAACGCCTCTGCAACCTCTGCTTCGGGGGAAGCATTCCGGATTCTCTTGAGCAGCTCGGATTCTCCTTCCATCAGAACATGACCTCGTCGGGCAGCATTTATCCGAAATAGCTTTGGGTCAAGCAAGACTACATCATGGTTATCCTCGGCATCCGATACTTGAAGGTCCGGTTGCTGAGATAACGCATCTGCTTTGCCATTTTCAGCTCCTTTCTGGTAATGAATCCGGAAGTTGAAGTCTGCCAAGAAAAGGGACCAGCGAGCCTGTCGACGAGTAAGATTACGAGCTGTGGTCCAGTACTCCAGGTTTTTGTGGTCCGTCCAGATTTTGAATGGTTCAGGAAGTCCTTGGAGCAGGTGACGCCAATGATCCAGAGTGCGGATAACCCCTAACATCTCCTTATCCCAGATGTCGTAGTTCCTTTCGGCATCATTCATGGATTGAGATAGGAAGGCAATGGGATGCCAGGCACCAGATTCGTCCTTTTGACTAAGAACTGCACTGGTGGCATAGGAAGAGGCGTCTGTTTCAACTCGAGTCGGGGCCCTTTGATCGTAGGAGCGTAGAACAGGAGCGGTGCTGAAGGCCTTCTTGAGATTGTCAAAACTTTCCTGCTCTTCTGGACCCCAGGTCCAATTGACCTTGCCCGTAAGACGATCCAGGGGTTTGCAGATCTTTCCAAAGTCTCGGATGAATTATTGGTAATAGTTGGCCAAACCTCGGAATTTGCGGACCTCCTTGACATTCTTAGGAGTAGGCCAATCGAGGATAGGCCTGACCTTCTCGGGATCCATGCGAACCTGGCGGTGAGAAACAATGAAACCCAAGATATTGACTTCTGGTTTTTCGACCTCGAACTTGTCTAGGTTACCGTACAGGTTATGTTCTCGTAGGATGGAAAGGACTTCGCGTGTCACCTCTTGTAGCTTTTCCTTGGTCTCAGCTCCAATGATGACGTCGTCAATATAGACCCTGACAAACCCTAGTTGGACTAGGCAAAGGAGGATGTCGTCCATTAGTCCCTGCATGGAGGAGGGTGCATTGCATAGGCCAAAGGGCATAACCAGGGGTTCAAAGAGCCCTCGTGACGTGATAAAGGCCGCCTTACGCTCATCCCCTTCCCTAATGCGGATATTGTTGAAACCTGCTCGTAGGTCGATTTTGGTAAACCAGTGGAATCTGGTCATGTGTTCGACAATTTCCGAGATTAGGGGAAGCGGGTATGCATTTTTGACGGTTTGCTCATTAAGGGCTTGATAATCCTGGACTGGGCGGAGCTTCCCATTTTTCTTAGGAACAAAGAACATTGGGGCAGCGAATTCACTTTTGGATTTACGAATATACCCTTTTGCCAGGTTGTCGTCTATCCATTCGTTGAGCGCATCAGTCTCGTTGCTGCTGAGGGGGTATACACGCCCTCGTCTGAGCTTAGTTTTATCAAGCAACTCAATCTTATGGTCCGACGACTTGTGGCTAGGCAGTCTACTTGCTTCTTCCTCAGAGAAAACATCAGCAAAGTCTTCATATCCGGGCGGCATGGTGGTAGTGGCTTGTATAGTTTTCTTTTCAGGTAGAAAGGTGATTTCCGCGGATTTCCAGTCTATTACTGGGTTTTCAAGGCGTAGCCAATCAATGCCAAGAATAACGTCTTCCTGGCCTATGTCTACGACGCAGAGAGGCAGGTACTTCCTTTCTGATCCTATTGTGGTATCGAGTATAGCAACGGATTCAATCTTTCCTATTTGGTTTGTGGAGTTATCAATATTATATAACGGGATGGCTCGAGGTAATTTTTTTGTGGGGATTTTGTGTTTTTCTACGTATCGATAATTTACAAAGGAGGAAGAGGCACCAGAATCAATCATAGCAAAAGTAGAAAAGTTTCTAAAAGGTCCATGGAACATGATAGGGACTTTGAGGTGCTGTCCATTCGCACCAGCAAGGGAGAAATAAGAAGAGGAAGAAATTGAAATATTGTTACAGGAGGAGAAAGAAGAAAGTCTGTTTTGTACGTATTGGTCAGACTGAATAGCCCTTTCAGCTGACCCTAGGAAAAACCCATTTGATCCTTTAATGCAGCGATTACAGCTGCCTGCTCCTCCATAATCTGCATAACGTGGTCTGGGACAGAATATGCCGGCGGGCTTGTTGAAGAAGAAGGCGGGGGTGCAGTAGTAGCTGCAGGTGCTGGAGTTGGCTGGATTGAGGCAGAAATCGAGGCTTGACTCATGGGTCCAGATGGTCTTGGTTTGTAACCCAGAAGAGGACAACGGCGTTTTGGATGACCTAGCTGGCCACAGTGGAAGCATTGTGCTTTAGACCAATCCCTGGGTGGGAACGATGGTCTTTGTCACGCGCCGCACATCCCGATCAACATCCGGGACGTTTTCCGACACACACCACAATACGCGTTCATTCGGGTTGCACGGCGGTGACTCACAACGCACTGTCTCGCCGGAACCTCCGTGTCGCACGCGCCTGTCGGAACCAAACCTGATCGCCGATCAACGAACTCCGGATGCACCGCGTGGTTTCACTGATACCCGGCATCGATCAACAACTACAGCGCTTCCCACCATGCGTGTCGATCCTTCCCTTTCTTATCATTTCCCTTTTTGACTCATCATTGAAATTATCCATTTTCTTATTGTTCTTACTCCATTATACATGTTCCACTGAGTAGTAGTATATATACACGAATACTTTGTACCTACGTACTCTAGTTCGGAAATTCAAATGTCTAGTGACTAAGAACACTTCCCCTCTCATCCCATTTAGTTGGAAGCAGTGACACAAGGGCCAAAGCCGTTCATTTGGCCGAAGTCCAGACTAAAGCAACTCGCCCCGTCATCCGCTAGCGCTTTCGCATCCGACTCCCTTTCCTCCTCTCTTGATCATCGTCTCGTTGAGTCGCGTCGATCGACTTGGCTGTTCGCCGAAGCACCCGACCCTCTCGATTCGTTGCCCGTCCTTAGCCTCGCGCGTACGCATCACGCTGTTGCCTCCGCGAGTGCCCTTTGCCGCGACCGTCTGTCGCCGCATCGCCCGTCCGTGTTCTCGTTGCGCCGAACCTTCCGTCGGGGTCTCCGGCGAGTTTGGTTCGTGACAGTCTTCCCTGAAATGGGGGTTGACTGGTCTGAGGTGCTGCAACCTAAGCCGCATTAATCGTAATGGGGTGTGCAGCTGAACCTGCCCCCGGTAACCGAGGTCTCCATGTATCTTGCCAAAGACCTGCAGAACGCAACCCTTGTTCAGCACGTAGGGCTGCATCCATTGCCTTCTGGACCGTTTCCAAATTGGACTGATCCCATCCTCTAAGTACATTCCGGATCTTGGGATTTAACCCATCCAGGAACCTTACGCGCCAATCCTCTTCTGATAGGTCCGTTTGTTGCGCCGTGTTATGAGTTGGACATTTTTCGCCTTTTTCTTACGAACATGTACATATTTTTATTGTATTTTTACGATTTTTATTGACTGTGATACGGACGAAATACCTTGCAGGCGACATCTTGACGCGCGTGTGACTGGCTGTATTAGCCCCACGTGACAGGAGTGCTCGTGACAAGAGTATATTAGGAAGGCGGAGTCTAGATCATTCCTCTTCATCAAAAGGTCTAGACTCAGGAACCAGGGACGTTCCGATCACTGTGCGATTACTAAGGAGTACTAGACTCATCATTCCGATTGGTTGCTCATCGGACTTAGGCACAAAGCACTGCCCCTGCATTCTAGTCATTTCCGCTTACGAACCCTGCTGCGCACAGACCATTAAAGCTGCGCACGGGCCCTTCATTTTATGTATAAATACAAGCTTGTAGCCCTTACCTGAACCTTAGCTTCGACCTTCTCGCCTTCAGGTAAGGGCACCCCCTATTTGTATTCCTTACATAAAAAAACTAATATATTCTCGCCTTCAGGCTTACATAAGTCCTAGCCCATACCCCCACTCTCCCTCTTCCCCTTTTCTTATTAAGCGTAAGGCCTCAAGGGCAGCTTAGTAAGCATATAAGTAGGCCTTAGTACCAGAAGGCAGTAAGACTACAAAAGCCCTCAATACACAGAGGCAATTGCGCGTGAATAAAGCCCTATTCATTTAGGCCTAGGCAGTAATAAGCCCTAGCAGACATTACGTAGACCACGGAGGGCTAAGCCGCCTATCCTCAGTAAGAAATACAACAAGCTTTATTTGACGCAAAGAGAGTACACGGGAAGCCTCTGGCTAGAGTACCAACCACAATCTTAGCAAAGTAGGGCTTAGTGTATACTATTACGAAAGGTAGCAACGGGAGCACGTGGGTGTCTGAACCAGAATACCAAACAAGGTCGTACACGTAAAACCCGGCTTTACAGCCCGCCTGCATACCTTACAGCAGGTTGTGTCTTTTGGTAGAGTCAAGCGCGTAAGCCTTGACACGCCGTGGACCAAAAATCCGTGATGTAGTCCTGCGTACTTCGGGACCCCTGTTTCAAGCCTTTTAGCTTATCCAGTGCAGACCTCTTATAGTCCCATGACCCATAGAGGCCTCGGAATGCCTTATAGAAGTCCTGGAAGACAAAAGGATTTTCTGCCTTAACCTCTCCTTCCTCTTCCTGCTTGATCATGTCGGACCATTTCTCCAACCACCTTCTAGGTCCCCCTTCTAACAAGGAGATCAGCAATCTTCCCTTATCCCGGTCTGAGCTATACAAGGTCGGATTCAAACCAAGGTAGTTTTCGAACCCTAGTATGAAATCCTTGTATTTTTCACGGTCACCCGTGAACTTTGAGGGTTCCTTGCCTCTCTCTTTGGTTGAAGCAACCGTTACAACTTGGGGTGCAGGTGCGGGGACAGGGATAGGAGTGCGGATTCTAGGGGTTACAACAGGTGTTGGTACACGAGAACAAGTTCGAGAGGCAATTGGTTTAGGAGCAGGTTCGGGCTCTCGGTATTCAGAGGGGGAGGGATAAGTTTCTCCTTCGGGTTCCTCCTCGTCATCGTCTTCCTCCTCAGATTCTTCAGGTGATGCGGGTTTGGGGGGGGAAGGGGCCTTTGGAGGTGTAGGAACCTTGGGTGGTTGAGAAAAGGTAGGTTGTGGAGCAGGTGCAGATACAGAGGGTCGAGCGGAGGTCTTGGCGGCGGGTTGTGCAGGTGCCTTTCCTTTTCTGGATTAGCTCATATACAGTGGAGCGAGGGCTCAACACACAGATTTGTCTTCTTTAAACAAGGCGGTAAGCCAACCACCTTCTGGTAACGTAATAAAGTGTATAGTAAAAAATACGTAGGCAACCAAGCAGTTTTACTCCTGAAGAGGAGTCCCTAGAAGCAGCAGACTAACTCTGCACTAGTGCCTTCAGGTAACGACACAAGTTTTCCCTGGAAGTGCAGGTACTAACAAGTATAAATCTTAACAGGTTGGAATTGAGGGTTACTCAACCAATGGCTTCCGCAAACAGTTCGGGGTTGCTTATGTATGAACAATCGTAGAAGGAAAATAATTTTCTTGGCTTATGCTACTTTGCAGATGTCTGGGACTGCACCCCTGGAGCTAAGGCTCAACAGATGGTTTTTAGGTGTAGCTTCGACCTAATGTCAAGGCTTACGCTCTTAACTTAACCAAACAACAAAACCCTCTCAAAGGTACGAGGGTGGACTGTAAGGTCCCTTTTATACGTATGTATGTCTGGTCTTTAGTAGGCGCGTACGTGCTCCCGTTGCTATTCTTTGTAATAGTAGCCTTGGAACTCTACTTTGCTAGGATCGCATTTGGTACTCCAGCCTGAGGCTTCCCGTGTGCTTTCTTTGCGTCAAATAGATTTCACAAGACTTTCTTACTCGGAGTAGGCGGCTTAGCCCTCCGTACTACAACAAATGCCTAAGAGGACTTGTTTCTGCCTCTACCTGAATGAACAGGGTTTTATCACACGCAGTCGCCTCGATGTATTAAGGACTTATGTTTCTTATCGACTTACGCCCTCTGATACTAGGGCCTACGTATTCTACTTAGATGCCCTGGAGGCCTTACACTAAATAGAATAAAGAGAGAGGGAGTGGTGGTTGGCTAGGACGTATATAAGCCTGAAGGTGAAAAGATATATTAGTTCTTATGTAAGTATACAAAGGGGAGGTGCCCTTACCTGAAGGCAAAAAGGTCGAAGCTAAGATTCAGGTAAGGGCTACAGGCTTGTATTTATACATAAAATGAAGGGCCCGTGCGCAGCCTTGATGGTCTGTGCGCAGCCGGGGTTTGTAAGCAGGAACATGTAAAATGCAGGGGCAGTGCTTTGTGACTAAGTCCGATGAGCAACCGATTGGAGTGATGAGTCTAGTACTCCTTAGTAATCGCACAGTGATTGGAACGACCCTGGTTCCTGAGTCTAGACCTTTTGATGAAAAGGAATGATCTAGACTCCGCCTTCCTAATATACTCTTGTCACGAGCACTCCTGTCACGTGGGGCTAACACAGCCAGTCACACGCGCGTCAAGATGTCGCCTGCAAGGTATTTCGTCCATAACTCCATGAATAAAAATCGTAAAAATATAATAAAAATATGTACAGGTACGTAAAGAGAATGCGAAAAATGTCCAACTCATAACACTATTGTTAAGACAGGAAGTGTCTTGTGTATGCAGATATGGGTGTGATGTATCTTAACTGCGACAAGCGCAGGGCAATGCCTTTGCTTGCTTAAGTGCACTCAGCACTATGTGTTGTATACAGCGATGCAAATGGTCAGCCAAAGGCCCGGACCTATCTTATGCACACTAACAAAAGAGGGGCACTGAGCAACCTCTTTGACTACTGTAGCACGAAGCACACAGTAACCCTCTGGCACAAAGCCTAAGGGATTTGGTAGGGGAGTAGGGAGAGAGAGAGAGGGGAAACAGGCAATCACGCCTTGAGAGGTAAGGGCTCTGAAGACGAAGTTTTTATTATGTTAGCATTTACTTAATACAAAGCACTACTGTGCTTACCTGAAGACAAAGAGAACGAATCTGAGGTCTTCAGGTAGAGGCACTACAGGGTTATATACTAATTCTACCTGGTCTGTGCGTAGTTCCATGGTCTGTGCGCAGTAATGCTAAGTATGGCGTGATATTGCGCCATTATTTATTATAGTGAGTCTAAAGTGGTATCATAATCCGAACCCATGTTCTAGACTCTGCTTACATGATATGTCACATGACTAGTGGTCACATGATGGCCAGTCACATGGTCGACTGGTCACATGACTTGCTTAGTCATCAGAGTGTGTTTACGTAATATACAATATATATATCAAAAAATAGAGAAAAATCAGGAAAAATTCAGAAAAATAATAAAAAATTCAAAATAAAATTATAATACATTGAGCAACTCGTAACACTTAATTTGATCAGACCATTTTTCTGACCACCTCCTCGGACCTCCTTCTAGCAATGAGATCAATAATCTTCCCTTGTCCCGATCCGTACTGTACAAGGTTGGGTTTAAGCCAAGGTAATTTTCGAAACCTAGGATAAAATCCTTGTATTTTTCACAATCACCCGTGAACTTGGAGGGCTCCTTGCCTCTTTCTTTTGTTGAAGCCACCGTAACAACCTGGGGTGCAGGTGCTGGTACAGGTGCAGGTGTAGGGGTAGGGCAGTCCACGATCTCGACCAGTTTGCGCTGAGTCTCCGTCATATGTCTCATCATTTCTGTAGTCTAACGTTGCATTTCCAACATCTGACCCATAAATTGTTTGAATCCTGAAGACATAGCTGGCGAGGGAGGACGAGTGATGGCAGGGGTGTGAGTGCGAGGGGTAGGGATGGGAGTGCGGATTTTTGGGGTAACAACAGGTGTGGGAACACGTGACCTTGTCCATGAGGAGATGGGTTCAGAGATAGGTTCTGGTTCTCGAAAATCAGAAGGGGATGGATATTCCTCGGGTTCCTCTTCTTCTTTGTCTTCTTCCTCCTCAGATTCTTCTGGAGTAGCGGGTTTAGGAGGGGAAGGGGCTTTTGGAGGTGTGGGAACCTTAGGTGGCTGGGAGAAAGTAGGTTGAGGAGCAAGTGCGGATACGGAGGGACGAGCAGAGGTCTTGGCGGCGGGTTGTGTGGGTGCCTTTCCTTTTCTGGATTGGCTCATATACAGTGGAGCGAGGGCTCAACACATAGATTTTTCTTCTTCAAAACTTAAGGCGGTAAGCCAACCACCTTCTGGTAATGTAATAAAAGCATATAGTAAAAGGCGTACGAAAACCAAGCAGTTTTACACCTTTGGTAAGGTGTCCCTAGAAGCAGTGGACTAACTCCACACTAGCGCCTTTGGGTAACGACACAAGTGTTCCCTGGAAGTACAGGTACTAATAAGCCTAAATCTGAATGGGTTGAATAGAGGGTTTTAATCTCTACCAATTGCTTCCACAAACAGTTCGAGGTTTTCATATACTTACAAATAAGAAAGTAAAAAAGGGTCTTGGCTTATGCTAATTTGGCAGATGTCTGGAACTGCACACCCAGAGCTAAGGCTCAACAGGTGGTTTAGGTATTAGCTTCGACCTAATGTCAAGGCTTGCACGCTTGACTAATCCAACAAACATAACCCTCTGTAAGGTACGAGGGCGGGCTGTAAGGCCGGGTTTTATGTGTATTTCTTGGTTGGATATGTACAAACACCCACGTGCTCCTGTTGCTATTCTTTCGTAATAGAGCACTCCTTTAGTACTTTACTAGGCTCGTGTATCGGTACTCTAGACATTATAGTCTTCCCGTGTTACTCGCTTCATGTCAAATACTATTGTTATGCTTCTTACTCAGAATAGGCGGCTTAGCCCACCATAGTCTACAAATGTTCGCAGGGACTTGTTACTGCCCTGGCCTAAATGAATAGGACTTCTATCACGCATGTGCCCTCTGATATATTAGGGACTTTAGACACTTTAACAACCTCCTTGTAACAAGGTCTCGTACGCTTACTAAGATGCCCTATAGGCCTTACACTTAATAAGGGGAGGAGAAAGAGAGAGTAGGGGCTAGGACGTGCGTAAGCCTGAAGGCGAGATAATATATTAGTAATATGTAGTAAGTACAAGGGGGGGTGCCCTTACCTGAAGGCAAGAAGGTTGAAGCTAAGGTTCAGGTAAGGGTTACATGCTTGTATTTATACATAAATGAAAGGGCCCGTGCGCAGCCTTGTTGGTCTGTGCACAGCCAGGGTTTGTAAGCAGGAACATATGATAATGCAGGGGCAGTGCTTTGTGACTAAGTCCGATGAGCAACCAATCGGAGTGATAAGTCTAGTACTCCTTAGTAATCGCACAGTGATCGAAACAACCCTGGTTCCTGAGTCTAGACCTTTTGATGAAAAGGAATGATCTAGACTCCGCCTTCCTAATATACTCCTGTCACGAGCACTCCTGTCACGTGGGGCTAACACAGCCAGTCACACGCATGTCAAGATGTCGCCTGCAAGGTATTTTGTCCATATCTCAATGAATAAAAATCGTAAAAATACAATAAAAATATGTACATGTTCGTAAAGAAACGGCGAAAAATGTCCAACTCATAATAGAGGGCTCCTAGAACACCAAGCTTGTTAGGCCTGTTGAGTGCTTCAGATACAGCCAGGGAATCGCGTGGAACGTACACGCTATCTCTGTCTTAACAGGGTTGCAAATAGGCTTTGGAGGGCGCTACGCAATGGCTTCCTGAAGTAGTTTACTCCTTACGTATTCAGAAAATATATGTAATGGAAATGGAAGAAGATGCTCTTTGTAAGCAATTGCTAATCGTGTTACGAGTCGCTCGATGTATTATAATTTTATTTTGAATTTTTCACTATTTTTCCGAATTTTTCCTGATTTTTCTCTATTTTTTGATATATATATTGTATATTACGTAAACACACACTCTGATGACTAAGCAAGTCATGTGACCAGTCGACCATGTGACTGGCCATCATGTGACCACTAGTCATGTGACATATTATGTAAACAGAAGTCTAGAGCATGGGTCCGGATCATGACACCACTCTAACTCACTATAACTAATAATGGTGTGATATCACGCCATACTTAGCATTACTGCGCACAGACCACATAGCTGTGCACAGACCAGGTAGAATTAGTATATAACCCTGTAGTGCCTCTACCTGAAGACCTCAGATTCGTTCTCTTCGTCTTCAGGTAAGCACAGTAGTGCTTTGTACTAGGTAGATGCTAACATAATAAAAACCTTTGTCTTCAGAGCCCTTACCTCTCAAGGCGTGACTGCCTGTCTCCCCCCCTCTCTCTATCCTTCTACAAATCCCTTAGGCTTTGTGCCAGAGGGTTACTGTGTGCTCTGTGCTACAGTAGTCAAAGAGGTCGCTTCGTGCCCCTCTTTTGTTAGCGTGCATAAGACAGGTCCAGGCCTTTGGCTGACCATTTGCATTTGCTGTATACACAAACATAGTGCTTAGTGCACTCAAGCAAGTAAAGGCGTTGCCCTGCACTTGTCGCGGTTAAGATACATCGCACCCATATCTGCACACACAAGATATTTCTTGTCTTGACAATAGACCTCGTGTGAAAGCTTAGTAAGCTTGGAGTAACACCTGGTGATTGGAAAGCTAGAAGTTGCGTGACAGTAGAGACCGGGCAAGGAAGTGTACACCCGTGTATCCTAGGTCTTAGGAGTTGTAAAACAGCCTTACTGGCTACCCCGCACCTTACAGGGGTTGACGTAGACACTAGTTGAGTTTTGGTGGCAAGAGACAGGTGTGCTCTTGACACTCCGCAGGCTACACCTCCATCCTCGTCATAGTCGACCGCCTCTCCAAGCAAGGGATCTTCATTCTAACACATGATACTATTACCTCCCAGGATCTCGCCCGACTCTTCACCATCCATGTATTCTCAAAGCACGGAGTTCCGGCGCACGTCACCTCTGACCGTGGATCGGAATTCATCTCGCATTTCTTCCGCTCCCTGGGAACCCTCCTAGATATGAAGCTCCACTTTACATCGGGCTATCACCCGGAGGGTGACGGACAGACTGAACGAGTCAACCAGACACTGGAGCAGTATCTCCGCATGTACTGTAACTACCAGCAGGATAACTGGTCTGAACTGCTCCCGCTAGCAGAATTCGCTTACAACAATGCTCCAAGCAAGTCCACTGGAGTGTCCCCATTCTTCGCTAACAAGGGTTACAACCCATCCGCCATCTCCGTTCATCCAGAACGAGACATCACCTCCGTCCGCACCCTCGAGTTCGCAATCGACCTAGACAGTCTCCACCAGGAACTCCGCACCCAGCTTTCCGCCGCCCAGCGCCGCTACCAGGCCCCGGCAGACAAGAAACACTCTCTGGCCCCCGACTTCAAGGTTGGCCAGCAGGCGTTCATCCGCGCAAAGTTCTTTCACACGACTTGACCCTCAAAGAAGCTCTCCGATAAGTACCTAGGTCCCTACAAGATCATAGTGCAAGCTGAACCCTCCTCCTTCACTCTCCGCCTCCCCGACTCCATGCGCTCTGTACACCTGGTCTTCCATGTCTCCCAGCTCGAGCCTGCTCCACCAAACACCATCCCAAACTGCACACAACCTCCGTGTCAGGAGGTCCCCCTCCCAACACCACTCATGCTCTCACTAAGATGGCCTCAAGGCTGGACTCCTTGTCCACCTGGCCTAGCTACCTCTCTGGGCTAGCTACCTCTCTAGGTTAGCTTCACACTTCTTAGTGATGCTGAAAAGGGAACTGTAGACAAAGTTGAATTGAAGTAAAGTAGAAAATACATAGGTTACTCACCTGTAGACAAAGACAACAGTCTAAAGTCTACAGGTGTACATGATAAGGTTAATATAGTAATAATCATGTGATGTACAAATCACATGACCTAAACCCTAACCTAAGTAATACTAAACTATCAATGAAAAGAAAGGATAAAATAAAGGAAAAATAAAAGAAAAATTGGGCTAAGGTTAGTGAACTTATAACACTCCGCCCCCTCCGGTGGAAGTTGACGGAGAGGTGGAGTACGAAATCTCTGAAATCTTGGACTCCAAGATCGACAAGCGCCGCCGCTGCAAGCTGATGTACCGAATATGATGGGCAGGCTACGAGGGAACTCCGGACGAAGAAGATTGGTTGCCTGCAACTGAACTCGCACACGCACGGGAGCTCGTCTCCGACTTCTACTCCCAATACCCTGGCAAGCCGGGCCCTCTGGACAAGATCTGATCTCTCCTCCCTACTCCTTCCAGCTCCGCATCCCCGCATCCTTTTATCTGCCCTGCCTTCTTGCTTTACACATTTCTGATTCATCAAGAGAAAAGAAAAAACATGAAAATTTCTACTACTGTACATAGGCTTATTCTCCCTCCTCCTCCGACTCTTCCGTTAGATCTTTGCTGTGATTCCGCCCTTCTCCCCACATCCGCTGCATCTCCACGGCTCCGCCAACACTCATGTCAGCTCCCGATCTAGCTTCGTCATCACTCATCACTACCTCCACCTCCTCCTGTCTTCCCACTGCAGATGGCCCCGCGTAACTCCCCCTCCGCTCCTCCGCATCGACCATCCTCTCCAGCAATTGCACCAACAGCCCGGAGCAGTTCTCCAGAACCCTCCGGCTGGCTACAGCCTCCATCAACAAACCTTGCTGGACAGAGACAAGTTCCGCCAGCCCCAGAATTTCAGCCCATCCGTGCGCCTGCTGTTGACTACTCCCCTCTGCGACCTCCGCAGTCTCTGACGCCTTCACCCTCGCTTTTCCCTTTGCTTTTGTGCCCGTGGTCAGTGGTGGTGCATTGTCCCCCATCTGGCACACCCTATGTCTTTTGCGGCATGGCTGATATAACCGTCGTGACCCCTCTACGTACCACTTGCATATAATGCCCTTACTCCGGCAGGTCTGACATGTCCGTCCCTACGCAAAAACATTAGCTGCGAGTTACCAGAGGCAGATGTGACGTACCAGCACTTCCCTGACCGCAATCCCTGCAGCTTCCGTAGTTCCAACCACCCTCCGACGCTTGTTAGAAGGGGCTACCGGCACCTCTACATCGGACCCCTCCGACGCCCTTTGCAGCTGACAAACGCATTCCTCGCGCTTGCGCTCGTACTGCGCCCTAGCATCCGCGTGCACGCGCCGCTGACACTCCTCCCACTCACGCATCTCCCGCTCCTCACGTTCCTCCTGCTCGCGTTCCTCCTGCTCGTGTCTCTCCCTCTCCTCACGTTCCCTCCGCTCCCTCTCCTTGCGCTCCTTTCGCTCACGCTCTTCACGTTCGTGTTGCTCCTTCCGCTGCTTCGCAGCCACCAGTTGGGCCTCTAGGGCCGCGATATCAGCATCAAACTCGCGAGGGGAAGACATCTTCAAGAGAAGCTAGTAGGTGGTGGTGTAGTAGCAAGGATTGTAGTGGATGACCCTGCACTCGCGCGTGGATATGATCCCACTCAATTTTTTGCACTCCGCTTAACACAGCCACTGTCCTTCGAGGGCTCAGGACCTAAGGGGGGGATACTGTCACGTTCCGCTCCGCAATACTCTCGGGAGTATATTTCCGCCATCTCCGATAGCACCTCTGCCTCGGGGCCTCCGCAATATACATGACATACTCCTCCTACACTCCGCCCTCTCCCTCCGCCATCAGCTCCGGAAGCCGGATCCTGCGAACCTTTTAGAGTCAATCAAAACCACTGAGTTAGTTGTCTCACACGCGTTCCTATCTTTCGTGCATTCCCATTGTTTGTTCCCTGTTCCTTATTTCATTTCCCATGAACACTCTTGGCTCTGATGTATACCATATGATCATTTCCCACCCCCTATTCCTATTATCTTCTAGCTTTTCTGTGCCTTGCTACTACCACAGTATTTATACCAATACATGATGTACTTAGCACCTCAGTTTGGAAATCAACTAAGTTCCCCATCTCCTGTCCAACCTCTGTCCCAGACCGCAACTAGGCAAGGGCCTGACACATATGTCTTGGCCAAGTCCGGTCCCCCCTTTATCTCATCTACCCACCCGTTGCTTTCTACCCACTCTGCCATCTCCGTACCCTTTCCGTCTCCACCTCCACTCCCGCTCCGCCTCTACACCTTTCCGCTCCGCCTCCTCTTTGTACTCCCTCCATCCGTCCGAACTTAACATTCTTCTACATTAGGATGGGAAGATAGAGCTTTGTTCCCAGGTTTAGATTAGGCCTTGAAGGAATATCATTAGTACTTTGATTACCCTCTCAGTCTCCTGCCGGTACATTTGGAACACTGTGTTGCGTGGAGACCTCTGGGTCATTCTGCAAAAAGTTATCTTAATAAATTTAGGGGAAGACAACAAACACAAGAAACGCACTGAGATCTGAATAGAGGATAAAGGTCGTGAACTATTACAGAACACAGTGACAAGTGTATCTGTCCCAGTACTAAGAAGCTCATACAAGTCCTATCGACCAAGCAAAGTGTACAATACCAACAGTGCAGTTAAATGGGATATGGAATATTGAGCTAAAAGGCTGTTAGCTAATGATTTAGTCTCAGGTTACTATATATAGTGTTAGAATAATGGTGCTTACTAGTAATTTGCAGGAGGAAAGATGGCAAACTGTAGTTAAGACCATAACATTAGTACTTGCAAAGACTGAATTGCTAGAAATACTTACGAGGACTAGGTTTAGGAGATCACAAATGGCCATAAGTAAGCCAGCTTCAATGGTTATCTGATAAAGCCTTGAAAGCATAGTGCTACTACCACAAAGAATACCACCACTCCAGAAACAAGAGAGTAAAATAATAGCAATACTTATATTGCAAGCACTAGCCTGTCCAGGAACCAAGTGGTATCAACGTTAGGTTCCCTACATGGAGAGGATCCAACTAGTACTGAAAGGAGCCAAATATTACTCAGGATTACCGCCCTAGCTAGTTTACTTATTCTGCCTAACAGGAAACGATATATCAATATTCTATTGGAAGGCATATGGGATAAAACTTAGTGCACGAGTAAAGCTCAGGGTCAGCAAAGGCATATGAACATACGTGATTCCAGAAGCAAAGGCTAGGAATGCAACTACAGAGAGCATGGTGTGTGGCTTGCCAAGGATCTAAGCAGGATAAAAACTTACCAAGGGAGAGAGATATAATGACAACTAAAGAATGTGTTACTGCCCAACATCGGTGAATGTAGAATATGTGTGCAATTAAAGATACCAAAGCTGTCACAGCTGATTCAGCTCATAATGCCCAGTTTTGATGATCAAATTTATCAAAATTGCCATAACCAATTACAATGCTCTGGTATATTGATACACTAATAAGAGACGGTGAGTTTGTAGGCTGCTTTTTGGTAGGAAAACAAACAAGTCCATGATACCAAGGAAGACGACGATGACAAACAGAGAGGTGACGATCAACCATATGAATGTGCTATCCTGGCTAAAATAGTAGCGGAAGTACGTGACCGACTGAGAGTATACTATGCCCAGCAAAAAAAATCCAATCATCATCTCTGTGAGTAAAGGGCCTAGGCTAACAGTCACAGTGGGAACGGGAAGCGGGGTAATGGTTGTCATGAGAAGGGAAATTTTGCGGATTTTTCGAGTATTTTCGTGTAATATTCGGACCAGTATTTATAAAGTTATGATATTTTCCTTTTCTTTTCTTATTTTTCCTTATAAAAATTACCCCTTAGGGCGTGGACTGTGGGCAATGCAGTGGTCATGTGATTGGCCCTTACGTATTTCCAAGCCGTACATCACAGGAGTAATCTTGGGGCTGTGCGCACTTCCATTTCATCATTTACGCACAGCCTAGGAATACAGCCTTTCTTCCCCTGAACAATTCCTAACAGTTACCGGTACTGGTCCGGAAACGGATCTCCACACGGATGCCCGGTGGAGTTAGGGTAAACATTCTTCCCCTACATTGCCACTCTTATGCTTCTATTCCCCTCTGCGCACAGACCATCCATGCTGCGCATGGACCATTCTATAGTAGTATAAATAGTGCATGTAACTTGTCCTGAAGAGCTCAGCTTTGACCTCTTCGCCTTCAGGCAAGTAACCAAGGTTTGTATTCATTAAGTAGATTACTAATAAGAAATCTTCACCTTCAGGGTATAACTCTCAGGCCTAGACCTCAGTCCTAGCCCCTCCCCTTTTCCCTCTCTTCCTCTCTATCCTTTACTAGGAGGTGGTGCGAATCCCCTCAAAACGTATATGTGTGAAACCCCATAAGAGCATTGATTACGCATAAGATAAGAAAGTACCCAGACAGGCCTTTAATAAATTCAAGGTCCTGTTATCTGTGGGAACACTTGTGCGTAGGTACTTCAAGTATTTAGTGTTAAGAGTGTATTATTTGATTTAGTGCACAAGTAGGCACTACACGCCCAACATCACGAAGTCAAGGAGTATACCCTTGACATTAAGTCGAAGCTACCAGGTTCCCTCGGACTCCCGCGGTCTGAGAAGAAGCGATTTGTCAAGAGCACACCTGTCTCTTGCCACTAAAACTCAACTAGTGTCTACGTCAACCCCTGTAAGGTGCGGGGTAGCCAGTAAGGCTGTTTTACAACTCCTAAGACCTAGGATACGCGGGTGTACACTTCCTTGCCCGGTCTCTACTGTCACACAACTTCTAGCTTTCCAATCACCAGGTGTTACTCCAAGCTTACTAAGCTTTCACATGAGGTCTATTGTCAAGACAAGAAATATCTTGTGTGTGCAGATATGGTGTTATGAGTTCACTAACTTTAGTCTGATTTTTCTTTTATTTTTCCTTTATTTTATCCTTTCTTTTCATTGATAGTTTAGTATTACTTAGGTTAGGGTTTAGGTCATATGATTTGTATGTCACATGATTATTACTATATTAACCTTATCATGTACACCTGTAGACTTTAGACTGTTGTCTTTGTCTATAGGTAAGTAACCTATGTATTTTCTACTCTACTTCAATTTAACTTTGTCTACAGTTCCCTTTTCAGCATCACTAAGAAGTGTGAAGCTAACCTAGAGAGGTAGCTAGCCCAGAGAGGTAGCTAGCCCAGAGAGGTAGCTAGGCCAGGTGGACAAGGAGTCCAGCCTTGAGGCCATCTTAGTGAGAGCATGAGTGGTGTTGGGAGGGGGACTTCCTGACATATGGGTGCGATGTATCTTAACCGCGACAAGTGCAGGGCAACGCCTTTACTTGCTTGAGTGCACTAAGC
The DNA here is from genome assembly GCA_018343915.1 of Agroathelia rolfsii. Lineage (NCBI taxonomy): Eukaryota > Fungi > Basidiomycota > Agaricomycetes > Amylocorticiales > Amylocorticiaceae > Agroathelia > Agroathelia rolfsii. Next base: position 745,919 of record JABRWF010000007.1, on the reverse strand, counting down.
ACTATGTTTGTGTATACAGCAAATGCAAATGGTCAGCCAAAGGCCTGGACCTGTCTTATGCATGCTAACAAAAGAGGGGCACAAAGCGACCTCTTTGACTACTGTAGCACAGAGCACACAGTAACCCTCTGGCACAAAGCCTAAGGGATTTGTAGAAGGATAGAGAGAGGGGGGGAGACAGGCAGTCACGCCTTGAGAGGTAAGGGCTCTGAAGACAAAGGTTTTTATTATGTTAGCATCTACCTAGTACAAAGCACTACTGTGCTTACCTGAAGATGAAGAGAACGAATCTGAGGTCTTCAGGTAGAGGCACTACAGGGTTATATACTAATTCTACCTGGTCTGTGTGCAGCTATGTGGTCTGTGCGCAGTAATGCTAAGTATGGCGTGATATCGCACCATTATTAGTTATAGTGAGTTAGAGTGGTGTCATGATCCGGACCCATGCTCTAGACTTCTGTTTACATAATATGTCACATGACTAGTGGTCACATGATGGCCAGTCACATGGTCGACTGGTCACATGACTTGCTTAGTCATCAGAGTGTGTGTTTACGTAATATACAATATATATATCAAAAAATAGAGAAAAATCAGGAAAAATTCGGAAAAATAGTGAAAAATTCAAAATAAAATTATAATACATCGAGCGACTCGTAACACGGAGGGTGGCAGCTGTTCGATAAAGTCCATGGAAATGGAGTTCCAAGGTCGCTCCGGAATAGGGAGTTGGCGGAGTAGGCCGTAGGGCTTATGGCGGACCGCTTTCCCGCGTTTGCATGTAACGCAAGTATTGCAGTATTCCTTAACAAATTCGCGGAGCCCTGGCCAGGTGTACTCGCGTCTAACTAACTGGAAGGTCTTGTTCTGCCCAAAGTGGCCTACTGTGGGGTGATTGTGCTTGAGTCGGAGGACACGGAGCCGGAGATCATTAGCATCCGGAACGTAGATGTGGCCATCGCAAAACAGGAGGTCGTCGGACCTTGTCCAGCGTGGGTCCGTTGGTATTGTGGATTAATATTGGAGTGCAACTGGGTCGTGAGGGAGTGCTGCTCGGACGTCGTTGTGGATGCCTTCTATGTCCAGGAGCTCGGAGGCTCGGAGTGCGGGCTCCATCAGTGTAGTGGCTCGGAGGGATGCGGAGATCTGCTCGGAGGTAAAGACGGGTTGGAGGTTGTGGCGGTTGATGCTGGCATAGCCACTTGTTATGAGTTGGATATTTTTCGCCTTTTCTTTACGGACATGTACATATTTTTATTACATTTTTACGATTTTTATTCATGGAGATACGGACAAAATACCTTGCAGGCGATATCTTGACGCGCGTGTGACTGGCTGTGTTAGCCCCACGTGACAGGAGTGCTCGTGACAAGAGTATATTAGGAAGGCGGAGTCTAGATCATTCCTTTTCATCAAAAGGTCTAGACTCAGGAACCAGGGACGTTCCGATCACTGTGCAATTACTAAGGAGTACTAGACTCATCATTCCGATTGGTTGCTCATCGGACTTAGGTACAAAGCACTGCCCCTGCATTCTAGTCATTTCCGCTTACGAACCCTGCTGCGCACAGACCATCAAGGCTGCGCACGGGCCCTTCATTTTGTGTATAAATACAAGCATGTAGCCCTTACCTGAACTTTAGCTTCGACCTTTTCGCCTTCAGGTAAGGGCACCCCCCATCTCTTGTATACTTACATAAGACTAATATACTTTTCGCCTTCAGGCTTATATACGTCCTAGCCCACACCCCTTTTCTCTCTCCCCTTTTCTATTAAGTGTAAGGCCTTACGGGCAACTTAGTAGGAGTACACGTAAAGCCTTGATACAAGAAGGCACTGAGTCCATAAAGCCCTCAATACACGGGAGGCATTGCGCGTGAACACGAAACCCTATTCATTTAGGTCAAGGCAGTAATAAGTCCTTGCGGAGATTTGTTGACCACGGTGGGCTAAGCCGCCTATCTCGAGTAAGAAGTGCGATAGGAACTATTTGACGCGAAGCAAGTACATGGGAAGACATTGTGTCTAGAGTACCAAACACGAGCCTAGCAAAGTAGTTGCTAGAAACACACTATTACGAAGAGTAGCAACGGGAGCACGTGGGTCTCCGACTAGATAACCAACCCAGTAACACACGTAAAACCCGGCTTTACAGCCCGCCTGCATACCTTACAAGCAGGTTGTGTTTGTTGGTTAAGTCAAGAGCGTAAGCCTTGACACCACTGTCCCCCCCTTTTGGGTAGACGTCCCATCGTCTAGTGAGGGAGTCCGGTTTCTCTCCTAAGCGGCCAGGGCGGAATCGAATGACAAGGTTGAAAGCAGAGAGGAATTCCGACCAGCGGGCCTGGCGACGTGTCAGTAGCTTGGTAGTAGAGAAATAGACCAGGTTCTTGTGGTCCGTGACAATGTCTATTGGGAGGGAGGCGCCTTCGAGGTAGTGCCTCCACGTCCGGAACGCTTTGAAAATTGCAAGGAGTTCCTTGTCATGCGTGTCATAGTTGAGCTCAGCGGTCGACAAGGAACGGGAGTAGAATGCGATCGGACGGATTTCACTATCAGAGCAGGTGATAGAGAGGATTCCGGCAATGGCGTAGTCAGATGCATCTATTTCCACAGTGAGCTGTTGGTCTGGGGCCCAATGCATAAGGATCGGAGCGGAGACAAATGCCTCCTTCAGCTTTGTGAACGCGGAACGGCACTCGTCGTCAAAGTTCCATGGAGTATTTTTTTGGGTCAGGCGGTTTAGTGGGGCGACAATCTCGGAGTAGTTGTGAATGAAACGCTGATAGAAATTTGCAAAGCCCAGGAAGGACTGAATGTCCTTTACCTTTTGCGGTTCAGGCCAATCCTGAATTGTCTGGATTTTGGTCTTGTCCATTGTTAGGCCATCTGGAGAAAGGATATACCCCAGGTATTCTACCGTATCGACACCAAAAAGGCACTTGTCAGTACGACCATACAGACCATGCTTGCAGAGTCTCTGGAGAACCTCACGAACTTGTGCAGTATGCTGGCTTGGGTCATTGGAATATATAAGGATGTCATCTAGGTACACTACCACACAGATGTCAAGAAGGTCGGAGAAGATGTCATTCATAAAGCGCTGGAATGCGGCTGGGGCATTCGTGAGCCTGAAAGGCATGACCCTCCATTCGAACAAGCCATAATGTGTTCGGAAGGCTGTTTTCCACTCGTCACCTTCCGCAATACGGACAAGGTGGTATGCGTGGCATAGGTCAATTTTGGTGTAAAGGCGGGCCTTCCGAGGTGCATCCAATAGGTTGGAGATCAGGGGAAGCGGGTATCTGTCCTTCTTCGAAATGCGGTTCAGTCCCCGGAAGTCAACGCACAGGCAAAGGGAACCGTCTTTTTTCTTTACGAATAGGACGGGAGCGCTATGTGCGGAGGTGGAGGGGCGGATGAATCCTGAGCGGAGGTTCTCATCTATGAAGGCACGGAGGGCCTCCAGTTCCGGGGGAGAGAGGGAGTATATGGGGCCCAGTGGCGGAGATGAGCCCTCTTCCAGATTGATGCGGAGATTGTAGGGACGATGAGGTGCTAGTGTCTCGGACTTTGTTTCACTGAAGACATCCGCAAAGTCGTGATATTCTGTTGGAAGCGAAGATAGGTCGGCAGGCGTCGTGGCAGATGCTGCTCGCCCGGAGGCGTTGGGCGGAATGTCTAAGGCATATACAGGGGTAGTACTTGTACGACAGGCGCGGAGGAAAGCGGCTGCTCCTACAAGGGCTATCAGGACAGGCGGAGATGGAGACTGCAGAGGGGCTGATGATGATGAAGGTGGCGGAGATGGCGGAGAGTCGGCAGGAGCTAGGAGGGTTAGCAATGTGTCTAAGTTTCCATCCTTGGCTACCTCAGAGTTAAACAAAATATGGTTTTTGGCCTAATCAATCGTTGGATTGTACAGGGCTAGCCAGTCGTAACCAAGGACAGCAGAGCAGGATGGATCTAGCGGAGTGACATAGAACAGGATTTGATGTTGGCTGCCGGACGGAAAACGGACCAGGAGGTAGATGGACTCAGTGATTGTATTGGCAGAGCTTCTATCAAAAAGGCGGAGTGTTACGGGAGGAACAGAAGTAGTAGATAAGGATTTAACAAGGGATGGATCAACAAAACTGTGGGAGGAGCCAGAGTCTACAAGGATACGGAATGGTGCGGAGTCATTGGGGATGGAAGGTGAAGTACACGAAAGGACAAGGGAGTTTGGAGGTTCTGTAGAGGAAGCATGTAAATTCATGACAACAGGGGTACATGATGAATTTGCGCAGCCCTCAACCTGTACGGGGTCTTGAGGACTGCTCATTGTTTTGCTTGCTCGGATTCATCTTCATCAACTTTCACCGTGCATGCATTCATGGCGGAGGCGCGCTTACGGCAGTCCTTGACTACGTGACCTGCAATACCACAAAATAGGCAGAGGTTGTTCGAAATTCTTCGTTGGCACTCATCTGCTGTGAGCTTCCCATTAGGGCTAACCCCAGGGATTGACCGTGTTGTAGGCAATTGCGGCGTGACGGGCTTGGCGAGGGGTCGAACGGAGTTGCTTCTGGTTGCGGAGGCGGAAGTGCAAGTGAAGGTGGGTTTTGCTCCAGCGGAGCTTGGCATGTTGCCAGGGGTTGCAGTGGATTGGGCAAGTTCTGCTTTACGCTCCCAGTAGCGAGCGTCCAATATCATGGCTTGAAGACGGAGGTCGGCGAGGGTATTGGGTTTCCCACTAGGGAGGCTGTACAGCGCATCCTTGAGTCGATTCGGAAGTCCGGCATAGAATCGGCGTGTGAGGGCACAATCCCCCCACTGAGCTAGTGCAGCCCAGCGGTTGAACTGCACCATGTAGAGTTGGATACGCTGATCATTCTTCATCACCAGGGCCTCGAGGGCTGCTTCTGCCTCCTCTGCAGGGCGGAGTGGTCCAAAGTTCAGGCGGAGCTCCTGTTGGAAGGCAGGGTAGGAGTTGAGCCAGGCGGGTTCATAACCCAGAATGGGGTTACTGAGGTGGGGTTTGAACCAGTCCAGGGCAGTGCCCTCCAGGTGAGCGATCATAAATGTGACCTTCTTCATGTCATTGGGGAAATCGCGGGGACGATTGCGGAAGTGGAGTTGTCCTTGTAAGAAGAATGTGCGGAGTTTTTCTGGGTGTTCACCATCGAATTTGTCCGGGGATGGCATTTTTAAACCGTGGGATTCTAGTCTAGCCGGAGGGGCTGCATGAGCAGTATTGATGGCAGATGCAAAAGTTTGCATGAGGCGATCAAAAAATGCATCCTCTTGGGAGAGACTAGATGTTGGTGGGGCAGTGGGAGCATGTTCCGTAGGGTTCTCACCATTTTTGTTTTCAAGGTCCCGCAGGTGTTGTTCGATATCACTGGCATCCTGGAAGTCATTGAGGTGTTCTTCAGGGGCAGGTTGTCCTTGGGATAAGTGATGGTCCATAGCGGCCATGGAGACGGAATCGGGTGGAGGTATGGTTGAAGAGGCGGCGGAAAATGCTCCTGCCGTTCCTTCGAACCCTGTGAAGACTTGGTTGTTATCAGATGGTAGGAAACGCCCATTAGCGTCGCGAGGTCGGCTCGCCATGTAGTGCAACTAAACAAGTTGGAGTTCAGAAATACTGTTAAGTTCGGACGGATGGAGGGAGTACAAAGAGGAGGCGGAGCGGAAAGGTGTGGAGGCGGAGCGGGAGTGGAGGCGGAGACGGAAAGGGTGCGGAGATGGTAGAGTGGGTAGAAAGCAACAGGTGGGTAGATGAGATAAAGGGGGGACCGGACTTGGCCAAGACGTATGTGTCAGGCCCTTGCCTAGTTGCGGTCTGGGACAGAGGTTGGACAGGAGATGGGGAACTTAGTTGATTTCCAAACTGAGGTGCTAAGTACATCATGTATTGGTATAAATACTGTGGTAGTAGCGATGTGAAAAAAGCGAGCCAGCCAGCCAGCCAAGAGTGAAGCAAAAAGCTAGTTAAATGCCATTGAAGGCATCCGCTTGTCGTTGTACATGGACGCGGTACGCGGATGCCTTCAATGGCATTTAACTAGCTTTTTGCTTCACTCTTGGCTGGCTGGCTGGCTCGCTTTTTTCACACAAACGAATAGAGTAACTACTACAAAAATCCGTAGCTACATATTACAGTCACGCGGAGCGTGACTGTGACTCCGTCACTCCCATCGAGGCATAGATTGCCTATTCTAACACACCCCCTCAATCCTTGCAATCAAACCCCAAGAAAATCCCACCAGAATAGAAGGAAAATTCTATCTAGGTAATGTAGATGTGTAGGTAGTGTAAGGTGTATAGTAAGAGATATGAGTGAAGAGAAATAAAATGAAAAGTGCAAGATACCACTTGCGCCCGAAAATCCAAAACAGAAATCGCGGCAGCCGTGCGCGCGCGATTGGGCCGTGGCAGTTAATTCCTGCATGTGCCGGCACCTTCTGGTTGCTGGTGCTATGCCGGACTTGTTGTTTGTGTTGAGCTAAATGCGGCGGGTTTGGTCTTTGCGCGTTTGGCTCGATAGCCCGGGGCTGGGTGATGTTGAGCAAATGAAAATTATTAGCACAACGACGGAATGGCCGTCGCCATTGTGCCTGGCACCCCCTGGTGTCCGTGCTCGTCCTATGGGTCGTGATCCATCGCGGTGTTGTCCCATTGCTCGTCTTTGCGGCTGGGACGGTCCTCGCGGCTCAATGCCTCTTGACGGCGGGTTCGTGCTCATCCTGGGGTCGTGATCCATCACGGTGTTGTCCCGTTGCTCGTCTCTACGGCTGGGATGGTCCCGTGGCTCAATGCCTCTGGATGGCGGGTTGCACGGCATGGTGGTGGACGTGTTTGCCGCCATTTCGTGCATGTTTGTTGGGTGGTGAATTTGACTATGCTCGTGCTGAGCCCTTGGGTGAATGAACAAAGAGGTAGGGTGCATCGGCACCCCCCTAACGGCATTACTGGTGTGCGAGTGTGTGTGTATGTGCGTGTGCGTGCATGCGTATCGAATTCGTCGCCCTGATTCAGGGGTCTTCCTGAATCCCCGTGCGAATCCCCTCCTGTTATGCCTACTCCGGTGGGTATGCCAAACCCTACACTGGCTCCTCGCCAGCTCCGACGACGCCTTGTCGTGGCGGTTACCCGTCCCTCCGAGATTCTCTCATGGAATCCGGAGGCTTGTTATCCACCGACAGCTCATTGCTGCCCGGTTTGCGCATGTTGTCGTGAGCCTATTGGCCAGTGGCCTGACGCCGGGTGGGTCCTTAGATTTCAATTGCGTTGCTGACTTCGTGCACATGAGAGAGCTCCCCAGGAGCTAATGAAAGCCCGGGGCTGCAGAAACTCGCGGCTCGCTGCCTGGTCAGACGGCCGTTCGTCTATTGAGTGACCAGGAGAAATGCAATTTTACGTGCTGCTACACGGATTCGTTTGTGTGAGAAAAGCGAGCCAGCCAGTAATATGTTAAAAGCAAGATAGCATTGCGCTTGTCCTTGTACTTGGACGCGGTACGCGGACAAACGAATAGAGTAACTACTACAAAAATCCGTAGCTACATATTACAGTCACGCGGAGCGTGACTGTGACTCCGTCACTCCCATCGAGGCATGGATTGCCTATTCTAACAAGCAAGGCACAGAAAAGCTAGAAGATAATAGGAATAGGGGGTGGGAAATGATCATATGGTATACATCAGAGCCAAGAGTGTTCATGGGAAATGAAATAAGGAACAGGGAACAAACAATGGGAATGCACGAAAGATAGGAACGCGTGTTAGAATATGTGATCTATGTGCTGGGTCACATGATTCTGCCTTTATATTTACGGTAGTTTACATTCTTGTTTACTATCCGTTTGACTACGTACAACGATGTACAAGTAGACAAGCGGAATACAATTCTTTGTGTCGACCGCTGCTCATCGTCGTCGCTTGTCGTATTTTAACACAAACGGATCTGTGCTGGCAGCACATAAAAAACTGCCCCTGGCCCCCGGTATGTAACTGCTCGAATTCTGGCTAGGTTATGAGCACGGTCGACCCACCGTGACCGCGAACCGCCCTGCGCTCGTTCTGCCGCCGATGCCCTGATTGGTGCACCCAACAACCTTACCAGGCCTTGCATAGGCTGTCACAACCCTCCTGAAGTGACCAATGAGGTCTGATTGCGCACGATTGCGCCGCCATTGTTGTTTTACCATGCCGCCGTGCCCTTACCCCCCCTTTTGCTGGTCTCCCAACTGCCTCACAACTCACCACATACAGTTGCGACCGCCCGCCGGCTGCTCATATGCCGCTGTACAAAGTCCTGTGATGACTTAAAACTCACTGTTCTGGGTACGCAGGACGAACTGCCACCCACCGTCGTTTTTGGTCGCTGTCACGCCGCGCTGTAGTATCTGCCGGCTTTCTGGTGTCCCCGTTGTTATTGCTTGTGCCACAGGTCACCGAATACCTGCCGTCGTTGTCGCTTGCACCACAGGTCGCCGAATACCTGCCGCCGTCATCACCACTATTGTTGCTGCTATCATTCCCGCCGTTGGTTCCACCGTCGTCATTCTTTTCGCCGCTGTCATTGTATTCTTATGTTGTTCATTGATACTGTGACCTTTTCTGCCGTTCCCTCTCTTGTCGATCCCCTTCTGTTAATTGTGCTCATCCCTTATGTTTATGTACTTGCTTTTATTTGGTGTGCAGGTTTTAGGGGGTGCACTACTGTTGATATACATGGATCAAGGGGGTGTGTTAGAATATGTGATCCATGTGCTGGGTCACATGATTCTGCCTTTATATTTACGGTAGTTTACATTCTTGTTTACTATCCGTTTGACTACGTACAATAATGTACAAGTAGACAAGCGGAATACAATTCTTTGTGTCGACCGCTGCTCATTGTTGTCGCTCGTCGTATTTTAACAACGCGTGTGAGACAACTAACTCAGTGGTTTTGATCGACTCTAAAAGGTTCGCAGGATCCGGCTTCCGGAGCTGATGGCGGAGGGAGAGGGCGGAGCGTGGGAGGAGTATGTCATGTACGTTGCGGAGGCCCCAAGGCGGAGGTGCTATTGGAGATGGCGGAAACGTACTCCCGAGAGTATTGTGGAGCGGAACGTGACAAAGAAAAGCAACATCTCAGAGATTCCCTCATCTGTGCTTACTCAGGCTGGCCTCGGCCTTGCCCAATTCCATGCTCTCTTCTTTTTTCTATATACAGCTTGCATTATATTGATTTTGTATTTCATTGACTTACACTTGGTCTCACTTTTGCTGCCGCAATGAAATTCATTAACCATTTGTCCTGCGTCACTTTGAGATGTATACCACTGGTTTGTTTGACTGACTAGCGCTATCATGGAATAGCATGATGTTATTAAGAAGTAAAATACCTTGCTGAACTTTGAAACTCATTATAGTGTCATGGAGCATGCTGGTATACAGTTAGTCATTTTCAAGTTGAGTAACTATTTCCTTTTATCACATTGAACCTGATCATTTTGAAGCAAACCTGGAATTCTAAGTAATTTCTCAAGATCTAATCTATAACTTATGTACTTGCATCAGTGTGAAATGTAGACTTGTGCCAGTGCATAATAGGTGATCCCTAGGCCAGTCAAACTGATATTTAGGAGTCCACTAAAATCGGAATTGCAGGTGCTGGCAGTGATCTGTATCTTATCTTTGTCCAAAGTGGACAAAACCCCATATCATGCTGCTAATATATATGTATATATGTATTTATATATATATTTACATATATGTTGTATATTCCTGTATATGGTATATGTATTTCTGTATATTTTTGTATATTTTTATATATTTCTGTATATTTCTGTATACTAGTCAAGCATAATTTATGTCAAGGCTTGCGCACTTGACTTAACCAAACTACGTAAACCCTCTCGAAGGTACGAGGGTGGACTGTAAGGTCCCTTTTACAACGTGTATATGTCTGGTCTTACTAGGCGCGTACGTGCTCCCATTGCTATCCTTTGTAATAGTAGTCTAGTAAGTCTACTTTGCTAGGATCGCGGTCGGTACTCTAGCCAGTGGCTTCCCGTGTGCTCTCTTTGCGTCAAATAGACTTTTACTAAGACTTTCTTACTCGGAGTAGGCGGCTTAGCCCTCCGTACTACAACTGACGCCTAAGGGGTCTTGTTACTGCCCCTACCTGAATGAACAGGGTTTGTATCACGCGCAGTGCCTCTTGTATTGAGGACTTATAACTCTGAAGGCCCCCTGGTACTAGGGCTATGTGTATTACTTAGATGCCCTTAAGGCCTTATACTAAATAGAGAGAGAGAGAGTGGGCTAAGACGTGTGTAAGCCTGAAGGCGAAATATATTAGTTATATGTAAGGGATACAAGTGGGGGGTGCCCTTACCTGAAGGCGAAAAGGTCGAAGCTAAGGTTCAGGTAAGGGCTACATGCTTGTATTTATACATAAATGCAAGGGCCCGTGCGCAGCCTTGATGGTCTGTGCGCAGCCGGGGTTCATAAGCAAGATCGTGTCAAATGCAGGGGTAGTGCTTTGTGACTAAGTCCGATGAGCAACCGATTGGAATGATGAGTCTAGTACTCCTTAGTAATTGCACAGTGATCGGAACGACCCTGGTTCCTGAATCTAGACCTTTTGGTGAAAAGGAATGATCTAGACTCCGCCTTCCTAATATACTCTTGTCACGAGCACTCCTGTCACGTGGGGCTAACACAGCCAGTCACACGCGCGTCAAGATGTCGCCTGCAAGGTATTTCGTCCGTATCTTAGTCAATAAAAATTGTAAAAATACAATAAAAATATGTACATGTCCGTAAGAAAAAGGCAAAAAATGTCCAACTCATAACAATTTAGAGGCTGTATATAGAAATATATGTATATTCCTATATACCGGTACAATATCCATCAACTCGGCTAATAGCCCAATCAAGTGTTAGATCCAATTTTGGCAAACTAGGTTTAGCTGAACTAATTCATCCGAAATGCATCCTTATGGCAAGCTGGCCGGACCTAGGCATAGATGCTATGTCTTGCAAGTTGAGGTCAAAATTGGGCAAGCTTGGGTAGGTTCAGGCTTACATGTTAGAATAGGCAATCCATGCCTCGATGGGAGTGACGGAGTCACAGTCACGCGGAGCGTGACTGTAATATGTAGCTACGGATTTTTGTAGTAGTTACTCTATTCGTTTGTCCGCGTACCGCGTCCAAGTACAAGGACAAGCGCAATGCTATCTTGCTTTTAACATATTACTGGCTGGCTCGCTTTTCTCACACAAACGAATCCGTGTAGCAGCACGTAAAATTGCATTTCTCCTGGTCACTCAATAGACGAACGGCCGTCTGACCAGGCAGCGAGCCGCGAGTTTCTGCAGCCCCGGGCTTTCATTAGCTCCTGGGGAGCTCTCTCATGTGCACGAAGTCAGCAACGCAATTGAAATCTAAGGACCCACCCGGCGTCAGGCCACTGGCCAATAGGCTCACGACAACATGCGCAAACCGGGCAGCAATGAGCTGTCGGTGGATAACAAGCCTCCGGATTCCATGAGAGAATCTCGGAGGGACGGGTAACCGCCACGACAAGGCGTCGTCGGAGCTGGCGAGGAGCCAGTGTAGGGTTTGGCATACCCACCGGAGTAGGCATAACAGGAGGGGATTCGCACGGGGATTCAGGAAGACCCCTGAATCAGGGCGACGAATTCGACACGCATGCACGCACACGCACATACACACACACTCGCACACCAGTAATGCCGTTAGGGGGGTGCCGATGCACCCTACCTCTTTGTTCATTCACCCAAGGGCTCAGCACGAGCATAGTCAAATTCACCACCCAACAAACATGCACGAAATGGCGGCAAACACGTCCACCACCATGCCGTGCAACCCGCCATCCAGAGGCATTGAGCCACGGGACCATCCCAGCCGTAGAGACGAGCAACGGGACAACACCGTGATGGATCACGACCCCAGGATGAGCACGAACCCGCCGTCAAGAGGCATTGAGCCGCGAGGACCGTCCCAGCCGCAAAGACGAGCAATGGGACAACACCGCGATGGATCACGACCCATAGGACGAGCACGGACACCAGGGGGTGCCAGGCACAATGGCGACGGCCATTCCGTCGTTGTGCTAATAATTTTCATTTGCTCAACATCACCCAGCCCCGGGCTATCGAGCCAAACGCGCGAAGACCAAACCCGCCGCATTTAGCTCAACACAAACAACAAGTCCGGCATAGCACCAGCAACCAGAAGGTGCCGGCACATGCAGGAATTAACTGCCACGGCCCAATCGCGCGCGCACGGCTGCCGCGATTTCTGTTTTGGATTTTCGGGCGCAAGTGGTATCTTGCACTTTTCATTTTATTTCTCTTCACTCATATCTCTTACTATACACCTTACACTACCTACACATCTACATTACCTAGATAGAATTTTCCTTCTATTCTGGTGGGATTTTCTTGGGGTTTGATTGCAAGGATTGAGGGGGTGTGTTAGAATAGGCAATCCATGCCTCGATGGGAGTGACGGAGTCACAGTCACGCGGAGCGTGACTGTAATATGTAGCTACGGATTTTTGTAGTAGTTACTCTATTCGTTTGTCCGCGTACCGCGTCCAAGTACAAGGACAAGCGCAATGCTATCTTGCTTTTAACATATTACTGGCTGGCTCGCTTTTCTCACATTACAGGCCTACTTAGACTACTAATCTGTCAAATTTACTTATATCAACACTCTATGCCTTCTATATTAAAAATATTGTTGCTACATATGACTTGGATGTGTGACTCGCTGTGAGCTATTTGTGTGTCACGTGTTCCAAGTCACAGCACATGCCGAACCGGTGGCTCTAAGCCAAGCCAAACCAAGGCCGGACCATCACATTAATTAGTCTACGCCGAGGTTGTGCCTTGATATATGAAAATATACAGAAATATACAGAAATATATGAATATACAGAAATATATATATTGAAAAAGAAATTGTATTTTGTCCACAACGGCCGCGGATACAGAGCCAAATAGCGCCATGCTTTCTGCAATGCATCATGATGCATGATGGACATAGTGTTGAATGAAAGGCAAAGCTAACACAAAGTTAGCTTCAGTGAATAACAATGAACTCTATATTATTTATACCTAACACAAAGTTACTACAATAGTGTTAGTAAAAGTAGGAGAAAAATTATAATAAGGCATACGCACGCTTCAGTGAATAACAATGAACTGAAGCGGCATAAGTCGGAAGCATACGGATTTAGTATGTAAAGTCATGTGACGTGTATCGTAGGTGCTCGTCAATTAAGAGAGGAAATAAAAGAGAAACAAAATAGAAGGGCAACAATTAAGATATATACAAATGTAAATGTTCGGATTGTATCCCTCAACACTCCCCCTCAATCCGTGCCTAAACCCACCAAATGCTTGAAATAATCAAGTTTTGATACCGGTAACGCCTTGGTGAACATATCCGCACGCATTTCATTGGTGTTAAGATATTGTAGGTTGATGTCGCCACGAGCCACAGCCTCACGTATATAATGGTAGCGAATATCGATGTGCTTTGTACGTGCGCTGTAGAGTCCGTTGCGAGCAAGGGCGATGGCACTTTGGTTGTCACAGTGTAGGGTGATGGTGTTAGGAAGCTCGTGATGGGTGAGTTCCTTGATAAGTAGTCGAAGCCATGATAGCTCACGACACGCGTCCGTCGCGGCAATATATTCAGCCTCAGTTGAAGAGAGAGCAATTAAAGATTGCCTCTTTGAAGACCAGCTGACAGCGGCTCCACCGTACATAAAGACAGCACCCGAGATAGAGTGTCTGTCCTCCTGTCCGGCCCAATCCGCATCCGTGAATGCTTCGAGACCAGCATGATTGGCTGCACTGAATGTGAGCCCGACGTCGCGTGTGCCTTTGAGATATCGAATAACGCGGCGTGCAGCATTCCAATGCGCGGGTGTGGGACAAGAGAGAACACGGGCTAGTTGGGACGTCACAAACGCAATGTCTGGACGAGTTCCAACAGCCGCGTACAGCAGTGAGCCGACGAGGGCCGAATAGGGCCTCCCTTTCATAGCTTCATGCTCGTCCTCGGTTGGTGGTTTCGTGGAGAGGTGGACATGAACGTCCATCGGCGTGTCAAGCGTCCGACAGTCTTGCATCTCAGCTCGTAGCAAGAGCTGGTCGATGTACGCCCCCTGGGACATGGTGAGTGTACGGGCAGCGCGATCGCGTCGTATTTCGAATCCCAGAAGCCAACGAGCTTCACTGAGGTCGGCAAGCTCGTAACGATCGGCGAGCTGCTTCTTGAGTGTGTTCATTTCGCTGATTGTCGTGGTTGCAATGGTGAGATCGTCCACATGGACGGCGACAATGACAGTAGACGTAGGTGTGATCTTGAAAAACACGGCGGGGTCGTATTTCGACCGCGTTAGTCCGACACTATGAAATAACTCACAGACTTTGCGGTACCACTGGTGCCCAGCCTGTTTGAGTCCATACAACGCCTTCTTGAGTTGCCAAACATGATTCGGCTTGTTGGGGTGCTCGAAACCAGTCGGCTGTTTCATGTAGATAGTCACGTCGTCGAGATCGGCATTGAGGTATGCATTCTTGAAGTCTACCTGGTGCAGTTCCAGGTCATCGATAGCGGCGACTGAGAGAATCAAGCGGAGAGATGAGGTGCAAGCAGTAGGGGCAGCCGTTTGGTGGTAGTCGAGGCCGGGCACTTGCGTAAAGCCTTGTGCGCATAGCCGGGCTTTGTATTTGGTAATCACGTTATTCTCGTCACGCTTGCGGCGTAACGCCCACGTGTTACCAACGATGTTGACGTCATCGTCACTAGGTCTCGCAACCAGCTCGAACGTTCCCGTTTTCTCTAACGCCGTTAACTCTGCTTCACATGCCTCGATCCAGCGATCTCTGTCGGGTCCAGCAAGAGCCTCTCGAAAAGATGGCTCGTCGCCAGCCATTGCAGCCATCGCTGTTGGAATAACTTCATCAGCACCATCGTCTTCCACCAACCACTCCGTGATCATCTTGGTGATTGCGGCTTTTGCACTCGGTGTAGTCGGGGTCTTGTCAGCTTTCTTCGTCGCTTTATCGCCTGTGCTTCCCTCCCCCTGCTGTATGGCCTTCAGGATAGGTGAGGGTTTCTTGGTCCGCTTTCCTCTCCCCAACTCCTCCATAGTCTCAACCGCCGGTGGAGCCAGTTCTGGACCTTTCTCAGACGGTTCCGGTTGGTTTTCAGGCTCGGTCGGTTTGCTGTTGTCAGCTGAGGGCTGTGGTGGGTCGGCCATACCCTTGATAGGAGATGGTGGACGCGATTTGGTGGATGGTTGTGATGGTGCGGTGGTTTTATCGCCCGTTTGGCTGTCGTGCGAGTTGGAACTAACACTCTGCTCCTCCCCCTCAATGCGTACGACGGCCCCTGGCCTTCTTCTGCCAAAGCGGACATTGCGTTCAACAGAGATGCGACGAGTCTCAGGCCAGTAGACTCTATGGCCCTTGCTCTCTGTGTCATATCCGAGCCAATGTGCGGCAACAGAACGCGGTTCCAGCTTGCCGGCATTCTCAAGTCGTACCCAAGCGGTCTCACCAAAACGGCGGAGGTGCGAGAGATCAGGCTTTTGACCTGTGGCTTTTTCGTAGGGCGTTGAGCCAGGTGTGTTTGCTGTTGTCGTTCTGTTCCTCAACCACGCTGCATGTCGCAGTGCTTCTGCCCACAGGAACTGTGGTAGACTTGCGTCTAATAGCATTGCGTGCATGTGCTCGACAAGCGTGCGGTTTAGCCGCTCTGCTTTTCCATTTTGTTGCGAGGAATCATGCACCGCAAGACGACGTATGGTGCCAGCGGCTTCGAGGTGACGATTGAATGCATCGCTGGTGTATTCTCCCCCTCGATCGGTCTGGAGTTCCTTGATGTTAGGAGCTCCACGTTGCACCTTGGCCCACGACTCGTAAGCCTTGTATCGATCGAAAGTCTCAGATTTTGCTGATATGAAGTGCAGGACCACCTCATCCGTATAGTCATCGATAAATGAGCAATAGTAGCTCTTCCCACCCAACGATTTCACCTGTGCTGGTCCCCATACATTGCTGTGTACGCGTTCACCATAGCGTGTGCACGATGGTGTGATGCTCTCCTGCGGACATGGTTTGCGGGTATGTTTGGCACGAATGCAGGGTTCACAGACAGGCAAGTCTCTATCTGTAATCTCTACGCCATTAACAATGCCGTCTTTGATCATCTTCTGCAGGGCTGGAGCATTGGCATGCCCCATGCGACGGTGGAACTCAGCTATTGACACCTTGGTTGGTGCAACAGCCATTGCGGTAGGTGTGTTTGGCTTGACGGGTGTGGATTTTGATGGTACGGTGGTGGTCTGGCCCTCGATAGGGTATAGGCCTTCCTTCTCGGGGATACAGGTGATTTCGTCACCAGCGGGGGAGTAGATGTGGGCGGCTCGACCTTTGAAATGCACGGCAAACTTTGCTCGTGTCATTGCGCTCACGGAGACGAGTGATTGGGACATCGAAGGTGCGTGCAACACTCGTAACAGGCGCAGGGTAATCTCACCCTTGTTTGTCTGGATTTTGACAGGAACCTCCCCCTCGCCAATGGCCTGACAGTTGTGACCATCGGCAGACATGACTGTGATTGGGGGTATCGAGTGATATGTGGTGAAGTTCTCCCGTACCGGCTCGAAGTGACGTGAGGCTCCAGAGTCAAGTAAACGGACATGTTGACCCCCGGATTTGCTGTCCATAGGCTTTGCTGCGCTAGCTGTTGTTGCTACGAAGGCATACTCATTTTCAGCTGTAGTAGCTGGTTGAGCATTGGTTGTAGCCACGTTTGCACTGGCCTTTCCTTTTCCTTTTGGACGCCTAAAACGCTTTGGGCCCTGACCCTCCTTGCCTCCCCCTTTCGACCAACAGTCTTCAATCGCGTGACCTGGTCTACTGCAGTTCGAACAGGTGAGAGGAGACTTCCCCTTCTGGTGTGAGCCCGTGCGTGCCATAAGTGCTGAAGACGTTGTCGTTGATGAGTGTGAGTTTCTCATCAATGTTTCATCATCTTGGGCCATAAGCCGAATGGTCTTGATGACATCGACTGACGAGAGAGCAATCTTGCTTGTTCGCTGATGCTGTCGGTAGGTTCGAATTGATTCGCGCCATGAGTTGGGCATAGCCCGTAAGATTGCTGCCGCGAACTCTTTGTCCTGCATCGTGCCTCCAGCAGCTGCATGTTTCTTACGCAGTCGTTGCATCTCGTCTATTGTCTTCCGTGGGTCTTCACCCTCGGGGCACTTCATGGAGTGGATGAGTCCACTGTAGTCTGCCTGTATAAGGTCGTCGTCCTCTGAGAAGCGGTCACATAGGCTCTTCCATACGTCTGCAGCTGTGCTACAGTCAATGGTGTCCATTTGCAAAGTCTCTGGGATGGTCTGATATAGCACTGTTCGTACTTGCTCATCCTTCACCTCCCATGCATCGTACGTCTTCTGGTACTCGGTGAGATTGCGATCTTCAACCTTTATGGGATTCCCTTCTTTGTCGAGGGTGGTGGAGGGGCGTTTGGGTGGGGCTGCTTCTCCAGAGAGGTACTGCTTGAGACCACGTCCAATAACGTATGACTTGAGCTGGCGGGAGTACAGAAGCCAGTTTTCGCCGCTTTCGTCAAGCTTCGTGATCCGCACTGTTGACGAGCTTGATTCGGACGCGCTGGAAGCCGTTGAGGTGCTCATAACCTGTTGAATGAAAGGCAAAGCTAACACAAAGTTAGCTTCAGTGAATAACAATGAACTCTATATTATTTATACCTAACACAAAGTTACTACAATAGTGTTAGTAAAAGTAGGAGAAAAATTATAATAAGGCATACGCACGCTTCAGTGAATAACAATGAACTGAAGCGGCATAAGTCGGAAGCATACGGATTTAGTATGTAAAGTCATGTGACGTGTATCGTAGGTGCTCGTCAATTAAGAGAGGAAATAAAAGAGAAACAAAATAGAAGGGCAACAATTAAGATATATACAAATGTAAATGTTCGGATTGTATCCCTCAACACATAGGAGATGCTTAATGATGCTTAATACCTAGGCACGAGGCTGAAACTGCCTTTGATCCACAACAAGACTTGCCTGATATGTCAACTGACGATCAGTACTTTCCATTGGGGATCAGCGACCAGCACTCAGCTTATATAAAGCCTCAGGATGCATCGATTTATGGCTCGTCTCTCGTCCTTCTCCACTACATCGATCCTTGCAATTTGAATGCTTCAACAACGATAGTACATGTTAACACCATCCTTTCATCGCCCTCAATGTCAACATGTGCTTCTGGCTCAGGAATCCAGTCTGGAATCGTGGTGTGTATCCATGATTTTCTTTGTGACAAACTTGAATTTTGATCCTCGTCGTTTCGATCTATCGTCCTCGAAAATAGCGCTCGTGTCACCGGTTGACGGACACAGCGGTTCTCGTTTGTTTACCATCCATCTGTGATGTGTTCTACTGTTGATGCGCCAGCGCTCGGCGAAAACTCGGGCGCCTGATGACCCTCGCCTTCGGGGATGGGGGTTCATATTCTGGCTTGCGCCCCACGGGGACAAAGAGGTTCAGCACGTCTGAAGACGTCTAGTAGTTCTGCGTCTCTAGCCCTAGCCACATGCAAGTGGGGTGGGTCGTGTGGCAACTGGCCATTCGACCACAAGGAAATAATGACCGCCATCTTTATATAATCGTTATATGTTGATCTGACTCAACTGGAATGCGCAAACGGCCATGTAATTTCAATATGGTTGTTGGCGATCAGAAGCAGGAGTTTCTGTTTCTGGTATTATATACAAATTGGATGGCGGTTTTTCTTGTCAATACGATCACTCGGGCCAAGAAACAGTCGCACACCAGGAACGTTGAGACGGGTAGGTTAATAGAATGCATATAGTCGCTTGCTTTCATGCCTTCTTGCACCTCCTTCAGGCTTTACGAGAAACATGCATAGCACGACAATCTACAAACTAATTTTTTCCTCCTCCTTAGACACCCTTCGTGGGCGTCTAGAAATTCCTAATACTGGTCTGGGGCTGTATTTGGTAGTATTGCACAGATATCGCAATGTCACGCATTCTATCTACCTCTCTTCTGTTATTTTCGAGCTCATCAGACTCTTTGTACGTACACGTATATGTATGTATCACTCAATGCAAACTAAAAATGAATCATCGGCGAGCAACGAGACCGACCATCATACCGTTGTAAGGGGAGTCGTACTACTGTAATCTACACCGGCTTCTTTTGGCCGTTATGGGAGCAAGTATAAAAACCTATAGTTGAAGACACCTTACTGGCACCCACCCATATCCAATTCAGACTCCCTCTCTACTCCAATGACACCGAATGATGCACAACGATCCCCACGCAGTAAAATCTTGCAGTATAATCCCGCCGGCGAACCATTTATACAACTCCATGCCCCGTTTGAGCACTTGATCTTAACACCATCGCGTCAGGAGGACGCGCCTTGTCTATTAAGATATCTTAACGACCCGAAATTATTCAATTGGTTAACAATACCAATTCCTTACCTCCTCGAACACGCTACCGGCTGGATTAAACATGAAGGGGAAACGTATAACGAAGTGTTTGAGCAAATCGGCGCAGCGGAGGCAGATGACTCAGTTATGGTTGGTGGAATTCCCCTGAATACTATTCGGGAGGTGAAGGCAAATGGTACGGAGGAGTTAATCGGCAAATTCGAAATTATTCGCTGCACATGGTCGGAGGTCACGGACGAAGAAAAGCGAAAGGACTTGCAAGAAAAGGAATTATCTAAACAGATAGGCGACCCGGAGATATGCTGGCAGATAGGCGGTAAGATCGCTTTTGGCTTGCTAAGATTGTGCTGGTGACAAGGTTTGTATGCATATATGCAGATTGGCTCGCGCCGCAGTATCACGGTAAAGGTATCATGTCGGCCGTCATACGATTGATAATTTACGAATGGGGTGTCCCGTGGATGAATATAAAGTATATGCGCTGTATAGCGCGACGAGACAATGTCGGCAGCATTAGGGTCTTGGAAAAGAGTGGCTTTAGGATTGTGGATTCGAGTAGTCAAATGACAATCCGCGGAGAACCCCGTGCACAGTGCATTTTGGAGTTGCGCATCTAGCGGCTAATATTTATAATGCGCTTATAATAGATATACTTGAGAGCAAATGTAAACGAAAGTACAAGTGTTGGATAGGTTGTTGTCGTGGAGCGCGCGGAATAACGCAGTCAGGTTTTTCGCTCTCCAATAGGTGTGCTTATTGAATAAAAGGCAAAGCTAACACAAAGTTAGCTTCAGTGAATGACAATGAACTCTTTATTTATACCTAACACAAAGTTACTACAATAGTGTTAGTAAAGGTAGGAGAAAAATTATAATAAGGCATACGCACGCTTCAGTGAATGACAATGAACTGAAGCGGCATGAGTCGGAAGCATACGGATTTAGTATGTAAAGTCATGTGATGTGTATTGTAGGTGCTCGTCAATTAAGAGAAGAAATAGAAGAGAAACAAAATAGAAGGGAAACAATTAAGATATATACAAATATAAATGTTCAGATTGTATCCCTCAACAGTGCTGCATTCAAATATTTTACTTCCGGAACTCAGCCTCTCATCGTATATCCATCTTAGCCATAGTTTTGCGTAACCAGCCTGGGGGTTTGAATAGGGGTGTTGAAGTATATTTTATGTTTTTGCGTACCATCTTGCTTATCCAGCATCGAAAAATGTAAAAGATATGAGCTAATAAACGTTAGTGGTATGGTGTAATGTAGACTACTTGTAGTCCACTAGTTACCTATAGAAAAGACAACTAACTTACTTGTGTGAAAAGTTAATGGTCTGTTAGTGGTTATAGGTAAAGGCAATAACCTATAAATGTGAAAGCGATTAGTAACTGATTACACCTAAGATAAGACTATATTATCTAGCCAGTGTCTCATAAGAACACTTACTTGTATACTCCTTTAGAGTATGGCTTTGATAACTTGTCTTGTAGACTTTGTAAGTCTGTTAGTGAAGTTAGTACTTGTGAGCTAGTCCTTAGACTATTTAACTCACTTATTTCTGATGAAATAACTTGTCATTTCCAGCCAATTTCGCTGGTGCTTATATAATACAAAATATTCTAATTTCTACAAGATTAGTAAGCCATTCCTGTGCTTATCTAATCCGCTTAGTAAGAAAAGTTGCTTACAAATCTGCTTATAAATCAGCTTAGTAATATTCCTATTTGCTGAATAATATGCTTGGTAAGCAGTTTGTACGCTTGGTAAGCAATCTGTGTGCTTAGTCAGTAATTTGTATAGTATTAGTAAGTAAAGATGTCCATTTATCTCAATATCCTATTATTAGATCTGTATTAGTAATATTTTATAAACATTACTAATATCATGGGCTTGCTTAGTAAATATTTTGGTAATTTATAAGCAAGGATCTAGGGTGTGAAAAATCAATTAGTAATATTCACGATGGATGTTGAGAAATGAATATTTAAATGGAATTGTTTAATATTTATGGAAAAGATATTCAGAATTGATAAAGTCAAGTGACTTTAGATAAGATAATCTTATCTCTGATAAGATTAGATATATTGGAATATCGAAAATATTAAATAAATGAATATAAATGAATATATGCATATTATTTCAATGAATATATGCATGTAAAGAATTGTTAATATCTCAACAACGAACGGTTGTAAAATCATGAAATAAATAATCATGTATGATATGATGTTAGAGGATTATTTAAAGTATTCATTGGAATTATTGGAAAGATATGAAGACTGTAAATATTCAATCTTTCAACATGAGCAACAAAGGCTACCTGTGCCGTTATGCTTGGTTCCGTATATGTAATCCAGTCCTGAAGATCGAATTTTTCACAATTGCCATAATCCCACACGAGACTACGGTATAGTGATATACTTTCAAACGATGGTAAAGAGACGAGTTTACCACGTAAACCAATCATGATGAACGCACAAGTCCAGAATGCCCAGAAATACGGTCGAAATAACGAGACAGGTAGCGATTGACCTGCAAAAAGTACTATCCGTACTGAAGTGGTAACGAAAGTAGGTGGCAGCTTGAGAACAAATGATTCCTAGTAGCCATTGTTCAAGCATTACACCTATAACCATAGGACTCAAGAAGATGTCGATGATGGAGCAGCCTGAGTAGGGGACTGGCAGAGGGTTCAAGCTCCCAGGGCCTTCATCTATCATTGTAGATTATGATCCAAATTTCCACCGTATACCAAGAAGAGATGTGTATCCGAAATCCAGCTGTTGAGGTCGTTAAGTCGAGGCGGTGGAGACAGTTTTAAGGATGAGTCAGGGGACTCAGGGCTCAGAATCCTAGTAATCGGTCACTGAAGACAGCGCCGACATTCTCAACACGTCGTTGGATGCAGGGTTGAAATGAATAGCTTGGCTCTATTACGTTAAAGAATCCTCTCAGAGCACTCTAAAATTCCTCTCAGAGTCCGAGTCTTAGACCAAAATCTCGGAGTTTGAGTTTGTATGCGGAGAAGAGCATGCCGCGTCAGGAACTTCCGCCAAGTGAACTCCAAGAGCCGTTCAGATGATCAACTTGAAATTTTAGCCTTTTGTTGACGATGAAATATTGACGAGTCTTTGCGTCGGTCATATCCAAACATGAAACCAAGGCATGCTACTATCAATGTGTCTCCTGGTTGATCCTACTGGCACTAGTATGGCCCCATCACTTCTTTGTGTATTGTATCTGTTATGATACAGGACGCTAACGCGAGCTGCATAATACACTGCCATTGCAGTAGGTGAGAATATCAGTACCTTGTATGCAATTTTAGTTACTGGTCAATTTCTACACGTTGTCCTCAGGTTCTTGGGGTTGTCCAACTCCTGATCTGCGATCATGCATAATAGCCTTCGATGCATTGGTTCTTAGTCTGGGTATTTTACCATTGACGCGATTGTCTAGTGAAGACTATTTTTGAACAGATGTATGAGCATGGAGGTGGGTGAGGAGCCCATTGAACATACCGTTGATAGAACGCCTGCTGCCAGGAACGAGGTTTGAAATTCAGTAACAAATGAGCCCGATCCCTCGTTGAGAATGTTACGAAGATCCTGACGACCAAGCAGGGTGTATAGGACTGATATTGTGTATAAGTGAGAGGTAGAATATTGTATTATCATGCTATTAAGGAGATTAGTCAAGATGGCCAGCAACGGGTGCTGATATTACTATCATCAAAACGACTCACTCATAGCCTTTTTCAGGCATTATCGAAAGCTAATATGATTGTCTTAAAACTGGCAACCATCAGTAACAGAGAAGAATCAACTTACGAGAATAAAGTTCAGTAGCGCACATATAGCTGTAAGTGACCCAGTCTCAACAGTTGTTCGTCGCAAGCGAGAGAGCATGGCATCAGCACTACGCAAAACTCTCTCTTTGCGCAAGAGATAGAATACTAAAATAGACGCGATACCCACGTCACATGCGCCTGTCTAATCAACTATGTCAGAAAGAGATGCAAAATGCAGAAATTTTATGTACTGAGGTGAACCAAATGGTGGCTGGAACAACAACGCCTGGAATTTTGCTCATCCGACCAACCATAAAGCAGTATATAGTGACACTAATTGACAGAGAGAAACGGGTTAACTTTAGTGAGCAAATGTTATATCAAATAAAATGCTCAAAACTTAGGCATGAGCATACGTGATACCGGATACCAAAGAGTTAAGTGCAACTGACGAAATGCAGCGGGTAAGACGAATAAATGTTAGCAGACTTGAAAAAACGCACTAATTCCCAAAAGTACACAAATGGGCAGTGAACGTGTGACGGCCCAGCATCGAAAAATGTAGAATATATGTGCCACGAAAGCTATCCAAGCCGTTACGCTTGGCCCCATCCAATTCATCCAGGACTGGAGATCGAATTTTTCATCGTCACCATAATCTGATACGAGACTGTGATATAACACCATGCTTTTGAATGACGACAAGATGAGTTTTGCATGTAAACAAGACGTAATGCTAGGCCCCGTGCTAGCCGCTGGACGTACAAATCCAGGATACCCAGAAACGTGGTAGAGACCGTAAGACAGGTAGCAATCGACCTGCAGAAGCTACTATCTGTATTGAAGTGACAGCGAAAGTAAATAACTGCCTGAGAAAGTAGTATTCCCAGTAAAAACTGTTCAATCATCACGCCTATGACCATGGGAATCAAGAGCGTGACTACGGCAGCGCCAGGGGGCGGAAGGTTGCCTGAGTCTTCAAGTTCCTCTGTCATTTTGGCTATTGAACCCATCGTCTCCCAGAGAAAAAAAAAGACTTGTCCAGGTTTGAAGTTGCTGATTGGGACGGAGACGGATGTGTCAGGGAGCACCAACTGTTGTCTTAAGCCTAAAGAATTATTTCCTGCTGACTACCAGTACCACCAATTCATTGTCGGGAATGCAGGGTTATTTATTCAATTGTCATGACTATCTTGTCATCATACCGCGCGGATTCGATCCATAAGACGACGCAGTCGTTCGTCATTATTCATCTCTCGATCTCCTGCCCAATCTCCATTCTCATCTCACCATGTCTCAGTTTCTATCTAACGGCGTAGTCGTTCATCATCATTCCTCTCTTGATTTCCGACTCAATCTCCATTCTTATTTCATTATGTCTCAGCCTCTATCTCTTGTCGCAATTTACTCTATTGTTCCTTTGACTGGTTTCTGTCACTATTCATCTCTATCTCATTTTTTTATTTCTTATGCTAGCTTACTTGATGCCTTGTGATTGTTCCAGGTCTCAGTTCCAACACTTACCAATTCAATTACATCATCGGTTTCAGTAGCTATCCATTCCTCTTGTTCTCATCGGACCGGGAGGTCCAGAGGGGGAAGGGACCTGTAACGGCGCAGCGTTACTCATCACAGCCCCGCCGCGGCTTAATCCATCTTGTCCGCCGCATAGGGCAGCGGGCAACGTTCCTAATTTCATATTCTCTTCTGCTTGGTCATGATTGGTTGCATTTCTTATCTGTTGCATGTGGACGATGGGCTTGGAAGGAGATTGCATTTCGTGTAAATACTAGACTACTATGTGTGTGTTACCGCAGTGTTCTTGAATCCAACCCTGTGCCTACTATCCCCACGTTCGATTTCGTGACTACCCGTCACAGGACCCCAAGGGGGTCATCAGACGGGAAGGGCGAGGTCACGTGATCTACTAAACTCACCCCTTTCCACCGCAACTTTAATGGCCGCCGGGATGTACACACCCGAATAATCCAAACTATCCTAGGCCATGGCTTTAGAGGTGACTACTATGCTCGCTTTATTCCCTCTGAGTCAGTCATATGCCCATGCGACAACACTACTTTCCAAACACGTGACCACATTATTGCTGACTGCCCCCTTTACGACACTACATTGTTAAGGCCTCTAGTAGCCTCTCCTCCCCAATTATCCTCAGTACACACAAAGGCCTTACAGCACTAGCAAAGTTTGTATTGGGCTCAAAGGCCTTTACAAAAATTGCTAGATCAACCCTACAATAAAAATGCCCTCATTTTTTCCACCAAAGAAGGAAATTCACTTGTTAACACCCCCCAATCTTTAACTATATATTTACCCCTCCCCCCCTACCTCGTCAACTACCTCAACACAATTATCTGGTCTGTTAACCTTTCCAGTATCTCCATTATAATAACCCCTATGCCACTATACTCCATACTTCCCTATACTGCGTAATTTACACTATAGCCTTTACAACACCGTAGTTTGTTTTTAGTACATGATGCGGTATATAAATGTAAAAAAAAAAAAAAAAAAAAAAAAAAGCAAGGTCACGTGAGGGAGGATGGGAGTCACGTGGCATTGGAAGGGAAGGGCAGCGACCAGAGACTTAGACACGACACGCATCCTTGTATCACGGCTACATCCATTGACTCGTTGGCTTGTTTCTATCATTCCCTTGTGCATCCCCTCACCGAGTCTCGGGAGGCCCTATCCATCACACATGTATATAGTCTACTGGAAGAGCACCATCGGCTCTTCGTCGAATCAACACCAGTGATCCGCCCCCTTGTGTCTTCGTGTGATCCATGTCCACTTGTCATCCTCCTTCGTGATCCCCTTCTTCCGTCCCCTGTCCTATCGAGCTCCGTGTCATTCTGTTGGCGCGGTTCTCACATCAATCATCAGACCTATTGAATCCATAGGCAAGCCTGGCACCGGCTTAACCCTGTAATATCAACAAAAACATTGTTCAATGATAATCTGACAAATTGCCAGACGTGTACTATACGGAGAAAGCCCTACAGCTTTTGTAAATGTCAGTTATAGTTAGATCTCTAACGGACACAACACAACATGCTGTGGTTGATGTTGTTCCCAAGTCTGACCCATTTTCGGAAGAAAACTCTTCCCGTACATAGATCAGACTAATGCGGCGTTTCCCATTGATGGGTAACCCAACTGAGATCCCCATATGTATCCATCTCTGAAACCTGTCTTGCTAGCATACAACCCGCGGAAGTGGTTTTTACAGGCGTTGCTTCTGTACAAGAAGCCGAAATGGTGCTAGAGGGCATATTAAATGGGCCTCGTATGCTTTCGCGCAACAAATATGCAAGAGTCCATATCCTTGAGCGTAGCGATGTATTCGATTTATATCACTTGATCTTACGAATCTACTACGCGATTAATGATGGAATGTCTAACGGGTCTTCCTTAAGGAGCTTTTTAGTGCATACGATATATCTCATTTTACGAAGCCACTTGGCTTGGACGAACATTTGCCTTCTTTGCTATCTTTAAAAGAATGCCGAGAGCAGCTAAATCATGGCCATTCTAGAATGTGATGGCGTAGGGTAATCGTCGCAAGAACAACATCACGTTTGGCCATGCACTCACTGTTCTCGGCTAAGTCACACTTTCTCGTGTCCTTCACTGTGTGGAGAAACCACCGATGAAGAATGGGAATATCGCAAACGTTAACTAATGCACCAGAGCGGCCTCGTAAATCTTAGACCACATATGGACGAGGAATGGAGGTAGAAGCGATACCATGTTTACTCAGGGGTTCTGCTCTGGTACTCTGTCCTTCATGCCATTCAGCGGCTCGCGTAGATATCTTCACCAAGGCGCATCCAAGATGGAGGTAGAGACGCTGTTACCAAAGAGATTCCGAGTCCTTCACAGATGCCGCATCGTTAATTCGGCTAATAGCAAAGTCCACGAAAGCCCACTGCTCATCCAGACCACCGCTCTGTCTCGAGAATGCTTAAGAGATCTCGTTTTGCTGCACTGATATGGAAAAAGATCAGACACCGTGGTGCAGAGAAACAGGATGAGCGTAGTCTCGTTGTTGCTAAGACAGCATATAAAAACCCTTTCGCCCCCCGATTTATCTTTTCTTATGGTGGATCAAACTTTGGGAACGCAAGACGTTATGATTGCTACTGTTTCACTGACCAATCTCTAATAAGTTAACGAAAACAAATAGATTGATGACCTCATATTGCCGGACTATCCACTAGCATCTTCTCATCCGCTGTCGTCTCTCTGTTCGTTCACACATCCTCTTAACGCAGGGCGCACTTTGCCTACGCCTCAAAACTTACCAAAGGAACACGCTAATCCTAAGCCCGTGATCCACCATTGTTCTAGCATTTTGTACTTGCACTGTCAGCCGGCCGAGCTCTACCTGGCGGCCAAGACAGCTCAAGGGTCCCTTCAAATCATGAGCTTCTTTGATGGGAATGTCTACAAACCAGATATTGTGGAAAAACGGATAAATAGACTCGGGACGCTACGTACTGGTATTCCTACGAAGTCAATGCTGGGCTAAATAACAAGAGGACATCGGACCAAATTGTGAAAGGCGGACAAGTTAAGGTCTGGTGTGCCACAGTCGTCATGATTACCCTACTACTATGCCATCTTGGTATGCATATAAATGTACGATACACTACAATATATATATGTAATAGCCATACTGGAATACGCGTTTATATTTACCCTACAATAACACTACTGAATGCCAACCCCATATAAACGCACCGCTGATCTTGGATCCACCGTTTCCACTTAAGAATCGATAGGATAAGACAGTGGCACAAGCACTAGGGTGGGTTCTGCACAGGGGCGGCTATTGTGTCTATATCAGTGATTTGAAAATGCATTAGGACCAAAACGCTGGAACTAAATTTCTCGAGCATCCATGCTGTGAAGACACGATGCAGAGCCAGAGAGCGATTAAATCGATTAACGCTCGGATAGCTCCAAGCGTATTAATGACGACGGTAAGTATACTGAAAAGAAGGATAGTGCTAATTTGACTAGACGCAGACTCGGATACTCCGTGACAGAGCTTGAAGCTTGAGATGATATTGAATTTGTTTATTGCCGGTGGAAGCTTAAGCAGCCACAGTTTAACGTGACAAAAAAGTGCTTAATGTCACGGGATAGACGCGACAAAATCGCGTACCGCGTTTTTGGGGTGAATCAACGATAATTTTCCCGGAATGTGCCGCAAAAGAAGAGCTTTCGGAGCTTAAGGTGCCCCAAAATTTTGTTTGTGGCCACACAATGGCATTTTTTGGTACCCAAACAACAGAATCTGTGACTGCGTGACTAGATTTCTGGGATCAGGGCTCAACTACGATCGCGAGGCATATCGTTGTTAGTATCAATATAACGGGCGGGAATTGTACTTTCGCAAGATATAACTAATTTTTTATAACTTTCAGAATAGAGGTGCATTATCTGTGGCCAAACACAGCTGGGGCAGAGGACAATGGAAGAAATGGTAACGAAAACGTGTTCTTGTTTGGTCGGAGTTTGGCTGCCAAATTCGATCCGATAAAGGCAAGTCCAACCGCGGACGAGTGCGTCCAACCACACTTGCCCTTGTATCCCATCTTCTGCCTTCCACGTCCCCCCCACTCTCCCCTCTTCTACTCTTTTCCTTCGCTCACACGAGCACGTAACGTCCCACACCCTTCATATTTTGTACATCTAACAGCTCCTCACCATTACGTCCGTTCTCCGAACCCGTACTCACACATCCTTGTCGCCGTCGAGCTCGATCAGCAACAGGATGGCCCAACCCTCTTCCTCCCATCATGACCGCGACTACGACCGTGAGCGTGAGCGCCGCCATCGTACATCCTCTTCATCCCATCACCATCACAGGACTATCTCGTCCACCACACTTCTCCTCGTTCTCTCTCTCATCCTTGCTGTCTTGGCCGTAATGTTGTCCATGCCCGCTGGGGGTTTTGGTAGTGGAGCCGCAAATGCTAACCCCGATGACCCTGCCACGCCTAATGGTGTCCTCAGTATTTTCAACCCCAAACGTGCTCAACAGCTCATTGCTCGTGAGACCGCTGTCGCGGTCCGTGAGGCGGAAGTCGCCCGCCGTGAAGCTGAACTTTTGGCCGGTGCCCCTGGTGGTGTCATTCAAAATGCGCCTGCTCCTCCTCCTCCCATCGCTTGCCCTATCTGTCCACCTCCCGAACCTCCTCAGACAATCATCAAGGAAGTCGTCAAGGAAGAAGCCCTTGTTCCTCCTAACTGGTGGAAAGAAGCTGGTGCCCGTGCCGACGACATCATTGAACGTGAACTCCGTATGGCTGAACGCGAACGCGAGATCAGCAAGCGTGAGGAAACTGTCAATCGTCGTGAGCATGATGCCTCTCGCCGCGAATCTTGGATCATGGAACAGCTTGTGTATGTATCTTAATTTATCTTGGTTGCATCCTTTTTACTCATCTATCGTCTAGCGCCCTTGGTAACGCTGAACCCCAAACCTACGAGGAGGAATATGTCTATGAGCAGCCCATTCCTGTTCAGCCTGTCCCTATTCCACCACCCCCGCCAGTGGCTGCTGGCCAAAAACGCAAATTGAAGGTACCGCCGCCTCCTCCCCCGAGCCCCCCTACGCGCCGCTCCGAGCTCTGAGACGAGGGAGGACGAGCATGAGTATCCGACACTGTCACATAGCAGCCCAATTCACCGTTTGTCTCCCGTCCGTATCATACTCCCGCCACGTCATCCGTCCCGGGCTTGGGGGACCAACGGTGTCGTCGTTTATATCGCTCGTCCCCCTTGTCTCGTGTAGCTGGCTTTCAATCACGAAGTCGCGTTGAACATTAATGACCGCGTTCGCATGCGTGACCGCGTTCCGGCGTTTTCATACGATCATGCCGGAGTTCACGTGACTTTCGAAGTGGTTGAAAGCCAGCTACTTATAGCTTATCTCCCTATCTATCCCTTCAATTCATGAATGAAAAGCTGACGTCTACTCTCCCCTCTAGGCACTCCCTCCAATGCCTCCTCCAATGCCCCCCGTTCCTCCTCCACCTCCCGTGCCTGCCATTGAGATCCACACTGTCATCCACACTGAAACTCTTCCTGCATCCACGGTTACGGTGCCGCCTCCTGCTGGTACCCGCCGCATTGCCAAGCCTGCTCCTGAAGGCCATTCGTCGACGTCTTCGTCCTTTATTCCCAGGACGACGGCTGTCGAGACAGTTGTGGAAGACTATGGCGAAGAAGATGATTTCATCGAGGAAGAATACGAAGAGGTGCATGGTCGTGTGCCGCGACCGCCCAATAGGTGGTTCGGCGGATGGTGATTTGTGTTGTTTCTTGTGACGTGACTTATACTCTGCTCCTCCTGCGCTCCCCCCTTCCATCTCTTCGCTCTTTTTTTGTATCCTTCATTTACTTACAAATACTTACGAACATTTTTCATTCAACTCATCCTCAATCGTGTACATCTAACCCCACTCCACTTTTACCATCGTCTTGATGATGATTGGTGGTTCACGACTTTCCCCTCGTCTTTTCCTCACCTAGACACGACCGTGGATGGATGAATGGACATTGGCTAGTATCTAACTACGTAGCTTACTCTCACCTCCTTTATGCTGTGATGACCTGAAGTTTCCATGATACGGTTTTATTGTAGTCATTATATTAGGGATATCCGTTTGTTGTCCCACAACTTTTGGGTCGAACGAAATATTTATGGATTGGAAAATATATCCAAAAAAAAAAAAATGCATGGGATTCTCTTTTGTCGTTTGAGAGTGCTTGATTACGTAAAGCGGCTGCTTTGATTCACTATTATTATTATTCGATGATCTGACTGAAGGTACACAAGACCTCGACAATCCGAGTCCTCCCTGGATTTTCCCCTTGCAGAAAGGTGTCCTCGCCAGTATTCCGCAGCACTTTCATTATCAAGCGGATAAGCAAAATAAATTCTCGACAATTGCCAGACCTTGCATCTTAGGCACAACGCCGCCGACTAAAATCACCAAAAAACCGACTTCCAAAGCGCAGTGGGCGTCTATCATCTCCACAGGCGATTTGTCCGCGGCCACTATGCCCCCTTCAACTATTAAATGCAAGGTGAAAACCCTCATTCCCCTGATTCTCCCCAGCTGGCTTGTTGCACCATAAAATTAATACGTTTCTTTCACCCTCTCGCATCTCGATTTCCCAGTATTACGACGATGACGGTCTACCTCTAAACGCTCGAGGATGCTACAATAAGTGGGCAGGCAAATGCAGCTACGTCCATCCCGACAGCCCAGGTTGGGATTACGCGGAGAGGAGGAGCTATTGGCAGCATGAGCCACCCCCACGTAGCGCTGGCAGCAGCAGTAGCAAGTACTCCTCTGGCAAGTATCGTTCGTACGACTCAACAGACTCGTCGTGGGGTCGTCCGCCTCCACCGCCGCCGTCTTCGTCTTCTCCTTCACACCACGCTAAAAGCCACGCGGATGCAGCAAACTCGTGGAGTCGGAGATCTGAGTCGGGTGCTAATAACGGGGGTGGGGGCGCTTCTCGTCACTGGGGCTCATCGACAGATCTCCCGAAGGGGACCAAGGCGCCTGCCAGTAGTGAATTGGGCTGGGGGAGCGGTGATAGCGATAAAGAGACATCTGAGGCCTTGGGCGCATGGGCGAGTGGATCTGCATCTGGTGGTGATGGGTGGGAATCTACCTCTGCCGGTAATGGATGGGGGTTTACTGCTGACAGTGGCAGCTGGGGGATATCTACAGCTGATAGTGGTAGAGGCTCTGCGACTGGTGCTACTGATGGTGGCTGGGGATCTACTACTGACGGCGGCGGCTGGGGCTCTAGTACAGACGGAAGTCAGTGGCCATCAACTGCTGGTGAAGGCGGGTGGGGGTCTGCTACCGGTGATGCTGGATGGAGGTCCGCTTCTAAAGGCGATCAAGGATGGGGCAAGAGTTCGAAGACTGAAGAAAGTAAACCCTCAACTACTCCCAAGCGACAAGCCGGTAGGAATAGCGACCAAAGTCTATCTGTACACTCGCCCTTATCACAGAACAAAGCAATAGAATATGCTACCAAACCGACGACCAGCACAGCTTCTGTATCACAACCGGTTACATCCGCCAATACTATTCAATCAGAGAGCGCTGCTGCCAGCAGTGACATTACAGACGGCAGCACTCTTAGCGTCTCCTCAACCCTGGATAGCACATCAAGTCTTACGCAGGACGTATCTCAAGCAAGGAGATCCATCCCACTAATACAAAAGTCCCGCACACGTACCCCCTCTTCTCCAGCACCTTCAACACCGACAATGACGCACGCAAAGCCACCGTCATTGGCGATCGACACCAGAGACACTGTCATTCGAGTTCGAGGCCCGCGCTCCGAGTCGTCCATGCCCGAGTCAGCTACATCGCCGGAAAACCCAGATTATATGGACCTGCTATATAACAGGCCAACGACACTGATTGGCCGGCATCAAGCTTGGAATGCCTTGTTCAAGTGAGCAAAACGTTTAATTTTAAGGCTCAAGAAAAGACAAATTGATCTTGGCATATGACATCTAAATTACCGTTAGAGAAATCGTTCGCGTCTTGTATCTCAAAAGGCAGAGAGAATACTACGAGGCTGCTCAAGATGGCTTACGAAGGAGTGGCTTGTCCGAAGAGCATTCCCATCCCGGCTTGGCTGCCAGGCAGGAACTTGACAACGCTCGCCGACGAAAAGACATCCCGGATAAATCGGATAAGCTGCGTACATTGCAAGCTAGGATATCCAAAGTTCCACTAGCGGACTGGCCCGATCTTGATCTTGATCAAGGGAGACAGGAGATGGGGTCTTTTGTTCTTGAGCTGAAGGATTGGGTTGAGAAGGTCAATTCATTAATACATTCAGTGACGCGTCCTGTGCGTAAGGCGCACGAGAGCGAGAGTCCCGATTCTAGGGAATCGCCGGAGCTCATGCTGCCTCCCCATGCAAGGGCACGATATCAGCTGGCTGAGGAACGGTTAAACGAGTATATCAACGATATGCCTGTCTCGGGTGGTGTTTCCTTGGAGGAGAGAGAGGTTGTGCAACAGCTATTAGCGCAGGACACTTATGACATTAGTAACCTGCCGCAACCTCCGCTCGTGGAAGCGAAGAACACGGTTGCGGCGTTACGAGAGAAACTGGCCCCTGCCATTAGGCAAACATTTGAATTCGATGAGTTGAGAAAGCAAAACTCTGAGACTCTTCAACAGCTCCAGGAGGAACAAGCGACAATAATGGAGAAACAGAACAATGTGCGTACGTTAGTTATTTCAATAAGAATTTTTTTTTTTACTAAATATTCTATAGATCAAGGAGAGAATCGAACGACTGCGAGCTCGGGCAAAGAGGAAAGAGGGCTCTAACATTGCATCCCAAGTACAGCAGCTACTACAGGAACCTAGTCCTCCATTGGCTCTGTCGGATGATCTTGTCAAGGAGCTTTGTTCGCATGCCATTCATAACGTTTTCAAGCTAGAAGTCATACCACTCTTGAATTCCTCCCAGCAAGAACTAATTGACTCTACTTCACTTGATCCTTCTATTTATCAATCCATATGGACACATTTACAGCCTGCCATACAGCTCATCGCATCAATCCCTTTGGACACTCAGCATCCTTCGTAATTGTTTTTATGTACGTTGCACTACACATCTTCTTTTTAACTACATGTATACTGTAATAAATTACTCCTTATTTTTTGCGGCAATGTTTTTGGTCCCGTGACCGCGTGCATTCCGGAGTCGTAAATTGACGCGCTAATAATCCGGCTGCTATAAAGTACTTCTACTTATAACACTGTGTTGCATATATTCGAAGCAGTATTGCAACTGCTCTAATTCTCTGCTTTGTCTTGCTCCATGTTACTGTATCTGAGGCCACTACGGGCACCCTCCTTGCGGCATGTAGCACGCCGCTTCATATCCTCCTCAAGCCATGCCTCCCAGGCCGCACCATCGACCGTACGCATCGCGGGGCGCGACTATGCGACGGACGAGATGATGAATCTGCCCGGGTCCATCAACGCCAAAATTCCTTTACAGCTGCACCGCAAGCCGGGCCACCCCATTGCCACCCTGCGTGGCCTCGTCGAGTCGCACTACCCGGACTTTGCGCACCTCTCCTCGCTCTCGCCGCTGGTGACACCGTACAAGAACTTCGACGAGCTCTCGTTCCCGGCTGACCACCCTGGCCGCGCACGCTCGGACAGCTACTACATCAACAAAGACCTTATGCTGCGCACGCACACGTCGGCGCACGAGGTGGAGACGTTTGCAAAGGGGGAGGAGAAGTTCCTCCTCACGGCGGATGTCTACCGCCGCGACGAGATCGACGCGAGCCACTACCCCGTCTTCCACCAGATGGAGGGTGCGCGAATATTCGGGAATGATGCGCGTAGCATGCAGGCGCTGTACGAGGAGAACAGCCGGTGGGAGTCGCAGCTCGCGCGGACGGACATCGTGATCGAGGACGTGCCGCATGTGTCGCCGGAGACCAACCCAGCGCAGGCGACGCACGACCCGGCGCATGCTGCGCTCGTAGCGGCGAATTTGAAGCATACGCTCAACGGGCTAATGTTTAAGCTGTTTGGTGCGGACTCGAAGCGCGAGAGTCCGCTCCGCGTGAGATGGATCGAAGCCTATTTCCCGTTCACGAGCCCAAGCTTTGAGGTCGAGGTTTTCTTTGGTGGGAAGTGGTTGGAGATTTTGGGGTGCGGCGTGGTTAACCAGAGCACGTTGGACAGGGCTAGTATGTTGATTTTATTATTTTATGCTTGTTTTGAGTTCTTATCACCTAATGCCATGACCTTCTTCCCCTCCTCTTTAAGACGTATCGAACAAGATTGGATGGGCATTCGGTCTCGGCCTTGAGCGTATTGCCATGATATTATACTCTATTCCAGACATTCGTCTCTTCTGGTCCGAGGACCCACGATTCCTGTCCCAGTTTGAAGCGGGCAAGATCACAAAGTTTAAGCCATACTCGAAATATCCCGCCGCACCGCGCGATATCAGCTTCTGGATGCCGCAGAATGGCGATCCGGTGCATCCTAATGACTTCTGCGATACGGTGCGCGATATTGCTGGTGATCTCGCCCAGGACGTGAAGCAGGTGGGCATAGTCTGAATTCTATTCAAGGTATGCTTTTTGAAATTGACGTACCCTAGGTTGATGCTTTTGTGCACCCCAAAACACAACGTGCCAGCGTAACATATAGGATTGAGTATCAGTCCATGGACAGGTAAATAGCTTGTCTAAAACTTTCTGAATTTACATATTGATCGATTTTCTTTTCTTAGGTCTCTTACTGGAGAGGAGATCAACAAGATTCAAGCCAGCATTATTTCACGCTTGCAAAGCCAGTTTGGAGTCGAGATTCGGTAAATGATATTAGAGAGCAAGAGGAACAAACGGTGGACACCTGCGGTACTATATATCTAAAACAAAAAGTGGAAGAGACAGGTCCTACTACGCTCCTTCCCACCCTCGAGGATTATAAGCTAATTAATGAATAATGAACGACTACCCCCCACTCATCTAACAATCCACGCACGCGCACATAATACAAGAGATAAAAGACGAAAATGAATAATAGCGATGAAATTCCACACATGAAGATGAAAAAACGACGGTTACATCCTTTCCGCATGTACCTCCCGGACTATATGTATACGTTGGGGAATCATCATATCATCATGAAGTTTCCTGGGCCACGCCGACCTGGGCTGCGCGCAAGACGCGGTCCTTGATCATGTACCCGATCTTTTGGCAGTCGATGACGGTACCGGGCTCCTTGCCCGGTATCGGCGCCTGGTAGAGCGCCTCATGCATGTTCGGGTCGAATTTGTCGCCCGTAGGGTCAAAGGACTTGACCTGGTATTTGAACAGCGTCTGCTGCAACTGTCGTTGGGTTAGCTCGACGCCCGTGTAGAGGTCGCGCAGGTACTGCTCTGCAGATTTTGGTGTCTTGCCACCTGCCGGGGTTGATGACGATGACGACTCAGCGGCGGAGGCAAGGGCCTCCTTGGGTATCGACTTGAGCGCCAGGTTGAGCACGTCGGCCGTCTCGAGCAGGTCGGTGGCGAACTTGGTGATGGCAAAGTCACGTTGCTGCTCCTTCTCCCGCGCGGCGTTGCGCTGGAGGTTGAGGAAGTCGGCTTGTTGGTAACGTAGCCGGCTCTGAGTACATTGTGTTAAGTTAGAAAACTAAATACGACGAATATTTTCAAAGAAATTTACCGTCAAGTCAGCAATTTCGGCCTCTTTTGCCTTTAGCTTTTCAGCGTCTGGCGAAGGCTGTTGTTCTGCCTCCTTGGCAGCAGACTCTGTCTTTCCAGGCTCAGAGGATGACTGGCCCTCTTCTGTTTTGGGCGTGTCCGAGTACGAGCGTGCGCCGCTGAGAGCGAGCCGCCTGCTTGCGCCTTGGCGGCGGACGGCAAACGCGGCGTTACGCGCAGACCTGGACGAGAAGGAGGAGGAGCACGACCTGAGCATTTGGATGGCGGACATGATACAGAGTCTAGGGTCTGCAAGGAGGAGGAGGTCGTGTCAAAGACGTGAGGAAGAAGAGGTGGTGGTGAACGAGCAAGTGCTGGTATGAGCTGAGCCGCTTGACTTGCGTCGGACGAAGACCGAATCCCACCGGAAGCAAAATATTTCGATGGACAGAGAGAAGCCGCGCCTGGGGTTCTTGCGGAAGATAACCCGGGTTCTTCCGAAGCACTAGCTGCTGACATAATAAAAAACCTCGCAGACATTTATCGTTATAATTTTATGTTCATTTTTCTTGCCAGCAATTTCCCCCACAAATTTCCCGTCGGCCGTGGAAGGAGGGAAAAGAGAGTTGAGTCATTTATTGCAGCATAAAAGGGCTGCAACTTTTTAGCATCTCCCGTCATACTGCACGACTGTACGCGAGTCCAGCGTGAAAAAAGGGCAGTGGGAGAAAAGACCAAAAAATCCCCACTAAAAATGGGCATGTGCATGGCAGGGCGTGTTGCTATCAGTGCGGCCGCTGCTATCAGCACGCGCTCTCTTGGGCGTCTGAACCACCACCATCTCGTCCTCCATCCTTTCTGTCGCCAGATGGCATCGTCTTCTCATGTAGCCCAGCTCATCGACGGCACCACCGTCGCACAGTGAGTAATCTCTCTTTTTATTTTTTATTGTATCTGTCGATATAAAACAACCTATATGTCCATAGATCTATCAGAGATGGCGTCGCAGAGCGCATCGAACAGCTGCGGGCCACTCACCCCCGCTTCAGGCCCCAGCTAGCCATTATCCAGGCTGGTGCACGCCCGGACTCGAGTGCGTATGTGCGCATGAAGAAAAAGGCTGCAGAGGAGGTTGGCATCGCCTTCCAGCATCTCCAATTGCCTGCAGAGGCCACCGCGGAAGAGATTGCCGTCCATGTGAAGAAGCTCAACGATGATCCATCCGTCAGTGGTATCCTCGTCCAGCTTCCCCTTGGTGAACACGTTGGCCCCGAGGGCGAGCGCGCCGTGACGGAGGCCGTGAGCCCCAACAAGGATGTCGACGGGTACGATGATGGCTCTTGGCACGTGCATTCTTACCTCCCACTGATCTATCTCTTGCGGCCGTGTACCTATACAGCTTTCATGCATACAACATTGGTCATCTCTCTTCTCGTGCTTGTGATCCCCTCTTTACGCCCTGCACCCCTGCTGGTGTTATCCATCTGATCGAGTCTACTGGCGTCCCGATCTCGGGCGCTAATGCCGTCGTACTTGGTCGTAGTGATATCGTTGGCAGCCCCGTCGCGTCTCTGCTCAAGAACCGCGACGCGACAGTGACCATCTGCCATAGTCGCACCAAAGACTTGAAGGAAATTGTAAGAGTTTCTCCGGGCCCTTTTTCATCGGCCGACCTATGCTTCGTCAAATAGCGCACACTCTAATCGTTTATTCCCCTTCTTCTTGCAACGTTAATAATATCTCAGATCAAACAAGCGGATATTCTCGTGGCTGCCATCGGAAAACCCGAGTTTGTCAAGGGCTCCTGGCTGAAACCCGGCGCAGTTGTGATTGATGTAGGCATCAACTATGTTGCGGGTAATTCTTCTTCACTCAGGAGATTCTTCTCGTATATCCATAACTGATTCACGTCCTTCTCTTCCAGATGACACTAAGAAATCCGGCCACCGCCTTGTAGGCGACGTCGAATTCTCTTCCGTATCCGAGGTCGCCTCGCATCTGACACCCGTCCCCGGTGGTGTGGGCCCCATGACAGTCGCCATGCTCATGTCCAACACGCTCGTGTCAGCCGAACGCCTGTTCGAGGCCGAGCGATCGCGCAAAATCAAACCGCTACCACTCAACATCCTTCCCAAGGTCCCGAGCGATATCGAGATTGCGATGGCGCAGACGCCCAAGCCCGTGGCGCAGCTCGCGACCGAGATTGGAATCACGCCCGATGAACTGGAGAGCTATGGCAAGTACAAGGCCAAGGTCGAGTTGAGCATCCTGGATAGGCTGGCCCATCGCAAGGATGGGAAATATGTGGTTATCTCTGGGTAGGTGGCTTTCCTCATCATATCGGCCATTTGCATTTCCCTGACGTTGGTTGATTTATAGTATCACTCCCACTCCTCTTGGCGAGGGCAAGTCGACTACTACGATCGGTTTGGCTCAGGCTCTCGGCGCCCACCTTGGACGTCCCGCGTTTGCGTGTGTCCGTCAGCCCAGTCAGGGTCCTACTTTTGGCATCAAGGGTGGAGCCGCTGGTGGCGGATACTCTCAGGTCATTCCCATGGACGAGGTCAGTTCTTTTTCATCAATTCCCCTGGTCTTTTAAAATAATATG
The DNA here is from genome assembly GCA_018343915.1 of Agroathelia rolfsii. Classification (NCBI taxonomy): domain Eukaryota; kingdom Fungi; phylum Basidiomycota; class Agaricomycetes; order Amylocorticiales; family Amylocorticiaceae; genus Agroathelia; species Agroathelia rolfsii. Next base: position 706,694 of record JABRWF010000007.1, on the reverse strand, counting down.
TGTTCAACTAGTTCAACCTGCACCTTACTGGTGATATCCACGCCGTTACGGCAGCCAACAACTTGCTAGGTGAGTATATGCGCTAAACGAAAGGATTATTGAATTTAATCATGTACTACATAGCTGCTGCTTTGGATGCTCGCATGTTCCACGAGGCCACCCAATCTGACAAGGTATACAAAATAAAATATAGCTCAAGGCATATGTTGATCCTTTTCTAGGCCCTGTACAGCCGCCTTGTGCCTACCAAGAAAGGCAAACGCGAGTTCGCCCCTCTCATGTTCAAGCGCCTGCGCAAGCTCGGGATCGACAAGACGGACCCGAACGAGCTCACGCCGGAGGAAATTACGCGCTTTGCGCGCCTCGATGTCGAGCCGTCGACGATCACCTGGAACCGTGTGATGGACACGAACGACCGGTTCCTGCGACAGATAACCGTCGGCCAGGCGGACACCGAGAAGGGCCATGCGCGCCAGACGGGTTTTGATATTGCCGTGGCAAGCGAGGTGATGGCCGTGCTGGCGCTCACGACGGATTTGAAGGATATGCGCGAGCGGCTGGGCAATATGGTCGTTGCGACGAGTAAGTCAGGCGACGCGGTTACGGCAGACGATGTGGGTGTTGGAGGCGCGCTGGCGGTGTTGATGAAAGATGCCATTAAGCCAAATTTGATGCAGACGCTCGAGGTATGTCTGTATTTACAAGAGTGAATGGATACTTTGAAACTGACAGTTTGTTCTATTTTTTTTTTCTGTGACAGGGCACACCCGTGTTTGTGCACGCTGGCCCCTTCGCCAATATCGCACATGGCAACTCATCCATCCTCGCTGACCGCGTCGCACTCAAGCTCGCGGGCACGGAGGAGGGAGACGGTCCGGAGCGCGTCGGCTACGTTCTCACCGAGGGCGGCTTCGGCGCCGACATGGGCATGGAGAAGTTCTGCAACATCAAATGCCGTGTCTCTGGGCTGAAGCCGGACGCAACCGTTATTGTCGCCACCACGCGCGCGCTCAAGATGCATGGTGGGGGCCCAGAGGTCACGCCTGGGAAGCCGCTGGCGGATACGTACACAAAGGAGGACCTCGTCACGCTCAAAGAAGGGTGTAAGAATCTGGTGAAGCATATCCAAAACTCGCGCAAGTTTGGGATCAAGGTTATCGTCGCTATTAATCAGTTTGCGTATGTGTGTTTTCGTTGTCTGTATTTGGCTTATCTTTTAACGTCTGAGACCCTTGTACATGTAGATCGGATACCCAGGCCGAGCTGGACCTTGTCAAGGCGGAAGCTCTCGAGGGAGGTGCGGACGCTGCAGTCGTGAGCAACCACTGGGCCGAAGGCGGCGCCGGCGCGCGTGAGCTCGCCGAGGCGCTAATTGAAACGTGTGAGGGCGAGTCCAATTTTAAGTACCTATACGATGTCGAGCTGCCTATCACGGAGAAGATCTCGATCATTTGTAAGGAAATCTATGGTGCCGATGAGATTACCCTCAGCGAGGAAGCGGCCACGCAGATCGAGACATATACGCGTCAGGGTTATGGCCATCTCCCCAGTGCGTAGTATTTTATTTCATTTTGTGAAAGCTCGGGTCGTTGATCTGACATGAACCACTTATAGTATGTATGGCAAAGACGCAATACTCGTTCTCGCATGACCCCAAGCTTAAGGGCGTTCCGACCGGATTCACGATCCCCATCCGCTCTGTGCGTCTCTCAGCGGGTGCGGGCTTCTTGTACCCTATTCTGGGCGACATGCAGACTATGCCTGGTTTGGGCACACGTCCAGGTATACACTCTCGTTTTACTACGTACCCCAGTTGATCTGTTTGTTTGTTTTTTCTGATTATCTTTCCATTTCTAGGTTTCTGGGAGGTCGGTTTGGACGAGGAAACCGGCAGAGTCGTCGGTCTCTTCTAAAAGCAAACAAAGAAAAGATAGAGGGACGGGTTTCATAGGACTGATTCATCTCATCCGAGCTGTATGGACAACTACGGACATCACTTTCATCAGTGATTTCCACTATAATCATCATTGCTGACATTATCATATCTTATTTTCTTCTGCTATTTTTACTGGCGCTTTTTTTCCCTCAGTTGTAATTCTATGTCGTCTCAACACGGGTCTCTCGACCAGTCAATATTGAACCATGGGGAGGAAGTATCCTTTCTTTTTCTGCTCACTTTTTCTGGTTCAGATTAAAATTTAGTGTACGAAGCAATATATATATATATATATTCCAAATGGTTTTCTTTTTATTCACAGCTTTGCCCGTTTTTCATCTGTTTCGCACTATCGTGTAGAGTTGTATGGTGTTCATACACTTGTGATCGTTTCAAGTGATTTGTTCACGAGAATTTCAAACTGCTCAATAAGTTTGGCCAGTATAGGAACCTTCAACGTGAGCCCCTCTTGCCTGTCGCTGTAAGTTGACATCCCTTTTCAACTGATCAGACATCTAGATATTTTTTGTACCGATTAGTAACATTATTGGAGTGTTTGAGCTGGCGAAACGATGGCCATGAAAGGTGTGGTGTAATGTGAGTGATATATTTACCTCTTGAGCTGGGTATGCTGCTACGGTAGCTAGAAAAGCTGTATACATGGCGGACAGCAGTGTCAAGGTAGAGATCTTCATATCTAAAACAGGTTCAAAGCACAATTCATTAAAGTCAGTTGAAAACTGTATGTCACGGTTGCCACGTACTGCTTGTCTGTAGGCGGTTGCCACTCCAAGTTGGACTGAAAACTTAGGGAGATCGTAGTCTCTTGGTGAGATTAGACATCCGGGTCAAGACTGCTTTATAACCTGCTCCGGAATATGATCACGAGAGCACTTACAGCAAGATAAGAAAGCAAAGACATCACTGACGCATCAATGCACATTCACTAGCAGTACATCACAATTCTGCATCATGATATTGATTTAATCTTCAAATATAGATATCAAATGTTGACGAAGCCTGAGGTGGATAGTACATGGGACTGATTAATCTCATCCGAGTTGTATAGACGATTATGAACACCAGTGATTTTCATCATCATCATCATCACCATCATCATTACTGACACTTTTATTGCCTTCTACTATTTCTATTGTAATTTTTGCTGTTGTAGTTCTCAACGCGGGGTTTTTTGATCGTTAGTGTTAATGCATGGAGAGGAAGCATCCCTTTCTTTCGGCTCATTTCTTAGTTCAGGCTCCAAAATTTAGTGTACGAAGCAAACTTGAAATGTTATCTTTCAGAGTGCATTCTTCTGCCCATAGTCCCTCCGCTGTCCGCATTGCGGTACATGTAAAAACTCAAGAGTTAAGGGTATATGTGCACTTATCACTATTTCAAGCGACTTATCCATGGAAATTTCAAATCGCATGAGCCGTCCCAATAAGTATCAATGAGAAACATCAATCCCTCTTGCCTGCTGCATGATAACGTCCCTCTTCATCGGGTTGAACATTTGGATGTATTTTGTAATCAGTAACAGTATCGTTGAAGCATTCAAGATAGGGGGGTGACAATGACAAGAGGCATGGTGCAATGTGAATATATTTACCTCTTGGGCTGGGTATGCTATTACAGTAGCTAGAAAAGCTGTGTACATGGCAGATATTAGTGTCAAGGTAGAGATATTCATGTCTAAGACAAAATCAAGGTACGATTAATTCAAGCCAATTGAGTTAAATATCGCCATGGACTGCTTGTCTGTAGCCGGTTGCGAGTCCAACTGAAGTTGGATTGAAAGCTCAGGGAGATCGTAATCTGTCGGTGAAATTGGACGTTCGGGGTATTTAAGGCTGTTGGGGATCCTGAATAAGGCACAGCAGCGCCGTATGTACTTAATATTGACTATATTTATCTCTGTTATTGTTTTGCCTCTCATTGCGCATACATTAGGGTTTGGGATGCCCCGCGAGTATCTTGTATATTTTGTATAAATACCGAACTATTTACTATACAATAAAGTTGTCGTTCGTATTACCTACCTACGTGTGATCTGCAACAAAGGCTACTTCATATCGTGCTCTGGTACATGGTCACGAGAGCACTTACAACAAAGATGAGAAGAAAGCAGAGACATCACTGGTGCATCAGCATTCAGTACATCACATCTACGTATCATGATACTGATGAACTCTTAAGATATAAATATCAAATGTTGGTAATGATGAAGGTAGATAGTGCTCAAAGCAACCGATAACACGACTACCAACAACAGTAACCAGTTCTGAATATAACCTGGTCTAGCCAAGTGTTTAAAAGGCGTCGAATTCTAATCCTCTTTAAATTTTCGGTTGCACCTTTGTAACAACAGTACGTAGAGGTGATTCAAGCTTCTTTGTCGATTTCAAGTAGGCTTTGACTAATGCTTCTCGCCCCCGTTATCCCTATCTCGACACTGCTTTCGGTTATATACGCAGTTGGTCTAGCGATCATGGCAGCGGCATACCCAAGAGGCGAGTCTGGTGAATCTGTATTTTACACCATTAACATACTGGCTACTTCAATAATATTATTATTAATACTATGGCATGACTAATTTCAAAGTACACAAGTTCCTGACCAACTGAAAAGGACTCAGAGTGTTGACTTACGGTTTGAGCCCGGTAAAATCGACGGCCCTGGAGCATTTGCAACAGTTAGCAGCAGTAATGACAATGGCTATTGAATCGGATTTTATATTCATACTTGTATTTTATCACACAGAGTAAGTGGCGGCAGGAATAAGCACAAATTGCACAATTGTGCCTCACCTTTTAACATGCATACCAATATAAATATGTGAGCCCTTGAACTGCGTAACCAAGAAACATTATGAGCCAACAGAGGGTGGCAGAAGATATAAAATAGGCAGTATAATATGTCAGCTACTTGAGTTAACAGAATGATACAGGGAAGAAAACCGTACTATGACCAACAACGGAGGGCGGACGGATGCCGACAGAATAGTGGGTAGTTTTGAGACCTTCAGTAGGTAGTGATAAGCTAAGTAGATAGATATTTGGGTCTCAAGAGCAATGAACTGAAGACATTGGATGACTACATAGATAGCTATGGCAGCTAGTACGCACTGGCAAGTGTAGCCAAGGAAAAGATAAGCGATTCACTGCAAATTATGCTCTAGTCGTCAACTTGGGTGCTGGTGCAATAGTACGGATCTCTGCTAGTTGTCATCCTCTTAATTATCATGGAAAATTTATTGTATCTATTAAAATAATCAATTGAATCGACCCACAGAATTGGTGAAGGTAGTCATTTTAGTTTGGCTATTACACGGAATGTGATTAAGCAGATAAGCGTAGATCGTCTTCCCATCATCGTCAGAAATTATAACCAAAAAGTTGTGGGCCCATTGACAGTATAATAATGCTCCTATCCAAGCACCATGAACTAGCGGAGACTAACAATGGGTACCGATCCCACTGGCACTGTCAATCTGAGCGACTCGGACATTATCGTTGACTTAGTCTCACTTTTTTTTAAGTCCCTAAAGCACACTCTGACGTTTCCTAATAGAATACACAATAATATCAGTAAATGCCCAAAATTGGGGGGTCCTTCCTTCTTTATCCAGATGATCTTTGAGTTTGCGTCCAAATTTTGCCCGGATGAGCGCCCAATCCGTAAATGGCCTCTAGAGGACACGTTGATAGTATCGTGAAACATAGTTCCAGTCTATTTGAGCCAGAGGCTGGTGTTATTTTGTCGAGTGAGCCAGCCAGCCAAATCAATATAAAAAGCAAGATATTATTCTGCTTGTCATTGTACTTGGTCACGGTACGCCGACAAACAGATGCGGTACAAACTACAACGCACGGCTACTCTAAATACTATGTCACGCTAGTCGTGACCGTGACTACGTCACACATACTCCATAGCTATGGATTGCTATTCCAACAGCTGGATATGCGTAGCTGCTGGGACTACTACTACTGCTACTAGTGGTGTGGGATCATCACGACGATGACTTGATTTCTAGTGCCATGTGATCCAAAAACCAGCAACAGCAGACCTGGAGTCGGCAGCGAGAGAGTCAGTCTCACGAGGGGCAAGGAGCTGTCAAGTGACACGCGGCGTCCGTCCTGTCAACTAAATCGTAGGTAGATCGTAGGTAGAGCATTGACTCACTCTTTGGGTGTACACGCGCCGGTAGCATAAAGGGAGCGCTGGCAAGATTGGCTGGGCCCGTGATTGAAATAAAGGTAAAGTCACACCTATAATATCACTTTTCACGAAATATCTCAGTCAGTTTTAAGATTCTGTCTTACAGAATTGCTCTTACCAAACGGAATTATTTGACAAGACAGAATTATTTTAGGGTGATTATGTAAGAAGTCATTTTGGTTGTAGCGCTCCATAGTCACCCTGCATCAATGATATTTCTTTGATGTCAGTATAATGGTTCGGGAACTACCATGTCATTAACATAAGCTACCTGGCACAAGGACACTGGATTGTGTTTGAACACCCCTTAGAACTGCATATTGACTACTCTCCTCTCTCTTCAGCTGAATCCGAAAGTTTCGACTGAACGAACATATCTTTACTGAAAATATTTGGCTCACAGGCCATAATGACGAACGAAAGCTTGGACAGTCTGTTATCCCCTTGCTCAATCATAGGCCCCTTCTTAGGCCCTATGCTAATAGGGATAATGATTGAACAATTCTTGCTGGGGATAATATGTTCTCAGGCAGTTGTGTATTTTCGCTACCACTTCAATAGCGATACTTCCTTCTGCAGGTCGATTGTTACCTGTCTTGTTGTTTCCACTATATTGCTAGGTATTATGGACTTGTGCGTCACCACCACAAACTATTAATTTGCAAAGCTCATATTTTTGTCATCACTTAAAGTACGATGCTATACTACAGACTTGTACGGGACTATGGAGATTGTGAAAAATTCAATACCCAGGATTGGATGTCGTGGATGGAGCCAGGCTTTACAGCTTGGGTAGCTTTTGTTACCCACATTTTTTACATTTTACGGTGCTGGGCTGTCACACGTTCGCTGGTCATTTGCGTCTTCTTGGAAACAGGTATATCATGAGATTCAGCAATACCTAACTCAGCTTACCTCTTTTTCCTATCTTAGTTTCCCTAGTCTCTTTAGTTTGTGGTGTTAAGTATGGTCACACCTGAGCATTTCATATGCTATGTAAATGTTCTTGTTGGACTCATCCCATCCTTTTGTCTGGAATAGAATCACTATATCTTGCTTCATAGTGGGTCGGTTAAGCCAGCTCCCAAGAGTCATTTTTGTCCCAAGTATCATTTGGTTTGCTCTGGTACATATGTTTCATATGTACTACAGCACTTGCTGATGTATTGATTAGACGAGTGCATGTGACCTTAGTATTGCTGCTGTTCTTGTGTTTTATCTCTGGAACAGCAGAAGCATATTGCGCAGCAATGATGCTATGATCACTCGCCTGCGACGGATGTCTATGGAAACTGGATTGTTCACAGCTATATGTACACTGCTGAACCTGATTTTCGTAAGTCGGTCCTACTCTCTACATAGTTGTTAGCACTAAGATGATGTCGTTAGTTCATATTTGGCACCCCGGCAGGCTATGGGTAAGATATTATAATGATCATGTTCGTGTTCTAATATACTAAGTGATCACTCTAACAGCTTATCAGGACAATACTCTATCTCTCATATATACACGCTATCCGTCCTTTATACTTTACTTGGTCGCCAGGACCTCCGCAACATTCTTCGTGAGGGATCGGGAACATTTGTTACCGACTTTCAGTCTTCGTTCTTGGCAGCAGGCGTTCTATCAACTGTGCGTCCTATAACTCTTACATCTTCATATTCTCAACTTGTCTTTACCATATAGACTTCTGTGGACAATCACTTCCACAGTGAAGGGCTCAGACAACGAAGCCAAATTTTGAACATCACCACATACGATGATTGCAGATCGAAACCCGAACAATCACGAAGTAATGATGCCTAGAGATTGTCTATACAAAGACTTGTTTTGGAACCGAGTTGCAAAGTTTCAAACCAACCCGGCGTTACGACACTTGTGCCCTTGAGTTCACTCATTCTCACACAAGTCCTGCGGATTTTTTTCTCGTTATCAGATTCATCTGGGGCGCTGGTATTTCCCGACTTTAAATATAGATCAGGTTGCCAGTGGAAGATCGACAGGGATCACGACCTTAAATGCAAACGGGCTTCTACACAAGGAACACATACATTAGCTTTAAATTATCAATGCTAAGTATAATAGTACTGTCCCACCGAATTACAATCAAGCACAGTTGGTATAGTGAAAAAGTACATCGCATGGAATTACGACAGTCCGAGTCATAGGGTTTGATGGATTGAAAAGACGGAAGCTTATTTAGTGAGTTAACGATGACTCGGAGATCTGGGTGAGTGACCTGCTATGTTGGCTCTTTCATCATATTCAGTAGCTGTGCTTATTTCCAACGGCAATCATTGACGTTTTTCTTCGAAGTCTAGGCATATCGCCGATGGGCCCACCATCCACAGAAGTCTGTACGTTGAGGGGGTTGATCCTACTGGCACTAGTATGACCCCATCACTTCTTTGTATATTGTATCCCAGGTTGAGTGTTATGATACAGGACGCTAACACGAGCTGCATAGTATACTGCCGTTGTGGTAGGTGAGAGTATTAGTACCTTGTATGCAATTTTAGTGACTGATCAATTTCTACACGTTGTCCTCAGGTTCTCGGGGTTGTTCAACTCCTGATCTGCGATCATGCATAATAGTGTTCGATGCATTGGTTCTCAGTCTGGGTATATTATCATTGACGCGACTGTCTAGTGAAGACTATTTTCGAACAGATGTATGAGCATGGAGGTGGGTGAGGAGCCCATTGAACATACCGTTGATAGAACGCCTGCTGCCAGGAACGAGGTGTGAAATTCAGTAACAAATGAGCCCGATCCCTCGTTGAGAATATTACGAAGATCCTGACGACCAAGCAGGGTGTATAGGACTGATATTGTGTATAAGTGAGAGGTAGGATATTGTATTATCATGCTATTAAGGAGATTAGTCAAGATGGCCAGCAACGAGTGCTGATATTACTATCATCAAAACGACTCACTCATAGCCTTTTTCAGGCATTATCGAAAGCTAATATGATTGTCTTAAAACTGGCAACCATCAGTAACAGAGAAGAATCAACTTACGAGAATAAAGTTCAGTAGCGCACATATAGCCGTAAGTGACCCAGTCTCAACAGTTGTTCGTCGCAAGCGAGAGAGCATGGCATCAGCACTACGCAAAACTCTCTCCTTGCGCAAGAGATAGAATACTAAAATAGACGCGATACCCACGTCACATGCGCCTGTCTAATCAACTATGTCAGAAAGAGATGCAAAATGCAGAAATTTTATGTACTGAGGTGAACCAAATGGTGGCTGGAACAACAACGCTTGGGAGTTTGCTCAGACGACCAGCCATAAAGCAGTATATAGTGACACTAATTGACAGAGAGACACGTGTTAACTTTAGTGAGCAAATGTTATATCAAATAAAATGCTCAAAACTTAGGCATGAGCATACATGATACCGGATACCAAAGAGTTAAGTGCAACTGACGAAATGCAGCGGGTAAGACGAATAAATGTTAGCAGACTTGAAAAAACGCACTAATTCCCAAAAGTACACAAATGGGCAGTGAACGTGTGACGGCCCAGCATCGAAAAATGTAGAATATATGTGCCACGAAAGCTATCCAAGCCGTTACGCTTGGCCCCATCCAATTCATCCAGGACTGGAGATCGAATTTTTCATCGTCACCATAATCTGATACGAGACTGTGATATAACACCATGCTTTTGAATGACGACAAGATGAGTTTTGCATGTAAACAAGACGTAATGCTGGGCCACCGTGCTAGCCGCTGGACGTACAAATCCAGGATACCCAGAAACGTGGTAGAGACCGTAAGACAGGTAGCAGTCGACCTGCAGAAGTTACTATCGGTATTGAAGTGACAGCGAAAGTAAACAACCGCCTGAGAAAGTAGTATTCCCAGTAAAAGCTGTTCAATCATCATGCCTATGACCATGGGACTCAAGAGCATGACTACGGCAGCGCCAGGGGGCGGAAGGTTGCCTGAGTCTTCAAGTTCCTCTGTCATTTTGATTTTGGCTGTTGAGCTTGTCTTCTCCCAGAGAAAATAAAGACTTGTCCAGGTTTGAAGTTGCTGATTGGGACGGAGACGGATATATTAGGGAGCACCAACTGTTGTCTTGAGTCCAAAGAATTAGTTCTTACAGACTGCCGGTGCCACCAATTCGTTGTCGGGATGCAGGGTCATTTAGTCAATCATCAGACCTCTTAAATCTATAGGCAAGCCTGGCACCAGCTTAACCCTGTGATGTCAACAAAAACATTGTTCAATGATACTCTGACAAATTACCGGACGTGTACTAAAAGACGTGAGAAAGTCCCACAGCTTTTGTAAATGTCAGTTACAGTTAGAGCTCCTAACGGATCTAAACCGTTAGGAGCTCTAGGTACAGTCAAACCTGAATAAAGGCATGTGGTCGGTAGTACCAAGAAATTCAAGTTATGGCTCAAAAAAGGTTATGACTGTACGCGGGTGAGTACAAAGTATAATCAAGCCCACAGGTCAGAAATACCACTCTTCTTCGGATGAAAAAACCACCGATGTGGTTGAATAGGATAGTAATGGCTTAAATGTTACTTTACAGGGCTATGATTTGGAGGAATTATTGAACATTGTGTTGAAATCACGAGTTTATCATGACGTGTCACGACTGTAACGAACGCCTAGTATCACTGTTGCGGTACAATCCGTGGCATTGTGACATGTAACAGTCATGTGACTACAGACTAGAGTAGCATCACAATTTTGTAGTAGATACTTATCCGTTTGACTCCGTACGACGACACTGTACGAGACAAGCGGAATTTTATTCTCCACTGAGTCTGTGTCTGAACTGGTCTGAGGCTCGCATTTCATCACAATCACTCCCGTGGAAATGAGGAATTACCCAGAGTCAAGGAATTCAAAGAGATCAAACGATTGCAGCACAACAACTCATATCGGCAACCTTACATTATGCCTTGATTGTCTTTTATATTACCAGATGATCACCACTTGGTCGATAAAAAAAATTATGAAATATTGCAAGCGCTAGAGCCTTATCTATACCCCCAAATGGCTGCTTTACACTGGGGAAACTACTCTGCAAATCTTTTGACTATTCCTCTCTACATTTCAGTTTCTACATCTTAAAAAAATACACATAGGCATTTTTTCCGAGTGTATTTGGTCTGATTCTTGAGGTATAGCAGCCATTTAAGCCCCCCAGCGTGACGCAGAATGTAATTGAGAGCCAGACAGAAATTTGTTTTCAGGCTCCGCACTACCCACCAAATATGGCAACTGCTCGATTGACTCCAGGAGACAGGCTTGTATGCTCGGTATCATTGAATATACTTGAAGGGCAAATGACTATATTGAGTACATTATTACAGTATTTAACAGTGTCATTTAGCATCTGTGAGTACTCTTGGTATGCCTGTGGCAAGTCATAGAGGGAAAGAGGACGGATTCCTTGACTTTAGGACCCTTGCCTAATTAGAAAAGTTATTCATTGCTGAGGAGGTCCCTGCCATTTTTGGAAGCTACCGCATTGGTGACACACAGGCAGAAACCAAATAAAAACGGCGTTTTTATTTGGTCTCTGTCTGTGTGAGAGCGAAGTTGCTCTGTGACAGCCGTTACCGACTCCTCGACTCTAGGTCAACAACTTTCCCAGTTTGTAGCGCTTGCATATACATAAATTAAACTCATATCGTAGGCCTTGGTATAGTTCTACATCATCTGTTCCGCAAGCTCGAGGCAGGTTTCATTTGTGGTTGTTGAGTTCCCGAAAACTCCTCATTTCTAGGGGAACGTCAGTAGCAAGGGTATTGCACAATTTGCTTCCGAGACCGGGGGTCCAGTTAATTAGTCTTCGCTAATGGCTCAAGAAAATGATCCACACCCTCTAGTTTGCCTAACGTATAGCTCAGGAGACATTTATTTTACTCTATAAAACATTTAATAAGTATCTTTCGTAGTCATATCCCGTAAACAAGAAAAAAAGTTAGTGCTTAGCCCAACTGAATGGATAGACCCCGTGTTTTGGAAGAAAAATATGATACCCTCTTGGTCAGTAGTGTTATAATTTTGCCCGCTGGGGTCCCTTATAGCTGGTGCAATAGTACGGATTGTTAGAAAAAAGCGAGCGAGCGAGCCTGCCAAGACTAAAGCAAAAGCTAGAATAATGCCATTGAAGGCATCCGCTTGTCGTTGTACATGGACGCGGTACGCGAACAAACGAATGAAGTACATACTACAACGCGCGGCTACTCTAAAGGCCTGGTCACGCACAGCGTGCACGTGACCGTGACTCCGTCACTCCTATCCTCCATAGCAATGGATTGCCATTTCAACACGGATCTCTGCTAGTTGTCATCCTGTTTGTAATCTTAATGAAACCACCGACGTCGAGCTTTGAATACTAAAATTCCAGTCTACTCTGCCAACGCGAGTCATGTTAGTGGCCCTGCATCGGTAATAGACTACCAGTGATAACTACCATTTCCGGCGCCGCCGCCATCAATACCAATAACCAGCCTATTTCACGAGCATAGGTTACCTCAAACCCAGACGTTGGGTCGTGCTTGAAGCTTGAAGCCCGCGGCCTCCCTTAGAACTGGATCTCGACCAGTCTCCTCTCTCTCTCTCTTCAGCTGAATCCGAAACTTTCGACTGGGTGAACATCTATTTGTTAAAAAATATCTGGCTCACAGGCCATAATGACGCACGAAGGCTCGAACAGCCTGTTGTCTCCTTGCTCTACCACTACCATCTTCTTAGGTCCTATGCTCGTAGGAATAATGGTTGAACAGTTCCTGCTGGGGATAATATGCTATCAGGCAGTCGCATACTTTCGCTGCCACTTCAGCAGCGATACTTTGTTCTGCAGGTTAATTGTTACCTGTCTTGTTGTTTGCACTGTGTTTTTAGGTATTCTGGAGTTGTACGTCCACAAATCATGAAACCACGCCATTTTATATGAAAACTTATCTTTGTCATCACTTGAAAGTACGATGCTATACTACAGACTTGTGTGGGACTATGGAGATTGTGAAAAATTCGACATCCAAGATTGGATGTTGTGGATAGAGCCAGGCTTTACGGCTTGGGTAGCTTTCGTTGCCCATAAATTTTACATTTTACGGTGCTGGGCCGTCACACGTTCGCTGGCCATTTGCGTCTTCTTGGAAATAGGTATATCATGAGATTCGGCAATAAATAACTCAACTTACCTCTTTTCCCGATCTTAGTTGCCCTAGCCTCTTTGGTTTCTGGTATTAAGTACGGTCACACCTGAATTTCAAGCAATTTCATGTACTATGTGAACATTCTTGTTGGACTCATCTCATCCTTTTACCTGGAATAGGGTCACCATATCTTGCTTCACAGTGGGTCGGTTAAGCCAGCTCCCAAAAGTCATTTTTGTTCCATGTATCATTTGGTTTAGCCTGGTACGTACATTTTATATATTTTGCAGCACTTGCTGATGCATCATCTTGATCAGACGAGTGTATGCGACCTTGTTATTGCTGCTGTTCTAGTGTTCTATCTCTGGCGCAGCAAGAGCGTATTGCGTAGTAATCGTGCGATGATATTTCGCCTGCGACGGATGTCTATGGAGACTGGATTGATCACAGCTATATGTGCGCTGTTGAATCTAATTTTCGTAAGCCGTTTCTACTCTCTACATGGTCGTTAGCACTAAGATAATGTCGTTAGTTCGTATCTGGCGCCCAGACAGGCTATGGGTAAGATATTGTAATGATCATGTCTGTGTTCTGATACACTGAGCGATTACTCTAACAGCTTATCGGTACAATACTCCGTCTCTCACATATACACGCTATCCGTCCTTTATACTTTACTTGGTCGTCAGGACCTCCGCAACATTCTTTGTGAGGGATCGGGAACATTTGTTACCGACTTTCAGTCTTCATTCTTGGCAGCAGGCGTTCTATCAACTGTGCGTCTTATAATTCTTCTTACGTCTTCGTATTCTTAGCTCGTCTTTCATATATAGACTCCTGTGAACAATCACTTCCACAGCGAAGGGCTCAGACTACGAAACCAAACAATGAATACAATCACATATGATGATAACATGCTGAAACTCGAACAATCACAAAGAGGAGGTAATGCCTAGAGATTGAACTTTTTCAGGAACCCAGTTGCAAAGTTTCAAACCAACTTGCCCTTATGGCACTTGTACCCTTAAGTCCACTCGTTTTCACGAAAATCCGTGGATTTTTCTCTCATATCAGGTTCCTCTGGGTAATCGTGATTGAGCACCGGTTTGACTTTGAAAATCGATCAAGTCGGAGGATCAGCAGAGGTCACTACCCTACATCGAAGTTAACTTCTACACAGGGAACACACATACATTGGCTTCAACTTATCAATGTTAAATAGAGCAGTAGTGTCACACCGTATGAGAGGTGAATCATAATTGACCACTGTTAGATAGAACGCAAACACCTTTGCGTATTAGATGACGCAACTAGTAGGAATTGATGGATTAAAAATAAAATAAATAAATAAAACGGAAGCTGGTTTAATGACTCGGAGATCCGGGTGAGTGGCTAGGCTATGTTAAACCTCTCCCGGCGATTTTTCAAGGACCGTGATTATTCCGAACGATAACCATTGTCATTTTTCTCTGAAGTCTAGGCACATTGCTAATGAGCCGACCGTCCACAGAAGTTTGTATGTCAAGGAAATGTAAGCGCAGTGAGATGTATAAGAATCCGTCGAATGTACCGTTGATACAACACCTGCCGCCGAGAATGATAATTGAAAGTCGCTCACAAACGTGCCTGATCCCTCACGAAGGATGTTATGGAGGTCCTGACGACCAAGAAGAGTGTGCAATACCGATAGTACGTACAAATGAGACATGGAATATTGTATTATCATACTACAAAAGAAGTTGTATGAGATTACAAGCAGTGGGATTCATCATTACAGTGACCTACTCATGCGCTTGCCCGGGCATATATACGAACTAAATGCATGGCCTCAGAGTTGATGTCAATGGATGAGGTAGAACCGGCTCACGAGAATCAGGTTTGATAGTACACCAGCAGCTGTGGACAAGCCAGTTTCAATAGATGTCCATCGCAAGCGAGCGATCATGGTGTGGTTGCTGCGCAAAACACACACACACACACACACTACACCAGAAGTATATTGCTAAAACGGCTACAATTCCTAGGTCACATGCGGCTGTTTGATCAACACACCAACACCAACTAGGGATACGGGATATAGATATGCATGTAGCGAGGTAAACCCAATAGTGGCTGGAATAGTGAGTCTTGCGAGTTTGCTCATTCGACCCAGAGAAAAGCAAACTTTGGTTACACTATGTGGCGGTGGCGAATGGGATTAGCATAGCAGATGAAATGTGCAAAACTCGGGCACGAGCGTACGTAATACCAGAAACTAAAGCGGTAAGTGCAACTGAGAATAGGGTGATAGGTCAGCTGAGTAAGTACTGGAAACCCTCATAAGACGTACCGACTCCCAAGAACATACAAACGGGCAGTGGTTTTGTGACGACACAGCCCCGCAAAACATATAATATATGAGCAATGAAAGCTACCCAAGCCGTCAAGCTTGCTTCCATCCAGAAAACCCAGTCCTGGAGATCCAAACTTTCATAATTGCTATAGTCGCGTATTAATCTGCGGAAAATCACCATGCTTTCACATGGTAATGAAGGAATGAGTCTTGATATAATTTCTCGGCCGGTAGACGCACAAATCTAGAACGCTTTGAAATAGGGTAAAGACAACAAGGAAGATAACAATTGACCTGCAGAAGAAAGCATCGCTACTGAAGTGGTAACAAAAGTACGTAATCGCTTGATAGCATACTATCCCTAACAGAAATTGCTCAATCATTACGCCCATGACCATAGGACCTAATACGGTGGCCACGAGACTGCTGAGAAGAGGCGAAAGATTGTCCAAGTCATTGACCGTCGTCGCAGCCATTGAGCTCATCGTCTACAAGCAAGGTACGCCAGTCTCGAGGTTGATGTCTCAGGCTGGAGGGAGAGAGAGAGCCCCATGGAGACACAGAACAAGGTCAAAAGTCCATATTTTTAACAGTATATACTACTAGTGGTTCAACCAGTGGCTATGCTGCGCCATTTTTGCGCAAGTCACTACATGTAGCAAAATAATTGCACATTAGCATAGACTATATTCACATGTTTGCCGTAACAGCAGTCCTAATCCAATCATTGATGTTACATAGGTCGCTGCATATCAAAATGCTATCAATTCTTGCCGCGCAATGGAAACGAACTCCTTTAGAAATTGGGAGCCGATGCCGCAGCAAGGATACATTTTGAGTCATATTACATATACCAGCCGGCGGTCTGGGTGATATCACTGATACCAGGAGGAGCTGGATCAGTGTGGGTGGTAATAGATACTATAGACTTCCCTTGAGGCTCCCGGATGATAATGATGACTGTACAGCGGTGTATATAGGTGTCGTGTTGATGTGCCGAGTATACGTAACTCTCAGGGTTTCCGCCCTCCGGACGATGAGACGGCGGTCTTGGATGGCAGCAAGGGAAAATATTGACGCTGAATCCGACAAGATAGGAAGACAGCTTATAAATCTCGGTGAATTAGTAATCCTGAACAGCCTGGACTAATGATAACGCTGCAGCAACGTCTACTACCGGGCTCCACTGTTGGATTATTTGGGTAAACTACGGTGAGTCACTGATTACGAAAGTTGGCTGTGTGACTCGGATGTCGATCCAACTTTCGGAACCAAGTGGGTAGTCAGCGATGACGCATAATATTTCTCGAATCAGCCACCATCGATCAGGCCAGTCAGCCACCATGAGCTCGGAATGAGCCGGCATGTGTGACATTTAAGCGGCATTAGCGGCATCGGAGGCCGGGTCCGTAATATTACGTCACCGACGATTGGTCTCCTTAAGATTTGACAAAGGCATTCTGGCATCATCTACTTCTCGCGCGAAGACAACGCGTTGGAGTTCCCGCCGATGGCTGCAGCTCTTATAAGGAGGGGGCACGGCCTGGTCCAAGAAAACAAATCCACATCCACCTTTTTCTTCCATGGCTGACCATTCTAGCCAACATTCTACACTTGTCTCTCGCCCTGCCTCACAGGAGGGCCTGCAAACAAGCAATGAGAAAAAGGAGCAAAATTTCGAAGTCTTTTTGACTGATGATGATCCTATCAACCCAAAGGTAAATTAAGCTTCTTCAGTATACGACTGTAATCGTCATACAATATCCCTTGACACTTGGACTAACGCTACTATCCATAGACATGGTCCAGGCTAAGACGATGGTATCTTACCGGCCTTGGTGGTTTGTTGGTCTTGAATGCGTAAGTAGATTAAAAAATACAAAGCTATTCAGTTTGCCTAACACGGTGGGACACAGAACCTTCGCGAGCTCAGCACCATCATCGATTGTCGAGCCTGTTATGCGCGATTTTCACATGCCTGAAGAACTGGGTATTCTTATGATTTCATTATTTGTTGCTGGCTATTGCGTAGGTAAGTATTCGTCTATGATCTATGATCTATCAATCAGCTTCTCATCGACTCTTTTTGAATATAGGTCCATTCGCCTGGGGTCCCCTTTCCGAGCAATATGGTCGTCGACCTGTCTTCGTGATTACTTTCTTTGTCTACATGATTTTCCAAATGGCTTGCGCCTTGTCCAAGACAACTGCCCAGCTGCTTGTTTTCCGCTTCATCGGCGGCTTATTTGCTGCTGCCCCCCTCACCAACTCTGGAGCACTCATTGCCGACATCTGGGATGCCAACTCTCGCGGCAAAGCTCTTGCTATCTTTACAGTAGGTCTAAAACACATATACCTTGTGATTTCATTGAGCTGAACATCTCTTCCACTAGCTTGCTCCCTTTGCCGGTCCCGCACTGGGTCCCACTGTCTCTGGTTTCACCATTGTCGGCGGTCTTTCCTGGCACTGGACCTTCTGGATTATGACATGCTTCGCTGGCGTCTGCTGGATCCTCGTCGTCTTCACTCTTCCTGAGACTTATGCTCCAAAATTGACCGTCCAGAAGGCGCAGCGTTTGCGCAAAGAAACAGGCGACTCCCGCTATTTTGCGGCGTCTGAGAAGCAAACCCTACCAGTAGGTGCTCGCATCAGCGGCACTCTTCTG
The DNA here is from genome assembly GCA_018343915.1 of Agroathelia rolfsii. Taxonomy (NCBI): domain Eukaryota; kingdom Fungi; phylum Basidiomycota; class Agaricomycetes; order Amylocorticiales; family Amylocorticiaceae; genus Agroathelia; species Agroathelia rolfsii. Next base: position 688,397 of record JABRWF010000007.1, on the reverse strand, counting down.
CGGCCATTCAAAATTATGTTCCGTGAACCAATGCTGATTGCAATCACGATCTACATGAGCGTAAGTATCCTTTACTACATATTGTCCGATTTCATCAGGAGCTCACCTATTTGATAGTTCGTCTATGGATGCTTGTACCTTCTCTTTGAGGCATATCCTCTTGTTTTCACAGAAGGCCACCACTTCAATCTTGGTATCTCCGGCCTCATGTTTCTTCCCTTGGCTATCGGAGGGTTCTTTGCCGTCCTTGCATACCTCTTTATTTTCAACCCGAGATACGAGAGAGCCGCTGCCCAATACGCCCCTAAGCCAGTCCCGCCCGAATTCCGCCTCGAAATGGCATGCATTGCTGCCCCGTTATTTGCGGTTGCATTCTTCTGGTTTGCATGGACGTCGTATCCCAGCGTCTCGTTTTGGGCACCCATGATGGCTGGTGGTCTCATCGGCTTCTCGATCTGCTGGATCTTTGTAAGTCATCATTCCCTCTAAAACCTCTTGATAACGTTTAAATTGACTTTTCAATTCATTACCGTAGTTGGCCCTATTCAATTACATGATTGACGCCTATCTCTGGGTCGCAGCTTCCGCATTAGCAGGCAACACTGTCGTTCGTTCCCTTTTCGGTGCCGGTTTCCCACTGTTCGCCACGCAAATGTTTGAAAAGCTAGGAAACCAATGGGCAGCATCACTCCTTGGCTTTATTGCACTGGTGATGATGCCTATCCCCTTCGTTCTCATGAAGTTCGGTCCTCGGTTGAGGAAGCACTCGAAATATGCTCCCAGTATGGACCACGACTCACAGCCTCAACCCGATGCTGAGGAGGTCGAAGAAGAGGTTGAGGAAGAGGATGCTCGATCACAACACGAAACCTACAGAAACACAACCGGCGAACAGGCCGTTTAAGTCTGGGGACCAGTTTAATAAGGGTCCGCCATTTTTTAATGTTCAGATATGGATATTTCTCCACTTTTCAGGACTGTTGATCTACTAGGATTTTAACATCTTCAGATTGACCCCTTTTATTCTTATTTTATTTCCTTCGATTTGTTACTCCATAGCGCACACCATTCACTCATGTCACTTGTAGAACTAGCCACATTGGATCTACCACCATATTATTACGTATCCTTAAACAACATCTAATTCCATCGATCGCAAACGTAGAGTGCGTTATTGCGTTATTTGTCAGCTGGCAGCCTATCATGTTCGCGATTGATTGTCATAAACTATTACCTTGTACATCGTCTTGATGGCAGTATGGAAGTACGACTATATGAATTTGCTTGTCTAGTCTGAGTATAAACGACATATAGCACTGATCTAAGCTTAAGGATCGTTCGTGTTCAAATAAGAATCGAAAGTGTAATCTGATAGTGTTACGCATGCTCTTACGCACTGATTTTATACCAACCATTCCGAGATATGTACCGTAAAATAAGACAAGAACAAGAGAATCATAGACTATATAGACTAAAAAAGAAAAAAGAAACAATCGAATAACAAATAGGTAACTGTCGAGCATGTATTCAACCCAGGGTATATACTGTATGTAGTACATGTCACAACATCCATACGGAATCCGGAAGTAACGAATGGACAGAGATATTTAAAGCCTCCCTTATAGCGGGTCCCGCCACGCCGCATGTACAAGAACGAAATTAAGAAAAAAGAAAAAGCAGAGCCAAAAAGAGAGAAGAAATGGCAAAAGGGTTGTTACAGACAGGCAAATTTGGATTTGCGTTTCTGCAATTCATCCATACGCGAATCGAGCTGTTGTCGTGCTCGCTCCTTGGCGCGCCGCTCTTCATCCAAACGGTGCTGGAGACTTTGCTTTTCTTCCACGACAGACTGGCGAACGGAGACGACTTCGGACTTGGCCTCTTGCAACTCGTTGCGGAGTGTAGTGATTTGAGAATTTAGAGAGTCCCGTTCCCGCGCAAGATCCGTGGCGTGCATACGAGCTTTGCGCACTATAGTCCGAGCGTTAGTTACACGCCAGCATAAATACAAAAATAAAACTCAAAATACATACAGTTCTTTTCCGAATCGCCGAGCTGACCCTCCAACGTTGCAACAAGATCCATGTGAGTCTGGAGGTCATTTTCGCAGTGAGAAAGCTGTTTGTTCAAGGTGTTAATCATGGTCTCTTGTTCCTCGATCTGCTTGGTCTGTTCCTCTAATTTGGTGATCAGAGCAGGATCAGAGGCAACAGGTGTTGTGCGACCGTTGATGGTTTCGCGCCCATTGAGAGAGGAGTGGATGGTATCGCTTGATGAGTCATGCGAATATACAGATGACGCCGTAAAGGTGTTGGGTGTCACAGGTGTCATAGGCACATCCGCAACGGGGCTGGCCTTGGGAACGGGAGGAGGGGGGACAGAAGGCGGTGGTGTTGGAGGCGGCGGCTTCATCGCAGGCAGATTATTCAATCGACTGTATGACCTGTCTGAGCCGGCCCTTGCACCTTCGGGAGTACCTCGAGCAAGCTTCTCCTGAAGATCCTTGAGGACTGTATCCTGACGCATCTTCTCTGCCTGAACACTGTCTCTCTCGTCCCTTACACGCTGCAAGTCATCTTGAATCTCAGCAATGAGCGAGCGATGACGCTCCAGTTCTCCAGCCAGCGATTGTCGCTTCGACGTTTCTTCTACAAGCTTCTCTTGCTCTGAGCGAGTGATGTCCAATTCCGCACGAAGAAGAGCGACCTGATTGGCAAGTTCATCCCGCTCGTTCTGAATGGAGGTGAGCTCGGACTGGAGACCGTTGATGGCTGTCGTCTTCTGCTGCAGCGCCTGCTCATGAGACTCGCGAGTGGACTCTTGGGAAGTCCTGAAGTCCTCGGAGGTTGCCTTGTGCGTCTCGAGCTCCTCTAAGGCATCGTCATGCTGGCGACGAAGTGCAGACAGCTCTTCGGCCTGCTTGGCTTGTGAAGCTGCAAGAGCCTCCCGCTCGGCAGTGAGACGCTCCACTTGCTCGGCGAGCAATGCATGATCCTTGCGAAGCGTATCACGCTCAACTGCAAAATCGCGATCTGCTTGGGCGATGGTGGCAGACAAACGCTCCTTTTCGTCGGAAAGCAGTTGTTCGCTCTGCTGACGGGCCTCTGCAAGGTCAACGCGGTGCTGCTCCTGAGCTGCGATCAGCTCCGAACGGACTTCGGCAATAGAGCTCTGGTGCGAAGATTTGAGGCTGGCTATTTCTTCCGCATGAGATTTGGCAAGCTGGTCACGTTCTTCAGCCAACTTGGCCTCAACGGACGCCAGGGCTCGTTTATGCTCTTCAGCAAGCTTCGCGACAGTATCATCGTGACCCTGATTAATTTCTTGGATGCGAGAGGTATGCTGTTCTTGGAGTGCACGGATCGAGTTCTCCTTGTCCTCAGTGGCCTTCAGAGATGATTGGGCGTGTTCCTCGCGAGCCTTAGCCAGCAAATCAGAGAGCCTCTGGACTTCGGAAGCAGACCCGGCCTTGAGCTCGGTGACGACGGCCTTGTGCTTGGATTCCATTTTTTCGACAAGCGTTTCGCGTTCTTCATCCTTGAGCGCAAGAGCCGAGGAATGCTTTGATCGCATACGCTCCAGCTTGGACCTGTAGTCTTCTTCCTTGCTTGCCAGTACCTCGGCATGCTCCGACTTGAGTTTCTCGAGCTCTTCAGCAAGAGCCACCTCCTTCTTGGCAATCGCCGCAGAGTGTTCGTTCTGCAGCTGTTGTAGGGCCTCAAGTTGAGAAGACTGGGTATCCGATAAAGCACCTTGACGAGCAATCTCAGCCATGCGTAGTTCACCAGCATGTTCTTCGCGCACACGAGCCAGTGTCGAAGCCGCCTCAGTCTTTTGTTTTTCCATGGCCTCCTCATGCGACTCGCGAAGCTTGGTCAGGGCATCGTAATACTCCTCCTCCGTCCTTGAGAGAATAGCGGCGGACTCTTCTTCTTTAGTTTTGAGTGCCGCCTCGTGCTCCGAAGCAACCTTGGCAAGGCCTTGCTTGTGTTCTTCGCGAGTACGCTCAAGGATATTGTTGGCCTCTTGGATACGAAGACGGAGCTCCTCCTCATGATCGGCCTGGAGCTTGCCAAACGCCTCGGTGTGCTCGCGATGAGATCGCTCGAGATTGGAAGAGGCTTCAGAGAGCTGATCACGCAGTGTCTTGACTTCAAACTCGTGCTCGCTCTTCATGCGCGCAAGCATTGTATCGATTTCTGCCTCCTTGGTCCGCAAGGCTTCCTCATGATCACGGCGCAGTTGTTCGACGTCAGATGCGTGCTCTGCCTTGGCCTGTTCGAGCGCTGCAACGAGCTCGCCTTCATGCTTCTGAACTTCTTCAAGTTTCGCCAGGTTCTCGTCGTGGCGTTCACGCAGGATTCCTAACTCATTGGACATATTCATGGCCTAGATAAACCAGCCCAATTATGATTTGTTAAAGATATATTTCGCTTTCCAAATCAACATACCTGATCTCTTGATAATGCAGTCAGGTCTTCATGTTGTCGCCTGATCTGAGTCAGTTGGGCAGTCAAATCTTCAACGAGCTCCTTATGGGCGGACTCCTTTTGGGCCATAGAACTAAAGACGGCGATTGATCAGCCAACAATGCTCGCTAAACCGAGAAAAAAAAAATCAAGCTCACAGCATAAGCTCGTTCAGCCTCGCCAACGACTCGTCCGCATCACCACCTGATCCAGCATCTGAGGGCGAAGAGTACCCATTAGGATGACCCTCCATGCTGTAACGCAATGCACGGAAATTTTCCTTTGTCTTGGGCGAAAGCGTCAAAGATGGGTCAAACGGATCCCCGCCATTTGGTATTCCATCAGCCGGATTTTGACTGGCCGCGTTGCTCTGCGCCAACGATACTTCGAGGGACGAAATCTCAGCCTCACGCTCCTTCAAAACCTCCTGCAAGCGCATGATCTCCTTCTCCAGACTGGACACAGACCTCTCTGTTGGACTCACGGCCACGCTCGAGAGCGAGATCGAGAGTGTAGGGCGGTGGGGCGAAGTCTGCGAGGTGGATGGTTGGGAGATCGAATCACTTGTCCCGTGACTTGAGGTAGAGGCTTTGCGAGAGCGAGCCAACGATAGCTCCTGCGACAGCGATTGCGATTGCGACAGCGACCTAGGTGAGCATAAAGGGGGTAAATATATGAGAAGCCCATTATTCTTAGTGGCACATACCTCGCGTGCAGAGACTCCATCGAGGCCGCCTGCCGGAAAAAAAGGCGTTTACCATGATCGGTCGATTCTCTCGAACGGGGAGAAACCCTTCGGCGGAAAGTGAGGGAATCACCTTTGTCACCAGGTGTTACAGGTTCGACGATAGCAGGGGAGCTGAGCTTCGCCTCTTGGATTTGAGCCGCCAAATCGGATATCTCCCGCAGCGCATCGCGATACTTTGCCGTAACCGACGACAGATCAGCCAGTGTGGCCGCATGGGTTTGTTGAAGAGAAGCCAGCTGAGCTTCAGCATCATTCGATGCAACAGAGTCGGCATCGGATTGGGGAGTGGCTGCACCATCACTGGCACCGTTGGTAGAAGGATGAATCCTGATACTCCTGCGAGCCTGAGCGACGCCTTCCACGATACCGTTCAACCGCTCGCGATCAAGGCTAGCCTCGTCCTTGCGACGCTCCCACTCCTCCATCTTAAGCTCGAGCGAACGGAGCTTGCGCTCGCGCTCCTCAAGGTCTGTTCGCCAACTGGCACCGTCCTTGTTCAGTGAATCAAGACGGGATTGCAACGACTCCACCTCTGCGCGGCGACGCTCGCTCTCGTTCTCCAGCTGCTCGACGGTCTGCTGTAGAGAAAGGATCGATTCGTCCGCCTTGGCAAGACGAGCTTCGAGATCGGTGATATATTTACTCGAATAAGACTCGGTGTCCTTGACCCTGATGAGTTCACGCTTTAGATCTGTCATAGACTCATGGGAGTTCATCGACGTTTCGTCATAATTCTTGATCTTCTCTTCCAAATCACGAATGTACGCCTAATAAACAGCGATAGACTCAGCACTCTTTTCCATCAAAGAAAAAGTTGGAAGCATAACGTACCTCAGTCGAAATCTCTCGTTCTGACAGTTTCGCCACACGGGCCCGAAGCTCTTCGACATACAACTCGGTAGCAGCATGTCTCTCTGTGATCGCAGACAACTCTTCCTCCTTCTCCTCTACCAAGTCATTGGTGTGTCGCAGAGCCGCACGATTAAGATTAAGCTCGGCCTCCATCGCACCGATTGTCTTCTCGTACTCCTCAATAACAGGGCCCACAATCTCCTCATACCGTGCCGTGCCGCCTATAGTCCCCGAGTTCGACGCACGCTGCTTCTCAGCCAGCTCACGACGGAGCCGCATAAGCTCCTCCGTCCGCTGCGTGAACTTCTCCCTGAGATCTTCATAGTTGTTCTGCAGCTCCGACATCTGTGCCAGCATTCGCTTGTTGCTACCACCAAAGCCGCTTGCAGCAAACTCAGACTGGTCGCCTGATCCCAGCCCAGCTGCTGATATCGAACCACCAGTAATAGCACCACCAGCACCACCATTACCACCGCCACCGGACTCCTTGATTATCTTCAGCTCCTTGCGCAAGCGGGTCACGGTACCCTGCAACCACTCGACATCATCCCACCCTTCCTCCTTCTGATTAACGACGACGCGATTCTTGATGTTCCGCGCGCGGTTCGCATACTTGAGCGTGTTCACCGTCTCCGCTGCGTTCCACTCCGTCGGACTGACGCACGCGATCATCAGTGTGTGCGCATTGCCGCCTAACGAATCCTGCAGCAGTCGTGTCAGCTTCGAGTCACGGTACGGGACGTGCGTATTCGTCTTCGCGCGGGCCGGGTCGCCCAGGGCGGAGATCACGTTGCCAAGTGCGAGAAGACCGCCGTTGATGGAGATGCCTTCCTTGATGCGTTCTCCAGCAGCAGCCGTGCGTTTGAGCTGAGATGAAGGATTTCAGAGGAAAGAAGCAGATGAAAGTGATGATGATGATTAGCTCTCGTGATAGTTGAGAAGGGCGAGCGAAAGGGCACGCTTACACGTTCAGAACCAGCGAGATCAACAAAGTGGAACTTGGAAACGATGGTGATCCATTCGCCGGAACCGTTCTCATCAGAGTCTGGATTCCTACCATCTGGGCCATGTACGCCCAAGGAACTGGAAGGGCGAGTGCCAGCCCTGCTCATGGCAACTGCAAAGCTAGGCGTGGCAGGACGGCTGCCAGATGTTGGCGAGGAAACACGTTGGGAACCCATGCCAGAGTACATATTCGAACTTGGACGGGCGAGACGTGATGGCGAACGACCAGGAGGAAGCGGTGAAGATGATCTCGGCGGTGCTCCTGAACCGGTGTATTTCTTCTGTGTGAGTGTAAGGGAAAAGATAGCATGTGAACGCGAAGACTGTGCATTCATGTCTGTTTCATTGGTTCGTCGCAGCGATGTGCCTTGACGAATAAGGCTGGGAAGAAACATAATTGAATGAAATGTCGGAGGATGACAGCGACGAGACACTTACCTCATAACCTCGCTGCTACTCTTAACAGCAACTTCACGCAGACCACCCCAGATGATATGCCCATCCTTGTCTTCACGAATCTGCACCTCACGACGAACTCCATCATCGCCGAGCAAGTCGATGAGGTCCTCGTTATAGATTTCGATGAAGGAGCCCTTAATATTATACATCCATGAAGAGCCTCTCTCCTCCTTGAGCTGCCTCGCACGAGAAAATATGGTGGCTACAGCCCTGGGAATGATACCCATGTTATTCGACGGGTCTGCTGGGTTGGCATCAAGATCGACACCGGTCATTGTGAACGTCTTTCCACTGGACGTCTGGCCGTACGCAAGGATAGTGCAGTTGAAGCCATCAACGAAGCGAGAGATAAGCGGTAGCGCTGTGGATGTGAACAGGTTGTGTTGTGTCGCAGTTGGGGGATGAACTTGGTCGAATGTAAACGTCTGTTTCTTGGTCATGGCAGCGGACGACGCCGTGGTTGCGCCGCCAGCCGAGCTAGCGGCGGCACTAGGCTCGACAGTCACAGAGTTGGAGGAAGTCGCATTGACGACGGTGCGCTGAAAACGCGTAGGAATAGAGCTCAGGTCTGCTGTCGTCGTTGGCCTTATCCTGAGAGCTGAAAGAGGAAGGTACGGTAAGCTGACGCAGGGAACGAAGCACAGGCATAAAGAGCAGACTTGCCGACTTGGACGGATGTCGTCGCCGCTTGGGCTGACGCTGAGGAGGACGAGGGCGCCATGAGCGACGGCAGGCAGCCAGTCGGGCGCAATGTTGTACAGAGAAAGTGGGAGGAGGAGGAGATGATGATGTTCACTTCAGTGCTCACTGCCCTGGCGTAGGTTGCCGAAGACCTGCCATATATGGCTATTAAGGCACGTGATGATGCACTCACTTTGCACACTCAGCCTAATTTGGCTACCGGCCGCCGTAACCGCATGGCATAGCTCAATGTTCAACAGTCCTAAAATGCGGGGTATTCCAGAAACAAGGACAGGAACAACATAAAGAAAATTATACGCGAGTGAAGAAAAAAAGCAGAAGATTATAAATGATCATGAGGTCAACCGAATAATATCAAGTGAGAAAAAAAGAGACAAGTGAACGGTTCTGTACATTCACGCATCTCAAAGGAGTGTGGGTTGGGGGTCCTATAGCCATCCATTCATCCATCATCATCATCATCTATATCCACAAAACCATTTCCATCAGCACAGGAGCACAGAAGCGAAGTGGCCCCAAAACACTTCGCGTGCGCACGCACGGTCACAGCATGAGCAGCGTACCTGCGCCAACAGCATCCATCATCGCCATTATAATACACGCGTCTAACCCCGAGCGTCGGCGCTTTTTAGATTGATGAAGCAAAACAACGTCCCTTGCGCCCATGGGTTTCTTCTCCTTTCGCCCCTCCTCCTCCCCGGTCCAAGTGACGAGCGCCATTGGGGCCCTTTCATCTCATGGAAGCCAAACCTTAATTGTTTGGTCCACACTAGCGCTTGCCGCCACATTGACAAGCTTCTCGTTCTCAGCGTGATCGGAACCGCCGGCACCGTTCGCTGCACCGCTGCCGCTGCCGCCGCCGCCCGACGCCGGTTGCCGGCCCCAGGCTAGGGTGGTAACAAAGTGCCCGTGTGCGTCAACGGTCTTGACGCATCGACCCGTTGTGAGCTCCCATACACGGATTGTCTTGTCGTCCGATGCTGACAGGAGGAACTTGCCAGAGGGATGGAAGACGAGTGCTCGTATCCAGTTGTCATGCCCAGGCTGCAGATAACAAAAGTTGGTATAAACGTGGTGTTTTCATATAAAGAAACGTGGCATACCAAGTTCTTCAGTATTTGACCCGTATGAGAATCCCATAACTTGATAGTCTTGTCACGAGAGCCAGTAGCGACGAAAGCACCGGGCGTTTTCGACCGATCCGTATTCTATACTCGACCCAAATAAGTGAGACAATAGATATATGCGGCCTCAAAGGAAAAGGAAAAGAGCTAACGTACGGGAATGCCCGCCAACTCCCGAATGGCAGGATACGCAGCAACAGGCGCGAACGCAATAACCTCGACGACATGGTCATGCCCTCTTAGCTCCATTTTGGACTCGCCCGTGGTTGCGTCCCAGATCCGACCAGTCTTGGAATGACAAACGACAAATTAGATTCACGTTGAACAAAATCGCAAATTAATGTATGCGAACACTGTCAACGGACCTGGTCATTCGAACAGCTTGCCAATAACCGCCCGTCATCAGACGGCGTCACACATCGCACCCAATCTGAGTGACCCTGAATCGTGCGAAGAAGATGTCTGATGATAGCCGAGAATCAAACAAAGCAAGAAGGAAAGGGTATTGATGAGGAAAGAAAAGAAAAACAAAAAATCATGATTGTCACGTACGTAGATGCAACATCGAATATCCTTATTGTCCGATCTCGGCTGGCGCTGACAATATATTGATCGCCTGGCATGAACCGCACCGACGAGACGGAATGTTCGTGTCCAGGGAACGTTTTAGTATTTTTCCACTCGTTCTGGGTATCCCATATTTTGATGAATAAGTCTGATGAGCAAGTAACTGTACACATGAGGGTAGAAAAAAAAGTCGGCATGCATAGTGGTCAGTAATCAGACGTATATAAAAAAAAAACTCCGAACAAGATTAAGACAGGTATAATCACGTACCAAGCAAGTTACCCTTGTGATCAAAATCCACATCCTGAATCGCCTTTGTATGCCCCTTGAGCGTGCGCTCAAACTCGCCCGTCTCCCAGTCCCAGATCTTGACCGTCGCATCCTCACTGGCAGATGCGAGTAGAGAATACTGCGGATGGAACGCAACCCTCGTCACGGGCAGGCGATGGCCCGTCAAGACATGTGCTGCAGGCGCTCGTGGCACCCAATCCGTCTGCGAGGCAGCCCGTTTGGCAGGCGACATGGACAGCTCCTCTTGCAAGGCTGCATTTCGATTCTCTAGATCCATAATCTATATGTATAAGTATACACATTGTTATGTATATGTGCAAGTGTGTGAGTGAGTTGAGGACTAGGACGCCTGGAATAACAACAAGAGAAAAGCGAGGGGGAGAAAACACACTTTCTTCTGCAGCCGTATGACGCTCGTCCACTTCTTCTCGAGCAGGCCTGCATATTTGTTCTTGGGATCGGGCGTGTACTGCGTGCCAGAGTCGGATTGGAGGGCGGCATACGCCTCCGAGAAGTGGTTCGCGTGGAGGTAGTCGAGCATAGACTTATGCCTGCCGTCGTCATGTATAATCCAAAGCCAGGTAGAGGTAGCAAATAAATAAAAAAGGAGGGGGGGATGAGAGGGACAACAACCAAAGGTCATTATTATACGACAAACAACATCCGCCACAGACAGCGGCAGCGTGGAAAATGGACAGAGACGCACAGCTCCTCTCGTTGTCGATCCGATAGGAGAGACATGATGGCAGATTATACGGTCGTCGTTTTCTTGTTCGTGAAGTGGGCGTGGACAGGACAGGCGGAGGCGTGGGCAGGCAGTAGGGCAAGAGGATGAGTGCGCGAGACGAAAGGTCAATGATTGAAGCTGTTTGTAGGCGGTTATGGACCCTACTAAGACTTGATCGGAGTCAACGGTAACCGATGGTCTCTCTTCTTGATCTCACTCTTATTGTTCATTGCTCAAAACCCAGAAAAAAATCATGATATACACAAGACAACCTTCACTGTTCAAGACTAGTAAAGCTATGTACAGAACAACATCGCCATCATCACTATCATCAATGTCATGCATCGTGGATCCCTCATACATCACAGAATCGATTGTGAGTAATATTGATACTGGCAAAGAAAACATGAGCGATTAGCACCACAAAAATCAGACAGCTTGCCTACCAAATCGTAAAGTCTGGTCCAATTTGATCCAAGCGAGGTATCGATCAACCTATCCACGTAATCGCCAACCAGCGAATGTGTCAACGTAGGCTGGAACCTATCCCGAAGCTGAGCAGCCGTCTGTTGACCAAACGCAGCAAAGCACGGAAGACTTGAATCTGAGCAGATTGAAGGTAAGTTACGAGCGACAGATACAACAGGAGATTACGTACCTTTCTGCATCAATTCAACCATTGCTATCACATCCAATGAGCTTCCTGGCACAGGATCGACAACGCTTACAAAGCGAATACTCACTGACGATCCGATCGCAATGCTTTCGAGCAGCTTCGAACCCTTCTTTGAACATCTTCTTGAATTCCTTGAACGGCTCCGCGTCCACGCCGCCCAATACCTCAATGTACTCCGGTGGCAACTTGAACGGCGCAGCCTCAAATCCGATATTCCCTGGAGAATTCGAGAGCATAAAGCCGAAGTCGATGTGGATCAAGTGCCCATCGCGATCGAGAAGGATGTTGCCATTGTGACGATCCTTGATCTGCAGTAAAAAGGTGATCACAGAATAACCTGACAAGGAGAACATCACATGAGCACAGTGTCGACAATCAAGGGGCATAGACGAACCTGCTAGGGATTTTGCGAAATTCCGCTGCGCACGCGCAAACTTTGCAGACGATGGATCGCCATAAGTCTAGTTAACAGCGGGAACAATTACAAACAAACCACAAATCCCTCGATCAGTAACAAAATCTCCGCTATCACATATACGAAGACCCACCCACATTTCGGAAGTGATCCAATATCGTCACACTCTCAAGCCTCCCCTCCGCTAACCGTCGGGCATACTCTGCCTTTTTAATCGAATGTATCGACACTGCGTCCGTGATCGTTTCAACTAACCCCGATGTCAGGCCGGTGATCAGAATCCGGAAGCTGGTTGGTTGATCAAAACTCAGCAAATGGACTGACCAAGGATGATGTATCACGTTGACATACCTTCTTACCCAGCATTGACATTGCTCTTCGTGCCATATTCTTGAAAACTCTTGGATCAGCTGAACAGCCAGCTGCTCCTGCCGCAAATCATCTCCAGTTTTCACAATGACCGAGACGCAATTCCAGTTGGCTAAATGTCCATAAGGCGACGCGCTTCGTATCCTGCTCTGATAAGATGAAACATCGTCATATTGATCAAAGGTGGCTTAACACAAGGGAGGAGATAAACGCACCTTTTTAGCCTCCCACGACTCACTAAACACTACCGCGCTCGGGTCAGCTTTATCGAGCTCCTGGCGGATAATCCTCTCATCCTCGGCCGTGCCCATTCCCGTGCGCGATGAATTACCAACTTGCATCTCCTCCCCCTCGCGCATGCGAGCCATACGTTCGTCTTCCAGCGCAATCATCTCCTTCATGATCCTCTCTCGTATAGCAGCAGCCTCAGCCTGTGCAAACGGCGCCGCCCCGCCACCACGCAACGAAGGATGCGTGTTCCCATTGCCTGATGGCCCAGCAGGTCCCGATGCAGCGTTACTATCCGCCGATGACGACGAAGAAATAGCTACCATGATCCCGAGACCAATCAGGCCTCCGCTTCCGCTGTTCCCGGACGATGACCGATGCATAGTAGCAGGCGGATGGGCAAGATTCGAATTAAGCTGCGCAAGCATCACCGCCGCTGTACGCATCCGTTCAGAATACTCGTCCAGTGATAAAACATGTGGGGAGGCAGAAACAGCCGCCGCCGTTGTTGCATCAGCCGAATCCTGCCCCGCCAACGTCGGCGTCGCTGAGCGCCACGTGCGCGCGTCCAGCTCCTTGTTTTTCGGCGGTACAGGAAGCACGATCGACTCGGATAGATCCTGAGCCTCACCGCGGGATTTATACACCTGCTCGACGAGATCGACCTCTTCTTCCTCTCCTTCGTTGTCAGAAGAGGAAGACTTGATGCTCTCAGACGCGAGTGCGAGTCCTGCTGCCCTCGTGGATGAGGAGGGTGTCTCGGGTGAGACGGGCCGACGGCGGGTGAACATAAACTTGTCCTCTTGTTTATTGATAATTTTCCGAAGGATGTCACGGTTTTGTCGCTTCGATGGTTCAAAGTCGAGATCATCGGAGAGCAGCTCAACGAGTAGCAGATAAGGCGCATGTTGAGCCGAATTGAGAGCGACGCTCTCTCCGGGAGGAATGCGCACGATGCGGTGGTGCACAGTGGGGGAGCACCATAGTGGTACACAGACCTACCATATACGTCAATTCATCTATTGAACTTAATAATGGATGGATATTTACCTCTGCGGGAAGCTTGTGGTTTAGTGCCGTTAGCTCAGCCCGAAGCGCACTTACACGAGCAGCTTTGGGAATGATCAACAACCGATGTGATATATTCTCCAACGCTTGAAGAAATTGAATCTGGGCATTGGGTTATATTTAGTCAAAATAATTGGGAGAATAAACCGGGATAATGAACGCGAACCTCTGAGCGACAGTAATGACTTCTCAGCATTTGACCTTGCACATTCGCGTTATATTGTTGCAACATATGCTCAGAAGTAGCATTGCGCTTATGTTTCATGTTTGGGAGGGAGGGCGATGACTGTGATGGCGTTGGGATCGGTGGCGACGGATTAGTATAATCATTCTGACCAAACGGGTCTTCTGAAAGCCTTGCAGGGACAAGCGATGGGCTCGTTTGCGCAGCACTGATAGTGCTCCTGCGTTTTAACAAGCTTCGAATCAGAGGCGATACTTTGTGCAATGAAGGGGACTGTTCATCGCTGGCTCGCACTGGACCTGCTTGCACTGATTCCATAATTGATGGTTCTGATGATATGTCTGGATCCTCTTCCTCCTCTTCTGCAACCCCTACATTATTATTTTCGTTGAGGGATGGGACACGGGCGACCCGTCCATCATCGTCGTCATCATCATCAGCGCGTCTTTCAACATTGCTAGCCTGATCTTCCACTCGGCCTTGCTCAATCGCCACCGGGCCCATCACCGATGCAAGAATAGGTAGGGCTGGTGCGCCGGCCAATACCATACCAATTCCAACAAGTGCTGGCTCTGAATTATGGGAAATTTTCTTGGGCAAAGCTACGTTCGCCACGGATGTGTAGGGTGAAGAGTTGGCAGGTGTATCCGTAAAGATGAGCTCTTGGCATCGTTGCAGAGTACGTCTGCATATCGAAAACGAGGGTGTCGTATGGTCATGCTGGTCTCGTAGAAGTGTTTGCATAAAGTACATTGTCTAGCACAAGTTCATGGTTCATGGAACTGTCATGTATATCAAGTAATTATTAATACTTACAAGCACTGCAATATGAGAAGATCGTTGGGCAGTTTCTACCACAAAACATTCGAGCGCACGCGACCTGGATGGACGAGTGACTAGCAGATGGCTGCATAATTCTTATAAGCCTTCGAAAGTAGAAGCACCTCCACGTCTACAATTAACTGGCACCAACCATACGAATCCCCAGATGTTCTCCAGCTCGGCGAGGTCGACATTGTGTAGTCGACGTGTTATATAGTAAGTGATTCCGATGTTGTCCGAGTACTTTGCCAGGTATTGCAAGGCCACATTGACGGTGAAGAAACCTGGCGAGAGGAAGAGGCGGAGGAGGAGACCATGCGATGCCATCCAAGTCGATGCTCTCAACCGCTTCGGAACCTCGTCAAAGTCGGCTTTCGGACGCGGTCCTAATCCGTCGATCATGCATCATGGTCTGATCGGGAAATAAACACCCTGTGTCAATTTCCTGACAGTGGATGTATTTCTTCAAGTTGCTGGTACTGTGTCTCGTTGTCGCCCATCTCACGCAGGCTCTATTCCTCAATCATATTGTGACAAGCTTTGTCTCATTTATGCCTTTAGTCTTGTTGATGATTACTTTGCTGCGATTACTACTGTTCTTCAACTGATCCAGGCTAAGAATCGACCTGTTCCAAGATAGTATCAACGTTATCAACGCTTGCACGCGCCAATGCCTATCTATCTCATTCGTATGAGTAAACATTGACTAGGGTTTGGCACTGTTGCAACACTTAACTTCGTTGCACATTGCTCCTATAACGCATCAATAGCACTTGTCAAGATTATACTATAGCGGACCGACTTGCTCCCGCTGTTTTACCCTGGGTCCCGACCGCGTGAATAGATAAATTGTACCGTACCGCTAATTTCATCATGCAGCTGTATAGACTACGGGATATCAATACAGTAGAAAATCTTGACCTTTTACCTCTTTGGCTCTATAAGATTATATTAATATCCACTACCGACATACCGCCAGTTATCATTGCCAGTTTCTTTAAATCATAGAATGCGCCAGGCATATATAATCCTCAGTTTTATAGTGGGTCTTCTCCATTGTCATATCCCTTCACCGGCTGACATGCTATATGAATTATCTCTATATGTCGGTATGCATATCTTCGCGATTGCTTATGGTACATTTGACAAATGCTCTTCATTGAGGTGATCACTTACCAGCTCCAATTTGTCAGGCATTTACTTGGGGATTTATTTTCTATCCATACTATTTCTTTTGACCAACACCAATATAACACGCGCACAGCGTACCTTCTACATATCATACGGAAGTGTACTGTTTCTATTGAACACCATTAATTTTGTGGGCCAAGCAAACCTACATCGGACCATGTGGATTACAGACCGCGACGAGAGTGTGAAGAACATTTTCGGCTATTATAACGCCCAGAGCACTACCTCCCCCTCTGTGGTACTAGGAAACATGGCGCAAAACGTTGCTATATTCTTGGCCGATGCTCTTCTGGTGATCTTCAATCTATACCAAAATTTAACATTCCTATACTCATTCGGATTAGATATATCGCTGCTATGTTATTTTTGGCTCAAGATGGCGTATTATCCTGATTCCGGCTCTCTGTGCTGTTGGAAGCATTAGTGAGTAGCATTCATTTTTTTTTTTTAGATGCCTTTACCTAGATTGACCTATATTGAATATCCTATTAGTTTTGTCTACTTTATACATACCAACTACTTACGGTGACCTGCAAGTTGACTGGGTGCTCGCAAACAAGATCCAAATGGCTGGTATCATCCTCACTACGGCCACAAACATTACGGCAACGGGTATGATTACGTTCAAGATATTATCTATACTCTACAGTATCCGTGGATCCATTGATCCCCAGATGGAAAGGACATATACAAGCATTGTGACACTACTCGTCGAATCTGCCGCACCATCTGCTGCTCTCGGAATCATAACAAGCACTCTCCAGATTTTACCTCCTCCGACCGGTTTGATTGAACCAGCTGTATTTTTTATATGGTCATCAAGCATCGTGAGTTATCTTCTACTTCATAGTCTAAGATCACGGATGGAACCGAATACATACTTGCTATTTTTCACAGGTAATCTTCCCGCAGTTTATTATTTTCCGCATTGCACAAGGCATTGCTTGGACTAAGACGACATCAAGAGAATTAACACAAGCGGCCAGCACTGTGGTATTTATGCCTCAAGGGGATATCAATGACTTTAGCATGCAAACGGCTTCGGTAGATGATGGGTTTGGTCCCCCTCAGAGCGGCTTGGGGGTTTCCCTAGAATGATTGTATTCATAGATTTGGTATCAAACGATTGTCTTGCCTGTTAGTACGTTAGCATTGAAGAAAAAGGAAGCATTCCCAAAAGTCAAAAATAATTCTACCGTAATAGAATGCATAATGCAGACAAAGGTCGGTATAAGTCCTATGCAGTAGGAAATAAAGGGTTTAATGTCGCCTGCCAGCAATCTCAGTAGCAAGAACACAATTCAAATGTGCGAGTATCAGAATAAAATAACAGAACATGGCACTGTGCTACTCTTTGAATCTACATCAGGCGCCGAGGATACCAGATGAAAACATTCAGGAAGGACGTTGAAGAGGAGGGTTAAGCAGCCAGCCACACTCAACTCGGCACTCCATTGGATCTTGTAGCAAGCGCAAGCCATACAAGGGCAGCACGAGTGAGCGGGCAACTACATTGCGTATACACGCCAGTCTATGTCGCTACTCTCCATTGACCTTTCCGGTCTTCCCGCCCCCATGCCCTATTGTGCGTCTGCCTCCCGACCCAGTCGTTGGCTCCGATCCGCCTCATGCAGCCGCTTGCCCGATCGCAGCTGTATAAAATCCCCAACCACTGGTATCCTCGACAAGCCTAAGAGTCAGGAGATGAGCGGAACAGGATGCCGAAGTCAGGTACGACAGGTTCACTGCACCCCACTGACGCTTTGGTGTACACCGCATGCTAACCCAGTCATCGAGGATATCGTTGGCGGAGTGTTACGCAGTGTCTAGCATCGGGCCATATCGAACCAGGTCAGTATGTACACCTAAAACTGGACGTCGTGACCTTGGGGTACGGTGGGCTTTTATATTGCTGTATTCTTTTCCTTTTGGCATTCGACGCAATATTTTTTGCTACATCGGTTAAAGCAGGCCAACCGTCCCACACCCCACGCAGCCAACACAAGGCAATAGCTTAGCGTCAGGGTGCCCGCTATGGGACCCACCAAAAGACGACAACATGTCTCGGCATGGGCAGGGTCAACGTCCCAACGCACAATCAGGCAACGCATCAACGACAACGGAGGGCACATCAGAGAGTAGCGAAGGGAAGGTGACCGACTCTTTGAGGCTAGCAAGACGTTCCCCTACCTGGAAACCAGACAAAGACGACTGTCCTTCCGTTTCTACCTACTGTAGGAAGACCAGCTCAACAGATAGAAAGAGAGCACACCATCAGTATCTTTGAGGAAGCAAGGATCGCCACATGCAGACCATCGCTGTAGTTAAACGGAGCGTGAGGATGCGGGAAATTCCCCCTACAATGTTACCTACAGACGATGAACAAGGGAGAGGTGGGAGACGAAGAGACAGGGGGATGGATGACAGTCGAACATGCCCTCTCATCTATGGCTGCGAAAAGATTGCCACTATGACATGATCAGGAATTACCGTTTTACTGATGCTGTTTTTTTCATACATTTTCGTTTTCCTGGAGTGCTTTGACAGGATTAGATGAATGGAAAGGGTGCTTGAGTAGTCCAGCGAGAATTTATCAAGCCATGCTGATGGAGTGATAGGAGCGACTGATTGGGAAGATTTAAACTGATCGCCCTCAAGCTTGGTTTCAGTATGAAAGATATGGCGAAGGTTCTGAAAATTGAATCATCTAGAGCTTCTGATGAGCCCACTCATTATCTATATCAATCATTCCTACATGGGCGAGAGTGAAATAGGTGACTCACAGTGAGAAATAAAACTAGCTCTGAATATCAGCAGGATTGTGATATTGCTCGCACATGTAATTAGCAGTGGCATTTAGCACATTGATTTCCACCTGCCAGTGAGGCGAAATTACTAATTTTTCCTTACGCATTTCGGGTTTCTTTCTCCAAGCATTGGCAAGGCCAGACACAGTAGTAGTATTTCGGCGACTGCCACCCATGATATAGTTTTCAGCTAAGTTAGGAAGGTTGTGCCTCTGAAACAGCATGTCATGCGATCTTCAGAAGGGGAGCTGTTGTCTCAAAGATAAGAACTTGAGCTTGAAGCAAGATTAACATCCCCGAAATACAAAGCAGTCCTGGGCCGTATGCTAAGTGCCAGTAGGAATTGAGGCTGCACACACTACGGAGGGTTCCGGATGTCATTTTCAATAAAAGATGGTAAGCTCCTGATTTTCGCCTATCACAGTTGCAGTTTGAATGTGCTATCTCATCTGTTATTGTGAACAACATCCGGGAAAGCCCGCCTGTACCAGTACTTGTTTGGCTGTGTTATTCACATTGAAGCCGCACCGCTGCGTAATGAAGCAAAGACTCATTACAAGTATCGTCATCATCATGCCGTCGCAACACGCATGATTTATGCCCCGATGAGGTACAGGCGCAACACAATATTAATGCGGCCTGCTCAGCTCCATAGCGCAAAACCATCACAATTCACATCCATCCATGTCCGTGTCACTCAAACAAGTCGTCCTTAACCGCCTGGCCGATCCTGTCAGGCTGTCCATCCTAACAGGAGTCGTCTCCTCGTCCTACTTATATTTGGGCAATGTCTCCACTGCCTGGTTTGGAGTCATACCCTTGATTCACGACGACGTTGTTGTATCTACCCCTCAACAGAAGGCTGCTCAATGGGCGTACTTCTACGATAAAGCAAAGGCAAGCAAGATGCGCATTGCACCTCGCAATGCGATTATACAAGGGTATATGTGATGCTGACAAAGGCATTCAGGTTCACTTTTTGTCCTCCGTCCTAATCTCAGGCATATCCTATTCCACCGCTGCATTCCTCTCCAAGAGTACATCTATCATCCGCACGCCGCTCATAGTCGCAGCACTGACGTCGTTCACTGTCGCTCCATTCACAATACTCGCGATTGCTCCAACCAATAACGCTATCAAGGAGGTCCGAGACACTCCTGAGGAAGAAGGATCCGAGCCGAACCCAAACAACGCTTTCCTTAAGCAGAAGACCAGCAGGCTTCTGGCGGAATGGACAAAGCTCAACGCGCTAAGGATGGGCATTTCATTTACCGCTTGGGTGACCGGATTGGCCGCCTTTGTGGCATATTAACTTGATCATATACACTACATATATGCATACATGCATAATGGTAGACGTCCGTTTTTGTGTACGTCTATTCAACAATGATAATTACGAGCTCCACAATATCGCCTTCGCCGAAATGGCCGAGAGACAGCTCTGTCTGGACCGTTAATCTACAATTCTGAACAAATTAAACCAAAATCGTAGCGAGTTGACCAATTCCAGCGCTTGTAACGCGAGACGAGTGGACTTGTGCCCCTCTACCCTGGACAATAATGCAATACCTGTGCCTCCCACCGGAACACATTTTTTCCTATCCACATGCGCCTAGTTCAAACTTGCACTCGATCGCGAACTAAGTGTACATATGCACATGTATGCAGCACACTAGTATCTTGATTAACATTCAACCACACTAACATTAGATTTTGATCGACTTCTGCCAGTGTCTCGGATCATTTACACGTCATGTCAACGGCTGTTGACACGAGCTTCTCAATGGATGACCAAGTATTGGTGGTGGGTGTTAAAGGATAAATGTACATAATTCATAAATCAATACTGTACACTGTGGGCCTCATAGCCGTGCCCAAGGAGTACACTTATTGATGCAAAAAGACTAAATTTGCCTCTGCAAATTTCCCGTGATCGTGACCCGTGTATACTAGAAGATCATACATCGATCATGATGGAGAGATCTTGTTGGCTTGGCGTGTATCAAAATCTGTCAGACAAACGATCCAATACACTCATACACACATCGAAAACTACGCCCATCGGACTCACAAATGCCATTGATAATGCTCGTACGGTGTTAACATACGCATAAACAAATGCCCGGATTTCATATGCGGTGAGAAAAAATATTGAAAACGAGCAACTGAAATGAGTCCGTCGTGTTGCTCGTATTTTCCAAAATACATTTTACTAAAAAGGAATTAAAAGCATGCAAAAGAAAGGAAGAAAGTGGAGAAACGACGTCTGATTGTGTCTTGCCAAGCAAGCGCTCCATACAAAGTCTTTTCGAAACGGGATAACCTTCCGTGTATGATTAGTTATATATATCCCTTGAATAAAGAGTTGTATGCGTGTATGTGCGATGTACCAGCCAGGAAACGTGTTGCCGTGCTAATGAGGGGGAGGTACAGGAGGCAACGTCGTCACCTCCCCACCACTTTCTTCCTCCGCCTTGCGCATCTGCTTTGCCCAGCGCAAGCCACATGCATTGCAAAGTGTCTTAGGACCCATGGGACCCTAAAAAAAAAAATTCCCCAAAATATACACACGTTAGCACTGCAACGGCCTAGAGGTATATATACGACGCTGAAAGTGCCGTTATCATGAAAACAAACCACCCACCTTGCGCCATTCAGGGGAATCTGTGCGACCACAAGTAACGCAGACGTACTGTTCCGCCGTCTTGGGCTATTAAAAAAAAATGTATTGAGAGGGGGAAGGGGGGAAGAGAAAATAAAAACAGTATCAGTGATAAATTACTTGACGGCCAGGAAATAACCAAAACACGGGACGACTCACCTTCTTCCTCCTACCACCCTCAGTTGGGACAGGTTCCTCCTCTAGACCACCACCACTGCCACTTGCAAACGCACCACCAGACGATTGCATGTGCGAGTACCCCGATGCCCCCACCAAGCCCAAGTCAACGCTTCTCCTCCTGCCAGAGTGATCATATCCCGTTCGTCTCGCCCCCGAGCTGTCCCGGCGCGCAAAGCTCATATCGTCGTACCCGCCCGTGTTGACGTGCGTCGGAAAATACATGCCTACGGGCGACTGCGACGGAATTGAACGCGGTGGAGGCATGGACCCAGAGGATGTGCCCGGCGCGGCGTATAGGCCACTTGGCCCCGGACCAACGTTGCCTCCTGCAGGATGCATGTATCTATTGTGTGCCGAGTGAGCGGCCTGAGCTAGGAGCTCGTCTCGCCTTCGCTGTAGACGAATGTTCTCAACCTTGATGTCCAGGAAAGTGTTTAATCTGTTGTTATTGTTTCAACCATTCATTCGAGTGCATGGGAGGCGACAAAAGGAGAATGAGAATAGAAAGAACAACGGCATGTGTTAGGGAAAGTGAAAGCGTGAAAATAAGGAAATATTGAGGAACGGGGGCAAAGGGGAAAAATCAGGGGTCAGAGTTCAAAACGTTTCGATCTAGGGGACGAATCGGGGACAAGAGGTGAGAGAAGGACGGACGCACAATGCTGTGTTTCTGCTTGGATACGGCTTTGCGCAGGCAAAGTACAGGCTTGGAATGGGTGCATCTGGACTGGCATAGTGTGGAACACCCTTGAATTCGTACATAATCTCAGTCGTAGCCGCGGGTTGGTAGTCCGCCGCGGTAAGATGGGCATGAGGGTGTTGTAGATGAGCGTATTGTCTGCTCTTCAGCCTCACGTAAGACGTAAATTCGCCTCTTGTCCGTTGAGACAGCTGCAAGCCTTCTTGGAATGTAGCCTGGTCATTCTCTATATAACCGATTGACAGCGACAAATGTCACAAATGTCAGTTTTTTCTTTTTCTTTTTTCTTTTATGTTTATTTACGGAATAGATTCGATGCGAGGATCCATCACATTCGTGGGATAAAGAAAAGAAAAGAAAAAACGAGGCAAAAAAATATATTGGTACGTACCGTTGACAAAGGCGAGGAAATCCTTATCGATAAGGTCTTCGTCTCTCCATCCCAGGAGCTCTGTTACGGCATTGCCGCAAAACATGATCTTGCGCGAATGAGAGAGAACGAGGATGAGAGCCTCGGAAAGCTCGTTGACGAGAAGGTCAGCCCAACGTTTTCGCTTGGTGAACTCAAAAGCCTGAGTTACTGGCTGGGTGCTTTGGCTGGTACCAGCACCTTGTTGGGGTAGTGGCTGAGGGTGCATGCCGCCAGCTGATGCAGAAAGGGGTTGCTGTGGGGAGGGCTGGGATGGACCCTGCTGCGATGGGAGTTGGAGAGGGGGCAACTGGGGAGGAGCCATATGCTGCATCAGATGCTGGGAGGAGGATGGATGCGAGTGGGCATGTGGGACATGATACTGCCCGCTGGCAGGATGCGATGGGCCTGCTTGCGAATACATCTGGTGGTTTAGGGACATAAGTCAGTTACGGTCCGCAATGATGATTGGGGAGAACAAGCGATGATGGGCGTCAGGCCAGGAGTAGTGGGAATGAAGGGTTTTGTATATGCTAGGAGGTGGCAGGTGTTTTATAGCGAACGGATGGCTGGCAAGAGTGGTTAATTCGCCAAAGGGCCAATCACGGTGTTCTCCTGAATTAGAAGCAAAGTCCTATGACGCCGCACGCGTCCTTCGGCTAGTACTGTGCTGCAGTCACGGCTGATTAAGGAAATATTGTATTTTACCCAGTTTTATTTTAATTTAATTTTTGCCAGACAAAAACGGATGATGGTCGAACAAACTGGCTGCTGCAGAGGGTCGTCCGAGGAGAACGAAAGCAAAAGCAGTGTGAGCGGGGTTTATGTAGGACAGTAACGATTGTGGTGCCGATGGGCCCCTCATAGAGCCGGTCCATCGAACAGGTCATAGGCAGCGTCCATGTCCTGGAAGGATGCTCACAGGTCGAGATGTTGACATTTCGCATTTCCTTACAGAGAAAGAAGTCCTTCGATATTGCTGATCGCAATCTCTACCTGCATTTACTTTATGCCTTCTCTCGATGACGCACATCCACTAAAGCTAATCAGCCCTCTCACACATACCATACACACGTAGTAATAGGAAGCGTCTATGAATATTGTCTAACAGCATGTACAAGGAACAGAGATAATTAAAGAAGTATTCAGTAGAATTGTCCGTCCAAGGTCGCGCTTTTCAAGAATAAAAAAAAAAACCTCTCTCAAAAACCATTTAGATGATGCAGTAGCCACCGTCCACACGAATCTCCGATCCAGTCATGAATCGGGATGCATCACTGGCCAGGAAAACGACAGCACCCTAAAAATGTCCATTAGGTCAGCAATCCAAAAGCGAACAAGTCGGGTCGCATACCGCAAGATCTTCTGGCTCTCCCATTTTACCCATTGGCGTCAGGCTTTCCCATGTTTTCTGTAATGTCGTCAGTATCACTCAGCTAATAGCATCGACTAGAACGCACCTTGAGGTCTTGATCGTGCGCTAAAATGGTCTTTGTGAGTTTGGTAAGCATGTATCCGGGACTGGAAAAAGAACTCTAGTGAGCGCGGAGCTTGTTTCTTGCCATTAAGCGATGCTTACCTCAGAACGTTCACGCGCACGCCCTTCTTGGCCCACTCGACAGCTAGTGAGGACGCCATATGCTTGACAGCTGCAAGGCAGAAATCGAGTCCATAAGATATCGATATTCAACTCTATACATCTCACAAAAAAAGAAACGTACCGGCTTTTGATGCATTGTAGGGTGTTTGAGGCTACAAGAAATGAGGGTCAGTTGAAACACAATCCCAGACACCGGCTACATTTTCAGAGTAAGCTAACCTGAGGAATGTTGACGATCTGTATATTATTACGTCAGCAGCTGAGCCATATGTAGTCATGTTAATGACGTCACATAGTGGACGTACATTGGCAGACATGGATGAAACCAAAACAACTGATCCTCCACCCTGAGGAATCATGTTGCGCGCTGCTTCACGTGCCGTGAAGAAAGCGCCGTGAACGTTGATGTCATACAAACGCTTGATGCGGTCGAAGGGATAACTAGATAAGGACAATTCAGTCGATAGCTACACAGAAAGATAAGGATTGCACGCACTCGAAAGCAGAGTAGTTTTCAACGATACCTGCAAGGGACAAACAGATTAGTCAGTAAGAGTAAAGCAGAAATATGCATTTGGGAGCAGATCGAACCTGCAGAAGCAACAACTGCGTCAATGCGGCCAAAAGTGTCCATCGTTTCGTTGAATGCCTTTTGCACTGATCGCTCCGAAGAGACATCGCATCCCAAACCAATAATCCTCAGGGACTCTGGGTCAACTTCGGGATTGGCTACATTGAAAACGAATGAGATTTAGTGGCAAACTAGGATAACAAGGCAGACGTACCGGAGCGGAAGGCATTGGAAAGTTCTTCAGCGGCTTTGGCAGCTTCTTCTTGTTTCAGGTCGAGGATAGCCAGCGAGTTGCATCCACTATGAGCAAATTAGTTCAGTCTTGAACCCATGCTTCGGCAGACACTAGCTATATGCTCACGAGTCAACAAAAGCACGGCAAAATTCATAACCAAGGCCGCGTGCAGCTCCGGTAACCATGCAAACCTAAAATACCCCATTTAATATGGCATTTGAAGTGTGAGAGACATTCGTATATGCACCTTGTTCTCCATAGAAAAACTGGGAAGAGTGCGTGGCTTAACGCTCGCTGTCGGTGCAGCAGAGCTGTTCAGACGCGTCTGCATCATGCTCCACCGCGACGAAGTCGCATTGGAACTGCGTACGATGACTGCACGGCTGAGTGCAGGTGCTTTGCGAGCGAGAATAGCTGTTGATGCCATGCCTGTAGAGTAGAGTATAGAGTGAAAAGACACGTATATGGGAATGGGAAATGGAAGATGGAGAGAAAGTTGTGAACGCTGAATTTGAGCAGAGGTCGAGGCTGAGCTGGATATGCTCCGAGCGAAATGAACTTCGGTCCGACGCCCCACATCGTTACCGTGTAACGAGTTTTAGTCACAAAGAAGCATCGCTTACGGCCGAACGCTCGGGGCTTGTTCAGTTACCCCATTGCTTTCCACTTATGCAGGTTCACCTGCCTGAAACGGGACCCGTGTCAGCTGTGTACCTGCAGTTTACAGCCCACGTTTGCGCACTAATTATCAAAAATATAAGTGCAACCAATTCATTCCATTGGCCAGACACGGGTCCTTGGCGATAATCTGGGGTAGGCTGCCGCCGGCAAATAAAATGCTCATTGGCTATCGAGGCACATCCCTGATACTTCCGACAGAGCACTAACACACCATCAATTGGAGATAATGATAAAAAAAAATCTGGTATATGTATTTGCCCCAGATTGCTACGAATGACTGCATGTATTGCGACACAAATGAAGTAAAAGCGTCCTCCATATGGGGCTCTGAATACTCTACTCGTCAGACATGGCGTCAGTGTGCTATGTTCGCTGACGGAAGCTGGTGGAGCTTGGGCTTATGCAAACACAGCTGAACTTTTGGCTGCTACTTGAGGACTCTAATCGGAAGCCCTTGTAGCATACCACTGACTGTCTTCGTTGATCAACTGAGTGGTATCCTTTGGAAGATTGTGAGAGCCCTCTTAGGAAGACATTCAAATGTCCAAAGCTTATTTAGTAAAGAGCAGAATTGGAAAATAAAATGGAGCCGCAACGAGAACTTGAAGCTGAGAAGGTTTCATTCAGATCGCTACCTGTAGCAATCATAACTGATTCCTGCGGCAAGAATTTTTAGCAGTTTTAGGCCGATCTTAATTTTCATTTCATTCAGCGGGGAACGAGCGATATTATGTGAGTTGCCAGGCAGCACGAGATAAGCTGCCACACTCAAGCCACAGCTTCAAAGTACCTATTGCTTACATAATTGTGGCAGCAGACAACTCTTCCACTGCCCGCGAGCAAGGTGTCACCACAGCAGCAGCTATACTAGGATATCCATTTCTCATATTATGTCTCCATACGTGAAACCTATTGAAAAATACTCGGAAGGCGTGGGCGGCTCTTCTTTTGCCGGTCCATCCAAACGCAAGTCGTCGCTAGCATCAACACGGTCTAGGAATGATGATTCGGACGTGGAAGAAGACGAAATTGCGGCACCCCCTACGAAGCGCAAGAGACATGGCCCTGTACTCAGCGATGTGGACTCGCAAAACGAAGAAGATGCCACCGCTAATGTTGTCCCAGCGAGGTTAAACAAATCTCGAAGGCGACGACTGGCAGCTGCTATATCCTCGGACGAGGAAGCAGAGGAAGGTAGAGGAGAGCCCAAGGTGGACGTCGAGAGTGAGGACGGCATGGGGTCCGACCATGACGAGCATCGTCCATCATTATCGCGCGCAGGTAGCCGTCGCTCTGATGATGGAGTTGGCTTAATTAGGAGACCGAGGACCGCTACGCCTGAATCTGACTATGACGACGAAGACGAAGAGGTGGATGTCGTATCCCAGAGGGAAACGGCCAAGTCTCGTAAGGCCTCCTCCAAGGCAGCAAAGAGCTCCAAGAAAGCTACTGCGAAGCCCAAGGCTGCATCTACCAAGTCCAAGGCCGGTACAACATCGGCTACCGCACGAGGCAAAGGCAAGGAGAGGGAAGTGATCCCAGCCCGGGACGAGGGTAAAATCGCTGCAGCATCCATTCAAGAAGCCAAGTCTTCAGCTTCCTCGTCAAAGAAGCCACTCAAAATTGGCGAAAGCGAGGGACCGAAAGAAGTGTGTCCTGCCGGCTTAGTTTTTCTTACTAACTTATGACCTCGCATGTGTAGGGTGCTACAAAACAAGATCAGTCCAAGTCACCCGCAACTCCTATTATATCTACTTCTGCCCCAGCAGTACAGGGCGATCCCGCGCCCGTACCAAAGAGGCCCAAGCTACCTCCAATCAAGAAAAATAAGGTTCCTCCCACACAATCTAGCAGCACACCTACAAGCGCCGGCACTCCTGTCAACACCAACGCGCCTGTGGAAGCGGATGTAACACGCAAAGCCATGGAAATTGCGGCGGCTACCAAGTCCACGAAGCCTTTGCCTCGCAAGCCAATGGGAACAGACGTCGACCTAAGCAACTCGTCTATTTACGCCGAACTATTCAACAAAGTACGTAAATCTACGATATTTAGCTCCTTCCGAGGTCTAGACTGACTTGTTGCCCAGGGGTCTGCGCCTCGAGGCATATCTAAAACACAGAAGGACGAAGAAAGGCGGAAGGAGTTGAATAGGATGCGAGACGAAGCTCGGGCTAAAAGAGAGGCGGAATTTGTGCGTGCCATTTGTTTAGACGTAACTTGTGCACTTGTTTCACCTTTTCCTTTCAGGCAAATACGTTTGATCTACAATCGACATGGGATAAAATTGCGCGCTGGGAAACTCGTTTCCGTCGAAATCCAGGGTCTGCCTTGTATCCTAACATCATAGGCGGTAAATTCAAAGATGTCTACGACGTAGAAAGGAGGCGTGAAAGAGATCTAGAATATATGCAACGGCACCCAGCATGAGGTGATTCTAATTTTTGTACAACAGTTACATGACATAGAGGACTAGTATACCCATTATCGCATAATATAGCGCACGTTGGTAGCTATAACCCGTAGTATGCCAATGACGTTTCTTGCAATACGTAGCTTGTGGCTGTAACTGTGGCAATGTGGCAGTGTAGCATAGCCACTGATGTGGTGATGCATTGTGGCAAATCTGGAATCCGATGGCCAAACAATGGCCAAACAAGTTCGACTCTCTCCGCGACGACGACGACGGGCCTATTCTTTAGCGGTGTTCTGCATGCTACTGCCATCTGCATCGTTGCTATCTTAGTATACTATTCTGCCTAGTCATCTACCTGCCCGAGCCCCACAACACGCGCTGTAGTTGCCACGGCTGACCACGTCCTATTGTTCACCTTATATTGTCAATGGCCCAGCAGTACCGTCCTACTCACCGCGTGACGTCCTCGGATATACATAGAAAATACGCGCTCAGAGGTTCACCATCGTCACGCAAACGCGTCCTTGCTGCTCTTTCTAGGTCTAGATTGACATCTTCGCGTGGAAGTTCAAATACATCTTCTTCCCTTGCATCCTCGTCTAGTTCGCCGCGTTCTTCAGACGGACCGAGCAGCCAACGACGTCAAATTCTTGGCCTTATTCCTCATAACTTGCGGCGTCTTCCAGCCCGTAATCATCCCGCTGAGAAAATCCAATATTCCTCAGAAGGGCAAGAAGAGATGCGCATACAGACCGGTGAAAAGCGCAAACGGGTTGCTAACTCGGGCGAAAATGCCCCTTTTCATAACAATGCAAAGCGTCAGGCTAAGCGCCAGCGCTCGATGAGATCTACATCGTCCAGTGGCAGCAGCGAAGCTAGTGACGACGGTCATAGCGCTACACAAATGGATGGATCCTCATACCCATTGTCCGTTAACTCAGAAGAAGTCGAAATTTCTCCTGATGAGGATGCAGAGAGTGCTGAGCATGAATCCTGTACGTACAATTCAATTTTCACTAAATAAGCGCCCAAGTTCATCCGCGCCATCCAAAAAATTAGCGGATGATTTTTTCATTTCCGAAGCCACAGAAAAACAACTGCGGCGACTTCTCAAGGACGATCTTATCCGTCTCTATCACTTGGCTGGTCTCTCTGGTGATGCCGAGTCTCAGACAAAGCTGCAGTTGATTCACGCCATAATATCCATTAGAGATGATGCGGATGGTGATGATGCTGCACCACCCCCATCATCACCGTTAAGTGTTTTGACTGTGAGCGAGTACTCCTCGGACGAAGGAGGCGATGAAGCTACAGAGGGATTCTTACCTAGTCCCATACGCCCCAATGCACATGCGTCCAACCTCCTGCGGCGTCGTGCGACCGTTAATGATCTTATGCCGAAAGTACGATCAAGGCCGCTGAAGAGCAATCGGTGTACGTCTATGAGCAACGGAGCTGCATCAAATGATAGTAGTCCAAGTGGCTCATCAAGTCCGGATACGGGGTTAGTATCCCTTAATCTGATTCATTTGATTGAGAAGCAATAATCTCTGACTGTTGGTTGATCTCTAGTTCGTCACCTACACGGAACATGGCTAACTCCACTCCTCTCATATCGCGGCATGCGACGTTACCATCTCCTCCTGCCACTCGTACGCGCTCAAGAAAGGTCTCTGCGGAATCACATACATCCAGGCCGAGGACGCGTCTTCAGAGCACCAATGTCGATGTGGGCATGATGAGCGACCTGACCGATTTGTCAGAGCTCGAGGAAAAGTTGGCATCCATTTCAGCCACAAGCCCCAGCCCTACTCGATTACGTAATAAACGCGAGTATCGGAAGCGCCTCCCTTCCAATGGCAGCAGCCAAGGATCATCTCACCTCAAAAGCCATGGCGCTCAGGAGGATATCGATTTGGATGAGATCGTGATAGATGACGATGAGGTGGACGAGCTGGCTGACGACAATGACGACGATGATGAAGAGATCGATCAACTTGCGTCGACTCCTCCAACACCCCGTGCCCGCAAGACTCCGCTCAAGGATCGTCTCAGGTCACGGAATGCTCAGATGCATACGCCTCCTAGCGAGAGCGATGGCGACGATGAGGCTGAGGCTGAAGACGACTCGGAAACCGAGACACTAATGGGCGACGGAAATCCACCGATTGCGGTCGATGAGCCCATGGTACTCAGGAGTGGCGTTGTGGTTGGGGAGGAGCTTGAGGAGGAGGAAGCCGAGGAAGAGGAAGAGGACGATATTGGAGAAGGAGATACGAATGAGGAAGAGGACGACGACGATGACGACGACGAAGTCAATCCTGAGGAAGAGGCTGAGGTCGACGAGGAAGATGACAAGGGAAATGACGGGGAAGAAGAAGAAGAGGAGGAGGAGGAGGAGACTATGGAGGAAGAAAGTGGGTTTATATGTTACCTATGTTGCTCCATCTGCTGACCATTATATAGTCGATCTTGCTGAAGCCACCAAGAAATCCCTTATTCGCCTTCGGCGGGATGATCTGGTCAAGCTTTGCGAAGCACGAGACCTTTCAACCGACGGCACGAAGCCTCAGCTCGCTGCTTCTTTACTTCAATGGCGTAACATCCAAGCTCGCCCACCCCCTTCGTCCACCGGCACTCTCAGGCCCCCGTCCACTGCTCGGAAGACTCGTCGCAGAGGAACCAAGAGCTCTAGTCTAACACCCATACCAAAGACACCTGTTTTGGATCGCACTGCTTCTGACCGTGTTCACCTCGATGAGCCCCGTACTCCCCCCGTCTCCGGCCATCCAAAAGAGTCTGAGCCTGAGGTCGAGCTTGATTTGGAGAGCTTGGGGCTGGTAGATCGGGAAATACCACCGGATAAGCTGACTAAGCTCGAGAAGATTGGCAGCGGAGGATTCAAGGACGTATTTATCGGTAAATTTAAAGGCCGCAAGATTGCAATCTCCGAATTCAGAGGAACACTGAGTGCCAGTTAGTCAATCTATGCTTTTTGGTTCAACGTTATCTGGAGCTCACATTATTTTACAGTGGACATCAAAGAACTCAAGCTCCTCGGTGGCTTCAATCACCCGAACATTGTCCGGTTTGTAAGTGCAGTCGATAGACAAATGCGTTATTCGGATCTGAATCTTCATATCCGTACAGCTTGGTGTTAGTATCCCCGAGAATACCAAGGATGTGCCGGTCATGATTGTCAGTGAACTATGCTCCAATGGCGACCTCTTCGACTACATCCGTAACGTCCCGCCCCCTACCCTTTATCGAGTACTGAACATCATGCTTGATATTGCACATGGTCTTGAGTATTTGCACTCGAGCAAGCCATCCATCATCCACCGTGACTGCAAATCGTCCAATATCCTTATCACGTCACGGGGCACCGCCAAGATTGCCGACTTTGGTCTTGCGAAGGTCAAGCAGTCCACGCGTTCCATGGTCCGCAGCCTTGTCGGCACTGTTAACTGGCAGGCTCCCGAACTATGGCACGCGCATCCGAAGTACAACCACAAAGTGGATGTGTTCTCATGCGCTATGGTTTACTGGGAAATCCTTCAATGGCATGTGCCAAATAAGAAGTTCCCGTGGGAGGGCATGAACGAGCACGCCATCTACGAGGCTGTAGGAGCAAAGCGTCAAAGGTCAGGATGATAATATTCCGATGTTGTCGAGCATACCTAAACAAGAATGAATTTTGCACAGGCCGTCTATTTCGGGTCTTAAGAAACAATGGTGCCCCGGCATTGTGGATCTTATAGAACGAATGTGGGCACAGGACCCTCAAGACCGGCCTACGATGTCGGAGGTTGTTCAAGAGCTGGAAGTCCTTGTTGCTGAGTCGCGATAATGGACAGCTGTTTTGCTTTGGCAAGGGAGACTATTTTTCTTTTTTCTTCTACCTACCATTGGATTTCTTCTTTATCCCACCTGACGCTCTTACCCCCACCACCAAAAGGTACTTGGCATGTATTATCACACACTGCTCTCACATTGATATTATCCATTCATATATCGCACATTCCTCCCCATATTTCTTTGGTTTCTGGTCTTTTCTACCTCTTTCATCCAAGTACTTTTTTGCCGTAACATTTATTATCCATTATTACCCATCAAGTGTATATCGTATTACAAGCAAATTTCAACCCAATCATATTACATTTTCTAATTGCGATTCAGGATGGATTACTAGCACATGTCATGACTCCTAGAGTTTACTAGTAGAAAGTTTCGGTGACCCAACGAATTGAACGCTATTATTGAGCAATTGTAACACAGTACAACAATACATCCAAATGGATGCTAGATTACTATATAAGCGCTGACTAATTGATCATATAAAAGGGTAGTGTTTACAGGATCTTGGACAACTTGAAAGAGACTCAATTGAAAGCTAGTTGTGTACTACGGTAGGCGGCTGGAGCTATATATGGACTTGAGAGACTCGGATTACCATATAATATGGAATATCTTCGATAATAGCCTGAAATTCAAGCTGCATAAACATCTATATATAGTACTAGCATTCAGTATCAACCCCGAGCTATCGCACCATAAACACGTAACGATCGCAGTAGATTTCTGTGTATACTAGTAGCACTGACAACCCGCGGCATCATCATCATCATTAACATCAGCATACATGATGTACTATACTCCACCAAACCGATGCCTATCTCACAGCACATCAGCAGCAAGAATATTCACGCTGCTGGCTGGTCTATATAAAACATCTCTAGTATACAGATAGCTTCATTGAATGATGGGTATGGCCTGCCACAGAATAGAGAAGCCGAATTCCCTGTAATGTCCGTCTTCACGGGACTATTTCCTCTTGAATTGCATACGCCGTTAATCCAGCAACGTATTGACTCGCTTCTTGAGCTAGACATGAACGCACGATGCATTGTTCATACTGGTGATAAGTATTGGTGAGGTGGTTTTATATTACACTGTGAAGGAACTCCCTCGCGACATATACTCAGCTTCGTGGACATTGTGTCTGAAGAGGGACTTGAAACTATGAATACAAACGCGTATGTCACAGTGCTCACCGATAGCTGAAATTTCAAATATGGCATATATGGACAAGACCGATTAATCGATCATCGATTATCCTCTACCTCTTTTTCAGAATAAGGATTCCAATCGCTAAGAACATGCCTGAAGCTTGAAGTCATCACACATAGATAATAACGGCTAGAAAAGTTGGCGATGGTTGGTTTCGCTAATTCTATCCATTATTTATATTACGGTACATCACCGAAGAAGATGCAAAGAGGAAAGGAGAAATCGAAAGGAAATGAGTGTTCAAGATTAAAGTTTTGAGAGGTCACGTCCCCACACGCCCCTAATAAGAAACACCCATTAGCGACATAAATCGACGGCCAAGAGAAATAAGAAAACAAAAATCCACACACCTAATAATCCAATCAATCATCAACAAACTCCTCGTGCGCGCACTGACTTGCTCGCTCCAGTAAACACTTCGCCAGGCATACATAGCCAACAGACCGCCCATGAAGCTCGTCCTGCCGAGGTCGAACACGGCCGCGTTACCGATATAGGCCAAACTGCCAAGGTGCAGGTATCGGAACGGCTTCGTGAGCGTATCCTCGGCCGTCTCGACCGTGAGGCCGTTTTCGATCAGCGTCGGTGCTCGCCTAGCGAGCTTGTTGAATTTCGCGCCGAGGTATTTGCCTTGTTGGGAGGCGACTTGGGCGGTCTGTGTACATGAGACAGGAAGAGACGTGAGTTGTGTGCGAGTCTAAGAGCATATACAAACAGGCATTCATGAATAGGCACGTACAGCAGGCAAGGCGGTGAGCTTCTTTCCAAGATCCTGGAGAAGCGCAGCGAGCTCGTTCAGAGTAAGACTATCATCCTTGTCCGAGTCGTAAGATTCAAAAAGTGTTCGCATCTTGGTTAGATGTGTTTCTGCCATAGGAATACGAGTCTTGATACGGGTGACTGGAATAGAGAAGTTGGATTGAATACTATCGTTCAAGAGAAGAGAGACGTGGCTGGAGGGACTTGCCCATGTGTTCCCACTCCTTGAAATCAATCTTGCCGTTTTTATCCTGATCCGCCTCTTCGACGAGCTCCATAAAGTGGCTAATAATGTTTGTCTCAATCTGTGTAAGAATAGAAAAGTTACAATACAGCTCTCATCTCTGTAATCGAAACCAAACCTACAGTGGATGCATCCCCAATAGCGTAAACAGTACCCAGAGGAGCACCCTTGACACGAAGGTGAGCATCAACCACAATGGCCTTCTTGTGAACCTGATTAGGTAGCAAGTTGGACACCCTTTGTGTGAAGGGGTTCATCGCAATACCCGTGGACCAAAGAACAAAGTTTGTAGGGAGAGTGTGCTCCACTGTTTTGCCTTCCGGAGTGCGCGTTGTGTATACGACGTGATCAGGATGAACAGATGCAACACTGAGGCAAATATACTATTAGCACTGCAATGAAAGGTCAAGGGAAGTATGATGCAATTAATTACCGAGCCGAAGTAACCAAATCAACACCATCACGCTCGAATTTACTCTGCGAATGTTATCAGCATTGTACGAACAGCCACCAACAAGGGCTATCTTGCTCACCTCTGCATATTTAGAGATGGCCTCCGAGTACTAAGATGCACTATCAGAAAATAATGCATGCAGAAAACACATCCTAGAGTTATACCGTGTTCAAGATGTGTTCCCTGGACTGAATGACATGGATCGAAACTTCTTCGCGGCATATCTTAGGATACTGCGATATATGGTCAGCCATCTGTAAGATCAAGATTCAGTTAAAAAAAAAAAAAGCAACCTACGTAGTTCATGATGTCCTCCTGGCAGAAGTCATAGATCTCCTACAAACATGGTTTCCCAAAAGTCAACGGATAATTAACCCACAACTGCAGACGCTGCAACAAGACTTACAGCAGCCGTTTCGACACCCGTGGGACCACCACCACAGACGACAAAGCTCAAGAGACGTCTGCGTTCTTCGGGAGTTGTCGTCGGTAGACTAGCCGTTTCAAAGTTGTCTGTAAGGATGAAATATCAGAATGAGGTAAACACTCAAGCAAGAAACAACCGCCATACCCATGATCCTGCGCCGTATACCTTGAGCATCGCCAATCGTCTTGAGCTGGTAGCAATGTTCCAAACCGGGGACGCCGTGTGTGCTCGAGGTAGAACCAACAGCTATAATCAATTTATCATACCTGAGAATGAACCATTAACAAGATGCTACGGAATGCAAGGAATATGATTCATACGGGATATATATACGTTCGGATCTATCCGTTGAGCTGACCGTTTCGACCTCGAGTAAGCGTTCGGACATGACCAAGTCGACAGCCTTGCCACAAACAAAGTGACCACGGAGACGAGCGATAATCTTGCGTATGGGTTCGATGAGTGACCTAACCTGGACCGTACCGACAGCAGCAGCTGTTCAATCGTTCGTTTAGTCGCTGTTTCATAGGCTACAAACGAGAACAGAACATACAAGGAAGTAGTGGTGTGAACGTGTTGAATGTTTCGGGAGAGATGACAGTGACATGATAATCGCCGGGATGAAGTGTCTTTAGTAAGGAGACGGCCTAAAGCGACGATATTTAGGGATAAAAACTCAGTGTTAAATGCGCC
Organism: Agroathelia rolfsii; assembly: GCA_018343915.1. Taxonomy (NCBI): domain Eukaryota; kingdom Fungi; phylum Basidiomycota; class Agaricomycetes; order Amylocorticiales; family Amylocorticiaceae; genus Agroathelia; species Agroathelia rolfsii. The sequence goes on along the minus strand of JABRWF010000007.1, from coordinate 652,592 downwards.
CAAGCATCGACTTGTATACATACACCCCAGCCAGCCCCAACAATAACCAACTTGGGCTTCCTCGACAGTGCAGCCTGCTCTTCGTCCTCTTCATCATCTACAAGATGGCTGATAATGGGTAGATTCTTGGGCCCACCACGTTCTGGATTCAGTGCGAGCGGATTGACGGGCACGCGATCGACGTGCTTGTCCGTGTACGTGAATGCGTCGTGGATGAATATGCCTGTACCAAGGGCAATGACACCGCCCACGGCAGACAGCACAGCGAAGCCGGTAAAGCGTGCTACTTTCTTGAGCTTCCGAACGTATGGATTAGAGGGCCTCAGTGGGGGAGGGGGAGGGGGTGCTGCAGCGCTCCTTGCATCTGCGGCAAATGTCCGGGATGCTCTCAATGCGCGGTGTAGTGCTAATGGCTGCCGTTGGCATTGTTGCTGACGAGCGAGAGAGGCCAGAGAGTTACTCTGGGCTCTTCTCCAGACGCCCTGCATTGTTTCGTGGAGGCAGCAGAAGAGAAAAGTGGTTTCACCAGCGCGGATGATAGCGGCAGTGCGACTTGAAATATCTCACTCGACGCATGGCAGACACGCATGACATCATCGACCTTACATATTGCACGCAATAATACGGAATTACACATGGACTCCAAGTACAAAGTACACTATTTATTCTACCCATTCGACAGAACCTACAACCGCCGTACGACCAGCCAACGAACCCGGGTTTGGCGATAGAATCGTCATCTTCCGGTTTGCAACGTCCAGCGCAGTTCTAATCAAAAGCAGCGTCTCGGTTAATATTCTCTGAGATAGATAACAATAATAATAAAAACTACGTACACGACCAGGAATCCGCTAACAGTCGTATCCAAAATGTGTTCATTCCCCTCGTGGAGGGCGTCGCGCTCGTCGTCTTCGTCCGGCTGCGCCAACAGAGCGAGAACCGCATTCAGTAACCCGGACCCAGGCATGGCAGGATCCACCTGGAGAGGCTGCATTTCAGACACCACGCGAGTAGCGCCAATCGGTAATGCGGATGAGGGTGCCATTGACTCTGTGGGGTACGTTAATGCGCCCGCCTAGCGAATAATGCAAAAAGGAGGCGAATACACGCACTTCCTCCAATACGGAAGATCTTGATCTCATCAAACCCAACAACGGTGGACGAAGGTGAGAGCTGGAGGTCCAGTCCGCTATCCCCCCTTGCGCCTAGAGCGTTGGGTAGGATACCTGCCGGCAGATCGAAGACCTGGCCATACATATAAGTATGTAGTTGGTATTGCTGTATGCGCTCGAGGTAGCCACGGTCGAGCTCTACCACCTACAGAGGAAGATTACATTATGAGACAAGAAAGACATCAAGATGACGTCAAGCAGAACGTACACCACCCGACTTTGGGATCTTGACAACTGTAATATCCTTTCCGTATGTCCGCTGCATCTCGACGTTCAGCTTCTCATGACCCACGACGATGATGACATTGACTAAAACAGATGATGAATATCGCGAGAGTGTGTGAATAGGAATAGCATGTACATACTCCTGAATGCCTCTACACAGGCTTTGATAAGTTGGTGTCTATGCTCTGTGCCCGTGCCTGTACTGGGCCCACTCGCAAAGGATGATGGTGTATCGATGATTAGCCCGCTCGCTTTCCCTACACAAAAGCCATAAAGTTAAATTAGCTATGTTGAATGAGCACCCAATTCATCTAGAAAAGCTACCCACCCTCGGGATCGAGATCATACCGATCCTGCACAACTTCACCCAAGTTCCTGATCAACCTCTCGAGCAACAGAGGGTTGATGCGCGTCTCGAGATGTCCATACCAATTCACCAAGGGTAGAAGGGCGTTTGAAGTTAACGCGGTCGGTGCTGATGTGGCAGCTGAGCCCAACGTACTCGCAGGCGAGGACGTCGGCAGAGGTGCAGTCACTGTCGCTACGGACACAGCACCGGGAACAATCCAGCCTCCCTTTGAACGTAATGAGCTTGAAGCATTATAGATTACCGAGGAGAGAGGGAAGAAAAGAAGAAAAAGGAGCAGTCACCCACCTCGCTCGGGTCGACGTTGACTACCAGCGGCGCCCAGTCCTGCCCGGCACGTACGGCATAGTTGGCCAAGATCTTCGTCACTGTCGTCTTGCCCGAGTGTTCCGGGCCCAGAATAAGCACACGTGGTGGGAGTTGGTGTTGGCTTGTCGATCCGTCCTCGTCATAGTCATCATGGTCGGAAATAGGTGAACCGTGCACGGCGCGTAGGGCGCGTACGCGCATCTGCTCGAGCGCGATATGTAGGTTTGCATAAGCAGACATGGGTGTTTCATCGGAGACATATTCTGTAGATGCTGTGCCTAGGACGTGTTGGACACAAAAGATGGGAATTGGTGTTAGGCATGGGAATGTGAATGATACTTATCTGGAGTGTACATCCTTCCCAAGTGTACACGGCCGCTTTACATTCCGAACCAAAGAGATACGCCTTTCCCAGAGCGAGCTCAGCACCAAATACCTCTGCAGTGCCTTTCAAGAGCTAAAGGGCAGAACAAACAACGAGTGAGAACAAGATAATATGGAGCGAAGAAAGACGGTTTCGTCTTCACTGAGAGAGAGAGAGAGAGAAAGAGAGGTCAGAGGAGGAATGCAGCCCTTCTTTCTCTTTTCGTCCCCCTCTTCTTAAAAGCAACGCACTTTGATGGCGAGTGTTGTGCCCGGGTCGAGCTCGAATCGGTATTCTGTCTCAGGCTCGAGAATCCATTCGCGAATGCTACCTTGTTGTTCTGTCATATGCGCAGGAAGGGATGCTGGTGTTAACCAATGATCAAGTCGTCGATCAGTCTATGTAGCGCAGCTTATACGAATTCTTTCAGAGCTACGCAGAGGAGACTTGTACTTTTCTCCGAGAGGTCACACAATAGATGGAACAAAATGTGGGATTGCAAGAATTGCCCTTGTTAGTAGAGCTATTGGAGACTTGTGGTTATTTGAAGCAGAAGTGACTCTCAAGAGACAGATGCGCCTCGACTATCAAGTCGACAAATCATTATCTTGTTTTGCACTCAACTTTGAAACTCGTAGTTAGGTAGTATAACATGACTTCCTGAGCGCTATCATGTACGGACACTTTTCAGCAACATCGCCAGCCTTGTATGTCTTATTGTGGACCCGTCTCTTGGCAACCCTTGGCACGGACTCGAGCCCGGATCTGCTTCATCCCACCGCTTGTGCAATCATCATTATCATCCCACCTTCTAGTCCCTCGACGAACCCGAGGACAAACTAGGACTTCAACACCAGGCGCGACTGGGCCACTACACGTTGGGGGGTGAATCTATATTAACCAAAAGGATTGCGTTTGCTATTCAGAATAGTCCATCGCCAATTTAGCCTGACAAGACCATGACCTGTGAAAGGCTTTCTGGCGTGGAAACTTGAAGGCGCGCTGCCTTACGACTTTGCCCTGCACATACGCCGGCAATCTGTCAAAAATAGGGTTTCTAACTTCTACAGGGTCATGGCGGTCATACACATATGACTACTACTTGTGGTAGTATGTCTCTATATAGCTTGGAGTGTTCCCGCATGATCTCAACGACGTGTTAGCGATGTCGGCCCACCCTCGTTATCTGAACTAACCTACTCCGGGCGCAGACTTTGACGACTCATGCCTGGAGCCCGGCCGTATCTCTGCCCCACCAAGCTGAATTTAGTAACTTCAAGGCTCGTTACACCTCTTGTTTGCTTGCTCACACCGTCCGCCATGACGGACGAAAGCTTCGACAACCATCCACCCCCTTGCTACATCGTGGAAAAGTTCCTGGCTCCTGTAGTCGCAGGCACAATGGTCGAGCAGTGGCTGCTAGGAATTATATGTTCTCAGGCAGTAATGTACTTTCGTCACCACTTCAAAAGCGACACTATCTTCTGCAGGTCAATTGTCACATGTCTTGTGGCTTTCACTATATTGTTGGGCATTCTGGACTTGTGCGTCCGCAGGCTACATTATAGCGTCCTGTTCACGTGTAAAACTCACCTGCATGCCGCCATTCAAAAGCGTCGCGTTATACCGCAGACTAGTACCGGATTATGGCAATTGTTACAAATTTGATCTCCAGGACTGGATTCTATGGGTGGAGCCAGCCTTTACAGCTTGGATAGGCTTCGTTGCCCACATATTTTATATTTTTAGGTGCTGGGCCGTTACCCGCTCCTTGGCTGTTTGCATATTCCTAGGGGTCGGTATGTCTTCTAAAATTCACCAACATTCATTCAGCTTACTTATCTTCATGGTATTAGTCGCACTCAATGCCTTAGTTTCCGGTATCACGTACGTCGACGCCTGGGTTTTGGTTATTTTATCTGCTATACTCATCCCATCCTTTTGTACTGAATAGTGTCACCGTATACTGCTTTGCCGCAGGTCGGCTAAGTAACCGCGCGGGTGTCGTTACTCCGGCCACTGTTTGGTTTATCTCGGTACATGCATTTCCTGTATTCTCTGTCTCTTGCTTATGCTAGCCCCCAATCAGACAAGTGTATGCGATATGGGTATTGCGATTGTTCTGGTGATTTACCTCTGGGGTAAACAGAGTGTTTTGCGTAGCACCAACACTATGATCAACCGCCTACGATGGACATCCATTGAGACCGGGTCGCCGACAGCTATGTGCGCACTATTAAATCTATTTCTCGTAAGATTATTTCACTTATTCATTCATACGGACTAGCTCTTACCCGATGTCATTAGTTTGCCGCTATGCCTGAGAGAGGCTATGAGTAAATAGTTTGGATGATAATCTTCGTTGCCTTCGATCTGAACTTGACCTCTTTACAGTCTGTTATTTCAATACTCCATCTCTCACTTGTACACAATATCTGTCTTGTACACCCTTCTCGGCCGCCAGGACCTTCGGCATATTCTTCACGAGGGAGCGGGTACATTTGTCACCGACTTTCGAAATTCGTTCTTGGCGGCAGGCGTTCTATCACCGGTATGTCTGATGGATTTTTGCCCATGCTTCCATTCTTACATTGCTTCCCTTGAGGTAGATTTCGTCAGAAAGTTGCTCTAATGAAGATGAGCCTTGACTGCGAAGCAAAATATCTGATATACGCGATTGTCACAGATTGAACCTTGAACAATGCAACTTGAATGTACATTACATATAGACACTGCCCCCCAACACTATTATTTTGTCGCTACCGCAGCGCCAGTTCCTTCAATATACCTCTCCTTTTCGTACATTCTCTTGTCAAATCCATTCGTTCTCGCAAGAATCCACAGCTGTTTTTCCATTATTATAGGTTTAGGTGACGAAGTACTAATATTTTTCTCAACGCGGTGTATTCGTATTTTAATTGGGTACTTGACTGTAATCTATCTCAGGCAGATTACCTTCTCCTCTAATGCTACAAATGAAATACAATTCAGCATCGAAACGTTGTTGCCTATACAAAATCCGTCGAGACTGATCACCTCTTCAGTTAGTTACATTCATCGACCCTCAAGTTGCGTCCCTTTTCATATTGCCGATTGAGAAACCATCATTCTGTCGGACCTTCAACATGCCAAAGTGCTAGGCAGATCGGAACGCCAACGTCGGGTATGACAAACTCGCTGTACCCCATTGACGTTTGATGCAAGCACATGCCAGTATTTATTCAGCCATAATATCAATTATCATCTGAGAGGGGCTATTACCTTGTACCGGCTACCATGAAACAAGCCCAAATGCATAATTCCGAAAGACTTCCTTTATTGACAGCCGACTACCTCCAATTTAGCCTGACGGGGTTGTTTTATGAGGGGTTTTCTGGTGTGGGAAGGCACGCTGGTACTATGTCTTGCCCTGCATGCACACATTCTGGAAGCTGCCAAACTAGAGTTTCTGACTTGGTGGAGATGACTGGCCCTATCTGGCTTTGAATGTTCTCGAATCTTGCAAGCAATGAGGGTACCATTGTCATCAACTCAGAATATAATACATCAAGCTACTTCAATCCCGGTCTATGGATCCTGTCTGCGCTCAGAGCACTCTCTGTGCCTATTCCTATCTTCGATTCGATAACTTCCAGATCCGCTCTACCGTTCTTTTTGCTCGTATTAGCCAACCAGACCATTATTCATGATGACGGGCAATAGCCTGAACAGCATTTCTCCGTCATGCTCTGTCGTCGCCGTCTTCATAGGCCCTATGGTCGCAGGCACAATGATTGAACAGTTTCTGTTAGGAATAATATGCACTCAGGCAATCACGTACTTTCGCCACCATTTCAAAAGTGATACCTCCTTCTGCAGGTCGATTGTCACCTGTCTCATTATTTTCACTGTGTTTCTAGGTATTCTGGACTTGTGTGTTTAGGTTTCACATTTTGTTTGCGTGAAAAAAAAAAACTTATTCCCATGACTTCATTCAATAGCATGTCCTTATACCGCGGGATAATATGGGATCATGGCGATTGTGACAAATTTGATCTCCAGGACTGGATTATGTGGACGGAGCCGAGCTTGACGGCTTGGATAGCTTTTGTTGCCCATATATTTTACATTTTCCGGTGCTGGGCTATCACACGTTCGCTGGTCTTATGCATATCCTTAGGAGTTGGTATGTCCTCTGAATCGGAAGTTTACTGGCATTTACTCAACCCACCTTTCCTGTTGGTTGCAGTAGCACTCAACTCTCTGGTTTCCGGTATCACGTGCGTCAAAATCCGAATCCTGTATATTTTATTTGCTAGACTCATCCATTCTTTGGTGTCAGATAGTGTTACCGTGTTCTGCTTCTCATCTGGGCGGATAAGCAACCTCACGGAGGTGATTCTTCCAACCACCATTTGGCTCGTCTCAGTACATATTTTCCTATATTCTATGTCGCTTGCTAATACCAAGGCTAATATGTCCTCTCATTGGACAGACAAGCGTATGTGACCTAGGTATTGCGGCCGTCCTAGTGTTTTACCTCTGGAAGAGAGGGAGCATTTTGCGCAGCACTAACGTTATGATTACCCGTCTGCGACGAACGTCGATCGGGACTGGATCCCTCACAGCTATTTGCGCTTTACTAAACCTAATTCTTGTAAGCCACTCCTACTTCTTTACTCGTATGGCGATCGACTCTGAGAAGGTGTCATCAGTTTGTATATATGCCCGAAAGGGGATATGCGTAGGTTACCCCGATGATAGTTCCCCTGCTCGTGAACTCAAACGACCTCTTCAACAGTCTTGTAATACAATACTCCATATCTCATTTGTACACACTATCCGTATTGTACACTCTCCTTGGTCGCCAGGACCTCCGCAATATTCTTCTTGAGGGATCAGGAAGTTTCGTTAGCGACTTTCAGTCATCGTTCCTGGCTGCAGGTGTATTATCAACGGTCTGTCTAATATTCTCCCCCGCATCTTTGTGATCTTACATTTCCCCCAAACATAGTCTTCGTTGGATAATCACCTCAACGGTGATGTGCCCTGGCTGCGGTACAGGGCCTTAAAAGCTGTCACATATAATAATAATGAATCAAGGCTTGAACACTCACGGGGGGAGAACAATGTGTAAAGACTATCTGGTTACTACAGCATCACCGCTTACTAAGCCGCCAGTTCTTCCCTGGTACATTTCAAAATCCGCTTCATTCTTATAAAGTCGACAGCTATGGTTTCTATTGTTGGTTCATTCTGGGCTTAAGGTACAAGATACTAATATATTCATTCAACGTTATCTACGCAACACTGCTAACATTATAAAATTTAGCGCTTGAAGGTTTGTTTACCTCGAAAGTATACTGGTACAAGTACAAATAGAATATGGTATAGTAAGACGACAGATCACTAGAAATGTAAAGTACAGCTCGAACCAGTAACCTACCGGGCCAAGCTAAGTGTATCTGTCAACCTCCCGCCTTCAATATGGTACTAAGCAATGGGAATATAATGGATACGAGACAATGATGAGTCAGCAATCTGGATTAGAACGCTGCTAATGTTTCAAATACTAGGTTGGTTAAACATCGAAAATAAATTGAATTCAAGTCGGCAAAGAAGCTATATTTCCCATGATTGAACTATCTCTATGCGTGGCTCTGCTCCCATGATATATGTTCATCGTGTGCGAGAAGATTTGATGTTTTGTTCCGCAGTCTGGGCGTTTCACTGTTGTAATCATTGTCCAAGGAAGTCTGTATGTCAGAGGAATCATAAAGGTGTGAATACATAAGTTTGAAGGATGCCGTCAAACACACCGCTGATAAAACGCCTGCAGTCAAGAACGAAGACCGAATGTCACTAACGAAAGTCCCCGATCCCTCGCGTAGAAGGTTACGGAGGTTCTGGCGGTCAAGGAGAGTATACAAGACGGATAGTGTATACAAGTGAGACATGGAGTAGTGTATTATCATACTGTAAGAGGTTATTTGAGATGAAAATGACGGGTGTTATCATCAATGTGACCCACTCATAGCCTTTCTCGGGCATAGCTGCAAACTAATCAGACCGTTTCAGGGCTAACCACTACAAGTGAAGAGCTAGGACAGGCTTACGAGAATAAGGTTCGTTATTGCACAAATAGCTGTAAGTGACCCGGTCTCAACAGAAGTCCGTCGCAAGCGGGAGATCATGGTGTGGCTGCTACGCAGAACACTTTGTCCGCGCCAAAGGTAAAGTACTAAAATAGTCGCAATGCCTAAATCACATATGGTGTTCTCATCGATATACCCATGTCAGTATCAGCCAGTAACGCGGAATCCGCAAAAACATACGTACAGAGGCAAACCAAATAATAGATGGTACAATAGCTCCTGGGAGTTTACTCAGCCGACCTAGTGAGAAGCAAAATACGGCGGCACTATCAGCCCGAAAGAATATAATAAGTTTAGTAAGTGATACGCTTCACTGGCAAACTGAAACATGATCGCACGTGATACCAGAAACCAAAGAGTTAAGTGCAACTGGAAACAGGAGGCATGATACCTGAATAATTTGAAAATTTAGCAGGCCAGAAAACTTACCAACTCCCAAGAATATACAAATAACCAATGAGTGCGTAACGGCCCAGCACCGGAAAATGTAAAATATATGGGCGATAAATGCTATCCAAGCCGTCAAACCTGGCTCTGTCCACGAAACCCAGCCCTGGACATCGAATTTTTCGACGTCGCCATAGTCAAAAGCTAAGCTACGGTATAGCGCCATGCTTTAAGTGACAATATGGAGATGAGTTTGCATATAAAAAGGACGTGATATTGTAGCGGGTGAACGCACAAGTCTAGAATTCCCAACAACACAGTGAAAGCTACCAGACAGGTGACGATCCACCTGCAGAAGAAACTATCGCTACTGAAGTGGTAACGAAAGTACGTAACTGCCAGAGAACATATTATTCCTAGTAGTAATTGTTCGATCATTATGCCCATGACCATGGGACCCAAGAAGATAGCTACGACAGAGTCAGGGGGCAGGCTTGGAAGTTTGCCCAAGACGTTGTCTGTCACCAGCATCGTGATCGTCGCGCGCAACAGCGGGTAGGTCACCATTAGTAATCTACAGAGACAACGGGAGAAGTATCCGGCGGCCTTGGAGTTAATGTCTCGAACCAGAGAGATAGAGATGCAGCTCCGAGTACAATCTAATGTCCAGTGCCAGTAGCAGGCTCAGAGTAGTTTGGTATAATTCCAGTTTATGACGGTGGCGCCGACACTACAATAGTTGTACCTCATTAGGGTGCAGGGTAACTTAAATTCCGAATGGCTTAAGCAGACTTCGACTGTTTGCTTCTTATTTGAATAGGGAATCTCTGTTAATAATAATAAATTACAGTCAAGTTGAGCGCGATAAACGCATCTTGTACAACCATCCACCCATCTAGTGTACGCCATACTGTCGACCGTATTATTGATGAGTCCCACCTACTGTGGCCTGGGCCAGCATGTAATAGCCCTGGGGCAACAGACCAGCTAACTCAGAAGACAGCCGCAGGTGCTTCGGAATTCAGTTTACTGACTGAGGGTTCTGCTTTCAAACTTCGTTCTATTCGGCTCGGCACATCTCCGAATCAGGCGGCGTGGCCGTCATGGGCCTGAAAGTAAGCGCCAAGGCGGCTAAGCATCACAGCGAACGAAGAAACGATAGGCACCTCAGCGCCGAGGGGTGTCTGTGGAGCAACACTAGCATTACTAGAATTGGAAACCTAATGGCCAGCGATTTAGAGCTCATGAAACTTGACCTCATACGTACAATACGTCAAGATTTTCAGCATAGGCTAACAAAAGGTACGGTTTATTACACCAACCGTATAAACACAAATATCTTATCGGATGCATAGCAGCGACTATCGACTGTTAGTCAAAGGAAGGACCAACCAAAGATGAATACTAATAGGCCACTAGTGTCCATGTCGCCGGAGCTTATGGGCCGTATAACCTGTTATTTTACAGTCGCCAATTTTGGTAGGCTAAGTAAGAGGAGTGCTCTATAAACAACCCTCTGACACTGAGGTGCCTATCGTTTCTTCGTTCGCTGTAAATAACATTGAATATTAAGCCACCATCGTCACAATGTAGACGGCCGGGTTTTAAGCGCATTCATCACTCTGATTGGCACGGCCCAAGTTTTGAGATGGCAGAACGTGATGTAAACACTCTTATGTTGTTTAGGAATAGCAGAATTATGTGTATCATGATTCATATGTCTCGTCATCAGAAATACCTTAACTAAGATTTACGAGTAGATACAAAAAAGGCATAGGCAAAAATGTTTGCTTCATACTCTTTTTATTCTCTGACGGACGCAGTAATATCTAATCAACACATCAATAAGGCAAGACTCAACTTAAAGGAGTAGTATGACAAATACTACACACAGACAGAAATAAAATAAAAACGCCGTTTTTATTTGGTTTCTGCCTGTGTGCTAGGTAGTAGGAATAATGCACCTTTGTCCCTATCATACCCTTTCCGACCCCTTTCACCGGTATCCCGAGCTAAGCCCTCGTCCAGGTTAAAGGCAGGACTCTGAGGCTGACCATCGTAGCATATACGGTACGTGGGAAGGTAATCCAGTTCCAAGCCTAAGCTCCATTGTCTATGAGGAGTTGAAATAACTGATACGTTCGTGGTAATGGGATGAGGGTGCAAAGTGCAAATCCGAATCTGCCATAAGATAGATGTACGGTACATCTTGAGCTATTATTTTAAATCACTTGAAAACAATCGTGATTAAAGCGGCCATAATTCTTGATATGATTATTTATGGCACGACTAGGGGCGGTATATCTAATTGTGATTGAGCTATTTCTGCTATTTGCTGTTTTTGAAGTTGGAAAATTATCCACTTTGGCTTCTATACAAGAAACATATATATCGACTTCGAGTTATTAACGCTAAATACAGCGGTAACATTGCACTTGTCCGAAGTGAATTATGAATAAATACTGTTAGGTAGGATGTAAACATTGTTGCGCACACCGCATCGAATGAGATATATAGTATTTGCACACCAAGCCCAAATGAACCCGATGTTGAAGAACGTTTACGGGTTTTTGCGAGAATGGGTGGGCGGGAAGAGACAAGTATCAAAAAGGCGAGAGGGTCAAAAACATTGAAACTGAGTTAGTGATGAAGTCTGCCATTGTGCGGAGTCAATCTCTATACGTTATTCTCTTCTTGTAATCGTTTGAGTCCCCATCTGTGATTGCCGCTTGTGACGACATTAATGTTTTGCTTCGCAATCTAGGCCTTTCACCATTGAAACGATTGTCCACAGAAGTCTATATTAGAAGAAAAATAAGGATATGAAGATGCAAGGAAAGCCGCAAGACATACGATTGACAGAACACCTGCTGCCAAGAACGAGGACTGGAAATCAGTGATGAATGTTCCCGATCCATCATGAAGGATGTTACGGAGATCCTGACGACAAAGCAAAGTATACAGGACGGATAGCGTATATGAATGAGATATTGAGTATTGCGCTGCCATACTATTGAGAAATTATTGAATATCTCAAACCATGAGCAGTACCAATACAATAGCCTACCCGTAGCCTGTCTGGGGCGTAAGCCCAAACTAATGACATTATGTGTGAGTTAGCGGTTATCAATAAAGAGGTAAAATCAACTTACAATAATAAGATTCAACAGCGCACAAACAGCTGTGAGCGATCCAGTCTCAAGAGACATCCGTCGCAGGCGAGAGATCATGGCATCAGTGCTGCGCAAAACGCTCCCTCTACGCCACAGATAAACAGCTAAAACGATTGCAATACACGCGTCACATACACTCGTCTAATCAATATGATTCATCAGCAAATGGTACGGAATATATGGAAACACATGTACCAAGGCAAACCAAATGATAGATGGAACAACGACTCTTGAGAGTTGGCTTAACCGACCCACGGAGAAGCAAGTCATCGCGACACTATCCAACACAAAAGGATTGAATGAATATAGGAATAAACTTCCATAGCAAACAAAATGTTGGCCATACTTGATGCCAGAAGCCAAAGAGTTAACTGCTACTAAGAACAGGAAATTAGGTGAGCTGGGTAAATATTGACAAATCCCAAGACGTACCGACCCCCAAGAAGATGCAAACGGCCGGCGAACGTGTGACGGTCCAACATCGGGAAATGTAAAAGATATGGGTAACGAATGCTACCCAAGCCGTCAAGCTTGGCTCCATCCATAACATCCAGTCCATGATATCGAACTTTTCACAGTCGCCATACTCCCATATAAGTCTGTAGTATAGCGTCGTACTTTTAATTCATGGCAAAAAGGTAAGTTTTTCATATTAATAGTTTGCGGTGTGATATCTTGTGGACGCACAAGTCCAGAATACCTAGCAATATGGTGGAAACAACAAGACAGGTAACGATCGACCTGCAGAAGGAAGTGTCGCTACTGAAGTGGCAGCGAAAATACGCGACTGCCTGATAACATATTATCCCCAGCAAGAACTGTTCGATCATTATCCCTATAAGCATAGGACCCAAGAAGGGGCCGATGGCAGAGCAAGGAGTAAATGGGCTACTTGAGTCCTCGTCCATAGTTGTAACAAATGAACCAACTATTTGCTAGAAGAGATATGTGCACTCAGTAGAAATCATTGGATGAAACTGGAGCACCAGCTAATATGAACATTCAGGGGTGAAAAATGTCGCCCCATGATGCATCCAAAATGGTCCAGTTAGCATGGAGCCTCCTATAGCTGCTTGGGTGCTTTTACCGGTCGCTAAGCGGCTTGTTACCCTGTCGCTTTAAAAAATGGCCGGTACATTAATATTCCCTTTCTGTAGCGTAGTCACAATGCTTCGTTAAATACGTTTCAACTGCCATTTGTAGATAGATTTCCTATATTCAGTTTTATAATACTCATGGGTATCAAAAGTACCCGTAGTTCCGTATTTTTGTAATCCAGTCCTTCCACACCGCTTCTCTTCAAATAAAATTTTGCGTGTACTCACATGTATGCCCTCTATATGCCTGCATAGTTGTATTCTTGAAAAAGTCTGGTGGCCAGCTAAAAAAGCACAAAAGATGCAAAGGGTGCATATATGCTAACAACCAGCATCACAATCACGATTTTATTCTTGAATGAAACTATTTTTCCTGAAATGAAGATACTGACTAAGTGTTGCAAATACAGTATCCTGAGCAAAAGAAAATCTGGTGAAGCTGTAGAAATTTAGGAAGTTGAGGTTTCCATAGCTTTTTCCGCGTGTAACGCGAGTCTGAGTTCGTAGCCGGTTGACACACGAGTCCAAAATACCCAAAAGAGGGTGAAAGATTTGAAACAAGACAGGTGACAATCAACTTTCAGGAAGTACTATCGCCCCTGAAGTGGTATCGAAAGTACGCGAGGAATGGGAACCGTTCAACTTGAATCAATATGCCTGTGACCATGAGCCCTAAGATATCGACTACAAGAGCGCTGAGAGACGAAGGATTACTGAACCCCTTGTCCGTCATTGTGTCTGCTCAAATTAAGCAGGCTTTCTACAAGCAAGAGGTACAAGTTTAGAGTTAAAGCCACTGGATTAAGTTAGTATGATGGAAAGGCCGCACTCGGCACCCGGGAAGGCCCAGACACGACCCGAAGTTAAGTTGGGCACGGGATATGTACTCAGTCGATGACTGCAATGTCGAGATACAGGGTAGACATTCTCAGTAATGGAAGCATTCGGTCCCAAGATGAAGAGTTCCGGCGTAATCTGAAGGCCTGAACAGCATACTGACACAATCAAGTCATTAGTTTAGACGTCATCATGGTGCACGCCAGAGCAACACTCATTTGTACGGATTAGCCTGGGCCTAGCTCAATCTTTTGTCATACCAGTATGTAATATGGTCGTGAGTAGCGTGGTCTTTGACTTTTGTGACAGATTATGCGCTAGTGCCAGTGGGCTAGTGAGAACTCGAATAGCTTCGGGATTCCTAGTTGCCTTCAACCCACTTCTATCAGACACGGTACACCTCAGTAATGGTACATAGATTCTGTATAACCGATTATAGATCATCGATTACCAGCCGAGATGCGTTTTCGATTTCAACGCAGCCGGATTATGTATTGCTCCCACTTTGCTCTCGGCCGAATCGAAAGCCTGGCTTGCCATGGCGATATATCCATGACTCTGCCTTAGAATCAGATTACCCATAGAATAGACGATTGAATCGACTACTAAGAACTTGAAAAAATACATACTAGTAACTACAATGCAGTTATCAAGCTTCGTCTAAGCCATTAGAATAAAGTGTAGGCTGGTTTCTAGTACTAGTAGTCATGAGCACTGAATTTGTACCAGTGGTAAATGAGACATATCTAGTCATGATGCAGTTGTCCAGATGCCAAAACTTGAATCAAGTGGCAGATATTGAGGTGCAAATAAATGTAACCACAAATAATCGGAGTCCAGCCTAACCAGAGGTGTAGTGTAATAATAAAGATTGAATTGAAATAACAATCAGACAGACGAGATTGAGTGGACTTTAGCAGGAGCCCCGATATCCCCAATTTCTTGAGTGTAGAAAACGCCGCCAGCCATGTACTGCAGAGGAATAGTGTTTGTGCCATCATTCTCGTATGGATCATTCCTTGCTATGCGTGCGCCAACAGTACTAGGTATTGTTCGATTCACCTAGTAAGGCAAACAGTTAGAAATTATTCCAAGAGTAAGAGCAAAAATACACAGACAACACGGACTTACATGGAACTGAATCCCTGCGAACAGAGAAGAGGTCTGAGAGAAGCCAGTGACAAACGTTCCCGACCCGTCACTAAGGATGTTGCGTAATTCCTGCCGCATGAGAAGAGTGTGTAACACAGAAAATGTGTAGATATGGGACATGGAGTACTGAACAAGAAGACTATTGTCTCGATTGTTAATCACTGCGTGGTAGATCCTCTATGCAAGGTTCAGACCTACTAATATGCCTCGGGAGCTAGGGTGGCAAACTGTAGGCGCAGTCAGTATTCTGCTTATGAGAAAAGATCAAATAAATATATGCACCAAAACTAAGTTCAGTATAGCGCAAATGGCAGTGAGCAACCCAGTTTCGATTGTTGTTCGTCGAAGGCGGGATAGCATGGCGCTTGTACTACGCAAGAGGCAATCCCGATGCCAGAAGTAGATGAATAAAGTGATGGAGATAGACAAGTCTAATATGCTCGTCTAGTTCAAAGAGATTGTCCACTGTAAGCCTTGGGCCTTGAGTTTAATCGGGATGATCCTAGTGAACTAAACTTACTGAAAGCAACCAGACATAGCTCTGGGTCGTAGCGCCAGCTATTCTATCAAACCTTCCTAGTTTGAAGCAAGCAACCGAAACGCTGGGGATAGCCGTAAAGATGTTACGAATGGGAACAGACTTAGACTTGTGCAGAAGCATGGGCACACCTAATCCCGGAAGCGATAGCGACGAGAGCAACTGATTATGAAGCATGTATACAATCATACTAACCACATACTAGATGATCAAAGATGACGTACCAAATCCTAGAGAAATAACAAGCACTAGCGAGCGCGTGACCGCCCAACATCGACAAACGTAGAATATATGAGCGATTAGAGCTACTAACGCTGTCAGACCTGGTTCAGCCCAAGTAGTCCAGCCTTGGAGATCAAATTTATTCAAATCGCCAAAGTTGATGACTGTGCTCTGGTAGATCGATTTTCTGTCAAAGCATAGTGAAAATCCAGGATTAAGACACCCTGACTACCACGCGCTAAAAATGGGCGTACAGATCTATAGCACTGAGCAATATATTCAAGACAACAAGGGAGGTAACAATTGACCGGTTAAACGAGTCATCTTTGCTAAAGTGGTAGCAAAAGTATGTGCACGCCTGGAAGCATACGATGCCCAGCACAAGTTGCTCAAACATAATGCCCGTGAGCATGGGGCCCAAGCTAGTAGTCATCGAGACAGGCGGCAATACGACGGTGGACCACTCATCAGCCTGAACCTGACCCATCATGATAGCCATTTCTATGATTACGCGATAAGGTGCGTTTACCAAGGGCGTTGTTTAGCGTTCATGAAATGTAGGATGGGAAAGAGGCTCTCAGAAACGCAGTTCGGGACAGTGCACCAGTGAAGAGTTACATATATATCCTCAATAGTCATAATGAGTACAGAGCAGTGATGCAGGGTAGTCTAACTCCATCAGGACCCGGAATATAATAGCTGGGCGATAGGTAGGCTACCAGAAATTTTTTTAGAGAATGTCAAGCTCATACCAAATCGAGGTTGAGGTCAACTTGATAGAATGAGACTCAGGTGACTTTCTTTTGTACCTCCAATAACTTGAAGCACTGAAGAAGTCAGGGTACTCAATATTCAGCACTTCTTGTATAGAGCATTGCACTGGTGGTAGTTAGTATCACCAAATTCACTACGCCAGTGGTATTGACTAAATCGACTGCATCGTGATTCGGCCCTTCTCAAGCTCAAGTCCCGATCCGTATTGCTGGCCGTGACTAGTGCCTCAATAAAACGGCCTAAACTCTTGACAGTGCCGGCGGTGCCGCCACCCTGACTCAGTGGTGTACGGGTATACTTTTTCGCAAGATTAGTCCTATTTCTCCAGAGAATGGCGGACCAAAGTCTTAATTATGTCAAGAATTATACCAAGCAAATCTCAGTTTGACATGTAATTAAGTTTAGTCCGCCATTTTCCAGACAGAAACGGATTAACTTTGCGAAAAAGGTCGAATGGGGTATGCCAGGGTCCTATCGCCGATTAGTCTAGCCAAGTCGACTGGTTGATGACAGGCGACTAGTCGAATTTTAACGACCCGACCTGAAAACCGTGACCTGGGCTATTACAGCTGTAGCTTATATCAGCATCCCTTCACTGCAGCAGCAGCAATATATTGCTTCAATCATTGGTCTTGGGTGGTGCATCAGAATAATTAGCAGAGTCGGATGGGGAACATCAATTGCATAATCCAGATCGAAATATACATGAAAATTACGACTGTAAAATTATATGTTTAGATATAGTACCAACACTACACCTATTGCCTCTTTCTGCATTAAGAGCAAGGTAGATATAATTCAGGCTCTTTATTAAAACTTTTGTAGGTAAAGTGTTTGTAGTCATCAATTTATAACATATTGCATCAGCAAAATTACACATAATACTTTTGTACAACTTTTGAGAGTTTTGGATTTTTGTGGAAGTTACTAGTAGGTTGATTTCTAGAACAAGTACAACCGAGTGAACACAAGTGAACATACACCTTAGGGTTGCTGAGGGAAAGCGGAGATATTGCAAATGAAAAAATAAAATCAGTCTCCTTGAACCGATGACAGATAGTATAGAGGGTAGAATTAAGTATTGATGTAACTGAAATAGCCAAGTGTTATAAGGGAATATAACAATATAGTGGGAAGAAAGTAATAACTAAGGATTACTCGGTCATAATGGCTAGTAACTGAAGGGGTGACGAGCAGATTTATTTATCAATCCTCTATATTAGCCTTTATCGGAAGACGGGGTTTTTTTTCCTGGCCTACATCAAAATGGAGATCGTTCGAGTCGCGATGAATGTGACGGCGCATGACTATGTTATTTTCATCCGAAGCCAAGTCATAACATTGAGTACGCAAATCTTCCGCCAATGTAACTTGAGTGTCGTGCTTCACCGTAGTCTTTGCCTGCGATGACACGATACGCATTAGAATCTAGAATCGATATGAAAAGAGACAATGAATGTGAATGACGTACAAAGACTGAGTAGTTGAAAACAGAAGTAAACAAATACGAGGATTGCTCAAGTCCGGTGATACCCGACCTGGTGCTGAATATCTCACGTAAGTCCTGTCGATCAAGTAAGGTATATAATACCGGCAAAGTGTATAAATGCGACATGGAACATTGGAGCACAAGGCTAGCAGCAAGGCGATGTCAAGCCACAAAACGTGTGATGATAATGAAGACTTACTAGTAGCCTGCAGGAGCGAAGGCAGCATACTAACACGGTCACATTATTGTTATTCCTCCTAAGCAAGACCGAATTTTGAGAATTACACACGATAATCAAGTTTAGAAGAGCGTAAATGGCGGTGAGAGCGCCGGTTTCAATGCTTGTCCGTCGGAGACGTGAAAGCATTATGTTAAAACCAGGAACATTACTGTTACTACGCCAGAAGTAAACAGCTAGAATAGTAGCAATGGTTATATCGCAAATGCTAGTCTATGAGATGACCAAGTAAGGTCAACATTAAGATCTGAACAAGAAGAAAATTCAGTTGATACCGAAAGAAACCAGACGTAGCCAGGGGTCATTGCTCCGGCCATTTTGCTTAGTCTGCCCAGTGCAAAGCAGTAAACGGAGACTCTGTCGAACGGTATATACGCATCAGTTGGGTACAAGAGACAGCATAAAAATGCGAGGATAGTAAGCGTACGTGATTCCAGAAGTAAAAGCAATGAGCGCAACTATTAGGGGCACAATGAGTGACTGATCAATTATCCGGCAAATCGAATACAGACCAAGAGCTAGTAAGATGATGGTCGGCAAAGAACGTGTTACCGCCCAACATCGACAAACGTAGAACGTATGTGCAATGAGGGCCACCAAGGCTGTCACTCCCGGTTCAGCCCACGAGGCCCAGTTTTGACGATCAAACTTGTCAAAATCGCCGAAACCGACTATCGTGCTCTGATATATCGACACACTAATAAGGTATGGTGAGTACATGGGTTATTTTTTTTTAGCAATACTATGCTAGGCGGACACACTAGTTGATGATACCAATAAAAATGCTCAGGCCAACAAGAGAGATGACAATTGATCGAATGAATGGGCCATCATCACTGAAATGATAGCGAAAATATATGGTTGCCCGAGAACATATTATGCCCAGGAGAAAATGTTCAAACATCGCGCCTGTGATCAAAGGGCCAAGGCTGACAGATATCAGAGAAGCCGGAGGCAAGACTACGGCGGTCCATCCTTCGGTTTCAGCTCCAGCAGCCATACTCGAGTGTCTTTCCAGAGCAAAACGATTTGTGTTGGCTGTAGACGTTATCAGGGATACGTGAGAGGAGTAGAGAGCGTGTGTCAATGTGGGGTCAACACAACCATTATCCAAGGCAGTGTACGAGTTTTATTCTGCATATTTGCTTATGACGAGAATGAAACGCAATTCCTGGTGTCCCTGTATGAGATCATTCTTAAAACAATTAGTGGACAATATAGAAACGTCCAGGTTCTGATGGGGAAGCCCGAGGCTCGGTCTCAAGATAAGTAGCCAAGTCGAGCGGCTAAAACAAGAGGTCATGAGGCTCTGCTCTGACAGAAGCATCGCCAAAATGTAGAAGGTCGAAAGTTTTATAAACCTAAGAATCGGCAAAGTGGTGGGTGAAATACAGGGTAGGGTATTCACTGGCAGTTTCGAACTATCCCTTGTATTATCATACTATTTGAGAGCCTGGCTCAGAATCTGTTGGCTACTACCAACTTGCACGAGCACGGAGTAATCTTGAGGGACATAGTTACTGGTATTCATATATATATATATATTTATATAATTGAGGATGATGCTCTGGTATGATTTGATAGCTTGTCAGTAAAGTCTGCATGGGTGGCGCCCGCGTCGCTGTCTGTCAGGGATATACTTCCTTATATAATCATGTGACGGCTTGCCTTAAATATACAGTCAGCGTTGTCTAATTGGGACGCTATGGTACCGCGAAACTGTAGCAAACTCTGGACTGCGATCCAAAGCCAGGGCGTAGAGTATGGCGATTATTACAGTGACCGCCAGTAAATTATATAATACACGCATTAAGATTAAGTAGTCATAACCATAATTATGAAATATTCACGAACATATTTCGTATTTGCTCAGCATACAAAAACGAGTCGATACATTGACAGACAGATCTAGTAGATGTCACGGCACTAATGCTGTGATGCAATCCGTGACACTGTGATGTGTCGTGTGACTACACACCACACTTCCCTTACCTTCTAAACAGTCACCATAGCTCCTCACACCGTAGTTTGTCTGTAGTACATGATGCGGTATATAAACGTATTAAAAAAAAAAAAAAAAGATGTGTCATATGACTAGATACCTAGAGTAGCTTCAGATTTTGTATGTAGCTACTTATCCGTTTGACTCCATACGACAACACTGTATGAGACAAGCGGAATATTATTTTCTATATCGTCTTAAGCTGGTCTAGTTCTGGCTTGCTGGATTTTATAACAACTAAATCCTATGACAATAAAGATTTTTTGCAATCACAACACCTCGTTTTATGTGCCAGGTTCCCCCACCCCCCCCCCCAAAGATTGAAAGAAAGAGAAACTTTGTCATAGATAATCTACTCATACAAATACATCTGAACTGTCTAGTACGTGCTTGGTAGTAGAAAAGTATGCAGGACCGAAGAGCCTAGATGAATCAATAGAAGGAAGGGGGGAGGGGGGCAGACGAAGGAGGGGTAGGGGTGGTAGTCACTGAGATTACAAACGACGATGGTTCGCCGATGTCGATAGGGGTCGTTGATGATAGATGGGTGGTTACTGGGATTTGTTGCCACTTGCAATGATTTTCTTGGAGTTTTCTTTACTTTCTTTTTTATACAAGAGCCAACAAACTTCGACTCGGCAGCATGGGCGGGGTATGTGTGTACAGCAAGGGACCTAAGGGTGCAGTAACACAAGAAAACTACAGCTCGTACATTTTCTTGTACCTGTTCAGACATGAATCTGTGCGATAATCTACACAAAATCGGTGGAAAAAGAAGTCGATTAGGTCGATTGAATATGAGGTAATATATGCATCCAACGTACCAAACGTATCCGAAGGGTTACACGAGCATTTGCCCTTTTGCCATACGTCGCCTCCCTGAGGACAATGTTGGAATGGCGGATGTCTATAACTGTTTTTTTTTTTTTTTTTGAAAGTATCTAGTCAGTATTCCCGGCTTCTCCACACACTCGTGGCTGAACGTGCGTGCGTACCCGATATCATTAAAGAAATGCACTTGATCCTTGCTCGCAAATAACGACGCAGCAATACTGTGTACAGGCGCATCTCCCCAGCGCTATTACCAATTATTTAGTAAATCGCTTTCGCAGCAAAAAAAAAAAAAAAAGGCAATGATAATCACCTCATAGTAGAACCCGCCCTTGCTTTCGAGATAATCAAAGAAGGCCATGTAAGCCTCACTCCGCCAAAAGTCGAGATCTGCTATCTCAAAGTTTGACCAATCTGTAAAGGAAGGGGGGAGTGTTGAGCTGGTGTTGACGAGAGAATGAGAAGATGTCGACTTACAATGGCAGAGGTTGTACGTCTCGCCACCATTATCACTCAGGAAGCTCATCGAGTTGTCAGGGTGGATGTATTCCGGGTGGAGTTCCATGAATTCTGGATGCCGTATGTAAGGATTAGGATTATGTATGTCGATGGAGACTGAGGGAGCTCACCTTTCACGGTGTTCCATAATGTGGGGATGGTAGGTTCCCATTCGTATAGAGAGATTGTCCAGCCTATCAAAAATATGATCATCAAAATCTGGAAAAATTGTAGGGGGACGAGGAAAAACTCACTATAAACTTTCTTATTTTCCCTCATGAATCGGAATGGATCGTAGTCAAGGTCGCAGAAGAACGACACATCAGGCCTATAATTCGTTAGTCACAAGGCGCAAGCGACATGGCGGGAAAACGCAACGTACTCTACACGCCAGTAGTAGCGATATTTTTGCAACAGGTCATGTCGGAAGAAGAACTGGAATATACATAATCAGGATATACTTGTGGGGTGCTGGGAAGATCCTGTATTTACCCCAGAGTTGAACCGACACATGTTACGATATCTGGATAAATGCGCATTAGCTGTCTATATTCATAGAATAAATGCGCATGAAAATGCCCACGGAACGCTACCGGCATAGATGATGCCCTTCATCAGCATGTCGAACCTGCCTTTGCTGGCTCTTTCCTCGTCGATCCACTCCGGCTGGTACCAGTGATCGTGGGGGATGACGCCGAATTGGACCTCACCGCTGACCAAGACACTTATACGGCTTTTTTAAATATATATATAATAACGCAAATCAGTGAATATTCAAGCAAGTAGTACTAAAAACCCACTCGATAAAGTTTTGAGAGAACGGTTCTTCATTGAGGAAGACCCAAGGATAGTGATGATGCGTGTTGAAACGATCTTCCATGCTTCTCACGGCAGACACGGCACCCTCGAGACTGAGGAAGAAACGCGGGGTAATAAGGGTCAGTAAATGTGAATGTTTTATTTTTAAACATATAAAATATATATGACGTTGACCGGAATATCATTAGTACTCACTCGCTATTTCTCGCCAACATGACAAGCGTAGCATTTTCGCGCATTGAGCCAGATGCAATGGCGGCCGCGCCAGAGTAGTCTATAGGTTCGTAGCTGAGGGTATCGCTGATGTTGAACTTGAATTGTTCGGATATGCGGACAATGGCGTCGGGATAGTAACTCGCCTCCTTGGTGGAGAGGATGTAGAGGGAGTGGAGGAAGAAGACGAGGGCAAGCACGGCGATAATGTATCGTCGCGATCCGGGGGCAATGGTGATGCCGACCATGGCTGCAAGCCAGTGGGTGGAGGGATAGACGTTGAAAGAGAAAGAAGACGGGAAGGAAGGTTGAAAGGACAAGGTAGGTACTATGTGGTGTACAGTAGGATTGTGGTGGCTCTAGCACAAGATTGCGACGGAGGTAATATTGGTCGAGAGAAGCTAAAGTATGGGCAGCTTGTAGAAGCCGCAGTTGAGGGATGGGCCGAATGTGCGGACAGAGACAAGCAGCGATGTGGTTGATGTTATAATGCGTACGCAGCAAGTAGCCGTACCAAGACAGCAAGTTGTATGGATTTATTCTATGGGTTGAGAAATAGAAATATATCAAAGCAAGCAGACTGGGTGTCCGTTGCAACGCTGAAAGAGATGAAATGAGCTGTAGACTGCAGACTGCAGACGGTCTGAGGCAGGCAGCTTGCGCAGCAGCTCAATCAAGCATCAGCACTGCCATTACGCTGTCCCCATCCAAAAATAAAACAGCCCCATAATCAAAAACGTCATTATTATTTCGGCATCTTTTATCGGGAGATATCTCCTTTGCCCTTGCTCCTCTTCATTTACACCTTCAGCTTCAGCTTGCAAGTCAAGAAAGTTCGTGGTCAAGTTGTGCTATTGACAAGACTGCCAAGGTGAACCCCAACATTTGCTTTTTTTTAATCACGTGAAGAGTCACCTAAAATGACAAGACAGCCTAGGCTGCCTGCGGAACCGAACATCCTAAAGCGGCTTCTTTTCACCCGCTTCCCCCTCACGCAATGACCGTCAATTGCCTGCTGGCACAACCCCCTCCTGGTACACAACATCAATGTATTGTTACCATCTTACACGAGGCACCGTCTTCTTTGTACACACATAGCATAGCTCATAGATAAACCTCGCTTGCCCGCAAATGCTGCACGTATATGCCAATGGCCGTACACCCTCGAGCACAGAGCAGCCTCGCGACCCGCCATATCGCACACTCTCCCTCTCCCGCGGTGTGCCGCGCACAAACGTCCGGTCGATCGCAATTATAGTGCTGGTCTCGGCCCAACCGCATCAGACGGAATTCATCGGCGAGGGGCTCGAGGGACCTGCGCTTGCGTGCCTCCGCTGCCTTTCTGGGCCCTCTCATCGGGACCGCAGCGCATTAGTGCCTTTAGGTTGCTATCTACACAGGCCCTAATCTAAATAAACCCAAAACTGACCAGGTCGCTTTTATGTCGGCGTCTCGCGTATCTTCCTTGATCGAGCTTACCGTCAGTGCTTGCTGGCATTACACAGCATATGACCGCGTTATGTTTTCCTGCCCTTGCGAGAGCACGGATCTCAAGCTGGTACTGGATAGCTACAAATAAAAATGTAATTTTCTATTATATACCCATCCATGCATATAAATATTATATTTCATCGCAATGCGAATCCATATACGTCTTATCTTCGTTAGAGTCCATTCATCATAACGACACATCGCCGAGAGTTTCCAGGCTACCCCGCATCTCTTTCTGCATCCTTAACCCCACATATGACCATCAAACACTATTAGATCCAATATCTTCCTCCTCTCGAATACCCTCCGAGGTTACGCGAAGGAATCGAGTGCCCACACGATGCGCCTGTTCTTCCGAGTGCGTGATCCAGACGATAGCGCGGAGCATACGCCCCTCGTCCTTGATCTCCTCTAGAATCGTGTCTTCTACCACCTTGCTTGATGCCGGATCGAGTGCCGACGTGGGCTCTGGTAGCATCATCATTAGCTCATCGGTACCGAAAAACGAAGGCGAAGCAGAACAGGGATAGAAAGTTTTTCTCGGATGAGAGAGAAGAGAAGAAGGAACAAGGGAAGAGGTATATACAAAACCCGCACATAATAATAATCACGGAAAACATACCATCCAAAAGCAACACATCCGCCGCATCCAACCCGACGCCCACCGCCAACGCCACGCGCTGCGCCTCACCCCCGCTCAGGTTGGACCAATCGCGATCCCAGAGCTCGTTGTCGATGCCCCATGCGCGCGCGACCTCAAAGGGGCGCTCGGTATCGCTCGACGTGACACCGTTGCGTCCGGGCTTGGACTGCTCCGAGCGCCGGCGAGAGTCGAAGCCGGAGAGTGTTTTCAGGAAGTCGCGTGGGGTGCCCGGTAGGAGAGAGGGGCGTTGGGGGACGTAGAGAACGCGGGTGCGGTAGAAGGGGATGCCTGGTGAAGAAGGTCAGTTTCTTCTTCTTTGACCTGATTGAAGGTGGCAAATGTGGGGAATAGAGACAAGAAGGACTTGAAGGTGATAATCATGGGGATGAAATTCGGATGAACAGAGGGAGAACCCAAGTTTGAAACTTGGAATCGTCAACCTCAAGTCACTCATCAAGAAGCAGTTGCCTGGGACGACAACTCGGACAGATGGTAGATCGATAGGCAAACGGGTAGCACGCCGCCGTCAAAAGGTGATGACGATGAGGATACTGACCCCACGATGACGGATTCCTGCACAACGTATGGATAAAGTGCTTCGTGATAAGTTATATCTCCAGTAGCAATACACTACCACATACTTTCCATGAAACAGGATCTCTCCCTCATATACGTTCAGATGCGCCAGACACTTTAGCAGCGTGGTTTTCCTATAACACATGATGCATACAAGGTAAAAAAAAGCTTACGTTTATTGCGTGAATAAAGACTTACCCAGAGCCACTTTTGCCTTGTAGGACGATTATATTCCCCTCATTAACATCAAAAGATACATGGGAGAAAATGGGCTCGGCTTTGGGGTTGCCAGCTCTACACTGGACATCTTTTACCGAGAGAATGGTACGAGGGTCGTTTGATCCCATAATGTTGTCTATGTCAGCGTGAATCTAACCTATCAAGAGAAACAGAAGCAGCAGCAGAAACACTGGCAGAGAGCACACTCTAAAGAAACAGTTCAAGTTGAAGCATCCATTTAAAACTCTGTTCCACTAATTCTGGAATCAGACGCAAGCACCCAACTGCCATTACGTCATAGCAACACACCCCTTCCAGAAGCTCACGCAAGCCATTTCGAGACACTTAAATGTGGTATATGGCGGTAGAATAAAGGAGCGGAGGGACATTGCATTATGGACATCAGTGTCGATTCTATTAAAAATGTCATGTATATATGATATTATCCTATATTAAAAAGGGGGCTGAGGCTGCAAACCCATCTCCTCTGGTGTCAAGCTCGAGCTCTCAATCATTACGCCCACACCGACCTTGGCGGCGTTCTATAAATCATATAAATTAGCCAGGATATCCAGGAGAAATGACAAGAGCTCAACGAGACATACCTTCATGTGATCGATCTCACCAGCCACAGTGAAGACAAACGTGGGCGCGAACCGTTGCTCAAGCAACGCCGAGACCTTGCCCGTCGAGTCTAGTTGTGCACGGAACGTTGCCATGCGGAGGTCGTACTTGGCGCCAATCGTGCTGACCGCCTCCCGCCTGCCGGGTGCGGCGAGGATCTGCAGGTCGGCAGCGACGTCAAGCTTTTCGCTCAGCTTTTGCCAGTACGTCGCTTGCAGCACGCCCAGAGGCTGGATGTGCGCAGTAGCAATCCAGTCGCGCGCCGTGGATTGGTACTTGGCAACGTATGACGTTGACATATCCGAAGTGTCCGGCGTGGGGTGCTGTAGCAGCGTCTCGAAGCCGAGCGAGAGGTTGTTTGTAACAGATTGGAGGTAGTTGCCGACGTAGATGCCCGTCAAATCCGTAGGAGAGGGGTTGATGGCCTTAGCGTTGAGCGTGAAGTCGAGACCGGTATAATCGTGGTCGACTTGCAACACGCTCTGTGCTGAGCCTTGCGATGATATCTGTAGCAGGAGGAAGTCAAAAACACGGTAAAGGAAACGTAGTCGAAACTGAATGCATACCTGGGCCTGCATTTTCGTGACGTTGCTGTCATTCCAACCGTGGTGGATACGGCCATTCACGTTACCGGAATGGTCAACACCACCTTGCATGAAGAGCTGTAGAAAAATGACACGATATGAGCCAACGTCGTTCGCTTTATGCACAGTATGCTGCCTCTACGCAGCCGAGAAATGACACCTACCGTGTTGTGGGCAAAAATGGCACCAAAGTTGTATGAAGGCTCCTGCGTTTGCGAACCGAGGGCAAAAGAGTGTGTGACCTGGAAGGCAGGGTTCATGGACAGACTCTTGGTCAGGTCTGCCCTTGCACCATCGAACATGTAATTTGTAAGGTGTGTCGCTGTTGGCGAGAAGGACAATTCCACAGTCAACACATATATCTAGTATAATTCAAGTGTATATGCCTACACTTGACTTCTTTTTGAAGGTTTTCAACCAGTCCTGGGTTGGGCAACCCAAGGCCGGCACGCCATGCTGAGAAGCGGTCGTAAACACTTGTCAATGGCGAGAACGGACGTGCCAGCACAGACAGTCGCGAGGGCTGCGACGGAGCGGGAGCAGGAGGGACATATGGGTCGAGGACCTCTTTTTGTGGGAGCGCAGGTGAAGCCATCGTCGTCGTCGTTGTCGTCGTCGGTCAGAGACGCAAGAGAGACACAGAAGTCGACACGGAAGAGGGAATGGCGTAACAGGCGAAAATCTGGTTTCGCGTCAAAAGCGAGGCTAGTTTTGGTGTAGATATCGGACAACTTTGAACTTTGGTCCGGACGCCTGTTTGATTCCGGCCCGTCTCCGTCCTGTCGGCTCCGGAAAATTTCCGAAAGTAGACACTGTTCCGGGGCACTGCTGCGGCTCTTATTACGAGCCTTGAGGTCAGTATCGTTGGTAGTTGGCTACATCACACAACCCTTCTTCTCTTCCAGTCAAGTCGCGGTCCCAACGACAGCAACGCTAACCCTGCTGACAGCCTAACTGATATATCGTCACAGCAACGTGCTGACCTGCTCAGCGTAGACACTCTGCAAAGATGATGACGCCTATGCGTTACGTCTTTCTCGTGCTCGGAATCATTGCAAGTCTACCGATTCTCCCTGGTGCTATTATTCCTAATGATGCTACAACTCTGCTGTGGGGCCATACAGATCAGCTTACACTACATCCTGTCCTTCTCACATGAATCTTATGGCAAAGCAACATCCCTGTCCAATATCGCAGACAAATTCAAAGTTGGGCAGCCACCTTACAAGGCACCTCTACCAGCTTCTGTAACACAAAACGATAGTCGTGTGAATGCTGCATTTGTGCTTCTAGCAAGGTCAATTGGTCATTCGATTTGGCTACGGATTTACTAGCTGACACTAGCATTGTTTCACAGAAACACTGTAAGATCACCGTGACGTGTCCTCAATAGGTATAACTGATGTGTTTTGTTTTTAGGATCTTGATGGTATTTCTCCTGTGTTATGAGGCCCTGGATTCACTTGATCTCATTCCTTACTTTCTTTAGGCATCATTACATCCATGAAGCAGATGGAAGACCGTTTCAACAAGAAGTACAATTATCCCTACGTTTTCCTTAATGAAGAGCCTTTCTCTGAGGAATTCAAAAAGTAAATACATACCCTGTCCCATTTTCGTTGGAGTCTTGCTAAAGAAATCGCCCCAGGCGAACCTCGGCCCTCACCGATGCTAAGGTGGAATATGGCTTAATTCAACCTGAACATTGGCACCAGCCCGACTGGATTGACGAAGAGAGGGCCAGCGCGGCCAGAGAGCAAATGACCAAGAACAGTGTTATCTATGGATGTACGCCCATTATTCCTTCTGTCTCGCTTAATTCTCCGCTAATTTGCTATACCAGGGAGTGTCCCGTGCGTAAATTTGACAGGCCTTTTGAGTGAATGCTAATGCTTGCTTCCTCTCATGTCAGATACCGTAAGTCCGTTGATTGTCAAAGCTGTCTTTTAACTTATAATTTTGCACAGGAAACATGTGTCGTTTTAACTCCGGTGTTAGTCTCTTACCTGTCAAATGCATCATTCGTCTCTGATATGAGCTTTGATTAGTTCTTCTATCGTCACCCCTTATTGGCAAACTACCGTTACTACTGGCGCATTGAGTGAGTGCTTGTTCATATTATTGTATATTCAATTAATGTCTGTTCAGACCAGATGTCAAGTTCTTCTGCGACCTAGATTACGATCCATTCAGAGTCATGCAGGAAGGAAACAAAGTTTATGGTCTGTATTTCTGTGATTATGCCATTTTTGTCCGTGGCTTAGACGTCAATAAGGCTTTACCGTTTCGTTGTATGAGTACGAGGCGACGATCCCTACACTCTGGGATGCGGTTAAAGGCTAGTATTTCGTCATCCAAACGCCTCCATCCCGAATACTCAAGCTACATCCACAGAGTTTATGAATGCAAACCCCGACCTCCTCCACGAAGACAACGCTCTATCCTTTATCTCGGATGACGGAG
Source organism: Agroathelia rolfsii (assembly GCA_018343915.1). Classification (NCBI taxonomy): domain Eukaryota; kingdom Fungi; phylum Basidiomycota; class Agaricomycetes; order Amylocorticiales; family Amylocorticiaceae; genus Agroathelia; species Agroathelia rolfsii. The sequence continues at coordinate 623,151 of JABRWF010000007.1, read as the reverse complement.
GAGAGACATACAATCGCTGCCACTGTAAGTCTGTCTTGCAGCCGACCCTGTTAGGTTGCTAACGATCTGCCGATACTAGTCTGGTCCAACTTCGAGATTGGTGATCTTGAACTCTGGAGGGGAGAAGGCTACGGCAAATTCTTTGATTTCCTTGACGAGAAGGGCGGCTTTTACTACGAGGTTCGCACTCCGTCCTGTCTCACAGATCTACATCGTTTAATATACATATCAACAGCGTTGGGGCGATGCACCGGTACACAGCATCGGCGCAGCTCTCTTCGCGCGCAAGGATCAGATCCACTTCTTTGAGGATATTGGTTACCGTCACGAGCCCTTCCAGCATTGTCCTCAGGAGCCTTCACACAGCAAGGGAAAGTGCTGGTGTGATCCGAGTCAAAACTTTGGTTAGTCTCAGACCCTTTCATCCGCTATATATGAGATACTGAATACAAGGCTACAGATTATGAATGGTATTCTTGTCTGAAACGCTATGATGCGATGTTCGCTTGAAGCAACAAGCGCCACTACCCTAGCGTTGGCTCTGCCGTCTCTTATCTGCACGAGGATCACGTGTAGGCCTTGTATCGCAACGCTAGGTGCCTCTACATGTGCTCGTCTGCCGCGATGGTCTGCGTTCGATCACGTAGAAGTCGGCTCGGCAGCTTCGAACAATAGTGTCTTTTAATATATTACTGTTTTGTCCTGCGCCAAAATCTCCTTATAGGATTCCTATTTTCTGTTCCGCTCGCCAAAATGTCGAAACCTGTACGCAATATATAGAAGACCCGGCGGAGATATCACTAATAATATGGGCTGGGTAACCCGGGCTCTCAATCACATTCCGATGCGAATGGACGCCGGTGAACGGTGAGATTACGTGGAAAAGGCCCTATCACGTCATGATTGGTATGCCGACATAGAACGTTCAAGTTGAAAAGAACCAAAAAAACATAAGTCAACGAACATTCCCGCAATTCGTATCTGGGCCTAAGTGCCTGTATATCTCTGTGATGCTTATGTCGACACACAGAGGGGACACCAAGGCCTGGGCTGCGGGAGACTGAGGCGGCCTAGCGTGTGTGGGCAGTACATATGTTGTGTCATTGGAGCGATTTGTATTTCCAGAAGACCTGGGGGGCGAGGTGGCGTTTGCTTCCGCGACCGCTTTTTTGGACTGAGATCATCATCATCATCACCATCATCAGCATGGTTACATGGCCGGCTCATGCAGACCAGAAGGTCGAGCTAAACCCGACCATTGACACGTTTATATTGAACATTTCGTGGCAGCTATGAATAGACTGGTGTTCGACCCTGGCAGCTTTCCACAGTGTGGTCTAATAGCCTGCCAGTCGCTATAGTAGCTGTGCTGCGGTATTTTGTTCCTGGGCGACCTCAGGTTGGTTTATGTTAGTTACTGGTTTAATCGTCTCTCTTGGCGCCCATAGACTAAGATCTAACATTTCTCTATTTTATTTTATTTTTTTACCCAGCAGGAAAAGATTATTTCCAACGCTTAACTCTCGATCAGCTGACGGATTAATGAACTTGCTGCTTTGCCGGTCAACGAGGTTCATTGATAGTGAAAAGATGCTGTACAATATATAACTTGACCTACTGACGCAGCGGAGAGAATAGGTCCTATATCATAGCAGCCTGCTTTAAGGTGTGACGTACTTGGATTTACGGTTACCTAAGAATCGCCTTGTCCTAGCCGTCCTATAAAATCTGTGGAAGTTGTACAGCTACTCTGCATCCCCACCAGGTGATTCAACCATCCTACTAACTACTCTCCGATGCAAGCCACCAAGGACCTATCCATTAAATCCGTCTCCAGCCTTGGTCGCCTCTGGGGTTCTGTGGGTTGCATTCTATTTTCCTTTGCCAGCGCACGAGTTTGATCTTGTTTACTGTTACTTCTAGTCAACGAGGAACATGTGGCAAGCGCTAGGCATGCTCATCGCACTCCCCATCTACTGGTCCATTTGGGGCTCTTGCACGGTTCTCATGGGTATTCAGATCACGCGTTGGTGGCTACCCATCACGATTTGGGATTATACAAGCCTCATGCGAGCCGGCGCCGCAGGCGGTGCGCTCATCAGCCTGCCAGCAGCAATACTGATTCGCCTCGTGCAGTCAGCCAGCGGATATAAATCCATACACCCCTTGGCTCACCTCGTTGTTATCGTGATGGCAGGTGGCGCTCTCGGCGGCTTGGGTATCAGGGTCATAGACAACCATGGCGATCCTCGTCTGGACATGTCCACGTCAAATTTTTGGGCTATCGCTCTCGCCGGTGCTTTAGGATCATTCATGATGCTCGCCCCTGAGGCGGCGTGGAGGATGGTCAAACGGAAGCAATGAATACGCCTTGACGTTACTGTATACATAAAATAATGTGTGTATGTATGCTGTGTACCATGCGAGCAAGAAGTCAGGTCGAATGGCCTTTTTTTTCAATTTATTGAGAGGCCCCAGAGCGGGCCTATTTTATAAACGACTGATGGACGTTATGATTTCGATTCGGATACAATAAATACTGATCGTGGAAAAGAGACATGGTGTGATGGAGTAGATAGGGAGTTATGCTATTATAAGGCCTCAAACACCATTGAGTTGGGGCAATTTATTATAGCCGGAATTTGCTAGTAGTACATGTATGACTTGGGGTTGATATGTTTGCTCAATCCATCCGTTGAAGGTCGACTGACGAAAATCGCCTTCGCCTTGGGACTTGTGGCGTCCGGTGGCGTGAGAAAGAACAAACAAACACCAACTTGAGAAAATCACCGAAAAAAAGTCGAAACTAAGCGCAGTGAATGCATGAATGAAGCCATGAATGACACAAATACACTCATTTTACTCCAGACTTGTGCAATGGTATGCTCCACCCAACGGGATCGTATTGTCCCGGACGCAGTGCTAAATAGTGCGACATGACCAAAGAAATTATCTTGTGCTCGTCTCCCACGATGTCAACGCTGCCGGCTCGTCATGTCACTTTTCTTTCTCCTGACCCTGAGGCATTCGCCGATCGACAACCAAGAGACAACTTTACGCCCGCTCATGTGTCTTCACAACACCCAAGCGGAGATATCGGCGATTCATTCCAGGAAACAGATGCTGCAAAAGGATCTGCGTTGGTCCACCACGGCCATCCTCGATATCCTTTCCATGTTGTCCTGCTTGCTGCCACCGCCGCGTGCGTGCTCTGGACGCTCTGGGGTGCGCTACTTGTCGTTATCGGACACGCCGTCCTCCAGTCGTGCCCGTTCTCTGAGTCTTATTCATCATTAGCTCATGCGGCTCGTGCCGGTGCTCTAGGGGGAATTGTCATTTCTGTCCCCATCGTGGCTACAGCCTTTGTCTTGCAGCATTGGGTTGACGCAAAAAACAGGGTATGTCATGCCATTTTGCATTATGTACTTGTGGTAGCTGCAGGTGCTGCGGACGGTGCGGTTGGCGCAGCTATCCTCAAGTTCTCTGTAGTCAAAGGCCCAGCGTTAGATCTGCCTCATGCAACAGCTGCAGGGGCTGTTGGTGGCACCATTCTTGGTGCCCCATTGGCCGCATGGAAGATCCTCTATCCTGAAAAAAACAGCTGAATCAGCTGTTGATTGGCGAGTCGCGTGCGCAGGAAATTGGCATCCAGGGCGGCACACCTAGCATGATTCCGTGTCATCACATAAACATCTCTCGTTCCACTGATCGATACACGACACAACTCCACACTTTTACTTAACAAAAGATACGATCTACCTGATACACGAAGGACCAGACTCTATTTATCCTTTCTAGATGGGGCATGTCTGGGCCTTTTCCAGGTCCATTCGGAAATGTCCCTTGCACTATTAGTCGAACGAGCAACAGACTTCCGCCTGGGCGGCTCCTGGTGAACATTGGGACCCTCAATTACAACGGTCAAAAAACACGTGGTTATACGTAAGATACACGAAGGTTTTCTTATGTTGGTCGCATGCTCACTGGTACCGCGGCTGCAGCTATATCGAGTAATCGGACGCTTTGTATACTCTGGTGGCCGGGTACTAAAGCTTGCATTTGCTTTGGACATAACATTTGTACCATCTCCTGTACCGTGCAGCTCTTTTGTGGCTTTATGATTGCCATAAAAACCGCATCTCGCTTCATTTCAGACTCTCACCCGTACTCCACTCAGACTCCAATCCTACCTACTTCTAAACACTCGATGGCCTCCACTTCCTCTGAATCACACCATAAGCCGATGGACGGTGTATTAAACCCGCAATCTATCCCTCCATCACCTTCAGTTATTTTCCTCAATTTGGATGGCCGACTTGGCTCACCCGCGCCACATGTCCCTCGCTCCATCATATCCAGAATCGCCTCTACGGCGTTAGCGGGAGTCGATACCTCCAGCGTGCAGCCGCCCCAGCTGGCAAACCGTCCGTGCTTGCTACTTTGCCTGCTGACCGTTATGGCATGCATCATTACCACCTGCGGAGGTGTCCTCAGCTCGATCATTGGGAAGGTCCTTCTACGCAGCCTGGACGCACCTGGCTTTGATTACCACCTGACGACCGCGGCACACATGGGTGCTCTGGGAGGTGTTGTCCTCGGCGTGCCTGGGGTGGCCATCGAACTGGCTGTACTCGCCTTGTGTGCCAACCGCTGGAAGAGAGTCGTTGATTCTCTCGTTCACTTCAGCTTCGCTGCTGCTACTGGAGCAGTGGGATGTGCAATCTTGATACGGGACACGGAGACGGTTACTATACAACATGCAGTTGTAGCATCTACTGTAGGGACGATGGTGTTGGCGCTGTGCGATAATGCGCTGAGGCGACATTCATGCGATAATTGTGGCGGTCCCGCGAAATCCTGAAGAGTATTATGTTAGATTATGGTTACATGGATACTGGACGACAAATAGAGGACAAAAAGCTATCGCGATCATGATGTATAGTAAGCACACTGGATTTTTTTTTTTTTTTTGGACATGAAATGTATGTACAATGTCATACTTTACGGACATGGACCTAATAGTAGACTGAGACCTGGTATTTGAATTACATACAACATCAGCTTTATGCCATGAAGGTCACCTCAGGCTTGCCTACGTCAGAGATGTATATACTAGGGACAAGCAACTAAAATCATTAATTGGTAATTAATATATGTTCATACGCATAACTGGAGGGGTTTTGAGGAGGCCTAGCTTGGAGGCCATTTTCAATTAGTTCCGATACTTGACCTTTCCGTTCATCTTGAATTCTCAAACTACTATATACCACCATTCATCATGCCAGTCTTAAATGTGATACCTAAAACACGGCGCTGCAAGGTGCATACCAATAATATCACTAAATATCAGCAATACTTCTAAGGATGTTATCTAGTACTTCTGGCCCGACGGTACAGAAAAGGACCCTGGCTGCCGAAGGTCATCGAGGGACTGCAAGTTCATCCATCCTTGTGACCCCGAGTGGGATGCCTATGCTCCTGGTCCCGCGGGTACTTCCTCTTTCCTCCAATGAGCTGACCAGTGGAAGCTCAAGTAGCAGAGAAGACAGTTGGGCAAGCAATGACTCTCGCTGGGGCGATCATCGCGACGAAAGGCGACCTTACGATCGCGATTCGAACTCTGGACGTCGACGTAGCCCCGCCTCGTCTTATCGCGCAGCTTCCTCATCTCCTACTCGCTCGTCCATTTCACGCTCTTACCACGACAGCCGCCGAGATCCTTCTTTAGAGAAACACCAAGGGCCTGAACTGCTCAAGGCAGGCCCTAGCCGTGCTCCTCTAAAAAGTCCAGAACAAACTACGGCGCGTTCATCTGTGCCTCGTGAAGAACATCAACCATTACCGACACCACCTTCCACTGCCGTAGCTGCTACTGACTCAGCTGGTCCAAAACAAGAGCAAGCTATCTCCATGCATCCACCGTCGACTCGGCCACAACAAACAAATCTACCTCTACCGCCTGATCTGCCCGCCCCACCTCCGAAGCCGACACGCTCCGGAAGTCCTCCACCGCCCCTGCCTAAACCACCTTCGTCTCTGGATGGCGTGAACAGCTATTCAGCGCCGACGCTATCTACTGAAGAACAGACGGCTGTCTGGCAGAAACGACTCGAGTGCGTTTTTTCCGTCCGATTTCATCATTTAATCTTCCCCTATCTTATAATAGCTTTCATTTCATTTTAAATCTCACACTGCAAGTCTACTTGTAGAGTGTGTGCAACGACGTCAGGAATACGCACGTCTGTCGGATGACCTCCGACGTGCCGAAGCCATGCTCCAGCCACCGCGCAGCAGTAGTCTTACAGCAGAGCAACAGGAGCGCTGGAAGAAGGAAGCCGAGATTCTTTCTAAGCGGGCCGCTTGGAACGAATCAAAGCTGAACTCGCTTTTGTCACCCTTAGTGGCAACGGGCTTTTGGCCTGCGCTGCCCCAGCCCGATTTGGCAGCGCTAGATGCGAAGTACAAGGAGATGCAGGGATATGTGATGGAGCTGAAAGGCGTTGCAACCACCTTGGATCAGAGCCTGAGGGCTGTTTTGCGCCAATCCGATCACAATCACGATCGTGAGCCTGCAGAAGATGGTATGGATGTCGATACCATTGAGGGCGAGCCGCCTAGAAAACGTAAACGGACCGTTGATGGCGATGATAGCAATCAGCCGCGCACCGATGATCTCATGCCGGTGATCGCACAGATTGAACAGATGCATGTACGCTTGGGCGAACTGGAGAACAACATGTTCGAGCGTGATAACACGCAGAAGGAAGAGCTGAGGCTCTATGTTGCGGAGCAGGTGGATGCTGTCTGGTCATCATATCATGAACGACATCAGAATTGGATTTCGCAAGATGAAGAACTGCTGGCTCCTCTACATGAACAAGTTGACACAACCGGCAAGGACATTGAAGAGCTGTCTTCATTCGCCGCGGATTCTCTCAATAAACTCAAGCAAGATCGAGATGCACTAGAGGTTATGAGGAAGCAACATGAAAGTATCAAAGAACAGAATGCACTGGTACGCTATCCACATCTTCTTCAGTGGTACTCAACGCTCAACATTTTGTCTAGTTGGAGGAAGAGTTGATCAAGGCTGAGAAGTTGCTGGAAGAAGATGAATTCGCCTCACAAGCATCGCTCGAGGCCCTAGAGCTCGCCCGAAAGCATCAGCCAGTCCAGAATATTTTAGATATGGATAGTCTCCAGTATCTGCTTAGCCGGCTCCATGTGCCTTTGGAACAGGCGGCTCGACATAAATTCGAACCTCTCGCCAGGAGGCTTCGGGAAGAGTTGGAAGGTACCTTAGAGAAACGGAACGAGGAGGTCGTGAATGAATTGGGAGGTAAAATGAAGGAGGTTGTGGATGCACTGGGCGCCATCCGCGAACAAATCATGGACGATAAAGAGGTACAATAGTTATTGGCTGTAATATGCATGTGTAATATATTCTTGGAGTGTTTATGAAAACAACTGATGGCCGTGCAAAAATTAGACCTGCCGAGGATCGAACTCGAGACCGTTGCATGAACGAGGTATCCACATAAGTACAACGCTCTACCACTGAGCTACAGGTCTACTGTTGGACTTTCTGGCATTTAATCATCATGTTTGAAATTTACTTAGCTTTGAAGGCCCATCTGTTATTTGTTAATAGTGCGGCCACCGGATAATTGCAGAAGCGCTCTATCTGAACCCAGACTACTATAGTCGACCTTCCCAGCTTCTCTTCTTTCGCTCTAGGTCTCTTGGACTTATCGCCGTTACATTATGGGAGTCTCTAAATCACCTCTGAACTTAATGAATCACCTGCGAAATCACTGTACATAGATAACATGAGAAATTTGAATTTGGTATTCAGGCTACCATTTATCAGCAGAACAACAGCCGGATAAGACAGGGAAGAAGGAAGAAATTACATCTCGCACTGTTTAGTACCACATGGCCGCCATGGATTGCTAGATCGGCAAGCGTCATTGGTGACACCTATAAATATGGATGGCGAATTTGAGATCAAGACGAAGCACACCGTCTAGCCTCCCGTCATCGCTCCATGCATCAACTTGCTCTCGCTATTTCGGCCCTGCTGGTGGCTGCGGCTAGCGCACAAGTCCTGGTCGACTTCCAGGTTGCGGAGCCCCCGCCTGTGCCTACATCTGTCAAGCAGTGCGAGATTACCTTATTCGAGTGTGTTGTATATCGTCACAAGAGCCATGTATCATTCTAATTGCGACTCATTTCGTGTAGACATACTTTTGGGAACTCGTACTATTCGTAAGCTGGCCAATCATCTTCCTTGAATAAGTTTCTCATCAGACAATGTAGCCCGGCCATAGTAAATTATATGTATGTACTTCAGAGTTCTGCATTTCCACAGGTCCAAGTTTACACGACTTGAAGCCCCCCTACGGATTGCGGTACCCCAGGGTCTTGGGCAGGCGTCACACTCAACTTTACGGTGACCTCGAACGGTACACAGTACGATCGTCTTGGAGTATTTACCTTCCAGAATGTTGAAAGTATGTTGTTGCTTTCTCCTATTACACAAGCTCAACCGCTCAATTCATAATCAGTCTGGCGTACCTCCACTCCTGAGCCCACGCAGGACGGCATCATTTGGAATTACCAAAAGGATGTGACACGCTACATCCCTTTGTTTGCAAAAAATGGCAGCCTTATTCTGGAGCTGGATAACATTCTTACTAGTTCTTTGACTGGAGAGTATGCGAGTATGTTAAATTTTGTCCTGGTCATCAATAATCATAATATATTCATCGTTCTCCCGTATTCTCTTAGCTACCCTTCAAGCCGTGTTTTACGAGGCGTCTTTGGAATACCCTACTGCTGAGCAATCGAATGTCATTATTCCCATCTCGACGCTTTCCAACACGCTCTCCGACGATGCATCTGTTCCTCCCTCCTTCTCGGTAATAATGTATTCAATGTTAATTACGCTGGCCACTGATTTTTATCCTAGCTAAACGTGACGGTACCTCAAAATTCTGTTCAAATTTACGCAGAGGTGTTTGCCTCCGGCAACGGCGAAGAGGAATTTTGGGTGTGTAGCATCCGCCATCTCATAGACTCCATGTCTTGTCTAACTGTACCGATAGTATTCCAACGCAGCGAATGAATATATGACAGAGTTGGTCAATGTCACATATGGAAACGGCCCCTTCCGTGAAGTCCGTCTCTTGGTCGATGGACAACTCGCAGGCGTCGCCTTCCCGTATCCGGTTGTTTTTACAGGTAAGAGCAGCACATTCCGGCTGTTATCTGAGCCTTGCTAAGTATACCTAGGCGGTGTTACTCCGACTATGTGGAGGTAAATAGTATTTCTTCAGACTATCAGGGAAGATCAAACTGATTTTCCCATAGACCCATCACATCATATGGTGCATTGGATCTCCCAACGTACTTCCTCGATCTTACGCCATTCGTGCCTTTGCTAACCGACTCCGAGCCGCACAACTTTACGCTCGACGTCGCTTCGGCGGAAACAGATCATGCGATCAATCCGAATTGGTATGTGTCGGCACTGTTACAAGTCGTTACAGACTCTTCCGATAAACGGACGACGGGAAAAATCACTTCATATTCTGCTCCGCTCTATGCGACCACGTCGACAACAGGTTCGACGGCTGCCAATGGAGATGTGAACATCACTGTGAAAGCGACGCATAATGTTCACATCGAAGCAGAGGTTGTTTCCGGTAGCGGGAAGACCACGCAAGTCGTGTGGCAGCAGAGCTTGAGTTATGAAAATACACAAAACTGGTTGACCAATTATACTGTTCAGGTGCATCACATTTGTTTCTTAGTATCCAATCCATCTGATCACTATCTTGTTTTATTGCACAGAACGTCTACCAGACGTCGTCTGGTTCCGTCAGCTCGACACATAATGGTGCAACGGTCGTGCAGGACAAGTTCTCGTATCCCTTCACCCTCATTTTCGACTATCTGAACACTACCTTTGAATCTTGTAAGTAATCATATATCATCCTGGACAAGAATGCTAACACGAGTATGCGAAGGGTATTCGGAGGTTGATCACTCTTACAACCGTCAACTTCTCCCCGCTCCTTTCATTTTAGGCTCCACCGTTGCCAATCATCAGACTGCAGGTAAGAGCAGCTTGTTATATGTTATCTCTTATCCCCACACATATCATTGTCACTTCTTTGGTGCAGCCGGCTACTTTTTCCTCACAGACAGTGGCAACTACGGCAACGGCACAAACAGCAACACCTTCAGCTACACGGACACAGACGGTAACACCTACTGGCGTAACGTAAACGCCGCCTACGACAATATCACCTTGGACGAGTCGGGAGGCTCATTGGCGAGCAGGACGTACCCCTCTTCGTTCCCGCATTTCAGCGAAACCAGGGTACTTGAGGTTGTTGGCGCTAGGTTACCGGGTAAGAAGCAGGTTGGGCCCTCGGGACAGTCTTTATGATGTATAAAGACTTCACTATAGCATAATGCTAGGTGTTGATACAGTCTTTTTAATAAATAAATGGATTTCGGATTTTCTGATCATATCACACCGTTTGTGGCACGAGGATTTGAACTACATGCAGGTCATTAGTTCTAAGATCGTACCACCAACATACACCAATGCCTATTCGGGCCACGAAACATTCCTGCCAGTGGACCTATCGCTCGCGCAATGTAAACGTACTTGATATACACTTATGTTATTCTCGTGTCACGGGGCGACCACTAATTCCACAGACAATGCCATACCGTAACGATTTGATATAGATCACCTAGTGCCACTACAATAGTCTTTCTTATAATTGACATCTCCATCTTTTGATTCTTTGTGTGACACTGGCATCAGACCAGTTATTGACTCCAATATTCCGCTAGTTGATTTCAAGGTCTCCCAGGATACTTTGTGTGCTAAGCATATATGAATGATTGCCTTAGGCCGTATCCTCGCCCATTGCCCCGCTCACACATAAGTTAACATGATACCTTTGGAGAACCGTCTATACGAAGGATCTCAGTATGTTGGTATAATTATCTATTGCATTATACATGGTACATCTGGCCGGCGTCTTTCTGTCGAAACTAAGGCTAACCAATCGCGATGTTCTAAGCATTTACTTGGGAATTTATTGTTTATCCACATTATCCCTTTTGACCAATACCAACACCACACGCGTACAACGTGCTCTCTACATAACATATGAAAGCGTACTACTCGTGCTGAATACAGTCAACTTTGTGGGCCAAGCCCGTATGTGTCAGATGATGTGGATTACAGACCGTGACAAAGGCGTTAGCGACATGATCGGGTATTATAACATGCAGAGCGATACTTCTCCTTTGATGATACTCGGAGATGAAGCACAAAGTATCGCTACATTCCTAGCCGATACCCTTCTGGTCATCTGTGCTTATTTGTTCGTCCCACAAATCAAAAATCCTTACAATCTTGCAAATTAGGTATATGGTTGCTACATTATTTTCGGTTCCAGATGGTATGTTATCCTACTTCCGGCCTTATGCACTATTGGGAGCATTGGTAAGTAGCGCTCATTGTCAGAGACATTGCTACCTCTATTGGCTGACGATGAAGTATATATACTCTTAGTTTTGTCTATTGCATGCGCGCCAATTGCTTCTAATAGTAATGGCATGCGAGTTCACTGGTTACTCGTAAACTACATCACGGTAGCCTCTATTATTCTCATCACGGCTGCAAATATTACGGCGACTAGTATGATTTGCTTCAAGATATTTTCTGTACTTTACAGTGTACGGGGATCCGGATGCATCGACTCCCGGATGAAAAGAACGTATACAAATATTGTGGCTCTGCTTATTGAATATGCCGCCCCATCTGCTATTCTTGGAATTATTACGAGTGTTTTCCAGACTTCGCCTCCTTTGTCCAACCCGAACATGTCTTCTATAGGTATATTTCTTGTATGGTCATCGATTATTGTGGGTTACTTCCTACAATCATACGGAGAATTAAAGCCGTGCTAATTAGATTATTTACAGGCACTATTCCCACAGCTCATTATTTTCCGCACTGTGCAAGGTACTGCTTGGACTGAGACAACGTCACAGGAGCTAACAAAGGTGACTGGCCCTGTGGTATTTGCACCTCGGGAAAATATAAACAGCACTAGCCCGAGCAGGCAGATTTCTTCAGTTCATGACGAGCACGCCCGGCTATAAAATGGAATTCGCGTGTTTATGATATCTATCACTCAGGACTTTTGGTTTCTCCTTAAACTGTTTGTGTTCCAGTTCGGCAGAGCGCTTATTTATTTTTCAAACCAGAATTTCTGTTCATAATAATATAAGTTTTATTATTATATGAATTTTGAAACCAGAAGCCCGCACATAATGTATGATGTACAATACCAAGTAGTAAGTACTTACCAGAACTGTGATAATGAGGTTAGTAAGGATATTTGATAACACTTGGCGGCTTTATCAATATAACATGATATGTAGAGTAAATCCAGCAGGAAATTTTCGTTCAATCTCGAACTTGAAAGGCAGTTATAGTTTCAGCTATATCCACCTCCGAATTATTTTAGCTCTGTACTAACGCAATGTTCTTAGTTGGTCATCGGGTGTGGCAAGAGTCAGATACCAGCCACAAAACCATCCTCGGAGTTTGAAAGCGCGTTTGCGGAAGCAAAGTAGGGAACATGAATTGTCCAGAGGCACTGTAGTGCACTGAGACACAAGTCGACGTTCGACGTCGTACTGCTCTCCTTGCCTAGGCTATCCTCGTATAGTGTCGTTGCAATATCATTCACTTAACCACTCGAACCGCTCCGAAAACCTCAAAACATACGCCCATAATCCTCTGGCCCTTACGTTACAAATAGAACACCTAAGCTACACCTGCTAGCCTGAGATTCCTCTCCACCCTCTAAGCTCTAATGAAGTTCCTTATCGATGACCTACCTGTATGCTGTTTTGGCTACTGAGGGGCTATTGGGACCTATTTCTGACTGCTAGCTGTCTAGATAATTTTCCCCTATGACCGAATTTATCCTGGTTTGTGAATGGATGGATCTGGCCTTTGAGCAAGCTATTGAAACAGCGCAATAGAACAATATGCATATATGTGTGATCTCAAGAGAACATTGGACGCTGGAGTACGTTTTGGAGATACCTTGTTAATGGAGGTTGCTGAAATTAGATGCACTTTCCAGGGCCATTGTGTACTCGAAATGCCTTCGGGAACAGGCAAGACAGTGTCACTTTTGTCGCTGATTGTATCGTACCAACAGGTAGATTTGAATTTTTTTCATAATCATCTCACAGCTTTACGAATGGTATATATTATAGTATTACCCCACAAAACGCAAACTCATCTACTGTTCTCGTACCGTGCCCGAAATCGAAAAGGCTTTGGAGGAGCTGAAACGCCTCATGGCATATCGCACAGAACAAGCCGAAACAGAGGAGCAAAGAGAGAAGGAGAAGTCATTCATGGGCTTAGGTCTCACGAGTCGAAAGAATCTCTGCATACATCCAGACGTGCATATTTCTATTTCTTTGCTGTCCCAAAATGCTAATAGTTTTGGTAAGAAAGGTCTCTAAAGAAAAGAAAGGACGTGTTGTTGATGCTCGTTGCCGTGACCTGACAAACTCAGCGGTTTGTGAGAAGGGACGGAAAGATCCTGGATCAGTAGACCTCTGTGATTGGCATGAGGTTTGCTCGCATTACGACGTTACGTGGGATGAGCCTGACGCACTTTCAGAAACTTGGTCAAAAAGAACCTGGGAACCTGATTCCTCCCGGCATACACACGTTAGGCGACGTATTGCAATACGGACGAGACGAAGGCGTATGCCCGTATTTTTTGGTCCGGAGAACCGTGAGTAGCTTTGACCAATCAAAGAGCTGTCCGCCAATCTTGGGTTTAGATGCCCTTCGTAGACGTCATCATCTATTCTTTCCACTATCTTCTTGACCCCAAAGTTGCCGAGCAAGTTTCCAAAGAAATGACAAAGGATGCCATTGTTGTCTTTGATGAGGCTCACAACATTGGTGCATCTCTTCGATCTAGCAAACAAGTATCGGCTTTTAACGTTTTCTTGATTAGACAACGTATGCATCGAGTCGTTGAGTATTGACTTGACACGACCTATGCTCGATTCTGCTGCCCGCAGTGTGACAAAACTGGGTGAAAAGATCGAAGAGTGAGATTTTTCCTCGCCCTAGCTTCGATACTGTACCGACGTCCATACAGAATCAAGAAAACTGATGCTGCGAAATTGCAAGACGAATATACAAAGCTAGTTGAAGGTCTCCAGGAGCCTGCTACCGATCCTCAAGATGAGGTCTTCATGTCTAATCCTCGTTCGTCTCACGTTCATTAATGTTAATCTTTATTACGCACACATCTATTCCGCAGTACTGCCTGATGATCTCTTGAAGGAAGCAATACCGGGAAACATTCGTAAAGCAGAGCACTTTGTAGCATTCTTGAAGCGATTTGTAGAGTATCTCAAGGTAGGCTCTATGTTAACAATTTCATGATTCTCTAGCTTAACAACCATATCCAAATCTTTCAGACACGAATGCGCGTTCTACATGTAGTCGCTGAAACACCTCTATCGTTCTTACAACATCTAAAAGACATAACATACATTGAACGGCGTCCATTACGGTTGGCTTTCCTGCATCTTTTTCCAACATCATTTCTCTAATTATTTGTTTTTCTAGATTTTGTGCTGAGAGGCTTCAAAGTATGGTACGCACGCTCGAACTTAACCGACTCGACGAATACTATGCCCTACAAAAAGTTGCTAGCTTCGCGACGCTTGTAGCAACATATGAGAAGGGCTTCCTATTGATTCTTGAGCCGTTTGAGACGGACAATGCGACTGTGCCAAATCCGGTGTTTCATTTTACGTACGTGCCCTTCTGTCCATGGAGCATCTCCCTCCCCCTATCACCCCTGTTTTTTTTCGGCCGATCGGAGCTACGTGTTAAACAAACTTCCTCTCACCTGACAGGTGCCTAGATCCTTCACTTGCGATTCAGCCCGTGTTTGAGCGGTTCAGCAGTGTCGTAATCACCTCAGGGACAATCTCGCCACTGGATATGTATCCCAAAATATTGCAATTTACGCCCGTAGTTCAGGAGACGTATACTATGACGCTTACCCGTGAAGCTTTCTTACCCATTGTAAGCTCTTGCCTTTTATCCCCGTTTGTCATGTAAAGTGCATTTGGTTAATGGTACACTCTTACAATAAATAGGTCATCACACGCGGCAGCGACCAAGTGGCCATCTCCTCTCGGTTCGAGGTCCGCAACGATCCTGCGGTAGTGCGCAACTTCGGCTCGATCCTTATTGAGTACTCAAAAATCGTACCAGATGGGATCGTGGCCTTCTTCCCTTCATATCTGTATATGGAAAGTATTGTGGCTGCATGGAACGATATGGGCATCCTGAACGAAGTATGGAAGAACAAGCTTATTTTTGTGGAGACCCCTGATGCGAATGAGACAAGTATTGCATTGGAAAATTATCGAAGGGTGCGTTGGATGAAACAGGAAAGAAGACAGGGTGTGAACTCCATCATGTTATTCTAATTTTTTTAGGCATGTGACAATGGTCGTGGTGCTGTCTTGCTCTCCGTTGCCCGTGGCAAGGTCTCGGAGGGGATCGATTTTGACCATAATTATGGTCGTGCTGTCATTATGTTTGGGTGTGCCTCATTCCCTCTCTATTTAGACAAGCAAGCCTTGCCTGATCCATTACGTGTACCATTAGCGTGCCCTACCAGTATACCGAAAGCCGAATCCTCAAGGCACGCCTTGAATACCTCCGAGATACCTACCGCATCCGCGAATCTGAATGGCTCGGCTTCGACGCCATGCGAAACGCTGCTCAGTGCGTGGGGCGTGTTCTCCGTGGTAAGACCGACTGGGGACTTATGGTTTTTGCTGACAAGGTAAGTTCAAGAAAATTTTTGACAAAGTTTGATACTCAATTTTTGCTTGTATCATCCCTGCATAACATTCATACACCATCACTCAATTTTTTTTTCTCTTTCCTTCTGGTATCTGCATCAATGTTTCATCACCACCACCTATCATCAGCGTTTCGCACGCGCCGATAAACGTGCCAAGCTCCCGCGGTGGATTAACCAATACATTACCGAGGCCGCCTCGAACCTATCGACTGATATGGCGCTCACGCTCTCGAAGCAATTCATGCGCCGCATTTCGCAGACCAGCAGCACCGCCGCTGTCAGTGATGCGCAGCAAACCGGCATATCCCTTTGGACGATCGAGGATGTGATCCGTGCGCAGGAGAAACAGAGGCGGGAGTTGGCTGAGGCGGAGGAAGCGGAGATGTTGCGCAAGGAACAAGAGGAGGAGATGCAATATGGCAATGGAGGGATCGATGATGATGCGTTGATGGAGTTGGATATGGATGGTTGACGATGATATGATATATAGACGACGGTGTACGTGTAAATATATATACATATACATGCATTTTGCGGTACAAGAAAAAGACATGATGGATGGTTTCTGATGATGGACCTATGATATAAAAATACAGTCTGCAAGAAGGGAAGTATCTGTGCAATACATTTTCTTTTGCTGAGAGTGGAGAGTAGATGGCATGAGCGTTTTCAGAGGTGAAGAAAAATAGAACAGGAACATGAAAATTCCCCACGAGGAGGGGGGAAGTCCAAGGACTGAATGCGTAGATAAATACAGCAACTCAAGAGGCATTGGTCAAAGGGAGATGACAGAGATGTAGCATACTAATAGCAAAAATACATTCCAAGAGCCAAGATTGCTCACGTGCGTGGACATATCGCACACTTTCCCGGTACCTATGAACCGTGATTTTGCGTAGGGTACGTCCCGAGCAGATAAAGAAGATGACGAAAATGGAATCCCAGCAAACAAGATGGCCCAAAAAGTTGGTCAGCTCCGATATGTCCGTGTTACGGCAAACATAAAGAAGACAAAAATATAAACGTACTTCGTCGGTTACTTTTCGTTCAGGTTGCCTGAATAAAACACCGGAAGGAAGACATAGTTGTAAGTTGTAATCGTTACAACAAGTGATGGTGAGCATGTGGGAAGATAGGGAAAAAATCATGATGAGAAATAAGAAGCTAAAATGACAAGGATAGAGTTAAAGAGGATGCGGCAAATGAACTGAACTGACCCCCAAGAACGACGGCATTTGCATGGCGACTGGGCCGAGTTGCAATTCCGCGGGTGGCGGGTACTGTGCACGCATCCAGAAGAATGACAGTCGATGTAAATGTCGGTGCTTTCTCCCAGATAGGTTAGGTGGCCACATTCCTTCGATCGGACAAGGTGCAAGATACGGTGACACATAGCCGTCAGCGGTGAGAACTGCGTTGATATTAATCGACGGTGTACGAATGGGTGCGTGAATGTGCGTGTATACGCGTATGTGTTGTTACGTATGCGTGCTTTAGGTGGGTCGGGACATTTAAGGATTGGATGTCATATGGGATGAGATATGACGTACCTTATGAGCCGGGACGATGTACTCGGCGGAGGTAGGCGAAAGACAGTGTTCACCGGCTCCTCAGAAGAAAGGAAGACGGAGAGGAGAGAGGAATTGATCGATACCAATGACCCAGCGTGGGGAACTCGGAGATCTAGTCCAGCTCCAGCGTCGTATGATCGCGGGGCGGAAACAGACTTAGAGACTACTCGGACGAAGAGCTATAGCAATCCAATGGCGGCAGACGAAGCGATAAAACAAAGTATCTTCAGCGCAAGCTAGTGTGTGGGTCTATTAGTAACGCACAAGCTTCCACAGGGGATCGGAACGAGGAGAGGGCAGCGGGCAGCGAGGAATGCATTCCAGCCTAACAAAATTTCCCTAGAATTTATAACAAACGACGCCCTACTCTTTATGTCTGAGATTCATAAGTTGTAAGAGGGGGACTCGGACAAATGGGATAAGATCTCGGACCGAGGGCATGGATCTCTGTCTATCTGGACTGGGAAGGGATAATGTATAGCGTGGACTATGGCGTGGCTGAAAAATGAAAAGAAGGGGAGCGGCGAGGCTGGTAATCCAACAGAAAAGGATCTTGTTCGAAAAAGAAGAGCAAAGTCAGCTTCTTTCTTCTTTTCAGTAGCTGGTATGATGATGATTGTGAGCTGTGAGGGAGAGAAATGGCAAGGGTTAATCAGGGAAACCGGCAGCCAAGCCCACGGAGGCTCTCAAGGTCATAATGAAGCTATTGTCATCAGAATCATAACACCATCCACTGCGGTGCATCATTTGTGAGTATCACCGTCTGCCAGGGCGCAGGCCTCATGACAGCCCTTGGATAGACCGATAGATGTAAATGGGCAAGGGTGGAAAAAAAAAAAGATAAGGGCGAGAAGAAAATATTTACCCATCACGCTTTACAGCCGCGAGCGGCTACTAGGAGCCAACTTGACGAGTAGCATGATCATCGCTCTCATTGATTCGCTGATGCACTGATGCACGTACAGCGGAGCACTCATTGTTTTCATGTCTCAAAAAAAAAAAAAAATTAATATTGAATAGGGAGGGAAGAAAATGCATTTGATTCAGGCGTCTTGATCCTGACCGGACATGAATGACAGTGAATTCGAACCATGAACCACCTGGCTGCCACATGAAGCGGCGCAACTGGCATGCGTAGTGGCGGATGTTGGTTGATCAATACGCAAAAAATCCCTTAATGAAATAGCCCACGAAGAAGAAAAAGAGGAAAAGAAGGGGTAAGAAAAGAAAACAAGACGGTGACAAATGTGGATGTGCGTTTCTGGCCAACATAAGCTAGGCCTCCGCTCTTCCTCTGCCCTTCTCCGACCGTGTGGAAAGAAGAGTTGGAAGCGAAGACAAACTCGCCATTGGAACAGACCGCGTACTAAAGCTAGGAGTGAATCAGCACGCTCCCCTTTCTTTTCTTCATCGTCATTTTTATATCATTATCATTAAAACCGTCCCTGTCCTTCTTCCCTTGTATGTGCGGTGAACATGTGTCCAATTTCTGCAGAATGTCTTCTTTACGTGATAGTAGTGCTGGCTACCCATGGCTGGTTGGAGCCATCTACTAAACTGTATAAGCAGAGCATTGAAATATAGGTCAGCCCACAATCTATACCGGCAATTTCCCTCGTCTGTTTCTTAAATTATCTCTTCTCTCCACTTGAGCACAGCTAAAGAATACAAGGCAACATTGGGGGTGAGGGTGATGCCGATGATGCCAGTGATGATGCTGATAACTGTGATGATTAAATGATGTGAAAAGAAAATGAGATAAATAAATAGTACGCATGCTATGCCAGCATGCCCTTGTATGTAAGGAAGAAGTTCGGGAACAACTGATGATGATAGTACTGCTTCAAAATGTTTCCCGTCCGCAACGTTTGGGCTTCCGGCTAGCTTCCGGCCCAGGAGGCATTTTCATCTGCTTATTACGCCCTTACCATCTCACAGGAGATCGATTTCACAGTGAGACATCTATTTTGTGCTGGCCAACCACAAACAAGAAAGAAGAGATGTGAATATGCTGGTAAATAGATTATGCTGATTTATATGTAACGTATTGCGTGCGGGCTCCCTACGGAAAATGAAGATGGGAGTGGGACAGAAAAAAGCGCCCATGGGTAGTAGGTAAAACAATTGATGTTGTAAGTCAACAAGATTCCCCGCACACGCGCGGGATGATCTTCGTTCACGTGGGCTATTATACTCCAACCTCGTCAATCTTGGCGGCCACACTGTCTTCGCGCTCGACGTTCTTGGCTTCCTCCTTGAGCACCTCGACAATATTGCGTATAGGCTCTCCTTTGATTACCTTCCTAACCTCGTCTGAGTCTAGAGTCTCATGTTCCATGAGGGCATCTGCAAGCTATTCGGGCATAACATAAAGAAAAGATAAGCCCAAGAGATCAAATCAAAATAAGGTATGGAGTAAGAAGGAAAAGGAAAGAGTCCTCTTCTCTTCTCATATAGCGGAAACTTACGCGATGAAGTTCTTGTTCCTTTGTCTTGAGCAATACGGTCACACGGTTCTGACTGTCCTCGACCATCCTATAAGTAACACCAAGATCAAAGACGAAGAGGAAGATCAGAGATATGCCCAATATTTTGTTGATACATCATCCCGCATATATAATGAAGAATCATATTTTGCTTTGAAAAAATAGGCACACACCGTTTGATCTCGCTCTCGATCTCCTCGCGCTTATGGGTGCTCATATCATCATCATGATAGACCGGACCAATTTTTTCCGAGAAACCCCATCTCTGGAAGATGCACGAACAAGGGAAGAGAAGCATCATCAGTACTTGAAGCCGATCTTGTTGGGGGCTAAGAGGTATTCGAGGTGACTCACCTTGACCATAGCCGTAGCCGTTTGTGTGGCCTTCTGAATATCCGAGCTAGCTCCACTTGTCACTTCGTCATGCCCATAGACTATTTAAAGAGAGCAGATACAAAATTCATGGAATTAGATACACATGGCACATAAGAAGGAAAAAAAGACACGTACTGAGTTCCTCTGCAACACGTCCACCCATGGATACATCGATCTCGGCCAGGAACTCTTTGTACGAAACAGACACGCGGTCACTCTCGGGTAATTGTGAGGTCTAAAAATTACAAACGGAATGATATGAATTAGTACTGATGAACTCAAAAAAGAAAGAGATAGAGCCAGAAGATTAGCAAAACCCATGGAAAAGGTCTGATTGAAATGGTTCTTTGCGGTCATAGTAATGCAGGCAACCTTCTAGTGTGGAGAAAGAAGTAATGCGGTTACTTACCACACCGAGAGCGTGTCCACGGGGTACACATGTCACTTTGTGAAGTGGCATCGCACCATTTGTGTACAGAGCGACGAGAGCATGTCCACCCTAGAATCGGACATCCCATTTTAGATAAAGCGTTCATACAGGATAAAGGGAGTCAGTAAGATAAGTGAATTGCCCTCCGACAACGGAAGATTACGTCGCTCCAAATATATACATATATATATATGTAAACATACCTCGTGATAAGCGGTCAACCTCTTGACTTTGTCATCAATGTAATTGCTCTTTCGCTCGGCGCCCATGATAATCCGATCCTACGCACCACGGGTATTAGACATCATAAGGAACATATAATCAATGAAAAAGAATGGATTTCTTCGTATCTCCTCGGTCAGGGAGAAAAACTGGGAAATCAGAAGAAAAAAGGGAGAAAAGCCCCACCTTGGCCCATTCAAAGTGCTTGAGAGTGACCTCAGTAGCACGTTCCTTCGAAGCCTGGATTGCCGCCTGACTAAAGTAGGGAAAGCGGGTAACCCGCGACCATGTGTCAGCATATACATTAAGAATGAAAATAAATGCAAGATGTCATGAAATACATCCGCACTTCGTAAATGGAACGCACTTGACCATATTTTGTAAATCCGCTCCGGAGAAACCGGGAGTGCCTCTAGCGAGGATAGTGGGGTCCACATCTGTGCGCATACACATATGATAAGAAAATAAGCTTAATAATCCATTCATATATCTTATGAGCCGGTAATGCGCCACCGCACTCAGAATAAAATAATTGAAATGAAAAAAAATACGCACTGGGCGAAGTCGTTACACCCTTCATGTGATGCTGCAGTATCTGCACACGGCCTTTCACATCCGGAAGTGGAACCGCAACGATACGGTCGAAACGACCAGGACGAACGAGTGCCTGATCTAAACTTTCAGGGAAGTTGGTCGCCGCGATAACGATGACACCCTCTGACTGTGCAAAGCCGTCCATCTCAACCAAGAGCTGGTTCAGTGTCTGCTTCATGTAGTGCTGATCACGTGAAGACCGCTTGCTGCCCATCGCATCCAATTCGTCGATGAAGATGATAGCAGGCTGCTTCTTACGCGCGGCTGCGAAGAGCTCACGAACACGCTTAGCACCCACACCAACAAACATTTCGTCGAATTCGGATCTAGAAGGGAGAAGAGGTGAAAGATAAGGATAAAATCAAATGACACACCAGAAAGAAAGGAAGTGTGATGAGTAAAGAGAAGTGGAACTGACCCAGATGCGAAGAGGAATGGGACACCAGCTTCCCCTGCGACAGCGCGGGCTAGCATGGTCTTGCCGGTACCGGGGGGGCCTGTAAGCAAAACCCCCTTGGGTAGTTTTCCACCGAGTGATGCAAATGCCGTTGGGTCTTTGAGGAAGGCCACTACATCCTTGAGCTCCTCCTTGGCCTCGTCTACGCCATGAACGTCAGAGAAATTGACTGTCTTCCCTGGGGCCGGTTCAAACTGGGATTGCTGCGGGCCAGCCTTCAGGAGACCACTATTTTCCAGAAGTACCGCAAACACAACCAGGATAACTAAGATTGGTTCAATAACGTTAAACGATATTCGAAGTGATGATAACTTACAGAAAGTAGCCACACCCGTCAAAAGCACGAACCGCACCAATCGAGGGATCCACGACGATTTGGCTGGGTTCAGATGGACATTAAAATAATCAAGACATGCGCGAAGAATAGAAAGGAGACAACCATACGTTCACTCAAGGTAACGTGAATCGGATTTCCAGTTCTACCCATACCAGACGCTAGAGCCGTCGCAAATTTCGACATGTCTACACTGGGACTCTCTGCGCTAGTCGAGGTAGTGTTGGCCAATGATGACTGAGCGGTCTTGTCTGCTAATACCGCTTGTGCAATTTGCTGGCTGGGCGACACGACCGAGGGCTCAGATACGGGATCAACAGGTGACGCATCTGACACGGATGACGACGGTTCATTCGAAGACGACGGAGACGGAGACGGAGCCGAGGATGAAGCGAGCAGAGATTCACGTCTTCTGACAGCAGAGTTGATAGATGCATCCAGACCGGTGTTCATAAGAGACGTAAGGTAGAGTTGAAAAGCCTGATCAGAACGTAATAGTGGCGAACTCGGATCCTGCCAAGAAGTATGCATAGGTTAGGCCTTGTATGCTCCTTTCGGGACAAGCTTGCCACGCACAAATTCTTGCATCCTTTCCCAGCGCGCAATGACGACGTCATACCCTGCCTTTACATCCGTGTTCACTAGTGCCTGGAACAATCCAACTTGCTTGGGGACGTCGTGAGGGTGTGTATTGGCTTCCGCTTCCAGACGTGCAATATTTGCAACTACTGCCGGTGACGGTGCTGGGGGCTTGAATTTAGGGAAGAGAGAAGATATTGAGAGTTTTCGATGTCCAACTGGCAATGTTGATATTGATACAGGCTTATGACGATAGACCGGATGTGTGTGTGGGAGGGTGGAGAAAGAGCGTAACGTGAGTGCGCCAGGCTGTGAGCCTCGAGCCACCGGCATGCGACAGCTCATTGGCATGCCCCTCAAGGGGAGCCTGACGGCTCCGAGTAGCTATCAGAGTAGTCTCAAGTCAGCATATACGAGTTCTGTGAGCTCATAGCGTACTCACGAGAGAGGTCATAAGTTGTAGCTTGTAATAAGTTGTATAAAGCAATGATGAATGCTTCCGGCCGGAGTGTACGTGCACTCGAAGCCAGTCACTGTGGCGGTGGCGCATGCGCATTTACTCAGCTCGCTCGAAGATTTGATTCTAAAAAACTCGTATGGGAAACACTTTCAGCGCGCCGGGAGGGGGGGGGGGGGGGCGTATTTTTGCCCGAGCTTTACTAATTTTTTTTCTTTCAATGTACAATCAGATTTCTTTTCGCTCACAAGACACGGCTTCGTTGAATTAAGGTCGTTTGCTTCAGCTTAAAGTTCTTCGGCGCACGCATTAGCATAGAATTGGATAAACCATTAAGCTCAGATGCAGACAGGTGCTCATATTGCAAGCAGGATGTATAGAGCAGTATCGGTATTTATAAAGGTTAGTTACATGTTACAAGGATTTTTATGGAAAGAACATCATCTCTCTGTCAAAGGAAGGTTACCAGAAAAGGAAAGTCATAAAAGTACTACAGCAGCAAGACATATCTAAGCAAGTGATATGTAAATGTATACGTATCAACGAAAGATTGCCAAGGAAAATGAAAGATGAGCATTGAACAAACAAAGCAAAACTGTCCCAAGTCGAAATGAGTACAAAAGCTTCGACTATTCAAGTCTGAAGAGTATTCATGAGTATTTGAAAAACTGTTCGAGAAATGCCTTCAATTTAGGAGGAAACGCAGGATTTGCCGTCGGAGGCGAGGGTGTAGTTCGTCGCGCACGTGTACACTGGATGAGAATAGATATCAGCAATTTGATTGGGTAGCACGGTGAAAAGAACAGAAAGACTCACCCTTGCAAGTACCTTGCTCACAGCCAACGTTGTCAGCGCCCGTAATCGCCATGCAATCCTGGCCAGCACCCGTATGCACACATCCACCGCAGCTCCTCAAATCAGCCGTAGTATCAACACACTCATAGTCACCAAGGTCGCTGCGCTTCAAGATGGGGCACGCACTCAAGCTGCTGGGGCAGGGGGCGGGAACCCGATTCTCAGGCTTACGCTTGTTGAAGCGCACGCCAGCGGAAGGACCCAGGATAGGCGTGCTAATTGCGGCGGTTGGAGTGTTTACGCCCCCAGTGCTCCATGCCGTGGACCAGCTGGCAATAGAGGGTGTCTGCTGGCCGGGCCCACTGGTCTCGGTAAAGCCGGACGATTGGCCCCACGAGGTCCAGGTGCCAGAGGAGCCGGATCCAGAGCCAGAGCCAGAGCCAGATTGGCCAGACTGGTTGTTGTTGTTGGAGGAGTCAGAGGACGAAGACTGGTTGCTGGAATCGTCAGAATTATCCGAAGAGCTCGAAGAGGAGTTGGATGACTGGTTGGAGCTGCTAGAGTTGGACGACGAGTTGTTGGACGAGGAGGTGGAGCTGCTCGAGCTGTTGGAACCAGATGCGCCGTTGCTGTTGTCGCTGCCGCCGCTGTCATTGGACCCACTCGCGTTTCCAGAACTAGAGCTGGAGTTAGAGCTGCCAGATGTTCCATTCGCATTACCGGAGCCGGTATCAGAGCTGCCGGATTGGCCAGCAGCGGATCCCGAAGAACCCGAGGCACCGGACGAGGCGGAAGGTGTAGGCGTCACAGTAGGGTGTGCGCGGGTGTGGGTCTCCAGATTAGTAAGCGTGGGAGTGGGAACGGGCGCAGTAGGTATGGATCCAGCACTTGTGCCCCACGTCGTCGACCAGCTGGAGACACTCGGCGTTGCTTGCCCGGGGGCGAGCGTCTCAGTAAAGCCGCTAGATTCACCCCATGAGGACCAAGAGCCCGTTGAACCGGATTGACCATTCTGTCCAGAAGCGCCATTTCCCGACGATGCGGAGCCGCTTGCGTTGCCGGATTCATTGGATGAGCCAGAAGAAGAGGATGATTGTCCAGACTGGTTAGAGGAGCTGGACTGTTGAGAGGATCCTGATTGACTTGACTGGTTCGAGGAAGATTCGCTGGACTGTCCAGTCATGCTTGACTGTCCGGACTGGCTGGACGATGATGAACCTTGAGATGATTGGCTGGATTGGCCCGAAGACGAGCCACCGGTCTGTCCAGATTGCTGAGAAGAGGACGAGTTCCCGGCCTGGCCTGAAGAGGAGTTGGATCCAGACGACGAGTTGTGGCCGGAAGACGATGATCCTCCAGACTGACCAGCCTGGCCTGACTGGGATGATGATCCACTGGACTGGTGAGACGAGGAGGAAGAGCCATGGTTGGAGCTGCTCGACTGGCCGGACTGACTAGACTGCTGACCAGAAGTCGACGAGCCTTGTGAAGACTGGCTACCGGATTGACCTGACTGGGATGAGCTGTTACCAGATTGGCCGCTCTGGCCTGACTGCTGGGACAAGGAAGAAGAGCCCTGGGTACCAGTAGAGCCGCTCGACTGGCCTGATTGTCCGGATTGTTGACCTGAAGTCGACGATGAACCCTGGGAGGACTGGCTACCAAACTGGCCTGACTGGGATGATCCACCTGATTGACCGCTCTGGCTCGACGATCCTGACTGGTGCGACGAAGAAGAGCCCTGACCAGATCCGCTCGATTGGCCTGGTTTACCGAAGACGAGTTAAATTCCGTTGAAGAATACAATGAATCACTAGACTTACCAGTTTGGCCTGACTGTCCGGATTGCTGGCCCGAAGTTGATGACGAACCCTGAGAGGACTGGCTGCCGGACTGGCCTGACTGAGATGACCCACCGGACTGGCCACTTTGGCTGGACGATCCGGATTGATGGGACGAGGAAGAAGAGCCCTGGGCACCTGTAGAGCTGCCTGACTGGCCAGATTGTCCTGAAAACACATGAAATCCAGTAGGTGAAGGGAAATATTAACTAGACTTACCAGTTTGGCCTGATTGTCCAGACTGCTGGCCCGAAGTCGACGAGCCCTGAGAGGATTGGCTACTGGACTGACCAGACTGAGAAGATCCACTGGACTGACCGCTCTGGCTCGACGATCCGGATTGGTGGGACGAAGAGGAAGAGGACCCGTTAGACTGACCGCTCTCGGCCGACGACGATCCGGACTGGTGGGACGAGGACGAGGAGTTCTGGTTACTACCGGAACTGCTCGACTGGCCAGATTGACCGGTATGACCAGTCGATCCACTAGATTGGTCACCCTGGCTCGACTGTCCAGCTTGTTGGGACGACGAAGACGACGAGCCCTGCTGAGAAGAGCTACCGGACTGCTGTCCGGACTGGTGGGAGGAAGACGACGAAGTTTGTCCCGAGCTCAAAGATCCGCCAGATTGGCCAGATTGTCCGGACTGAGACGAAGAGCCCTGCGAAGAGTTGCTGGATTGGCCGCCCGACTGGTTGGACGAAGACGAGGAAGAGTTGTGGCCAGACTCAGTGGAGCTTCCAGATTGGCCCGACGATGAAGAGCCGGACTGGTTGGACTGACCAGACTGATTGGTGGTAGATGAGGAGCCACTCTGATCCGACTGTCCGGAAGACGAGGAGGACGAATGATGTCCGGATCCGCTCGAGCTACCAGATTGGCTGGACTGATTTGACGAGGATGAACTGGAGTTGTTACTAGATTGGCCGGACTGATTCGTCTGACCAGAGGAGCCAGAGCCTCCTGCTGTGGGTGCGTCAGTGGGGGAGGTGCCCCAGGAAGTCGACCAAGAGCTCGCGGTGGGTTTCTGACCCGCCACGCTCGTCTCGCTGAAACCGCTGGACTGGCCCCAGCTCCAGGATCCGGAGCCGGATCCAGAGCCAGAGCCAGAGCCAGTAGAGCTGGTGTCACCTCTGGACTGACCGGATCCAGAGGATTGCTGCTGTTGGTTAGACGATGAATCCGACGAAGAGCTCTGATTGGACGAATTGCTCGACTGTGACGAGGAGGAATTAGAAGAGTTTGATGAGGACGAGTCTGAGGAGGAGCTCTGTTGATTGGACGAAGAGCCCGATTGGGACGATCCTGAGCTGGGTGCAGAGGTGCTCTGAGGCATAGAGTAACTCCATGAAGTCGACCAGCTAGTCTCAACGGGCGCTCCTTGCCCGGACCCTGCGGAATCGCCAGAGCTGCTGCCCCAGCTGTTCCACCAGCCGGAGATGCCGGACTGATTGGACTGGCCAGATTGGTTGGATGAACTCGACTGGTTGGAGCTGGATTGACTGGAAGCGCTCGACTGGCTGCTCTGCGTTTGAGTAGCGCCAGAGTTAGATTCGGAGGAGGAGCTGGATGTGCACCAGCTCTCCTCGCTTTGCCAGGTATGCCCTTCTACACAAATAGGATCCGAAGATGACACGGGATAAGATGGGATACAATAACTGTTGTCTGTGTGAAGTCGGAATGGGTGAGAACGATCATAAAAGAAGCATCAATCAATTCAACGTACCAGTGCTCCAGTACCAGGTATCGGATGTAGGACAAGACGTCCCGGAGCTGGCAACCCAAGTCAAAATCTCGATAACGATTAAGCGATTAGATAACATACGGGGGAGTAGCAGAGCTTGTGGCGCCATGCTCAACACAGCTGCTCTTATTGTCGTAATAAAATTCGTTGGTTGCACAAGAAGTCGAGTCGGTGGTCCTTGGAATCACCCGAGCGGATACTTTAGGAGTGATGGACGCAGCAAGTAGAACAAATGCGGCAAGACGAGGAAAAGGAGACATTTTGAACGAAACAGAGTAAATCTTGAACGAGAAATCGAACGAAAGCGCAGAAATCAGAAATCAAAAGAAGGAAAAATACCACCCGCAGGATGATAAAATAAGCAAAGAGGCAATGTTTATTGTCGTTCGCCGGGGTGCCCTAGACTTTTATACCACTGGCATGGGACGACAATGAGCAATAGCAATCATATGGATTGGATCGGTTGCAACCTCAGCGACGATTAGACACGCTTCAGGGTCTGTCCCCCAAATAATTAATCGGAATGACAACAACCAGGGCTTGGAATGGTCCTGCCATGGTCGTTACGGCAAATACTAGAGGAAGCATATACCAATTAGCAGTGTCAGTAGCAGTGGACGACTTAATCATGAGGAGCGCGGCTCACCGGAAGTTTGTTCAAGTTTGTTGGCCACACAACCGATGCCATGCACGTGGCAACTGCCTCTTTGCTTCCCTCACGCCGTCTCCCGGCCATGGTCCAATATTGCGCTCAAAAACTGGCAACGACCTCAGCCGACGTCAAACAGCTCATTTGCTCATTGCTACCGAGTCTAGTCCTTTGACATCGTATTCTTTTCATCTCTTGTATCGCAAGAGCCGTCTCCGCCTGCTACTACCCCGCATAAAGGTCGACGACGGTGCCTCTTATTGGAGATCCCTTGATGGAGTGATAATGAACTGCATCCATTTACCACGGGTTTATATACAACTGCTACATATTAATGATGCGTCTTGAAATCCGTGAAGTATGCTCTCTTTGTCTGGTTCTACGAAACTACACTAGTATTTGGCAATTTCCCATAACGGCTTGCTTTTAAACCTGATACTGCTCCCGAATCACAACCCTAACTCTCTTCATCCAATTATCATTATTCCTAGCACCGAGCCATTGTCTATAACCTCTTCTTGTCACTATGATCCTAATGAAATGGAACTCTGAGTCTAGCAGTCTATCTCGTAAATTAAAGGGAACGTATCTACACGATCTTCCAGAACAAATGTGTCATCCCTTGTGGATACAATCAAGGCGGCCATGTCATATACCATGTCCATTTCTTTCCTGCGTGTCGAATTTTAGGAACTCAATACTTTGTATAATCTTTCCGGGCCTACATGTCCACGCATCTCCATAAAGTAATTCGGTGGATAGGAACACTTATAATGAATAAATATTTCTACCGAATTAACGAAATGCTATACACGACAGCTTCATGTAACTAAGCTTGATAGTGTCGAGAATTCGACAACCATGCTTAAAGTATTACGAACCAAGTCCCTTCAGTCACACCCCTTCCCCTTTCGTCGAGACCCTTGTCCTTGCCACCTCTAGCGGCATAGCAATCCTCGATTCGATGACCTTTCTTGCCGCAGTCGGGATTTTCACAAGTGGCATTGACCGTCAGGGTCTGATCAGCTCGAGCTCGAGGCAACGAAAGCCTTGATTCTGTATCGCGCAAAACTAAATCGATGATATCCTGTTCCTTCAGATGTTGTTTCAATGGATTAGCAGTGAGTGGTATCAGGACTTGGCGGTAAATGCTTGTCTTCATCAAGGAGGCTAAGATCCTATTCAGGTCGCTCCGCTGCAAAGGTTTCCTTGCTGCTTCAAACTATCGTCTACGTTCTTCAATGAACTCGAAATGTCTGCGGGTGGCGGCCAGGTACTTGTGGGGATCATGGTGATTATGCGGCTTCTCTTGGGAGAAGGAGCGCAGCATTTTGATGTATAACTGGTCAACCTTAGAATCGATAGCATGATACTTGACCTCAAGCCACATATCATGTGCGGTTTCGCAGGACGGGAGTCTGAACTGCAGGAGATAATGGCAGGACTCGACGGTCAAAGACTTCACACAGCCTTCTTTGGCTTCGTAAGCGTTGATCTGTATCTCGAGCTCTTTGCCTCTTGGATAGTTTGCATATGCGTCGGTTGTGGGTGGTTTCTGAGCCCATCCGTCTATATGAGATCCATAGCAGCCAGAGCATTCTTCGCGCTAATTCTCAGTCAGGATAATTAAAGCCATATGCGCGAAGCTTGGGGATAGTCAGCTGCAGGGATCCGGAACGAAGATTGCCATTTGTAGCATTAACAGGGTGTTTGGGCATGGTGATTGTATGACAGTAACTCGGGCGGAATATCCTGGTTAGCATTTGGAAGCACTCTAAGCCTCTCCCCTTAGTGGGTCCACATTTGTCACGATTTAGCCAGATCCTCATGCATATACTCCAACTTATAGACGATCCCTTCTTTCTTATTTGTGTTTGTGAGAAAAAAATACTGCGGCGAAACCTTTGACTCTATTAGCAACTGTGGACATAAATTTGGTATACATCTAAATACAGTGGCCAGCAAAAGTCTGTCACGCGGGCTTTCACCATAGTTTTTCTTGTATTTCATCCGCTTCCACACCGCTTTTCTTCAAATAAGAATCCATATAGTATATTATAAATGTCTCTTGCCTGAAGTATTATATTACAGAAAAACGCTGCGGTTGGCCATTGGTGCGCAAATCAATAATCATTCATGAAAATGGCAAAACTAAGCTCAGCATATACAAGTTACAATATAAAGATTTTTTTTTTCCCCTGAAAGCTCATCAAAATAAAATAAAAATAAAAAGTTTGAACGAGTTGAATAGCTGGATGACGGGCTAGGAATTCCACAGGTTGGCTGTTTTGATAGCAAACTTTGAAAGTGTTACATTGCCGAGAGAAAATATATATATGGAGCCCTAGCTCCTTCAAATACAAAGAGATAGATATAAATTTTTATGTATATATCGAGCGAGCTATGCATCGCGCACGACTTAAGGTGTGAAAAGGGTTAGGTTGTAGAGTTTTCTTCAACTTCTATTGGCGCGTAGCACCATCTATTTCAAGAACGGCAGCAATGAATCCCACTAATCGTAACCCTCAACTTGTAGGATGAAGGGCCCAATAAAGTTACAGCTAACAATAGACTGAGTATTTCTAAAAGTAAACAAACTGTTCAAGTAGATAGCTTGACGAATAATAAATAAGTAAAGCAAATGGAAATGGAAATGCGATTATGGTGTTCCATACTCCGAGTCGGCACTGAGTAAATAGTATTGTATTCCTTGACTCAGGCCTAGGAAAACCATCTGGTGATAATATGTCTATATGAAACTGCAGATTGAGAATTGATATCTTGGAAAGAAAATAGTACGAGGGTAAGATGTATTATCGAGCATTAGAGTCAAATTAACAAATAGGCTAAAGTCGATCAACTATATCTATGCATTAACACACTCCCACGATATATAATCATTTTTTTGAAGAAAAATTGAAGTCTGGTTTCGTCGTCGATACACTTCGCCGTCAAAGCGATTGTCCAGAGAAGCCTTGATATTAGAATAGATATAAGAATCAAAATATACGGAGACAAGGGAATTCATCGGACACACCGTTGGCAGAGCGCCTGCTGCCAAGAATGAGGACTGAAAGCCACTAACGAGCGTCCCAGATCCCCCATGTAGAATACTACGGAGGCCTTCACGAGCAAGTAGTGTGTACAACACGGATATTGTGTATAAGTGAGATATTGAATAATGAATGAGCATGCTATTTCCGAGGTTATTTAATTTCGAATCGTAAGGAAAGAGTGCTATCATGAAAAGACCTACTCATAGCCTTTGTCGGGTATAATTAAAAACTATCAACACCGTCTGAGAGCTATTCACCACAGATAAAAACGTAAAAATGACAATGGCTTACACGTACTATGATTTGCATGCGGGATATCCGGTAACCGGTCTTCATCAGCTTCATCAGCGGACTAGTACAATATCACATTGCCAAAGTTG
Source organism: Agroathelia rolfsii (assembly GCA_018343915.1). Lineage (NCBI taxonomy): Eukaryota > Fungi > Basidiomycota > Agaricomycetes > Amylocorticiales > Amylocorticiaceae > Agroathelia > Agroathelia rolfsii. The sequence goes on along the minus strand of JABRWF010000007.1, from coordinate 591,213 downwards.
GTTTACTGATACAACGTTTATTTGATGGACTAAGTATCAACAATTCTCGATAATGAAAGCCTCCAGCCTGAGTTCGTAGGCTCCAAGTACAGCCGGGCAGCGGCGCAGAATTATGCTTTAGGAAATCATATGCAATGCTGAGGCCAAAACGGAACAAGTAGGAATTGCACCACGTATTAATAATCTAGAACGAGGTTATTATTCCGTTTGTCCTTGTACATGGTCGTACGTAGGCAAATGGAAATATTAACATCGAGAGAAATTTATATATCTAATCTACTTAATTATGCTCAGGAAAAGTAGATTTATTCGTATTTTCAGATTATACACGGAAATCAAAGTCAACAATAGATAACATAAATTAAGTAAAGGGATAAGTTACGAGCCTAATGAAAGGAAAAACTGAAAACTGAAAAACAAGAATGACAACTCCCAAGACAAGAGGCGACAGGTGTCTTCATTCATATTTCTTCTATACTAGAAGTGGAAGACAAAGCTATGTTCTTACATCTGGAGCGGAAGGATGATTACTCAAATTAATGGTGAAGGTGATTCATGGCTAGGTTGCTTTCAACCTTGGCCGAGTCATTTAAATGACTATTTCCGTCCGCCATCAGTGTAATCTGGGCGTTGTTTCACGGTAGCCTTCTCCTGCAGCGACGGGTAAAATATAATCTTGAATCGATGCGACAGGCAGTAATCAGCCTAGGGGACGCACCAGGAATCGAGCGTGCAAGAACTGAGGTGAGAACAAAAGTATTTGCACCTGTACTAATGATCTCTCGCAAGTCATCTCGAGAAAGCAACACATACAATACCGATAATGTGTAGACATGAGAAATAGAGTATTGGATCAAAAGACTAGAATAAAAAAGTTCAATGTCGAGCTAAAAAAAAGCTGTTTGAAACATAAATGGTGATGACTTACTCGTATGTCGCAGGGGGCATGGTAACGAACTACCTCAGTCATATTGTTATCATTACTTGCAGACAGAAATGAGCAGCTAGATGTACGCACAAGGATTAGATTTAGGAGAGCACAAATGGCTGTAAGCGAACCAGTTTCAATGCTTATCCGTTGGAGACGCAGAAAAATTGCTTTGCTACTGCCAGCAGTGCTGCTGCTACGCCAGAAGTGAACGGATAGAGCGACGGTGATAGTTATATCGCAGATACTTGTCTATGGAAAGGTCAAAAAATATAAGCATGAAGTATCGAAAAAAGGATAGAATCCAGTAAATACAGAGAGCAACCAGATACACCCAGGGATAATTGCTCCAGCTGCTTGACTCAGTTTGCCCAGTACATGGGCTAAAATGGATACCCTGTTAGGTCCCATGTAAAAATATAAACCAGGTACAATATACAGTATTAACAAATGAGGATGCGCGTACGTGATTCCGGAAGCGAAGGCGAGGAGTGCAACTATTGAGGGAGCGATAAGTAATGAGCCATGTATAAAGCCACAGACAAGGATCACAAACCAAGAGTTAAGAAAATGGTAAGGAGTAAGGAGCGTGTCACGATCCAACATCGGCAAATATAAAACACGTGGGCAATCAAAGCCACTGAAGCCGTTACAGCTGCTTCACCCTCCGTACTCCATTTCTGAAGCTGAAGATCGAGTTTATCGAAATCGCCAAAATCGAGTATTATGCTCTGATATGCCGACATACTATCAAAGCATGATAAGTGTTGAGACCATAACATCAACAAATATTTGCCAGCAAACGTACGAGTCCATAATACCAAGGAGGATGTTTAAGGCAACGAGAGAGGTGACAATAGCTCGAATGAACCAGCTGTCAGCATGGAAGTGATGGCGAAAGTATGTGATAGTCTGAGCACACACCACACCCAGCAAAAGGTGTTCGATCATTATGCCCGTTAGTAAAGGACCCAACCTGCCGGTAGCGGACACCGTGGAATTGGGTGGCAAGACAATGGTGGTCCATACTTCGGCTGCCATGGCTGGCAAGCCCAGTGTTTGTCTTTCAGAGCAGGATTGTTTTTTGTTGGCTACACGTTTTCACGTTATCTGGAAGGCATGAAAGGTATGAGAAGAGTGTGGACAAGCCTGAGGGCCAACACAACCGTTTACCGTGACATCAAGATCAGGGATGGAGTTAGACAGGGTCAGCGAGTTTCGGCAATAGTCTCAGTAGCGTTTGAATTGATGTTTCAACTTGAAGCTTTCAAGCTTCAAGTCTTGGAAAGACGTCTATACGGCTGCACATGCCCGTCAGGGGAGAAGACTGTCATTAAAATTGATATCGAATCTAATCTCAGAGGCTCGAGGCAGTGCAAACTGTGAAGAGCCTGAGCAATGTATCCACTAGCAGTGATAAAATTGGTGGACTGTGTGCAGTATAGTGCCTGTACGCCGTCATAATTAGTGACCTTGCACTTGGAGTCTCAATTTTAACGTTGACAGTACTAAACGCAAACTCAAAGATTGCTTACCACAGAAAACAAACAAACAAACAAACAAACAAACAATAGAAACTGATGATTTTCTTTTAACGGAATGAGCTCAAATTCCGTGATGGATGGTAGAGAATGCAATTAGTTTCAGGGTACAAAGTCATAGCAGTGGCAAAAATTATGAAGTAATATGTACAAATAAGAGCAAGTAGAGAACTTGAGAGCAAAAACTAAAGTTTGGACATCAAGCCACATAGCCAGTGAAGAGGTGATGAACAGACTGATCCATGGTTCTCGTACAAGAATACGGAGCTTTGCTGTTAGGCCTGCCTACAATAGAAGAAAGATTATCTGGAGCTATTGTGATGGCGAATGTGATACATAGGTATGGCGTTCGGATTCTCGGTGAAGCCATCATCATACCCATCTAAATCTTCCACTGGTATATTCTTGGTATGCTGCTGCATGGTAGTATTTCCCTGTATTTTGGAGTACAGTGGCACTTTGAATTAATATGAAAGAAGACGGTGAACGCAAGAAACGCACGTGTATGGAGTAGTTGAGAACAGAAGTAAACAGAAGTGAGGACCGTCCAAGTCCACCGGTACTGGTACCCGACGGAACGCTGATAACCTGACGTAAGTCTTGTCGACTAAGCAAAGTATACAGTACTGATAGTGTATATATATGCGCCATAGAATATTGGATCAAAAGGCTAATAACGAGTTAGTAAACATCAAGCAACAAGCATATACGTGCAGTGGATGATGTGGACTGACTAATAGGCCGCGGGCGCTAGAGTGGCATACTATTACAGTCATGTTCATTTTATTCGTTCAGAAAAAGGTAAGACAATTTATATGAACGCACGAGAATCAAGTTTAGAAGAGCGCAAATGGCAGTGAGCGAACCGGTCTCAATGGCTGTTCGTCGAAGACGTGAAAGCATTGCATTCGTACTGTGAACAGCGCTGCTGTTACGCCAGAAGTAAAGGACCAGAAAAATGGCAATACTGATATCGCATATCCCAGTCTATTGCACAACCAGATAAAATCAGGATCAAATCTGGACAAGGAGAATCCGGCTAGTACCGAAAGAAGCCAGGTATAGCCGGGAACTATTGCTTCGGGGGTCTTACTCAGCCTGCCCAGGATGAAGGCAACAATAGACGTCCTGTAGAGTGACGCGAAAACAGTGGGCTTATCACATCGGAAAATCTAGAAATAGGGACGAGCGTACGCGATGCCGGAAGCAAAGGCAAGGAGTGCAACTATTGAGGTACAATAAATAAACAGCCAGATATCGAAGCAAGAGGACACAAACCAAGAGTCAAGAAGAGAATGATGGGTAAAGAATGCATCAATTTCCAGCATCGGAAAATGTAGAATGTGTGAGCAATTAAAGCCACTAAGGCAGTTACAGCTGGCTCAGTCCATGTACTCAATTCTCGAGGCTGAAGATCAAATTTATCGAAGTCGCCAAAATCGAGCACTGTGCTCTGGTAGACCAACGCGCTACCAGCATATGATGAGTATATAGACATTGATTAAATAGTTTTTTTTTTACAAGCAACGCACGAGTCCATGATGCCAATAAGGATGTTGAGTATAAGGAGAGACATAACAATTGTCCTGACGAGTCTGGTATCTCCACAAAAGTGGCAGCGAAAGTATGTGGCACTCTGAGAGCATACTACACCCAACAGAAGGTGCCCAATCATCACGCCCGTAAGTAATGGGCCCAAGGTGACGGACACCACGGAAGCGGGAGGTAAAACAACGGTAGACCATCCTTCAGCCGACATAGCTATTTGGATTTTAAGGTAAGATGGCTTTGTCGGCTATACAAGTCGTCTAGAATGCATAGGAGGTAGATGAGGGAGAGTGTCGATGAAAGGTCGATGTCGGTACAATATATTGAAGTCAGAGTCAGGGATAGGCAAGGCAAGCTAGTCTCGGCAAGAGTAGACAGCCTTAGTAGCCCTTGAATTAATTTTCGATCATTGAGAAGACGTTGGTGTCGTAGATGCCGGTGAGGAACAGTAGCCGTTGTTGGAATTTAAGATATTGATTGAAAGTTCAGGGCAATGTGAATCACAAAGAGCGTAATTATGCCTGTAAGCAGCCTGAGATGACGAGGTTAGCACGTGTTGCCGTTAAACGATTCCGAGCTTGCGAGGTTGAGTTTTCGGCATTGGGAAGACAATATGTCGGCATGGTTGATTACCCAGTTCATACTCCGACTTAGAAGCTACGATGGTGGTATACGTACAAGGTCTCTTGCTCTCAACAAGTACTACCCCTCCAGCAGTCGACAGCATGCTGGTAGGCATATTTCACCCATCCACCTATTCACAATACTCAGTCCTTTAGCAGAATCTAGGCAACAGGGGCGTTGAGGCATAGCTATCGAAATCCTCGAGCACTCTCTCGCTGTCTTGTTCTTCGCTCGAGAGAGGCCAGCCCTAATCAAGCCGCTGACTAAGGCTCGGCCGCTTTCCTAACCCCATTACGCTTACACGTTACTACCTGCCGCACCGGTTAGCCAGCCAGAAAGTCCTCGGTATACCCGGAGCCGGGGGCAAGGCTTGCTAACCTCGCTTGAAGCTTCAAATTGCAACTGGAATTTTAACCTCGAAAGAATGTTTAAACATGAAGTTGCTAGTGCATTAAAGATACCAGCAAACGTGTATCAACTCGAAAAATACCCAAGGTATATCTTTTCACTCATCGTGATCGGACGATATCTAGGCACTATTTTTTCGCAACAAACTTTACTCCTGCTCTCTTATGGTCAAAAATACCAGTGCAAGCGAACAGGAGAAGTAATTGTCTAGGCATGTTTTACAGTACAAGCTGCGGAACCCTATATTGCATGAAAATAACAAATTCAAACCGTAGTAATATTTATACAGAGAAACATCAGTACCAATTATGATAACGAAAAAACGTAAAGCCGCCAATGAGAGTAATTACATTTCCAAAATATCCGCAACCAGTTCAAAGATGCTAAGGGATGATAGGTGGTACGGTTGAGTATTAAGATGAATGTCCAAGTATAATTCATAATAGGTGATATGTATAAAGGGGAGAAAGCCACAATTACATTTTATGCAGGCATGGTGCCAGTGACTAACCCGTGAGGAAACAGCGAGTATCTCTATTTTTCGCCATCTTCTATACCAAAATTGGAAGACGGTGGTTTGTTTCTAAACCTCCCTGCAGGAGTTAGCAGATCGCTGTCATGATGGCGAATGTGATGCATGGGTATGCTATTTGCATTCGAATCTCCGGTGAAGATATCATCATAATAAACTGAGTCCTCTACCAGTAAATTCTTAGTATAGTGTCGAATGGTAGTATTCCGCTGCGATAATGAGTAGTTGGATCTCAAATCAAGGCGAAAGAAGAGGAGCTCGAAGCACGTACAAAGTTGGAATGGTTGAAAACAGAGGTGAACATCGGCGAGGATTGGTCAAGCTCAGGGGCACTCGACCTGGTGCTGATAATCTGACGCAAGTCTTGTCGACTAAGCAAAGTATACAGTACTGATAGCGTATATACATGAGCCATAGAGTATTGGATCAAAAGGCTAGCAATAGGTCAGTATGCGTCAAGCAACAAGCAGGTGTGCACATAAATGGTGGACTGACTAATATGCTGCAGGAGCCAGCGAGGCAAACTATCACAATCATGATCATGTCCATTTCATTTCGCACAAACTATGCTAAAATGACGATTGTACGCACGAGAACTATGTTTATAAGAGCACACATGGCAGTGAGCGAGCCGGTTTCAAGGCTTATCCGCCGAAGATGTGAAAACATTGCGTAAGTGCTACGGACGACACTGCTATTGCGCCAGAAGTAAACCGCAAGGATTGTAGCAATGCAAATATCGCAGATGCTAGTCTGTGGAAAGATTAAAACACACTTAGCATCTGCGTTCAAAGATGAAGAGACTCCAGTAAGTACCGAAAGCAACCAAATATAGCAAGGGGTCATTGCTTCGGCTGTCTTACTCAGTCTGCCGAGCGCAAATGCAAACACGGTCACTCTGTTTGGTAGTGCGCAAGGAATGAGATTGATACACGGGGGAAATGGCTTTTATAATATGAAGACGAGCGTACGCGATACCCGAAGCCCAGGCAAGGAGTGCAACTATCGAAGGCAGAGTAAATAACTATCCAGACACTGAGGTATGAGAGCACGAGCCGAAAGATAAGAAGATAGCAACGAGCAAGGAACGCGTTATCATCCAGCATCGGTAGACGTAGAATGTGTGGGCAATGAAGGCCACGCAAGCAGTCACGCCCGGTTCAGCCCATGTGGTCCAGTCCTGAAGATCGAATCTATCAAAATCGCCAAAATCGAGTATCGTGCTCTGATAGACCGACACACTACCAAGACACGGTGAGTACGGATCATTATATTAACTTTTCTTTGATAAGTGAACCCACAAGTCCATAATACCAACAAAGATGTTGAGGGTGACAAGAGATATAACAACCAATCGAATAAATTGGCCATCACCTTGGAATTGGTGACGAAAATATGTGGCGGCCTGAAAGCACACTATGCCCAACAAAAGGTGCCCAATCATTACACCTGCGAGTAAAGGGCCCAAGCTGATGGATACCAAAGATGCCTGAGGCAATACAATAATAGGCCGTCCTTCAGTACTAGCTGCCATGGCTGCTTGTCTTTCAAAGCAAAATGATTTTATCGGCTACACGCGTTCACGTCGTCTAGGGCACATGAGAGGTGTAGGGTAAGAGACGCGACGAACTCGAAGGGTCAAAGCGATCGTGACATATACCCTTGATATTGAGATACTTTGGAGTAACAAGGGGCACAGAGTCCATCATTGGTGCGCGTTCAACTTGGCAGGGATAAGCTAGCCTCGGAAATAAATGGCCTTGAGCAGCCTGACTTCGAGCCTCAAAATTGCTTGAGTCTTGGAAGTTCGTTTATTTCGTGCATATCAGTAAGAGGATAGATCATGATTAAGATTAAATGCTCATTTTAGCGTAGCTTCACAGAGAGTAAACGGCCTGGTAGAATATCAAGGCCGTATACTGGTAGCCGCGGTGAGTCATGGTAATTATGTGTTTGGATTAAAATGCGTCCGAAGTCATCGGGCTCTTTTGTGTCACTAAGTTCCGGCTTCCGGGACTCTAGCATATAGGTGAGCGAAGACGAAGTTACCGATAGTAAGCACATGTACTCAAGTTTTGAAACATCCTAATAAGTTTAAAGCCAACGATGAATACCAGGGGATGTAATTAAGGACCAGAGTAGCTCAGATATCTAAATGCTATGTTGATATGTACAAAGGGATAAACAAATTACATCCAGATATGGTAGGTGGTAGGCAGCGATGAAGGTAACGAGCATCTTCGTCCATCGTTCTTCCATACCATTATTAAGATTAAGAGACAAAGCTTTGTCCCTAGGCCTGCCTACATTGTCAGGTAGATCACGAGTTAACATCATTGCGAGTGCGATGCATAACTATAGCGTTTGCATTCTCTGAATCAGCTAGATTATCATGGTAACAACCTAAGTCTTGCGACTGCATATTCTTGCTGTGATGTGGCAAAATGGTTTTGCTCTGTGATAATGAATGTAGTGGGATTCGGATTCAGTAGGAAAGAATATGATCAATCCAAGGGACGCACATAGATAGGATTGTTCAGAACCGAGGTAAACAAAACTGATTGACCGAGCCCGGTAGTATGTGTCCTAATGCCAGTGTGAATTATATCACGCAAATCTTGGCGACTCAGCAACGTGTACAGCACTTGTTGGGGATTCCGAACAAGGCATAGCAGCGCCGTATGTACCTAGTGTAGATTATATTTATCTTCCTTATTGTTTTCTGTCTCTCATCACGCACACATTGGGGTTTGGGATACCCCACGAATATCTTGTACATTTTGTATAAATACTGAACTATTTACTCTGAAATAAATCGTCGTTCGTATTACCTATCTACGTGTGATTTACAACAGGTTATGAGCCCTGTGCTCTAATCTGATCGTTGATTGCATATACCTCGTGGCTTGATTAAATCTCTGCTTACATAATCAAATATATCATGTCATCTGTGAGCACTGCACCAGCCGCATCCTCGAAGTCTGATGCTTCTACCGAGACCGGACACCTTGCTCCGTCGGGCGATGGAAATGGAAATGATGTCTCCGATCTTGGACGAATGGAGTATCTCCGGGGGTGGGAGAATTATGGTACGTGGAAATACAAAATGAGTGATGTATTAGAAGAATTAGGTATTTTGAAATATGTAACCGGAAACAAGCGGACCGACCCCGGGGAGAAGAACCCGGAATACGAAGAATGGGAAACCAAGCAGCGTAAGGCACTTCGCACAATACGGTCTCGTATTGCTGAGAGTTCATCAAACTCTATTAACACGGCAAGCACTGGAGCCGAGGCATGGGATATTTTAAAGAAGCGTTTTGAGGCTCAGGGTGAGAAGGCGGCTGTTCGGCTTCGCCAGCAGTTGCACCGCACAGCCTGCATAGATGGTGATTCAATACAGGAGTATATTGACAATTTCAGGACCGTAGCCGACCAGTTAGCTGTACTAGGTAAACCGCTGACTGATGTAGAGACCTGCTCAATGATCTTGGCAGGGTTGCCTGATTCATGGGACCCATTCACTCGATCTATTCGAAGTGAAATGTATTCAAACTCTAACGATATGATTGAAGAAGTTTTAGAAGAAGATCGACGCCTGAAGGATAGGGCCGGAACAGACGCAACAGCTCTAGCATTTAGAAAATATGGTAGGTCTGGCCAAGGATCGAAGGGTCGAAACCCTAACATCATTTGCTTCCGATGCAATGGGCGTGGTCACATTGCTCGTTACTGCAAGTCAAATGGTAATGACAATCAGCAACAAACCGCTGCGCCGGCTAGCATGGGCGAAGACTCTAAACCGGCGAGCACCAGCAAGAGATCTTTCCCTGTGGTGGGCGATGCATTCCCCACTAGCGAGTCCGAATCTCATTGGTTGGGCGACACCGGTGCCAGTGTGCATGTGGCATATGATCGACGCTTATTTAGGGAGTATACTACGTCACATGTGAAGGAAATCAAAGGCGCCGGCTCTGCCAAAGTTGCCGGTTCAGGTACGATCAATATTGTTTCAACAGTCGGTGGGGAAACCCACCAGTTCACGCTGACAAATGTGCTGCACGTGCCAAGCTTGCATATGAATCTCATCTCATTAGGCCGAATGGAGAAGGCTGGATATGCCATTCACGCGGAGGACGGCCGGCTCGATTGCATTGAGCGTCCATCAGACAAGGTTGTCCTCCGTGGGAAGCGTATTGATGAACACCTCTACTGTATGGATCTTGATCCTGTCATCCCTAACAACATGTACGCGGCTGTCTCTACAAACACCACTGACGCCGCACCTACCACGCGCACTTGGGAGGAGTGGCATGAAGCCCTTGGTCATATTCATTATGGAGCAATAGAGATGCTGCATAAGAAAAATATGGTATTTGGTTTATCATTTTCCTCGAAGGCACCTGTATCTACAGAGTGCGATGCGTGCATCCAGGCAAAGGCACATGTTGAGCCAATTCCCAAGGAAGTGGCGCCTAAGGTCCGAGACATCGGAGAGCTGATCGTTTCAGATGTCTGGGGCCCTGCACGCATCACTGGCATTGGACAGCGCCGGTTCTTCTTTACATTTACTGACGCCGCGACGCGTCATGTGACAGTTTATTTTTCGGAGCACAAATCAGATGCACCCAAGTTTGTTAAAGCTTACAAATCATTCTTAGACACCCAAAAGGGCATAAAGATGAAGACCTTAAGGGTTGACAATGGCAAAGAATATGTGAACACTGATTTACAAGAATATCTGCAGAGCGAAGGCATTCGCCTTGAGGTCACGTCACCCTACTCATCTTTCCAAAACGGGATTGCCGAGCGAATGAATCGCACCCTAGTGGAGTTGGCGCGCGCTATGATTGCAGCTGCTGATGTTGCGCCGGCCTTATGGCCCGAAGCAATTCAGTATGCCTGCTATATTCGGAACCGCGCGCCGACGAAGAAGCTCGAGAATCAAACTCCGCACGAGGCCTTTTGGGGAGAGAAGCCCGACATTAGCCATTTACGGCCATTTGGAGCTAAGCTGTGGGTGCTTACGCCCGAGAACCAGCGTCACAAGCTTGATATGAAGGCTAAACCCTTTATATTCACCGGCTTCTCGGAACAGTCCCTGGCCCACCGTTACTGGTCACCGCACAAGCGCCAGATACGCACTTCCCGAAATGTTGTCTTCGCGAGATCTCAGCAAGTTGACTATCATCCGGGCCCTGTACTGCTCAAGGAGGAGAATAAGGAGGGTGAGCAGTCACAGGAGGAGGGGATGGAGATGGACTTGGATGGTTCAAACAACAATCACATTGACAATGCTACATCTACACAAGAGGACAATACCAAACTACAGGAGGAGGAAACAGGAGAAGAAGATAGTGAAGGGGACAAGTCACATGACGAGGACGAGCGCTCAGACAATGAATCTGACACACTACAACCACGCCGCTCGGCTCGACTGCAGGAAAAGGCTGAGAAAGGAAACACCACGGCCGCAATCGCAAACTATGCTTACGTGTTTGGAGCGATGATGGGACAGATTGGACAGGAGGACCCGAAGAGTTGGAAGGAAGCAACGGAGGATCGGGATGCAGGGGCATGGATGACGGCAATGGAGAGTGAAATGGGGCAGTTGAAGACACGAGGGACATATGAATTGGTGGAAAGGCCGGCCGGAAGGAGGGTATTGACGTCAAAATGGGTTTACAAGCGGAAGCGGAATGAGAAGGGTCAGGTGGTGAAGCACAAGGCGCGTCTCGTGGCCCGTGGATTCGAGCAAGTCCTTGGTGTGGACTACAATGACACATTCGCACCGGTCGTTCGGCACGACACGCTCCGGACGTTATTCGCAATTGCCGCCGCACGTGATATGGAGGCGCATCAGATGGACGTTGTCGGCGCATATCTCAACGGCACATTGGAAGAAGAAATTTACCTCGAGCAACCCGAAGGATTTGATGACAGTACCGGCCGCGTTTGGAAACTCAGTCGCGCGATTTACGGGCTCAAGCAGGCGGGGCGGGTCTGGAATACTGACCTCAACCAATCCCTAATTGGGCTCGGGTTCACACAACTGGGTTCTGAGCCATGTGCTTACGTAAAAAATGTTGGCTCACATGTTGTCATCATTGCTGTGTATGTGGACGACATGGCAATCCTTGCCGACTCTGCCGCGCTTATGTCAAGGACCAAGGCTGCAATTGGAGGCCGATTCGAGACTACCGACCTAGGGCCTATCCGTCACATTCTGGGCATTGAGATCACACGCGATCGTGCATCACACACCATCACACTATCACAAGGCGCTTATGCACGCGCGATCGTCGAAAAGTTTCGTTTGACAACATCACACCCCGAGCTTATCCCTGCTGATCCACGCATCAAACTACAGCGCGCGGCCGACGATGACATCATCACACAAGCACCGTACCAATCTGCCGTCGGCGCGCTGCTATATCTCGCACTCATGACTCGGCCCGATATTGCATTTGCAGTGCAGCATCTGGCTCAATTCAACTCAAAACCAACAAATCAGCACTGGAACGCGGTCAAACGAATCTTCAAGTATATTTTGGGAACTCTCGATCACGGCATATCTTACACTGGCGGCCTGTACTCACTCGATTTGGTCGGATACTCGGACGCAGATTGGGCAGCTAACATTACCGACCGCCGCTCGATTACCGGATACGTATTCGTTTTTGGCAATGGCCCGATTGCCTGGAGCTCGAAGAAACAAACGTCCGTCGCCCTATCAACTATGGAGGCCGAGTACATGGCCTTATCAGCCACTGCTCGCCAGGCCACGTGGTTGCGCCGTCTCCTGGCTGACTTAGGCATCGCTTGCTCCGGATCTACGCCGATCTTCGCCGACAACCAGGCAGCAAATCAGCTCGCTCACAACACCGTTCACCATTCACGCGCTAAACACATCGACATTCGCTATCATCACGTGCGCGAGCAAATCGTTGATCGCGTCATCAATATTACGTACACACCGAGTGAAGATAACTATGCCGACATATTCACGAAGGCACTCGCCCGCCCGGCTTTCGAGAAATTGAAGGATGGTTTAGGATTACGTCGCTGAGGAGGAGTGTTGGGGATTCCGAACAAGGCATAGCAGCGCCGTATGTACCTAGTGTAGATTATATTTATCTTCCTTATTGTTTTCTGTCTCTCATCACGCACACATTGGGGTTTGGGATACCCCACGAATATCTTGTACATTTTGTATAAATACTGAACTATTTACTCTGAAATAAATCGTCGTTCGTATTACCTATCTACGTGTGATTTACAACAGCACTGATACTGTGTATATGTGGGACATGGAATATTGTACCAAAAGGCTAACAGTAAGTTAGTAAACGTTCGAGCTACGAGCATCCTTGAACCATGAAGCACAGGGACTTACTAATAAGCCTTAGGAGCCAGTGCAGCAAACTAGCACAGCCACGGTCGCTTCATTCCTCCAATGCAAGACTGATAAGTTAGATGTACCCACAAGAACCAAGTTTATGAGAGCACAAATGGCAGTGAGTGAGCCAGTTTCGATGCTTATCCGCCGAAGTTGTGAAAACACCGCATTGGTACGGTGAACAACACTGGCACTGCTATTGCGCCAGAAATAAATAGCCAAAATCATAGTAATGCTAATATCACAGATGCAAGTCTATAGAAGCAAAATAGGCATCAGGACTCGAAGGGGAGATAATCCAGTTGGTACCGAAAAAAGCCAGATAGTGCCATGGACTACTTCCCCGCCCATTTCACTTAGTCTACCAATCACGAGAGCAAAAACGGATGTTCTGTTGGAAGATGTATAAGACATGAGCTTGGTAAGCCAGAAAACTGAACGTCAGGGTGTGAGGATATACATACGTAATGCCGAAAGCAAAAGCGAGCAGTGCAACTGTTGGAGGTACCATCAGATGGTATCAATAATCAAAAACCAGATGAAGGGAATACAAACCGAGAGCCAAGAAGACGACCATTGGTAAGGAACGCATCAACGTCCAACATCGGCAGATGTAGAATATGTGTGCAATTAGGGCCACCAAGGCTGTTATAGCTGGTTCAGCCCATGTGCACCAATCTTGAGGCTGAAGATTGAATTTATCAAAATTGCCAAAATTGAGGACCATAGCTCGATAGATCGCTACACTGCCGAAACATGGTAAGTATACAGGTCGTTGCTTCAAAAATCTTGGCAGGCAGACACACAAGTCAATTATGCCAAGGAGGAGGTTGAGAACGACGAGAGAGATGACAATTGATCGAAGGAATCGATCATCGCCATAGAAGTGATGCCGAAAATATGTTATGGCCTGGGAGCACACTATGCCCAGCAGAAGTTGTGCAGCCATCACACCCATGAGCAAAGAACCTAAGCTCATGGACACTATGGCAGCGGGAGGCAAGACAACAGAGGTCCATCCCTCAGCTTCGTCTGCCATAGTTACTTGTCTTTCAGAGTGAAATGGTCGTCCTTGGTTATGTACGTTGTCCTGAATGCATGAGAAGTGTGGGGTTGAGAGAAGGAGAGAGAAGGAGAGGAACGGGGGAAGTCAACGGGGAGTTCGCACAATCGTGAATCAGAATGAAAACTACACTCGATATTACTGGGACAAGGGGAAGGGGCATGGAATGAAGTCCATCGCAGGGATAATATATAACAAACTAGTCCCACGACCCTCGGCTAGCCTTCAAGTTAATGCACTGCCAGTGGCAAGTTCTTGGAGACGCGCGCGCCGGTGCCAGTAAGTTTTTGAAACTCGAGGCTCATGGAAATGTAAACCACGAAAAATAGTCACGCAAATAAAAACGGTACAAAAAAATTGACTCGACTGACCGTAAATGTACTGTATAACTTGAACTAGTGGATTGGCCCAAACTCGCCAGTCACAAGCTTCAAACTATTCAGGTTACATCTCGATAAGTTAGCGGAGTTAGTCTCCCGGCCTCCGTAAGCGATGTTCGCTTGGATTTACAGTAGTTAATCCCTTCTCCCCAACAGTACAGACAGAAATCCATTCATTTTTAGTGGTAATGTCAGGCCTGAAAGGCCTATGTTACCACTGATACGTGTGTTTGTTTATACGAAGTAGGATATCAGCTATGAAGTAGGTCCCCTAATAGTACCTGCTTTGGGACTGTATAGATACCCGTGATACTATTAGGACTTGAAGCATGTATTGTTGTTTTACTTCATCAATGCCAAATATGCATTTTACTTGTTTACAGGCATAATGTTAGTGCTGACTTTTGTCCAAGTGCACACAAAAGGGACAACTTGAAGCAAACGACTACTATAGAACGAGAGGATTAGCGTGTGACATAGAACGTAGCAAGTACTTTGCAAAGAGCAATGTGTTAGAATATGTGATCCATGTGCTGGGTCACATGATTCTGCCTTTATATTTATGGTAGTTTACATTTTTGTTTACTATCCGTTTGACCACGTACAACGATGTACAAGTAGACAAGCGGAATACAATACTTTGTGTTGACCGCTGCTCATCGTCGTCGCTCGTCGTATTTTAACACAATGATATAAGCTAACGAAGGCTTTTTCATGATTATCTACCAGCGCGGAATAATCCCTGAGAGGTTTGTAGAGACCATGACAATAAGATGCAGAGTCTCTTCAACTTGAGCCTGAGAAATATAGTGAGTGTGACTCCGTGTGTAGCGTAACGGCTATTGCAGTGGCGCAAGTCAAAAAAAAAAAAAACGCCGTTTTTTCTTCTTCTTTGACTTGCGTCTCTTATATGTGATTTCCGTTACCCTCACAAACTATAAGTAGTGGGGTTTGTGAGTTCGTTTATTTCATACACTCCAGCGAAAAAAAGAAATCATGATCGAAATCGAATGTTTATGCCCGTGGAGACTGAACATTCATCTAGAACATCCGGGCAATAGCAGAGATGGGAATCTGAATCACGGAAAGTGTGCATTACTCAGGCTGCCAGAGCATATACACATAATTTGGATCCAAAGATATCGGACTTCTTTATCCTCGTTATCAAGGTTCAGGTTATAGATAAGTGAGCGAACATAAAGCTGACAAGAACCAGTGAACATGTTTGGGATCATTCACAATAAACTTAAAGCTAATGATGGATGATAGAGGGTGTAATCAAGCGTCAGGATAACTGGTTTGATCAAATATCATGAAAGGGTATGTACGGAGGGGAGAAGGCAAAGATTTAATGTAGAGGTACCCTGGCTAGCCAGCGAACAGGTGACAGTTCATCCTTCGAAGATGGGGCTTTCCCTTTAGACCTGTCTACATTTGATGGTAGATCACTTAATTATTACGATTGCGAATATGATGCATGGTGATGGCGTTTGTGCTCTCGGCCAGATCATCACAATGGCAGCCTAAGCCTTCCGTTTGCATACTCTTAATATGATGTGGGATGGTGGTCTTGTTCTGTAACGATAAGTACAATGGGACTCTGATTTAGTACGAGAGAAGACGATGAACCAAGGGACTCACATAAACGGAATAGCTCAGGATAGAGGTAAAGATAGGCGATTGCCCGAGTTCGGTAGCACCCGCCCTAGTACCAACAATGTCACGCAAGTCTTGGCGGCTAAGCAAGGTATAAAATACTGATAGTGTATATATATGAGACATGGAATATTGAATCAAAAGACTAGCGATAAGTTAATTAGCACCGAGCCACAAGCTCGAACCATAAACGGTGAGAACTTACTAGTAGGCTGCTGGAGCCAGGGCGGCGAACTGTCAGAATCATATTCGCTTAATTCCTTCAAGGCTAGAAAGTTGGATATACACACGAGAATCAAGTTTAAGAGAGCACAGATGGCAGTGAGCAAGCCAGTTTCAATGCTTATCCGCCGAAGTCGTGAAAACATTGCGCGAGTGCTGCAAACAGCACTGCTATTGCGCCAGAAGTAAAGAGCTAGAATTGTAGCAATGCTCATGTCACATATGCAAGTCTATAAAAATGAAGTTGGCATTTAAAGTTTGAAGAGGAGACAATTCAGTTAGTACCGAAATAAACCAGACAGTGCCGGGGATTATTGCTTCGGTCATTTTACTGAGCCTGCCGATCATAAAACCTAAAATGGTTGTTCTGTTGAACAGTGTGGAAAACATGAGCTTGATGCATCGGGCAACCGAATGCCAAGAAGATGAGGATATACGTACGTGATTGCAGAAGAAAAAGCAAGTAGCGCAACTATCAAGGGCATCATCAATGACTAGCCAGACATCTAGGTAAGAAAACACAAACCAAGAGATAAGAAGATGAAAACGGGTAAAGAATGTATCAATACCCAACATCGGTGAATGTAGAATATGTGGGCAATTAGGGCTACTAAGGCAGTTACGGCTGTTTCACCCCATGTGGTCCATTCCCGAGGCTGAAGATCGAATTTGTCGAAATCGCCAAAACTGACAATCACCATCTGGTAGACCGTTATGCTGCCAAGAAATAGTAAGTATGTAGGTCATTATCTCATCAATGGTTCGACGGGTATACGCACAAATCCATGATACCGAGGAGAATGTTGAGAATAAGAAGAGAGGTAACAATTGATCGGATGAACTGGCCATCGGCACGGAAATGATGGTGAAAATATTTTGCGGCCTGAGAGCATACTACACCCAGTAGAAGGTGTGCAATCATTGCACCTGTGACCAGAGGACCTAAATTTGCTGATACCACCGAAACCGGAGGCAAAACAACAGTAGACCATCCTTCAGTTGCCATAGCTACTTTTATTTCACAGCAAAATGGTTCTCGTCGGCAATATACGTTGTCTGGGACGCATGAGGTATGGGCTTGAGAGGAAGAGAAAATCAAAAAGGGGTCAGTATAACAGTGACACAG
The DNA here is from genome assembly GCA_018343915.1 of Agroathelia rolfsii. Taxonomy (NCBI): domain Eukaryota; kingdom Fungi; phylum Basidiomycota; class Agaricomycetes; order Amylocorticiales; family Amylocorticiaceae; genus Agroathelia; species Agroathelia rolfsii. The sequence continues at coordinate 573,786 of JABRWF010000007.1, read as the reverse complement.
GACGAAATGAACAACTTTACAATATGGCCTTGATATGGTCGGAGAATAGCGAGGGGCATAGAGTATAGTCCATAATGCGCAGCACTGGCAGGGAGCTAGTCTCGGCTAATGGTCCTGAAATCGAATTCAGGTTCTAGTCTTGGGAGGCACACATGTCAGTGCCAGTGAGTTTTTGAAATTGAAGCTATTGACGACCTGGGGCGATGTAAACCATAATGAGAAACCAAGCACGTAAAATATTCGAGCAATACTATAAGTAGAGATATGAGTCACAGTATCATGATATGTGTATAACTATTGGACTCACAGACGTCCTAGCCTGTTGGCAGTTGTAAGACTCTAGTACGTATCTTCCCATTCTTTAATGCCGATGATAGCCGATGTCGAAGTGGCTCAAGATACATAAGCTAAAATCACGTCATAGCTGGTCGCGCCCACTTTGATTAGAACGCGGAGTGCGGCATTGCTCGGCAGAAGATCACAACAATTACGGCTGACTAGTGTTCAAACATTGAAGACCCCACATTTTCGCCCGTTCAAAATGATTCAGAAAAATTAATTGTCTCGGTTTCTTGATGTTTAGCAGCAAACACCGGCTTCGAGACCATGTAATTGCTATTATCCGAGTCGGAACAAGTACTGTTGTTTTACTTCGTCCAAGTCTGTATTTTATTCGTATTATTATAGCAGTACTAGCATTTCTTTGGGAGCATACGGAAGGGCTCAAGACAAAAGACTGGTAATGAAGCAATTTATTAAATAGAATGAGAAAAGATGAGCGTGTGGGACGGGATGTAGGTATTAAACGTAACCTCACGAAAGGGGTAGTGGTGTGAATCAAAGAGCGCATTTTCACGATTGAGTATCAGCACGAAACCGTCTTTCAGGAATTTGCAAAAAGCGTAACCATACATGGCGAAGTCTCTTCAAGCTGAGAAAGACAGCGGGTATAAGTCATGCACGGCTGGCACGACGGCTATGCAATTTCTGTCCTCTTCGTAAATACGAGCCTGGCCTCCCCCAAACAAGATGCTAGGTCCTATTTTGTCAAACTGCCGAATAGATAATAATGTACGTGAAAGTGAGGGTACATAGACAACTTCCTCAAGAAACACGGAGGAGTTGGAATTGCCGTTTGGCATATCAATCCTGATTTCACCACTGCCCTCAGATAGCACTGTCCATCCGTCAGCAACAAGAATCTTCTGTTGGATTTTCCTGAAAGACTTAAAAAGACTACGGTCGGGACAAAAGTGAGTGCTTGCGTCACTATCAAGAAGGATCCCCTGCTTTGGGGGCATGGCATCCTGGCACGAGTGTGTGCCGGTAATAATTTCAGCGGAATCTATTTGCATAGAATGACCACTAGCGAGAGTGAGAACAGCAAACGCATAAATCTCTTCATCGTCGTTGTCCTCGTCGTCCGCAACAGTGCCGGCGCTCTTGTTTTCGCTAGTACATTGATTCTTTCGACGCCGACGGGGGCCCTGACCTTCCTTGGCACCGCCAGGAGCATAGCAGTCTTCTGTCTTATGACCCTTCTTTCTACAGCTCGGATTTTCATAGGTGAAAACACCTGACGCTGCCGTCTGGTCACTGCCACTGTTATCTAGAACAGTCGATTCTGCCTCGCACACAACGAAGCTAATGACCTTTTGAGGTGGCATCAGTTTATTCGCTGCGTGGATGGGTGGCTCCGGGACTTTGCGGTAGATATTTGTGTCTGAAATGGAGGCCGTAATCATGGCAAAGTACTCGACCTCGGATAGGACACGTCCAGTTGCTGTGAGCCACAGTGGATGCTCTTCCATCAGTTCGAAGTGTTTCCGGACGGTGGTGAGGTAGGTTTTTGGATCAGGATGGTCTTGTAATCTCACTCTCCACGAAGAACTCAAGACGTCAATTTCATCGAGTATTCGCTTGGAGCCGACGGCATAGTTGTTGACCTCTAGCCACATGTTGCGTGCGGATTCGCAGGATATTAGCCTAAGCTGGAGGAGATGCGGACAGGAGTCAAAGATTAGATGTTTCGCATAGCCTTCTTTAACTTCATAGGCAACATTTTTGGCTGTGAGTGTTTGAACTTGATAACCAGGCGTGTCTTCGGTAACAGGATCCGGCTTCAAGTTTGCAGCCCTGTCGTCGATATGAGGTAGGCAGCCCAATGCAGCTAGGATATTTTTTGCCTGGAATTCCCAGGTGGGGTAGTGTTAGAATAGGCAATCCATGCCTCAATGGGAGTGATGGAGTCACAGTCACGCTCCACGTGACTGTAGTATGTAGCTACGAATTTCTGTAGTAGTTACTTCATTCGTTTGTCCGCGTACCGCGTCCAAGTACAAGGACAAGCGTAATGCAATCTTGCTTTTGACTTATTACTGGCTGGCTCGCTTTTCTCACAGGTAGTTGGAGCAGTCTTCGCGAAGTTTGACCTGGCTCTCCAGCATGTAAATTTCCAATGACAGTATCGATGGGATTGACATCCTATGTTTTGCTACGGCGAGTTGAGAAATGGAAAATGACTTGAATTTTTCTATTTCTATTTTTTTTTTCCCTACCACTTTAACGATATAAAAATAAGAATACCTTTCCCTTTGGTAGAGTGGGATATAAAGTTGATGGTGAGGGTTCGAGTATGAGTCGCTCACCTCCATAATGTGCATTGTAGCATGGTTGTTTTAAGATCCAGGCCGTTCAGGGTAGTTGGCACATTGCTGTCGCATTGCAAAGTTCCTGTTTGGAATTGTATTATCTTCTTTCCTTACCGATATGTATTTATCAACCAAGCATATCAAGATTCTAACCACCAAAAGCTCGTTCATCGTAATAATACTAGGAATCAGGATTCCAGCTACAAATACAATCAGGGATAGATACAAAAAAGAAACACACAGTTAGGTGCCAGAGCCGGCCCCTCGTAGCTCGTTCGAAATAGAATCACTTATTCTAAATATCTGAGTAAAACACGTCTCGAACCAAGCACGAACATCTCTAGGAGGTTTCTCATTTTGCTTGGGCTGCTGCTGCTGTATTTTTAAAGCAGCCATTTTTTCCTCTATACCACCCTCAACAGGGATGGTGAGAGGTGTAACGATCTCCTTGATAGAGCGGACCTCGTTGAGGAGCGAAGCGAGTTCCGTGGAGAGTGTAGATTTGTCTTGCGGAGAGTAGAGAGATGAAGCTAGCCCGTCGCAAGCGGCGAGCAAGCTGGCAGAATGGGCCAGAAGTACGTCTAGTGTCTTTGGATCTGGTTCCTTTCTTGATGGTGATGTCTCGGATATGAGATCGAGTTGTATTCGTTTTTGGAGTGTCGCGATACAGCGCAGGAGGCTGTGGAACTGTGTAAGGCCAGATAATCAGCAACATGTCCAATTTCACAAGCAAGACGAGATGGTGAATGGTGATAATATACGCACCAACTTGGCCCTCTTGATCTCTTCTTCTTGCATTTTGGTGCTTCCAAGACCCAACTCATCCCATCCATCATCATTATCATCATCATCCCCCTCTCCATCTTCAAGCATCTCTCCAACCTCCTTCACCGCATCCTCCAACAGTCCACGATCCGCTTTCCATTTCTTCTTCACCGCCGTGCGATTATCCCTCGATAGCTCATTTTTTAGGCGCGTTACGACCTCATGCACCGCGCCAGCTCGTAGCATATACTCTTCCCCCTCTCCTTTGTTGCTGCTGCTGCTCCCTCTGCTCCTACTCGAGGCGGACGTATGCTCCGATATGAGAACCTTGAGATAAGACTGCAAAGAATCGAGGACCTCTTGGATGGCAGCTACGACCTCCTTTGCGAGCGTCTCGCCGTACTTGGAATTGGAAGCGCGAAACAAGGTACCAACATGGCCCAGGCGAGTACCATTTGTAGCAAGATCGGTGAGAGGGGACAGAGCAGCCTTGAAATGAGGGTCTGTAGGCTTTAGCACAAGCGTAGCCCTAGTCGTGGCAGCGTATAGCAGCGATAAAAGCGATTGCAAGTCATTGTTGAGATCGGTTATAGCAGGTGTGGGCTCAGTCAAGATGGATTCAGGTACTGGAGAGGAAAGGGAAGCGATAGCTTCTGAAATTGTTTTGGATGTTAACGCAAGCGCATTCAGTCCTTTATGCGAAAAGTAATTAGAGAATGTGAGATTAGGTAGAAGCCATTTTTGCTACCTTGCTCCTTGATGGAGGTCATAGTAGGTATTACGAAAAGGAAGATAGAGGAAAAAGTCCCGAATCACAAATAAATAATGATAGTGCGTGATATAAAAAAGAGATGTAACATATGACGGTATCATCCAACTCCCCTTCGACGCGATCAGAGCTCATGATTGAAAATATCATCATCTTGTGTCCTGCTGGGCTGTGCCGAAGCATCAGCAACTGGTTGCCTCTCGCCATATAAACCGCCCTCTGGGTCTTCCGGGAAAGAGGTGCCCGTGTCATCACTGGCCCTGCTCTTTCTCCTTTTAACCTTCCTCCTCTTGCGCTCGTCCTGTTCGGCAGACATCGAGTACGCATCCTCCGTCCTTGCCCATCGATCTTTCTTAGTGCTTTTGCTGCGCTTACTCTTCTTTGACGGCTCTGCGGGCACAGCATCCTCGAAATTGGCCGGATAGCGCCATCTCCCACTACGGCCCCCACTGCCACCCATCGTACTGCTCGCAGCATCGTTGTTGTAGTAGCTCTCCTCGCCCTCGTTCCACAGCCGATCTCCGTTTGCTTGCAGAGAGGAGTCACGTCGCTCCGGCGTGCCGACAGGAACCTGCCCCTCTTCGTACGGTGCATCATTGAGCGTACTATCAGGGAGACGGTCGTTGTAGCGGTGTGCCCATTCGGATCTCTTGGCGTTGCGTTTGATCTTGTCGGTATTAACAAGGCCGTATCGTTGAGCCCATTTGGGTGTGCGGCGGTGGTTCTTGTTGTTTCTGACGTTCTGGAAAGGGTTATTAGAGCCCACAATGGTAATGTGATACTGATCCTAGTCGTACCTGGATATAAAAGTTGTGGACGTGGCCTATAACATAAGAGGAGATTAGCAAGATAGTATGACGCGTAGGGACTGGAACATACCGGGTATATAACCACACAAGGTTAGGAAACAATTAAGGAAGAAATCGAGACCAATGCCAAAGCGTGCTGCCACAGCTATAATCCGAAGTCGTGAGTATAATGGGGTATTGCATAGATAGGGAGCTTTACCAAGAGGGGGTAGGAGAGTTCCCAGAATGAAGATGACTACCGCCCAGCCATGATAGCGCTTCACTTTGGGCAGCTTCTGGGGCGCCATGTTGGGCACTAGGACCAGTTGGTCGGGTAGATGAGATGAAGTTGATTACTGTGTTTCGTACGTCGTCGTGTAGATTAAAGGCAAGTGTTGCGCAGCGTCATTAGGCACAAGTATGACAAGGAGAAGCCATGGCGTATATTCACACTCCGATAATATCTCCGCCTGAAAATGGCTGTGTGCCCGCTGCTTGTTTACCGCCCGGTCGCTGTATCACAACGTGCCAGTGGGCAATTGCAGCACTGGAGTAGGCAGCATTGGGCAACCAACAGCCATGAGTACTTCATCATCTGGTCCATCTCATAGGTCCTCAGAAAACGCAAGCACAAGCCCAGCCGTCTTGGAGCTCTCAGATGTCGTCTTGGACTTTGCTTCCTCGCCCCAGCCATCATCATCTTCATCAACCATTCAGGGCCCGAACCCGTTTCCCGCGCCCTCCGTATCCTCGATACCTCTTGGCTCGGCTTCATCCTCATCATCGTCCTTGCAAACAATCCCAATGCCTTCTGCATCGCCCATGGCCCTAGGGCCTCAATTCTCTGCTGAAATGCTCGGCGAACTAGCACACCTATTAGATCTGCATCATGACCAGAATCGCATCGCTCCTCCCTTCCACTCGCTCACGGAGGACGTCCCATCTTCCGCAGGAGGGCCGGACGCTCCTCGTACAGGTTTCTATCCCTCAGATGATGAAGATAACGCCACAGGCCTGCCTACTGCGGGGCAAAATGCGTCTACATCTGAAGTGGGGCCTCCAGACGACTATGGCAGCATTGCCGATCTCCTCAGTGCTCACCTAAATGCCGGATACGTCGAGGATGCTCAGGGCAGCAATGGTGCTGGTCGTGGATCACCCGTCATTTCTAGTGCACGCACGCAGCATCAGCAACTTCTCATGGCTCCTCCATCGCTCGGTAATACAACGGAGCTTCTTGAATCTATCATGCCGCTGCTGCCTTCTGTGGTGACCCACGGAGGTGCAAAAAAAATACCCCACCAATGTAAATACGACGGATGCAACAAGACATTCACAAGGAAGAGCGACATGGCCAGACATGAAAAGATTCACAGTGGTGTGCGGCCCTTTGCATGTGAATATGAAGGTTGCGGTAAGACCTTTATACAGGTAAGCTCTCTCCACCCCCACACCCTATTCACTCAATACATCTATCCATATTTTTTTTAATTATATCATGTTGACACCAAAAGCCCAACAGCGCTCAGCACTAACCGTCCACTCCCGCGTGCACACGGGCGACAAGCCCTTCACATGCGAATACCCCGGCTGCAACACCTCCTTCGGCGACTCTTCCTCCCTCGCGCGCCACCGCCGTACACACACTGGCAGGCGCCCATATCGGTGCCAAGACCCGGCGTGCGACAAGACGTTCACGCGCCGCACGACGTTGACGAGTCACATGCGCACGCACGACCCCAATTGGCAGCCGGACCCCAAGGTCAAGTATAACAAGAGCAAGCGCCAGCGGCTGAACAATACCATCGACGACGCCGAGCTAGCCGAGGGCGTTCGCACGATATCGACGTTGTTGGCCTCAGGTACGCCGTTGCCTATCGTTCAGGCGGCAGCAGCGATGGGTGGCGGTCCATATTCCGGCGGCATTTTGGGCCAGCAAGAGCAGGGCGGAGGTGATAGCGCCATCTCGGGCCAGCAGCAAGTGATAGTCGACGCGAACACGTTGGCGGCTGCGATTGCTCAGGCGCAGAGGGTCAACGGGTCAAATGGCGATGGAGACTATGCTTCGGAAGATGCAGATGGAGAGGGGGCGGATGGAGGTGATGATGAAGAGATCGACGAACTGGCTGGGGATGACGACGACAACATCGGTCGGAGTGCTACGGCTAGGGAGGCAGAAATCGCTTTGCTCGAGTATCTCAGGGGTATTGGCCCCAAAACGAGTGGTATTCGAGGGGAGGGGAGGGAAGGGCAGAGTGAAGAGCTTGCAGATCAACGAGGTGGTGGGGTCGACGGTGCAATTGAACCTGCCCCTGTGGATAGTCTAATGAGCCAATTGACGGTGGGAACAACGGCATTTTCATCGCAGGAGCCATCGAGCGACCATTTGACACCTGTTAACCATCCAACACCTATCAACACCGTTGCTACCACATCTAATCTCGTACCCACATCACCACCTATCGCCATAGACAACACCACCACACACGACAACTCGGATGAACCATCATCCGAAGCACCAGAAACACCAAGTATGGGCACAGAATCAGCCGAAGAAAGCATACCCTCAATAACCTCTCCAGGGCGTCCCCTCAAGAGGAAGCGTTGATCGATAAAGACAGCGTGACTGGCTTTTCATTTCCTACTGACACACGTTATTCGTGTCTCACCTGTACCACGCACGACGCATACATTACACATTGAGGAGATAATCTGTAGTAATATGTTTCCGTCCCCTCATCCCAGAGCTCGTTGAAAAAAAAATTGCTTTTTTTAGGTGTCGAAGGGTTGACAAACGCAGCCCCTAGCCCGCCTACATACACACTGGACTCGTCGCACTTTTCTTTTTGCTCCTAGCTGATTTATTCTCTTCACATGCTCAAATATACCCCTCCATCAAAACTACCTATTAATACAGGTAATGTTTTGCTATTTCTTTCCAAAGGCGTTTACGATGCAACAATGTTATAAATTATTTAATACATCATATGGTATAACATGGAAAAAAAAGTCCTGTTTTTCATCTCTTCATTTCTTTCTGTCTCTGTGCTCGCGCATACAACTCGCCCCCTCTCCTACTGGCTCGCTTCCGTGAAGAACTTCTGCAGATCCGTCACATCCTCCTTGCTGCCCAGGAAGACCGAACATCGCTCATGGATGCTCTTCGGCACGATATCCAGGATCCGCTTCGTGCCCGTCGTGGCGATACCGCCCGCCTGCTCCGTGAGGAAGGCCATAGGGAAGGCCTCATACAGCAAACGCAGCTTCCCGCTCTTGTTCTTCTTATCATCCGGGTATCCGAAAATACCACCGTACAGCAACGTCCGATGCACATCGGCCACCATACTGCCGATGTATCGTGCGCTGTACGGCGATGCACCCTCCTTCTTGGGGTACTTGATCGAGTCGAGGTACGCGAGCACGGGCTCGTGGAAGTACTTTGAGTTGCCCTCGTTGAATGAGTAAATCTTGCCCCGGGGCGGGATCGTGATGTTCGGATGCGTGAGGATGAACTCGCCCAGGGCGGCGTCGAGCGTGTAGCCGTTCACGCCGTGGCCCGTCGACAGCACGAGGTTGGCGGAGGAGCCGTACATGGTGTAGCCTGCTGCGACCATCTCGCTGCCGGGTCGGAGGACGTCTTCGATCGTGCCCTTGGAATCGGGTCGCTGTGGGGATGGATAAACAAGATTAGCATCATAATTGGATGTAAGATAGAGAGAAATGCGTACGATCTTGTAGATACCAAAGATGGTGCCGATGTTGACACCGGCATCGATGTTGCTGCTACCGTCGAGCGGGTCAAAGACGACGCAGTACTTGCCCTTGTATGCGTCATCGATGATCACTGCCTCCTCCAGCTCTTCAGAAACGAGCACGGCCGTCTTCCCTGATGCACGCAGGGAGTTGACCATGATATCGTTCGAGAGCACGTCGAGTTTCTTCTGCTCTTCGCCCTGCACGTTGGTCTCGCCCGCCATGCCGATGCTAGTTTATCTCGTTCAATACTTGCTATATCCAGATGTTGAAACATAGGAGAGATGGATATATCGATGCGTACAGGTTGATCAGCCTCGCTTTACGGACATTCGTAGCGATGAATTTTGAGGTGGTTTGAATGGCGGTCAGCAACAGGGTGAGATCGCCCGTTGCTTGCGTGCCCAGATTAATCTGATCGTTCAAAACATGTCTATCATAATGATGATATTTAGTGCACACGACCTCATGATGTATGCAAATAAGACACAAGACTGCTGAACTACACATACCGGGTGAGCGTAATGATATCAGTGCTTGGGGGCTGCTCGAGTTCGGCCATGGTGGAGAGATGGATAGATCAGTAAATCAAGATGAGTGGGTTGTTTTCAGTTAGGTCTACAAAGGACGTCGGAGAGCGTGATTAACGGGATACAAGTGAGAGCGATATATGCCTGGGGGCTACACTTTATAAACACATGCAACTCCATGGCCTCTCATTGGGCCCAGCCGGCGGTGCTCTCCCGCCGGTCCGAACGGGCCGTTTGCACGACCTGACTACGTTACTGGCCTAATTGACGTTTATTCCTTCCTACTCTCCCCGACGGCGTTCCGCTAAAGCTCAAAAAAGCGCATTGCAAATAATATAAAAGGGGCCCTGGCCATAGCTGATGTACTTATCCCTTACAACATCAATGAAAGTAGGCGTAAAAAAAAAAATCCATCTCCTGAGCCTATTACTTTTTCACAATCACTGATCATCCCACACGTTGACCAACTCGGACTGATGCGTCATAACGGCGACGTCATGACGAATAGGGTTAACACGTGGATACACGAACTGAAATATGTGTTCGGGAGTCCATTTAATACATCATCATCCACGGGCAAAAAAGACGAGATCACTTACACCTTCGTTGTATTCGTGCATAACTTCGGCGGCAATTGTTTCACGATCCTTTAGTAGCGCTCTGTATGCGTGCGTCATAGCTTGTAGCTATATTAAAAGAACGACATGAGTTTTTAAAAAATCCGTTGAAGTGGGATTTTCCCTTACCTGTATTGTGAGCACGCCCATGACAAACATCATGACAATCCAATTCGCTGTATGAGTTGCCGTCCAAAGCAAGGCATGTACGGGCGAGTACAAGGCAAATAACGACTCTTCCAGCTGTCCCGGCTGCCATACCTCCATCTGCTGGATCATCCCTCCTTGCGAGCCTCCTGCCTCATCATCCGGTTTGGCACGTATGTTGAGCAGGAATCGAATGGCGAGTACGAGTAGACGCCATGCACGAGCTGAGTAGGAAGACGAAGAAGTGGGCGTATCCACAGGCGAAGAGGCTTTGACAAACTTGGTCCGAGGAGACGCTAGCGTATCGGCCATGCCACGCTTGTGTAGGCGGTATATACGCACCCGAGAAAAGAGGTAGAGTGTGTTGATGATGGAAGCGCCGAATAGGAAGAATGTAGCCAATGTAGTCTATCCATTCAGAATGAGAGTGAGTGAAATTTGTCTGCTTGAAGATTTCGTGAATCGTTACCCAGTCGAGCCATGGTCGATCTTCTTGGTCGCGATACAGATCTTGCCACGCCAACTCTGAGTCTGGTACGGTCCGGTTTTGACTTATGCGCACGCATAGGTGCAGGAAATGCAATGAAGTCGCTGCAATGTGAGCCGAGGTGGTAGGAGCAGGAAGAGGAATGTTATGCGGAAACATTGATATTTGAAAGGCGATTTTAGATGGGATCGATGTTATGCTTGACACGACTCGAATTCAATGCCTTTGACGTCTGTTATTGGGCAAGTAATACATACCGTTCCTTTAAACTCTTCTTCCTAATCACAGCCTTTCTTTTCGTCTTGACTGGATCATCACTACCAGCAGCACTTTTCGCCATTGCGTTAAGTCTGTTAGGTCGCATAGGGCTGCCATATGGCGGTGGCTTCCTATTGCGCGCAGCATCCCAGTCAAACGGCACTGAGCTCGAGATAGAGGGTGTAGTGGAAGGAGAATCATAACGAGCTAGGGATACGCGGGGACGGTGTCGTGCTGGCGTGGAGGGCGTAGCGTCTATCTTGAAATGTGTCGGGGCGGTATGCGAAGTCTGAGTCTGAGTGGACGACGTGAACTTATTCCGTAAAGGTGAGTCGTAGCCAGCATGGACGGAGCGACGCAATTCAGACATCTATATAAGTGGATGGACAAATATGCGATGAATGGCTGCTCGCTGCTGGCAAGTTGAAGTTATTCGCGGTCGCCTACACGTTTGGTGGCTTGGTGCTCAATGGATTTACTTCCGCCGGGCACTGACTCAGGTATAGCACTATATACTAGTATTAGTACTACTACATGGGACTTCGTAATCCCGAGCCGGGAGTCAGGTTTGACCTGAATTTTTAGCATTTCCTGATAAGTTGCCAATGGTCTCTGGCTGGCACTGTCGGGTCGTGCTGCTGAATGACTTGGAAAAGGGTCTCCAGAGTCACAACGTTGTATAAAATCTCCCCGAGCTTGAACGCCATTTGAACTACTACACTGGTAGTGGGGCTACCATACTTGCTCAGTGTTTCATCTGACATATCTAGGATTGCAGATGATGAGACGACCTTGATTGGTGAGAGAGACAATAATACGGCTGTTTTTGGTAAGTCTGGTAAGGTTGAAGAGTTGGATTTCAACTAGTAGGGCTGTAGTAGGTGACTAAGAACAATGTGTGTTGCAGAAAAATAGGGTTGAGTACCATATACGCTTGAAATAGCTATATGCCGCCTTCGACTACAATACGTATAAAAAACTAGCTGTATACACGTATTTTATGTAGCTTACAAGATGGTAACTTTTATATATGACCCCCTAACTAGCCCGGGCAGTGCCAGCCTGAGTGTGGTAGTACATCATGCTAGCGTATGACATGTGCTAGGTTCTAGTTTCAGAACCCAAGGCCTTATAATTCATGACATTTGAACACAAAAACTTGACAAGTAAATAGGCTCCCTAAATGGTAACTTCAGAGGAAAATTGAGAAAAATAAATTCGAGTCCCCAGTAAAAGCCTCAAGTCGAAATCTCAGAGTTAGACATGATTATTCCTGCGGCTTTCTCCATCTATTCCATCTAGCAATGGTGTTGTCATGTATTGGACCAGTTTATATCTTCCCGAGGTGCAAACACCACGGGACCAGTCGCTTGCGTTAGTTCCTTTGATGTTGTCTTTGTCCAGGCATTGCCTTGCGCGATGCGGAAAATAATGAGCTGCGGAAATAGTGCCTGTAAATACAATGAGCACGACTCTGATTCCACGTGTCGTTGTAGAAAGCAACCCACAATACTTGATGACCATATAAGAAATGCTCCCGTACTAATTAAAGCTGATTTGGACTCGGACAAACCGTACGAAATCTGGAAGGCGCTAATGATGATTCCAAGAGCAGCGGATGGTGCGGCAGATTCGACGAGCAGAGCCACAATATTCGTATATGTCCTTTTCATCCGAGAATCAACACATCCCTGTACACCATAAAGCATGGATAATATCTTGAAACAAATCATAGTAGTTGCTATAATGTTTGTAGCCGTGGTGAGCATGATGGCAGCTATTTCAACTGCATTTGCTATTGAGATTACCCAATCATTGTTTATACTTATATGATCGAATGCAATAGTTACAGTGGACAGAACTAGTGGTGGATTTTACTATTAGACAGTGAAAGCAACAACTTCTTAGACAATAAGCGCTTCTTACCAATGCTTCCAATAGCACACAAGGCTGGGAGTAGAACAATGTACCATCTTGAACCAAATATTATATAGCAGCGATATATCTAATTCAAAAACTAGTAAGGAACTTTGGCATGAAGAACAAAGGCAAATTACCAGAAGAGCGTCAGCTAGAAATGCGGCAACATTCTGTGCCTCATTTCCGAGCATCATCAGGCGTGTGATTACACTCTGTGCATTATAATATTCCATTATGTCGCCAGCACTCTTATCACGATCTGTAATCCACATCATCTGACACAAATGTGCCTGGCCCACAAAGTTGATTGTATTCAACAGGAACAATACACTCCCGTATGTTATATAGAAGGTACGTTGTGCGCGCGTGATATTGGTATTGGTCCAAAGGAATAGCGTGGAGAGATAATAAACTCCCAAGTAAATGCCTGGTGAATTGCAGTTCAGTTGTCAGCATAGGATTTGACGAAAAACTGTGTCAGGTGCACCATAAATAGTAGCAAAGATAATTAAGCCAAGATAAATAGGCACTTCATATAGAAGGTTGTCCAAAGGTATCATGTTAGCTTATGAACTTGAAGGAATGTCGATTCGAATGAACAAGAGCCCATCGCAAAATTGTGGTTTATATGTACTAAGCGTACAAAGTATCTTAAGAAACCTTGAAGTCAATGATACTAGCTAGCGGAACACTGGAAACCACTGACCCGATCTCATAACAGCCGAAAATAAAAGTTCATGGCAACGAACTTAAATCCAAGTATTTAGTAATCAACAGCTAATCCGATCATTGTAAGATCGGTACAGTACAATCCGAATGCTAGTTAAGACTATTGCATCATGATGACATTGTTCCTTCTAACCTGGCCAACGCCTGCTCTTTCTCTTTGTTACAATTCAGCAATCAAAGTCGCCAGCCGGAAATATAACTGAAGTTGAGAACTGAGTGACATCACACTCACACATGGCGTACTTAGCTATAGGTTGCGCTAATAACGCAAAGGGCCAGTGACTCTCTACGACACTACTACATTGCAAGAACCATTGCACGAGCGGCTTCTCCACCCCACTCATCTTAGGTGCTCATAGAGGCCTCGAAGCGCTCACAAAATTTGTGTCTGACTCGGACTCAAATGCATCTGTGAACCCCAGGGTCCCCTCCTGGCCCTCTCCATAAAGAGACTAGCTTGAAGCAGCTTAAACGGGCGACGCTGAAGCTGAAGCCTCTGCTCCATCACTCTTGCGGCAAACAACTCAAGTGAGCAGAGCGAACTATCCGATCCCTCAGGCCGCATTACACCCGAGCCACTCGGCTACGTACAATGTAGAATTATGTTATGCTCGCCAACGCAGACTGTTAGAATATGTGATCCATGTGCTGGGTCACATGATTCTACCTTTATATTTATGGTAGTTTACATTATTGTTTACTATCCGTTTGACTACGTACAACGATGTACAAGTAGACAAGCGGAATACATTTCTTTGTGTCGACCGCTGCTCATCGTCGTCACTCGTCGTATTTTAACACAGACGCCCTGACACCCCTACCTCACAGACCATTGATTCTGGACTACTAGTTTGATTGAATAAAATTTCGCTCATCATGGTCAAAGGTCAAGGACCAGATCCATGATGCGCTGTATGTCAATTATAAAGGCTGAGACTCTAATCTGTTGGTTCGGATGGATGACATCTCTGAATTTAATAAATTGTAGTCGCGGTACCTTAATGCATTCAACAAGGTGTATTGACATTTATAAAGTCTACGCTATATTCCTGTCTTGAACATAATAAGCTCTACGCCTGTTAAAGGCCAAACTGTTCGACGAGAGATTCAAACGAGGCACGTGTCGGACCACCTGGCGCCCAAGCTTCAGCGAGGATCTTCTGCTGTTTCTGTGCATTCATCCGTTTTCTTATGCCAACTTCCGAAGTCAAATTATCCAACACATCCTTCAGCTCTTCACGGAAAGCCTCAATCGTTCCCTGTGGCGTCTTTCCTGTCTTATAGATAGGCTTCAAACCATTCTCGCCTGTACGGACCTCAATGAATTCAAAGGCAACATCAAGCGTGTGGACAAGATGTGCAATGTTTCCTGGCTGATCGCCCGCAAAAGGCCATCCAATCCTGTAAACGGTTCAATATCATGAGTGAAGAATAATCTTTTTTAAAAAATCTTATACATACATGGGAACTCCCTGGGTCAATGCATCCATAGTGCCTCCCGCTCCTCCGTGCGTAACAAACCAGCCGACAGACTGAAAACAAAAGTTCGACACTAACTCCAGTATAGAAAGTCAGACTAGACATACCTTATGAGACAATATAGTTTGCTGTGGTGCCCATGGAACAAGCAAGCATTTAGAAGTATCGGAATATCGCTCCTTGATGGATTCCGGTATGTCTGCTACCGCAGATGGATACGACAAGATCTATCTCGGCTTAAAATGATTGAAGGTAGGGAGACGCAAGAGAAAACTTACAAAGGGTATGCCTCTGTCCGATAGCGTCTCTAACAGTGTCCAAAGATGATCTGGGATAACTGGCCTAAAAAAAGCTTAGAAGGTCATTGCAACAATAAACATATATAGTTAAACATACCAGAAAAGCGTTCCAAAGCAGATGTAGATGATACTTCGTTCCCCTTTCGATTTTAACGTATCGTTCAGGAAGTTGATTACTCGGTCTCCAATACCGGGAGGTGAGGCAGTTATCTCAGCTTTCAGTGTACTCTGGGTGAATTGGCCTGTTCCAGGTTTCAGAGGCAAGATAGGCCCAAAGTGGAACGAATGTTTTCCACTATCAGCAGCCCATTCATCAATAGTAGATAAAAGTGCTTCGCCGTCGTATCCCACTGTACCAGCTGTAGCCACACCGTCCGCTTCATTTAGCGTCCTGTAAGACATTGATGAATACCGTTACCACTTGCATAACTTTGTGGTAACCGACCTGGCATATTTGTGCAGAAAATATGGGACAACATCCTGCTGTCTGAATAAAGGCAAATTCACAAGGTCTTGTGGATAAGTCTCCCAGTCATACATTCCAGGCATTCCCCGAAGATGAAGCATCTCTCCACAGCATTTTAAGGATCTACCGTCGACCGCTTCCTCGCTTGTGAAATCTGGTAAGTATACCTCGGCACGCCCCCCATATTTCTTTGGGAGTGCTCCGACCATCATTCCGCCCGTAAAAGCCATCATCCATGCAATGATGGGAACAGACGGTGGCGAGTCCATTTCACGAATTTGAAGGAAGACATCGTACTGTAACGGATCCACGAAGACGAGTGACGGCCTTGCTACGCCAGGGTATTCTTTTCCCGTGGCTGAGCATGTAATTGGTGAGCTATCAAGGGTCTTCTGCCAAAATTCTCGGAAAGCAGGTATGTTAGGCTGCACGAATTTAGACATGTCTTGTGCATGGTCACCCATAGCAATGATCCTATAAGATATCCAATATAAGATATCCATGTCATTCAAATACTATCACGTCCGTTTGAACGCACCGAATGTCACCCTGGCATGATTCTGCGTCTGAAAGGCAACGCCCTACTTCATGTGATGCTTTTTCGAATGTTTTCAAGTAGTGTGGCACAAGCAAAGTCACGGTAATCGACCGCTCAGCGGCAAACTTCGCCGCAAGCACGCACACCGGTCGGAAATGGCCTAGTGAGCAAATCATGTCCTTGTTAGCCAATTCTAATCATCTATTCATTGTTAATACCACGAACTCCATGTTGGTGCTGATGTGAACACGACGTGTTTCCTTGTTGCGAGCATATCTTTCTCTGCTGTAGCGGTGAAGCGTTCTATCGGATGATTCTCCAGGTTTTACAGGTTGAAGCTATGTTCTGTTGGTTCTGGTCCTCATAATTTGGCTAGCATCCTTAGGATTATATAGTGTTACGATTGCGCTGATGCTGTGGTGGTAAAAACCGTTCAAATGTCAGTGTAGCGACTCATTACAGGCTCGGATTGCGAGGGACCGACTCGGAGCCGTATCTTTTCGAGTTTTGCTGGCTCGGACTTACTGCCAGCGACTGCTATCTAGTGCAGCGGAGTTTCTTTTTCGAGTCATCCGTGCTCGACACAAGCCATGCGGAGCCGGCTGCGGTTTTTAGCGTCATAACCGATAGTTAGTTACCCTACAGGAAATACTAGTAGATCCTTGAAGTCCAAATGAGTCATCGAGTCACTAACGCATCTGAGGCCATCCGAGCGGCTGTGTGTCTGCAGCACCATTAGATGTTTTACCACAGGTGAAATGGCGAGGAGCCACTTCGGAGGATGCTGATGGACGGAAGAAGGACGGTTAAAGACCTCCAAATGCTAAAAACGTCCGTAAGTTTAGTTCGCTCAACTTTTGTATCAGTAAAGCGAAAATAGGACTGTTTTTATAGGGAGGTTCGACTCGGAACAAGCTGGTGCTACTGTCATGCCAGTGCTAACACTGGCAAATGCATCTGCATCTGCCGAGTCCAGGTAACAGTCGCCTCCCTTAAACAAACTCCAACAGCACCCTGGATGCCAGTGACAGTCATATTGCTTCGAATCTAATGTTACACTGCAATGGCATCTTGGATACAAGAGAATCAGATATCAAAATTTTGAACAAGGCTCTGGAACGCAGTGTGTGCCGGTCCACCGGGCACCCAAGCGCCTGCCAAGATTTTTTGCTGTTTCTGCGCGTTTGCTCTCTTTCTCTTGCCAACCTCAGACGTCAAATTATCAAGGACATTCTTTAATTCCTCTCGAAAGGACTCAAGGGTTGCTGTGGGAGTTTTTCCGGCCAGATACACAGGCTTCAATCCGTATTCTCCCGTGCGGACTTCGAGGAATTCGAATGCGACATCAAGCGTATGAACCAAATGGGCGACGTTTGCTGGCTGATCACCCATAAGTGGCCACCCAACCCTGTTATGCGCGATTGCTCATACCAGACCCAGTGGGATGAAGTAAAGAATGCAAAGACGTACATCGGAACACCTTGAGTTAGTGCATCCATGGTGCCTCCTTGCCCTCCATGGGTAATAAACCAGCCTATGGACTAAAGTAGATTCGCATTACCACTATATTTAGGATGTTAAAAAAAGCTCACCTTGTGCGCCAAGATGGTTTGCTGAGGTGCCCACGGGACAAGCAAACTATCGGCGGTGTCTAAAAACCGTTTGCTGATATGGTCGGGCACATGCGCTACCGACGATGGATGTGACAAAATCTATCAGTGTCATTGGATTGTTTAGCGTCATCTGGAATTAGTTACAGGATGAAAAACCTACGAAAGGTATGCCCCTCTCTGATAACGTTTCTAGTAGCATCCAAAGGTGATCAGGATTGTTCGGCCTAAAAACAATAAGAATATTGGAAATATCCTAAGAGCATGCACGTACCAAAAATTGGAACCGAAGCATACGTAAATGACACTATGTTCTCCTTTTGATTTTAGAGCAGCGTCCAAAAAGTTGAGTACTTGTTTTCCAACACCATCAGGCGCAGCTGCCATGTCAGCATCCAGTGTTTTTTGCGAGAATTCGCCCGTCCCAGGCTTTAATGGCAAGATAGGGCCGAGGTGGTAAGAGACCCTCCCGTTTTCGGCCATCCATTCGTCTATGACAGACAGAATCTCTTCACCGTCATACCCCATTGTACCAGCAGTAGCCAATCCATCTGCTTCAAACAACATCCTTACAAAAGAACAAAAAAGGTTAGATAGACATCCTGTATGACTGCTATTTGCTACGACCTACTTGGTGAATTTATGCAAAGTAAGTGGAATACTGTTAGCCGTCCATTTGACTATAGGAAGTCGTAGAAGGTCCTGTGGGTAATACTCCCACTCGTACATATCAGGCATCCCACGAACATGTCGAACCCTGCCACGGATATTTACACGCCTGCCATGTTTCATTTCCTCTTCGCTGAATTTTGGTAACACGAATTCAACAACACCGCCGTATCTCATGGGGAGAGTACCTGCAATCATCGCTCCAGTAAAAGCCATCACCCACGAGAGGATGGGAATTCGTGGAGACGACTCAGAGTCCATAGTCCGTATCACAGCAAATACGTCGTACAGCATTGGGTCCATGATAACAAGAGAAGGCTTTGCTGCACCTGGGAACTTGTTCCCAGTGGCAGCGCACGCAAATGGCGAGCAATCAAGGATTTGCTTCCAAAAGATCCGAAAAGCTGGAATATCAGCCTCCAATGCCTCTTGATGGTCCTGTGAGTGTGCCCCCATAGCAATCACTCTGGGAAAGTCGTGAGATTTAGCATATGTTTATTTCTTGTGCTCACCGAATTGTTCCAGAGACTGATTGAGCATCTGCAAGGCATCGCTCAACTTCTTGTTGTGCCCTTTTAAATGTATCTCGGTAGTAGGGTACGAGCAAAGTTACTAGGATTGGTCTTTCGGCGACGAACTTTGCTGCGAGAACACAGACAGTACGAAAATGACCTTGCATTGATGCACCACGAGAATTACATTAGCTGAGCCATGCTTTATTCCTGAGGCTGCTCACTCCATGTTGGTGCCGCCGTGAGCAATATATGCTTCATCGCGGGTACAACTTCTCTATGCTCTGTATTTTCCATCTTACCTGGTTATGTTTTCGCAAGACAGACTCCCAAAAATAGCCAGGAGAGAGAGAGATCTTAGGCCAATAGTCAAAGGTGGATGGGCCTACCAGTGGTATTCGGAGAGTGGATGAGAGTAGCGCAAGGGGGCATCGATCATCAATCATCGTATGCTAATGAAGCTCGTGCTAGCTTTCATTAGTGCTAATCGGGTTGATATGAGGAGGTTACCGAGGACCTCGGTGGACTAAATTACACTGGCAGCATTAAGAGTCGTTAGCCGAACAAGCACTATGCTTCGGGCCACCATCATTCTCAGTGAAAAGCAAAGTCAGAAAGTAGTTGAACTCAATGTACCAAAAACATCTTTTGTGAATGACGTGCAATTATTGTCTGAGTGAACAGTACACATCAAAACCCAACAATCGCACTTTAGTCATACTTTAGTCGCAAAAGACGTTTTTGGTACATTGAGTCTGACTTCGCTTATTACTGAATGCATCATTTGCCACCATCTATAAAGGAAAGGTGCATCTGACCAAGCTCTGTGGCTGGAGGCTCCATATAATACTAGGGCGGGATTAACTCTGATATCAGGGCTGCTGAGACAAAAACATAGGCAAAATCAAGATGTGCTACGGGAATGAGATGGGTATATGCGTGATACGTGTCAAGAGAGCCCAAAATAATCAAGAAACACACAAAGGACAAACAAATGCGACACGTCAAGCTCACACCGGAAGCAACGACAAGTATACGACCAGAACAACTACAACTCATACAACACCGACACTATGCGGCTCAGCTCTGTCTTTGCTGCAGTTCTCTCTTTATCTATCCCGGTCCTCGCAGCAAAGTCCAAGAAGAACCCTCATGCCCAGCTTGTCGACCTTGCAGCGGCTGCCCCAGGCGGCAACATCCAGCTTGATGAGCATACTTTCGACTTGCTGACTTCCTCAAACCGCAACTGGACTGCGGCCGTGCAATTCACTGCTCTTGATCCTAGAAGGAGGTGCAACCCCTGCAGGTGCATCTTGACTATGCTACAGTAATGATTGCTTGTGTACCAACTCTCAATTAATGCGCAGGGAATTCAACCCTTCTTGGTCTGCCGTAGCATCGTCCTGGAAACAAGTGCCCAGTGAAGACAAGGACAGCTTCTTCTTTGGCACGCTCGACTTTGATGCATCTGCCGCTGTGTTCCAGAAGGTTTGCAGCGATACCTCATTTGCATTGCGGGCCGCATCCTGACGATGATGATGATACTTTTCGCAGCTCGGCATTGCCTCTGCTCCTGTTGTCCACATTTACCCGCCCACGGAAGGTCCTCGTGCACCCGCTAGCGGACGCAAGGACCCTATTCGCTATGACTTTACTCAGTGCGTTTGAATCCATCATCTCTCCCGTATTCTGGCTGTTAACTATTCCCTACAGCGGCTTCGACGCTGAGCCCCTCGCTCAATCCCTCTCACAGCACACGCCCCGCCCGATCCCATACGTCGCACCATTCGACTATGCACGCTACACTACCATACTCGTCTTCCTGCTCGCCAGCGCACTCAGTGCACGTGCCCTGATGCCCTACCTCACCAACCGCTGGGTCTGGGCTGCAGGCGTAATCAGCACCTCACTCGTCATGGTCTCCGGCCAGATGTTCGTCCAGATTCGTGGCATGCCCTATGCCGGTCACGGTGGTCAGAAGATCGCGCCCGGGTTCCAGCAGCAGTTCGGTGACGAAGTGCACTTTATTTCGATCATCTGTATGTCGTGCTTGATGTGCATATCTATCTTGGATGTGAATCTAATGAGATACTTTAACAGACGGTCTTCTTTCTCTCGCTTTCCTCGGCCTCACGATGGGTGCACCTTTGCAGACTCGTTCCAAGGGCAAACAAAACGCGGCCATTTACCTGTTGATCATGTTTATCGTCATCGTCTTCTCGTCGCTCGTCAGAATATTCAAGATAAAGAACGGGGGTACGTTTGCTCTCTTTTGTTTTCCTCATAGGCTCAGAAAATCATGGCTAATATCCAATATGAATTTCCTTCGCAACAGGCTACCCCTTCTCGATACTCTTCTGAATGTAGCAGTATCACATGCAAAATTATCTATATACCAAAAGAGAAATCCCAAAACTTTGTTTTTCATTGTTGTCAATTTGTTTTGAAGTGGTCATTCCATTTCCGTTGTTCGTTCATAATTGACAAGTAGACGTGAGCCAAGAAAAAGAGCAAGGGAGAGGGAAAAGTGAGAGAAAAATTTGAACATGTATATCTTGCATGCGTATATATGCGCGTGAACAGTAGTACTCGGAGAGAGAAAAAAAAAAAAAAAAAAAAAGGAATAAAGAATTTGTTAATAAATCAACCAGACGTGAAGAGTATCATCTAAGTAGTAAAATGCTTGGAAAAACGTGGGTTCATTATCGTCATTATGACACCGGCACGTATTTGTTAATCGCCCGCTTCTGCTTCATCGACGAGCCCGGCCTCGACGGAGGGCCCAACGGCGGTGCGTGTATCCCACCCATGGGCGTCGGCGGCGCCGAAGAGACCGAATCCATATCGGACGGTACGAGGTTCGAGCGGATGCGGTTCGGCGGTCCGGCCCGCATGGATGCTGACGGGGACCCCGTCATGCCTGCTGAAGATAGTGGACGGCTGGGAGGGGGCGGGGGTGTACCCGGCGGCAGCGGCGCGCCACCATTGCCACTACCTGGCATCGGACTTGAGGGTGGTCGGATGGCAGGGGAAGAGGTTCCTGCTCTAGAGGGAGGCGGTGGGGGTGCTGCAGGCTTGGCTTCTTCCGCTCCAGCCTATGTTGATTTCAATTGATGAGCGTGCATCCAAACTAACGAAGAAAAGAAAAGAAAAGGGCTTACCTTTTTGTTGACCCAGCGCTTGAGTTCTTTGTCATAGTAGAACGTCGACTCTGACTCGCCCAAGTTGGCCTTAACGGGCGCGGGTTTGGAGTCGCCTCTGCTCCAGAGTCGACCGAACCACGAGCCCGATGAAGCTGGTGTTGCTACAAAAAAGAAAGCAGATGAGTAAAGCCTCGCCATTATCGATCAACAACACGAAAATACACACCAGGCTTTTCAGCCGCTGCAGACTCAGGCTTCTTCTCAGTCTGGCTCACACCCACATTGGCAGCAGCACCTCCCCCTGTCTCATGATCACCACCATCACTACTGCCCTCATCAATCCTCTTCGGCTTAGGCTTGGAATTACCCAACCCCAAATCATCATCGTCGTCGAAACCGTCATCACGCCGATCACTATAGTTCATCTGCTGATGCAACGGCGACGACACCTGTCTGAACCCGCCGCCACCGCCACCAAACCCGACATCGTCCATGAGACTGATGAACCCATTCGTCGACTCGGTCGGTCCGCTATCGTTGGCATCGTCAACCTTGACAAAGCTAGGCGCCGTGGGTGTCGCGCCGTTCGCATCGTTCTCATAGGATGAGCCCCACCAGGTGACCTCCTGAACATGCGCCTCCTGCTCCGCATCCGTCACCGTATCACTCGACGACGTAGACGATTGCCTGGGCGTCGTAAGATCGTTCATGGAGCTATTAGCAGACGCCGGTGCATAAGGCGACATCGCCTGCCCAAACGACTGCGCAAACGTTGTAGTGGCTGCATTTGCAGAGGCGATGCGGGGCACTGAGGGTGCATACAACGATTGCCCGTACGGCGCGCGCTGTTCCATCGCAGACGCGGACCGCTCCACGGGTTTGTACGAGCCGTAAGGGGAGGAGACCAGGTTAGGGGCACCAGACATCTGTCTTGATGGTGGGGGGACAGCTGTTGAAGGCGTGGTACCTGGCAGCGAAGCGGGATATTGCTGCGGCGAAGACACTGAAGACGGCGTCGCGGACGAAATCGTGCTGTAGTTTGAGAACGGACCAGCGGCCGAAGCAGGAGGATCGGGCGCAAACGTCGAGTTGGCCGTCGGTGCTGGCGAGTTCTCTCCATCACCAGCGATAAACTTGGTGAAGCGGCCTTCGAGCCAATTGCCGATGTTGTTCAAGCTTGGCTTGCCAACCGTGCCTTTCATCCACGAACCTGCCTGGTCAATCTGAGGTACTGCCGTCAGACGGTCGGTAAACGTCTTCAGCTGCTCGACAAAGGCTGGGGTGATGTAAGGCGAGGAACGGCTGAGTGAGGAAGATATGGCCTCGCAGTAGCGGCTCGCAAGCTGTAGGTGTCCCAGTTCGGCCAGAGACGTCGCTCGGACTAGCTTGTACGCCTGGAGATGGGGCAAGCCAATGAATGATTCTTTGCCCTTCGCAGGCGTGGCCAAGGACATGGCAAACTCGACAACCTCGGTGAGTACCAGAGCATCGGTGTCCTTGTGGAAGTTGGGCGTCACACGTGGTCCACCAGAGCCTAGCAAGACCAGTTTGGCAGCTGGATTACCGGCTCCTCCCATCTGAGACGTTTGCGGTGACAGGAGATAGCTGTAAACCCCCGTTAGTCACAAACAGATATTGTGCGATAGATAAATATCTCTTACCAAACATGAGCAGCCTCTATCCACTGATTACCTGCCAAGTAATCTCCCAAAGCCGTCAAGGCTGAAGAGGTGTCTGTAGTCATGGGGCTACACACAACCATTGACAACGTCTCAGCCCACTTTGAGAGTGATTCGGGCGGTATATTGGGAATGGCCGCAGGCGCAGGGAAATGGGGCGTCATAGGCGTAATCCCAACCGGTCCCGCAGCAGGAGGCTGAAGACCTGTCATGGGCTGGAGGCCACCAGTTTGCTTCAATAACAAGTTCTGGGGTACCAGTTCTTGGACTAGCAGAAAAGGAAATAAATATTGAGACAGAAGACTAATGAGCGAGACTTACCAGCACCAGTTCCCTGACCTGAGAACAGACTATAAGCCACTCTCAATGCCTCCCTTCCGTTTGTCGCCTGCGCCGAGCCAGGCGCAGGACCTAACTCCGTCTTGAGGAAATCATGCACGACCTCACTCCACGCCTCCTTATCGATACTACTTGCAATCACCATCGCATGCGCCCATAGTCTCTCATCCAACGCATACTGATACGCCTCTCTCCTCTTGCCTGTCATCAAGAACTTCTCAATCTTATCCAACGCGGAGCTCTTCAGTGTCGTCGTCGCCACAGGTGCATCCCTCGGATCCGACGCCGCGTACCCCAAGCCCGGAAACGACGAAGTAGGTACCAAAGCCGGATCCCCCATCGGCGAGATCAACTGCCCAGCACCAACACTACCAGCCTCCTCCGCAGCCGTCACCGCATCAGGCACGAGCGCCGCCCGGACGGCGGCATCAATCTGCGGCGTGCCCGACAACTTCCCGTCATTCTCCACCATGACCTTCAATAGTCGCACGAGCACGCCCTTGCTCGTCGCGCGCCTCCACTCGACCGACCCGGCCGTCAGATACGGCACGCCGGCGCGCAACTCCTCTGCGCGCTCTTCAAGGTACTTGAGCACCTTTGCCTTCTTCGCCTTTGTCTGTGCCGCGCCTGTGCGCACGATCGATGTCGCCGTCGGCGTGCCCGGATCGGCGAACAAGGGTCCTGGGAAAGCGGTCGAGACCGACGACGTCTCGTCCAGCGCCGAGGCAGGTATGACGGTGTGCAGCACGCGGATGTTTACCTCGCCCGAGTGGCGCGAGGACATGGCGACGTCGAAGCCAGTGTTGAGCACCGACGAGGCGCCATGGAAGCACGTCACGATGCGGCCGCCAAAGCCGAAGGAGACGACAGGGGCGCGGGTCGACGTGCGCCCCAAGGGGTCGTTCGTGCCAAGGAGGGAGGGGGAGGGCGCATAGGGCGCGTGCGTTGGTGTTGCTTTCACGAGGAGTTCTTGCGCGGCTGCGGGGGGAACCGGAGGAAGCTCGTATGAAGAGGATTGGGAGCCGAAGGGGGAAGAGCCATAGGAACTAATGCTCGGTGGAGCGCTCTCATAGGATCGCCCGGAGTAGACGGATGATGCTTGACTCGATTGTTGGCGGTGTTGGCTAGGAGCGTACGGGTCCACAGAGCGAGGTGGGGCGGATGAAGGAGGGAGCCCATCAATGGGTGGAGGCGGAGGTGGTATACCATACGAACTTGTCGCGGAGGGCGGTGGAGCATACGGATCTGACGAGGCAGACGTACCGCCCGAACTGGCCCTGGACCTTAATCCCTGTGGCGCACCAGCTTGCGAGGGCGGTGGTGCGTATACACCAGAGACCTGTGCACCCTTAGGTGCATATGGATCGTAGATAGAGCCTTGAGAGCGCACCGAGGCCGAGCTAGGCGACGCTATCCTCTCTGGGGGCGAATAAGGAGAATAGGAAGGATAGGCAGGCTCATACGCCGACGAAGCAACGCTTGCAGAACGCTTCAGAGGGGATGAAGCTCTTGGTACAGGCCCTGCGGTGCCGTTGACAGTGTCACCATTCTGATAAGGCGATGCAGGACGAGAGGAAGACGTCTTATGCGCACCTGCCTGCCCATTCACAGGGTAGGTATAGTTAGTTGATGCACGTGACAAAGAACGCGCAGGCGGGGGTTGCCCGTAGGGATTCGTATTTGAACGAGCCGGAGGCAGTCTAGGAGTCGCTCCTTCAGAAGGAGTCGCCTTTTCAGGTGAACCCGGCGACTTCTCAGGCGAGACCGAGCGGGACGAGATGGACTTGATCGAGGGTGAAGTCGCCCTAGCAGGCTCAACCTCTCCATGCAATATAGATCCCGTTGGCGCAAAAGACAGCCCGTCCTCTGACGCAAAATCATCTCCCAACCGACCTTCAGAATCATCATTCGCAGCAGCAGCACCAGAATTCATCACGGTTGACGCAAACGACTGGTCGGCCTCTCCTTCTTCAGCTCCTCCTTCCAGAGCATCCTCAGGCAACGACTCGAGTGGCTTCGCAGCTCCTCCCTCTGGATCTTCCTCTTCCTCACCTTCCTCTTCCTCTTCCCCCTCGTCATCATCGCCTTCTTCCTCTTCCTCATTCTCAGTCTCTACCTCCGGCACGGGATATACATGATTAGCCAGAGAAGATGTCGGACGGCTACTCGGCAAAGGAGGCAAAATCTGCGGAGACTGCGCCCGAGCTTGAATGTCACCAACGGACGCAGAAGCAAAGGCACCATTCGAATAGGCAGCCGCACTTGGAGGCCTCGATGGGCCGTTAGACGGCGCCACGCTCGGCGGACGGGACGACGCGGCAGGGGGCGGAGGTGGTGGCGCATACGAAGAAGGCGCGGGAGGTGGTGGTGGTACAGCACGCGTGCTGGCACCACTCGGGGGACGAGCCATGTTGTTCATGTAATCGGGCAACGGTGTACGTTGGAACGGCGGGGGCGATGTCCCTCGGAGCGACGATGCTGGTGAAGCGGTCTCGTTTCTCGACCATGACGCGGGAGGAGGGGGTGGTGGTGACACTATGCTGCCTCTTAGATGCGAAGATGGAGGTGGAGGCGGAGGTGGGGACTGCGCATGCTCAACGGATGGGCCATAGCTGCCCACGGACGAAGATCGCGGCGGCGGGGGAGGAACAGACGACCGTGGAGGCCCGGCATTGATTGAGGATGGTGGAGGCGGCGGCGGCGGCGTAGCACGAGCACCATGCTGGAACGGCGGTGGTGGTGGTGAATATGGCGTCTGTACGTTAAAGGGCGAATACGGTGTCCCGGGCGTCGGCGGAGGGACGGCAGAGGACGACGCACGCCTAACTGTCCGCGAAGGGAGGATGGGAGGGTCGTATGCGTCGAACGTTTTCGGGCGATATGGCGAGACGGGGGCCTTGATTGGTTCGGGGACAGGAGGGATGGCCGTCCTGCTAGGAGGAGCAACACCGTATGAAGCATTCGTATTGGCCGGCGTGGGAGGTACAGACAAGCGAGATCCTAATGATGGCGTTGATGTTGCCGGCCTGTATGGATCATAGACTGGGGAATGGTTATTGGCCGTTGGGGCGTACGGGTTGCTGGCCGGGGCCGAACCCGCAGGCGGTGAGTACGGAGAATGCGTGTGGGTGTACACAGAGGCGCTGGGCGTGTATGAATTGCTAGCAGGAGGTGCAGGGGGAGGCAGGTAGTTCTGCGTGCTCTGTGCAGCAGGAGCTGTACAAGCATGAGCATTGCTTGTGGACGACGACGATGATGATCACACATACCTCCAGTCGACACGGTAGGCGTAGCAGCAGACGACAAGCCATACTTTTTCAGCGCATCCTGGACACTTATTGACGGTGTATAGTCATTAGCCTGGTCATCTTGGCTGCTAAAAAAATCATCCAGCTCTCCGCCTCCACTTCCAAACAGGTCGGCAGCGTCGTCGGGCGTGGGTTGGGACACGTCTGTAGGCGTGTGATGATGATTGCTGGCGGCATCCTCGCCGGCGAGGGAGGCAAAAGGATCAGACTGGTCTTCTGGGGCGCCAAAGAGAGAGGCAGCGGACTCGACGTTGCTCATGGCCGCCAGAGACGATATGCGGGTGTGTAGGATGTCGTCGACTCTTGTCCTCGCCAATGGCGGCCACGGTGACGACGTATTTGGGTGTTATTTGGTCCATTTCCATAAAAAGGGATTTCATCACGTGCCTTGCGTCTCTTCATGTGATCTGAGTCTTGTCACGTGATTGGAAGTCATTACGCCCGTTATCTCATTGCATTTCGTTTACTGGCACAAGCTCGATATGATAATGGACCAGGTCGTGTGCACTCGAGATCGTCCACCATTCCCCAAGTCGCTAGCGTCTGCTAGGCCCTCTCTGTGAGCGACGACAACGTTCTACGATGGAAGCGGTCTGCGGACAGCCCACTCTTCCCTATGAGCTGTATACCCATCTCATCCAGTTTATCCCCACAACGGACAAGCCCACATTGGCGGCCGTCGCGTCCTCCTCGCGCGCACTCCATGCCGTGGCTCAGAACATACTGTACGACTCCGTCTCCTTTGACTGCCTCGATTTTACCCGTCTTCTGCTCTTCCTGGACGTCCTTGCTCGCAACGCCGAAACGGCGAGCCTCGTGACATCACTGACGTTGCCTCTGTCCATGTTTCCCCCGCGTTCGACCAGTCGGGGGGATGGTACCAGTACCACGAGCACCTCGGGCAGTAGCATCGTGCCGCCCGACCTCCAGCGCATCCTCTCCGATGCCCTGGCCAAATGCGTCAATCTCAAAGAACTTGCGTTTTCTGAGCCGCCTGTGCCCGATGCATATGCCGAGGCACTAGGGTGGGGAAATATCTATAGCGCCATGTCAAATGCGCCCTTTCGTTTGCGTAGGTTCAATGATAACTACAAAAAGGGTGATTTCTTGCCTGTTGGATATTTCGGGTTTTTCTATAACCAACCTGGGATCGAAGAATGGTCCTTCCGATCCACCTTTCCCAGTGAATGGGCACAGAACATGCTTGCTTCTGGCATGCCGGAGTGGTTCGCGCCCCGGTTGAGGGTTGTGTCGGTGGAGCATACAGAGGTGTTGCGTTTACTCGTTGGGCGAAGCATCGAGCGTCTGTTCGTTGCTTTGTCACCGTACGATGACCTGGAGGACGTGGCGCAGACGGTGCGGCACTTTAGATCTTCGTTGCGTCATTTGTGCTTGGACGGTATGATGGCAGACCGCGTCAACACCGCGTCTGATTTTTTCTCTCTCGTGGCGGCGTCCGCGCCGGAGATTCAGTCGTTGAGCCTGCTGTTCCGCCAGGTTAGCATGAAAGAAATGAAGCCATTGACATTGAATTTATTTTAAATTTATTTTTCACCTTTTAGCATCCGCGGAAATACACCCTATTTGACTACGCTCAGATCCCCTCCTGCTTGGGCCTGTTCAAGCATCTTCGTGCGGCCGTGATCGACCTCAGCGGATGCAGCAGCACCCTCGTCGAGATCATGGATGAAGCAGACTACCAAAGTTTAGCAGAACTGTGTTTCGCACTCTCGCCCTCGTTGTGTCGTATTGCTTTGACATGTAATAGCAACAACTCGGTACTTAAGGAGGATGGCAGCAGCAGTAGTGGGTCTGTACAGAATGCATCTACAGCGCATAGCAATCGCTGGATATGTTATCAAAGAGGACCGAATGGATATTCAGCCGTCTTGCAGGGGTATGCTCTAGTGGACGAGGAGTCGTGGAAGACGATGGATGTATAGATTTGATATATAAGACTAAACATAATTATGTATACAATGAGTCATAATAGTATTTCAAGAACACTCTTTGTTGTTGTTACAACTGAGACCGATTGCGATTTTGCGTCGTCGTCGCCTTGCTCACTGGCAACTGGACTTAGCCGACCATTGGCCTGTCCTTCTCCCTGGACACACGCACGCCTGCTCGCTGTCTCTCTCTCTTCTCTCTCATCTTGCCTATCTCTCTCCACATCGACGCTGCACGACCCAGTCACGAATTAGATTACACCACAGAGGAATTTTATCGTCCTCGTATCCTCCTGCCGATCTTTCCTCGTCTCAAGAGGACTCGGAAGGCTCGAGCCAGTAGTATAATATACTATCATAACAGACCTAACTTCAAGACTACCGTCAAAGGAAGAGCGCACCGTAATGTCTTCTAGCAAAAGCAACAATATCAAGGTCATCTGCCGGTGCGTTTTTGTTGCTATCATTGTGCGCACACTACTGGCATGGAGTTTATCTCATCCGCTTTCTTTCAAATTCTCTCGCCATCTCCCATATGCGTATTCACAATCCGCGCCTCACCATTTGGACCTACAACGACCTAAACGCCAACTGTCACGATAATACTGATCACGACGACGATGTCCACGATGCCCCCGACGATCCAGATTCCGGCCCGTGAATGCCATCGAGCAGCGCGAGGGCGGCGAGATCGTCGCCCAGTTCGAGGATACGCGTACAACGGTCGTAATGCGCAACGCGGCCGAAAAGGATGGGTTCACGTTCGATAGGGTGTTCCCTATGGGCACGAAGCAGCATGAGGTATTTGATTATGGTGTCAAAGAGTGAGCGAGAGGGCCTTCTATTCTTTTTGGATGGCGAGCCTGTGTGGCTTGCTTTACTGATTGTTTCTGTCAATGGATAATAGTATCGTACAAGGTGTGTTTTGAATTGGCTTGGTATATTAGCAATACTGACTACAAAGACAATAGATGTTTGCGATGGCTACAACGGCACTGTATTCGCCTACGGCCAGACTGGTAGTGGCAAGACGTTCACAATGATGGTAGGGAGCGGGACAAATCCATTCATCCACCAATCCGTTCTCGCCTCTTTTTCTCATATCTTATTTTGTGAAAACAGGGCGCAGACATCGACGACCATGAGCTAAAGGGTATCATCCCCCGCATCACCGAACACATCTTCCAGCACATCATCGAGTCCGAGGCACACCTCGAGTACCTCGTCAAGGTGTCTTATATGGAGATCTATCTCGAGCGAATACGAGATTTGCTTGCTCGTACGTTACTGGCCGTTTCATGGTATTATTGTTGATCCATGCATGACTCTTATGCGTATTTCGTTTCTCCTTTATCCAGCACAAAATGATAACCTGCAAGTGCACGAAGAGAAATCCAAGGGTGTCTACGTCAAGGGCCTCTCGGATTACTACGTCAGCAACGCAAGGGAGGTATACGAGATCATGCGTACCGGTGGCCAGGCGCGTGTGGTAACTGCAACAAGTGAGACCTCTTTTTCCCGATAGATAAGAAAAAAAAAAACCCATTCAATCCAATACTAACGCATTTTTATTATTTATCCAGACATGAACGCCGAATCCTCGCGATCGCACTCCATCTTCCTTATCTCGATCCAGCAGCGCAACACTGAGTCGGGTGCGCAGAAGAACGGGAATCTCTACCTCGTCGATCTTGCCGGTTCGGAGAAGGTGGGTAAGACGGGCGCGACGGGTCAGACGCTCGAGGAAGCCAAGAAGATCAACAAGTCGCTGTCTGCGCTGGGTATGGTCATTAACGCACTGACGGATGGCAAGGTACCCTGGAGGATCTTTGTTTTTGCTTTTTTAAAATACTTAACCTTTTCTCCTTCTTTGCGGACAAATATAATCTAGACAAAACACATCCCCTACCGTGACTCGAAACTGACGCGTATCCTCTCCGAATCACTTGGTGGCAACTCCCGCACGACGCTGATCATCAACTGCTCGCCGTCATCGTACAACGAGACGGAGACGCTGTCAACGCTGCGCTTCGGTATCCGCGCCAAGTCGATCAAGAACACGGCGCGCGTGAACGCAGAGCTGTCCCCGCTCGAGCTCAAGGGCCTGCTGTCCAAGGCGAACGCGAAAAACAGCGCGCACGAAAAGTACATCGCTGCGCTCGAGGCGGAGCTTGCGATCTGGCGTGCGGGCGGGCGCGTGGAGGAGGCAGCGTGGGCGACGCCTGCTGGTGCCGCAGCTGGTACCACACCCGCTGCACCTGCCCCACCGGCGAAGAAGACGGCACCGGCGAGCAGCAGCACGAGTGGTACCGGCACGCCGTCCAGAAGCATGACGCCGATGATCCCCGCCGTGGAAAGCCTGCGCGAGCTGGACAGCCGACCGCAGACGCCGACCGTCGTCGGGCTCGAGAAGGACGAGCGGGAGGAGTTCTTGAGGCGCGAGAACGAGCTGAGCGACCAGTTGGCGGAGAAGGAGAGTGCGTTAGTAGCAGCGGAAAAGCTGGTCAAGGAATTGAAGGAGGAGTTGACGTTCTTGAAGGAGCAGGAAGCGGGATTGTCGGCCGTGAGTTGTCTCTTTTTTCTTCCAAGTCGATGATGATCTTTTTGGGTGGCTGATATGTTGGTGTGCGGTTATAGGAAAACAAAGCCATGTCCGGTCAGGTGAACGAGCTCCGTCTCCAGGTCGAGCGGCTCGACTACGACAACAAGGAGGCGGCGATCACGATGGACATCCTCAAGGAGCAAAACTCGGACGCCAAAGCCGAGCTCAAGGAGCTCCAAAAGACCATTCTCGAGCTCAAATCGAGCCAGAAGGAGACATCCACCGACGACAAGGAGAAGAAGAAGCAAGAAAAGATGGCACTTATGATGGCCAAGTTCGATGGCGTGAGTGGATTTGATGTTTCTCTCGCCTTGATGCTCATCACGTACTGAAAAATAAAAATAAAAAAACTCTAAATCAACAGCAAGGTGCATTCTCAGAAAAGGAAGAACAGCTCCGCGCACTTCTCACTAAGCTGGATAACCTCGATTCGACCGAGAATGGCGTGGCGGGTCTGACCAGCGACGATCTGACCGCCATCCGCCGAAATCTCATCGATGGCCAGTCTGTCCTGCGCGAGACCGTGGACCGCCTGCGCATGAGCCAGGAGGAGTACGAGATGGCCGTCAGACGCCGCGACGAGCTCGAGACACGCTTGGGATCGCTCGAGACGGAGTACGAGGAGCTACTGGAGAAGACGATAAGGGATGAGGAGACGAGCAATGTTGATATTGCAGAGTCGATGGCTGATCTCAAGGTATGGTGGCAAGCTTGTAGGATTTTGTTTTTATAATATTTCTTATTATTCTATTCAATGCAGGCCAAGCTGGAGACACAGTATGCCGCCAAGCGCGAAGCTCATCTGAGCGAGGTCGCGGATCTCAAAGCGCAACTCGAGATGCGCGCAAACGAGGTCCGTAGCTTGAACACCACCGTGGACGGTCTCAAGAGTGTCAACGAGGAGCTCAAGGTGATTGATTTTCTCTTAATGCATATATGCAACAGTGCTGATGATACTAAATATTTACAACTTTTTAGCGTGCGTTTGCGGTCACCTCTGCCGGTATTGAGGGAGGCAAGAACCTTGCGGAGAGCGCTCAAGATCTCGAGCGTACACGCAAGGCCATCAACGTGCAACTCGCCGAATTTGAAGGCGTCAAGAAATCTCTTATGCGCGACTTGCAGAACCGCTGCGAAAAGGCATGGAAGCGTTTTTTTCTATCAATAGATGAGGGAAATAGGCTCATAGTTGCCCCCCTTTTTTTTAAGGTTGTGGAACTCGAGTTGCAGCTCGACGAGATCAAAGAGCAATACACGAACGTCATCAAGAACAGTAATAGCAAAGCGCAGCAGAAGAAGATGGCCTTCCTTGAACGCAACCTCGAGCAGCTAACGCTCGTCCAGAAGCAAGTGCGTATTCTTTTCTTCTGCGTTCTCTATTTTACTGCTGTTCATTTTGTTCATATACATCTTACCCATCGCCCACAGCTTGTCGACCAAAATACGTCTCTGAAGAAAGAAGCGGGCATCGCAGAGCGCAAGCTTCTAGCACGAAATGAGCGTATTCAGAACCTGGAGGCGATGTTACAGGATGCTGACCGGAGATTGTCACATCAGAACCAGAAGTTTGAGGCGCAGCTGGCCGCGGTGAAGGAGAGACTAGACCAAGCTCGAGGTCAGTTTTCACACTTTCTTTGGCAGTTCCTGTTTCCGATCAGTGTTGAGCTGAAACAATTGATCTCTTCTCCCTTTTTTTTTTTTTTTTTTTTTTTTTTTTTTTTTTTTTAATTGCCCTTGTTCTTGTATTTTTCTCTGCTGCGGTCGTCTTTATTGGCATTGATATATCCGTGCGAATATATCGATGCAGCTAACAAGGCTCAGAGCGCCGCACCACTTAGCTTCGGCAGTCGGATAGCTAAGCCCCTCCGGGGTGGTGGGGGCGCCGCCGCGGGCGGTTCATTGCCCACGCCGATCTCTGGTGGTGGAGGCTCGTCCGCCAATCCCCTCTCCAGGTTGCAGAATGAAGAAGCGTAAGTTCTTTTTTCCGTGCCATTTATTCATCTCTTACCCCAAACTGTTCTTGCTGACTGTACTCTTTTTTTTATTACATTCAATCCTTCCGTTCCTTTCCGTTGTCGTTCCTTCTCTTTCCCCGCCTTTATCGTGGCTAACCGCGTCGGCTCATATGTATGCACGCATCCCTGCTGTATCCTCTCCTTGCCATAGTCCTGGTACGTATATGCTTTTCATTTTGCTGTCCTCGCGTTGCTTTCCTGTCAGGATAGCTGAAGGAGAACGCTTCTATAATACAAACAAAAAAATACTGATATGACCCTGCAACCACAACAGGTAAACGGGCTTCATGGTTCTTCAACTCTCGGTGAAACGTCCGCGTCGAGGCTAGAGGTCAACTACTGGACAAGGATGATGACAACATGTGTGATGCTGCCATGGTTGGCATGCTTGACAACCACAAAGGCTACGTCGGACGACAGCGACAATGATGGATTATTTAGTCTTCGATCACTCACTACCACCATCACTAGCAGCTTTTTTTTCCCTCCTTCTTTAGTACATATTGCTATCAGACTTGCTCTTGTTCTTTTACTCATCATATCATATTTTGCACCTATACACATATATACACATGTTCATGTGGGCATGCATATACCCATCGCAGCTGTCAAGTTTTTTTTTTTTTTTTTTTTTTTTTTCTTACACAACCTGAGCACGCATATATGTACGTTTGTCTTCCTTTTTTTTTTTTTTTTTTTTTTGGCCCACCCACCACTATCGCTGCTTTACATCATCATCCAAATGACCCATTGGAAGCTTGTTCTTCTCTTGCTTATAATGCTAATCCCCTTATTCTGCCCAGTGTTTTACTTGGTTGTCTATTCAGGCTTCTCTTTTGCCTTTGCTTTCGCCCTCTTACTCCTTATGTGTCTGCAATCTTGCTCGCCTTTCGCTTGGGGGAAATGAATAAACAATGGAAGAAAAGAAGATCTGAAAAAAGAACGCCGCGCTTCAAAGTGCGCGCGTTGAATTAAAACCGGTACAGTATCCGCCTATGTCAAGTGCGGCGTCATCGTAGTAGCGGGGTAAATGGGCGGACGGACAGACAGATGGACAGCACATGGTGCTGTCGTACGTATATGTTATTACGAGACTACGTATAATTAAATGTGTGTCGAAGAAGAACTTGAAGGGGATGAGGAGGGGGGGGAGGGGGCACTGCCGTGGTGCCTGCTTGACACTTATGGCATGTTCATAACGACGGTGCGGTATGATCGATGATTGGTGTGAGGGAAAGGGTGCGGTAAGGAGGGTAGGAGCACTTAGCGCCGGGTGGGAAAATGGAAACTTCAACTGGTAACATATTTTTAACAGATTGAAATCAAGTAAAATAAAATAAAAAACATGAGCGATGAGAAGATCCCTCTTTAACTAAATGTCGCCAGCTATAGCCGAGCTCGATTTTAGCGATAGGTTAGTTGTGCAGTGCTAAATATGTCTACAATTATTATTGTTTGCGTCCGAAATGAAAGTCAGTGGGCTCATCGGGGGTGTTCCGTATGCATGCAGGCAACCCTATGAGAACTCCGAGTCGTACATTGTATGTGATGAACAGCTATTATTTCATTCATTAAGACATGGTGGGCGTATTTGAGCCCTTGATAATGTGCATATGGTGGCATTGACTTCAATTTTGATCGGAATGCACTATAATTTGTGATTTCTTTCGAATAAACGTTGCTCTGTTCCGCTCAAAATCGGTCCTTGGAAATCCAAACAGCCGATTGCTCTTTTGAGCAAAGAAGATGTTCCATTTGATTGATTTGTTCCTTGGGACATATTGTACAGCAAAAGCCAGGGCTCACGCCCTTGGCCATCATAGCCTGGACGCTGGTGGTCCGTCCGGCGCCTTTTGTGCTCGATGGTCAGACTAGAATTTACAATGAAAATGGAAAATAATCGGAGACACAGCAGCCAAGCGTTATGTAAAGGCAGACAGCAATGTCTCTGGAGTTCGTAGGCGGCGGTATTAGTGAATATGCCAGGTGCTACTGCTACGCCATAGCCTATGATGGGTTCCTTGGGTGATGCGGTTCCTAACAACGAGCATGACGACAAAAGCACCATTTCTTGCCGATCCCTGTCCTGTCCTGTGTGTTTTTAGGGAAGAGTACCAAAGGACAGGGATGTTGTGCATCCTGCAGATTGCCGTCGAGCTGTGGGTGCATGCGCGCCCAGGAGTTGTTGGGGAAGAGGGACCAGAGTAAAAGTCACGTGATGGGAATCTTGGCGGCGTCTACAATTTGAGTTTTTGTGGTCCGAGACCCGGAAGAAAGATCGGGATCTGATTAGGGTGACGTGTGCGTCACAGTGTGACGCCATCGAAGCGCGCCACGTGGATTTCTGGGTCCGAAATTGGTTCCAGAGTTCGAGTTCACAGTTCAAAGTCTTGATTTAGCTGTATTATTATTATTATTATTATCATTATATTACTCTTACTACTACTAACACTTTTCCACACTAGCAGCTCCCTACAGCCCACACACTCCTTACCTCTCTTTGCTCTCCTTCAGGCCCCATGGTCTACTACTGAACACTGGCAATCGCGTGCCTGCAAGCTTTATATATTACTCTTCTGCTCCATGTATGTCTTACAGCATCGATTATCATTTAGTGCTCTTTTTCCCGCCGTGCATGCATGCATTCTGCCGGCGTGCTTTTGTTTCATGATCGTTTATTGGATCCTATAGGCTGCCAGACAACTCATGTCCTTTTGGCGCAATGGCTCGGTTTAACTTCCGCCGCTTTGTGTCGCCTCGTTTTTTTTTCTTCCCTTTGCGCTGCTGTTCTCATTTTGGCCTGTCTTGGTTCTCCACCACGCTCTGCCTCGCGCAATCGACTGACGTACATCTGCCCCTGCACAGCTTAGCACTCCGACTATCGATTATTATCTGAATTAATTCGCTCCCCGCCAGCCGTTTGTTTGGCGGACAATTTATATCTGACCGTGCTCGTTTCGGTCCTCGACTTACACAACGACGAGCGTCCCATCACTCGTTGCTTACGACTCTCGTTGACTGTTACATACCTTTCCCCCCTCCACCGTGGCGTTCGACACAAGACCTGTGCATACTATTCCTGCCGAGATGGCCACACACGCCGGAGCTGGCGTCATAGACACCGTGCTCAAGCCATCCACAGCTACTACTACTACTACTACTACTACTACTACCTCCCGCTCTGCCACTCATTCCCCTGCCCAGTCCCCGAGTCACGTATGTGTACCCAATTCCCCTACCCTCGCCCATCAAATTTATTTCCGGGCCGTTCCTGTGTCCTCGGCGCGTGTTGACCTTTTTTGGTTTAGATGCCTCTCTTCCGCGATACCACCTCCCTCAAGGCAGGCAACTGGCAGGTTTGTGGCTTCGTCCCTGCTTTGTTCTCACCACGTACTCACCACTGTACATTGTTCAAATTTCTTTTCTGCTCCTTTCTTCCAAACGTATAGGCAATGTGGGCCCCTGGTAGCTCTCCATCCCAGCGAACCCCGTCAGGCTCCTCTGTCGTCAGTTCCAGCGACTTGACCTCCCACAATAGTCTATCAGAGTCCTGGGCTCCGTCATCCAGATCAACGGGCACAAACTGGGACGAAAGTCGCACAGCCAGCCCGCACAAAACACCTTCGCCGTTGGTATGTCGACTTCGTCGGCAGAATTTTCTTTGCCCGTTTTTCTAGAAATGTACATACCATGTTTCTGACTGACTTACCTGATCTTTCTTTCTTTGCTCCACAGGGTCCCTCATCCGCGTTGCAGCCCAGTCGGCGGCCGAGTGGTGTTGGTTCGCGTCCGAGCATTTCGCCCAAGCCCTACGAGCTCAATATGAACCGCGGCAGCACTAGCGACGTTGTTGGACGATATCCGTCGGCTTCTTCCCCAGCCGGGACCAAGGCGGGATCAACTTACGGAAGCAATTCGTCGTATCCTAACAGTGCTGCGACAGCTAGTGGCGGGCACGATCTGCTACTGCAGCCGCAGTCTGCCAATGTAGATGACCTTACACTGAGCTTGCACGGCCTGACCGTTGACGATGATTATTCTTCCTCTTCTGCAACTGGCTTGTCTCGTACGTCGCAGCAACCCTCTTCAACAGCACCAGTACCAATTCCACGTTCGGCAGCCCATGCTCACTCCCACGCGCGTGTTCCGTCTACCGGCCAAATGGGTCGCCCGCCGTATGCAACCGAGTACCCAGCGCATAATGGTGCCGCTTACTATCCAGCTGGTCATTCTGTTGAATACCCCTACGGCTACCACAGCCCCGATCCATCCGTATATGGCTCCTCTGCCAGTACATCGCCCGCAACAGCCATGTATCCTGCCACGCCTCAAATGCCGCAAGCGACGATGACTAGTGCACCATACTATGACTTCGCTCGCTCGCAATTCTTTTACGGCCCACCCCCTCCCCATGCGCAAATGATTTATCCTGCACCAGGCACACCCATTATTGCCTCGCAAATGACGCCTACAGCGGCTACGGCTGCGGCAGCAATGCGTGGTGATGTAAAGCCCATGACTGTCGAGTTCCCACAGATGTACCCAGGCTTGCAAGGCCTAGGCGTCATCCGCTCGTCCCCATCGCCTAACGGCGCAACTTCGATGTATGGGCATCCTGCACACGTCGTGCATGGCGCCGAGTATGCGAGCCAGATGCCCCTGGCGATGTTGCCCGCGGGTGCGCCGCATCCGTACGGTATCGTACCTGCAGCTGCGTATGGTATTAATGCCGCGGCTGCAGCTGCGCATGTGGGCGGCATGAGGCCGGCCGGTGTTGCTGCTGGTGTAGGCAGCAACGGTCAGCCGAATTCGGTTAGGCTGAGAAGCCCGCTACTGGATGAGTTTAGGGCAAACAAGTCAAAGAAGTGGGAGTTGAAGGTGAGTATATGCTATTTGATTTCTTTAATTTTAACTTTTTATTTTATTTTTATTTTTATATATCATGCACTGTCTTTAAGCGATACTAATAACGTGCCTTTTTGTGCCTTTATAGGATATCTTTGACTACGTGGTCGAGTTTAGCGGTGATCAACATGGCTCGCGCTTCATCCAGCAAAAACTCGAAACCGCTACCCCCGACGAGCGGGAGCGCGTCTTTGCAGAGATTGTACCTGCCAGTGTCCTACCTCTTTCACAGGATGTGTTTGGCAACTATGTCATCCAACGTCTGTTCGAATTCGGCGACCAGGTGCAGAAGACAGTATTGGCGAGTGCATTGGAAGGCCAGGTCCTCGCACTGTCAATGCAGATGTACGGCTGCCGTGTGGTGCAGAAGGCAATCGAGTGTGTGTTGCCCGATCAGCAAACACGGTTTGTGTACGAGTTGGAGCCGCATATTTTGAGGCTTGTCAAGGATGCGAATGGAAACCATGTAAGTCATGGTTCGAATGACGTTCACTGACCGCGGCTATATGATACTCATGCCTTTTCTTCTCCCCCAAAGGTGGTGCAAAAACTGATTGAGCGAGTGTCTCCTGATCGGTTGGGCTTCGTGCATGTGTTCCGCGGGCATGTGTATGATCTTGCGACGCACTCCTATGGGTGCCGTGTGCTCCAGCGCTGCTTTGAACATCTGCCAGATGATTACGTGCGGCCTCTGCTAGATGAGCTTCATACCTACCTTGGTGCTCTTATGCAAGATCAGTTTGGCGTACGTGCTACTTCTCCACCTACACCACATTATCCGGAACTAATTTATTTTGACCATCAGAACTATGTCGTGCAATTCCTGCTTGAACGCGGTAGCGTGCATGATCGTGTCATGATCGTCCAGCATCTGCGCTGGAGCCTGCTCCAGATGGCGCGCCACAAGTTTGCGAGCAACGTATGCGAAAAGGCACTGGTCTGTGCCGACTCCGAGGGGAGACGGTTGCTCGTTGACGAGATCATGTCTGTCAAGCCCGACGGCACGAACACGCTGATGGTCATGATGAAAGATCAGTATGCCAGTGAGTTCCCCGCTGATCGTCTTTTCTGTTTTGCGTTTCAGATTGTCATTTCCTTAATTTTTCTCTTACGTTCTCTTTTCTCTTGCGATGGACCTTATGACTGACGTCGCTTGCTATATCACCCGTCACTTTAGACTATGTCGTCCAGCGTGCGCTAACTGCCGCGGAGGGTGAGCAAAAAGAGGTGTTCATCGCTAAAGTCAGACCTCAGCTAGCGGCCCTGCGACGCTTCTCGGGCGCGCATACGAAGCATCTGATCTCCAGTGCGTATTTTCTCTCTCTCTTATTCTCCTTTCCTTTTCTAATTTTTTGTCCGTTTTCATCGCTGTGGATTTGCCTTGCATCGTCTGTCTATTATAATCACATTAGTCGAACGCACGCTCGCCAAGGTCGTCAACGCCAGCGCCGCCGATGCCAGTGTCACGGCCTAAATGTCTAGTTGTTCTCCCGCGCTTTTTGGTGCTGTCACGGTAATCTTTGGATGGCCGTCATCGTCTCTGCAAACTCTATCACACTCCAGTTTGTAGCTTCCCCGCCCTCCCCAGTCGCTTTCTCTCCCCCTCCTCTCTCCCTACATGTCCTAGCACTTCCTGTCGCACATCTTACTGCTATCATCTGTTCCTTTTTTACTCTTTCATCGTGATGAACCTACAACCATAAGACGCTTTATAACTTGCTTTGGAATGGTTTACTATAATATTTCATTCTCATCAATCATCATCTATCAACAATTTCTGTTTTCTTTCTTACGTTATCTTATTGTCTCCGTCTCCTTGGGTTCCACCTTTACCCCACCATGCCTTTTTTGTTTCAGGGAAGGTGTTATAGCCCATCCGGCGACTTGGTAGTGTTCCCGCATTTTTCTTTCATCGTTTTCCACTCCAATCTTCTTTACCCTGGCTTTCATCTCCATCTCTCTCTCTCTCTCTCTTTCTCCTCAATCAAAGATACTATCCTGTCCTTTTTTCAGCCATCTCTACACAATACTACTACTATATGCGTACAATCTTGCATACTAAATTCCCACGGACCACCTACTATCCCACATCTTTTGTTTTCCTCTATCTCTCTTTTCCTCTTGATTCTCTCCATTTCTCTAATCGAACCAATGTTTCTGCACTTGCTGCTACTGCTTTTCTGCATGACGACCTGTTGTTCACACGCCATACATATTTTCTTTTTCTCTCTCAGTCTTCCTTCAATGCACATACTTTCTTTAAAGCACATACATATTACCTTTTCACGTGTCCCCCTTTTTTTTTCTACATTTCTTGCATCCTTTTCCCTTGTCATTCCTCTTGTCGTTGCCGTGGTACATACAACTTTAATTCTTCTGTAAACCAGGCCTCGTACACTCCCAAAGGAACCCCTCTTGCTACTACACACGTATAAATTCCTCATCCGTATTAATCGTAAAAAAAAAAAATACCCATGGTTTTTGTTGCTCCATCGACTCTTGTGAATTTGTGTTTTGGTCATCGTTAGCAGATATTTGGATTCATTGTTCTTTGGTTTGTCGTTGATCATTGATCATTCATTGCGAGTAATAGATTCTAATAGAAATGGCGTGTCCGGTAGGTATGATACATGCATGTTTCGAAGAATCAGAATAAGCAGAAAAAAAAAAAGGAATATAAGTTAAATATGTGGTCAAAATTATAGATGGGCGGACAAGGAAAAGAGGTGGGTATCGCAATGGAAGTAGTGAACGGAGGTATATATGAAAACAATACTCGTCCTCCTATCTTCGCCGGACTGGACGGGGAAGAGCAACGTTGGCATTAGACCGTCGTCTGTCAGCCAGTGTGTTACCACCTGTCGAAGCCGGTGCTTTGTGCAAGACTTTCCTGGCTGGTATACCCTTCGTTATGGGCTTGGGAGGAGGGACTACCTTTGTCGTTGTCGCCGCCGCCTTCAGAGCTGTTCCCGATGTCGATGACTGCGATGATAGTGAAGGCGGTGTAGGAGAGTCGGGCATGAGGATGTTCTCGACCTCGGGGCTGCTGGGCGTATTCGACCGCGTCCCCGGGGCCGAAATAGGCACGGGTGGTGGAGGCATAATTGATGACGATGAACCGACAACCGGGGTACTTTCGCCTTCTATCTCATCCGGAGAGTCATTGCAACTCTTGCTGGTGGTGGTGATCTCGCCCTCGCCCTCATCATCACCTTCATCTCGACTACCTCGAGCTATAGGAGGCGGGACATGCTCTATAAGAGACGTCTCACGGCTGGCCCGTGACTGGCTCTTTTTTCGCCACAGGTCTAATAGTTGGCCACGCGGCTTGGTTAGCTCCCACTGGTCAACGTACGACCACTGCCGTTTCTTCGGCGTCCTTCCTGTCGGCACATCCGGCTTCGTACCCTGCACGGCCAGCGTCTGCGTTGCATGCTCGACAGATGCTAAGTGTGATTTGGACGAGGCATGATACGTCTCCAGCGTGTGTTGCAACGAACTAGTGTCTAAAGCCTGCTTCTCGGACATGTTCCGGATGTTTCTTGATGTTGACGCGAACGCGGTCTGGAGGGTTTGATAATCAGACTGGATATCGGTGCCCAATGAGGTCATGGTTTCGATACGGGCCCGCTTGGCTCGTTGGTGGCGCTCCATCCCTGTAACATTCACAGTAAGCTGACCGTTCAAAAGAAAGAAAAAGGAATCGAAGAGCTGTCACAGGCCAGGGGGGCGTTACGTGAAGATACTCTGCTCACGGTCCGAACTTACCATCAGTGAACACCATATGGAATGTTCGAGCTTGATTTCCGATGTCAGTGGTAAATGATGCCAAAGAGGAAGATACAGATTGCTGCAGACTCCCGATGTTGGATTGTAACGATTTACTTGATGAGCTAAGCGTCTATACAATTGATGGCATATCCACAAAGCGGAGAACGAGAAGTTAGAGAAAAAGAAGACATCCCCAAGATCCGTCTGAAACGCACCTTCAAAGCACCCTCCCTTGTTCTTTTGCTGTCCCCGCTCAGCTTATCCAAGGAAGACAGAACCTTGGCGCCCTGGCTGAGCATGCCGTCCGCGGCGTTAGCATGATCGTTTGCAAACGTGTCGATACATTCCTCCGCCACGTCCATAGTCTCCTGCACGCCTTGTACGGCCTCTTGCAGATCCCGATGCCTTGCAGCGGTGAACTCGCCGAGCAAACCTGAGATGCGCTGGATGAGTTCATCTTTGGCGCGTTCACCGTTGATTCGCTCGGCCTCCAGTAAATGTGTTAGTTGTTCATTTTGACTGCGTAAGCGAGAGACTTCCTCGAGGGCGGTGTCATGGGCAAGGTCACGCAGACGGGTGACAGTCTCGACTTCGCTTTGGACGTGTGTGCAGGCCTCAGAGGCGATGTTAGCGGCTAGTGAAGAAATGTTTTTCACGGCAGACTCAGCCTGTCAATCGACAGTTAGTGAGCATTAAAATTATGTTGACGGGGAAAACTTTATTCCTGGACGTACAGCTGTAAAGCTTTCATTGCTTGATATCACAAGATTTTGGCAAATGATGTCGCAATTTTGCTTGAGCTCGAGCTCCCAGGCCTTGACGCTCTTTTCGAGACTATCTTGCATGTCTTTGACAGCCTTT
The DNA here is from genome assembly GCA_018343915.1 of Agroathelia rolfsii. Taxonomy (NCBI): domain Eukaryota; kingdom Fungi; phylum Basidiomycota; class Agaricomycetes; order Amylocorticiales; family Amylocorticiaceae; genus Agroathelia; species Agroathelia rolfsii. The sequence goes on along the minus strand of JABRWF010000007.1, from coordinate 530,227 downwards.
TGCACGGCCGCCAGTGCCTTGGCCGATACATCATCTTTGGCGTGGATCGTTTGAAGTGACTTTTGAATGTACTGTAGTTGGCTTTCGATGCGCGTTGAGTGTGAAGAGAGCGCTTCAAGTTCGCGGTCCTGGAACTCATGCCCTGCAAGGTGCATGCCCTCGACGGTTTGTATGGAAGTACCGATAAAATCATCAAGAGATGATATAAGTTGCTGTGCTGCGGACGCGATGGTCTTGCCCTGAGCAACAACAACATTGGTGTTGGCATCGAAAACAGCTGATTTGCGGTCTTCGAGGCATGTTAGCGATCAACGCAGGGGCTTCAAGCCTACAACAAAATTCACCTAATTTATCAAAGAGACCATTAAGATTGTTGAGGGACTCTTGAGCCGTAGAACGCAGGCCTTGGGCAACCTCGTCCAAGGTCAATTCGCTGGACTGGTGTGCTTTCCTGACGACAACTTCCTCCTCCAAAGCCACCTTGACAATCCCCAGCTCCCCCTCAGTCTTTTCCAATGTCCCCTCGGTCTCCGCCAACTTTTCCTTGGTGATCTTGAGCTCGGCATCGCGCTTCATAAGCAGCCCAATATTCTGCTCAAACTCCTCGCGAACATCGCGTAGCTGCGCCTCGACAATACCAACCTGCTTTTGCGCCTCCTCAAACTCGGTCTGCTTCAGCTCCTGCTGGGCCGTCATCTCCTTCCATGTCTCCTCACTGAAGAATATTCCGTTCTTCTCCCGCGCAGCGAGCACATCCGACTTAAGCCGCTCAATTTCGGCGACGTACTCCTTCAAGAGCGCATTACGCGTCATACGCGCGTTCGCCTGCGGTTTGTTACTAATATGCTTCGCTGTATATGCATATCTTAGAGTATTACTCGTCTCCTCGACATTGCTCCGTGCGGGTGAGATCGTAGCAACAATGCACGTTTTCGTCCGTCCACCGAGTGAGTCTTGCAGTAGGCGCGTAAGTTTCGAGTCGCGATAGGGTATATAGCTCTCCTTCGCCACCAAATCGCGCATAACGCGTCCGAGCACGAGTAAGCTCTGATTGATTGAACCAGCCTCCTTGGCGCGTTGGTCCTCAGCGCCGCTCTTGCCAATGTCTTCGCTACCAGCAAGATCGACGAGGTTGAATTTTCCCGTCTTGAGCATGTCCTCACCCGCCACACCTGGTTCTTTGACATGCACGGTAACGGTGAACACTGTATGTGAGCGAGAAGAACGGTCATTGGACCGCGTTGAGGCAACCTGCCGTCGTTCGGAGCCCTTGGTGAGCAGCGCGAGAGCATGCTCTGAGTTTTTGACGGGTACTTCTTCAAGGCCCTGGACGAAGATGCCGCGTTTCCCGCCGTCGTCAAATATCTTGAGCCCTTCGGGGTCTGGCGCGGCGGATTTGTTGCCTTGGTAATGACCCATAGGTTGCGTTGAGCCTGCGGGTGCTGTGAGATTGCGTGAGAGTAGGTCGCGCAGCTCTTCATTGTAAAGTTCAAGGTAGGATATTTTGACGCTATAGTCGGCCCCGGTCGAGTCAAGATTATAAAAGAGATTGAAAAGCACGCGGGGGATCATGCCTGCATGGAAAGATGGATTGCCACTCGGAGCGGGGACGATATCACCTTGCATCGTGTATCTATTGTATTCAGCTTTAGTTTTACGCTTGATAGTGAATAAGGAAATAAAAGTACGCACGTCTTGCCGGATCCTGTTTGGCCATACGCAAATAGTGTGCAGTTGTATCCCTGAAGGACTTCCTCCAGCATAGGGCTGGCTATCTCATCGTATATGAGTCTCTGATCTGCCTCTGGACCGAACACACGATCAAAGTCGTACGTCGTCGTCACAGCGGGTGTGGTGACGCCGAGATTAGTGGTTGGCGGCGCCGTCTGGATAGTAATGTCCTTGGCCTTGGGACCGGATATGTTTGTGACAATCGGAGAATTCTCCTGAACCTCACGCTCAGAGCGCCCACGACATCTGATAACGACCTGGATGTTAGTCGGCTGGTTCTCGTTTTGTTTTTGACGGGCGGCGGCGAGGGATGATTTCGCTGCAGCCTCGAGTATAGTACTTGGCGGAAGTTTCGACGTCGATGCAACCTAGTATATTAGTTATGTCAGGAGAAATTTTCAGCATATGTTTCTTCCATCCGGCCAACCTTTGGTGTCATCTCTTGGGAAGACTTGGTGTTAGGAGCTGCGTTTGAGCCGCTGGCCTGTCTGGACGTGGTTATGCTGGGACGTGCAGATCGCGACTGCATGCGCCCTCGTATTGCTGTGGACCTTGCCGACGCCATGACTGACGATTAGCGGCTACTGGCAGGCTGGAGATATGGGGAGAGAGATTAGAGAGTGCTGGTGGTGATATGCACACTCTTTCTTGTGTTGGCCAACAGCGCGTTTTGCTTCCGTCATGTGGCCGCGATGGAGGCACGTGATCACCTGCCTTCCCTTTCCTCGACGGCCATGGGCAAACGCAAAAAGTCCTCTCGTAAACCCGCTGGGCCAAGGAAGAAGGAGCCCTTGGGTGAGTAGCTCCTCTGGGAGGCTATTTGATTGCATATAACTTATTGTCTTGTGCAATAGACACCCAGTTTACATGCATATTCTGCAATCATGACAACTCTGTGACAGTTAGGATGAACCGCAAGGAGGGTATGGCCTATCTCGCATGCAAAGTCTGCGATCAGAAATTCCAGAGCAAAGCAACCCGTGCGTCCATAATGATGCTCCTAATTTACTATATTTGACGCCATCCTCTTGATATAGACCTTACAGAGCCCGTCGATGTCTACTCCGAGTGGATCGACGCTGCCGATGCAGCCCAGAAGGAAGAGTCCTCTTCTCGTGCGGGTGCCTCTTCCAGTAGACAGCACCGCGCAGCACCAGCATCTGTCGCTAGTGACACGGAGTAATAACAATATGCACTTTCTTCCAGCTTGTTCATCCTCTCTCGACGCTTCTTTGCTCCTGAATTGTACTCTCGCGGACATCTATCAAATACATTTGTAATATCCGAGTTCAGCAGCTATATTCTGCCCTCTTGCCTACCTGAATTCAATTCACACGACGTCAGAATCCTCCAGAAGCTTGACATCGGATTCGTTCAGTGGATTTATCCTAACTGCAACCACCTTGCAAACCACGTATCATACGTACTGCGCCATCCTCATAATTCAGCTATTCGTAGTTTCACCAATTCACATTTCAATTATGTGAAAGTTGAATGTGGCACAGGCCAAAAGGGTATACTCTGGGGCAACAATCTCTTGACCTTTTGCCAAGATATATATAACACAAGAAGGAAGAATTATCTTACTAACCTACCGTATTCAGAGACAAAGCAAAATTTCTACTGTATATAGCTCGTAAATTTCAGAATAGCAATGTTCTTAGTTACGTGCCCGCCCAAGCTTGCGTCATGGCAAGATGCTTCCGAAAAGTCTTCAAAGTCTTCAATTACCATCGCCCTGCTAATTGAACTCGAGCGTTTGAGCTTCAGTTGAACGTACAGTTGCATTCTGCTGTAGTATTTGCGTACTAGAACACCAGACCTCTCGTACCCTAACAATACTGCCTCAGTCATGGAGGAGGGAAACAAGGGCAAGAAAACCGTCTTTATTGGAGGCATTGGTGACGACGTAGACGAAACCGTCATTTACGACGCCTTCTCCACATTCGGTCTGTTGAACACCGTCTCTTCAAGTTATACTATTTTAATATGGCCTCTATATAGGAGATGTATTAGATGTACAACTCCCTACATCTTCCACGAACCCATCTCAACAGTCTGGTTCGCATCTTCCACCTTTCCACAATTCCATGCATAAACTTTAAGCCAAACAACTGACGCGCTAAAGCTGCTTTCTAGACGCCAAGCATCGCGGTTTTGCCTTCGTTACCTATAGCTCCGCTGGCGATGCGCAGGATGCAATTGACAACATGGACATGAACGAACTCAGAGGCCGTGTGATCAAGGTCAACATCGCTAGGCCATCGAAGACAGCGGCAACGTTCCAGAATAATAGGGCCAGTACGTATCTTTTCCAACGAATTGCATTCAAGGCAGCAATGATTCCATTTCTTTTGCTCATGCATTCTTTTCTAGTTTGGGAATCGGAGGAATGGCTGAAGGAACACGCAAAACCATTGGCACAAAGTGGTGGTACGTGTTGCGATCCTGTGCAAGCGATCTGTCTTGGTCCACATGATTGACTATTCCCTCTTTTGCCACAGGCGTACAAGGTCGCAACCAGAGTACCTCTGAGGCGAATAGCGAAGAGGGAGAAGGCGCTGCCATGGAGGAAGACGAGTGAACAAGAATGGGGTAAACATAAAAGTAGTCTGATGGGGTTATCGACACTGATCAGCCATTCAAATATTTAAAACAGGGATTATTTACTCTCCCTGCCACTCACTCTGCCCGTCGTATACAATATAGTCGACCCCTTCACGGCTTATCATCGCCGCGATCCTTCAAAAATCAATGCTCCCAGCTGTGTCCGGATAGATTACGGTGGCGCTTCGTGCAAGGAGCAAGAGCATCACTAATGTGTCGTCCACGGTCACCAAGAGACCGCCTTTATTGCAGTTACATTAACACAGCTGTACATTACGGATCGATTTATCGAGTCATATCTGAAAGCAACAATAATAGCCTTTGACTTTCCGATAAGACTCACGCTTTCATTTAGGCTGCACTAGAGATGATGATAGGCCATGCAAAGCTGATTATGAAGACCCCCTAATGGTCAGAGATATAAAGTATAGGTGTTCCTGTTGAGTACGAGCGCCGAGAGCTTCTCGTGGTCCCGAGATCGATATTTGAGGGGTTACTCTGAGAATCAATGGAATTAAAAGGGCTTGAGGACTAGTATGACTATATGTGTACTCAGGTAAGTCGCCGTCATCTGAGTTATCCTTAAATAACATCGAATACAGACGGTTCTATTGTTATCATTGAGGGATTTTACAATTCGGACCTCAAGGCGATACTGGGAACGAGGAGCCCCCCAATATGAAATAGGGGCTAGGGTGGGCTAGCGAATAGTGGATAGCATGGATAGCCTCCCAATTATGCTGTCCAACTCTCACGCACTACACAAGTAGGCATGCGTAAACACGTTTCTCTCAGTATGTTTTCCAACTTTAGAGCCTTTCGGTAGGGCTCGGTCCCTCGCCACATATGCGAAAATGAGATTTTCGGACCTCTATTTGGGGGTGGTCTCTTTGGAGGGCATCTCTATTGCCGTCTCAACACGCTCCACAGAAAATTCATAAAATGGCGAATCGCGTGGAATGCTTCGTTCAAGCATGTAATATTGGAGGTAAGCGTTTTGTGTGTGTTATATCAATTGCTCTTCTTTGGTTGTGACGAACTCCCAGACATAAGTATGATTGACCCGGGTAAGCGAATCGAACTGTCGTCAGGCATTGAGCAAACCTTGTGTAAGCGATTCGAAGCTGAGGCCAATTAAATTATGGTTTGTATATGTTCATTTATCAGACTACGATATTCAAGTTTGGGGAAGCAAGATTACTCTCCTGTCTGGACATATTTTAAATTGTTAACTCATCTTTGTGAAACATAAATGGGTTTGTTGATTGTTTTCTCCAGTAATTTGAAAAAGAACGATTTGCGCACGCTGATGCACGTTGATACCTTTTACCTATTTCTCTTCAATCTAGCATGTAATTTATCGCTTCTATATCAAGAATATCATGCACCTTCACTTCTTTTCGCAATATATTCTACTCCGTACCCGTTTCAGGACCCTGGCATACTCCATTCGACTTTTTTCGCAAAATTGGTCCGTTTTATCCGGCAAATGGCGGACTAAACTTAATTACAAATTACTTGGTATACTCTAGAATAGTTATAATGCTATTACTTTCAATGAAATCTGATCAGATTAATTATAATGTACTCCTAACATAATTTAAACTTATTAAGCTTTTTATTCGCCATTTGCCGGACAAATCAAACTAATTTTGTGAAAAAGGTCGAATAGGGTATGCTAGGCACAGCGGGGGATTCCAAATGATATTCGCATTAACAGATGAAAAACAAGCTATCTGAATGGCTGAGACCCATTTACCGATCGGCTAAGTGCAAATATTATGTGAAATTCCCCGCTGTGAGGGTCCTCCTGTTTCCATCTCACGCACAGAAGCAACCAGGTGAACTCGGATGAGCTATTTCAGGAATTTCAATTCAGTTGTTATCTTATCGCTCCAAAAATTCGTGACCTTTGGTATGCTATTGATCCTCATAACACCTGTTTCTTTCATTGGCTTAAGGCAGAGAGCTAATCAATATATCTGCGCCAAGGTTTTAAACATTAGTGTTCCTAGTATTGGACAAAGACCGCTCGCAGCCCGATATGGTGTACTGCAGCCGGCCGCGCGCGCACTTCGAGGTTTTTTAACAATACTTTACTAGTCACTTTAATTTGAGTGAAAGGATCGGTAAAAGAGATAATCAGGTCACGCAATAAACACCTACCAAATCCTTTCTTCAAAGTAGAGGGATTTGTCAAAGGCTTGGTAAAAACGACAATTTTTCTTTTCTTTTGAAAACACCAGAGTGCTATGTACTCGATGCAAGTTATAATTAAAAATTGTGGTGTAATTATTGATATACATATCACATATAGGTGGTGCATCTCACTCCGGAGTTTTCTAGGGAAAAGCCCCATTTATACCAATACTTCTACCAACCAGCATCACGTGATCAGCACCTTTTACCAAATCCTTTATCCAAAGTAGAGGGATTTGTCAAAAGATTGGTAAAAAAAAAAAATTCTATTGAAAGTCCCAGAGTGTCTGTGGATGGCAAATTGTAGCATCTAACAACTACTGTAGTTGTCAGACTATAAGTTCGTAACGCGTAACGCAGAGGTATTGAACGAACCTTTTTGGCCGACATGTAACGTAATGCACCACCATAGGTACCTTTTTACCAGAATTAGCATAGTTTAAGAGCCCTTGCATGGTCTCCATTGACTCTCCAATGCAATGTATGCACATAAGAGTGAATACTGGCCGGCAATGACCTCCTGATGGCCACTAAATATACTTTAATTGGACCAAAAATCTCGGCCTGAAGGGCTGCCTAATGTTCATGGTAACGCATAGCTCACAATAATGAACAACTTTGTTGGAAGTCTGTAAGTCCGCAACACGTAACACTCTGACCGGCTTAAACTTATGGTCTCACAACTACAGTATTTGAAATGTGAACAAATGAACAGGAAGGGGGGGGGAGGAGATTGAGGAGTAATTGATGTTTCTTTTTCTTTTTCTTGAAAGAGAAAAAAGGGGGGCGGAGGGGGGTTAATCAATCACACGGCTATGTTGCTATTGCTATTGTACTTATGTGGCTTCCCAATCTTTTATTATCGCACTATTAATAAGTCCTATATGCTTCGAGTGTCGCAATGTTCCATAACACATGCATCTGAATAGAGATAAAATTCATTAGACGCTTAGACTATTTCAAGTTGTATAAAGAACTCGATCATGAAGGATGCAGCTTAATGTGTGTGATGCATATTCAACAACTTGAAGGAAACTGCAATGCTGTTTAGACTGTAAGCAACATGTGGCTGATACAGTATCTAAACCCCTCTCTTATTCGCACAATGTTCTTTGCATGAAGTTCAAGTTCTATACAGGATATGTACTTCGATGGACCTCGGTAATGAGTAGGTTGTGTATTATGCCTATCTTTATTCAATGCGATCGCTAGTTTTGTTAAGGCAGATAAGGGGTAAATTTTCCGTAGCTCTCAGAGATTGCAACACGAAGCTAGAGGCTTAATATCTGAGTCTTGATACCCGCCAAAAACTAGCGAGCACTGAACGCTGACCCGTACCCTAAAGCGCGGAGGAAGGCTGAATCACGGTACATAAGGGGGCATAATACACTATGGTCTACTAAACACTACCTGTAGGCACGCAACCACATAGCAAAACGCACGCATTATCATCAACGGGAGCGCGTGCAGCATGCAATCCTCTTGCCTTTTCCCAGAGTCCATCTTTTTCTGCATCAAACTTCTAGTTCAACAGGTGCCAGTGCACACCACTGCACCACTCGTAATAAACCACGAAGCCAGGGTATGATGGACATAGATGTACTTCCACTATTGTAAATCTTATAATGCAAAAAAAAAAGAAAAACGGCACCAGATGTATAGCCTTTTCCTTCTACTTTTACGTACACGGAATGTTCGTCATCGGTTTGATCCTCATCGGATACGCACGGGGCCGTCACGGTTGAGCATAGTTCCTCGATTGTTGATGCATGTATGTGCATAGTTTGTTCCTTTAACGTATGTCTGATTTCCTCCTCGACTTAAAGGCCAGTCTATATGACTCTTCTTGCCAAAAAAGTATCATGAATGACGTTTTCATATCTGATTATTCAAACCTGTGCTTATCTTGTTGCTGCTTAACGAGTCTAAATGATCTGTATTCGAGCAACGTGGGATGGTCGAGCTATGTTGCTGACGACCCTGCCAGCGGCTGGCTGTGCAAATAGGACATTGCACGAATATGCGCATTGTATGCTTCCGTTAATTGAATGGAGATGGTTCCAAGGGTAGCGACGGGCAATCCAGACCGTGCTCATCAACGAAGGAGGGAAAATCAGCGATAGACAAACCTAGGCACATAGACAAGGCGGAATTGTATATAAAACGAGAAGAAGAGCTTTGGTGAAATTCGGGTGGGTTGTGTGCAACAGAAGGAGTCTTCTACCCGGCTGGGTCATTGATGACGATGAGTTGGTATGAGCAATCAGAGCCATATACGGATAATTACTGTAACCTAGTAAGGAAAGAATCTGCCATTTATCCGGACGTGGTGTTTGAATTAATAGGAAAATAGACTTGGCTTCGCACAATTCTGAGAAAAGTCTTAGGCTCCAGTCGAACCCCTGATAGTCCATAGTAATCGGTAGTGCCAAGACAATACAGATTGGGAGGGGTTATGGGAAACCAGGGAACTCTACATTTATGCTTCTGGTACTGGGTATCGGAGCTTCAAAAATACAGTCTTTAACGCATGTCCCTACAACCCACTCACCACCAATGCCAGACAACACATGGCTACAAGTGGTAACAGATATCTGATAATCCTAGATTCACCTAGAAATTGTTCTTATGTGGCATTTCCCACGTAATGCTGGGCCAAACTTTAGGCAAAAATGAAATTCTTTCTAAATAAGGCTCTAGATTAGGAGGGGTCGCAAGCAAATAGGGAATTATGGGTTATGCACCAGTTTTCCCTGCATAGTGCAAGACACTATAGGGTAGGAGGGGTTATTATGGACAGACAGGGGTATGGACTACAAGGGGCTCGACTGTAGTATACTGTTCTGATAATTGCCAGCAGGCAAGCACCAGAGGTGTTGAAAAAAAAAAACATCCCGGTGTTCTAGCAGAAGCAATTGGATATCGTGACTAGTAAATTAACTGAGCCTGAGCTATTAGTGGTATTTTAAGGCGAGAGTCGCGGATAAGCAAATGAAGCAAGTGGCCTCGCAGACCCCTGCACCGGAAGGTTTCAGATGAGGTCTCCTCAAGCAAGTTAAGTCGTTAATTTGAGAGACACTAAGAAGGCATGAGCCCGGCCGGCTAGGGGGCTGAGCTGACGGATGGAGTCGGAAGTAAAAGTCGCCGGAAACAGTTGCTGGACAGCCGGAGATTCTCCGGTGAGTAGTCAAGACAGCTGGCTGCGTAAAGAAAGGTGTCAACTTGCACTTGTCATGCATCTACGCAACTCCAATTGCTCTGGAAATTGTCACCAAAAAAAAAAAAAAAAAAATACTGGCAAGCAGAGGAGGCTCATCTCAAACGGAGCTTACAAGTCATGATTGACTGATAACTGGCCATTCAGTCCTACACAACCTTTGGGAATGGGCACTGAATTGACGGAGAACCGTCGTGCTTAGTGATCATTGAATGAATGAAGACTCGGAAGGGCCCTCGGAGGGAATGATATACTTCTCATACTGTGGCTTGCATCTATCACGACTCTGGCGCGAATCTATTACTAGGGGTCCGGACAACTCTGTTGGAACCTGGAAGGCATCACAACTTTCCCTTCGTGTGCACTGGGAGAAGGAGAAGAGCAAAATGCCACCATGATGTACGGCGCACGCCATCATGGTCATGCTCCTGTCTCAATCATACAACGCTGCGCCTTCAATTGCGGATTACCTACCTTGCTGTACTTCGATCTAGACTAGAAGCAATAAAAATACCATTTTGCATGTGTAGCCACAGTGTTATAAGACATCATCCACTCGTGCATTCTGTCTGGGTCTCTAGTGCTATAGCCCTCACCTCCCCCTCTTTCTCCCTCATCTCCTTGACGTCTAGTGACCGCTACTGTCGCCATGGATTACGATGCTTACGACGCCTTGCTGCACCATGTATTCAAACAGGTTGGCACCAGTGCTAACTACGTCACATTAGTCAATCTCAACCCGAAACAATCCTGCTAGACCCAAAGTGATGCATGGTTTAAACCATCGGAAGAGTCCTCTTCTGCTGGTGTTTGCGTACGTATAGAGAGTGGCCACTTTCGAGTGTTCCCATACGAGAATAAGTGTGTATCAGCGACTCTATTATCTACAATGCCCTCCGGCTCATAGGGATCCCGTTTTTAATTCTTTATTAACACAGATCTTTGGCTCCGTTTGAGGCTGCTGTAAAAGTACTCAACCCTATTGTGGCTGTTAAAGTTCGCAGCGCCGCTGTTCATGCTGCATTAGGCTTTGTGTTCGTCCGGCTACTACTTTGTCACATCTGCGCCTAATTGTCTTCTTAGTGCCGAAGATGCCCAGTTCATCTACATCGATGCCAATACGCGTATCCAAATCATTGACACGATGGCACACTTGCCCACTGCTGACAAGGAGCAGTGTGGTGCCTTTTTGGTCAGTCCCGATGTTTACTGATTATGCTTGGAAAATGACTTATAATCTGATGTGCTGATATACAGCGCGATGAGCGTGTTATGATCTGCTGGTCTGAAGACCTTGATGCTATTATCCCGCTCGTGCACGACTTTGAAGCTAAGCTAATCAAGCTTATCTGGCGTGAACGTCCTACCCACAAATCGTACAAGACTCTAAGCACCAACATCTCCACCTCACCTTCTCACTCCTCTTCTGACGAGATTGACGAAAAAGAAAAGGTCTCTGAAGATGTAGAGCGCAACCCGAATGCACTTGAGGCCCACGCCATGCAACTCGCCGAAGAGCGCGCGGGACAGACCAAGGACACGACGAGCTGGTGGCCATTCGGCAAGTCCAAGCCAAAAAACAAGCGCGACCCCGAGAAGGGCAAACTCACAGGCCATGACGCACGTCCGATCCGGTTGCTTGCGCCGCTGTACAATGGCCTGGGTGCTGCTCTTGTGATGTACTTCATTAGCACTGGTGTTTCGATGCTGTTCGTTGAGGCGAAACAAGACGGGTCTTACATCCGCTTCGCGCTCCTTGTCACTGCTCCTTTCACGTTCTGTGTCACCCTCTTCTTTGCGCTCAACGTGATGGGTATTATCGGATTCTTAATTGGGCCCGTAGCGCAGTACTACGAAAACTCGCGGTATTACTCAGCAATAAAACCTGACCCTAACACAGAGGTCGACCTGCATCTACCTCACATCACGATTGAGTTACCAGTCTACAAGGAATCGCTCGAGCAGACGATCGCGCCTTCGGTGTTCTCACTCAAGAAGGCGATGCAGACGTATGCGCGCCAGGGCGGCACATCCGCCATCTTCGTACATGATGACGGCCTGCAGCTCATCTCAGAGAGTGAACGAGAGGAGCGTATTGCATTCTATGCGAACCACAATATCGGCTGGGTGGCACGCCCACCACACTCGAATGCGTCTGACGGGTACAAACGTGCGGGTCGGTTCAAGAAGGCGTCGAACATGAACTACGGCCTGCAGCTCTCGCTCAAACTTGAGAAACACCTCGCTATTCTCGAGGAGGAAGAAAAGACCAAGAGTGCCCGTGGCGAGGCTATCGTTAACGATCCGATGGCGCCATGTCTCGAGGATCAGGCGCTGGCGCTCGCAGTTGAAGAAACATATGCTGAGACAGGCAGCCGCTGGCGTCCGTGGGCGAGTAATGGGCGTTCGATCCGTATAGGAGAGATCATCCTCCTCTGTGACTCGGATACGCTTATTCCCGAAGATTGTTTCCGCGATGCGGCGCGCGAGCTGGCCGAGTGTCCTGATGTGGCTATCATCCAGCACGAGTCTGAGGTCATGCAGGTCGCGCATCACTACTTTGAGAATGGTATCGCACATTTCACGCGTCGTATCAATAAGGCCATCTCCATGGGCTGTGCCACCGGCGAAATTGCACCGTTTGTGGGTCATAATGCTTTCCTACGCTGGTCAGCTCTCCAGGATGCATCGTTTGTCGACACCGATGGCGTGCGCAAGTGCTGGTCCGAGTCGAACGTAAGCGAGGATTTCGATATGGCCCTTCGTCTGCAACTCAAGGGCTACATCATCCGCTGGGCGACCTACTCCGATGGTGGTTTCCGCGAGGGTGTCTCGCTTACGGCTGATGACGAGCTCAACAGATGGCAAAAGTATGCATATGGATGTAATGAACTCATTTTTAATCCCTTAATCACCTGGTGGCGCCTCGGCCCTATCAACAAGCAGCTGCGCGTTTTCATTTGGTCCAAGGCGCCGGTGCACTACAAGCTCAGTATGATGGCCTACATGTTCTCGTACTATGGCATCGCATGCTCTTTCGCCCTCTCGCTAGTAAACTACCTCATACTCGGCTTCCAGTTTAATGTGGATGGGTTTTATATGCACTCGTTTGAGATCTTCCTCGCTTGCCTGGCTGTCTTCCTCGCCGCTGGCAACCTCTCCTTTTCACTCTTACAGTACCGTCTCGGTCTGCGTAATTTGCTCGGCGCGCTCGTAGAGAACTTTAGTTGGGTTCCATTCTTGTAAGTCTCCTTAACATTAGCATCTGGGTTAGACACTCACCGGAGAAACCAATCTATAGCTTCTTCTTCTTCGGGGGTCTTAGTGTCCATCTTTCGACGGCATTGCTCGCACATATGTTCTCATACAATATCACTTGGGGCGCGACCAAGAAAGAAGTCGAGCGCTCCAACTTCTTCATCGAGGTGCCGCGTATCCTGAAGCGTTTCTGGCTTGCGTTCCTGCTCAGCTTTGGTGTGCTGGCGGGCATGGTCATCCTGACCACGGATCTCCTCCCACTCGGATGGCGTATTCCCGGATACGATTGGGCGGTTATGGTGCCCCTAATGATGGTTTGCGTGTCACATATTCTCTGGCCGGTATGTGTTTTCTTCGTCGTATTTTATGTTCAGTCCTGACGAACGGCTTCTGGGACAGATCGTACTCAATCCCTACCTCATGGTATTTTCATACTAAACGCCTCAATAAACAATATTCCTTCTTCCTTTTCTTTCTACATTTCATGGCTATATATGACATCCTTTCACGTACCGCACCTTAGACACACCAGCACAAATCCACATAAACACATACGCCGATAAGATACGAATGCGCGCGCAAATAACGACGCTGCTGGTCTTGCTTTTCATGTCCTACGCAACTCTTGAAACTTGGATGTATTAGTTTTTCCTTCTCTTTCCTGGTGTTTCTTTACTTCTGATTTGTACTTCTTAGTAGGTCATTGTTATTATTTCTTGCTTGATTTGTAGTAGCGCCACATAGATTTCCTTGTTCTAACGACTTATGGACGTTGTGAACGAATGAATCCATGATTTGATTATCCCCCGGTTTGAATCAAGTTAGGGTCGTAGTGAAGTAAAAAGACAAAATCTGGTGTGGTTAATAAGTCTTGGTTCCAACAACCCCAAGACGCTTCAAATGAACTTTGCAACTCCGACTCCGAGTCGCACAACACTCACTAACACTGGCACCAACCCCTCTTAGCTCATTCACCATGCCCAAAGCCGCTCCATCTTCAAAAGGTCTCTTATTTCCAATAATATGCAGATTAAAAAAAGAAGATTCACTATTAAAATCAGGGAAAGTTGGCGGGAAAAAGTCCGTTTCTCTGGCGCTAGGACGCACCACTGGCAAGGACGTAGAAGACATCTCATTAGGAATAGAAGACGAAGATGGGGAGGAAGAGTGAGCAGTTATTTCTTACTACTATGAGATATACTTACAATACCGGCAGTTTCATGCAGTTCATGAACTTGTGGAAAAGTACGTATGCGTTACCCATAGGAAGGTGAATGTATGCGCTTCGGAGAACTCAATGCTCCTTCTTTTCTCGGTTCGGATTGGAATAGAGACTAAGGCCAAGAGCTCCGGCTCGACATCTGCCGCTTTTGCCAAGAAACAGGAGGAACTGCATAGGGATGCGAAGGAGAGAGCGGAGGGGGTGATTAAGGTGGCTCATACTCATTGGTGCGTGTGCGACGCATCTCATGATCAAGACCTTTTCTTACTCAAATGTTTCAATTAGGGAGCAAGCTAGGCAGAACATCCTGGAGTGGAGAATGCAGGATAAGCAGTTTCCAGAGAGTTCTGAACCATTGTTGGCCATGTGGGATGAATTGGAAGTATGTCACGACCAAATTATCAAGCAAACCGTAGAGCAAACCTCTTCTCTCCAGGAAATATTCATGAGCGATATACTCAACTTGTACTCCTCCTTGCTCACCGGATTGGCATTGGAAAGAGCGAAAAAACTCAATGAAGCAAGCTACATCGGTTTGCATACCATTTTATCCCCATATATGCATTTGCTTATTCTGCCTTCACAAGTGGAAACGTATCCGGACATACGTGCCGAATCTAGAAAGATCATTATGCATAACTCCAGAAAACGAATCGAAGAGTTTAGAGAATCCGAAAAGGTTCAAAACTGTATCTTTTATTTAGCCTTTACAACCGTTTCTAACGCACAAGCATTCATATAGGTCAACACAGAAGCCTCAAAACTTATTTCTGATTTTAAAGCATTGCTCAGGTCCAGCCGATAGACAGATCGCGGTAGTAGTGTTCAGAAAGAAGTCCAAAGTCCGCATGAGTGACTCCAAATCCCCCAGTAAATATATACTAGTCCAACAAGTTTTTTGGTCGATACGCTGCATGTCATGTTTATTGTATCAAGTCTACTAGGTTATATCATTAGAAACGATTCTTGACAGAATGGTCAAGAACAACTTACAAGCTCATCTCGGGCTTGCTCAGGTGCCCGAGCAGAATTCCGGTCTTCTGGTTTAAGATGAAGATACTCTGCCATAAAAACCCGTAGGATTAGATTCCATCTTCTCATCGTTGGAATGTCCAGGGCCGATACGTCATCCTAATCAAGAGAGAAACCATTTAGTATTCGGATGTCAGCATCATCATGAACTTTATTAACAATCTTACCCCAAGTGTATGCCAGACGCGAGGGAATGGCTCCGGTATCAGGTGAAGTACGCTGACACCCTTCTTCAAGAACGCTTCGTGATCATCTCCAATCCCTCCGAAGCTGAAGGTTACCTCCGACCGTGGGCGGAAGAAGCTGTGCCATTCGCTCGTAGTGACTCCATCAGAGTCTGTATATACAAATGAGCCACCCTCGCCTAGCCGAGCTTCCGTCGAGATGAGGGCGTCAAATAGCCATGCGGTGTCAGCGAAGTAAGAGCGGATAGTAGGATTAGTCGCTCCGAGAAGATCAAGTAGGATGAAGTGTTCTATGCCCGCGATCTCCGTCAGGCCGCTGGCGGGGATGAGGCGACGTTTGTGCAGAGGATTGACGTATGTGGATGCCCATTTTTCTGCTAGATGCCTGAAAGAATATTAGTTACTCTAAGAGTAAGTTCTGAGAAGGGCCACAACTGACCTGGCACCATAAGTCGAGTCTGTAGCAGTCCACATCTTGAACGCTTCTTCGCCGTCGAAGAAGATGAGTTGTAACGTGGTCTCTGCCACGTCTTCATCATCCTCTTCGCCATCCTCGAGTCTTTGAGAGCGAGCCTCCAAAAGAGGGTTCAATGTCTCTGCAAGGTCCAACATCGTCGCACACGAAGCGGCCGAGTCTGTCGCGCCTACAAACTTTACACGATCACTACGCTGGGACTTGGAACACCATGCTCAAGGACATACTTGATTCTCGGGATAGGTCGGAAAGAACTTCGAGTCGAAGTGAGCAGCAAGAACGACTCGACGTGAGGCAGCTGGGTCTTTGGTCGCTATGACGTTGGTGAAACGTTTGGTGCCATACGGCGTCGAGTCTTCGAAAGAGTCTTCTTCAACATGCCAATTCAGGGCCTCAAGAGTTGATACAAGATAGTTTTTGACAATAGTATTATTCTCCGTATCCGCTAACACAATGTTATTGAATTGCTCAGTGAACCAAGACGTTCCGACATACGTGGCCGGGGTATGAGAATCTTGAACAAATGCGAAGATGGGTTGCTAGGGTCGATATTCTTCACTGGGTCTGGATAGGAGGCCAGAGATATGATGTCTATGGCCTGTAGTTGGTTCAGGTCTCTTTCACCAAGAGTAGACCGTGCTAGACATGTCGACGCAAGCAAGAAGACCGCGGCTGGGGAGAGAACAGCAGCAATGAGCCCACGGCGGAAGCAGATCATGGCCGTTGAGAAACAACTACTTGGATCCGCACCTCCATGGCCATCTTTGGCATCTGGGCGAGTGCACGTTGACTTCGTCCCCTAAGACTTACTGCTAAAATGCCCACCTCCAGGTCATTAACAAGGCCGGTGGTCTTGTCTACCAACGTAACTTTGCTGGTGTGCTGGAATGAATCGATAGCGTCTACCGTCGACTGAACTGTAACTCTCATGGCAGATGGCCTAGCTCAACTTACCTCCAATGAATACCTTGTCATGGCCAGCACTCTCCATAGTATCTACTCCCTGACTACGCAACTGTCCCCAGTTGGAACGAGCTCAGGGGCGCAAGTCATTGAAGGCGAATCATTCAAAATGACTATTCACCTTACTCCCACTGGTATGCACTCAGGACTTGATTCTGTGCTCGTCTCTCATGTTCCCCGATCAAAGGCACCAAATTTGTACTTCTCACCTCTCTCGCCGAACACA
Organism: Agroathelia rolfsii; assembly: GCA_018343915.1. Classification (NCBI taxonomy): domain Eukaryota; kingdom Fungi; phylum Basidiomycota; class Agaricomycetes; order Amylocorticiales; family Amylocorticiaceae; genus Agroathelia; species Agroathelia rolfsii. The sequence goes on along the minus strand of JABRWF010000007.1, from coordinate 513,112 downwards.
CGGCAGAAACTCTGCTACAAAAAGTCTACGAGATATATTCGGACGCCGTGATGAAAAATCCGTTCCACACTCCTGAGATGCCCATCCGAAGCGAGGGTTTCGATGCTCGTATTTCTGCTCTGCTAGCACCCGCCCAGTCGTAGTCATGGCTCCTTGAGCGGTAGCAACCTTTTGAACTGGCTATCACACAGTGTATAAACATGTAATGTATTCTAGAGGCATATTTTCATCGACGTCAGAAACAAGACATGCATAAAGTAGTGAGATGGTTGTCTTGAATGTCAGCATATTCGACCCGAGTAGCATCATTAGACACCGAATTATTATTGATTGACTTGTTTCATCATTCCTTGCATTATCGTCGACATGGGACATTTGATACGAGCGATCCCGTGACTTGCTGTCTACTTTTCAAACTCAGAGCCCCAGTCTCGATCAGGCTAACGCGCCCAATCCCCCCCCCCCGGCCCCAGCTCGCTCTCGTTCCTTCGCCTACTCGAACATACTGGATCACATACTCACAATAATCCAAAGATGCAGGCTATCAAAATAGGCACAGAGGCTAAGGTCCGATCTCTATGCCTAAACATTCCCTACGCGTACTCAGCTGGCGTATTTCATTATCAGACAATGACAGCGGCACAGAGCTTGGCCTACGTCAAAACACTACTTCAGGCTGGACTAGGATGTATAACCTTCCTAAGGTATGTGCATGTTTGCGAAATAAGCCTGAAAAATCAACTGAAAAACGAATGACTTCGAATACGTGCGCATATATGCAGGGGTTTACTTCCTGAAGAGAATTTTACCGAAAGTAAGCATCACTGCTTGTTCAGTTCAGCTGAGGTATTGAGTTATGGTCAGGTAAACTCGTATCCGGAGAGGATGGAAACTTATCTTTCTCGAATACTGCGAATTCTGAGGATCTCGCAAGGAAGGACTCGAAGAGGGGGAATGGGGTCACGGTTATGACCATTAGACGAAGGTTCACAGAGGAAGCTGATAGTCTCTTGAATTTCTTGGTGTGTCGCAAGTCATTACTTGCCGGGAATGCTCTTAATGACGGTACTATGTCAGGAAAACGGAATCTTCGACGCACTTGAGAAGCATTACCTTCGTAGCTTTATTTTCGCAATTTATCTGGTACGCCTTAAGATTATTAAACCGCTGCCTTAATCTTATTCTAATCTGTATTCAGGACCGTAATGATCCGACTAAGTACGTACTTTATCCAATCATTTCCACTCTTTATTCAGGTTCGTCCAGTATCATCGAGGCATATACTTTCAACTTCAACGTAAGTTCTAAAAATCGATCATTGAACTTCATGGCACTGATTATGAAGCTATAGTATTACAAGATGGAAGGAAGCGATGAATCTGTACCAGTCATGACCCTTGGAGATGAACTAGGGAAACTGAGCCTCAGAGGCAATGATCGCCGTACCCGTCCAGCACCGACTAAACCGACTAGTAAGATGCCTTCAACCGAGGAGGTGAAAAGGACCCTACAGGTACGTAGAGTTTTCTAAACCAAGAGCGAGGTATGACATTTCGAAAATAGAAAATGGTTCGCACTCTCATCGTGGCAACAACGAATATGGAGAACCTGCCGAGTGAGTGAACACGGATGAACGAAAATAAATAAAAAGGCGTTAACCTAACAACAGAAAATCGATACGCAACTTTCAAGCTCTTCTATACTGAGAAAGCGCCTGATGACTATGAGCCACCGTTCTTCCGACCGGGAGATAACGAGAAAGATCAAGTAAAACCCGACTAGTATCATGTTCTTCGGGGATTTACTGATGATTTAATAGTGGACATTTGGCACCCATGATGGTGCAGAGAAGCCAGATAAACTCACTATAGGAAAGCTTCAGACGCCCTGGCATGGGTAAGCCCCTGACGATGGTTTTGCGGGAGTAAAAGCTCAATTATCGACAGTGTCAATATTAATATTGCGTCAGTAACGAACTATCTGCCGGCACTACCCAATAAATCCAGCACAGGAAATATGACACGTCATGGTCCAAATCATACGCAAGAACAAGAGGTCTCCACGCGCAAGGTGCAGACTGAGCTCTTGCAAAAAGACGCCGAGAAACGTAGGGTGATCTGGGCAGTTGAGCCCCCTGAGCTACAGAAAGTTGCAACCGCAGAAGAGGGACAGAACGACGAGCAGGTTTGCGCCTCCAGCCAGTTTTCTGAGCAGCAGCAGCAGCAGGAAGGAGTGAAAATGGATGTCGTACCCCTCGGCATCAGGAATGATGAAGGTATCATTGTTCCTATACCGCCAGAGCTCCTACCTGGGAAGGAGCTGGTATTTGGCGGCGTTCCAGAGAAGGTGCCTAGTCGTGTTGGTGGAAGACTGGTAAGACTCTGATTCTCTGATGACCTCTTTAGACTTGCTAATGATGAACTTTTTAGACTGATGAGGTCGTCCCGGAAACGCAAACACAGCAACTAGTCCTCTCGCCCTCAAGCGCACTCTCCAGCATGCCTCACATGCCGATCGCCGACAGAAGGTCCAGAGAAAACACCACGATTGATCTTGAGGGCGCTCAAAATGCATTAGAAATCCCATCATCATCGACCGGAGAGGAAATCGATACGCAGCTGCTTTTGAAGATGACAACTAGCCAGGTGGACCATGATCAGGAGATGAATGTGGATGAAGCGCCGGATGGTCTTTACTTTCTATCAATCGTATTCGATCAAGATGACTGACGCAGAAATTATAGCCTTACAAACTAAAACTACGAAAGATTCGATTTCTTCCATGAGCGAGGACCGTCCCAGCCAGGATGACATCCGTAGTTTTAGTCGCTCTAGTCCCGGTAATAGTGCGATGAAGGCTTCCGCACATCGTCAGATTCCCGAAACGAAGGGTTCCAAAAAGGCGCTGGAAGAAGATAATGGGATACAGTGCGAGTGTGGGTTGGAGGTACGTGGAAGAAAGTTGCCAGAATCGGAATTCGAATGCTTATCTTTTACGAGGTTGATGACACTGTCATTTTCTGCGAGGGGGGATGCAAACGCTGGTATCATGTTTGGTAAGGATATTCCATTTGCCTTGATGGAAATTATTGTCTGAATATGAATACTTGCTGTTCAGGTGCATGGGGTACTCATGATGTTTTCGTTTGGCTGAAAATAACATAATCTGATCTTTACTTTACCTTGGGAGGTACCACTCGGCTTCGAAGAAAAGCCTTCCGGCAAAATTCATTTGCTTTGATTGCCGTTTGCATCAAGACGCCAATTGGGATTTGATCCAACACGAATTATATCCGCAGTTCATAATCAAGTATAATGCACTGAGTCTCTTCAGGTAGCATCCTCTTCGTATTATTTCTCCCAGCTTCGACTAATTTCCTTAACATAGACGTGCGATTAAAGTCGCAGAAACTGTCAACCCAAGCTCCTTGTCCGCATTCGCCAAGGCAACAGGTATTGTCTCTGCTTGACACTGAAACGAGGCTTCCATCTTTGATCAATATTCTTTAGGCTGTGACGTGAATGTCGCATCGCAACTCTGGAACCGGTTAGAAAGCGATGGTAGTCAGAGTAATCGAATTTTTAAACTAAAGGCTAATTCAAGTCACAGGCTTCATAGTCTCCGACGCTGAAGAGTTGGCAGAGATAAACGCGCGCAACAAGAAAGCCAAGAGACGACTCATCAAGCGTGGCAAAAGGTACACGTTCAGACCGGCCATCAAGAAGAACAAGGTTTATCAGGACCACTTCACACCGAGTCCGGTGATTGAAGATAAGCTAATGGGTTTGTCCGAGGTAAGAGGAATAGTCGTTGCGTGATGCGATCGATATATTAACGTAATGCTCTAGATGGTCGCATCCCGAGCTTGGTGTCCCGACGGCATGCTGGGTACAAGAGGGAGGGCTGGTATTCATTCGTCGAGGACGCCTATTGTCCAGGAAGAGTCACAAACGCAAGAAGAGACTCAGATTTATTCGTTACAGAGCGAGGCCAATGTGGGTACTAAAAGGAAGCAGACACCCTCGCCTCCACGTTTCACAGGTAAGAGGGTCAAGATATCACTGGGAGAGGAGGTAGATCTTTGTGATTGAGGTTGAAGGCTGTTTTCGGCGAGAATAGATACTTTTCGTGAAATTGTAGCGGCTACACTCTGTTGAGTCATTTTTATTTCAGATGCCCAGCATGGGCACGACTTATATGGACTCGACGGCATTCTGTAGCAAAAGTGGAGACATTATAAGATTGTCTTAACCAAATCTCAACTATCCAAGTAGTCAATGGACCAGTGCCCAAGGCATTAGAAATCGTTCAAGTTTACAAGCTGGCCCGGGCCCGGGCCGAAGCTGACCGCAGACGTTGTTTCACGATAGTCACGTTAAACGACTATGACTTCACGAAACACGACTCCAGTGCTCCAGCTTGAGACAGCCCAAGAAACAACATTCATCGATGTCAGTCTAAAATCTCTGGATAAGGCTCGCACTGCTTTAGAGATCATCCCAATCACTGGTACTTCTTCGGAGTCAACGCTGAAGGCAACCAGAGCTACTATCGATTCGACCCTAACTACACTTGATGTGGCCCTAACCGCGCTTAACGAACTGAGAACCAATATTTACTACTCTAGGAACATGACGTCTCCCATAAACCACATCCCACGAGAGATATTGATCGAAATATTCCTATTCGCGATCCCTAGGACGTCGAATTGTGCTTTCGTGATCGATTTCAAGCAAGTGAATGACACAATTGGTTTTATGGCCATTACTATATCCCACGTCTGCCGATACTGGCGTGCCATTGCGCTCTCAGCACCCTTGCTTTGGGTCAGGAATACTCCCAAATCCGTTGACGCACTGAGGGTGTTTCTCAGTCGCTCTGGTAACATCCCAATGGTATTGGATGTTTCAGTTTCAAACAATCACTCGTATCCAAACGAATATGTTCAATTATTATTCGATCAAATCCCCAGAGCAAGAGGTCTTTACTTGGATCTTGATTACATTTTTAATCAGGACAACGAACCAGACGTAGAAGGTACATGGACCTTCCTCCGTGCCCTACGAAACATGCCGCCGAGCCTCGAGCATCTCCATATTTATGCTCTTGAAATGTCTTATGCGGAAGATTTTACAGCGCTGGATACGATGAAAGTAATGCCGCCCGACTTGACGAATGAAAATCGTTTTCCGAGCCTGCGTCACATATTTCTCCATTCAATACCTATCCAGTGGGGATGCGGCCTCTTCCGGAATCTTCATACTCTCACGCTTATCAACATCTACGAAGATCCTTTGTCTCTCCGCTGTCTTTTGAATATCCTATTCGTATGTCCTGAGTTAAAAGAACTCACGATACATTCGGTCGAATGGGAAGACGATCTTGACGATATATCATCAACTGATGATCAGCCGATACACCTGACTCACCTTCGTTTGGCTCGTATAACGATCTACCAACCTAGCATTGCTGGGAAACTCCTAAATCGGATTGAGTTATCCCCCGAAGCCAATGTTTGGTTAGACCTCAATATTGTCGCTTTAGATGTACATACCACAGAGATGCTGGTACAGGCGTTCGCTCTCGTTCTAAAACGGACCCGAAAACCGCTGGCACGATTAGGGATCCTTCTTGATGAATTTGATGCCGGCATTTATACATCTGTTAGCGGCTCGAAAGGTGATAAAACTGCCAGCTATATATAGCTTGTTTCATCTTTATATGCTTACTCACTTTACTAGGCGCCATTGTTTTAACTACTAACGCATCAGATCAGGGAGATCTAGTTGATTTCATCCACGATCACCAGATATTTTCGATTTTCGATGCGTTACTCTGCCAGGATTTATCTCATTTGACCGATTTCGAATGTCATTTTTCGGATATAACTTCGCCATCTGTAGAATGGTGGAGCCAGCTATTCTCCAGGGCACCAGAGATTAGGTCACTAGGTCTTCGAACGGAGCCCGAGGTCTCCAATGCCTTGAAGGCCCTAATACCACGTCAAGCTCAGCAGTGCGATAATACTACAAACATCGACGATAAATTCATCAGCACCGATGTTACGACGGACACAACTAGCTCTTCGTTCTCAACATCATTGACCAGATTAAGCAAGCTTGCTCTAATGGACGATGAATTTCGTAGCCTCCGGCTCTTAGACTACTCTACGATCCAAGCGGCGACGGTAAATGAGGTTGGGGCTGTTTTCCATCTAAATCGTTTTCTAGTAACACGCAGACACAATGCTGCTTATGCGGACAAGCTCCTAGTAGAGCTACACTCCGAGTGGCATACTCAAAGAGTGCCACCGCGTGCAGTTAAAAACGGGCTCGAAGGTTATGCTGAATTTTCGGTGCGAGAGCGTACATTAGAAACGGATTTTCTGCTAGACCCAAGATATCAGTGGGGTTGCGAATTTGATCTTGATGAGGTGAAAGATTCATTGTTACTTTGAGTAGACACACTCGATACATCCATCTCAAGGTCAATAAATCCTTCATTGATGCTTCGTTGTTTACGTGTATTGGCGTGATACGGACACTAAAAGTTGGCCTACAGAATGCATGTAATGAGCACTGACAGTGACAACCTACTACTATGACTTCACGAAACACGTCGCCCGAGCTACAACCTGCGATAAATCCCTAAACAAGACTCATCGATGCTGGCTTGGAGTTCTGAGTAAGACCCGTGCTGTTTTACAGATCAACCCAAGCGCATACACAGAATCCATCAGGGCTACAATCGATACAAGCGTAATCATGCTCGACGGATTAAGAACGAATCTCTACTCTAGAAACATGATGTCGCATCCCACGGGAGATATTGTCCGAAATATTTCTTTTAGCTACCCCAAGAACTTCGAATTGTTTCCAGGTGGCCGGTTCATACCCTTACAACCTGCTCAAGCTTGTAGCGATTATATTATCTCACGTTTGTCAGCTTTGGCGTGCTGTCGCACTCTCGACTCCCTCGCTTTGGATCAGATACATTCCCAGAAACCTTAACGCCCTGCGAATGTATCAGTCGCTCCGGCAACATTCCGATAGTCCTAGATATTACATTTCCTACAAGATGTTCACAAACAAATGAATATTTTCAACTACTTCTCGATCAGCTTCCAAGAGCGAGGGGTCTCTACTTGGACCTTGGTTTTTTACTGGACGAGGGCGACGAAGCAAGCGTGCAAGGCACACGGAATTTCATTTGTGCTCTACAAAACAAGTCTCCGAGCCTCGAGCATCTTCACATTAGCGCCAGTTCTGTACCAGAAGCAGAAGATCTCATGACAACAGATACAAAGTGGATGCCACCTAACCTAATTAACAAAGATCGTTTTCCGAGGCTCCGGCACATATTTCTCAGCACAATATCCATCGAATGGACGTGCGGCCTTTTCGAAAGATTCATACTCTTACACTTATGGAAAACTTCAACGATCCACTGTCTTTGTGTTCCCTGTTCACTATTTTGGCCGCATGCCCCGAGCTTGAAGAACTGACGATATATTCTGTTGAATGGGAAGACGAGCTCAACGACACGTCATTGGTTCGGAGCGAGTTGATACCCTTGTTCCACCTCCGCTTGGCCCGAGCAACATTTGACCGGCCCTGTATCATCTACAGACTTCTGAATCAACTTGCGTTATCCTCCGAGGCCAATGTCTGGTTTAACCTCCATCATGTTGATGCAGGTTTACATAGCGTAGAGATGCTTGCACAGGCTTTTTCTCATTTTCTCCAAAGGACCGGTAAACCTCTAGGGTAATTAGGAATTTTTGTCAACGGATTGGGCGCAGGCTTTTGTGGGTCTTCCAGCGGCTCGAAAGGTGATGCTAGTGCCAACCACTTGATCCATGTAAACTGACACATCTACTTAGGTGCTCTTGTTTTCATCATGTTTGATGAAAATCTACATCTGGCTGGCAATAACAACCAAATACCTGCAATCTTTGATATGCTACTGCTCAAGACTTGTCTCATTTGACTAGTTTCGAAAGCCATTTCTCAAAGTCACAATCGCCAACTATGGAATGGTGGCGTCGGCTATTTTCCAGGATGCCAGAAGTTAGGACACTATGTCTTCGGACGGAACCTAAGGTCATCAATGCATTGAGCGCCCTGACGCCCAATGGAGTGACAGTGCTGTGAACGCTGTAGCCACAGTCGCTGGCAGTAATGTCAGAGTGAATAGTAGACTTTCTTGATCTCTGGCCCTCCGGTCGCTCTGATAAATTCTGGGAGCGATAGGGGTTGGACATAATAGTATTTGCCACCTAAAGCGTTGCCTGGAAGCACGAAAAGGTTGTACAGAGGAGAAGCTCTTGGTCGAATTACGTTCTGCTTGGTTCAATTTGGGAATCTCACCATACGTGGTGCAAGAGGCGTTTCAAGAGTATGCGGAGTTTTCGGCGATCGCGTGGTGTTATCTTGACACGTAAAGATCTTGCAGGGCCCGAAGTGGGTTTTCTGCTGGATCCGAGATGTTGTATACTTGATCTCGATGCAGTAAAAGATTCATTACTAGATTGACTAGGTATACTATGTTATTAGTCCTAGCACACTATTGTTGCTTATTGAAATGGACATGGTAGACGGCAGAAAACCTAAGCGTAGCGATGACCCCCTCATTGAACCTGCCCTAAAGCCGAACCATATTTTGATGCTCGATTTTCCGTCGCAAGTTTCCTCAGACTTTATCAACCCTCCCGATGTTATTTGCTCGTCAGCTTGCACCTCTGGTATGGCTGAAGGGTTGTCATTGGGAGGACCTCGCAGGAGATTGAATTGGTGCACGCATAGACTGTTCCTCCGTATCTCCCCTTAATCGGTCATTATCACGATTCTGGCGGTTCGTTAGTGTGGAATACATGACAAAGTTTATATGCAAATAACCATTTGTTTTGGAGTAATCTGGTTTCATGTTTGTTTGTGATTCTGTGAAGTTTGACTGAGAGAGAAATGGGCAAGAGGGGCAAGTCCGTTATGAATTGTGATTATTAACACAAGTGACTGCATAACGGAAGTAAATAGTAAACTTGGAACACACCCTTGTGGTCGTCGTCGGTGTCGTCATGGCCATCGAGCAGCTCACGTTCGCAAGACTCAAGCAAATCAAGAATGCAGTCATCGGCAATCCAATGAAAAAGTTGGAACTCTCTCAAGATGAGGTATTCATGCAAGGGTCAGTGAGCCCCTCTGTTAGATGCACCAGTGCAATCAAAGCATATACCAGCGTCTCAGGTTGATCCAATGCTTAACACGTCCTCCCAACATCGAATCGGAGCCCCGCGGATCCCAGGATGATATCAGGACCGAAGCAGCGCACATTATCTCTTCTCTCTCTTATGGGCCGTCTGAGTCACTCCAGGGTCTACTGGAATACGATGCTGTATCAGCGCTGCTGCAGGCCGTGGGGAGCTTTTCATCTTTTGAAAAGGCGTCTGTCAAGGCTGCGTTTGGTCGTGCATTAAAGACAGTAGCGGGTGCTCTTGCTGATGTATACGGACCGCCTCAATGGGGCTTGCCGCATGAACATACTCAGCTCCGTCTTCCTGCCAAGAACGCTCTGGATATATTCTTTGAAGTACGTCACACTTTTGCTTAGATTAGGGGACCATCTAACAATCCTCATCTACTCAGCCAAGCTCACTTGACGCATATTTACCTTTACTCGTTGATGCAGCCGCTCAGACAACCCTTCCGATTGCCCAGCTTCTAGCATTAGCTGTGAAAGATGAGCACCAGCGTAATGCGGTCACAGCATGGCTCCCTCCCTCAGACCGTCAGAAAGATGCGAAAGGGAAACGGGGGTGGGAGCTGCCAGAGAGAAGTAATTCAAACGCACCATCAAGGCTCGGTGGTTGGGTCATACGCAATCTCATTGAGCTATTGGGCGACCGCGATCCGAAAGTAGGCATTTCCTCTTTTTGTGGCATGATTTTGACTTTTTACGTTATGACGCAGATTCAAGAGGCAGTATTATCTGCTATAGCGACACTGTCCAAAGACAATGGGCGTGTAGCCGCTGTCTTCAAGGCATCAGACAGTAAGTATTTCTTTCTATCAAATCGTGCAGTGATTAAGACGAATGATGTGCAGCTCATCCCGCCATTGTTCCGCAAATACTTTCCTTTGTAAGGTCACCATCTGTTGACGTTCAGGTAGCTGCATGTCTATGGTATGCTCAATCTATCGTACCTCTTCAATCTATCTAAGTACAAAATATAGTGTAACAAACATAGTACGCGCCCCCACTCCTATCGTCCATGCGTTTCCAATCCATGGCGACTCTCCATGGAAAGCTACAACGCTAACAACCCTCTGTCGACTGATATCATCACCTAACACTCCCGACCAGCTAAAAACAAAATCTTGTTTCATTTTGCGTAAGCTATTTATTTCCATTTCGATAATGGAAAGCGCACCAACTGAGGCATCTTTTAGATCAATTAACCATCGATGACATAGATTTCTCGCATACTGCCTTTGAGCAGGGTGCCCTGGAAAAGCTGGCAGATATTGTAAAGCAGTTGACGCCGGTTGAGAACGTGAGCCCAGAGTGGGATGAGGCCGAGCCGGAAGTCAAATCCCGTCTGCGTGAGGTATGTAAAACACCACAGCCCACTCCGAACAATACATTCTTACAGTGTAGATTAGGCCGCTCTCACCACTATTGCCGCCCTTTGCGTCCACGATGGCGCTATGCAGCGCGCCGTAGCAGATAAGCTCATCTTGCTGCCGGTGGTCCAAGTATGTCTCAGGCATAAACACGTCGGTGTACGATATGCAGCCTGCCAGTGCCTTCGGTCGCTCAGCCGATCCACCGAACTTATGCGCACCAACATTGCCGACAGTGATGTCGGGATGATCATGTTTGAAGAGGTATTCATGAATATTGACGAGGACCACAGAGTGACGAATGCCGCATTGATGGCAGTATGTAATCTCTTTAACGGATTTTCTCCTCTGAGATCGGTACGTAGTATTTCCAACTTGGTGCACACATGCGATTAGTACCAACTATCCGCAGAAATACTTGGACAAGGGTGCAGAAAAGAGAATTATAGACTTGTTCAATTCTGGCGATCCATCTCTACAGTTGAATGCGCTATGGGCTATGAAGAACCTTTTGAGCCATTCAGATTCGGAAGAGGAGAAGGCCAGAATAATGGAATTGCTTACCTGGGAACGATTTACGCAGTGAGTGAGCTTCATGTAGCTCTTTAAAATGATCTTCATCTGACTCGATTATTTTTTACAGACTGCTTCAAGATCCCGATGCTGGCATGCAAGAACAGGCATGGCACATGCTTCGCAACTTTGTGAATTCGGAGCAAGGCATCAATTTGGCGTTCAATAAACTGGGGGCGGACAGGCTTCTCGGCCTTTTATCCACCGCACTTCAAAGAGACGAAGACGTCATGATCCAGGTATGTATATAATACTGCTCACACCACTCCGACACCTGAACTCTGATAACAGGCTGCATATGCTCTGGCAAACCTATGCAATGGCGACGAAAACCATTTACATGCCATTGTCACCTACCCCGCAATCATACCGTGTCTAGAACGATGCCTCGCCTCCTCGTTTGTGAGACTCAGAAGACCTGCAATTGCATGTGTTGTGCAGCTGTTCCGCCATTCCAATATCCGGAGGATTGTGCTCCGCGATGGTGGCGTTGTCAAAGCCTTGCGGTACATCCGAGACTGGAGCGTCGATATTGTCTCGCTGAGTCCTGGCGGCGGCAACAGTGCTGCCCCTGTTTCTGCTGGCGGCATCGGCGGTGGTATGATGGTAGATACCCAAGGGGAGGCAAGGGAGGTGCGGGGTATGGCTCGTGAGGTCTTGCACTGGCTGGATGTGCAGGAGCGCTTGGGAGGGTCTGTCTAAGCCGACGATATTAGGTTAAACCCAACCTCTGCGCTCTATAAGAACCCGCTAGGTCCAGCCCTTTTGCCTAGCTGAAATCCAAGGCTTGAAAAATGAATCTAAAGAGAAAATATAGCTGACAATGATTGCATAAGTATAATGGTGTGCCATATCCATGCACTAGTACAACTACTCAATTCAGCAAAGAGTCCTACAATCAATCAAGATCAAGGCTACAATTCTACTCATGTCTTGGGCCGAGTAGAAAACCTGGAGCTACCAATACATCGTTTCTAAAAATCTCGAAATGCGCTGAAAACACTCACCGCATACGAAGCAGTGACTTTGGATTGGCGATGTGCTGATTAATAATTGGTTTCTGCGCATGACTTTTGTAAACTTTCCGGATATTTTTATAAGCGCTTAAGATGGATCTATCTAAGATCGTCATTAGGATCATCGAGATCATTTGTGATTGAAAATCCGTCATCAATGACTATCCAATGATTGTTATAGTTCTGGAAAATCGTCTTCAGATACGGCGAGGGTGGAAAGCTTGGGCAAGAATATCGCAGACAGAACGATAGCATCGACTTTTATGGCGCCAAATAGGCCAGCGTTAACGTATATATAGCTCGCATCCTGATCACAGACGTCTTGCAGAGACATCAGAGCATTGAAAGCATGAGTAATAGCAACCATTGATTGAAAGCCAAGTTTCCTAATACTCGGTACTCTGGCGAATAGCTCACCACTAGTAAGCAGATCCAAATAGTGTATTCGGGTTGATCTGTGGAATAAAGTTTTTAAACGGGATGGACCTCGATCAAACAAAGTATCAAAGACCACAAATTTATGCGAACTTAGGTTACCTTAATTCTTCCAAGTGGATCTACCCTTGTATGCCATACAACTTGGATCTGGTACTCGAAATGGAGGATGTTGACGCTTGCTAGGATGCCTATTACGGAAACTACGAAAGCTATTGAGGATAGTATAAGTTGTGGTATCAATCGTAAGAACAAGAGCTACTAATCATATCACCAATTGCGAGTATTAGCTTGGCTTGGGGGAAGATATAGATATATTACCTATCGAGCCACTAACAGTTCCATAGACACCTGCGTTAAAATCATTCAAAGCGGTACCTGACCGTCTCAGTGACCTTTTTGTGCGCAGGAGATTGAGTGTGAACACCTACAATAGCGTTCTAATAGCGTGTCCAGGTACCGCAGCTTTGTATTTACTCATCCAGGTACTGGCCCAGTAGGAAACACGGTCCAAACCAGGAGTTTTCAATAACGTGGGGCTTATTAATCGAGGTGCGAGCTAAGCGAAGCTGAGTAAGGAATATAAGTTCGTTTCTCAATTTGACCGCGTAAATGGCAAGTTTCGCTAGATCAGGACACGCATGGCAGACGCTCGAAAGGTAGTTTAGAGATATTGCGAAGGAGGGAACGTTGTCTTGCTCTTGAGAGGTGTTTGAATAAGAGTTGCATGTACCCAATGCGACGATTAATCTTATCTGGAAACACAAAAAAGGAGATATCTAGCACCCTTGGCATCTTGGCTGAACGATTCAGGAGCATTCACACGCCAGCAACATTTCTATGGATGCATCTGTCCAAAGGGAATGTGTTGAGAGTGCAACATTACGCCAATGTGACAAACAATGCATATGTCAGGAAGCCCCAGATGGGGTTTTTTTCCGCATGAAGCATTAACGGAACTGTAGCTCGAATACTTTTGGGTAGCTAGACAGTTTGGGGAAGATTTAATGAAATATTTCGGCAAGAATCTTTCTCAGAATGCGATCGGTGGTAGTGGACAATACGTTTCCGAGTCTGGACTGCAGAAAATCTGTCTTGGCCTCATCAAGTATAATTCCTACTATGTCAAGTGCGTGACTAGCTTGTTGCATTTCTGAATTTGTCGAGGGGTTTACAACTATTTTTGTAGACCTTCAGGGGTAGTGTCTGACGGAGTCATACTAGTACCAGTAGTTGTGCCAGGTATGAGCAACAGACAAAGGAGCAATCAACTCGAGTGATTCGGAACGTGAATTCTATGATCCGATTACATAATATTTCGGAAGCAAACACAGCCACCCTCCAGATCACTAGCACACAACGGTGACACAACCGCCAGTGCCAGTGACTTTCTTCTCTCTGCGCCAGACCAGGATGCGACTCCGGCAGTCTCTGCTAACCCTGCTAACATGTGCTTTAGCGTTGGCCAAGCCTTCAAAGCGGGATCACGACGCCTACGACTACTACGTAATTGAACTCGACCCCACCGCCGGTGTATCGCTGGACGAAGCTGCGCGGTCTTTAGGTGTTGAACATGTCGGGCGAGCAGGAGAGCTACCCAACACTTGGCTTGTTCGCTCTGAGCGCTCGCAGCCTATCCTTACTACGAGAGGATCATACTCCGATCCTATCTTGTTGCGACATGAAGGCATCAAGGCTCGAGCCGCATCACACGCTTCCATCCGTTCACCTGAAGCCGAGAATGCACGGCGTGTCGCATCTGGAGTAAAATATCTCTCCCGACAAGACCTCAGACAGCGTGTTAAACGCGATGACAGCCTTCTTCATAGAGCGCCTCCACCACCTTTTGCACAAGACGACCAAAATAACGCAACATCACAGAGCGTCGCTACGCGTTTGGGCTTCGTAGATCCCCTGTTCACTGAACAATGGCACATCGTAAACGACGAATATCCCCAACATATGATGAACCCTGTGCCTGTATGGGAGATGGGTATCACTGGACAAGGCGTCATTTCCACCCTCGTAGACGACGGTCTCGATTATACCAGTCGTGACCTCGCAGATAATTTTGTCCGTCGAATTCGTTCAGAAGCATATACGCCCTTTTGCTCATTTATACCCAACAGGATGCCCTGAGCTCATACGATTTCAACGACCACCGTGACTTGCCTACCCCCAGTCTCAGCGATGATCATCATGGAACTCGATGCGCTGGTCAAATTGGTGCAGCTAAAAATAACGTTTGCGGTGTTGGACTTGCCTACGGGTCTAAAATCGCTGGCGTGCGGATTCTATCTGGCCCTATATCTGACGTGGACGAGGCTGCAGCCCTTAATTACGCATACCAAAGCACCTCAATCTACAGCTGTAGCTGGGGCCCTCCGGATGATGGTAAATCCATGGAAGGGCCCAGTTACCTGATCTCGAAAGCCGTCGTTAATGGAGTAGAGAATGGTCGTGCTGGCAAAGGCTCTATCTATGTCTTTGCGAGTGGCAATGGTGCCCATAATGGAGACCAATGCAACTTTGATGGATACACGAACAGTATATACTCTGTTACAGTTGCTGCAGTTGACTACAAAGGCCTCAGGCCTTATTATTCGGAAGCATGTGCTGCCAATATGGTGGTAGCTTACAGCTCCGGTAGTGGACAACATATCGTCAGTTTGACACTTCTTCGTGATAAACTCCATTCTCATCTGTAATTGATAGGTTACGACGGATGTCGGAGAAGACCAGTGCTCAAAAACGCACGGCGGTACTTCGGCTGCTGCGCCAAATGCCGTCGGAGTTTTTGCTCTTGCCCTGGAAGTACGGTATGTTGGCCCCATCATAATATTTCGAGCTATCATCTGAGATGTCGCTAGCCCTGATCTCACCTGGCGAGATATTCAATATTTATGCGTTCAAAGCGCCCAAATGATCAACCCTGATGATTCTGACTGGGAGGACATCGCCAACGGCCGCAAATACAGCTACAAGTATGGCTTCGGTGTTCTAAACGCGTACGAATATGTCAAGGCAGCGCAAGACTGGACAGTCGTGAAGCCACAAGCCTGGTTTGAGAGTCCAACTGTGCAGATCAATAACGGTACCATGGATCTCCTGGAGAACATGGATGGTGGCGAATTCATCCCTGCAGGTGGTCTAACGAACACCATTTCGATCACCAAAGATATGTTGGAGTCGGCAAACTTCGAATCTCTGGAACATATCACGGTTACTGTCTGGATCAGCCATACACGACGAGGGGATGTTGAGGTTGATATCACCAGTCCACACGGCATCAAAAGTGTTCTTGGCGCCTCTCGTAGATCTGACGCCGCAAAGTCGGGCTACCCGGGATGGACTTTCATGAGCGTGAAACATTGGTGAGTCCATCATCTTTTACAACAAGTTCAACGCTTAACAAAATGTGTAGGGGAGAAGACCCTGTTGGAGATTGGACGATTCGGGTCGCAGACCAAGCTAGTGCCACGCAAATAGGTCACTTTCTCGGTTGGCGGGTCAAGTTCTGGGGCACCACCATTGATGCTTCACAAGCCAAGCCATACGAACTTACCCTCTTCGATACCCTTCTTCCACCACCACCCAAAGTCGACTCGCCATCCGCCTCCGGAAGCGCTACTAAAGCGCACCCCAAACCCACTGACTTCCTGCCTTCTGACCACGGCCACGCTCCCGGCCAATCAGATGGACCCGCGTTCCCGACTGGCCACGAAGATGTCGCACAACCTTCTGCGAGCGCTACGCCAACGCCCGACGAGGGTTGGTTCTCGGACATGAACAACCTGACCAATAACAAGAAATGGTTCTTCGCCGCTGCTGGTGCGGTGATCTTGTTCGGCTTGGGCGCCGCGATCTTCTTCTGGCGCAGGAGACGCGCCAGGCTTCGGTCAAAGTACTCTCCCCTCGGTGAGGAGGGTGGAATGGTCATGTCGGGCTTGCGCGGAGGTGTGGCACAATCTAAGACACTTTATGAGGCGTTCGGGCCTGACGATGACGAAGATGATGAGGATGCCGATGAAGAGACACGTCTGGCGGGTGGGAGACCACAGGATAGATCGCCCGGCGGGCTTGGGTTCCACGAGGGATTCCTCGAGGATGACGAACCTGACACCGCTACGAGCCAGAGGTACAGAGACGAGCCCGACGAGCCTCACGCTGGACATTCCTCCCATAGCGAGTCTGATAGCCCCGAAGAAGGCTCCACTGGAGAATCCGGGGATAGTAGCTCATGGGAGCAGGCCTCAGGCTCGCAACTCAGGGAACCTTAAATTGTATCAGTTTATTCCGTACATCATTGGATCTTCTCTTAGTGTTTGCATATCATATTCTGTTTTGGATCTTTCAATGCTTTAGCTACTTATTTATTCATGTATGTTCTGCTTAACTACTGGTATACGGTTATGGAGGAAGGATAATGTATACTGGATGGTGTTCGAAGACTACTCTGATTAGGTGGCCTGGATGAATGTTTGACTAGACCGCTGTATTAATACATTTTGTGTACGTGTGTTGCAAATACATGTATGATCTGCTGGTACGCTAGTTACACAACCAATGTTATTTCGCCAGGCTGAGAGGCGGGAGGAAGTAATGATGAGACACCTATTAGTATCTTATGGATGTTATACACAAGTCTGTTGAACAGACAGACGAATTCTATTTGATGTACATCTGTTAATAAAGTATATGATTGACGTATAGAAAGTACAAGTTAGATTTAATAGGTACATTCGCGCAGTGAAATACTTTCACAGCCCTGGTTGTGCGTCATAAATAGTTTGCGTCTTTGATTTTTTGGTACATATCTTGAGGAATATAATCCTAAAGTATCCCAAGGGATTCTTCTCCATAGATATCTATCATGGGCAGAACATACTTCGCAACACTTGCGGTGTATTGGAACTCTTGACTTGAACTTTTTGGCAGGTCGTACAGTTCAATAAATGCATCTGGGTAACTCGACCTCGACCTGAGGTAGGCTGTCGATTCCAATGTGCTAGTAAAAACTGCATCGTTCCTTTGTGGGAAGATATCGTCCTTGTCCCATGCAATGCCGTGCGCGATGCGGTAGATAATCAGCTGAGGGAATATTGCCTATTCCATTTATCAGTTCATGAGCTTCAAAATACCCCCTGATAAATTTAGCCAAAGTTTCATTTACCATGTAAGCTGACCACACAATCACGAAGAAATTCCAGAAGGGGGATCCTGAAAGTAGTAAAACGGTGGAGATGACCCCCAGTATGGCCCCAGGCGCCGCTGATTCGACAAGTATGGCTATCACGTTTATGTACATCCTTTTCATCATTTCACTCGTGCCTTTCCGTGTCTTGCGCAGAACCCATAGTATTTTGAAGGAAATCATGGAAATAGCCATGATGTTGACAATCGTAGTAAGTATAATGCTAGCTGCATTCATCCCGCGTTCCAGAGGAGAGTCGGCATTTGATTGGAGGCCAATTGGTATAGTTGACATTGATGTAGCTAAGGAACGACTATTTTGTTCAGAGATTCTGCTCCTTTAGGATTAGAGGGTATTTACTTGCCAATGGTTCCGAGATTGCACAATGCTGGTAAAACGATAACCCAAATTCTCGAGCCGAAGATTATGTAACAGCGATATATCTGATTAAGGAGTTTAATCAATCATGTTTGAGAGAAGAAGGCTCAACTTGCCAAAAGACTGTCAGCCAGAAAGAAGGCAATGTTCTGGGCTGCATTGCCAAGAAGCATGTAACGGGCAGTTGTTTGGTGAGCACTGAAATAATTAAATGGCCCGCCATCTTTACTTCGGTCCGTAAGCCACATAGTCTGACCCATCAGTGGAAGGCTTTGGAAATATAACGTGTTCAAGACCAGCAGGATGCTTCCAAAGAAAACATAAAAGAGTCGCAGGGAATGGGTGAGGTTTGTTCTCGTCAGCAAAGTATATGTTGATATGCAGTATACGCCTAGATATATCCCTGCCATGACGATGCTGACGTTAATATTTGTCTCTATTCGTAAGCAGAAGCTGTATTGACCGTAAACAACGGCAAGAATGACCAAGGCGATGTAGATGGATTCTTCAGTCAGAATATGGATAGCGGAAGACATCACAATGAGCCCGGAGAGGGAAAGGAGAAAACTGAGGAACCAACATAAGGAAAATATATATATTATCAGTCAAGAGCGCTGAAACCGCATGAATTTGCACAGCTCTAACAGTCTAACCCATCTGCATCCCGGAGGACGCAACTCGCTCTGATTCAAAGGTACCTGTGCCGCCGAAGATACTAGTGGAAAACATCAGAAGATGTAAAGCTGCTGTGAAAGCACTGACATTTTCATATCTAAGGAACAGTTGCCATTAGCCCGTCCAGCGACTTCACTCGGAGTCATTTAACGGCAACACCGCCGATGCCACAGTGTGGTGGCGTAGAGTGGCATGGTGCTGTGGCTTCACCTCTATCTTACATAAGCAGTGCCGCATTTTTCACACACCACGATCCATCCCACCGGGCAACCAAGATCTTTGCACCTAGTATGTTTGAGCTAGCAGATGG
Organism: Agroathelia rolfsii; assembly: GCA_018343915.1. NCBI lineage: Eukaryota > Fungi > Basidiomycota > Agaricomycetes > Amylocorticiales > Amylocorticiaceae > Agroathelia > Agroathelia rolfsii. Next base: position 493,909 of record JABRWF010000007.1, on the reverse strand, counting down.
TTAAATACTTGAACCACGTTAAGTATAGCGAAACTCGCTCATCACAGGCCGGCTGCGCAATCTTAGTTTCGATCACGGCTGTTGGACTGCCACTGGCAACTGGTGTCCCAGGCTCCCAGCCGAGTACAGTTACCAGTGACGGCAAGGTCGGCGGTGGTTGCAACAATGGCGCTAGGCATACTAAGAGAAGATTATGAGGCCTTTTACTACGATTCATGACTGAGCCTCAATATTGTTGGGAACAGAGAAAGCACCTGTTTCTGGTAAGAGTCGGGTTTAATCATGATGTATGATACAATTATCGGCGGTTGTAATAAAGTCGAAGCCGAGGCTTTCTGATGATGAAACGATAATGCCTTGGTGCCGCGCATTGGACAATCAAAATGTGGACTCCTCTTTCCAACTGCAATTGTCACCCGTCGCAGCAAGCACTCTCAATGTCAGGCCATAACATGAAGCTGTCCTTTGTGAAATACTTCGCCTTTTTTGCCTACCTCTATCCTAAGCAGTCAAATTGTTTTAGTCTACGCTTACCTTCAAGTTATCAAGTTACCGAGCTGATGCAGCCTACTAATAGCAATACTTGGCACTTGTAGCTGTGTCGACAGTGGCCAAGCACCAAACTGTATCAAGTACCCAAGATGTTAAGGGCATCCTGATCCTCTGCCCTTTTTGTCGTTTTGATATATCATTGAATGTCGCCGTCTTAATAAATCAAGTAATTCATACATCATGAACATTATTCCTTCATACCGGCCTTAAGAGGATTTACTGGCCTGAGCGTCTCCGCCATACAAAACGGTGGTGAAAGCTCACGATACGTCCTATTTGGTTTTGAAAACAAAAATCTTCATGCGTGTTGGAAACGCTGAACATAATACATTCCTTTAGTTATCATGATTGCCAATAAAATGAATGATAAACCATCATGCCCTTCGATGGGCGCTTTAACAACTGTAACCGATATTTGCAAGAAATGGTATCTTCTCGAGTCCAGATCGACAGGCAAACATATATGAAACGAGGGTTAATACAAGTAGATAGTAAGGAAAGGACTGTGAGGATACGAAAAGTAGAAAGAATGTCCAAGTATGTCCATATGCCAGTGCATACATAGTGAAAGTCCAATATATCAAGCCAAATCAATCACGTTGAAGCACTAGTACTGTTGGAGTAGACCACCATTGTATCGGTTTCGCTCTTCCCTGGTAATCCTTCTTCATCAATTTGCGCCCCGACGCGCTTGGTGCGCCATGTTCTATTTCGTTTCCAAATTGGCAAGGTGATCGCGGTGTCGGGTGTATTAGTTGACACTAATGTAATGGAAGTCAACTCTTTCGGTGTCGACGCAGACCATGCTGTACCCTGCGCAATGCGAAAAATGATTAGCTGAGGACAAAGGGCCTAATACGAAGCGATCAGTTCGAGTCCTTACAGAATCCAACAAACTCGGAGAACAAACATTCCACTCACCATTAGAGATGACCATGGGAGAAATGCGCCATCGATCCAATTTACATTACCAGTGCTCATAAGGATCGGGACACTTATAAGTATTCCAAGAATAGCGCATGGCGCAGCAGATTCAACCAGGATTGTGACCAAAAATGTGTACCGCTGCGGATAGGTTTTCACATACTGACGCACATTGGCAGATATGGACAAAATTCTCTTCGAAATCATCGCAGTAGTCATTGCATTGGTTGCCACACTGAGCACAATTGCCATTGCATTTAGCTTGTCTCCCAGGGGTATCATCAAATGATAGTCATTGGGTATAGCTGCCATTGATAGTGCTGATATTACTTAGTAACAGTACAGAGATGAGCTCGCAACGGTACGTGAATAGTACGTACCAAAGACCCCAATTAAGCATAAGGTGGGAAACATGATAACTAATGACCGGTGGCCAAAAACAACATAACAGCGGTATATCTGCACATAAAATTAGATCCATGAGCTACGATAGGATAATGATCATCAGGAAATGCTAAGAAAGATGTTAAACCTGGACCTCAATTTGAATTCACGCAGTCCCATGTCGTCAATATAGTGCTACATCAGCTGACGGCACTTTTATGTAGCACTATATTAATTACATAGGACTATGTAAGCCCGAGCCAAGCGTTAGGTTCAACATAGATGTTGAGCACTTCCTTATGATAGGAGCAAATACACTTACCAACAGTGCATCAGACAGGAACATGGCAGAGTTCTGAGAGATATTTCCTAGAATCATATAACCCGCAGTGTTTTCCTCAACGTCGTAGTAAATCAAAGGACCGGCGCGAAACTTGAACATATCGCGGTCCTGAATCCACATTCTCTGACCAAGTAGCGGTGTGCTCATAAAGAAGGTGGTATTTAGCATTAGTAAAACGGTTCCATATGACAAAAGGAGTGTGCGGCGAGAATGAGTGAGGTTGGGCTTGACCAACAATGCATGAATAGATAAAAAATAGACCCCAAGGTAAATACCTATGATAACATGTGAGTATTAAGCTCCACAGACCGAATTGTTATTCTTTACCGAAGATTACAGCAGATATAACTAAGCCAATGTAGATAGAGCCTTCGCATTCCAAAATCATAGCGCGAGGGAATTCAAGAGGACTACGGGCAGTCGATGGCATCCTGGCTTGAGCAATTTTGGCTAATTGCTGCCTAATGACAGCCCTATATGTATTCGGAGCTAGCCTGAGCTCACAGCATGCAGATCGCTCTAAAATGGTCGGTCCATCATGATTGTAGTAACCTCTCTGGCTCTATGTAAATACTACTAGCGCTGTGAAATGATTGAAACCTGCATCTGTACCTCTCTAAGGTCAGAATCGTCTGAGGTGATTTTAATTTGTAGCCGAGACAGTTGACATAACCCGATAAAATTGCCAGTAATACGCTTCTGTACGCCTCCGTTTGCTTATTCATTTTTGAAATACACATGTATAAACAGAGGAAAAGACACTTATGAGTTCAAATTCATGTGATGACTAATTGTAATTATCAACATTTTGAATAAGGGCAAAACATATATAAGCAAAGACTCTCCAGGACTTTCGGAGCCGAAGTTGATGGTTTCTGAAATGCTTATATTAATTTTATGCGGGCTAGCTGTACTCTTTGTCGAGCACAAGCCTCCGAAAATGCTGAGTACTAGGATTTTGTGTTAAAATGCGACGAATGACGAGAAAGAGCAGCAGCCGACACAGAAAATAAATTCCACTTGTCTACTTGTACATCGTTGTACTTAGTCAAATGGATAGCAATTGATAAGGAAAATTACCGTAAGTATGAAGACAGTATGATGTGACCCGGCGCGTGGATCACATATTCTAACATCTTGGAGTTCTAGGATTCATTTTCCCGTGGAATTTGGGTGGCTTCTTACTGAGTTTCGACTTACTCTAGCTGTGCTCGTTCAAGTTAACATACCTAATGCTGAGCTCAGTGTATGCCAATAGCCAATCTGATTATGACTTACCCAGCACTGCGGCTGTCGGCCATTGTCACTGCTAGTGGTACTAAAGTATATATTATTACTAGCCTGAGTGGTATGCTGTGCACCGTTTGAAGCATCTCAAAATACGAGCGACTTGTAAAGGCCAAGGTCACGTCATACTTTCTTTTTTTTTTTTTTTTTTTTTTTTTTTTTTTACGTTTATATACCGCATCATGTATTAAAAACAAACTACAGTGTAATAAGGGCCATAGTGCAAGTTACACGCGATAGGGAAGTGTGGTGTGCAGTGGCATAAGGGTTATTGGGATGAAAGTACTGGAAAGGTTAACGAACCAGTTGATTGTGCTGTGGTAGGAAACGAAGTGGAGAGGGCAGGGGTATATATGAGATTAGAGAGAAATTAGAGGAGGGGGGGGGGGGGGTAACAATGGAGTTCCTATTTTGGTGGAAACCTAAGGGCCATTTTTATTATGGGGCTGAGCTGGCAAGTTTTGCAAAGGCATTTGAGCCCGTCACAAACTTTGCAAATGCTTCACGTGATACTTCCATACAGATATAGTTTTCCATATATTGTTGGCTCGTCTCTCTAGTATCAAATCAACGCCAGTAATGGTTATGGTCTCCACTCTCCCGGCTTCACGGCCATTACCTTTACAAAACTGCAAGATAGACGCTGATACTAGTTATAGATGTCACGCCATTGGCTGATGAATTCGCGAGCTTAGCTATATGGAAATAGGGCTAACAAATGCATGTTTTATCATAGACACTAGTACATGCATTTATACCCATAATTAAACTAGAGATGGAACTAATAATGTGCGTATACTATAAGAAACGGAGAAGGGAAGAGAAAAGGTGCATTCCCTGCCTTTGTTCGACAGCGAGGAATGAGTGGAACCCAAATTCTAACATTGGCATCATGAGACATCTGTATGCGTTTTCATTCTGTTTTCAATTCTACTAATAACAGTATTGCTTTGTGTCTTGATTTCATAAAATATACAAATACATTGAAGATTTGCAATAACGTTCTATATATCAATAATACGCTTGGATTAATGCTTGATTGTTAACGTGAAACGTCATGGTAGTAGCCTAATAGTATCAGTGTGTCCTTATGAGTCTTTCTTCATCCATTACATGATTTTCTGTAATAGAGGATCTGTCGTGTTGCTGTGCAGTCTCCTTTTCATGGATGTTGATATCTGACAGAAGCACAACTTGAACAGCAATTGCGTTACTCCAGCAAGTTATCTCATTTGATGTTGTTCCAGTCCAAGCGATGCCTTGCGCTATACGAAGTATGATGAGTTGCGGAAATAATGCCTGTATTCAAGAAATGTTTATAAAATTCCATAATGAATGAATATTAGTACTATTCAGTAGGTAGCTCACCAGGTATCCTGACCATATTATTGTTGCAGCATGCCACAAATCAGACTGTGCAAGTATCATTACACATGAAATGATGCCCAGGACAGCATTAGGTAAGGCAGACTCGACGAGGATAGCTGCTATATTGATTGGCCAGTTGGACCATTTCATTTTATAGTGTATACCAATTGATTTATGGACTCGACGAAGAACAATTAAGATCCTAACAGCGATCATAGCGGGAGTTACGACGTTAACAGTGATAGTCAGCATAATTGCGACTGCATTTATGGTATCTCCTAGGGAAGTATTGAGACCAAGGTAGATTGGTATAGTTGCCATTGACACGGCTGTCGATATATGTTAATATCAAACCCTCGTTCATTCAACATTTTCTCCTACCAAGCGACCCAGTCATGCATAGTGCTAGAGGTATGACAATCCATGGTTTCGAATTGAATATAATGTAGCAGCGATATACCTGGTACACGGTATTGGTGAAGATATCGCCTCATCAAGTAGGGAGAAAGCTGACCAAAAGACCATCGACCAGAACTATAGCAACATTCTGAGCCGCATTACCAAGCATTGTATAACCAGCGGAATATTGTTGCAAATTAAAATATTCTAAGGGTCCACCGGAGTATTTTTTGCCATCTGCCGTCCACATCCTCTGCCCCAGCAATGGAGGGCTCACAAAGAATAACGTGTTCAAGAGGAGGAGAATAGTCCCATATAGCAGATAGAAAATTCTTCGAAATCGACTTATATCGGTGCATATCACTAGTGCATAAGTAGATATAAAGTATGCCGCGATATAGATACCTAGCACGTTATCAGAGTCAACAAGAGGCGCTGCACACAAATTCATGGATCTTACTAACCATAGAGAATAGCAAAGATGATGATGCTAATGTATAGCGATCCTTCGACCCGGAGGTTTGCAGCATGAGATGACATAGTAATCTTTGTATCAGCAATTTGCACAAGCAAGGGTTATGTATGTCCGGACAGTAAAGCTAGGGGTATTTGTTATCTGTGCTGATAGGGATGCCGCTTGTATGGGCATAGTCATTTTATTTATGCGTAAGCAGGTAATGGTTACTTGTTCTCGGTCCGAAGCAAGTATAGGTTGGCTTGTAGCATTATAATATCCTGCCGAAGGTGCCGATCAGGGTGGATGCAGCAGTTCAATTGTCAGTTGATACTTTAGTTGATATGAGTCGGATCATATGACTTCATAAGATCTTTCTTATCTCCCCAGTTGAGCTGCCGAGGTCCTGATAGCGATTAAGAAGCTCTTCTAGCAGTCAAAGAAAGACCAAAATTTCCTGCTAAGGCGATCTGCCTACCAGTGACAATCCTACCAATAGCAATAGTTTAAATGGCACTGGCAGAGAGTTAGGAAGTAATGCCATCATGCAGGTATAGGCCACTCTCTGAAATCGGCTCAACGACTTGTCCGAGTTGATATGATAGTTTAGTCATGGGGCCTTGCTTATCTCTATGCGTGATATGTAGAGTTCATATATCGTCTCTGAGAACAGAATCATAAACTTCGAATTCAGGAGCTGCGGATCATGGCGACGCATCTAACTCACTAGCCACTGAGTCTGCGGCAAATGGTCGACCCCGAGGTCCAGTGCCTCGGCAGGACCATCAGAAGCTGAGCATAGAACTTCAAAATTGAGTGTCAGCGGGATCATCGGCTCAGAGCGCTCTCCCAATACTTTAAGTCTGCCCGGTCTGGGCTGCCAATAGACATACTAACACCATACATCATGCTCGTTGATGTTGATTAACCTCAGTTCCAAGTTTTGGACTGTTTTATCAGTGACATACAAGTACAATAAGTGTGAATGAGTTGTCGTCGTGTTGAAGTTTGAAATCAGACAGATGGATATTTCGTTGTTCACATACGCGTTGACACATGTTGATGCATATGTTGATTTGTTACCCAACTACGGAAGGCGTTGTGCCAGTGGATGTCTTCCCGTAGAAATCTGTAGTATTCTGTGCGCGTAATTTGAGAGACGTACAGGTTTTCAGCTTCGACAACAGACAGACATGGTAAGGTCATCGGAGCTGGAAAGTCTCCTACTGGACTTCGAAAACCTGTACGTCTGTACGCGTGCAAATTATAGGGGAAGGCACTTATTATGTAAGGAGAGTCCCTTGAAAGTATCGCGAAAACGCAACCCTCAAGCATCAGACATTCCGGAAAACATCTACAGGTGTCGGCTCTAAGTCAAAATTGTACGATTAGTCCTATGTTGCTTCATAGTTGAATTCAAATATTGACATCTGCTGATTCAAAGTCAAAGATAACTAGTATGACCAATGCTCTAGCAATTGACTTCCTTCATTCCAATACTACACATAAAATATATTCCGCCAGAAATCTTGTCCGAAATATTCCTTTACGCCGTTCCAAGGAGTTCAAATTGATATGGCGTTATAGGGCATTCGTCACACCGCTTAGATGCCCATCTTCGCCTTGGGGCCATCTTTATATCACACGTCTGCCGGAAATGACGTGCTGTTGCACTTTCAACGCTTTCGCTTGGATTAAGTGCCTTCCCAGAAACATCGATGCCTTTCGGACCTTTCTCGATCACTTGGGTAGCATTCCGATGGCATTAGACATCTGTTTTTCTTACAATTGCTCTTACTCGAACAAGTATGTTCGACTACTGTTCAAACAGCTTCCGCGTGCAAAGGGTCTTTATCTGGACCTTAATTATATTTATGGTCGAAACAAGATACAGTGTGCAAAAACAACATGGCGCTTTCTTCGCGCCCTAGTGCAAAAGATACCTCAGACTCTCGAGCATCTCCATACTTCCGCTCAGGATATATTAATGCAAGAGATGGGTAGTACGGAGGAATTGATGCCACCAGATCTGGTAGACAAGAATCGTTTCCCAAATCTCCGCCACATCTTTCTTCTTCAAACATTCATGGATTGGGGATGCAGTCTCTTCCGAAATCTACATATTTTTATATTTATCAGAGATAACGGCCTGTCTCCTCACCATGTTCTGAACCTTCTGATTGCATGTCCTGAACTGCAAGAGCTGACAATACATACCTTCCATTGGTATGACGATATCATGCCCTCAGCCGGAAAGGAGCTAGTGCAGTTGCCTCGGCTTCGCTTAGCCAGAATAATAATTCCCTATCCTTCTGGATTTGAAGAGATATTGAATCGGATCGTGTTCTTATCCGAGGCTAATGTTTCAGCATTCATTGTCATAATTGGAGGAGCCTCCATGGACCCACACTGGATAGGCATGCCACAGGCACATTGGTGAAAGCGTTTGCGCTTGTCTTCTAACGAGCCCAATGGCCACTGGGACAACTAGGGATTGTCTTAGAAAATTACTGTCCAGATCTTCCTGGTTAGGGCTGTGTAGGTGTTTATGGTTTTGTCAGCGATTCAAAAGGTGACGCTATTCCTAGAAAAGACTGGAATTGCACATTGATCTCACATATTCTGCTTAGGTTCTCTCGTTTTCACCATAGATCAGTTCCTGGAATCTGACACGAGTGTACTCAACAGTGACCAACTATTACTTCCCACCTTTGATCTAGTATTAAATCAGGACTTGTCCCATTTGACAGACTTTGAGTGCCATTTTCAGTGTATGACACCGCCGCCTGTGGAATGGTGGAGTCGAATATTTTCCAGAGCACCTGAAATCAAGGCACTTGGGTTTCAATCGCAGTTCGAGCTTTTCACGGCGTTATGGGCTCTGATCCCCCTTCATGCCAGGTAAAACGAAAATTCTGCGAATAGAAGCCACCCCATTTCTACCATCATTACCACGCCGGTCACTGCTACCAGTAGCCCACTTCCACCAATGCTATTACCCAATATCACCGAATTTGCACTGGTATATCAAATTTATGTTCAATGGTCCCCCAATTACCATGAACTACCGATTGCAGTACAAAACAAAGACCATGTCGTCCATCATCTGAACCGTTTCCTGAAGGCGCGCGCAAATCACAGGGATGGTATAGGGAGGCCCATAGTTGTGCTGTGTACCATATCCCGCTTTCGACATACAAAACGTCGGATGCGCTTAAAAATGCCTTTGGCGCACATGCTAGATTTTCAGTGCACAAGCATACCACTAATCCAGACGTGCCAGGTTTTTTGCTCGATCCGAGATCCAAATATGAGAAACCCAACTTCGAGCTAGTACGAGATTTCTTGATGGAATGAATAGAAGTACATTTGTCATCTATTGCATGCACTGTTAAGACATATTGATTTTTTAGTTTGTTCTGTAGTTAATAAATGCTTTCAAACACTACCGTATTAAACATCGTCATTGTATTCCCATGAATGACTCGGACGAGCTCGAGTTTGAGCTGTATTCCGAATCACCCTGCTGGCATTAATATAGTTTCACACTTTAGTGACCAAAATCAAAGCTACAACGAGAAGGAATGAGTTGGTATCGTATATGACTTCAAGCTTCAAGTTGAAGTTGGGCAAACGAATGTTTCTTTGTTTGCTTATGTGTGTTGATATAAGGCGTGTCGCATCAGCTTATAACTTGAGTCATTTCGCGTTCCGTTCCGTGCCAGCCTGAGTGACGGGATACATGTACATGAACCGAAATTCACAAAAACAACCCCCGAACCCTACCACTCTTGAATTTCAGTCTAGAATCCCCTCACAATGGTTATGCTACAATGCAAATGCTGACATATATGCAGAGTCCATACTAGAGGCAACCAAAGCAACGCAAGAAATCCCTTACTACAAGAATAGGCCCATCGAGTGGTAAACTGTGGACTGGTTGATTCTGCGCATTCGTACGACTTAGATCGCTCAGCTGACCTTGGGACCGCTTTCATGTCTCACGTCTACCGACGCTGACGGCGTCTGGCGCGCTGTTGCACTTTCGACGCCTTCTCATTAGATAAGATACACTCCCTAAAATATCGGTTCTCTGAAAATGTTTCTCAGTCTCGGATAACATTCCGATGGCACTAGATGTTTCGTTCTCCCAGAATCATCCATGTTCAAACGAATATGTTCGACTGCTGTTTGATCAACTCCCACAGGCTTCATCTGATTTGACGGACGAAGATTGTTTGCCAAGGCTCCGCCATATTTTTCTGTATGCAATGCCGATCGAGCGGGGATGTGGCCTCTTTGGAAATCTCCATACTCTCACGCTTATCTGCGGAAACGCTGTCTCCGCGCCATTTTTTTTGGCCATTTTAGCTGCGTGTCCTGAGTTAGAAGAGCCTATAATGATGTCAAATGAATGGCATGATGACGACACACCATCGACTGGAAGCGAGATATAACTGGTACAATTTCGCCTGGCCTGTATTGCATTCTGTCAACCTTTTGGTGTCGAAAAAAAATTCTGAACCGGCTTGTGCTATCTTCTAAAGCCAATGTTTAGGCCAATATCTTTCCTGGAACATGGAAACGGCCTATCACCGAGCTAATGGATCGACGCAACGCAGGGAGGCTGGTGAAGGCTCTCACGACCGCTCTCCAACGGTTCCAGAAACCATTGAGGCAACTAGGAATCGTCTTCGGAGATCATGGTACAGGCTTTTATGGCTCTGTTAGTGGCTCAACAGGTGTCATTGTTCTAGGTGGATTCCATGATTGCACATCAATCTTACATATTTTGCTTAGGCACTCTCGTTCTCACCATCAGTCAGTTACAGAAATCTAACATGGATGTACCCATTAATGACCAACTCATACTTTCCACCTTCGATGCGTTTTTGAATCAGGACCCGCCCCACCTGACAGACTTCAAGTGCGACTTTCAAGGTGTTGTATCACCCTCCGTGCAATAGTGGAATCAGATATTCGCCAGAACACCTGGAATCAGGACACTAGGCCTTCAGTCGCGGCACGATATTTGCACTGCTTTATGGACCCTGACGCCTCTTCCGGCCACCTCGATATTGTTACCTAGTCTAACAAAACTCGTCCTAGAAATTTATCGCTCTCATCACCTATGGCCCTCAGATGAGTCTGAATCCCTAATGGCGATGCATGACCGCGGCGAAGCCCTTTATTATCTGAAATGTATCCTGAAAACCCGAAAAGATCATACTGGCTGCGTAAAGAAGTTGTCATTTAAAGTATATTTTTGGAAGGGTAGTCCAGAAATACCACTTGTGATCCAAGAGACACTGGCAGTATATGCCGAATTCTCGAAGTACGGGCGTGGTTGTTAGCCAGGTTTTCTGCTAGATCCAAGAAGCCAGTGGGGTTGTACATTGGATTTTGATGAGGTAGAAGACGTAGTATTCGACTGAGTAGACATGGCTGGTATCGCGTATTGTGTACATTCGTTGGAAGTTATCGCAGTGTTTTCTTTTTTTTTTTCTTTCTTTTTTTTTTTTTGTAAAAGCGAATCCTGCTATCAGCAGCCTAGTTCCGACGATGTTCGTGAGGCTAAGCATTGAAATCTTAATAATTTTATTCCCACTCCCAAGGGTACCATAGCGATACACCGCAAAAAGTACTAGTATATTGGAGTATGATATGCACCATTTACAACTGGGAGACAATGATCGTAACACGCTCATATTGGTGTCAATATATACGCATACACACATGTATTGCATGAACTAAAAAATATATGAAGAAAACAAAGAAAACCAATAGGATAATTGGAGAAAGAAATGCGAGAGGTAAGGGAGCCTCACCAACTGAAAAGGAAAGGCTCTCAAAAGAACGCATCCACTCTTCAGATGCTCACTTCTGCTGGAGAAAAATTACATGTACATACCCCTCAACTACTTCTATTCTCAACAAGAACGGAACCATTCGTGATCGTCATTATTATCTTTATCACCTGTCCAGTTTGCTGTTCTCCCCCTTAACATGCGCTTGATTCAAGTTAGGGTCGATCGCCGTTGTAGAGCCTGCTGCTTGAGCGCTACCATCACCCGCAGCTCCTCCAGCCGGGGCCGTCGACGATGCATCCAACGAAGGATCGATGGAAGACTCATTGGTGGCACCGGCAGCACTGACAGGAGCGCTAATGCTAGTGCCTGCACCTGCAGCCGTCACGGCAGGAGCAGCAGAAGTTGCTGCGCTGGTCGTGGGTGTCGCCGTATCTGTGTAAGCCCGGAAAGGGGAGGGTGCCATCAGTGGTCCGCGAAAGCGTGAACGGAAATCGTGCGGTTGAGGGGGGCCACCGGCTGCGGTGGCATCGTTCGGATGTGGCGGGGGTGCTTGTGTGTGATCAAAATTGACAGGCGAAAAGCCGGGAGGGGGTGGTGGAGGTCCTCCGGCGCCCATAACAGCCTTTGCGGCGTGTTCGGCAGCAAACTGATGGTGCATACGACGCTGTTGATCAAAGAGGAAAAGTTGAGAAAAATCTTAAAAACGTCGTGATTGAAATGCCATGGTATTACCTGACGATCCCAGTGGTCCCAGGCCTCTGCAATCACAGGTTCGAGTGAGGCAAGCTCTTCATTGGTCATCTGCAGGCTGCGTAGCAGGTGGCTCTTGAGTAGTGGGGCGCAGGAAAAAGAAAGCAAGAGCGTCGATGCGAACGTCTGTCCACCAGGAGGCTGGCCATGGGGAAAGGGTGGCTCAACAGCTGGGTTACCTGGTGCGCCAGGCGGTGGTGGTAGGTGCTGTAGATCAGCAGAGCCACCAGGGGGTGGGGGTGGATAGGGGGGGTGGAAAGACATCTCGCCCATCGGGGCAGGCATGAGCTCGTTGCCCATATCAAGGCCAAGTTCACGCATTTTGCGCTGTTTGACCATGCGGCGATGCTTTGCCTGACGCTCACGCGCGGCCTGGCGAGTTTTTTCGCGGCGCTCGAGCTCCTTTGGAGAAAGCTCCTGCTTGATCTGCTCAGGCGTCTGCAGCCGCCTGGATGGCTGGGCCTGGGACACGGCTGAAACAGATGTAGGACTCTGCTGCTGGTGCTGTTGCTGTTGCTGCTGGGCAATCTCAGGTGGCAAGCTAGGATGAGACTGATGCTGGGAGGCGGGATCAGCGTATGCCATCATGCTCTCGAGGGAAGCCATAGCGCTCTTGTTGCGATCGCGCTCACGCTTCCTTCTCTGGCGCTCTGCAGCCTTTTCACGTTTTTTACGCTGGCTCTCGGACTCGTTCTCGCGGAGGCGCTTGCGGGCGGAAGCACCCGATGCGGCGTCGTGGTGCACAAAGGAATGGGCGTGTGGGTCCATTGTGGTGATCTGTGGTAGCCCATTGAGGGCGTCAGCGACGGCAACAACGCAGATGGTGGTGTCTGTCCATGATGCTAATGAGGATGTGACGCACGCTTGCTGCTGTGACTACTCCTCTCGTTGTTTGAGCGTGAGCCAGTGACGCCCAGGACCCCTACCGCCCTCCTCCCGCCTTCCGCGCCACCGGGGGTCCCGTCGGAGTCCCAATCCTCAGCCACACACCGCGCCCGCCTTCGTGTCGACGGCCTGTCCGTGCTCATTTCCCTCATGGCTACCAGTTTCATCGGGTGCGTTCACTCTAGATTTCTCATTCCTCTCGTTTTCGTACTCATTTCCTGCTTCAGAAAACCCATCTCTATCATCTCCCACTCTGACGTGCGCTATCGTGGCATCCTTGCTGGCATCAACCCAGAGGCGGCCACGATCCAGCTCTCACATGGTAAGCGTGCTCTTCTTGCTATTCTTCGACCCCGTTGCCCATTCAAACCTGTCGCCCAGTCTACTCGCTTGGCACGGAGCAACGGCGGTGAGCGTCGCGTTCCCTTTTCCCCCATTTTTCTCTCCTTCCTTCAAGATGAAAACAATTACGGATGTAAATTGAGTACATACTCACCTGTCCGAGAGCGCAAAAACACCGTGTGGATGCTTCCGTTGCCTTCCTTCTGATCCAACCATTATTTTTCTCAAATCTTACGTGTCGCTTTTCTTGTATCGAACGCCCACTCATTCGACTCATCCGACATCTAGACCTGCACATGAGTTCATCGCTCCTGTGCCTGAGCCGTATACATATATAGTCTTTCGCGCCTCCGAAGTCAAGGACCTCAGCGTTGAAGATCAACCCCCACCAACGCGTAATGTCCATGACGATCCTGCTGTGATTGGTGTACGTAATGATCTCTATTTTTTCTCTCTCTTTTTTTCTATATATGATGAAGCCATTTACGGATGTAAAAGAGTCATAGACTCGAGAGTCCGAGAGCGCAAAAACCCATGTGGATTCTTCCGTTGCCTTCCTTCTGACCTTTCACTTCTATCTATGACCGATGAACAATTTATACTTATCGAACTCATTTTAGGCCTCATCGGCACCAGGACCACAGCAACTTGGTCAATACCCGTCTGGATACCCGCAACAGCCTGTGGTTGCACAACAGGCTGGGTTTGCGCCTCAACAAGCGACCACACCTTCGCCAATGCAAAATGTAACTGCTCCTATTGTCAACGGCGCTGCTCCTTCAGGCCGTGCCAACTCCGTACAGACGGCCACTGCCTCGCTGCAGAATGTGGAGCGTGCCATCGGCGACCTTCGCGCCAATAACAATACAGGAGGTCGTGGCGGTGGCGGCCGACGTGGTGGCCACCATAATCATCATAATCATCACAACAACGCTGCAAACGAAATCGAAGTCCCGCCGACTGACTTCGACTTCCAGAGCTCCAATGCACGCTTTGACAAATCTGCGTTGTCTAATGGCACTACCAACACCGATGAGAATAGTGAGAGTGAGAATAACAAGGATGAGTTGAAAGCGTATAATCCGCAAAAGTCCTTCTTTGACACACTCTCCTCGGGCCAGGCCCAGAGTGGCGGAGGCGGCCGTGGGGGTGGCGGGGGCAGACGTGGGGGTGGTGGTGGCGGTGGCCAAGGCAGGAACCGTCGCGAAGAAGAACGTGAGCGGAATGTGGCAACATTCGGTGAGCCAGGTGGGATCGGGCTCATGGGCCCTGGTGCGTATGTTGGTGGATGGGGTGGGGGATACAACAGGCGTGGAGGTGGGCGTGGGCGCAGGGGAGGAGGAGCGGGTGGTGCACGGTAGCGCACCTGTACACTGTTTGCCCCCATGACCTCTCTCTTTGCTCTTTTCACGCATTATTTCTGTCATCTTATCATGACTTTTTGACCCTCCGTGTTCTGTTCTTTACTGCTCGTTTGTGTGTGCTCTTTCATGTGCTGTGGGTTTTTTTTCTTGTCATTTTCAACTCCGAATCTATCTTGTTTCACACAATCAAGCCGTCCTTTGGCAAGCCGGCGGCAGCATTATTAGTTCTTCCTTTGATGCTTGTCTGCCTACTTTTTTGTACTCTAACACAGTTGTCATCATTCATTTTCTTCAAGCAAATCATTATACACATGTCGTTAAGTTGCTATTGCGTGTGTTATTTAGGAAGTGATGATAAAAATAAAGAGTGCAAGCCTGAGCAAATGGAGATGGCTCCGGTGGGATGAGCCAGCACGGACGGAGGCGAATAAGTGTCCGAAGAGTGATATCTTTATTGCGGTTCGTGCAACTCGCAATATCTGAGGTCTGTATCTAGGTACGATCGTCGATATCCTTACGTGGTGTAGGACCGGCCATCTAAATTTCCGGCCACTTCTTGTCTTCTCATGCACTTGGGTTGCTCGGTGCGGCTCATCAAAAAGGCAATCTTGAGTCTGTGTTTTTCGAGGCACACTCACACGTCAGGTGGCGGCGCCGATCGGGTTAAAATTTAGAAGGTCGGCCATCTTCCTTCTCGTAGACCAAAGGCGATGGATCTGGTCCCAATATCATTATTAGGCTAGTACATGTGGACGTGTGTGATATTATTGACATCTATCGAGTGGGGGTGAGTGATATTTTCATTTATTAAAAGCATGCCATGTGTTGGTTCGAAGTCGACGCCATTGCGTAGGAAGGTGTCAAGCCAAGCCCCGAGTCTGCTCTTGAGACACACGCCAAAGACAAAGAATGGGTTAAGTAATGCTCGATTACCGATCCATTCCCCGTTAGCGCCTACCAAGGTGATTACAAGGTGGTGGGTATATTTAATACAGTCCCATCGTCGCCTATCAGCCTAAACCGCACTGTGAAGCACGTCTTTTTCAGCATGTGGCTAATCGAGCAAAGGAAGTCTCCGAGTGACTTACGAATTTGGAACGGGTCACCTTTGGTCTTACGTATGCTCGTGAAATAGAGCGTGCCCGAATCTGACGGTTGCTTCGGTTGGATGTACAAATTGATGAATGGAGGTCCATGTACGTACTTTTATGGCCTTTTACTCGGAAAGCAATGTCTATGTTTCCTTGCAGCTGAGCAATCTACAGGAGAAGAAAAAAAAGGTTAAGCTCGTCTCCACATTCTTTCAGAAGAGATGTGAAATCGAAGAAAGAAAAAAAAACAGCATTACATTCCCATTAATAAGCGGACTTCCATTCAAGTACCACGCTGGCTCGGGCCGAATCGCATCACCGAGGAAGGCGTCTACGCCGGGATCCTCCCTGAGCGTCTTCATCACCTGTTGCACGACTGAGCTTGACACCTTCTCCTCGTTTGTCGCAAAGAAGTAGAACGCGGCCCAGCCGGTGACACCGACTACGGCAGTGGCCAACAGTACGGGCCATTGCCTCTTTATTATTCAACATTCATGCATGGTCTTGAGTAAGTAAGCTTCGAACATAAGGGATAGTAAATACGAGGAGATACCTCGATACGCGGTAGCTCGCGAGCCGGTCGACGAGGATGTGCGAAGGTTGCTGGACGGGGTGCCTGGGGGTGCTGGCTCTGAGGTCCGGATGATGAAGTAGAGGTGTTTTGAGATGCGTTTGCTACGTATCCTCGGGTGAATGATGCTATTGCAGATCTAGGACGCTGGTGCAAATGGTTGCAACAGAGTCTGCCAGTAGGGCGAGCTATTTGAATAGCAGGAAGCATGACGTAGTTGCAGTAAGGGCTGGATGCGTTGGTCCCACAGGAATATGGTCCTTAGTGTATTAATATAGTTGTTGGGTTTGAGTAACTTCTTGATATAGCCCGTACTAGCAAGCACTGTCACTGACAAGAAACTGGCAATTGCCGATAGTTTGTTGTTTAACCGTCACGGTGACACTGTGATGGTCTGTGATGTTACTTAATCGGAAGTAAAACCTGAGCGCTGACAGGCTCGGCAGTCTGAATCAAACCACGACGACTCGGACATTCAGGCCTACTCAGGCTCAGCTCTATGATATTTCCCACTTTCTGATTTGCGGGTCTGTTAAAGCCATGATACTGATACCCACTACTCCTTGTACTTTTGTTGATACTTTGCCTTGCATATACCTTTCATTGGTATCCCCGCACGGACTGACACCAACTATCCTCTCAGGTTGCTTTAAACGCCATTCATCATCATCCGCTCGGTTCTACTGCATGATGGAATTCATTTTACATTGCACAAGAAAACAAGTACATAAGAAGAAAAGAAAGAAATGATCAAGTATACAAAAGAAATCCCAAAAAATCTACCCTCTAATACCCTAATGGAAAAGCTACCTTTATATATAGTATACAATCTAACGCGTTTACTTGTTATGTAGCTGGAATGACGTTAATATACACAACAATGGGATCACAGCAAGTACAATGTACGCCAGGTTCCCGCCTGCGAGATCGGACTGCATCGTTGCAGCGCTCAAGGAAGACGCGGAAATGGGTGCTATAGCCCTCACAGTGGAAACCGACATCTGCGCCAGGCCGTTCACTGTACCCCGAGACTGGTCGTCTACACCTTCGTTGATGAATACAAATATGCAAGCTGGGCAAAGAACGATGATCATGGTCAAAAAAAAAATGAAACTCGACTGGACGACAAATTATGGCTTACTGTAACCCATGAAAACTGGTATCCAGCAAACAAGCTGTATGACTATAGCGGCCCACGCCTTTCCACCAACAACCGCATCATCATTGTGCGCCTGCCTTCCGATGGTGTTGATAGCAATGAACATCAACAAGCTCACGAGCATGCTGAAGGTAGATACCACGAAAAGCCTTTTGATTCCGAATCTCCGTATTAGCATGGGCACGAAACCGATGTTGAAAATGCCGTTGATAACGCCCCAAATGCCGAGCACAATACCGATCGTGAAGCTGCTGAAATTCAATCCGCCGAGGGATGGTTTGGAGGAGTACACGAGCGGAACGAGGACCGTGAGTATTTGATCAGCAAATGCCAAAAGCGCGTAGTTGATTATGGATATCAGCAGACGTCGGTCGAGCAAGGACCTGATCGGGGGCGGGCCGCTCTTCTTTTTCTCCATCACCTCCGATTCGCAGGTCATCTCACGTGTGGGTGTTTTCTCGAGCTCAGATTCCGGGTATTGTTTTGCGGAATCCGAGTTGCCGACAGTAGATGTCGACTTTTCTTCGTCTGGTACTCGCCTCTTGCGGAAAAAGGCAAGCCCTTGGGGATTTGGATGTGTCTGCAAGGCGATGCATGGATTATGATTGTGAGCGAACAAAACCCTGTTAGACGGAGATGGATTTTGACACCCACCTCTTTTAGGAAAGCAACTCCGCAAATTCCGGAGATTAATGGTACACAAGCTGCAACTATGCATGGTAGGATATACGGGTACTCGCGGAAAAAGCTCAGACGACCAATAGTATTTGGCCAACGATCTGCTGGCTCGGCAAGCACGCCTCCGATAATAGGTCTACGACAGATTATTGAAGGTTAAATTTCAGGGCAACGTTTTTTTTCCCCTCAAAAGTGTACATACGAGAGAGTGCTTCCGATGATCCATATGATCGAAATGAAGGAAAACGCTTTATGGGGGGAACAGATTCATCAGGTACGTAGTCACACACGAATTAGATTTGTGTGCCTACCCTTTGCTCTGTTTGTCGAATCGGACAGTTCTGCCAAGGCACTCTTTGCAACACCCATGTTGCCGCAAAGTGCTCCCTCGGCGCATCTGGCAAGGACCGCGCTCCAGAATTGGTGGGAAAATCCAAAGCTCACGGTCGATAATGCCAAGCCAAACAGGCCCGTGAGCATGATTGGCTTGCGTCCGAAACGGTCTGAGGCTCGACCCCAGGACAGGATAGCGAGGGCCTCTGTTGCGTAGAAACACGATTCCTATAAGAAATCAATGGCATTTGAATGAGTAAGGGTTGAACGTAATTGAGTTTATAAAAACGAGCACTAACGATAAGACCTGTTTACGTAGGCGTTAGCCTGATTTATATTTGAATAAGAGCCTAGAATCACACACACACCTGAATAATAGCCCGTTTTGGCCTGATCACCGTTGATGATCCCAGTGCCACGGACAAACTGATTTACAAATGGGAAGATGATTTTGAAGATGACTGGTTCGGAAAGTTGCATGAAGAGTACAAGGGCCAGCTGAAGTTTTGGCAAGGGCGTCACTGCCGGCGGGGGTGACGGCTCTGGGGTAATGGTACGTGATGATGTTGCGAGCTCGACTTCGCCTGACTGCGACTGCGTCTCGACAGATGTCTCTTGCAGGCGGTTGTCGACTGCGACGTCAACGCTCGTTCTTCTCTCTTGTGTCGTCATGATCGTTAGGTGGGTCGTTATTGGATCGGTAGGAGAGAAAGAAAGAGAAAGGGAGGGAAAGGGAGTACAAAGGAACAATCCTGATGATTTTCCTGTCTCCTTGGGGGTCAGTATCGCTTGCCTTTTATTTAATTTTATCATCCCACCTACGCTGCCAGGCATACTCCAAGTCGTTAGTAATCAACGGCCGACAGAACGACTGGCCATTTTTTTCCAAATCAATAAACCGCGCAGCCCCGTGCGGCAAAACCGCGTAGTATCTGCCCTATCGGTTACGAAGCAAACTCAGATTAAACTTGTTCAGTCTCTCCAAATGTGTGTCATCCAAGATTGCTTGGTAGATGATCCAGTGGAGCAACACGACAATCCCTGTGGGAAAAGCACCCACATACTAGTCCGCGCCGATCAGGAAGAAGTCGACCCCCGGTAAAAGAGTCGGTATACACAATAGTAAGAAGCATATCAATGACAACACCACGCCTTCCAGATCCCCGTTCAGCCTTGCCGTCCGGGAGAATTCCGTAGACTTGCGCGGATTTTGATTTTTTTTTTTTCTTTTTTTTTGGAACTCCCAAGATGGCCGCGGGTTAGTCTACCAGGTAAGAGAGGTGCATGGACCTCGATTATTTCCGGTCTTCTCGTCACATCAAAATCAAAATGGCTATTTTTCTCCACTGATAGTGTGATCGGAAAGACCTCGTTACCAGTCCCTAAGACATTGTGCATTACAAACGACTTCCATTCCCCGAGTCTCTTTCTACAGCCCATTCATTTCTCTCTCTCTCTCTCTCTCTATTTCTGCACTTCTGATATCTATTTGCTATTAAAGAATAGGCTCGTAGTCAAGTATTTATAACCCCAACTGTTCGATCTGGTGCCCTGTGCAAATACCACCTTTTTTCTCCTACCTTGGCCCGCGGGCAACTTGTCAGCACATTACAAAAACCGACCCGACTCGCAAAAAAGATGTCATCAGTCATGCGTCATCACCTTTTTTCTCCTTTCTTCTCTCTGTATAAGAGTCCACATGACGCATATCATTTCCTTTTGTCAATGAAAATTGCCGTACATGAAACGTGTGGAAGCCGTGCGATGCGGGCTGTATAAGCGCATATACCCAGTGCCCTAGGCTTCGTCGGGCTTGGTGAACCAGTTCCAACTGGGGCATCCATCGATCCCTGCCCCCCCCCCTCTTCCCCCCAATACGTGTACATGCCGGAGGGGGCATGCTGATTAAATCCCATGATGCATGGATGATGATAACGCGGCGGAGTCTGACGATGATGATGATGGCAACGTCTATTGCCGAAGCCGAAGAAGAAGAAGACGAAGAGCTCGCAGGAAGTTCTCGAAGCCAGCAAGAGAGACCAAGGTCCAAGCTCCGGTGTTCATCACGGCCTTGTTAAACTGTTGGCTTCCCTGTTATCACCATGCTGCCCAACGTTTAATAAGCGTGCGGGTATTTGGGAACGCACAAGGTCGAATGCGGGTATTGGTGGGCTCGTACAAGGTAATGATAACACTGCCACATCATAAAAACGTGAAGTGTTACTGTTTCACAAGCCAGTCATGGGACGGCATGAGTTGGTGAATGTATGCGCGTACGGATGGCGGTACGGCGTTAGCGGTATAAGGGGACGGTGAGAACGGTGCGGGTTACCCGTGACCGATGTAAAAGAGCTCCTATGGATTATGATTACGGTGTTAAAGTCTGATACAGATTTCTCAGGTGATTAGTCGGCACTCACAAAGGCGCATGCAATAAAGCAACTGGCCGTGCGACGGTCTAGATGATTGCAGTGGTTTAGCGGGCCCCGTGGTGATGTGGTGCACAAGAGCGTCAGCTGGGTGGTCATAATTTGCAATTATTGTATGTATGCCGTCTTTATCACCGTCTTTGTTATTGAAATCTAGATGTTATAGTAATGTTTTCGTAAAGCATAAGTTGTAAAATGAAGACATGAATACAAGCCATAGTGTAACTTGACGGCTGCCAGGCAAAGTGCACAATCGAGGGGTGTAGCTTTGAGCAGCACGCTTATCAATGTGTCGGTGCGATCAGTGCGATGTTATGCGGGCTGAGGGCTGTGGAAGTAGCCAGGAGATCATGAACAGAAAGAACAAGAGGTCCGGAGAGAGAGAGCAGTTAATAAGAACTGATCATACGCAGAGCCTGAGGACTGATTAACAAAACAGAAACTAAAGAGATACGAAACCCGCGAGCGTTATAGTACAAAGGAGGCTGACAAGAGTTTATGTCTTTGCATTGGTGGTGAAATCGACGAGTATTGAGCCAGGGACAAGTCGAGAGAAAGGACTGTCCAAGCGCGTGCGAGCGAGCACTGGCGATAATATGCCAGGCGTTGGCCTGGGCCGCGTCTCTCGGGTTAACCATGACATCACCGACATGCGACCATGTCGTCATACCGCGGGAAATTGTGGGTACAGTACACCGGCCCGGGCACAATCATTCTGTCTATACAGACGAATTTTCATAACAAAGTACGCTTAATCAGATGTTTGAGCTGAAAAGCTGGTCTCGTTGAAAACAAGACTCATTGATGCTGCTGCAACGGTATACAACCCAACTTGGCAATATGCGACTGGTGTCCTAATGGGAGAAGTGGGAAGGGGATCGGCGACAGAAGATCCGGAACAAAATAAACTCGCATATGCAATCATACGTGACAGCAGCCGACTATCGATCAGATCTAGAGTCAAGATCTACGCAAAAGCTAGCCGAACTGTTGGAAAGTTGTCTACAGCCTCCGCGGACATTCAACGCATTACGCGGTGGGCACACTGCCATATCTTTCATATCGGGTTTCCAGGCTCTCCCCCCCCCTGTGAATCGTCCATTCCCCTCCTGCTCTTGGCACACAGCCTAGACGCACCCCTTACTTACTCTGTGTGCTGGCACTCACCACTGGCAATATCGCCGGCGGTTGCCAAAACTCAGGCTGTTGTTACTCGCACTCTAGTCCTACGTTGATGCGGCTACAGGCAGAATAAGCCTGTCTCACCTTCTCGTACCTGTACCGCTTGCCAATGTACAATATCGCATAGAAATTAGCGACATATTACTCTTTACACATCGCTACAACGGTCTTACCAAAGTTCGCCGCGTCCACACCGTCTTGCGACCCTCATGCGCCACTTTACTATAGGCCATCATCGCTGCCGAGGCTGTCCTAATTCTCGCACACCAATATCAAAAGAGACTGCATACTAATCCGACTCTCACGGCCGCCTTTTTTTTTAGCTATCCACGAGGCAACATGTGGGAAGTTTCGAGAAAAATATAGCCAGGCTTTTGATATAGTACTAGTAATGTCTAGTAATAATGAATCTATTATGGGTGAAACACCAATTGTAACACTATCATTGACTTTATTTCGTATCAAATTTGACTTGCAAAATCGTGAATCGTGATGGTTGTTCAATGGAATATTGACTCGGATCCAGAATATGCCAATTTACTTGAGTCGACGGTTGCTAAGGGCAAGGTTGCTCACAGCTTTTTCCAGGCTGGACGCCCGTAGATCCGGCATAGTGCTCCGTCTGCCAATGGTGCTACACCAGCACAAGTTATAGCCAATTACTATCCGTGTATATTCCGTTCAGCATGCTTGCCAGTACCCTGGAACTAAGAAGAGCAAGTGCGTCCTTGCCCTGGCAAATATGATCGAGAATTGTCGCGTGGTCGTCCCTGCAGGGCGACTTAGAGAGTATTAAATCTAAAATCCAAAGTGAGTCTGGAGCGTGAGTGCCACCGTATTATCCACGAGAAAACACATGAGTGAAATATTAATTTGAAAGCCTTGGCATACTAATGCTCCCCTTTCCCTTCATTTTATGTATTAGTATTGACGATTGGTGATAACAGTCTCTGTCCCAATTGCAGGCTCGAAAAGGTACAAATAAATCAGATTAATTAAATAATAATCAAATACATGCACACTAGCATGTGGAATCGTGGATCGTCGATCAAGTACTAGTGCATCGTAGAGTCAAATATGACGATATATATATATATATATAACCCTGTCTCGAGGTAAGGGGCACTTGCAAGGGTTGGAGTACTCAGTGGCGTCATGCCGGCGTGCTAGATTGATATCCTACCATTTAAATCCAGGCTTGAAATTTTGCTACCGCCACCACGTTTATGTATACAAGTTGGTCAGTGTTTCATTCTGTTTTTTTCCCTCGGATTGACATGATTAAACATAACAATTAACAATGGCCACAATATACTCTCAAGATGGTCACCTCTGAGCAGCGTAATCGACTATCACAATCGGGTCTAGTGCTATCAGCATCACAATGCAGTAGACATATCGTGGGAGTCCAGCTTATTCGCTATATCGGGTTAGATTGCAAGGAAGGTCGGTGCATGGAACCTTTCAGTTTCGTGAGCATCAAAGACGCGGAGCTTGAACATACGTGGCTAGGAATAAACTTGTCATGGTAGATTACCTTTATGATGGCGCAATATTGACTCGGAGATTGGAGTGGATTATACTTTACATGTTCCAGCAGAGCAAATCAAATAGAACACAGCACATCGTATGGCATCATGATGTTATGATAGCAAGTTTTTTTAAGTTTAGGCGGTAGCGGCAAGTATGGCCCATGGGCATCCACATCAGCGCACAAGTGTTAAATTGCGCCGGCGGAACATTGCATCAAGCCTGAGGCTACTCCTGATGTTCAATGAAATTTGAAGAGAGAGAGGAAATAAACTCACTACTCCAAGTTAGTATAATGCTAAAATCTCACCAACAATGGATTGTCTCATGGCATCATCACTAAGCAGTGAGCGTGTAAGCGGCTCCAGTTCAAGTTTCCGAGCCCCTTGAGTCAGCATTCAGCATGTATCCCCGGATCCTTCCCCTTTCGTATAGAAATCATATAATCTATTACCATCCACTTACTGTGTGATCTCGCTCACGACTCGGAGGCCGAGTTGCCCTGACGGTGTAATCGTAATCACCTATTCAAGTTTTCAGTCATATGTCGGATGGAATTTCAAGCTTTCAAGTTCCCCGCTCACCGAGTTAATCAGCGGCCGGGTCTGTCCGAATCGGATCTACTGTCGAGGAACTTTCAGGAACTCAGTAACCATAATTGAAAATTGCTTCGAGCTTGCGGGGAAAGTGGCAGAGAAAGCCCACAGTATGTACAATATATATTTACTTTGTAGAGATGCCCACGCTATCGGTCGAGAAAGGTGTCTACCTAGAGTCGAGGAATCAGCAACGGTGTTGTCACATCAGGATTCGCTCTCCAACGCGGCACTTTTCGGCATGCTCGGAGCTACCAAAAATGGCAACAGCTCGTCGCAACGATACCTCGATGTCGCCGCAGGCGACCTGAAGTCGAGAAATGCTCTTCAAAACCACATCTGACTCACGCACACGCAAGATATAGATACTTACAGAAGATTGGCACGATACTGACAAGTCCAGGATAGACTATCATAATGTGCATTAAAATTAGAATTAGTCGCATACTATTTATATTTGGTTTACATAGTTGGTCATACTATTGTCCGACGAGTCCGTCAGCGGTTATAAGTCTTGATTAAAGTTAAGAGTTGAATCAAGGCTTGATAAGTGCGAGTGTGAAATTGTGTTGTAATGAAGGTGCATATGGGGAAGGAGGGAGAGTGCATATGGGTTTATGGAATCTGAGTCCGATGGATGACTCGACATCAGAGTCACTCTCAGTCGGAGTCCAGTCCGCCTTAGAGTTAGACTTTTTTAATGCTCTTCCAGCTCTGGGTATGTGAGTCTGTTTGCTGAAATTGCATAGCTGTCATATTGGGTTGACGGTCATGAATGAGATGGAGCCTGAAAAGGCACTCTTTGCCGTACCCTTGACTGGTTTTTGTGTCACGCCGAGAGCTCAAACCAATACCGTACCAAAGCTACTCGGAGAAACTAATGAGAGCGCCATTATAGCACACAAAACCTCTAAGCAGAAGGATCAGCCACGAGCTTACTAGTACATTAGGTTTTCCAGAGCGAAATTGTTATTTTGTGCCAGTGGACATTGATAAGGATGTAGCATATGCAATACTATTTCATATTTTTTTCTTAATCGATGCGAGGAATGGCATCTGCATGCATGTGATTAATTGGAAGTCATATCAAGGGTCTGACATGAGTTGTTGTGGTGCAATCTTCTGATCTTTCTGAATTCCTCGTATCCCCAGGAACGTCCGTATGTCATGCATATAAAAACTTTGGTAGGAAGAACTTACTATAAGGGGATTCTTGTTCAAATACACGGATGGAGGACTCGGGTGGTGTACCAATGGGGTAAGCTAGCAGCATCGACCATCCTCCGACGCGTTTCATTGGCAGCATGTTTTACTTGTGATAAATTTTGTGTGCTCTGCAACGTTTATTGGGTTGAACTTGGAATGTGTCAGCTATATTCAGACTTTGATAGGATTGCATCCATTGATTGCTCCACCCTAATCTATATCATCCAACTCAGACTCGTTGGTGATGAGACCGGTAGACCGTTGTCACTCCACCAAGCCCATAAATACCCCCGATCGGTTACAGTGTTGATGGCAAGGATGCAAAGGTACCAGTAACGAGTCCACCTTGAAGTCCAGGAGAGATCTGGCGGAGATCTTTCGGCTTGGTGGTGCTCGAACTGGCGCCACTATTTCCATGATAGCGTGATCACAATCTGCACCATATCAAAGCTGAATCTGGATATCGACTCACACAATTCGCGTTGCCACCACTGGAATGTAGACATGTTCAGCTAAGAATTCATCATCGCTAATATGATAAGTATTACAAGTCTATTAGGATTATCCATTTTGGCGTACAAACACCGGAATCACATGGCTCATCAAAACAACTACTACACCTTCAACCGAGCCAAAATTTTATTCACGCCCCTATCATGATCGCCCGTGGTCCTCACCACGCCGACTCCCCAGGCCAAGAGGCCTGCCAGCGCAACAACAGCCCAAGAACCAACGGCCACGCCCACACGTGGTGCCCAGACTTTCCACACCATTAGATGCCGTCTCAGCAAGCCCGCGGAGGCCAATGCACCGATCAAGAGCACGGTGTAGTACAGCCCGTAAGCGAGCGTGGCACGCAGCGCCTCACGCTGGACACGCACATGTGGTTGAGAAGTCGGCGTATCGTCCTTGGCGGCGTCAGATTTGTTAGATGAAGGTGATAGTGTTGATGTTGATGATGACGGTGATGAGGAAGTGACCGGGGCAACGTTCCACATTGCGAGCAATGGTGGCGCCAAGGCGAGCAGTAATGGACCTCCAAAGCTGTTCAGCACGATCGTGAGCGGACTCCATGGGTAGACCACACCACTCGAAAGCACAAAGCCGCTCTTCCACTGGATGCTTGGGATCGTCACCTGATGTCCCGTACCAAAGAAGACGTGCATGCCAAGCAATGCAAGAGGTGCAACGTCAGCGAAATGGATGTCCGCCCAAGGCCCTTGCATATGTGCCTCGAGGTTGAGCGCCATGGATGGCGTGGAGGAGGCGAAGGCAGATCGGAGGCCGCGCACATCGCGGATGCTGTCGACAACTTCGGCGTGAGCGAGCATAGCGATAACCGAGAGCGCGAGAACGAGTTGGCCAGTAAGCTGGATGAACACCCAAAGAGTGGATAGGCCGAGAAGCCAAAAAAGGAGGTACGGTGCACCATAAGCATTGGCGAAGCCGAGGACAGTCACTTGTTTTTCTTCCTTGCCTCCACTATTGACCTCTTGGCTAGCCGAGATCTTCATCGTCATGGGAAGGGCCCACCACAAGGCGGTTCCACCACCGAGGGTAACCCCAACTGCGCACCTGGAGACACCTGTTCGAAGACTGCGAAGAAGTTGTGTATTTTCAGCACCTAATGCTTCTGTTGTTTCAGCGTGCTCCAAGAGCCAAAAGGCTGTCCCCAGAAGCAGAGCTGGCGTGAAAACATAAGGAAAGAGAAGTGTAGCCACACCATTGTCCGACTTTGATGTCTTCAAAAATCGCCTTGTGGCCCAAAGGAGTCCCAGGGCGGAGGGGACAACCATTATGAGGACTAATAATGGTGCAACTGGGAGAGATGCGCCGGAAAAGAAAGTCACGTGACACGATGGGCCATGTTCTTCTCTGCACATCCGACTCCAGCTCGCCAGACGGACGCAAACAGCGTAAAGTGCGCTAAAAATGAGGATGCGCTTCCTGAGGCGTGATGTAGGTGCCGTAAGTCCGATCATGATGTTCGGTACAATGGAAGAAATGAGCAGGAACAACACTACGCCGTCCTCCCACAGAATGAAAGAATTCGAGAAGAATGAAAAGGCATGGATAGCGAGGGGCAAGACCTCGAAAATGCGCGCCGATGAATCGAATTTGGGGGACACGGCGCTCAGTACACCTATCGCGGAGGAAGTTGAGGCGGCGAAGAGTACGCAGTCCAGCGCATCGACCCCTTGGAGCCATGCACGTTTAGATAACCCCAAGTAGAATATGATAGCCATGATAGCCCCGACCGCAGCACCTCTCATTCCCCACATGAGTTTATCGGCCGTCCAATCCTCCCACTTTTCTCCAGAATTTGGCAGGTTGCGGTAGACAGCCCAGGTGGACACGGCCGCAGAAACGAGCAGGACCAAGCCGAAGACCATGAGCGTTATGTTGAATTGGGCCCACATAGCCCGACATGCGTCAAGTGCAAGACGATTGTAATTGTACAGAGCTTGCAGCTGTTCCGGGGTGCCATGAGAACTGTATGAAGCAGAGTCCCATAACGACTGGAGCTGGTTCCAGTGATCGTCCAGGTCACCACCTGAAACGCTATTACGGTAAGTTTGCATGTACCGATGCAATTGCCGGGTATTAATTTCAAGCGCTTGTTGAAGGCGTTCACCAGAGGCAAACGCCTCGGGAATGATGGTACCCAGACTATTGAATGGGATAGGAAGGCCGAGCAGGAGAGACATAGTGGGAAGAATGTCAATTTGCTGAATATACCTATGGGGACCCCTCGTTCCAGGGAAGATGGTGGTTGGTAGTAGCTCTTCAGGGATCGCCGAGGACACAACAGGAGAAGAGAAAGGTGCGCCCTTGCTAAACATCCAAGCGCCTGCACTGGTCTCAAGCACACCATCTCCACCATGATCGCCAGCGAGGTCCATGCCGTGATCTCCTAGGACGACTAGGAGTGTCTCTTCATCCATCTTGTCAACCACACGGGAGAGAACATCATTCATTTGAGTCAACTTAGCGTGCATAGTCGGATGGTCTGGCCCTAGACGATGGCCTACGTGGTCGACACCGAGGAAATGGCCAATAAGCAGATCCCATTCCTGGGGAGTGTCCAAAAGCGGGAAAAGGTGGCTAATTACCCCTTCATCGACCGTGTGAAGATCCTCAACCAAAAAAGAATCATATGGAAATGACATGTTCGGAGAAATTTGATTTGGGAAGACGGTCATCCATGTGTCATCTCCCATGAAGGCAACAGTCCTTTGTATAGCGGCATTAAGCACTCGGAGAAAATGAAATGCGATCAAAGTCCCTCCTTACTTACTTTCCTGCCCGTGTCAGCTGCCGCACAATAGAGTCCTCTTCAACGGAAGAGCCCACAAAATTAGAACCTACTTCTACAAATGTAGGAAGCGACCCGGTCGTGAGTCCTTTAATACGCTGGAGAGTCGTGGTGGGGGGATCGACATAGGTATTGAATATGAGCGAGTTCTGGGGATATTTTTGACTGAGTTCCTTAGGGAGTGTGAGTACATTATGATAGTTGGGCGAAGAGGGCTCGAGCAGCGCTTCTGGCGCAATAAAGTCGAAACGAAGGGAGTCTATGATCAAAAACACAGCCCGCTTATGCGTTGGGGGAAGAATGCATGATCCGTCTGGACAAGCGGCAGTTTCAGATAGCGAGAGACGCGTAAGAAGGAAGCCTCGAAGGAAGAGGTAAATGCCAGTCGAGTTGACGAACAATATCCATAGAAGGAGCAAAAGGCCCTTGGATGGCATTGAGAGGGCTTTATAATGGCTATAGTCATGGTGGTGAGTCTCATATTTATGACAGTAAGTATACCAAGCTCACAGTGCCCAGTAGTTTGGAAGCGAAGGTGAAGCACAACCTCGCAGTTATGTATAATAATACGAATGAGTGTCGAGTGCCAGTGGTCAATGAACGTAGTGATGTGGGATGTCGCCTATTTCGTGTTTGCTTCCGACTGCTTCCGCTTCCAACATTTACTCCCGGTCAATGACAGTATTGGCACGTGATTCCTGGTATTGCACCTTCCATTGCTAGTGGATTTATCGGCACCATGTCCAGCAGTCCTATTTCAACCCCTCGCGGCTCAAATGCTCTGCTGCCATCTTCAAATGCTAAGAATCCGGTATTCTCTAGGATATACAAGATACTAGGAACAAATTACAATGATCATACTACACGAGATGCTCTGCACACGCTTTCAGAAATCTATACCGTCCCTAATTCTCAGGCGTCTCTGAGTTCAAGCATCAAGGGCGCCCAGGATGGTCACGGATATGAAGGAGACTCCGATGAAGAGAGCCCTGAACAGCCTGTGAAGAGATCCTCCAAGAATGTGACAGTAGCTTCGTCGGGTTTGATACCATCCCTTTCGCTCAGCTCTCATTCAGATGCAACATCAAGAGCACGGCGCGACCTAAAGAGGGACATGGAGACTCGACTTATGCTGAGTAGCCAGAAGTTCCTGCAAGCATTTGCCGATGTTGACAAAGTATGACTGTCTATTGATGGTGTATCTGATCAAACCATTTAATTGAACGCTCATACAGTCTTTGGAAGGCCTTCAATTGCGCGTGAATGAGATGCGTTTGCAATGCGATAAAGTAGAAAATCAGGTCAACTCTACCAATGAATCCACAAAGACGGTTCTGGAAGGAGCTGCTAGTCTCCGTGAAGAGAGGTGCGTGGAGCCCTCAAGGCTATCACTGTCTGAATCATTGATATACCATAGACAGGACGTGGAGGCACGAAAATCTATCGCTATGCTCTTCATATCTCATTTCACATTGACAGAAGAGGAAGAAGAGGCTATTGTATCTCGGGATGTGCCTATTGGTCCGAAATTCTTTGCTGCTATGGACAAAACCGAAAGGATCCGGGAAGAGTGTAGGGTGCTGATGACCGGTGAAGAAGGTCCTACTCAGGCAGGGTAATAACTTGATTATTACATTGGTTTTCATAAAACTGAGGCGTTGTGTAGACTAGAAATCATGGCTAAGACCGCTTCCAATCTAGAGGCAGGATACGAGAAAGTTTACCGCTGGTGTTCCCTTGAATTCCGTCAAATGGGGCGGGACGTCCAGCTCGAAGTATCACCTCTGATGCGTCAATCAGTTCGGCGTCTGCGTCAGCGTCCCGAACTTCTGAAGTAGGTTCACACCGCATAAGCAATCAGATGAATTCCTCTCACAATTACATGCATATTCACAGCGAAGCCCTCTCTCTCCTTCTTCAAACGCGACAAACCGTCTTGCAGGCAGCTTTTCTTGACGCCCTTACACGAGGTGGACCCTCTGGCCTTCCACGTCCCATTGAGCTCCACGCACACGACCCGATGCGTTACGTGGGCGACATGCTTGCCTGGGTTCACCAAGCCATCGCCGCCGAGCGCGAGTTCCTCGAGGGCTTGTTTGATGTCAAGAGTGACAACCGGCTCATCGGCAGCGTGCGTCAGTTCGCACAAGACAATGAGGAGGAAGAGTGGATTCACGAGCTGATGGACGGCGCGGTCGCCAAATTATGCGTGCCACTCAAGGCGCGTGTGAACCAGACAGCCAGGTCGCAGGAGAGTAGTATTATGGCCTATAAGCTCGCCAGTTTGCTGCAGTATTATATGCTAATCATGCGTCGGACCATTGGAGAGAACGCGATACTATCCAAGACACTCAATGAGTGGGTATTTTTATTTGTTCCTAATTTCTTTGCGCTGATATTGGATCAGGATCACAGGCCTAGCTTTCAAAGTGTTCTATGACTCGATTGAAGCCCAAGGCCGAGCACTCTTGCGTGTCATGCTGGTACGTCAAATCTTAGGCGGCATTTCCCTGCGTGAATACAAAGAAACAAACTTAATTCAACATATAGGATGGAAATTCCAATGAGGTTACACCTCCAACCACAATCCTGGATCATGCCCAAATCCTTCGTGAACTGCTCTCTGTCTATTCATCCTCCCTGGTTGGCTCAGAGACCGGTATTGAAGACGATGCGCGCGCTGCCGCAGACGGTTTCAAGCGCGTGCTCGACGTACTGCTTGATCCCGCCATCGAGATGGCGGATGTTGCGGCGGCAGAAAAGAAGCGGCGTCAACCGGCGTGGGATGCGAGTGTATTTGTTATAAATTCTTTAACGTATTTGCAAGGCGTGATGGAACCGTATCCATTTACGGCAGAAAAGCAGCAGTTTGTAAAAGGTGTGGTAGACGAGAAGGTGGAAGCGTTGATTGTTGAACACGTAGGTTTTTTTCTGCAACTATATACATATTATTATCACTGCTCATTGGGGAGTTCTGTCATCAACAATAGTTTGAAACCGTTCTCCAAGCGAGCTCGCTCAACGAAATCGTCTCCATCATCAAAGAACATAAACAATCCGTACGTTGTCCCACAACTTGTAAAGCTATTATACTCAACACTTTGGGATTTGCCAGGAGCCCCTCTCACATGTTCCTGCCGCTTCCCCCAGTCGCTTACAATCCGTCCTGCGGCGCTTCTCTAACTACCTCTCCTCGCCCGAGCTGCTCTCTTCTCCGCGCCTCGCGCGACTGACTGCGCCCGGATTATACGACCGCGTGCAGAACGCAGCCCTAGTCAGACTCGTGAAGAGCTATGCGCTCGTGTGCGAAGAGGTGCGTAAACCAGCGAACAAGTACGAGGCGGCGAGTACATTGTTAGGGAGCGAGAGGCCATTCGGGCAGGTGCACTTGTTGGAGCAAATTCTGGGCGTACAAGAGTCGGACTAATACTGGGGAGTGCATCCTACGAAATGGTTTACAAACATGCGCGTAGTTGAATGTTTTGAAGGTTCTCATACGTATATTCAAGAGTAATCAATACTGTCTGGTAGAGGGAGCCCGAGAAACTTAAACCAGCACTCATAAAAGCCGCTATTATTGTATTCTGTTGGATCCTAGCGACTAAACCACCCAGTCAAAGTCTCGGATATGCAGAGGAAACGTTCATTGTCGTCTCTCATAGCTATTAAATTCCGTTTCTCGTAAGAAAGATCATGTAAACCGTGGGTTAGTACTAGCATTTGACTAGATATAATACAACGGTAAGAAGAATTATTATGAAAAATTAGTAGATAGGTTAACTGTAGGAAGGGAAGTCCCAACTGCCGTCACTACGAACGTGAACCTCGTGCGCCAGAGACTAGCTGTGAACCACGGCTCACGAATATGAAAGCAGATTCGTAAAGGTCGGGTGGTATCGACGGAATACAAGCATTACCGGCTGGTACAGTACAAAGTCGCTGATTTCACCTACTTCCACGCCGTTTCTTAGAAAAAAAAATGTAGTACCTTTCAAGCGCCCTCTAGAGCCTCATATACTTAGTTTTATATAAATCCCATCGGTCAGCGACCATGAACAATACCGGTATATGTGTATATGTTGGAAATCAAACATGACTCTTTTTTTTTGGGGGGGGGGGGGGGTAAATATATTTTTCCTGCAAATTATATGCTGAACGGACTGGACAACGATTTTGGTGTTCAGGTCGTTCAGCTCCATCTCTACCGCGTCGTCACCTTCAGTGATTCATTTGTTCCGGCAGAGGTCCTCGGACCTTTTGAAATATCGTTGATTGCCTGAACATGACTCACATGGGCTTGAACAGCCGCGTTCAACAGAATTGAATAGGGCTGTACAATCATATAAATTCTCATTTTTATGTTCCCATCTGCTTCTATTGGTCGTGGCCCCGGGCCGGGTATGATTAATAACCTTTTTGGCTGGCATGTAACGTAACACACTACCACAACGAACCTAAAATGCGTTATTTTCCCAAAAGAGAAGGTTTTTTTTTCTACCATGATTAGCATACACTCCGGAGTTTTCCAGGGAAAGGCCCCGTTTCTACCAATACTTCTAACCACCTTACTTTGAGTAAAAGGATCGGTAAAAGCGAGCATCACGTGATTATATTTTGGCAGAAAAGTAGGTCACGTGATTAGACCTTTTTACCAAATCCTTTATCCAAAGTAGAGGGGTTTGTCAAAAGATCAGTAAAAACGATGTTTTTCTTTTGAATACCCCAGAGTGATAGCTCAAGAGACTCTTGCACGGTCTCCATTGACTCTCCAATGCAATGTATGCACATAAGAGTAATTACTGGCCGGTATTGACCTCCTGATGGTCACTAAATATACTCTATTAGACCAAAAAAACTCGGCCCGAAGGGCCACCTAATGTTCATGGTAACGCATAGCTCACAATAATAAACAACTTTATTGGAAGTCCATAAGTTCGTAACGCGTAACGCTCTGACCAGCTTGAACTTATGGTCTGACAACTACAGTAGTACAATGCGCATACATGAATATATACAAGAAAAAAAAATTAAGAAAGTCGGCTTACTACAGTAGAGTGGTATGCTGAACTAAACACATTACGATCGGCGCGTATCCTCGTTTTCGGATTGTATCTCCAATCACTGTGCCAGTAGACCTTTCTTCAGCCATTATATTGAGGTTCTAGACAGTATGGCAACTGTCCGCTCGTAATTTGCAATTTCGAAGCGCTGTTGTATTTGTGAGACGTGTCGACGGTCGTACTTGCAGCATAGCCAATTCCCTTGAAGTTGTCCTAGTCCATGCAGTGCGTTGTGAGACCCGATAAGTAATTAACTGTTGAGACAGCGCCTATGTTTGGATCGGGTGAATGTCAACGTTCATTTGGCTGTCTTTAGGCTGTAATTGGATCATTAACTTACCATGAATGCCGACCATAAGAGAAATACGCCATCAGTCCGATTGACGGTTCTATCCAAAAAGACCATGATGAAACCCAGCACGGCACACGGTGCAGTTGATTCAACCATAACTGTCACAACACTAATGTACGGCTTTGTGACCCATTTTGAATGGCCGTCAATTTGCTTGCGGAGTTTATATGACACTGATAGGATTTTGAAGGAGATCATGCCAGTAGTCATAATGTTCGCGAATATAGTAAGCGCAATCATGACTGTATGTAATGTATTGGCGCAGGGAATTGATAACTCGATATCAAGTATTATGCCTGCCAAACAGATACCTGGCGATTGTTTATAGGCATTGTTAGTCCCCGGGTGCTTAATGATAGAATGTGTACAGTGTATTGCTTACCAAATGCGGCAGATACTAGTAATAGCATCGGAAGCATTATAACTAACGACCTTGGGCCAGAAACAATAAAACACCGATACACCTTTCAACAAGTATATGGATATGGGTTTGGAATTTTGTGATAGAAGCAGCCAAGCTCACTAAAAGCATATTGTTCAGGAATATAGCGAGGTTTTGTGCGATATGCCCAGCAACCATGTATCCGGCAGTATTATTTTCAACAATGTAATATTCCAAGGAGCCCACGGGAAACATGTGCCGATGTTTGATCCACATTTTCTGGCCTAAAAGTGGCATACTATAGAGGAAGATTGTATTGAGCAGTAACTGAATGCTGCTGAATAGCACCAGGAGGATCCTGCGCAAACGGGGAAGGCCAGGCTTGATGCATAAGGCATAGACAGACAAGCAATACAGCCCAATATATACACCTAAGCGGTAGTAAGTATTAGTAACAAATCATATTCAAACTTTTTCAACGACAAGTTTGCAACCTCACCATAAAGCATGGAAGAAATGACTATGCCAACATAAAGTGAGCCCTCGTCTTGTAGAATAACACTGCGAGAGAACTCGGAAAAGCCAGAGGGTGACATGTTCAAGTCAACTCAAGAATAGTTTGGGTCAGGGCCAGGACTCCAAGTCATTTATGAGTATTAGACATGTAACTGGCCGACATGCCGGCGTAGACATTGTTCACAGCAATGTCAAGACTTATGGATAAGGCCGACCAGGCCACATCAGATTGTAAACTTCTAGTATGTTATTGCAACTGCTGTGAAACTTTGTGCATCTATGAGGGACGACTTGTTTATATGCCAATATTGATCATCAGTGAAAGTTACCTGAGTGCCAAGCATTTTCAAGCACTTGCTCACAGAACCACAACATGAACAAACAAAACAAAAACCCGGACTCCGTCGCTCATTGCTTCCGTATTATCTTTCAGAAATTGACGTTCTCTGATTGAATAGGTATTGTGATTTTGCAGTAGTAACTGCATATTCAGTCGGCTTGAAACTGTTAGAATATGTGATCCATGTGCCGGGTCACATGATTCTGCCTTTATATTTACGGTAGTTTACATTCTTGTTTACTATCCGTTTGACTACGTACAACGATGTACAAGTAGACAAGCGGAATACAATTCTTTGTGTTGACCGCTGCTCATCGTCGTCGCTCGTCGTATTTTAACAGAAACCTCAGGCAAGGTATTCACCCTATCCCGCCCTGGTGCCAAGAACATCATTCTTTTATGAGGCGGGAGAGTTGGGAGGAATTACAGGACTAACTGTTCGAGTCCGGTTGCCTGCCTCGATCTTGAACTTAACCATGATGCCAGTAAATGTTAAAAGTCGACATAAAAATGACGCAGAATCTGACGGCCCACAAATTCTCGAATAAGATGAAATCGAATGGCTGAGACTCGGAACACAGATAAGGTACCTTATCCCCTCTATTATGGCCGGTGTCTCATACACAAGTATGAGTTTAATATTAGGCCAGTGAAAATTTCCTCGTTTTGTCGTATGCTTTCTGGACATTGAATAGTTGAAAACTGCGTAACCTCTAAAATTACAAATGCGATCAACGACTTGTAGGACAAAAATATGAAGATGTATACAAGTCTAAAATAGTAAGTTTACTGTTGAAAGGTACGGCAAATAACTAGTACCAGTGTATACTCTGGCCTTCAAGTTTCATATTTGCACTCGCTATGCTGATGGATCTTTCTTCATACATTACCCCTGGGTTTGAGAAGATGTGACAGTCCTGGGGCAACTGGCTAATCGCAATCTGTAGGTCGAGAGTACCGTCTTGTTCACGGGGTGCGACGATCATCGTACCAGCAATGGGAGTTAACTCTTCTGAGGTATTCCTGGTTCATGCAGTATATTGCGAAATCCGGTAAGTGATCAGCTGCTGAGACAAAGGCTATGTTGCGAGGTAAATACAGGATCCATTTGATTGTCTTTCGGTCTTAGTAGTATGAGTATCGTCCACGGGATGTATACACCATAACCCCAACCAACACCGTCAAAGTCAGTGAAAAATAGCGAAGCGCTCAGGATAACGCCGGCTATGGTGTATGGTGCAGCGGATTCTATCAAAATTACTACTACACTGGTATATTGTCTTGTGATCCATTTTGGATGACCTTTAACCTGCTTGCGTAGGTTATATGACACAGATAGAATTCTGTAGGAAATCATGGCCGTTGTCATAACGCTGATAAGTACAGTGAGCAGAATCCAAATTGCATCGAATTTATTGGTCAGGAGATAGTTAGGCAATAGCTTGGTTTCAAATGGTACGATTGCCACCGAGACAGCTAGTGATTCAGTGATACTCTTAGTCTTTGAGTGCTCCGTAGTAAGATATGCACTGTGTATTGCTTACCAAAGGTTCCAAATATAAGCAATAATAACCAGTGACGACCTTAGACCAAAAACAACAAAGTACCGATATATCTTGCAACAAATATACTGTATTAATAAGCCTCGCATTCCGTGATAGAAATAACTAAATCCACTAGGAATGCACTGTCTAGTAGCACAACAAGGCGTTGCGCAATATTCCCATTAATCGTATATCTAGTAGTATCTTTAATGCCCAAGTACATTAGGGGATCGCCATGAAACACATTCCGATGTTTGATCAATATTTTTGGCTTATTAGTAATGTACTGTATGGGGCGATTGTATCCAACAAGAACTGAATGCTACTGAAGAGGATTCGGCACTAACAGACGAGGCCAGGCTTGGTACATAAAGCATAGATAGATGTGTTCGGATTACAAACCGATACGGACATCACATGTTCGTTTGTCATTCATTCATTCTTCTTTATTCGTTCATTCTTCTTTCCTTTCTTCATTCGCGTTTCATCTCTTTTCTCTATCGTGTCGAGCACGATCTTTCCACCCAATCATGTAACATGTAATGGACAATCCCTAGAAGTGCCATTTGTATAAATAGTTAAGTATCATTGTACGCACACTTCAGTCTTGTTTATCCGACTGAAGTGTGAGTAGCATTTTCATTTCTTTGTTTTCATTATAACTTGTATTATATCAGTCGTTCGTAATAAGGTATTTTCTAATACAATTGAGTCTTGTTTATCCGACTGAAGTTCCTTCGTAACAAGTTCTCCCTCGCCATTTTTTTAACAAGATGCACAATACAACCCGATATATAAGCCTGGAGTAAAGTAAACCTTAAATATTGAGCTGCGATTTTCGAACCATAATTTTACATAAAGAATGGAAAAAACGATTATGCCGATATAGATCCAACCCTCGGTTTGTAAAATAACAGTGCGAGGGTACGTAAAAGAGTCAGAAGGTGGCATCTTCAAGTCGACTCGAGAATAGATCGATTCAGGTCACTCATATACTAGAACATATACATGCAACTAAGTCTTATGCCGCGGTCCGACTGCTCACAGCACTAACAGATATTACTGGTACGACCATCAACTTGAATATTGTATTAGCCCCGGTATGACGTTGCTAGTGCTGTGAAATGGGATTGATGACGAGCGACTCATCAAATATGATGATCATGAGCAAAGGATTGCTACGGAGTTGGTACAGAAGCTTCACATGGCCATGACATCCAGAGAAAAAGAAATCGGTGATGCATATCTATAGATGCTCATCATGAGTACTAAGCAACAGTATGCATTGCGGCAGTAAAAAAAAAAGAATCTAAGATAATATAAAAAATCACAAAAAAAATACGTCAACCGTAGGAAGACAGGAAAAATCCCAAATACCACCACAAACTACGACCTCATCCGTGCATCACCATCATAGCCCATGCGCTTAGTAATGGTGAACCTCCTCACGCTCACGGCCACGCATGAAGGGCGGCTCGGTGCCCTTGTAGTAGATGTCCGACCAGAGATCCTTAATGAGCGGCTCGGGCGAGGCCTTGGCCTCTTCCACGGCAGCATCGACCTCGGCCTTGGCATCCTTGTCGAGTTGCTAAAAAAGAGTACAAAATTTGCTCAGCTAACTAGTCGTGAGAGGATATTAAAGATTTCAAATCTCACCTTGAGATCCTGTTCAGAGGCAAGACCCCACTCTTCGATATAGCGCTGCAGACCACGGATGGGGTCTTGTGTGCTGCGCATGCGCTGGACTTCCTCACGTGTACGGTAAGTAGTTCCAGGATCGGACATACTAAAGTGCATATATTAGCATTTTTAAATAAGGGAAGTGTGGAGCAATGACGTACGAGTGACCACCGTAGCGGTATGTGACGAATTCGAGGAGGAGAGGACCCTTGTCCGCGGTGACCCAGTCACGAGCCCACTTGACGGCCTGTTTGGTGGCGATGATGTCCATGCCGTTTACCTATTGAAAATATGCAAGTGATTAATGGCGTGAAAATCCATAAATACGAAGGTAATTGTTCGCATACCTGGAGGCCAGGAATCTTGTCACCACGAGTGAAGTACTCGGTGTTGGAGGAGCTCCGCGCAGCGGAGGTACCCATACCGTACTTGTTGTTCTCACAAACGAAAACAGTAGGCAGGTTCCACAGCTTAGCCTTTTACACGCAAAAATCAGACTCAGTAACAAATATCCAAAAGAATAATAGAAAATTGCACAAACCATGTTGAACGACTCAAAGACTTGGCCTTGGTTAGCAGCACCATCGCCATAGAGAGCAAACGTGGCAGTCTTCTTGCCGAGGTACTGCTGCGCGAGCGCAATACCAGCACCAAGTGGGACCTGCGCACCGACGATACCGTTCCCACCGAAGAAGGAAGGTGTGAAGATGTGCATAGAGCCACCCTTGCCATTCGACATACCCGCCTGGCGACCGAGGAGCTCAGCAAGCACACCCGCGATCGTTCCACCCCGGAGCACAGCGAAGGGGTGGCAGCGGTAGGAGGTGATGACGCGGTCGTCAGGCGTGATAGCAGACTCGAGACCGACAGAGACGGCCTCCTGGCCAATGGCAAGATGGCAGAAGCCACGGATGAGCTTGGCCTTGTAGAGCGCGTCAGCGGCCTGCTCCATACGGCGCATGGTCGTCATTTGCTTGTACATCTTCAGCAGCTCGTCCTTATGGACCTCGACCTCGAGCGAGGGCGCCTCGCATTGGTAGGTCCTGAACGAGTCCTCATGCAGCTTAACCGTGAATGGCTTCGAGGGATCCTCGAGCTTGGACTGCAGCTCGGTGGTGTCTGCTGAAGTTTGGATGGACCGTGCGAACAACGGCTGCAAAACAGTAATGAATTATGATGTTCCTTCTTGAAAAATAGGAGACATACCAGGCGACGGGGGACACGGGTCCTTAGACGAGCAAGAGAGGCCATGGCGGAGTGGGAGAAAGCAGATGGGATGGAGGGAGGGTGAGGGTGATGAGGAGGGCTGAGAATTAGAGGCGCGCGCGCTGGGAAAAGTTCTCACTGGGGTTCGGGTCCTCGGCAAGGCTCGGGTGCGCCTCACTTTACTTACTCAAGACACGGATTATATTTGTTACTGTCCATGCATTGGCATATGTAATATGTGTTGCTACTCGTGTAGATAACAAAAAAAAGTATACGACAAGAAAAAAAACAAAATGTAATCTTATATCACTCTTGCAGGCCCCTGCCCCTTCGTATTCCCATAAACCTGCCTCAGCAGTCCCAACACGCCCTCAGGCTCGTCCTCCAAATCATCATCATCGCCATCCTCTTGCTGCGTATACAACTTCGGCTTTGACCGACGCAGCTCCGCTCCATCAACATATGACCCGCCGAGGGCGCTCCCCACACCTCCATCCGGCGTAATGTCCTCCGCAGCCAAGGGCGCTGGCTGCTGCCGCGGGGGTGCACTAGCACGCGTCGCAGTCGCAGTCGTCGTAGCAGCTCCTGGCGGGGAGAGTGAAACACTTCCCTGAGAATCCCCAAGAACAGCCGTCTCAGCCATAGCCATACCTCCAATCGTCGATTGGAATATATTCGAGCGTGTGATCGCGCTCCCGCCACTAACAGCGCCACCGCTGCCGCCAGCCTGATGACGCCTACGAGCAGCATGTTGGCTCTGGAGCAGCGCCCGGTCGTACTCCTGCGCTCGCTCCGACAAGTCCACAGGTTGTTGTTGTTGTTGCTGCTGCTGCTGTTGCGGTTCGGTAAGGACGACGCCTGGTATAGTAGAATCGAGGCCGTAACTCTGTCTTAGTCGCCTTCGAATGCCTGCAGGCGAACGAGTTGCGTTAAAGTCTGCCATGCGGCTGAGGTATAAGGAGCCAGACGGATCGGTGGGGTTCCAGTCAGGGTTAGCAGCCTTGGAAGTATGTAAGTAAAAACAAGTCCACATTGTGATTATAAGAACGTTTCGTCACCTTGAAGTTCAAGAAGCTCTTCTCCATTTTACCCTCCTTTGACATCATGCGAGCATCGTTAGCCTTGCTCGGTGCACCAAACTAAGACAACAAAACAGCTTCTAGTCAGTAATATAACATAGACACATTGTCTTCTTGTTGCCACCTTGACATTCCCATGCCTATGGAAGTCGAACTCTGCAAAGCTGCAGACATACCCACGACCATCGACATGAACAGTGAAATCTCTGAAGAAATCGATGATCACCGGGGCGCAATCCGGGAGGGAGAACCACAGCACAAAGGGCGTCAACGCCACAGATGCGATCTCAGTCAAGAAAATCATGATCTTCATAGCGAAGAGCTCTCCAAACTCGGCGTGAGTCTGTCAGATGCAAAGTGTTAGAGCAACAAGTCGAGGGTCGATAAGAGACAGTGTCGCGTTCACCTGTTTCGAGTGCAACTGCCCCTTCCATTCGTCGGGCATGTAATGCGTATAGCGAATGACTTCCTCCATAAGAATCTCCGGATCAAAGACGTTGTTGTCCTCAGGAATCATGCCCCGCGCAACAGCTAGAATAGACGTAAAAACGGTAATATAGAACAGCACAGTTCTATGCGGCGTGATTTCGAAGGACAGAAAGAGATCCG
The DNA here is from genome assembly GCA_018343915.1 of Agroathelia rolfsii. Classification (NCBI taxonomy): domain Eukaryota; kingdom Fungi; phylum Basidiomycota; class Agaricomycetes; order Amylocorticiales; family Amylocorticiaceae; genus Agroathelia; species Agroathelia rolfsii. The sequence continues at coordinate 452,188 of JABRWF010000007.1, read as the reverse complement.
GATCGACGACGGAAGCAAGAACAAGGACTGCTGCGAAAGATCCAGCAATAAATGCTACGAATCTTGATATTAAGCGAATTCAAAAATAGCCCTCTATCGGAAACAGTTAATTGATACTCACCGCATGACGGTGGCCATCTTCGCATTGGGGAACTGTCCGATGTACATGCTTGCAGTGGGATATGATTCATCCAGCCGACGCGTGAACAGATGCGGAAGTTCGTTAAACTCTCGGAATTTCCACTGCGCAAAAGGCGTATACTGTCGTGTACCAATCGATGCCGGGTTCTTGTGGTATTCCTAAGAGCATGCATGAACAACTTGTAAGCTTTTACTCATCATTTTCACCAAAATATTGTCAATACTAACCTCAAAGTAACGGAAGAATGAGTACATCAGGAGATAGAGCACAATGAAGGGCGCGAAGATGGCGTTCAAGATACCCATGAAAATGAACCGCCTTCGAAGCCTAGATCCAAGTAGTTAAGAAAAAAAAAGGAAGTTATACAAATCAAAAAGTAGACTTCTTGCTTACCCTTCAATGAGCGCAGTCCGATTCTTACTCTTCAAAAACACCTTCCTCACCTTCCCATGCGCATCAAACAAGTAATCCATCAGACAGAACCGCAAATTCCACTCGAGCGCACGCGTGAGTGTGCGGCCTTTACCACTCTCGGGCGTGACGAACCGCGCGGGCAGCGGCACGCGTAGGTCGAGCAAGTCCTTGTTGAACAGCGCGATGAGGTAGTTCTCCTGGCGCATGATGCGGTTTGCAATGTCGTGTGCGTCGAGCTTTGCGGTTGTGCTTGGGCTAGGGTTGGAAGAAAGGGCGGTTAGGGGGTTCTCTTCCCGGATGAGGCCTATGCGTCGGACGACCTCGGGCCAGGAAATAGTTTGAATATCTGCCTACAAAGAAGATAGTGAACAAAAATAGTATAATGACGGAAGAAAGGGCTTACATCCGGGATCTTGAGTAGATGGGTGTAAAAGTTATACATATCCACAAGGCGTATGATGCTCATGACGAAGGAGACGATTTGCCACGCATAAAAGGCTGTAAATAGCAAGAAGAACAAAAAAGTAAAGCCGGAAAATCTAAGGAAGTACGTCAATGCATGGACATCACCGGGAAATCTTTGCATGCACGCACCGAGATACACAGCGACGAACAACAACGTCGGATAGTCGTGTGATACCCTCCGGACGTATTCTCGAATAATCAACGCATCCAAGCAAGAACGTTGAAAAGCCAATGACGAAGCCTACTGTGCTAATGAGCGCTATTAGATGGCATGTACTTATGATAACAATTGAAATTGACACTGACAGAAGGTTCAAGCCACGAGTCAAGGCAATAGAGTATATGCCCTTTCCTTCATAGTAATAGTAGACTTCTTGCAAGAAAGCATCAAGATTGTAGACATTGACCCAGTTCCACATGGCACGATCGTAAGCATCCAAGGCACCCATGGGACGAGATTGTCGTTCCTGTGTTGAGGGCACTCTGGAAGGCGTCTCGTCCACATCTATCTCAGACGGACGCGGTGGTACAGACAAAGGAGCAGAGGACGACTCCCCAGTAGCAACAGCGGGAGGTGGGAGAACAGCAGGACCATGCCTCCTTGATGATGTAGGTGTCCTCAAAGGCTGGTGGCGCTGCCGCCCGGGCGAACCGCTGCTTGTAGCAGCGGCCTTTGATGGACGCTTGGACTTGGCTGTAGAAGTTTCCACCATCAAATCCTGCGGGACCTCGTCGTCCGACGAGTCCTGATCATGATTTGCGTCCTCGCTTTGTATATTAGGTCTCAGAGGCGCATGAGAGTGAGATGTTCCCGTGTGTTCCCAAGACACACGACGTCTTCCATCGGATGTACCAGTACCACCACCAGCAGGCGACCGACTTGGACCAGCTTCGAGATCGTGTTCTTCTTGTCCGTCTTCCTCCTCGTTCTCCTCTAATACTTGTGAGTATCCCTGGTATGCGCGCCCCATTGGATTGAGCATGTTAAGAAACGGTCGTGAGCTTGCGGGACCTGTGAGCGATTGCGAAGCCTGAAATGACCGCGAACCAAAGAGCGGCCGTGATGCATATGGATGATCGGTCATAACTGAGCGACTGCCTTGAACTAAGAGAGATAATGGCAAGTCGCCTGGAATGGATGAGGTAGCACTCGGTGCTACTGCTGTGCTTGCGCTAAGCTGCTTAACTTGCTTCAAGTTGCCAGTGCTGCTCAACTGCCAAGTGGGGAGCGCCGCGTACGTAATCCCTGCCTTTGCTTCCGTGATTGCACTGAACATTTGCTGAGATGTACACAAACTGGAGCTAACTAGTACCACTGGCATATCACACGGGTGGCACAGTTCTATGTCATACCAGAGCACTATCCAAACGTTGGTGAAGTAAGGAGCGTACTTGGGAAGGGGGTCTCTTTGCTGGAATGTATTTGAGTCATATAGATATTGAATATTATTGGTTCAATTATCTCGACAGATCTATCCATCAATGCGCTAGGCCTCGAGCCCGCAAAAAAGTAGAAATAGCAACTTTGAAAGGGCACTATATACAGGTACTGTTGAATATGAATTATACATTACGATGATATGACGATATGGTAGAATCACTATCGATCACTATCACTGGCAGTGTCCGGAAGTGGCGGGGCCGTCGACCCACCTTACCCCGTACAGCCGCGGCCGTTACGTTGTGCCGTTGCAGGGATTAAAGTACGCGTCAGTGAGCGCAGCTGCTTCAACTGAGTATCATCCATCATGTCTACTCGCGATGAGAATGCATCCAAGCTAGTGTCTGCTACCAATGCTTTTGACCTGTTCTTCTCAAACGATCTTGCTGGCGCCCGCAAGGCCTTTGGCGAGCAAGACTCACCCTTTCATCAACTCGGCCTGGGGGTCACCGCGTTCCTTGAGGCCGCATTGGGCATGGAGGCTAGTGCATACATTACATATGAGCATCATCCGAAGACTCTGTTCTAATAGATTGATTAAGACTGGGCTGATGGTAGAAGCCTCTAAATCTTTGACTCTTGCGGAAGCCGGTGCCAAGAAGCAGCAGAAGTCTAGTACTAAGTCTTCTCAAGAATTGACACGTTTTACGCCCGGCTTGGAATGGGAAATATTGCAGGCTGATGCAGTTATCATGCTTGGATTGACCCAGGCTTTATCGTGCGTCTCATTGCCTGCAGTTTACGTTGTTTGCATTTCATACTCATGGTAATCCTAACTACAGGGAATCGTACATGGGTTATCTTCAATGTTTGTGAGTAGGATTGTGGCCAATACAATAAAAGCAGTTTATAATAATAACATAATATAGATACTCGCTTAACAAGTACGCCCCATCCTATTTCCATGCCCTGAATTGTTCTAACGTTTGCCAGCAGTGCTCACACTAAATTCACAAAGCAAGTAGAATTGCTTACTAGATGCGATTCCTTACTCATATGTTGAAACTTAATAGGCTTTATAAAACCGTCTTTCCCCAGGGTCTAGATGAATACCGTACGCCAGCAGCATCACCATTCTCCACACGCACACCTTCAACGACGAGCCTATCATCAAAAGCATCAAGCCAGACCCTCAAGACATCTGCGGCGCCTTCGCCTGCTAGCAGCGGCTTTTTCGGTCGCTGGGGAAATAGCTCAAAATCATCTGTTTCCACGCCAATCAAGACAATTCCAGATGGGCCCATTGAAGAACTGGTTATTGCTGGAACCTCATTTGGTAATAGCCATTTCGACTAATGAACGTTCCGCACCTTCTAATCCAGCTCAGGTTTTGGCATGTTTAATCTCGTATTTTCCCTCCTTCCCGCCAAGGTTAGGTCAGTCGTGGGTGATGTGCAAATGCGTAGCATCGTGATTCTGATCATCACGCAGAGGAGTTGTAGGATGGCTCGGCTTCAAGCATGATCGAAAGCTAGCGTTACAGGCACTCGCAGTGTCTGCGGCAAGAAGAGATGTGCATAGCGTCTTTGCAGGGTGTGACTGGTTTCATTGAAGTACAATGCACATTTATTTACTTTTTTTTTTTTTTTTTTTTTTTTTTGCAGGCTTGTCTTGATGACCTACCATGGCGTTGTCCTTCTTCTTTCGGGATATCAAGCGGACGAGGAGAATATCCTCGAGCAGTACCGTGCTATTGTTGACAGGTGAGATCCATCCTTCTGCCTGCCTTGACATCGGAACCCTAACGAGCTACAGCATCGAATCGCGTTATCCTACTGGAGCGTTGTGGATCCTCAATCGCGTAGGTAACGCAATTGTGTGTTATGAATTTAAAATCTAATCTGCACCTCACCTAGGCCAAAATTATGCGCATGTCATACGACCCCGAAGGTGCAATCCGTGTTCTTCAGGTCGGATTATCAGCAGATAGGCCTCACTCGTTCTCTCAGGCTGATATGGTTGTAAGTGCATCTGCGCAATCCAACTCCTTTTCTGCCTTGTTACTGAAGACAGCAACATAGTTGGTTTTTGAACTTGCTTGGACGCTCCTTTCCCAAAGACGATATGCCGAGGCATCCGATATGTTTGTTCGGATAACAGAGCTCAATAACTGGTATGTTTTCTCTTTGAATATGAATGATTTGATCATTTACTCATCGGATTATGAAGGAGTCATGCCACATACTATTTCATTGCTGCAGGTACGGACCAAATTGAGATAATTACTATTAAGCAGACCATGAATCGCTGTGCTATCTGCAGGCTGTCAAGTGTCCTTGGGAAATCATACCAAGGCACAGGAATACCTTGATTTGATTCCTTCTCTTCTGGAGAAGCGAAAGATTAATGGTAAAGACCTTCCAACGGAAGTCCTCATCAAGAAGAAATGTGCGTTATAGCCATTTCCTAGATATTGTCGGTAATACTGATATATATATACTCATCTAGTGGCCTTCTACAAGGAAAAGCAGAAGCGACGTGGAGGTGTGGAATCGAAGTTTGTTGAAGCGATCAAGATCAGTCCAGCCGAAGGTGTGTATGATAAGTTGTAAGGATTCAAAAAGCATTTACTCAGACCTGTGCTTCAGAACTTGGAATCTGTCAGTACCGTATTCTTTTCATTCCTATTTGTCAGGTACTGACCTTGCTTTGTTATGCATCAGTCTGGAACACACAAGCCCGCATCCCGGAATCTATCGCCCTCGAGCATATCGCAGAATGGAACGCCCTGACGCCCACCGTCTCCGATGTCTCACCCATTGCGCAAGACTGGACGTCGTCTTCTGGGTCCACAAAACTCGACCTCGACACCCCAGATGAGATCGCGCTCCGTTCTCTGCTCCTCGGTATTACCCACCGCTCAGCGAAGAACTACGACACGTCCCGGAAGTTGCTCACACACGCACAAAGTCTCTACCCCCAAATCACCGTATCAACGTGGATCGGTGGGCTGTCCATGTTCGAACTTGCTGTGCTTGATCTCAAGGAGACTGAGGCTGCCGACAAGAAGTCTCAAGAATCCGGCATTACTTTCGACAAGGCTACGTGGAAGAAGGCTCTGAGCGAGGCGGGAGAGAAGTTGGAAAAGGCGCTTTCGCAGGCGACGAGCAATACGGATCTGTCCTCGAGGTTGGATAGTAGGATTAACATGCTCAAGGACGAGATCGCGACGAAGAAGGAAATGCTTGGGCTGTAATAGCGTGAGGGAAGACGAAATAGAAATGCGTTCCATTGTTGTTGCGCAATAGGAATCTGCTTAATCACATATACGCATCGACAGGACATTTTTCTTTGTAACACATATATACATTATACACTACATATACTATTGACATGAACTATCCGTTTCGATGCTTATGTATCGTTGAAGTCAATAGACAATGAAGAGTGAAATCGAGCAATGCAAATACATGGAGACGAACGTATAATATTATCATATACGTGTACGGATGGTGTTACTCAATCCAGTATCGAACCTTTCACTAGATCGAAGTCAAATTCACAACCCCATTGATTTCTTGGGCCTAGCAGAAAGCCTGGCCGGAGGCCATATTCTTGCTCTAAGAATTCTACGTATGGTGCGAATGCTTCTAGGACTGTACTTGGTGCCGCTTGACCACCCCACTTACAACATGTCCCGATCATCAGCTTCTATATGCAGGCGGTGTGATTTTCGCGCCCCTTCAAGGGAAAATTTAAATGATAAATAACCCTGCGCTTGTCTTGGAACGTCCTTTGGAATTCGTAGTCGTTTGAGTGCCATGGGGTACAAAGAGTAATATCCGCTAGGACAAGTTTAGTAAGGTTAGGTAGCAAAATTGAGGCGATGATATCGATACTAACAATTGCATAATTCTTAGTCGCGGATTTATCGCCCTGGTGAGCATATAGAGGCAATGAAACCTTCAGAGCGTTGCAAATCTCGTAGTGTGACAAATGGCGCTCGAAGTGTGTCAAATAAGACAAATCTTGATTCAGTAGTATATCAAAAGTGGAAAGTATAACTTAATCATCGCTGAGCACATCCCCGTTAGATTCCCGAAACTGATCAATAGTGAGAACGAAAATACCTAAGCAAAGTGTGTGAAATTTATATACGTCCCCTGATTTCATCAAGAGCAATGTCACCTGTTGACAATAGCTCAACAGGTCCATAAACATCTTCATAGCCGCCCTGGTGAAAAGCGCGTGCATGATAGTTTTTAAAGATGATTCCTAATTGCTTTGATGGTCTATGGAACCGCTGGAGTACGAGAGTAAAGGCATACACCAATATCCCTGTAATATGCTGATCTACCGACTGGGAGATAAGTCGATGTACTGTGCTACCAAACACATTGATCCAGACGTTGGCTTCAGGGAATAACACGATTCTGTTCAGAAAATTTTCGACACCAAAAGTGCTATTCGAATCAAGCGATGTCGGGCTATTTGTCTCTCGTTCGCATTTGGCGATGTGTTGTCTTCCCACTCTTACGAGAATACCGTAAGCTCTTCTAGCTCGGGACATGCAATTAAAATACCTAGAAGAGGGCGCGGAGATAAGATAGTACCGCAAATGAGCGTAAGAGTATGAAGAGGACCACATCTCCAATAAATAGGTATCGTGCGTAGGAGAATGTGACGGAGCTCTAGATCTTTGTACATTAAATCAGGTGGGAGCCACTTCATTATGCCCAGGGCTGTGATCATTTACTATCGAGTAACCACAAACACGAAGGTGCTCAAGAGTTGGGGGCACGGATTGCAGGACACGGGGGAAATTACATATATTAAACGCATTTTGTTTGTTATCATGACAAAAAATGTAATCAATGTCCATGTAAAGATCCCTTACCCGTGGAAGTTGATCAAACAACGGTTGGATATATTCGTTTGGGTATGAGGGATTCAAGTGGAATGAGACATCCAGCACCATTAGTATATTTTCCGAACGACCGAGAAGCATCCACAGGTCATAGACGGTTTGGGGAGTATATCTTATGCAAAGCAAAGGTGTTGCAAGGGTGACAGCACGCCAGTGTCGGCAGACGTGAGATATAGCAATGGCACCAACTTGAAAATCAGTTAATACTAGACCTGAGTCATACGAGTACACAAGTTGCAATTTATCACTCTTGGAAGCGCGTGAATGAATATTTCAATGAGAACCTCCTGCGGAATACGGTTTATGGGGCCCGGGATGACATGTTGAAATGGCAATCCATTGCTATGGAGGATAGGAGTGACGGAGTCACGGTCACGCGCAGCGTGACAAGGCCTTTAGAGTAGCCACGCGTTGTAGTATGTACTTCATTCGTTTGTCCGCGTACCGCGTCCATGTACAACGACAAGCGGATGCCTTCAATGGCATTTTTCTAGCTTTTTGCTTTACTCTTGGCTGGCTGGCTGGCTGGCTCGCTTTTCTCACATGACAGTCATGTTCCTGGAGTAAAGGCCGTTACTAGTAGTTTTCAGTGCAACTTCAATTGTGTTACTAATCGCTGGCATAGCATTGCCAATGGCAGTGCCTACCAGCGGCCTGAGCCTACCAGCGGCCTGAGCCTGAGTACTGAGTTTTGGAGATGGATCGTCTGACGACTCGGACCGATAGCCCAGTCGGATCTTCCTGCGACTGCAGTAACCAAAAGGTCTGAAGGTCACTATAAGGCCCAACTCTACCAGAATTAGCATAAATGTATTAAGATAATCGGAAGCAAATGAGGTGCGGGTCTGGCGTCGTCCCTGTATTGGGGCCTCTTCCCTGGCTTACGTTAACTCGATCCTTTGAATCGATATTACTTCTAGTAAGATTGAAATGGCCAGGGGCGGGTTATTGCTTGTATTTAAGTCATCCGTGTCAATGTCCTGAATAGCAACTACATCGACTCCTCGTTAAACCGCTCCTTCACAACCCTCACATGTCTCTCGGATAACGCGCATAGCCAACATAAACCATTCCCTCCCTCTAAGGCACGAATAGTTATGGCAGTTGAAGGATGGACCACTGTTGTCTTACCTCCCCCCTCCGTGGTGTCGGCTAGCTTAGGCCCCTTCCTCACTGGCGTCATGATTGAACAGCTTCTACTTGGAATAATATGCTCACAGGCAACCACATATTTTCGTAATTATTTCGCTGTTGATGGTCGCTTTCTCCGATCAATCGTTACTTCTCTTGTTATTCTGAACGTTTTCCTTGGTATCATGGACTGGTGCGGCGTCTACCCGTTAAAGAATAATTGAGATGCTTGCTCATCTACTTACCATGCTTTGATAGTGCGTCGATCTATCGTAGCACAGTGATTACCTTCGGCGATTTCGATGAATTTGATCTCCAGGGTTGGACTACATGGGCCGAGCCAGGTGTGACTGCCCTGGTGGCCCTGATTGCACACATATTCTATATTCGCCGATGTTGGGCGGTGACACGCTCTTTACCCATTATCATCTTTTTATATATCGGTTTGTTCTTTCATCCTGGTATTTGGCTAGTTATTAATGATGCTTTTGACAGTTGCGCTTCTTGCTTTTGCTTCCGGAATTACGTGCGTTCATACTCGCCTATTTATCTATTATATTCCGTGTGCCAAATTCGTTTTGTACACCGACGGACAGGGTCACTGTTTATTGCTTTGTATTGGGAAGACTAAGTAAAACAGCCGGAGCAATGGTTCCCTGTTATGTTTGGTTTCTTTCGGTATCAACTGCATTCGATTTCTTTATTCGCTCCAATCCTAATACTGATGACATTTGTTTGGTTTGTCTATAGACTAGCATTTGTGATATCAGCATGGCCGCTATTCTTGCTATCTACTTCTGGCGTCGTGGCAGCAATGTCCGTAGCACTCATGCTTTGCTTTCACGCCTTCGGCGGACAAGCATTGAAACCGGCTCACTCACAGCCATTTGTGCCCTCCTCAATCTAATTCTCGTGAGTACAGCTAATCATTCAATTTTTTGTGGGCGGAATAATCATAGCATCACTGTAATAGTATGTTACCCTAATCCCTACAGGATACTAGTATGTTCCCATTGTTATCATTCCTTTGTAGCTCGACATTAACGCAATATTGTTGCTAGCACTCTGGTCCAATGTTCTATGTCTCATATGTACGCTTTATCCGTACTACACACTTTACTCGGCCGACAAGACTTGCGTGAAATGATGAGCACTGGAACGGATACCCTCACCACTGAGCTTCGTCAAACCTCACCTCTATTTACCTCTATTTTCGGTTACTCAACCTTTGGTACGTCTTTTAAGTCCGCTGCCTTTCTGTCTGACTAATTGATTATCTCCCTACTATTGACCTTGCAGAAGAGGATCACTTTGCGACACAATGCTCAGATTATACCGGTGGAACGCTCAGATAGTCATTATGATGGCTCAATGCAGGTCGTGGATACAAACAACAGAGACAGATATTCTGCGTATAATAGCTTATCTGGGTTTCCTTCTGATACGGGCTGGGGATCAGCGTTCTACCTCCTAATAGGTTTCAGTACAGGCACCAAAGAGCGGCAAACAAGGACACCTGCCCCCTTTTTGTGAGCAAGCCATCACGTCTAACTAGGACTCAATATACAGTATTCAATCCTCACTTCTGTCTTTATTAAAACATTATCTTATACCTTAGCGCCTCAGCCACTCATTTTGTCTTCCATTACCCAGGATTGATTTGAAATTGATTCTATACTATGATATAAATATTAATGTGTCTACCTTCCATCGAAGGGAATTTTATTGTGTATTTTCGCTCACTTACATTAAATCATGATTAATGCCACTTTTTCCGCGCAAACATATTACGCATGCAATTTCCCATCTTAAGAGCCTACAAGTTGGAGAGGTGTGTGTAGTGTTATGTGGCGATGATGCAGATAGTGAGCTATTTCTCCTTCAAAGGCAACTTTGCACGCAAAGGGAGTGGAAATATAGTCGATGTTCAATGAAATCTATTAAAAGTGTGCTACATCGTAAACTGATTGTTGTAAACCTGGAGAAAAGGATTGTACATATGGGCTTGGTAACTATATATAATGACCTCATCACTGCCGCGGTCACGGGATCAGAGACGTACATTCAGGCTCCGCCATCCGATTGTCTCGGAGCCATACACTCTACTCAGCTCTTCTCAGACCAGGTTTCAGTTGTGTATCATATCAATGTTGGTCTCTGTCTCCAGCAAAAGAAATGCCGACCCCGAAACTCAATCAACTAGTGACATTGCTCTCTCCGCGAGTGATCTTCGCTTAGATTCCTATTTTGTGCCTGCTTGCCTCGCCAACCCGGCCGACGTCTATCACTCGGATGTTCATGAATACCATGAGACGAATGCGTTCATTCAAGGATGCGTCGAGATGGTCTGGCGCCCAGGATCTACTCAGAAATGGAGATTCAAGCTTTCGAGTCAGCCGAACGCGTTCTCCACTGAAGTGACTTTAACTGGGGCTTGTGTTGACGGCTTTGGTCTCATCGACTTGCGAATTAATGATGTCGTCCAAATATCTCTCAAAGAATCTATAGTCTCCCGAAAAGGTGGCTCTGGCGTGAGGAAGATGCTGGTCTTGCAATATAACTCTGGAGTACTCATACGTTGGACTACATGCCATCGGAGGGATGGAGATGGGAAAACCGTTGACGTCTGGCCTGGTACAATGATACTGTCTTTACCTCACACATGAAATCTCATCAACCAATTCACAGGATTTGCTCCCAAAAGACATGAAGGAAAGGATGCTACATCTCAAAGTGATCAACAGTCTTCCGTGATTGCTGATGCCAATTCTTCTGTAACGCCGCCCCCTATAATCGCTGCCGCTGGCATTGCCAACCCTCAGGTTCCGGAACGGAGTCTTGCTTCCACTTCTCATAGAGAAGCTCCATCAAAGGTCCCAAGTTCCTCAAAGAGTTCCGAGACCTCTGCACTGGGAACAAGTGCGAATGACCATGGTTCGACATCAGAATTCCATTTGGCTGCACCATCAATTAGCCATCTGTGCCGGTCATCAGTGCCTGCTCCATCTGAAGTCGTAAATGTGGACATTTCCAACACTAATGAGGTGTCCGGAATGCTGTGGCCGCGCAATGTGCAGGTCTCTGCAGATCCTTCTAAATCAATGTCTGTTGGAGAGCCTGCACACCCAAAGCTAGAACAAGCCCGTAAAAAACTATCTCGCAAAAAACGTCGAGGACTAAAGGACATGGAGAAACAACGAAAAAAGTCCGCCCAGTCTGACTCCAGATTGCCAATCTCCACTACTGCCAGTCCTCAACAATCTTCTACATCCGATGTTTTGTTAGAATTATCAACATCCTCAACACCTCCTCAAAAAACTGTAGTAACACTAGCCCAACCCGATTTCGTAACGAAGGAGGATGATCAAATTGATTTAACTCAATACAACAAAATAACGAATACAATAACGGTATGGGAGTTAGGTGATGGAAAGTCAACTTTGGCCTCATCGTTGATCTACAGCGAGACGAGTTTTTTCCGATCAATAAGTTGCTTCCGGGGAAAATGAAATGGAATTTACTGGGAATTGTCAAGTCCATCACCGCTGTTTCGTCAGTGAACGGCCGAAGTGGTATGTGATCTTTATTTATTTGTTTCGTACAGATAATGAAGATATTGAATATTATCATCAATTCGTAGGTCCTCAGCGGAAGCGCACGCTCCACGTATCTGATCCCACTGGGAAGATAACTATAAACTGTTTCACTTCCGTTGATGATGCATGGTTGCCAAACTGTGCTCCCGGGGCATGTATCCTGCTCAAAGGACTCGCCGTACCCGTATGTCGTTTACCCATGTCAGTCCGTATCTTGCTCAAACTTTTAGACTTTAGGTGAGTGACTATAATCAATCTGGACCGCCGCAAGGCGTTGGATACAGCGATCGACTGCAGTGGGCGATATACGATTCCTTATCCGAATCCTTTTCCTGTAAAATACCACCAGGAACACCCAAAGAAGCACAGTTCGAGCAGACGATGCATACCCCATTTCTTTCGAACGACGGGGTCCAGTATAAGGCGGATAAATTGTTTATAAAGCGATGCAGAGGTCTTTTAACCTGGTGGCAAGATACCAACAATCCCACTACTAGCGTGGAGCCAATTGATCGTGGCACGGTCATTTCTCTAGGTGGGATACAGCCGGTAGAGGTACCGGCATCTGTCACTATCCCCAGTGCCAATATCTATCGCAGACAGCACAGGCTGTTATCGGATGTTAATCCAGAGGTTCCTCCGAGGGGTTTTTTTAATGGAACATTTGAGGTTTTTTTTCAATCATTTTTCCTCTTGAGACGTAAGCTAAGTGATGTACGGGTAGATTGTTGATACATACCAGCAATCCGACATGGTACGCAGTGTGTTCGTCGTGGATTACACCAAACCAGCAAACGTCTATCCTGCGGAACGTTCGGGCATGCATCCTTCGCTCAAGGAATATCTCTGGAGGATAGAGATGTGGTACCCCGCCTACGATGTCGCCGCAACAATGTCTGCTGGAGAGTTTTGGTACTTGGATAATCTGCGAGTGAAGACGGGGCAAAATGGCTATTTTGAAGGCACCTCCTCGGAGTCGCAGAAGTTTCGGCAACTGAGAATCGAAGACAGGGGCACTAACTCTGAGTTAGATGCCCTTCTTACGTGCGTACCAATATCTCCTGTATATGTATCGACTTGTGCTAATATGAAATCAGGAGAAGAGAAGCACATCATAATCGATTCCATATCTCAGATATATGGATCAACGATTGGCCTAATCTCCTACTAAAAGATTGGAAAGACGAGACCTTTTTCAATATTCCCGCTGCTGAGGTGAGAAAGTTTAGCATTTTGTTATTCCAGCTTCTAAAAAACATGGCAGATATTGGAAGTTCACGAGGACACAGCTAGCATGACATATATCGTCGTCACTGACTGGACGTCCAACCCCAGATTTGAATTCGATAACAAATATAAGTTTAAAATTATGCTCACAGACGGACAGGAATTGAAGACAGAAGGCATCGAGCGAGGATGCTTTTATAATATCGAGAAAGTGAATATGAGGCACATTACCGGTAGCCCAGGACTCGTACGCGGCCGACTTGGTGGGAATGAGAGACTCATTACAAAACTGAGAACTGGAGAAGGTGCTTCCAAAGAATTGACGGCTCTTTCAAGGCGAGTGCTTTTGTCATAAGTGCATTTCCATTTTTGACGATGTTTGACTAGGCGGAAAATGGAATGGCAGAAGCGCAAGAGAAGTTACGAAACCTCTAATATCCCGAAGGTGGTAATGGTCGAGACGAAGACCGCTGAGCATGATACTATCAGTGATATTCTCCAACATGCATCACCTACGCATAAGTTCCATCTTCGGGCGCACGTTACATCTGCATATCCGCACAATATCACGGACGCGCTTGTTTATCGTTGCACGGCATGCAATGAACGGTCTGTCGTTCTAGTCTAAATCTTTCGAACGCCTAAACTAACTACGAGTTTAGAATCGACACTCGCTACGAGCGTTGCTCGGGGTGCAAGGAAGATGATATTAACCACGAATGCGTATGGTCTTTCAACATTCTTTTCGAACTAGAAGACGAGCATGGGGATCGGCTTATAGTTACATTGAATGATCCTGATACGGTATGAGTTTCCCATGATCCAAAAAATTATTACAAGCTAAAATGATCTTTGACAGTGCTCAGTGCTAAAAGGTCTTAAGCCTGCAGAACCGACGCAGCTACTTTTAGAAAATCTTCACAATAAACTGAAGCCAATCATAGGAGGGGAGCTTTCCGATTTGCGCAGAGGCAATGGGCCTGAGCTTCTGCTTGACGTCGAAAAATGGCAAACGGATCGACAGGACTGCATTTATGCCCTGGAGCACTGCGAAATAGTGATATGATTCTCCAGAAAAAGACAATATGCCTATCGTGATACCCACACAGTATTTTTTGCAGTAATTTCCACTCGAGAAGGCCACTCTATGGAATTGCACTATTGTATCGAGATTTTCCAATACGTAAAAAAAACTATGTCAACATGCTCTCTTCTCCATGTATTTGTGTTTGAGCCTCCTTGGCAAGTATGGCTTCAACGCGGGCGACTTTGCCTTCATTAGCCGTTCCTGGTTCAATGACACGATCTATGCGTGTTCCGATGCGAATATCCGTTGCTATTCTAGGTATCCCTTGGGCATGTACGGCGGCATGGCATGCCTGAATCGCAGCAGAGACCTCAGACCATGGCCCTTCTATTAAGCCATGTTACCATGTTTGATCCGATGAAAGCTGAAGCAGGGCTAACCTATATTCGTACCGTACCCGCTACATAGAAATGATTTATCTAATGTACGCGAACGCAATTAAGATAGGCGACGCTTACTGCATCTGATAATGATGAGAGAATTTGAGAATATAAAATAATCCTGGCAGGTGAGCATTGTGGTTCATGCGTTACCTTGAACTTGAGCCCAGTTCTTTCCAGAACCCGTTGGCATTCGGCGATGTATATGGCCACGGAAGATTCTGGGGTGCCCATGGGAATCAGGCAGAAATCTTGATAAGGATATTTAGTTCCTCGTAGATATAAATGAAAGAATGCATTGATCGAAATACCAGCAGTAGCATACAGCTCTGGTTGGGAAGACATGCTTAGTAGTTACTCTTGGAAAGAAAAGGATGATCTAGAGTGGCTGCTGTGGCTACAAGATTCCGAGTGTGGCAAAACATTATGTCATGGTGGCGGAGAGTCTACCATTGTGCAATTACGCCCAACTGCTGCTCACCCTTCTGGTATTGTCCACTCTTGGTAGCGCAACAATGACGACCCTTCAAGCACGGATAAATGCGTTTGAGGCTCTTGCAAACCAGAATCAAACCCCGTATCCACGAAGCAAGGTTAAGGCAGATAACACCCATGAGCAGAAAGCTGGGTTGCCCCCGCCATTACCGGCTCGTAAGCCATCCTTGATTGATCTCAAGGATTGGGTCGTCGACGATCCCCCTCCAATTGACCAACCTCGGGTGATTCCATACAAGGAATATCGTAGAAGGCCGCCTCCTCCAGTTTCACCCACCCTTTCTCAGTCGTCTGGTGTCCTGATCAATGTCGAGTCACCCCCAGTGCAACCTCCGAGACTACCCCCTCGTAAACCATCCCATAGCTCGCTGAAACCCGTCCCAAGTCTGGGCCTAAAGGAAGGAGGCGACAAATTGAAGGCTGATCAGTCCTCTTACACATATCCACCTAGCTTGCGCAACGCTCATATGCCAGCATCCTCAGTCTCGTCTTTCCACTCAGTCTCACTCTCGTCAGACCCTGGCGCTGACGCAGAGGATGGTGGACAAGAGCTCGACAAGGATAGCCTAGCTGGATCGTTTGAGAACGTATCCTTTCCTAGCCCTATTCGAGAGATATCGTCACAACAGCTACGGAAGCCTCCCCCACCCCTTCCTCAACGACCGGCAATCGCACCAACTCCTACGGGTTCTTCGTCATCGAGTACATCTACCAGCAAACGAAAGGGCCCTCCACCCCCACCATTACATAACCCTGTCCTTACTTCGCCTCGCGCTTCCGTCGTGTCTTCCCCACGCACGTCCATTATGTCCATGTCTGATCGCGCTTCTTTACTTAGCAGCGTGACATCCATGAGCGGGCAATCACACGACACAAGTAAGATCATAGTATCAACCCCTGTCCCCAAACATGCGCGTCCAACGCCGGTGCCTGCTGCGGCACGCAAGCGATTTGAAGACGTTTTCCTCGCCAATCTGCGTGCATTGCGCATTTCATCCGAGTCAGCGCCAAAACCGAACCGGGTCACTTCCCCGCCTCCTGGTAGTAGCCGTGGCTGGAGGGGTCTTTCTGTCGACTTGATTACAGACATGGATCATCCAGCGCATGCTGCAAACACAAGTTCGTCTGCATCGGATAGTGATGATAGTACAGGTCACCAGGATAGATTGCCTGGTCATGTAGTGAGGAGAATATGGTCTGCATCAAAGCTGGACAAGAGCATTCTACATCAGATATGGTATGTTGCTGAATCATCGCGAGTAGAATTCACATAGCTAAACAAACTATAGGGAGGATGTTGTATCTGCATTTTCGAACAGCGACCACGCACGTGACTCGCTTGACCGAGAAGCATTCGTCAAAGGAATGTGGCGCATTGATGAAGAACTTCGGCGTGTTCGCACCAAGTTGATGAAGACACACTCCCGTGTCCCGGTTCCCTTGCGTTGATAATTTTTGCCTATAGAGAAAAAAATTCTTTCACATGTGCAGTCTGGACTATACTTCAGCCTCAACAAAGTAGATTACTTACACTGTGCACGATGCCTTCCACTCCTTTCGCATGATACCCATCGTGCCCGTTAATTATACTTTGTATTTATGTCTCATGATCATACCCACATAATACCATGTACACGTTTTTCACCATCTATCCTTTAAGCATATACCCTAAGTCAGTCGGCGAGTTGTTGCCACTATGCTCCTCCAGACCGTGACGCTACTCCCCGTAGCCCGATTGTCTCTCTATTTCTTCCTTTTTTCTGCAGAGGCTGCCTCTCGCGTTGGTATGTATCCATATTAGTGCTTGGAAGTGTATATTGGAGGTATCACATATGTGTACTAAATACATGAGCCTGGCGTCATCCTAAGCGTCTTCATTACCCTCTCAGCCACCAAGTCTAACAAATAGGTCAGTATCAGGAAATACAAGAGAACGGCAATGCGTATCAATCTACACGATTATGTAAAACGGAGATGGGAAGCTTATTCCAAACAACTAATGCACAGTTACTTCAAGTTAGCATCGGCAAACAGCATATGAGGTCTTCAACTTATAATTCAGCTGAAGCTGCCTACTAGTATTAGGTGAGTTAGTCATGAACTTAACGGCATACTTCATCGCACTCGCCGCTTTCTTGTGACGAATGCCCACAGAGTGGACTATGTGCACCCATCCTGCTCATTGATTGTGTGTTGTATCAGGGATCATACCCACCCAAGAGATAATACTTATACTAATAACGTATATTACATGCTCTTATGCCACTATGATCTGTCTTCTTAGCTGTAACTACTATACTTCAAGACTCTTTGATCTTTCATATACTAACTCGGCTGATGAATGGCGTGTGCCTTTGGCCTCGTGTGCTCCTTCAGGCAGCCTTTGTAGTTCGCGTCGCCAGTCGTCCATCAAAGTCCCAAGCAGTGCACGTCCCAGACGGTAAGACAGGGGAACGGGAACAGCATTACCGATTTGACGGCTTTGCTGATGTTGTTATAGTACGTAAAGTTGTGAGTATGGTTCAATGAACAAGAAAATGAACATAACAGAATTCCGAGAACATACATCTGCGATCACTGTTTCGCTGACCAGGTTTGCCGAGAGGAACTCATAATAGTCCGGAAACCCTTGTGCACGAGCGATTTCCCTCACAGTGATGATACGCCTTTGCTGTCAAGGTCATAAGTATGAACATTCCTCATAAAAAAAGGGGGTGATGACAGGTGTCCTACCTTGGGATGTAAAATGGTACCGCCTTTAGAGCTCGGAGTCAGTACTGTTGTCGCCGTGATAAAGAAGCCGTCCCCATTCAGACGCCTAAATGGGTCTATAAATGTAAGGGAGAGAATAAGAATTTGAAGGAGGTTAGTGAACTAACATGGTCTTACCCAAGTGCTGATAGCTCGTAGGGGTTCCATCACTTTTCACCTTGTTCAGCTGAAGTGGGCCGGGGAGATCTTTTGAAGTTATTGTCCGCATTGATCAAGAATATCAAAGACCATGATTAGGTAGAATACCTTTGTGATCCGCTCCGGGTCGAAGTGGAACATTCACTGTCCTGAGTTAACATGATGGGCTGTAAGTATTCCAATTGACCACTTATGGGTCACATGTCACCTTTCTACAGTCAGATGTTGGAAGCGCTTCGTATATTGCGAGGTAACCAAGTCGCTGCCTCGGCTTCGCATGTCCGCTTGGAATCGATTTTGGGGTTGAAGGGCATACTCAACTGGACTACAAAAGCCCGCCCACGGATTCTCAGCCGTTGCATCACTGCATAGTGCAGAGAAAAAAGGATATAATGCCGCTCTTTCAGCCTCGAAAATGCGACTCTTCGCAGTGGCTTTGATGCGTATGTGGGGATCGATCCTAGACGATGTGAGTATGACAGAATAACGGTGGATATAATACTGTGTATGCGTTACCATTCGAATCCAGGCTGGACATAATATCACATGTAAGCATATATGACATAACATATAAAAAGAAAAAGCGGAGGATAGATACCAAATCGCTAGTGGCATCATCGACCGTGACTGGATAATGAGGCGTGATCTGGTGATAATCATCCTCATCTTGAGGAGATTGAGCCCGAGTAACGGGCGGAATCTTAACACCCCCTGCAAGTTTTCTGAAGAATGACTTTACAGGGTAAGCATGGGTCGGCAAAGGGTAAGGGGGCAGTGTGTATCCGCGCAATGCACCCCAGAAGATAACTCGATTTCGGCTCTGAGGCGCCCCGAATTGACCAGCCTGGAGGACTTTGAGCTGGACCTGATACCTGAATGAGATATTGTGAGATGAATAAGCCGCGTAGCAAGGATAGAAAAAAGTATTACCCAATGTCAAGAAGCGCGCTGCATATGAACTTCACTACGCCATTCTGGATACCACCAACGTGGCTTTGCTTCACCAAACGGCCTTGCAAGGTATGATCGATGAGACCCACAACGTTCTCAAGGAGAACGTATTTAGGTTTGTAAAATTCTACAAAGGATATCATGTTGCATACAAGCGTGCTCCTACCATGTATTATGTGTTCAAAAAGAGCACATTGTGATTTCAACTATTGCAGATTAACACGAACCGAACGTCATCAGGTCTCTGGATATAGGAGGAAAATTATATTAGTTGAAGCACAGTAATGATTTTTTTTGATGACGAGCCTTTGATCTATTTGCTTTGCTAAAACTTTGGCATGGTGGTCCTGTGGATTGTATGAATTAGCTCTCATAATACAGCAACCGATTGAACCACATAATTACCTCCAAAAATGATGTCCACATCACCAGGCATGGGCATTTCGGGTGCCCTCTTCTCACGCCCATGATACATCGCCTGTGCACGTTCAAGGAATGGGTTTACACTACCCTCAAAGACTCGTGTTTCTGGGTGATTGAACCTGCTCTTCGTGAGTAAATCACACTCTGATTGTGCAAATGAAGCACACCCACTGGTTTGTTTTGCACGCACTCCGATTCCATTCGATCGCCCATTTGGTTTTGACCGAGCGAGACTTGTTCATGCCCGTTGCCAGACCACCAGCACCTTTGATATATGTATCATTAGCGTTCTATCCACCCATAGAGAAAGCTTGGGGTCCCAAGGTTCCGTACCCGCGAATAATTCAAGTCCATTCAAAGGCAATTGAGTATCCAAATACTGCCTTTCCTCCTCAAAGGTTTCCTCACGAGCCGATAGGCACTCTTCGCAATTCTTCCAGATGCTCTTCGAGAGAAAGTGCAGATCGTCGATGTTTTTGGCATACCCCGCACCCGAGTACGCGTCTACGACGAAGAAGTGGTCATCGTGGTCCAGCCATTCGAGGAGGTGCTCCTTGGGACTGCTATGTGTAAACCGCCGCACGTAGAATTTGCCGTTTGTTTCTGAGATGCTGATTTCTTCGACAAGTTCGGTACGGTATAGACGAAGCTAGAATCGTAAAGTGAGGATACAATGCATACAGATAAAAAAACAACCTCGACACACGTCATGTGAGTGGACAGGGATTGTTGTTTTACCCAACTTTTGATGCTGCCGCGGCTGGCGAATGTCGTTGTAGCGCCCATAATAACGTACTGCGATTTTCCTCTTCATGACGCTAACACTCTCGATCTGCGCGAGTAAATACACGCCCACAAATGCCTTGGGCACGACGTAGACGAAATCAAAGACGTGATAGTTGACATCATAATACTTGAAGCCGCGCTTGCCGGGGAGAGGACTGGGTATTTTGGCTTCTTGTCGGCGATTACGCAGGCCGCACGAAAAGCACGATATATGCGCCTCGATATCGTTGGCAATGGTATATTTGACAAATTCTTCATCAGGCTCGAAGAACCGGATGCCATCCGGGTCCCAGGTGAGGCTGCGTTACAGATCAGATCGGTGAATACGCAATTTTTTGCATCCTTGATTGATCCCTTACACATGATAGAAATCATTCTCTGGTCGCTCTCCGAATAGTGCCGAATTTGGGTCTTGGGGTATAGCCTCGTCTCGGGGCAGAGTGCGCACATTGGCTTTTTGGTGAATGCTGTCGAGTTTTACGTCATCGCACTCATCAACCAGGTAGAGTGCGCGGGGATCCTCGGCCTCTTGCAGGATCGTCTTGGAGGCGTGCTGGAACCATTGCCCGTGGAGCATCTTCTCTCCGTCTTCCTCGAACAAAGAGCAGATTTTGATCACCCTAACAAGGGTGGACTTAAGGTTCAGCAATTGAGCATATGGTTTTCATTGCTTACCAACAACTATTGGCCAGCTTATTCGTGCTCTGCGCCGCAATATGACTAGCACTTTGAGAGCGAGCCTTATGGTTGTCCTCCCCAGAGAGGACGAGAGCAGAATCACCTGGCTTCGTAAGAGAAACGTTAACCACAAAAGACAGAAATGCAGAAATGCACAAAGTAATCATTCGTACCCGATACTCTATTCCGTCTAAAAAGACAGACAGATAATACCCATGCGGGCCATTGGGATCAGGATCACCCCACTCGATGATAACGTTCGTATCGTGTACCGGCCATGATGGTACGTTGGCCTTCTGCGACGGTCGTGGCACCTCACTCATGCACATAATCTCGTCTGAAACTTGATTAGCGGCAGCAAGGGTGCGGTTGTACAGGCGCTGTGCAATGGTGCCAACTCGTTCGGTGACAACGGTCGTTTCTTCTTGCTGGCGGCGTCTCTTATTCGTGACGGGAGGTCCTGATTTACGAATTCTTGTTGTTTTCTTGCTGACGCTTTTGGATGATGATGATGAAAACGACGATGCTGCTGAGGATCTGGATTTGTGACGTCTTGGCGCATGAACATCATCCGACAGGTCGAGCAGCGTTCGGATGAGAGGAACGTCATAAAACGGGGAAAGGAGCTCGTCTTGATGACTATACATGTACAATTTCTGTAAAGCAAAGAAGGGTGGGAAATTATGGCTGAATAACAATGCAAAGGGGTATGGAAGCATACAAAGTCGTTATCAAGATCTGTCGGCGTAAATTCTCTTCCAAGAATGACCATGGCGGCAGCGACGGACAAGGGGGAATCCTCTGTGATATGAAGAAGTTCGTGGAACTCTTCGAGCGTGATATCTGGTTGCTCAATGCAAGAAGTGAGAACAAGGTGCATGAGGCGGTGATGTGCCCAAAATGTCGCGTATCTTGTATGATACTGGTTTGAAGGAGTATCCAAGATGTACCAAGCGTATTTAGTACGTAAATAAATCTTACTAAAAAAATATGGTTTATGAATGAATGTCTTATGTATGATTATGTCGACTCACGGATCGAAAGGCTCGTCATCATCATATTGGTAGTGAATATTTAGCTCGAGGATGCGGCTCAAAGCTAACCAAGACGGGTCCTCATCCTCCTGGACCTCGTCCGTCTCGATAAAGATGTCGTCTGCGTCGCCCGGCCATGGCACAACAAGGCCAGAGGCTCTGAGATCGCGTTCGGGGTATAGAGGAATGTCCAATACATCGACCAACTCGAGTGTGTCGGAGTCATAGATGGTGAAGCCCTGCAGCAGACGTACGGGCGCAGTGTCGTCTTCATCGAGTTCAGTCTCGCCTGCGATGACTGTGTCCGCATCTTCAAACTCTTCGTCACCGAAGTGATAGCACATGTCTTCTGAGAGTATGGTTGCTTCTGTAAGTGGCGTCGACGCAAATTCAGATCTCGAGCAAGAAACGGCGATTAAATGCATCGAACTGTAGTACCTCTACTTCCACTCGACTTTTCATCGCCTAAGTCAACCAGCTTGAAAGAAATTTCCATCAGGTTTCCAAGCTAGAGCTCTGAGAGCCATACCATTTCCTCAACCTCCTCTGCGCTAGCTGTCTTGATCTTCTTGCGTTGTGGACCAGCATCGCTACTAGTAGTACTGGCCCGTATGCTTGAACAGGCTGGTGTTGCTGATGGTGATGCCGGACTCTGGCTCCGAGTGTCTGGCAGCCGCTTTCGATACGGCTTTGAGGCCATTTTACGGCTTTGTTGTGTGAAGCTCAGACACACGGAGAGCCTAGAAGGGGTATCCAAAATCTTTATAAGTACTTGTTTAAGTGGAAATGATACTTCAGCCAATCCAAGTTGACCAATAAGCAACTTATGGACATCACCGCATCAGACCACGTGATCGTGATTACCGGAAGCAAACCAGCGCGTCGCGTTTATTATTATTGCTGCCAGTTGTTGCCCTTTAGAACCATATACGGCGCCGGTCATGTCGCTCCCAGTCGTCAACATCGACATCAACTATGATGAAGAAAAAGGTGTGTCCTGCACAGTTATAGGCTTCTGGTTAATACTCACATAATATTAGGGAAAATCAAGGACTTCTTCACCAAGTTTGTTGGCGAGAAGGACCTCTCACGGCGTGTGGCAGCTGTCTCACTTGTCGATGACGAGGATGGCATGGACGGACAAAGCACGCAGGAGATGAAATACATGACTCAACTGGTGTGTACTTTTTGGGGGTTGGATATCACATCTTATTTATCCCGGTGATTATTCTGTTTATGTTTAGCAAAACGTTGCAAATCGAGAGCAGTCCCTACTGACTATTGAGCTGGACGATATCGCCACTGTCCGTCTCCACATTATATCTTCCATTACCACTCATCTTACATCTCTCTAGTATGAACGTACACCCGGAGAGCTCGCTGCACGCATCCGGCATAACACTTCGCGCTACGTCCGTCTTTTCAGTGAGGTCGTTGATTCGCTCATGCCACTGCCGACCAAGGACATCAGCGAGCAAGATGAAGTAATTGACGTTATCCTTCATCAACGTCGTGAACGCAATCAACAGACTGAGGGTGTGCAAGACGGCTTCCCAAGTCATTTGCTGCGACGATAGTGCGTTCCTATCCCACCTTTCTCTAAAGAAAAAACTAAGTAATAATAATGGCTTTATAGTACCCTATGCTTCAGGCCTCTGCAATCCGACGAATCCATGGCCGTGCGTGATGTGCGAGGCGCTCAGCTCGGCCGGCTCATCACCGTGCGCGGCATTGTCACGCGTGTATCTGAGGTGAAGCCACTGCTGCTCGTGAACGCGTACACGTGCGATGTGTGCGGCTCCGAGACATTCCAGGATATTTCAAGTAAACAATTCACGCCCATAACCGATTGCCAGAATGAGAACGAATGCAAAAAAAACAGTATTCGGGGATCTTTGCATATGCAGACGAGGGCGTGTCGGTTTAGTCCGTTCCAGGAGGTGAAGATACAGGAGATGGTAAGCATTTTCGGCTTATCTTATTGTTTACTGTTCTAACGGTGTTCCTAGGCTGACCAAGTCCCCGTAGGCCACATTCCGCGTTCGATGACCGTCCACGTTCATGGCGATCTAACGCGCCAGATGAACCCAGGCGATGTTGTTCATCTCGGAGGCATCTTCCTTCCTATCCCATATACCGGCTTCCAAGCCATCCGCGCTGGTCTGCTGACCGATACCTATCTCGAGGTGCACCACATCCATCAGATGAAGAAACAATACGAAAACATGGAGATCACGCCGCAAATCCAGCGCGAGATCTACACTCTCCAGAGCGATCCGTCGCTGTACAACAAGCTGGCACAGAGCATTGCACCTGAAATATATGGACACTTGGATGTTAAGAAGGCGTTGTTACTCTTGCTCGTTGGTGGTGTGACGAAGACGACGGGGGATGGCATGAAGATTAGAGGAGATATCAATATCTGCTTGATGGGTGATCCTGGTGTGGCCAAGTCACAGTTGTTGAAGTACATCTCGAAGGTGGCACCACGGGGTGTCTATACGACAGGAAAGGGCTCGTCTGGTGTTGGTCTCACGGCTGCTGTCATGCGAGACCCGGTGACGGATGAGATGGTACTTGGTAAGGATGATATTTTGTCCCCTGTGCGCATACACGATCACTCATTCTTGCAAATATCTTGCAGAGGGTGGAGCGCTTGTCCTAGCTGATAACGGTATCTGCTGCATTGACGAGTTCGATAAAATGGACGAATCAGACCGAACAGCAATTCACGAAGTCATGGAACAGCAAACCATCTCCATCTCCAAAGCAGGCATCTCGACCACGCTCAACGCGCGTACATCGATCCTCGCGGCAGCTAACCCCCTTTATGGGCGGTATAACCCCAAAATCTCTCCTGTGGAGAACATCAACCTGCCCGCAGCATTGTTATCACGTTTCGATTTACTGTTCTTGATCCTCGACAAGCCCTCGCGCGACGACGACGAGCGGCTTGCCCAGCACGTGACGCACGTGCACATGTTCAACAAGCACCCCACGTTGGAGCACGAGCCGGTGCCGCCTGTGTTGATGAGGTAAATGAGGAGCTGCCCCAGATCTAAATCTTGTTCTGTTTCCGAGAAGGGTAACTCCAATTTTGATTATCTATAAATGATTACAGGCACTACATCGCCCTCGCGCGCCAAAAACGGCCGGTCGTACCACACCAAGTATCATCGTATGTCGTCGAGTCTTACGTACGCCTACGCAAACGCGCCAAGGAGGAAGAGGCGGAGAACAAATCTCACAGCTATACCTCGGCACGGACGCTATTGGGTGTGCTACGCCTCGCACAGGCTCTCGCGCGCTTGCGGTTCGCGGATATGGTGGAGATCCCGGATGTGGACGAGGCGCTGCGGCTGATGAATGCCAGCAAGGAGAGTCTCGACGACGACGAAGACAGGGCGGGTGCGGACGGTGCAGGTGGGGCGGACGCGTCGCCGCTGAGCAAGATTTATCGGTTGATTATGGGCATGCGGACACGTGGTGGCGGAGGGAGGGCCACCGGCGATGGGAACCGGCGACGTGCAAAGCGGCAGCGAAGGCTGGGCCGTGGGCCTGGGCGAGAGCGAGACTTCGTAGGCGAGTCGGACACGGATGTGTCGGATGGGGATGAAACTGTGCAGGAACTGTCGATGATTGCCGTGCGAGCACGCGTGCTCGGGGCCGGGTATACCGAGGCCCAGCTGAACGAGACGATCGATCAGGTGAGTGATTTGTGAATGTGGTTTATGAATGTGTGCCGGATCGCTAACATTGTGTATTGTGAATAGTATGAAGAGCTGGAGGTCTGGATGAGAAGTGCGAATGGGGCCAAGCTGCGGTTTGTGAGCACGGAGGAGGAGTGATATGGTTGTTGATTAGACATTTGTTACATTGTAATACTAGTGGATTGTAGTCGGTTATGCAATAGACTACAATTGTGACATACTAGTATAGGAGATGGCCGAGTTCTAGCCCTCTGAGACTCTTATGGCCCACGTCCTGGTCGCCATCGCCTCCATCGCCCTCCTTACGTCCTAACCACCACTATCGCTCTCCTCATCGCCATCGCCGTCTGCAACGCCCAATGGTCTACAAACTCTCTGCATCCCTCGCCTCCCACTCCTCAGATGTACGCGCAGTCGCCTCTCCCACAGACGGCGTCGTGCTCTCCGCATCCCGTGACTCGACCGCGATCTATTGGCAGAGGCAGTCCGCACCTGCTGCTGCTGCGTTTGCACCCGCATCGCTGCTCAAGGCAGGATCGCGATACGTTAACGCCGTCACCTATCTCCCTCCGACGCCAGACGCTCCCCAGGGCAAGTACGAGTTTCGCCTGTGGCGACATGCTCATTTTACCATTAGCCATTATCCCTCCCTGCTTCATCTCTCACTTCTTTCATATTCCATATGAAATTTTTCAATACTAAACTACGTAAATCTCCTCCCAACAGGCTGCGCTGTCACAGGCGGCCAGGACACCGTGATCAATGTATTTGTCCTAGATTCAACGACACCGACGCGCGAGAATCCCAACTATACCCTAATCGGCCACTCCGACAACGTGTGCGCGCTCGACTCAACGGCGGGTGGCGTGATCGTGTCTGGCTCATGGGACAGGCAAGTTATTGGTTCCAATCAGAAAAATGATGCCATTGTTGTTTGTGATTGACAGCATATGCCTACATATATGCAGGACCGCAAAAGTATGGAAGGGATTCCAGCTCACGTATGAACTCAAAGGGCACCAGCAATCTGTCTGGGCCGTCAAGGCAGTTGATGATGATCAATTCCTTACAGGTGTGTGTTTTATCTTATGCTGACTTTTAGATTATTGGTAGACTGATCTGCTTTACCTCTTACAGGCTCAGCGGACAAGACTGTTAAACTATGGCAGCAACATAAACAGATCCGTACATTCGAGGGCCACACAGACGCTGTGCGTGGGTTAACACTCCTACCCGACATCGGCTTTGCTTCTTGTTCCAACGACAGGTCCGTCATCATTATGTTTGCATATCTCCATCCTGTCCCACTCTAACCATCTATTGTCTTTGTCAGTGAAATCCGCGTATGGACCCTGGAAGGCGATGCGATCTTCACCCTTTCGGGGCACACCTCATTTGTATATAGTCTTGCCTCGCTACCCAGCGGTGACATCGTCTCCAGTGGTGAAGATCGTACGGTACGCATATGGCGTGGTAAGCAGCATTCTTCTTAGCTAACTCCCTTGATCGCTCACCGTTTCATTATCTACGATCCCTAAACTAGATGGTGAATGCGCACAGACGATCGTTCATCCAGCTGTGTCTGTTTGGGCTGTGTCGACGATGCCAAATGGAGACATCGTTAGTGGCGCAAGTGATGGCACTGTACGCATCTTCAGCGCAGTCGAAGAACGCTGGGCCAATGCACAGGATCTCAAAGACTTCGACTCACAAGTTGCAAGCCAAGCACTGCCCAGCCAACAAGTTGGGGATGTCAAGAAAACGGATTTGCCCGGTGTTGAGGCGTTGGCTCAGCCAGGTGAGTTGAAACTGTACCGTGTTTTCGTGTTGGAGTCTTGTCGAGATGAACGGATCCTTTTTTATGATCACAGGAAAGAAGGACGGTGATGTGAAAATGGTAAGGAACGGAGACGTTGTCGAAGCGCATCAGGTGAGTAAGCACGCATGCATTTCTCGAGTACTTGAAGGGGAAGGCACCCTGTTTCTGTCGGTTGGCGGGCTTCTCCCGTATCTCCCACGAGACCAATCTCCTTACGTTATGTGTACAAGCAATCTTAACTCACAACCCGATTCATTTTTCTACATTATGTCTTTTAGTGGGACGGCGCGAGCGGCAACTGGCAAAAGATCGGTGATGTCGTCGATGCAGTTGGTTCAGGGCGCAAGCAGCTCTATGAGGGCAAGGAGTATGATTATGTGTTTGATGTTGATATCCAAGACGGCGTGCCACCCCTGAAGTTGCCGTACAATACTTCAGGTAGACATTACAACGGTCCTTGTTTTCTTGCCTACACGTACTGACACTGTAAACAGAAAATCCATTCACGGCAGCTCAGAACTTCCTGCAGCGCAACGACTTGCCGCTGACGTACATCGACCAGGTTGTCAAGTTTATTGAACAGAACACGGCTGGTGTCACACTCGGTGCAAATAACGAATATGTTGACCCATGGACTGGTGCGTTTGTAAAATGCTGCGCGAATGCGCATATACTCTGACTTGTCAAGTCTGAACTGAAATTTTGGTCCTTTATAATAAAGGCGCTACGCGTTACCAGAGTACGGCGGCACCAGCGGCGAACAGTGCGGCGTCGACGTATTCGGATCCTTGGACGGGCGCGAATCGGTACCAGTCAAATGCAACAACTCCTGCGCAGAACGATAGCTCGTCGCAATACAGCGATCCGTATACCGGCGCATCGAGGTATAGCGGAGCGCCGTCACGACCTGCTGCCCCTGCGCAAGCGCCCAAATCATCGTCCGTGCTACCGGTGGTGAATTCCCTTTTTCTCTCTTTCTTTCTGCGTATAACTAAGCAATACCGGTTTGAAAATGCAGACCCGACCCGTCACGTTCAAGCAAGCCAACGTCCCTGCTATGCGTGGCAAAATCAACCAGATTGACGAGGCGTTAAGAAATGAGATTGTGAGTAAGTCTCCGTTGTGATCCAACGCCGGTTCTGCCCCAGCTTAACGATTGTACGAATTTTTGTTGATGCTGACGATCACATTATCATAATCTTGTGCATGATAGTCGACGTCTTCGCTGGCCATGTACCCAAGTGAGCTGAGGCACATGGATGTCACGTTTGACTATCTTACCCGCGTCTCTACTACGCCGCCACGCAACTCGGACAAGGCCCCATCTGCAGAGAATACCGAGGCCATCTTGACTGTGCTTGAGCGATGGCCTGAGAGCGCACGGTTCCCAGGTGAGTGAAAAAAAGAATGGGTCTTGTATACTTTCTAGTCTCATGAATATTTTTCTCTCTTTTTTTATTCTTATAACAGTGCTTGACTTGAGCCGACTTGTACTTGGATATTGCAAGGACATATTCGCTGATGCACAAGCACGCATGCATTTCCTCACTGGACTCTTCACCGCGGCAGAGTGGGTCGACGGTCAAGGGTGGGAGACGCCGCAACCGAAAATGCGCGAGACGAATGTGTTACTCCTGTTGCGTGCCATTGCGAACATGTTCCAGGAAGGCACACCGGTGAATCAGGGAAGTTGGGTGATTCATGTTCGTGTTTCCTCTTTTTTTTTTGTGTGTTGCTTGTTATATCTTGCTTCGTTTTGTGCCATGAGTTAACCTCTTGTAGGTATTAGAAAAGTTGGCACAGGCGCCGTACCAGGTGCTGAATAAGAATCAACGTGTGACTCTGGCCACGATCGTCTTCAAGTGAGTGTTTTATTTTGTTTTTGCTTGCGTTGCGCGTTTTTACTACTATTGGGTGTTTCTGACCAGTTAATTTATTGTATCGTAGTATCTCATGCGAAGCTGTACGCACGCGCATCAATGCCGACATCCGCTCTCCGTTGGTATCGCTAGTACTCAACGTAAGTGCATTGGGGCGTAATTTACTACTATTTTTTATTGCTTCCCCCTCAAAAGAGATAATGCCGATATTGATCTTATCCGCTTGACCCTGTACAGATCTTGAATGGCGAAAAAGCCGATTCCGAAGCTGCTTATCGCGCCCTGGTGGCCCTGGGTAACATTGTACGGATCACTTCTTTTCTCATCAACAGCTTAAATAGTCAAAGATGATCTGACTCGATGATGTTCTTGTTCTTTTTGCCCAGGCATATGGCGCCAAGAATCTCGGCTCGCCCCTGTCTTCTGAGCACGCCTCGGAGATCACGACGACGGTGCAAGCCGTCGCGTCTGCCTTTCCGGAGGAGCGCGTTAAGGGTGTGGCGGGTGAAGTCAAAGCTCTGCTGTAGATTGCTTTTTGTTCAAGGTTATCGCCATGTTGTCCCTGTTAACGTTTTCGCCAATTTTTCACCCATTGTCGTCGCTGTCTTCGTCGGAAACATTTTGCGTATGCATATTGCGATGGCCTTATTTTCTCCTTTTTGACTCAATATGTTCTTCAGGCTGTTGTCGGTTCGCTTGAAAAGTAGGCAGGTTATCGAGAGTTGCTTTCTTTGTTTGTTTGTAATCCTTTTTATTCCTGCTGTGCACTTTTTTACTGTCATACGATGGGTTTTGTATCAAATGGGTATCTGTATTTATCATAAAGGCACAAGCTATAAAGCCGTAGAGCAAACCCGTGAAGATAAGCTCCTTATGTGGTCGACCTGGCCTTCTAATGTCCCGTCTGATTAATACGGGCTTGCAAGGTTGAGAGAGCGTTGAAGTTTAGAAGCACACTGGTACTGCTCAATATATTTAAATAAAATGCCAAGCCGATTGGACTGTAATGGCTTGCCGAGATTTTATGAAGCCGATGTTAACCGTGTAATTATGGGTTACGTGAACTCCCACAATGCTTGATTTTAATTTGCCTGCCTTGGGTATCGGATTTCTAGACTAGGTACATTCTAATTGATGGATGGCAATGCTTTAAAAAATTTCAACCTGAGGTCATCAGTAGAACTAGAATAACAAGAACGAACTCAGGCTGGCACAACGATGGACAAGTAGACAAGCAGGATATTTCTTTCTTGCGTTGACCACTGCTCTTTGTTGTCGTTTGCCGTAGTTTAACAGAGTATGGTTTTATTCAAAAAAAAAAATGCTAAGTCTACTCCTCTCGTGAACTTTGAGTTGGAGTCACAGAGAGGCAAGATTACGAATGTGTGAACTCACTGAACTGATAATGAACGTTGATTGCCCCAGGAGGGGTGGACATATTTCTTAGTACTTCTTGAGACTTGCAACGGCCTGTCCGAGAGCAATCAAGCGCTTATATATCAATCAAGGCCAGTAACTACTAGTACTAAAAGTGGGACGAGTTAAGCCCATAATTCAGCTCAAGATCATGATTGCGCTCTTTAACTCGGAGTTGCTGCATTTGCGCGACCATTCATTCTAATCTATGCATGTCCCAGGCTCCTTGTTGCTGTTTCCATATGCATCACATTCCGTAGCAATGTGTATGAATAATAAGGCCTAAGGCTCAGATTCTTATGGGGGAAAGGTAATGAATAGCGTGCCTCGGTCTCCAAGTCAAAGATCAATCTCAGAGATGTTTGCTCTGATTTTCACGCCGGTAGTGTTATGCCCACACCGTATTAATTACTTCCTGGCGATATATGGCCTTAATTGTGAGCGTTGCGAAACATGGGGCTTCTTCCTTCCTTCTGATCATTATCGATCGGTGTATGATCAGGCCAATTAAATTCATTAGAGCACACAACACCTCCAGATCTCTTTCCAACACGTCACTGACATGATATTCGCACGTCTCTACATCGTTCGTCATGGCGAGACTGACGCAAACCGAAAGGGAATCATCCAAGGCCAACTGAACACACCTCTGAACGCGGAAGGCATCCTGCAAGCGCGCCAGACGGCAGAAATTCTCGAAAAAGTCCCGTTTGATTATGCGTTCACCAGTGATCTGGAGAGGGCGAGGAAGGTATGTGTGTGCTACCTGCTCTGGTTTTACTCTGTCCTCTACCCATTTCACTCTGCCGGGGTCCCCATATTCAATCAAAGCTTAAGGCTCTGACAAAGGACGTGCCACCTTATATAAACTTTTTGAGTGCTGTGCAGAAGATGATAAAGAAACAGAATGTGCTACGTTAGACGGCAGAAGCCATCTTGGTATATCACAGGGATATTCCGCTGCGCGCACAGCCAGCGCTCCGAGAGCGGGTACGGGCATCTCTCTGTACCATTCTCTTATACTTCACACAGCTAACTGCCTAATTTGTTCCTGGAATGTGATCGTGTACATTTCTCTTCTGTCTCTTCACGCCACCGATCGATTCCATCTATGTGTAATGTGATGTCACTGGCATTGTTGTCCCGTTACATCGCCACTGCTGTGCGGTTCTTTTGACATTGCAGTTTATGGGAAACCTGGAAGGAAAGCCCGTCGCGCAAAAGGCCACAATAGGCATGCACACAGCCGAGAACACGCAAGCGTTCACGGAACGGTGTATGAATTGGTGGAATGACATGCTCGAGACCGTCTTGGGCGGCCAGGACAACCTCAGCGACCTAAACGCCGACCCGGACCCACGTAACTCAGCGGCTAGTCAGGAGAAGCATGTTGCCGCCCATATAACGGAAGCTAAAGATAATCGACCTCGCTGGCGAAACGTACTCGTAGTCAGCCATGGGGGCGTGATCGGTTTCATGGTACAGCTATTGCTAGCGCAGGGTGCCCTGCGCTGCGCTGAGTCGGGAATGCGCGTCGGGCGATGTTACAATGCTTCAATTTCCGTTGTCGATATCGAGAGGCGGGACGGCACAGGTGTGGTAGTGCAGTACGCTGATGTGTCGCATCTGGGCGTCGGCGGAGAATCTGGGATAGCGCAGCAACCGGTGGTAAATCCCGACGAAGTAGCGATGGCTCAGGCTTTCAATGACGAAGTAGTTGGTAGTGTTGGCGGTGGTTCAGGACCTGTGGTACAGGTGATCAATGGCCAAGGAACTACCTGAGCAATGACCAAGCTGCGAACCACTGGCTGAACATATGTGGACGATAACCACCGTTGGGCGATGCTGGCTGGGCATCCGTCCATTGGCAGCTAAGGGGTAGTAGATTGTAGATAGGATGAACCATATTGGCCTAGACTAGGTACATTTTCTCACTCTTGTGCTCATGGAGTACATGATATTACCCTGTAATTATATACGAATGCAAAATACAAAATGGAATGGAAAAGGGGGCTATGCACCGCTGGAGTGGACAAATTGATAAGGAGCAACGAACCACACTGCCCACACCGATTACATGCTTCTGTCCTTGGCGCGTCTCCACTGCTACCGCTTCGCATATATAACGTCACAGTTCAAGTCATCCCGCCACTCACTTATCCCATCACTCTACAACAACACTGCCCATAATCACCATGGCTTCAGAAAGAACGCGTCTGCTTGATAATAGCACTAGTTCTCTCCCGTATCACAATGGACATCTTGAACAGCCAGCACATCGCACCTTCCTGGGCGCCCTCAAAGGAGAGGGCGAGCCATCATTTGCACAATCCTACAAACATTTTTGGTTTGGCTCATACCTAAACCTATTTCTGGTCTTTGTCCCCCTCTCGTTTATCGCACACCACCTCAACTGGGACAGTACTCTGCGTTTCGCATTCAGTTTCTTTGCCATTGTTCCCCTCGCTAGTGTAGGGCGCCTATCCCCATTTATACCTCTAGGCTTCGTACCTAATAGTTGTCTCTCATTCCCGCGCAGCTTTTGGGCGAAGCCACAGATCAGATGTCTGTTACGCTCGGCGCAACCGTATCTGGGTGAGTAGCATGGCCTGGGCGATACGCTCTTGTCTACATTTCACAGGCAGAGAATGTTGACTCTTCTTAATCTAGCCTCCTCAATGCTTCCTTTGGTAATGCTGTGGAAATCATCGTCGGCATCGCAGCTCTGTTACAAGGTAAACCATATCTTCACAGCTGTAGTTGAGAGAATGTATTTTGAACCTGAATTCTCTAGATGAAATGCGTATTGTCCAGACTTCGGTCCGTTGATAGAGTCATATTGGTATTTTGTGGTTTATACATTAACATCATCGTCCTTAGCTCTTGGGATCGATTTTGTCCAATCTTCTTCTTGTCTTGGGATCATCCTTTGTTGCTGGTATGTATCGGTTATATTCAAGCCTCGATTCTGAGGGAATGACCATCTTTTCTCTAATAGGTGGTTATGTGGAACCTCAAAGTTCATTCCGAGCCACAGGAGCTCAAGCGTGAGTCAACTTTTTATATCTTTGCTACTCTTGTCTGATAATCATGTACAGTGCAGCTTCGGTAAGCCTTCTTCAGATAATCAATTTCCAGGATTCAGGACTTATTACTGACTTATCAACTATTAGCTCATGACGCTGGCCTGTATCAGTGAGTTTTACATACATACCCCATTTTTCAACCTGACTGACAATAACATTGTCATCACATAGCACTCGTCATCCCAGCGGCATACCACAGCACTCAGCTGGGAAATTCGCAGCAGAATACAAACATGACAACTAGCCCCATCGAGTCCCCAGTGCTTCTCAAAAACTCTGACCTTGATCATAACGCTCAAGTCGGACTTGTGACCATATCCCGCGGCACAGCTATCGTTCTCCTCATTGTCTATGTTGCCTATCTTGTCTTCCAGGTCGGTTACGACCTTATTGCATCCGTAGAGAATGTACACTCATTTCTTTGGGCTTCAATAGCTCAAGGTCCTTCCTAAAATTCCTCAAGATGGGTATCAAGAGCAAGAACAAGAGCAAGAAGAAGAAGCCAAAATGAGCATAGTTTCCGCTGCCTCTGCGTATGCACTTTTCTCTACGGTTGCCAGTGATATAAGCCTAAAGATATGCTATTTTCAAGTCTCCTCATCGTCACTGTGATCACATCTTTCTGTGCTGACTACCGTACGTCGATCCCACACTTGACGTCTGTGTAAATTTCTATTTTTAACATTCTTTTTCAACATATAACAGTGGTTGCTTCCATCGAAGAATTCTCAGAGCACTATAGCATCCCTAAGGCGTTCATTGGCACTATCTTGATTCCAATTGTCGTGAGTCCAACCCTAGCTACATCTCAATCAATCTACAATGTGACTAATGCATTCCAAATTAAAAAAAGGCAAATGCGGCCGAACATGTTACCTCTATTTGGATGGCCATGAAGCATAAGATGGAGCTGTCTATCCAGATCTGCGTCGGCAGTTCTATTGTGCGTTACTCAACGCTTGTATCCTTGTTGATAATAACCATTCTTCTTCAACAGCAAATCGCAAGCTTTGTTATCCCTCTTCTTGTCATCATTGGTTGGATGTAAGTAAATTTGTGCTCGCTGTTTGCTCGCCCACCACATGATCTCTAATACTGTTGGTTTTCTACAAACGCAGTACGGGCCACAACCTTACCCTTTTCTTCTACAACTTCGAGACAATTGCACTCTTCGTCTCTGTGATCCTAGTCTGCCTTCTTGTTCAGTACGTGCCTCACAATTACTCTTTATAAATATTACCACCGCGGAGCTGATAACACAACCATTTCAGGGACGGAAAATCAAATTACATGGAAGGCGTGATGCTACTCGCATTATACGCCGTTATCGCTCTTTCTTGTAAGTTGATATCTCTCCCAATGTCGAAAACAAACACTTAGTTTCTCATCCATCACTTTTTACTTAGTCTGGGCCACACCGAGTCCTCAATCTGACATAGTCCTAAAGCAGCTGCTCTGATGGCTATTTGTCACGTTTTAAAAGAACAAACGCAGCACAACATTGAAAGAAGGACGTCATATATATAAAAGCAAGCCAAAAGAGAAAAGAAAGAAACAAGAACGCGTTGGCAAAGTATACCCATTTCTTTTCAAATTTATTCTGCAAATTGTCTTGCGTCATCTTGCATCATCTCTTCACTTTTTCTCAATCAACTAGCCGCCCCAGAATGCTCGAGTATCGATTAGCTCTTGTCGGTCTCCCCCCTCTATTTTTTCTTTCTCTCTCTCTCTCTCTCTTGAATTAGTTAGGTGGTGTGTGAATGGACACTTAGTTTTCTTGGTATATATACATTGCCAACAAATAACTTAATTCCTGGTACACAACAAGTACACCCATTGTAGTTCTGCGCTATATCTGCACTAGCCATTCTTTTTTCTCTGCTGGATAGTCTACCTGTAGTCTCTCTCCTATTATCGAGTCTGTTTGTTTAAATGAATTAGCGACGCCAACTCAATCAATTTCAATGCAATTAGTGTTTTGTATCAGACGAAGGTTGTTCGGATTACAGCCAGTACGACATCTCGGCACTGGCAGAGCTTTGGTTAGTTGCGGAAAACTTGAAACGAAGGCGACTGAGCTGAGAGTGGCTATGTTTCTTCAAATAGGACTACCGGGTAACCTCGTAGTGATCACATTACCTATCACTCTACTCGTCCTCGCAATAAGTAATTAGAGACCACATGCAGGTTGATTGCGACCACTTCCACTTCGTTTCCCTTTCAACAAAAATTCGTACAAGACCTTTCAAATGTCCCCTAGAGGCCTGTACGGTTAGATATTGAAAATATGTACTAGTCGATTATAAAAGTGCAAAACAGGATGTACGCTAATATATGTTTTTTTTTTTTATAAAAAAAAAAAAAAAAAAAACTAACATTATGAACACAGCTTTTTAAATGCGCAGAATTATTTTCTCTTCAATATTATGAATTGATAGCATTTTAGATAGATAATTCCAGGATATGAGAGAAATATGATATAGCTAAAAGCGTTAATCACGCTATAGGCGGGAGTGTCATAAAGACGCGATAGTAACGCAAGAGCGGAGTAAAAGCAGGATACTTATTTTTCACGTAGATACATACATACATATTATAGTAAATAGTAATTGAGGAAAAATCAAGTGAGAAAAACAATAAACAAAGGGAAAATACAAGGAGGAGTTGAACCCTCGAATATATCTTTTGTAGTTGAATACCCAAAAGGGAAAAAATCAGCAAACGATCGGAGATAGAAAAATAACCATCAGCCTCAGTGGCTAGTCCCGTGCGTATATGCACAATAGTGGCAGTAGAAATTCCGGAAGTTGACCATTTTCAGTGCTCTTTCGATGTAATTTGCAGAGACCCACACAGTCCGGCGGCTTGAGTCAAGTTTTCCAGGTGACCTCGGCCAATCCACCTCGGCGCGCCGGCGGCACGGGGTTATGTGGGAGGCCTGGGGACTGTGGGTTCGATAGAGGCTGCCGCTACCGCTAGTTGCACCCACAATTGTCATTTCTGGCCCGCCGGAGTACGTGGGAATTGAAAATCATTTTTAAGACCGCAGGCCGATCAATTATCTCAGGATCCCCCTATTCCATAAACCTGAATATACAACTCATCATTATTGAAATTTGTTAAAACTATCAATATGCCCGCTGTTCAGCCAGTCTCCAAGTCAAGCACCGTTCTTGTCACCGGTGGATCTGGTTTCATTGGTGCTCATGTGTGAGTTGCAATCTATACTGGAAATTTACTTTGTTTTTTTCTTCTTCTTCTAACTATTAATCGAATATTTAGGGTCTTGCGTCTACTAGAGGTGGGCTTCAGTGTCAGAACCACCGTCAGATCTACCGAGAAGGGCGAATACCTCACAAAACTCTTTGCTAGCAAAGGGTATACCAAAGATTTCTCCTATGTGATTGTCAAGGACATTTCCGTTGATGGTGCCCACGACGAAGCTGTCAAAGGCGTTGTCGGTATTGCCCACGTTGCTAGCCCCTTCCATTTTGGTGAGTTTATGAGTATCTGCACTTCTTCTCCATGAAAAATACCCATCTGGTATATTCATTAGACCTCCACGATGTTCAGAAGGATTACATTGATCCAGCTGTCAAAGGAACAGTGGGCTTACTCAGATCGGCTCATCTATATGGCAAGGACGTCAAGCGCATTGTCATTACTTCGTCGCATGCCGCTGTCAGGGGGCCATCGGAAGGGCAAAAAATTTGCATACACACTGAAGAAGACTGGGTGAGTACTGGGTTTCCATTAGAATAATCAGGCCTCGTGCTCCAATTGCTTATGATGTCTGTAGAACGAACTGTCGCCGAGAGAGATTCAAGAAAAAGGAAACAGCGTGTCTCCGGTTCATGCTTACTGTGGAAGCAAAGTCCTGGCAGAACGTGCTGGTTGGGAGTTTGTTAAAGACAGTATGTTTACTATCCCCTTGCGCTTTCTTTACCCCCCAGATCCGTCTAATATTTGAATTATGATAGACAACCCATCGTATGATCTCGCAGTGGCCAACCCACCATGGGTGCTTGGTCCCATCATCCACGAAGTCCCTACGAGAGAGAAACTCAACACCTCCGTAGCTATTTTTGATGCCTTCACCCGTGGCGAGAAGCCCGAAAAGGATCTTGAGCCATATGCCGGCTCCTGGGTAGACGTGCGGGACCTTGCCGAAGTCCACGTTCAAATACTGATCCAAGAGACTGGTGGAGGTGAGCGATGGGCAGCATCGGCTGGACCTTTCACCTGGCAAGGTAAGTTCCCTCATTCATCACAATTAATAGGCTTTGGAAGCGTGATCTAAAAAAAAATATCACGATAGATGTCATTGACCCCTTGTTTGACCTTCCAAACCCTCCGGAAAATGCTTCAAGGGGTGTCAAAGGTTCAGGAAATGAGTTCCGCAAGCTGGGTGCTACGTACCTTGGCACAAAGTCAGAAGCTAGACTCGGAATTAAGTATCGTCCTATCAGCGAGACCGCGGTGGAGATGTACAACAGCTTACTTGAATATTCTGATAAAGTTTGGAAGTAACGTGTTAGCATCATGATTACAAAGCCAAACTTCAAACGCAATGTATTTTTTCTTATACTTGAATATAATGGCTCGTTGAAGTCACATACCATGGAACAAAAATGTACAGCATGTGCCAAAAGTCTGTCATGGTTTGAGCTCACCCATCTCCACTTCGATTTAAATATTTTGTGGTTGAATGTTCATGTGCAATTTGGGCAGATCACAAAAAAATCAGCTCCATGAATTTAAGTTATTTTTGTATATGAGCATTTTTTCTGTAAACTAGACCTAAAATACATTGAAATCAAAAAAGGAAAAGGTTTGCATGCATTGAATAGTTGGATCATGTGCTAAAAACTCCGCAAGTTGGTTATGTTTACAGCATTTTGATAGGAAAGACCGAAAACACTGCCAAAACATTGCCGAAATGGCCAACTCGCAGATTTTTTAGCACATCATCCAATTAGTCAATTCATGTAAACTTTTTCTTTTTGTTTCAATGTATTCTAGGGCTAGTTTACGGAGAAATATCAACTTTTTAAAATAAGTTGGATCTACAGAGTTAGGTTTTGACGGCTTTGGCAGCAACAGTGAATCTTGTACATTAACGACCAGCCACAAAACATCTTTAAAATTAAATGTTATAGGCTTGTAGGGTCATACTATCAATGCTCTACATGGATTTTTATTCCAGACAAAACAATGTGAAAATGGGCGAAATGCAGAAAATAAAAAGCGTGACGTGTTTTCGGCGCACACTATATCTTAAAAACGCCGTTATTAGGCCAATGATCTAGACTGGGAGAGGTGCCAAATGATTTAGACGGTGGATAAGCCTGCCATGGAAATTGAATGTTGGCAAAAGCCGCATAAGGATTTCATTAATCCAAGATAGGAACAAACTATGGTATATTTTAGATATGTGAGTAACCTTGATTGTCGGAATAACAGCAATGGTCCAAGAAATATCCGAGTCCAGTTGCTCGCCCTGGGAGCTTAAGAGACGAGAGAATCTCCTTGCAACTGCTGAAACTTCTTTCTGGCCAAGCGTATGTTGATTTTAATCGCCGCGGTTTCTGTGGGTCGATATGCATGAGATCGTGTGGCTCTAATTAAGTATTACATCTGGCTATACCCAATATAGACACGTACCTATGGTGGGGTCATGAACAATGACAAGGACATAAGTATTCCGTGTCATTTCATCCAGAACGGCAGTAAAATCGGGAAGCTCCATTTCAATCGCCGCAAACTCCTCGCGCACGCGCGAACATGAGTACTTGAACGCTTTGATGAGCTCAGAGGTGCGCTCGTATCGAGTGGAGTACATGTCGGGCTGGGAAGGATCAGAAAGAGCCAGTTGAGAGTTAGGGTCGGCTGAAGAGGATGGCGGTGCGGAGGTAGCTAGGACGAGAAAAGTAGTGCGCTCAAACAGGACGACTTCGGTTGCACTACAAGCTTGAGCGAATGTGGATAGGTGCTTGGAGAGGACAGAGGCATTGGGGATGAGTGAATGTACAACGCTCGACCATGCCTGAGAATCGACATCGGTTTGTGAGTTGGAGTGCTGGAAGGTTGAAACCGGTGTCGTACCTTGTATAAGCTTTCATCGTAGATACTTGTGCCAAACACCGTCACAGGTACATCACCACTATTGGCGATGAGCTCATCCCGCTTCTTCTGGTAGGTGACTGCCCTGGGCTCTCTAACAAGATCCATCTTATGTATGAGCAAAAAGACCTCGGCCGTCGGACTGTACTGTCTGAGCCCATCCAAGCATTCGCGATAGTACTCGAGTGGGTCTTTAGGGCGCTCGAGGCTGCTATGAGGACCATCCTTGCGTATGCGTGCATCAAACTCCGGAGGATCAACGTCGAAGACATAGATGAGTACGCCGACATGCTGGAATATAGTCGAACGTTGTGTGGTGAGATATGAGTCCATGAACGATTCCTGCCCTCCACAGTCCCACAGATTGAGCGTCAGGTCGCCGAGGAAGCGCACATGATTCTGTTCGACGTCTATCGTTGCACCAAGCCGTGATGTCAGGGATGCGGGATTATTCGAACTAGTTGCAGTAGCGGTCGTTTACAAATCAGGATGAAGAAGCCATGTGGTGTGGGCCAAAAGTTGGCGAGTTGGTGGTGGGCTCACAAAATAAGAGAGCGCATAGACGTCTTGCCGCTGCCAGAGGCACCCATCAACAAGACCTATCCATAGGTACAGGCATAGAAGTCAGAGCGGAGACAGGTGTACGTAGGTCTCAGGTTCTCAGACCTTCTTCTTCATGATGGTTTAGAGTCAAGATATGATCATGACCAGTAACTACAACTGAAGAGGGCTGGCTGTATTGGAACGTGCTATCATTCTATGCAAAACTATCATCACCATCACCACTATCAACTGTAGCGTCCATGTCCTCAATAGCATCATCCAAGTCGACTTCACCAGATTCATTGCCCTCGCCCATATCCGAACCAGGCTGGTCATCGCTTTCCCTAGAGCCAGATTCATCGTCGGCGACAACATACTCGTTCGAACCGGACATATCATCGTCGTCGTCTCCACCATCAGCATCTGCGTCGATCTTCGAGAATAAGGACATCATTAATTAGGGAAGAAATATTCGGGGTCAAGGATTCGTACGTCATTTCTCTCTTGCTCATAGGTAGTCGTACGGCCGAGTGGCACATAAAAATCATGGCCACGGTTACGCACTCGTTCTGTTTCCTAATGAAACGAAGCATTTTTTTTTTTTATTAAAAAAAGGAGATTTTCGAGACAAAGTCAGATGAGACTACAAGTTCGTGCAGTTCAGCTTCTTCAGCACTGAGATCGTCCATCTCCTGCGCGAGATCACGTCGGCTGTTGAGTTTCTTGTTACTACGTCCATGCCGAGGCAAGGGCGTCGGAAACGGTTTTGGAGGCTCTGGCAGGCATCGAGGAAATACTGCTGGGCGTGGTATAAGAGTCGGCGTGCAGACAGACATGAACGTGAATGGTTTACATGTGAAAAGGGACCTGCTAAGGCTAGTCAAAGTTCAAACTAAGCTGCATCTTAGATTCTGGGTCCATATTTGTGATATGCTGTCATGGCCATGTCATTGCATGCGATCACTTGTGAATATCGTTGGATCAGTCATTCAAGCAATCAATTGATAATATAAAGGTTGGCATTCTATGATCATGTACATGTACAATATTAAGGTCGCTCCAATGAGTACAAATTAGACATTAAACAGCTTGTTCTTGTTGATAACGTATAGGGACTGATTTAAGATAAACGTAGTAAATCCAGACTGAATCATGCATTACGTGCCTAGTTCGATACCTCCGAGGAGGATTCCAAGATCATAATCGCGTAACCGATGGATCCAAACATCTCTAGAGTTGGGCTTTCAAAGATTGACCTTCGTGAAGAAGTTCGGGAGGCATCTGAGGAGCATCGCCGCGGAACAATGGGAGTGTGTTAACGAAAGACGCGAAGCTCTTCTGGCTTAATATGGGTGCCATCGTATATGGAGCTGCGCCGGTAGCATCAATTAATTCCCCTAGTTTAGGGAGCAGGGCTGCAGCGGCAAGGTGCTCCATTTCGGCTTGCTTGAGGCGACCAAGGCCAGCATGCTCCACGTACCACGACGAATCGAGTTTCATAACTCCGGCCTCGTACATGGCAATGATGTCAGGATCGAGCTTGGATTGAACGGCGGCATCGTAAGCCATGCGATGACCAATGGCTTCGATGAGAGGCAGGCAACGAGGCAGGAGAAGATTATTGAAATCCTCACTGCGGTGATTTGTCCCATCCAGTTTCAGGAGACTGTGACATTCCTCAAAGAGGCCAGCTTCATGGCGAGCTAACAATGAATCGGGGTTTTCTGTTGGTGGCATCGGATAGCGACCAATCAAAAGCTCGGATGCCAATCCTGCGATATAGGTCAGCATTTATGAAGCAGTCTTCAGGCAAACGCGTACTGATGCATGTAACCAAAGTATCACCCTCTGCAATCGAGGCGCCACGCATCTCAAGCTATAAAACATCTTAGCCAAAACAAGATCAAATACATAAGTAGTTGTTCGGCACACACCTGGAACTCGATGATCTGGTTGTACTGATAAAGACCTTGTGCGCCACAGCGTTCAGAAAGCGTATATAGTGTACTCTGAGTACTTTGCACCATGACCGCCTTGAGCGCGGTAGCCACACCAAGCCTGGCCGTAAATGGCAAATCTGGTTGTATGAACAATGCGCTAGCGTACTTTGAAAAGGCATCCAGCACTTGCGTTTGAGCGAGCGCATGCAAAATGGGCAGTTGCTGTGTGCGGAAGCTGATGATGGGTGTTGGCTTCCCATCTTGGCCAGTAACCATGCGGCGCATGCTGTACGTAGCCGCCATATATGCCGAAACCTTCATCACTGGAACGGAGAGAGTGGACAAAGCCATAGAGCCAACGCCCACGCGCCAAATCGTTTTCAAAAAGTTCTGGCGCATATCACGCGGCCGTTTCAATGAGCCAAGGAGAGCTGTCGAGGGTAGCGATACATGATCGAAGTATGTGATTGCATGATCAATCGGTCTCGAGCCAGCACGAGGGGGAAGAAGCCTGTGGTCACTGATGAACAGGGGTTGACTATATGCAAGAAAAAACTTGTGCTAACCTGCAGGAAATGCCTTGGGCCATCTGCTTGCCGTCACCTAGTGTGACAATGAAGGGGCGCACACCACGATCCTCTCCGTCCACCATCAGCCGTGCGATAACAATAGCCACTTTTGGCATTTCACCAAACGGTCCTGTTGGTGGCATGTATTTCGCGGCTGACGGGTGTGGCGTATTGAGGATGAATGAACCGTTGGTCTGTAGTGTTGCTGTAGTCTCGAGATTGGGAGCATCCAAGCCATGAGCCAACTCTGTCAGAAGAAACTGTGCACTGGACAAAACGAGAGCGTGAGAAAGACAAACTACGTTTGTCTACCAATAACATACTTAATGTCGAAATTTAATATTTTTTCTAGGAGAGGTGCGAGTTCCGGGCGCTCTAAGACAAATGGAGCTAGTGTTCCCGCCACCAAGTTTAATTGGATTGACATGAGTGTGGTAGCAGCGCCGTCCATTGTAATGATTGGGTCAAGATGCATTTGCCAAAACTTAGGAGTCAGGA
Organism: Agroathelia rolfsii; assembly: GCA_018343915.1. NCBI lineage: Eukaryota > Fungi > Basidiomycota > Agaricomycetes > Amylocorticiales > Amylocorticiaceae > Agroathelia > Agroathelia rolfsii. Next base: position 408,577 of record JABRWF010000007.1, on the reverse strand, counting down.
AGAGAACGTCTTCTGGAGTCAAAGCTACAGGAATTGTCAGTCATGATGCCGTTCTCGACGCTGATTTGACCGTGATACTTGCCATAAGCCTTTGCGATTGCTCTGGCTCTCATGTAAGAAGCACCGGTGTACTTGTAAATTCCAGTGTCTTTGGCATGTGAATTGTCTCTAAAAAAAGACGCGCCCGCCAACGGTAGAGCGAGGCTGTAGTCGGAACTCTTTGGGTTGCCCATGAGAAAATAAGGGGGAGGGGAGGAGTGAGCAACTGTAGCACAGGTAAAGACGGGGTTAAATACCTCCCGGGGTATGGTATTTGGTGAGATAGGAATCAGATGTGGTCATGTCGAAAATGTGCTGTGGACAACGTGTAAATACCGGCTGATGACCTCGGAGTGGAAAGCAGGCAATTAAGAAACATTGGTCGGCCTAAATCGTAGTCGTAGCTTAATGCTGTGCCGACCGAGGTCTCTTGGCAGGACCTCGTGGGCGGTCTACTTGACTGATGCACAAAGCAAGGATGGGACGGATAACTCCACCCGGTTCCTGGGATCAATGCTATCCGAGTCGACGATGATATCAACCTATCATGGACTCGACGTCGATAATAGGATAGCAGTACGGGCAGAAGAAAACATGAAGTCGATGCCAGCAAAAGATACCGAGTCAGTACAAAGAAGAGCTAGCTATCTAAGGATCTCCAGTAAGATGGACATGAGAAAGTGGCTGCGACTGGGAGTACCAGCTCAGGCTCAGTTCATTGCCTCAAATCAGATGAACAACTTCGTCTGCTGCTACCAATAAGTAGGAAGCGGGTTACACCCCGGAGTTCTTCAGGGAAAAGCCCCATTTCTACCAATACTTCTACCAACGACCTTACTTTGAGTAAAAGGATTGGTAAAAGGAGGATCACGTGATCATATGTAGCGAAGAAATAAATCACGTGATGAGTATTTTTTACTAAATCCTTTACCCATTTTTCGTCTGAAAACCCCGGAGTGTTAGGTGTACAAGTCGTCATGTTCGAGGCTAGGTTAACTCCGGAGTTAGTGACTGAAAACTTGTGGGCATCCGAGTTCGAGTCGGGCCGGGATATTATTATTATTATTACAAAATGTGTCTAGCACAAGGCCGAGTGCACAATACTACAACCTTTGCATCAAATGCCGTTATTCAATATGTTCTCGGAGCCCTTCGACAGGTACATGGCAACAAAGTTGGTTCAACCTTATCTCTCAGTGTTAACTCGATGTCGTAAGTGAGCATCTTTAACCTGGGTCGACGACCTATTTGACCCTCTGTTACTAGGATGTGTTATATTGACCTCACGCTATGTCCTTCCGAGACGGTTTCCAAGTCATCGATTTCTCGACCTCCTAAGTCAATAGCATATTAGGAGTATTTTGGCATAGGCGCCGTGATTTTGTATCGAAACACCAAATACGAGGTAGTTGATGAGATCACGAGCGCACATCACAACAACACGCATGTTCTAGTAGATGTGGCTAACCGATCCGTGGAGAAGACACTTTCCGAGAATGAGATGTTTAATGACGGGGTAGTTACAATTACCTTGGAACATGAGGAACTTGAAGAAGATATGATTGAATGAGGCTGTCTTACCTTTGGTTCTTTGGTCAGTCTATTACTCAGACTGTCGCCACAAGATAATAATTATGAAACATTTTGACTACGATCAGCTTTGCAGTGTGGCAGTTTAGTCTAGGGAAATATGGTTTCTCCCACTGGCTGTCCTTGGAGCACATTCATGGGAAGGGTACAAAAGTTTCTGATTCATTTCCAAGATATAACATGAGGTCAGGTCAGGGCCAGCGGAAGGTATTGAAACTAGAATGGCAGCCGTCCAGGAATAACATCTGAGAAAATGATAGCATATACTAGCTGAAACCATTGTATTAGATCATACAAACAACCTCAGGGCTCTGCTATTGTACTGTTAAACAGGAATTCATGCGAGCGTTAGATGAATAAGTTATGCTCGGGGCCGAGTTAGCTCCGGTTTTAATAACAAGGATGCATAACTCTAGACTGACTTATTCATTAAACATGTTTGTACCTGACGCGTCTGACGCATGGATTGCGCGGGGTTTCTAGCATGAGGCGAATTGATCAAGTCATGGCAAGCCTCATGTACAGTAGATTGGAGTGATTGGCTTCTTTAATTTGAAGCAATAGCCGAAAAGGGGTACATTGTACCACTGTCATCACTATCATCCAGTCTTCTAACCTTGAACAACATAGCCCATCTCTTGCCTTCTGTTAATAGATGCTTTGCGCCAAGATGACACAATGTCTGCGTAATGCGGTGTCTTTGGCCCGCGTGTACCGGTGCTGCTGGCAGCTGCACCTTCTCTCTCTGCAGCCGCCAGCACTGACCGCGCTTGCTCTCGTTTTCACTTGCTGATACTTTCTATCCTGTGATTACTGTTTGTAATACACACTATGCCAACTAGCCTCAACACTTACCCAGAGAATTGTCCGAATTTCGAGCCCGACAAAAACTTCGCCTCTATCACCAATTCCAGCCAACTTGCGCGTCTTTTAACAAAATTTCATTTATGAAGATGATCTCAAGCCGCCGGCCTCAAGCGGAAACAAGGCCATAGGCCGTGCAAACATGCGTGAATCCTAGTGCTACACATTGAGGCTGAACTCAAGGTGAAAGATTGTATACACCACATCTAGATGCCGTAGGCACGTTGCCGCCAATAGCTAGCACCAGACAAATTACAGCAAGTTGTGCAACTCCTTTTCTACTCGTGGGGACCGAGGCTTGCTTGCTGCGTCGTTGCCCTCCTATTGTTCAGGGATCGCTACTTGCCTCGATCTCTCCGCATGCGCTACCTACCCGAGTTCGGAAAGCGCTCCGTGCTTTCACCCCATCCGCATTGCCACTCTCTCTTAGCCCAGCCAGCACATTAGCTGGGGCCCAAGATGTAGACACTCTATCACAGAGGCGCAAGTCAAAAACGGCGTTTTTAGAAAAATATGCGCAAAGGTCCCCTGCGGCTTTTGTGCGATATTTTTCTAAAAACACCTTTTTTTTTGGCTTGCGTAGCCTCGATGGATGTGACGGAGTGACGGTCACCCGACGACCTATTTGACCGTTTTTACTTCACTACGAGATGCTATAATGACATGTGTCTTTCAAAGATAGTTTCTCAACGATTGCTTTCCGCTAGACCTCCTAGGCCGGCAGTAGATAGTTGTATTTAGACGACGTGATTATGCAGAAACATAAAATACGAGGTCGTCGGCGAGATCACCACTGGCAGCTCACGTCATGGTATTGAATATGTTGTCGCGGATGCGCCTTGGCTGATTTGCTAAACCTTTAGGTCTTCGGTCAGTTTGCTGTTCGGATTTTTGCCACTATGAATGTCGATTTTTGAGTCAGGTTGATTTTTGCAGTACACAAAGTGACGTGTAACCAGCCCAGCCCAAGTCTAGAGGCATACGCCGTCTATCACTAAGTGTCTTTGAGGTGCACTCAAGGGGGAGGGTAAGAAAACATGGAACACTTTCATAATCGCTTCCGGGATGCAATATGAGGCGATCGCGGCAGGGTTTGGTTTTGGTAGAATTTTCTGCTACGCCCGTGCTCACTACCAGTTATAAGCATTCCGTGGTGTACTAGTGCTACCATATCATGGTGCGAGGGTGCAGCTGTAACAGCGGAGAGCTCCCTGAGGCATCATATTGCATAAACATTTATTAAGATTTTTTATTAACCTGCAAGTTTTGCTCGCAAGTCGGGCGCATAATATGTGTGGCTGTGTTCAGTGGTTGAGTGACTAATGTCTGCTACGTCGTGGATGCCAGTGGCAGGGACAGAACTCTACCATGAACAATCAGCATGACGATCTCGAGCTCAGACTCAATGTCACAGGCAGTACAGATCTTATGGTTCTGAACTCAGGGCCCAAATGTGTCCCTAGGCGCACCGATATAGCACTCTTCTACCTAATTATTGTGCAACTATTCTCATCGCTAGTAGCAGTTGGCCTTTTTTCAACCTGTATTGGCATGCGACTTCGAAGAATATGGACTTGGAAGCTTCCATCTCGCTGGCGTGCTGCTCGTAATTATGCTACTCATCCAAGAGCATCTGAAATCATATCAAAACAAGAGAAGACTGCACTCGACTCTTTGATCAAAGTTCTTACACCACCCCACTCTGTCTGGCCGGAATGGTACACTACGATATCTTCGCATCTCCCTTATGATCCTAGCACTAGCGCTTCAAGCCATCAGAAGAAAACCCTTACCTTGCCACTTTCTCGTGTCCTTAGTGATCTTTGCCAAAACCAGGTTCAACTTCGAGATCCAAATGACAACATGCATAGATTCATTCTGGGAGAGATCCGTTGCCATGACTGGCAATTTCTCATCAAGGTCGACATCATGATATACCTACGCGTCGTCAAATGGATGACATTGTCTTATCTATTCTCGGGCCTTGAGAAGGTATGGGTCCTAATATGTCCCTGTGTATGCGATTCTTATCTTTCTTCCCAGCTGTGCCTGCAACAAGGTGAGTATATGCGTCCCTCTCCCTAAGTGCGGATGAATCGAGATATCATAGAAGAGCTTCCCAGTAAACAACTGCGCTTGCTCTCTTTCGATGAACGCTTCACAGCTCCCGATCGGCTTAACCTCGACTATGTTGCCTATACCCATCTTCAGAAAGTGCTTGAAGATGCTTATGATATCCTACCCCGCGGAATTCCGCTCGTCATCGAGTTCACTGCCATCGCTTCCAACATCTCTCTTTGGGACACCGCTTTTTGGACCAGTGCTGTTGCCTTCATGCCGCGTGGTCAACTCAACAGGAACTCTAACTCACTTGCATTGGACGAGAAAGAATACTCCGTAACACCACTTTTGAACTCGCTCCCGCATGTGCTCACGCTGCTACGTCCCTTTACTACTGTGTCTGTCCGCAACACATCCGAATACAGCGCGAAAAGACTGAGAAGAGCATGCACTCAGATTAGCAACTATCAGCCCCGTGCGAAAAGGGAGCTGGGAAAATCGTGGAGAGCGGAAAGGGTCATGACTTCGTGGATGGCGGGATTGCATGAATGCGGATTGGTCGTGAGATGGGAGGTGACCGTGCAAAAATGAGGATTCATTCTATTTTTTCTTATTTTTATCTTGAACTCTCAGCACGGGTAATTTACCATATTTTTCCGTAATTGTAAAACGCTGGTGTTACGTACCTCGTAGCCTTTCTTCAACCTTGTAAGCCATTTGTCAGCACAACTTGAAGTACAGCCGGAAGCAAACTAACGATTGGCCATAACCACGACTGTGACAGTCGAAAGTGACTTCATATCAGACTACTACATTGCTCAACTTCAATTTCTTGAATTTACTTAGTAACATCTATTCATAATATAGAGACATCCGCAATGGACTGGTAAAATGCCTAATACTCTAGCATGATGACTCGCATATCTCAAATGCACATCTAGTCTCGAACTGAACATTCATCAACTCATCCTATCCGATATTGCCTCTAATGTCGACAGCGAAGAAGACCTCAAACTTGCTACCGACTTGATTGCATCCAAAGTCAGGACTCGTGAAGAACCTTCCGCAGATGGTGAACCGGTTGAGCGTACCTTCATGGTGAGTCATTTGGTTCATAAGAGTATCATTACAGGTCCTAATGCATCTACATGTCAGTCGGCGTCCACGGTTTACTGCCATATCGCATTTGGAGAACTGGTCTCCAACTTTCCCGAGAAGAATGTCTCCGAGTCTATTACTACAATTATACCCGCTCTCGTGGATGTACTGGACGATATACCCTATATTGACTTCGATCGTAATCTCTCGTGGGAAGGTACGATGTTTATACACTCTCATATGTTGCTCTCCTGACCATGACTTGGCATCATTAGAATGGGCGCTGCCTGACCAGCTGGTCTACTCTACCGTATCTGCTCTATTGCGCATCTCAAGCCTGCACTCAGACTACATCCCGAGCGTTGTAGATGCCATCGGTTCCTTCATTGAAGTGTCCATTGAAAACATTAAGAATGGCTCTAGTATGTCATATTTTGGGAACTGCTGGACAGCTGAGCTAATCTTTGTTTTAGATAATGATGTACTCACACAATTTTCTCCTTCCATTCATGGCTTATACCGTGCTATCATCTCCACCCCATTTGCTTGGTCCGCGTCGCAATGGCGCACGCTCTCCTCGCAACTTGATACCCTATTTTCTATCGATGTCATTGACAGACTGAACAACATTCTCACCGCAAATCTGGATGATGAAGACACGGATGACGAGGTCCTTGATTACATGCAGACACTTCTCGCCAGGTACATTTCCCGTGGTCGGCCTCTCAGCGGATACTTTATAGCATGTTGCGTCATTGAGACACAGTGGACGGTCCTGGCGCAAGTGCTGGCCCCTCCAGAAGAGGCAGATGTTCGCAATGATTTCGATGGCGAGGCCGAGGCTGCAAACCGAGCATGGTCTATGTTAATGAGGAACGGAAGCACTGTCAAACTGGACATAACGGACAAGCCTCTGCGAGATGCACTGAAGCAAACAGAGGCATCCGCGATGAAGTGTTTCTCAGATCTGGTTGCCCAGATGCAAGAGATGGATTTTGCGCCAATTATTGACACTTACGCTTCAGAGACGATTTCTGAGAGCTTGGTATGAAACTGTACCTTTCGATGCAAGGATGCAACTAACCTGAGACCAATAGAAATTGTCTAGCGTCTGCTCAATCGCACTACGCGAGGTTGACCTCACTCTACACTCGCATCTCATGAGCCTTTTGAGTGATCAAGCACCCGTGATTGACCCCCTTGTGCAGGAGGCCGCTCTTCAAGCCACCAATGTCCTTGTCCAAAGGTTCATCAATTAGCTCAAAGTATTTATCTACCTTTCTTCTGACAGCACTACACAGCTTCCGAGAGATTGCATCTCCCATGGCTACACATCTTCGCAGATTCGTGACCTCGCCCATGACCATATTTGACTTTGAATTTGCATCGGAACACAGGACTCCCCCTGTTCTTGTCGCCTCCGCTAAATGCCTTGCATTCTGCATCAAGGTAGGATCTTACTGCTAATTATCTTACTGCTTTCTTATTCTTTTAAATTTTAGTTGGCTCCGGGGGATAATCTGATCATGTCCAACATGTATTCCCTCTTGAATTATATTGCTGCTACCAGCATGGACCCATATGAGGGCTCTCAGGTGAACTCTCCATATGGAAACAGTAGCTCTGGTAGAGCAACTCCCGCAGTGCAGGTAGCAGAGAGCGGTCTCAAAAGTTTGAGTGATGAAGAAAAGCGCCTAGTTGGCATAAGCACCATTGCCGTTGTTTCCAAGCTTGCTCTTGAATTCAAAACTGATGAGGTAGCTTTTGCTTGTAATCATGAGGGTCTCGAAAGCATTCAAGGGTTTTTTTTACAGGTTTTACGCCTTACAGTATCAATGCTACTGCAGCGCTTGCGCACCGCAGACGCCGCTGTCGAGGCTGTCATTGCATCCCACTTGGTCGACTTGGCGCTGTATGCCCCTAGCAGTTCATTTGCAGATATCATACGAGCATTTTCTTACATCAATCGTTCTGCGAATCCGGATGACCCGAGATTCTCTAATAATATGGTATTTGGCTCTTGTTGACGTCGACGAGTTTATACTCATTGTCCCTTCCGTCAGGTCCTCGCTGCCCAAACACGGCTTGCTCAGATGATGAATCGTCGTCCGGAGCTGTATGATGTTTACCTCGCAGAGCTTTTGGCTCTTTTCGCGGACAAAGGTGTTGCTATTCAGAATATTGCCATCTCTAAGCAACAGGTCAAGGTAAACATCTGATCATGGCTTGATTTCTTGAAGAGAATTCTCCACTTACACATACGCCAATAGACCGATGATATGATTGAGCAACTCGCATCCTTGCTTCTTCCCATCGATGCCTTGTTAGAACACACAGACTTTAATCCACAGCTAAATCCGTCTCTTGAAATGATTACACTCTTCCGTAACATGTGGTTCCTGTGTGCGCTGTTCCACTTCAGCTCTGATGAAGCAAACGAGGGATCTGCGATGGAATGGCAGAGGCCGGCTCTCCAGCACATAGCGACAAAGACTCCTGCATTGGTCATTGAGGAAGCACATGACTCGATTGCCAATGACGTAGAGTATAACACTGTCATAAGACAGGAGTTTGCAAATACGGTAAGCGTTCTCTTCATCCTTGAAATAGTATACGTGGCTAAATGTCTGGGGCCTTAGGTCATTACCAAGCACCGCAACTCTCTACTGAAGCATATCTCTCTGCGCTCAAGCGAAATTCGGTCCTTGTCATCTGGTCAAATCGTATTTTTACATGCTATGCATGACATTGAAACTATGCGGGCTGCCAGTGGTCTCCCATCTTCTCTCGTCACCTATTTTATCAACCCAGGCCTGAACAAACATGCCAATCTCATCGGATGCATGGAATCCATTGCCGAAAAGGTTTTTTTTTCTCCATTCCAGTGTTTTTACTTGAGTTCTTATTTTTTTCTTTCTTAGATCATTCGTAACTGCATCGGCGACCTCAACGTCCAGGTGTCCCAGCAGGCCATACCCGATTATTTATCCAAGGAACTTCAAAGTTTGCTCGTGTGGAGCACACACAGGATCGAGAAAGCTCGGGATGTGGCTTTCAAATATCTTGATCGACTCATTACTTCTTTCCCATCCTTGATGTGCGACCCTCCGCTCGTGTTTGCCATCCTGGAAGTTCTTACTCTCCTTCAGCATGCGTGCGAGGACGAATTCACTGATGAAGTACGTTCTACGGACGTATAGTATGAGCCTCGGTCTGATCATTCGACCGAAAAAATGTTTAGTATAATCCCGTGCACGAATATCAGTCAGATAGGACGGAGATTAAGCTCCAGCTCACGGATGATTATAGGATACGGAATGAAATTCTTGTCTCACTTCAACGCAGCGCAAACATCTGGTTTGATCTTGCTTTGAGTCGCGCGCCAATTGAGTTGCAATCAACTCTCCAGGTATATCTAATCCGATATTGACGGTACATCGTTATCATACTAATGCACGCCTCAGAAATATCTTGCTGTCAATCAAACTTCTGGCCGTTTTGACTCCACCGAACTTGGAGCCTCTATTGCCGAACGATTCGGGAAAGCAGTAGGACCTGTGCAACGCCAACTCAGTAGAGTGTTTCGTCTTCTTGATGGCATGCATCTCCTAACAAATATTCTTAGCTTCTCTTGCTTTTCTGTCTCGACTTCAAACTGATCAAGCCAAGGTTTTGACCAATCAAATAGCGAGCAAGGCCTATTTTGTTGGTGAAGCTGCAGGACTTCGTTTAGCTAGTCGTGAAGGTAAAACACTTTGTATGTTCCTTCCAGGCTATTCTAACAATTATACGTAGTTTCCGATAAAATAGAGAAATTGCCGCCTCAGGTCGCACCATTACGAGAACTAATGGCCCTGAAATCAAAGATGGAGAAGAGTCTGCAGGAGATCAGATCCAAGACGAGTGTTCTCACAGTTCAAGACCTTAAGCGCTTGTTATTCCGCTGTGGAGCGTTTATTATCTCCAATCCAGAGGTTCGGCGTGCTGATTTTGACTCTCTCAACTTCCTTTTTATACTGAACTTTGCTCAGCCTGAATTAGACTTGCTGCATTATATCGTGTCCATACCGTTCGAGATTGCTTCACCGCAATCAGTATCAACCGGCATTGACGCCTGGACATGGATAATAGCGGAAAGACCAGAACTCGAGGTTGCTCTCATGTCCGAGATCTTATCTGCTTGGTCGGAATCTATCAGGCTCGAGAAAGGCGTATTCTCGACATCCTTGAAGTAAGTTGCCAGTTTCTATCACGTACTTGATCTGACTAACACCCCTCTTCCAGCTACATAGATCCTTTCAGTCATGGTGTTGAGTACAGTCCTACGGATCAAAACATTATGGACCGTGTCTACAAGAATGCCCGCCGGCTTTTGACTCCACATACGCTAGTTCTGCAGATGCTGCTTAGCCGGATGCAAACGGCGAGATATCGGAAGTCAGACGTTATGCACATCGTTCAGCAGTTGATCTTGCGCACAGCCAACGCGCGGTTGCTTATGAGGTCAGCTTTGAAGCATTATTGATATCGGGTTCATTTTTTTCTAACCTGGAATGATCTAGTACACATCCCCTAGCAAGAGAGTTCCGATTCTCTTTTGTTTTGTTCGGATTTGAGACACTCAAGAGCTCCCGTCTTGACGCTTACTGCGAGAACGTCTTGCGGCAATGCCTATATTCTGTTGCATATGAATGGTTTGCCGTTCGACCACAGCAAGTCTACCTTATTATTTCTCCCCTACAACACTAATGTTATGCTTCTAGGTGGACTTATGGTGCTAGTCGAGTTCAAATCGATGCAGATGTTAAAATACTGTCCGAGTTTTTGTCTTATCTGCAGCGAGATACTGTTCGCGGTTCCTTTACTACCACCAGCTTATCCGTTACACAATCTTCTGCTCGTATTACCCGTGAGTAAGCTCAAATAAGCCTACTTTGAACGAATAACTAAAGCGTGTGGACTCAGAATACGTTGCTGATACGAAGAGCATCAACCTGCCTCTTCGGTTATTAGTTGAAAACGAAATTGCAAGATTAATGGTTTGGAATAACCCTGCTAATGACACCCGTCGGGGTATGGATTATCCCACATCGATCGAACGCAACTTGACGGAGGTAAGATTACAGAAAATGATGGTCAACCTTTTCCATTGACTGATGTTTCATTCACTCAACAGAGCCAATGGGCGGCCATTGCCCGGACAGTGTGGAACATCAATCCGGCAATCTCAGTACATCTTGTCGAGCGCTTCAAAGGCCACCCCATTGGCAATGAAGTCGTCAAGCTTGTACGATCTGGTACTGTGGATGTCCTCGACACATCCGAGGCACTGGCTTTTCTCGTGGGCGACCACCTGGAGGGTAATGTTCGTCGCGACCTTAAGGTAAGTATATGTTAATATTATTGTGAGTAGACTCAATAACCATAACCCTCTTTTTCCAGCATCTTCTTCTCTGGGCACCCGTGCCTCCAGTTATTGCCGTCACTTTCTTTGAGCGCAAGTACCAGAACGATCCAATCATACTGCAATACGCACATCGTGTGCTAGAGCAGCATCCCGTGGAGCTCACATTCTTCTTCATTCCTCAAGTAGTTCAAGCTCTTCGACATGATGATCTAGGTACGTTGTTAGATCATTTTATGGATTCAGCCATTGTAACATACGTGTAAGGCTATGTTTCTCGGTTTATTCACGAAACAACGAAGATCTCGCAGCTCTTCTGCCACCAAATTATCTGGAATATGAAAGCAAACTGCTATAAGGATGATCTTGCCGAAGTGGTATGACATTTTCACTGTCGACTCACCCTGAGCTTGCTTTGCCTAACTTAAGATTTGATAGGAGGATCCTCTCAAACCCACTTTGGATGCAATGACCGAGATTATAGTCAATACGCTCTCTGGGATCGACAAGGAGTTTTATGACCGTGAATTTGGATTCTTCAACGAGGTTACTTCCATCTCGGGCAAACTGAAGCCCTTTATCAAAGCTTCAAAACCAGAGAAGAAGGCAGGTCATCAATATTGTCTCCGCGGTTTTCTATTCAATTCAACTTTAAAATAGGCCAAGATTGACGAGGAGATGGCGAAAATTAAAGTCGAAGTCGGGGTTTATCTACCAAGTAATCCCGATGGTATTGTTGTCGATATTGATAAGAAGTCGGGTCGGCCATTGCAAAGCCATGCCAAGGTTCGAAAGCGAACTCAGAATGTCGAAGGCGTTATATCTAATTCACAATTTAGGCGCCTTTCATGGCTACTTTCAAAGTGCGCAAGCAGAGAACTATAGTTGATACTCCATCCGACTCTGCTCTTGATGTCGATGGGCCCACTAAGGAAGTGAAGACCGAATACGACACTTGGCAACAAGCTATTTTCAAGGTGGGAGATGACTGTAGACAGGACGTGCTCGCTTTGCAGGTGATCGCTATGTTCAAGAATATATTTGCGAGTGTTGGCCTGCCCTTGTATCTTTTCCCATATCGGGTTACAGCAACTGCTCCTGGTGTCAGTCTCCATCTGCCTCCCTTTTCTTTCTCCCATATTGCCTAATATGAAGCGGAACAGTGCGGTGTAATTGATGTGGTGCCCAACGCAACGTCTCGCGACGAACTTGGTCGGGCAAAAGTGAACGACCTTCTTGGATTCTTCATTGCCAAATACGGCGGCGAGGATACTATTGCGTTTCAGAAAGCGCGTCTGAACTTCATCCAGTCTATGGCGGCGTATTCCGTGGCATGCTATATACTTCAGATCAAGGACCGACACAACGGAAACATTATGATTGATGGACATGGCCACATCGTTCATATTGGTTGGTGCAAAATATTTCATATTGGACAGAGAGCATATCTAATTATTTTTTTTGCGCTACAGACTTTGGCTTCTTGTTTGACATTGATAAGTGTTTCATTTTATCTCATAGACAAGTGGAAATACTTACTTGACTCCCCCCATGGCTTGTGCAACATACGTCCCGGAGTAAGTCTTGCTTGTCTATTAGCAATTTAAACCTTTCTAACTAGTCATCCCGATTAGGGCGTGAAATTTGAGCCTAACTCGTTCAAGCTCAATCATGAGATGATCATGCTCATGGGAGGGAGAAACTCTCAGGGTTACCAACTCTTCCAACATCTCACAATCAAGGCCTTCCTCGCTATTCGACCGTACACAGACCAGCTCGTGGACACAGTGCAGCTTATGCTAGAGACAGGTCTGCCCTCGTTCAAGGGCGAGCCCACGATCAAACGCCTACGCGACCGTTTCGTCCCAGGCTACAGCGAGCGCCAGGCGGCGGATTGGATGGCAAGTGTGATTCGGAATGCTTACGAGAATGTACGCAGTACGGCGTATGATGAATTCCAGAGGGTGAGCAGGCCAATTTTGTTTTACTGGCTTGTTTTTATGCATACTCAATTCACGAAACACCCAAAACTAATTTATTTATTTATTTTTCAAAAAATCGTAGCTGCAAAATGGTTAGTAATTTTATTTTATTTCCAGCACGTTCATAAAAGCTAAGGCCAAAAAACGTGCAGGTATACCATACAACTAGGCTTGCTATGCATGAAGGAGAATGTAGCTATCGATTCACAATGTTACCTAATTCAAACAATATTAACCGGTTTTGAGTGTTATCATATTATCGTCCATAAGGAACATTGCACACTATAATGCTTACGGGCTCGAAATTAGCATTTATGATTCCATTCTAGGGAAACTTTTGCAAGACATTTCATTTTGTATGCAGGGCACAATTTGAAGCTTGAACGTTCACGTGCGTACAGATACCAGTGGTATCCAGTATCTATTGCCTCGGCAGCTTCATGACTCTTTTTTCGGACAAGCTCTTACGCGACGATATGCAAAAGTATGCATTGAGTGCAATGTTACACATGTTTCCCTCCTCCCCCAGGGTATCGGCTGAAGGTCGCACCCGTTTGTAATAGTGTATCTATTTAAATAACAGAGAGCTCAAATTCTCGCTTTTCATTTTTATTATTCAGATCGGTTTCTGACCGTCAAGTTGCTTGTTCACTGCAACTGCCGACAATCGGCTCCTAGGTTAGCATATATGTTGATACATACTATCAAGATCCAAATTATACATTTCAATGGAGGTTATATGCATGAATTTAGTGTGCTTCTTCAATGGCTGTCAGAGACTCGATCTTGTCACTAATAACACAACAGAGACTAACACGTCGTCAAATTGTTGAATCTAAAATTACAGAGCACAGAACACTGTTTTTCTCACCGGTTACATACAGGAAGTCTGTCGATACGATTACCGTTTTCTTTTGGCTACAATTACATGCAATTGTCAATTGAGGCAAAGAAATTATCATATTCCTTAAAATCATCTTCGCTTGAGATAAAAAGGGTATGAGTTCGTGTGAACAATGATGGACAGACTAGAACATACGATGTCTTGTACGATGAAAGTTCGACCTTTCTGAGCATAGTGCCAAATATCCGATACAGCTCATGCCACGCCAAACTTGATAAATTTATGGTTTATGACGTTACCAATATAGACACAGAGTACAACTGTAACTCACTTTACACCAAGGCAGCTGCGAGCTCCTCTAGAGAACGATACAATCGATGATTCCATATTCTTGACTTCAGGATAGAGCCATCTGTCGGGATTGAATTGATGCGGATTCGGGAACACTATGGGATCCAAGTGGACGTAGATCCCGCTTTGGGAGATGACCGTCTGAGCTAGCTTGTTACTTCCAAGGGTTACCAAAGTTGTGATGATGTAAAAGAATACATCATTGAGCTGGCCTATCGGTAACTAAAGCACCCTCAAAGATTGGCGATCACCAGCGGACCATGATGAGTATGCACGAACATTGATCCCAAGATCGGACTATATCTATAGATAGCAATGGATTCGGAGCTGGCTGGTGGATACCACAATACATAGCTTCAGTGGGTATACTACGCAAAATTTCAGATGGCCACTTCTGGTAGCTGAGATTTCCGATTTGAATCCTGAGTTGAAACTGAAATTTGAAGATAGAGGCAGTGGCATAAGACCCTTGAGGAGCTTCTTCTTGAGGCCGGAAAAAGGTTAGGGAGTATGAGCAGTCCACTGGCGGCTGCGTGACCAGTCGACTTTGAGTATAAATGCATATTGATTCCAATTGGCATGGTCCGGGCCGGCTACGGCCACTTCCCGAGCCTGTGATCGTCAATCCCGGCGGCTGCGGCCGGGCTGTCAGCTTAAGCACGACTTCATTGACTCCAGTCGCACCGGCAAGTCCTTGAGTCCTTCTTTAAATCCTTTCATCGTCATGGCTGCTGCTGCATTTGTTCGTCAAGGGAAGAAGGTCTGTCAAAATACATCCATCCTTAACATCTCCTCACCAGTATATCCCACCCCTTATATTATTCTCCCGTTCACCGGCATAGATCGTAGCCATTGGTCGTAATTACCTTGACCACGTCAAGGAGCTTAACAATCCAACGCCAAAGGAGCCCTTCTTTTTCTTGAAACCCACTACCAGCTACCTCGCGTCTGGAGGCCAATTTGAAGTCCCCAAGGGTGTTGTAGCACATCATGAAGGTGCGCTCTTGCCGCAACTGTTGACTATGGCTCCTCTTCTGAAAGTATATGCGTGAATAGTCGAACTCGGCCTCGTTATCGGCAAGGGTGGCAGGGACATCTCACAGGCTGACGCAGAGTCGCATATTGCTGGCTATGGTAAAGTTTTCATTCACGCTTTTTATTATCATGTCTGGCTTGCCCTGGACTGACGAAGGTGGGGACAGCACTCGCCGTGGATATGACTGCCCGCAACATGCAAGAGGACGTCAAGAAAAGAGGTCTCCCTTGGTCTGCCGTGAAGGGCTTTGACACCTTCACACCCGTAGGGTAACAGATAACTCGTTACATTGTCACCCTCACTTCCACGACCACTCACTCCATATTCATAGGGACTTTATTCCCAAGGACAAGGTGTCCGACGCAACTAAGCTCGGTCTGAAACTAAAGGCAAGATATTTGTCTTTGAGCGCACAAAAAAAAAACGCAACTTGCATCCTGACTGGGATATTACTTCCCACCCCCACCCACAGATCAACGGCGCAGTCAAGCAAGACGGTACCACGGCTGATATGATTTTCAAAATTCCCCGCCTGATCGAACACGTTTCTTCCATTATGGCACTTGAGGTAAGAGGGCTGACTGCGCCCCTGTCTTCTTCTGCGATGCCTCGCACCATTGGCCAATAAGATACACAACCAGCTGACGAATCGTTTTAACCCTCACACTCTTTTTATCCAACGCTATTGCTGCTACTGCTATAGGAGGGTGACCTTATCCTGACCGGCACACCATCCGGCATCGGTCCTGTCGATGTGGGCGACAAGGTCGAGTGTACGCTGGTGGACGAGGTGACGGGTAAACAGCTATCCACGCTGGACTTTGTAGCTATTGCCAGGGAGAAGGGATACAGCTTCAAGCCGTAAAAGGTCAGACCATCATATAGTCTCGTGACATGGTCATGTTATGTACTAGGCTGTAGTACATAATAAAATAGAGATATACAATAGCGGTGGCATCGCTGCCGTTGTCGTAGTGAATCTGATGCCTTTTGCTTGACCTTGTCGTGATAGTACTTGAGAATGTCATAGTCTTGCTCTTGTAGCCAGCAGTTGTGTAATTTCCGTACAGATGATTACGCGTACTTTTCCAGGCATAAAGTCACAACATTGAAAGGCTGGACTTGGTAATGAGTATCTGGGTCATTTGGTAGTTTTGATCGAAGAAAGCCACAGATGAGCATACAATCAATAATTTGATTAAAGTAGACAAGAAGTTGTATTGGGCGAAGGACAAAAGAGCCAGCTTTGTCTGACTGGAGAAGGGTATATGGCAGGATCTCTTCGTACCCGCAGCTTGTTGTCTTCATTTTGTGTACCTTCCATACTAAATTAGAGCAAAAGTTCCCTCGGTGTATTAAAGTTCTCTATTTTTCCATTATTGCGAAGTGAGGATTGTACATTACATAGCATACGGGAGTGAGTGCTGCAGATACGATAAGAAAGGGAATGCCTGCAGGCATATATGCTTAAAGGTTGCCTAGCTTTCCGAATGCTTGACGGAAATCAGGCCCCCAGCTAGGGATACAGCGAGCTTCGTCGATGATAACGATACATTTTGATGCAAAATCCTGCTTGATGAGTACTAGCTGTGAATGATCGCTTGATGGAGCATTTTCGGAAGATGCAAGTACATCCTGAAATTCGAGATTCGAAATTTCCTCGGAGGGTATTGAATCGACAGCAGTTGCCTTCAAGCCTCATCGTCTGAAGCGCGATGCCTAATCGTATAGTTATCAAAGCTCTGATTGCAGGTCTTCCTAGAGTGCATTAAGAGGAGATATGACGAATACAATGACATCAGGCTTTGTAAAGCACTGCAAAACAAATGGCAGGGTTTTGCTCTCTCGGGTGCCTGCAATCACAATACAGTCACGTTGGCTTAACAGTGTCTCGGTAACGTCGATTTGCCATTCATAGGGCGTGAGACCGGTCTTTATCAGGCAAGCAAGCTTGATGAGTTCACGTAGATCTGGGTTGGTAGACCGGGGTCCAAGTGATGAACTTGAAGCAGACAAATCTTCGCTCGTTGACATCACTCTCTGAAAATTCCAAATTTAATATTATAAACAGACTTTTGCTGGTAGATCTGACATGATATTAAAGACTAGAATAATATGAGTATGAGGTATTTCAAATTAAAGTTGGTCGTCGATCAAACAGATACTAGCCGTTGAAGTAGGAGGCAGACTGGCACACGACGCGCGCGAAAAGTGCCCAGTCCCTATGGAAGCGCTGTCCATAGGCTAAATTCCTCAAGCGTCTATAGCGGAAGCAGGCCAAAACATCAACACATACAAGCAAAAGAAAATGCCGGGCCGCGCATCCGCTATAGAAGCTTGAGGTTCTCAGGCTACTCCGAGTCTTGGTGTCTTTGAAGATAATGACATACTGATCTAAATAATCTAATACTCTTGCGTTCTACTGACAGACCATAAACGGACACTCGCTAAAATAATAGCTTACGAAACAAAAATGCCTTTTTCTTTTTTTCTAAACAAAATATAATCCAGATTTGAGTGTGCGTATGTGTGTATACTGATGGATAATGTTACAAGGGCGCATGGCATTTGTTTTCTCGATGACACGTACGGGTAAGTAATAACGCCAGCATAGGACCACCGGGAGCAGCAGCAGCGCTGATCACGGAAAGAATAATAAACCCCAATGATTCAAATGAAGTAAAAAGTAAACGCGTCAGCTGGTTAAGAAGATCAGGTTGGTGGATAGCCTAGGATTTGTAAAACTATATTGCCTAGGTCGATAACGGAGAAATTGTAGAAATGACTGCAATTAAAAAGGAAGACTGGGTAAGGAGGCATGATAGTATGTGGCAGTTGATGCCCTTTTGCAGAAATGTGTAAAAGAATCGTAATGTTCACTTATGAAAAAAAAAAAAAAAGTTTTTGCGCGCGAGTTTTCACGCTTTTGTTTTGGATGCCTCTCTCAGGGTTGGGTGCAGCATCTGCTCGTGGAGCGCTTTGCCCGCAGGAACCTAAGGGTTGAGCAAACAACCTGTCAGTATCATAATGTGCAGTATGATCAACAATTCATGCATACCATTGGGAACACGTGCTCGGTCGAATCAACAATGCACTCCATCAACACGGGCCTGTTTCCGTCGTACTCCAAAAACTCCTTCATTTTCTCGGGCAGTTCTGAAGCGTTATTGCACCTAATCGCATGCGCGCCCATCGCCTTGGCGAGCATGACAAAGTCTGGGTTTGTCATGCGGGTGGACGAGTAGCGGGCATCATAGAATAGATCTGTCCATGCAGGCATTAGCACATGATCTGTATGAATGCTGTGCACCGGAAAAGACGCACCTTGCCACTGCTGAACCATACCCTGGAACTCGTTGTTGAGAACGAGAACCTTGACGCCAACATTGAACTGTGATGCCGTCGCAAGTTCCATAGCCGTCATGCTGAAAGAAGCATCCCCATCGATATCCACAACCGTCTTTGTAGGAGCAGCCACTTTGGCGCCGATGGCCGCAGGAAGTCCAAAGCCCATAGTCTAAGCAGCAAAGGAGCCATCAGAATGATGATGGCTCAGGACCGAAAGACAAACTTTACTTACTCCTAATCCACCGGAAGTGACCATCGTTCTAGGATGTCTCCATCTGAAGTGTTGTGCCGCCCACATCTGATGTTGGCCGACGCCCGTGGTGATGATCACATCATCCTTGTAGCTCGCCGTTTGTTTGTCCAGTTCTTCGATGACTTCCTGCGGCTTCACCTTTTCCCCCTCTGTTGGTTTGCTTTTGACATATGTGAAGGGGTATTTCGCCTTCCAGGTCTTGATGTCAGCAAACCATGCCTCACGAGGTGATGAGCGAACCATGGGGACGAGAGCGCCCAGGTTGGTTACGACGTCGCCAAGGATAGGTATGCTGGCGTCGACAACCTTGTTGATGTTCTTGGGCTGAATCTCGAAGTGGATGATACCGCCACGGCCCTGGAGTGCAGCCGCACGAGCGGCAGGAGCAAAATTGTCAAGTTTGCCCGTCACACGGTCATCGAATCGAGCACCGAGAGCGATGATAACATCGGCCTGCTGCATGGCGAGATTGGCATAGGCACTACCGTGCATACCGAGCATGTGCAAGCTGCGCTCATCCAGCTCATCGAAAGCACCCAGACCATGCAATGTTGTCGTAACGGGGATGTTGCCATCTTTGGAGAGCTTGCGCAACAGTTCAGGTCCTTCAGGAGTAGCCAGGATGCCATTGCCGGCATAGATAACGGGGCGTTGAGCCTGATTGATGAGATCAGCCGCTTGCTTAACGAGCAAGACATCGACATCCGGATGCGATTGCAGGGGGTTGGTGGGAAGGCCGAGATCGACACCGGGCGTTGTAGCCCTATAAGGGAGTGCAGTGCGCAAGACACTAGCAGTTACGTCTTTTGGTAAGTCGACCAAAACGGGTCCAGGACGGCCGCTAGTAGCAATTTTGAAGGCTTCATTGATGCGACGGGGCAACTCCGCGATATCCTTGACCATTACGTTCCATTTCGTGCAACTTCTTGAGATGCCGACGACATCTGCTTCTTGGAATGCATCCGAGCCGATAACGGAAGTAGCCACCTGACCACAGAAAACGACCAAGGGCACGCCATCGCTCATGGCATCTTGCATGGCCGTGATCACGTTCGTTGCACCTGGGCCGGATGTGACCAGGACGACACCGGGCTTGCCAGAGACCTTGGCATAGCCCTCAGCCATGTGACCGGCCCCTTGCTCGTGACGAGGCAAGACGAAGTCAAAGTGCTTCGAGTTGTAGATAGCATCAAAAACGGGCAGGATGGCGCCTCCGGGGTAGCCAAAGATGTGTTTGACGTTGTGTCGAATCATCATCTCGTGAAATATTTCGCCGCCACTCTTGCCGACAAAAGACTCGTCCAAGTGTGCACCCGGGGCCGGACCTACGAGGGGAACCGGAACATTGTTCCGTGTTGGTAGCTGCTGAAAATTTGGGGAGGGTGCAGGTCGACTACAATGTGGTGTGAGCAACCAACCAACGGCTGGCTAGACAGTGAAGTACACACATCGAGGGTGCTGCTACAGCAGGTCGAACGGTCGATCTGCTGATATGTCTGGCGTGCTCCCTCACCCTGAGTTTTGCTTCATAGGAAATGGTCGAGGTCGACTTGGATCGCACGAATGAGGTAGAGGGCGACTGGGAGATGCGACGTGCGCGCAAAGAGAAGGACATTTTGGCAGATGGACCAGGAAAGAGAGACAAGAGAAACTGAAAATGCCCCAGTGGGCGAGACGAAGAGGCGAGTGAGTGTTAGAGGACAAGCCGTGTTTCGAGTCACGGACTGCTATGGAAG
Source organism: Agroathelia rolfsii (assembly GCA_018343915.1). Lineage (NCBI taxonomy): Eukaryota > Fungi > Basidiomycota > Agaricomycetes > Amylocorticiales > Amylocorticiaceae > Agroathelia > Agroathelia rolfsii. The sequence continues at coordinate 387,971 of JABRWF010000007.1, read as the reverse complement.
TGGAGTATAGGCAGGAGTCATTTTCTCTCGGCCGAGCATTCCGATTGCAAGCCATGCTTCCGGCCGAGTATTCGAGTGTATTATGTAATACACGCGTCTAATTAGTCTACTGAGTCACATGATATATGCTTCCGGGCCATCTCGGTCACGTTCCATCCAGAGTCTCTTGGGTACCACTTATTGCTGCCTATACTGCAACTGCTAGCAACAAAATGGCTTCACTCTTGCCTGTCCTGAGATTACGACCATCCTCTGCTTTTGCACGTGGATCATATCGCTTCTACGCAGCAAAGGCTGCCGCTCCTGCTCCTGCTCCTGCTACTGCCTCTAAAGCTCCTGCCGCGAAGGCCAAGGGCGCAGAACGTAAACTTCTCTTTCCATGACTTGTGCACCGGCGAAGTAGTAACATAAATTATATATGTCAGCGGAAGCCTTGTCCTCGTGTCCGCCGCAAACTATGCTGGTTGGGCTCAACTATCTCAAGGGCCAGCCTCCTGTTCTAGCTCTCCCGGACGAAGAGTACCCACCCTGGTTATGGCAATTACTCAAGCCCAAAGTGTATGAGGATGATGGTCCTGGCGGTATTGCACAAAAGAGGAAACTGCGAAAGGAGAACAGACAGAGAATAAAGGACCAGAACTTCATGAAGACACAATAGACTCTCTGTGAGGGATTCTTTTTTACGTGTAAGTATACGGAGTTCTAAAGCGCTTACCATCCTGATGTTCCTCTTAGATATTTTCGCTGGCTTTCATTGCGCAATGTTTTTCAGACTACATTATTTCACGTCATAAGGCGATTAAAATTGATATTATCCTCATGCGGTGAAGAGCTACTTCAGAAAGCGTTTGAATTATGCGTGGTGGCCCATTGAACTTGTTTCAACCACACTCCGCTTTACACTATGAGAATTGGTTTTGCTAAAATGATCTATTTTTTTTTTATCTGTATGCTTAATCTAATTCGTCTGGCTACTCAATGCCGTGGACATGGCATGGGCAAGGATACTATTGCGGGTCAATTAGCATGCAATTACTCAAGAACACTTTACAGCAACTTACTTGTGAACTGTGTAAAGCGGATGCAGTGTGTTCAGCCAGCTATAACATTTTTTTTTTAATATTGACAAATCTTTTGGATAACAAACGATACGCACAAATAGTTAGCAAGCGGGGCACAGGGTGCAACCTGGGTCGTTGTTCCTGCAATACCGTTGGCGTAGGCTTCGCAATAACCCGTAATGTTCACATATCCAAACGTCTCCGCGTTGTCGAGCAGCGTATTAAACACGTTGCCAGTGTTGAATAGCACCACTTGCGTCAGGTCGGTGTGGTTAGCCTGGAATGACTTGACTCTGCTGGCGAGCTGGCCGTTATAGTCGGCAATAGCGTCGGCCATCTTGGTCGTCCACTCTGTCCCTTGTTCAATCCAGAGCGGTGCTCGGTTTGTGGGCGGGACGGTCAAGAAAAGGAACTTTCGGCCGCCTTTCTGGTAAATGTTCTCAACCTGGGTGGTGGCGTGTTAGACGTGTTTGAATACTAAGGACAGAATACGAACTTGACCGAAGTAGCGATCCATAAGCGTGCTGTAGAAGGCTGGCTCACTGGTTATGTTCGTCTGTATAAATACCAAATAGACTGAGATAACGAAAACCATGATACCAAGTCTTGTATACATACCCAGCCAATCGAGTTACCCTAAGCATTCAATGAGTATTGGACTTTTTTTAGATCTAGCATAAGAAACATACAAGATCATTTATGCCAATCCAGAAGGCAAACAAGCTGTTTGAGCTGTTCCAGTTGGCACCGGCAGGGTGAGATGCCAAATATTCATCAAACTGAGAAACTTGATCCACAATTGACCTAATTGCGTCTGAGCTATGATGCAAAGGAAGCAAGATGTGGAAACAGGACACACAAGACCGTAGGTAGATATGGGGGCACAAGGGCTGCATCAATGGTAGCTCCTCCAGAGCCAAGATCAAACGCCTTGAAGTTTTGTGTGATGTTGTATGTGCCGCTTAGATACTGGACCCAGTTCTGTCCATTTGAAGATGTCTAAACCATGCATGCATTGAGAATGTATCACTTGGTATAGAGAAAAAAAAAGCATGGCTCACATAGTCCGGAACAGGTGAGCTTACTCCAGCGGAAATGTTGTACCCATCCGTGGTGTATGAATCACCGAAAGCAAAGAGATATCTACCAACTCGTTAAGTTATATAATTAACTAAGGATATATGTATCCTCAACCTACTCAGTTGTATTCCAGTATGTCCTTGCACCTGACGCAGACATCACGGAGCTAGCCAAGAGCGGTAACAACAGCTTCAATGCGGCCATTTCGACTGATCCTTTGAACTGAGGATCTAGAGAGCCTGGGGGCAATAGATCCCCTGGCAGTCGTTAATTTATACCATCTCGCCTATTGAGTATGTCCCTCATGAGGCCTGTAAAAAATCCGCTTCATATGTGCACATCCGAGAATATGCCGTGGCCGCTCTAATATACTAGGAGACGATTCTAAACAAGGACAGAGAAGCAAGAGCACACGCAGGTCGGGTGGATGTTGTAGGGCACGTGAGCGCGACTTTTGACGCTTCCGGCGCCGGGCCGCATTCGCTGGTGTGTAATTAGATCGCTCTCCATTCTCTGGCTGCCGCGTCTTTGCAACAGTGCTGCATGACCGCGACCATCTATGATTTCTGTGAGCATGAATCACATCATTTGCTTAGAGGAATATGTTAATAACGCCGTCACTCTAGGCGTTCTTTGTCTTTAACCAGAAGGGAGAGGTGAGGTCATTCCCACACACCGTAACTTGTTGTTCTAAACATGGACTACTGCAACAGGTCCTCATCTCCAGACTCTATCGCACGGACTTCAAGTACATGCCAGTTCCTTTAACAGGTGTCAAGGCTTTACTCAATCGTTTCATAGACGCTCCATAGCAGACGTTTTCCGGATACAAGTCATTTCCAACAGCGATGTACGATCACCCATCATTACTCTAGGTTCAACGAGTTTCTTCCATTGTCGGGCCAACAATCTCTATGTGGTTGCAGTGACCAAGTAGGTTATTCAACTTATACATATGTAGCATGTGATTGTTTTATAATATGGATATTTTCAGGAGTAACGCCAATGCTGCCCTCGTGTTCGAATACCTCTATCGCTTCATCAACATTGCCAAGTCCTACTTCGGCAAGATAGATGAGGAAGCGGTCAAGAACAACTTTGCGCTAATATATGAGTTAATCGACGGTTCGCAAAATATTTTGGCCTTTCGTTTCCTCACATCTTCATCTGACACTCTCAACAGAGATCGTTGACTTTGGCTACCCGCAGAATAGTGAGATCGATACACTCAAATCGTACATCACGACAGAGAGCGTCGTTTCCAACATCGCTGCTGTATGTAAACACGACTCTAATCTCGGTGCTGACGCTGACGCGCTCTTGTGCTAGGAAGAATCGTCCAAGATCACGAGCCAAGCCACAGGAGCGACAAGCTGGCGCAGGGCGGACGTCCGGTACAAGAAAAATGAGGCGTTCGTGGACGTGGTCGAGACAGTCAATTTGAGCATGAGCGCCAAGGGCACGGTGCTGCGTGCCGATGTCGATGGCCATATCCAAATGCGCGCCTACTTGACGGGCATGCCCGAGTGCAAGTTTGGTCTTAATGATAAGCTCGTCATCGACAAAAACGAGCGCGGGGCGGTTGATGCTGTCGAACTTGATGACTGCCGGTTCCATCAGTGTGTACGGTTGGACGAGTTTGACACCGATCGAACTATTGTCTTCATCCCTCCAGATGGAGAATTTGAGCTGATGAGGTTTGTACGACCATTATTGTATTCATCTGCTGACTAACGGGTGGGAAAACAGATATCGTTCTACAACTAACGTCAAGCTTCCGCTACGTGTCATACCACAAGTAACGGAGATTGGCACTACCCAAGTGTCATATGCCGTTGCCGTGAGAACGAATTTTAACAACAAACTGTCGGCGACGAACGTTGTTGTGAAGATACCTACGCCATTGAACACGACCTCTGTCGAATGTAAAGTTGCAGTTGGAAAAGCCAAATATGAACCTGCAGAGAACGTCATTGTCTGGAAGTAAGTCACGTTCATGCCTGGCTAAAACATAGCAAGATTTCTCAATGACCTTTTCCATACAGAATCCCCCGAATCCAAGGCGGTCAGGAATGTAATCTGTCGGCTACGGCCGACCTGACCACAACCACAATGCGCCAGGTCTGGGCGAGACCTCCGATAGATGTCGACTTCCAGGTGCTCATGTTCACTGCTTCGGGACTGATCGTGAGATTCTTGAAAGTATTTGAGAAGAGCAACTACAACAGCATCAAGTGGGTGCGATATCTCACGAAAGCTAGTGGCACATATCAGATCAGGGTACGCTTTCCTAGAGTTATCGTTTCTGATCCACTTCTGACTATGATCATCCCCGCAGTTCTGATTCCTTTTGCTGAACGTTTTACTTGAATAGCATAAGTCCCCGTACCTTGTTTGAATATGCCCTTGGGCTCTTAATGTTACATCTGGATCTTTATATACGGCTACATACCTTATACCGTGTGTCCCTAGAGTGAGCTCGATGCCTGAAGGAACCGAATTTGCCAACCCAAAATTATGTCACAGTCACGGCCCAAACACTTGTTATTTCCGAGCCATCATATCATAGACAACCTGCTCGCACGCTCAAGACACCCTTAGAAACACTCAGTACCATACCCAAGCTCTCCATCTTCAAGCCCCATTACAGATCCATTCATGTAGCTATCAATCCCTTTGATTTTTTTTTGTAGTGACCCCATTTCATCGTCGTTTGCCAGCGAAAGCCACAGGACCGGGCGTAATACCATCCACGTGCCAGTGAACCTGAGCGGCCGCGCACACACTCGCCTATCTTGAGCTAGTCTCTCAGCGTCTTAACCATCTTCCAGCTATGTTCTGGAGGTATCGTCGTCCCCATCAACAAGCGCTCCGTCCTAATCGACGTGTATTGCTGTAGATTCGGATTCCACAGCTCCTCCGCGATTGATTCGTTGCTAGATCAAGATTCACCCCCGTTAAAAGCGTTGCTGGACCAGGAAGAGCTGCTGCAGGAGTGCAAGTCCCAAAATACGCGGCTTATTGATTATCTCCAGCTTAAGGAGGTGCTGCAGCAGCTGCTTGCCTACGTCACAGGCCAGATTGAGGGCGAAGAAGAGTGGCAGTACAAGTGCGTACCTTCTGTGACGCGACATGCATGGCGATTGATAAAAATTTTATACAGGTACTCGTATATTGCCACAGAAGTTCTCTGCAGCGAAATATGGTCCATAGTGGAAACCTGTATCTCTCAGTCGTCCGACATTCTCGCACCGTTCTGGGAAAATGTATTAGATCGGCCGTCGGATGAGATGAAGACCCAGACAGTCATGGCATCGCATTTCGTCAAGATTAATGCAACGTTCATGGGCAAGAAGCCTGCTGAGGTGAACTCCCCTCGCAAGTTTTCTCTTGATTTGTTTTTATAATGAATTATTCAAGTAGATGCTTGAATTCATACAAACTCAACCGAACATACTTGAACGAATTCTTAACCATCTCGAGACACCGCCATTCATGGACTTGATTATTCGCATTATCAATCTGGATGAACGACCGGAATGCCCAGGCGTGCTTGAAGTGTGTGTCCATTTTCGCGATCCTAGACTTTCGTTTTCTAGATTTTAATTTTCTAATTGTGCGGACCATAGTGGTTGTCCTCCCAGGGGCTCATCCCGCGTCTAATCCAGCTCATGTCACCTATTCACAGTCCTGACGTCCATAGCATTGCGTCAGAGCTCATCAGGGGCATCATTTCCATCGCTGCGCCTTCTCCTGGCGCCGGCTTAGTTGATGGGCTATCCAACGGCCCTGCTTCAAATCGCTTTGCACGGGAACTTGCACAAGCCAACAATGTCGAAAAGCTTGCTGGATATATCTTATCCGAGTACCCGAAGTCAGCTGGACAATCTACTGGAATTTCCCCTGCTACTTTACCCAGCGTTGAAAGCATAACATCATCCGTCCTTCAGTCCATTTCGGTCTTTGTCGAGCTCATCCGAAAAAATAATTCGGACTATTACGAGCCGTACCTCTTCCACACGCTTCGAAATCGTCTGATACAAGTCCAACAACATTTGCAAGGCCAGGATGCTAGGGATACACTTGAACAAGCCATGAGGGATATGGTCAATCGCATAGGTGTTGTTCATCTCGGGGCAATATTGGAAGTCATGTGCGACAATCTCGAGGCCTTGCAAAGCTACCTCAAGTCACCTCGCTCGCTGGTAACGCCATTTCAATCTACTTGCTGGTCAGTTTTTTCTGATGTCCGGTAATCAGGACGGGCAAGTTAGTACTACCCTGGGACCTCTAATACCCCTGACCTTTGAACGATACCGCATTTGCGAGCTTTATGCAGAGCTATTGCATTGCTCCAACATGTCTCTGCTCAATCGTTCGGCGGAGTATAGCCATCTATACGATAATGAAGGACGCTTACAGGGAGGCCTTTCGGCACTTGAAGAGCTCGCTCAGGTTATTGCTATTAGTTCAGGCGAGGAAAATAAGCATGAAGACGCAGTTGACGAAGCCGATGAAATCGAGCCGGCTCTGGAACTCCCTGTGTCTAATGCGTCACATGATGCCAACTCCTTGCTAGACTCGGATGAGGACATGAGCGACGACGACGACCATGAGCCCGGAAGCTCGGACGATGATGAATCAATGGAAGAAATTGCTATGTACGACGAACCTCCCATTGTAGCACCACGGCCGAGGGCCACCTCTGTACCACCGCCTGATTTGCTACCTTCATCCACTCACGATCAACAGCTCCCTCCACCATTGGCTATAGAAAGCCAAATCACTATGTCACCCTCGAGAAGAATCCTCGCTCTTAGCAGCGACTCCGATAGTTCCCTAACCAACGGTCGTCGTTCGGTCACGAACTCGATGAGAAGTGTAAGGCGATACTCCAGCATCACCGCATCTGGACCTTCAGCAATGCCCATCGGCGAGCGTTTAAAGAGAAGATTCTTGGATTTGAACGTATTAGGCACTCTTTTGGTAAGACATGACCGAGTGCGAGTGAGAATCCCGTTGATTTATTCTTAGGACTTATTCTTCGACTTCCCGTGGAATAACTTCATACATAGTGTTGTCTACGATGTGATTCATCAAATACTCACTGGAAGGGTCGATGGCGGCCTGAATCGAGAGCTCATCATTGCGCTCTTTCGAGACGGCAAGCTGATGCATAAAATTGTGGAGGGCCAACATCGCAACGACCGAGCATGGTAGGCATGATTCATAATTACCTGTGATATTTGACCATTGACTATATGTATTATATACGACAGCGAAGAGCCAAAAGGCGTTCGCCTTGGATATATGGGCCATCTCACGCTCATATCTGAAGATGTCATTGCCGCCCTTGAACACTATCCGCTTGACCTCCGTGAAGCCATTCTACCTTCTTGTCCACAGCCAGACTGGGATGACTATGTTAACGGCCGATACAGCGAGACAAAGAAGAGGGATATGAGTCTCTTAGGAGGTGGCAAACCAGCGCTCACGTCTGGAATCAACCGCAATACGTCTGACTGGAAAGTCGACGAAGAAGACGCATCTGCCAATGGATCTTCCTCTGAATTAAACGGTACACTCAACAGGAACGTCAATGAGCACTCGCCCACGAATACGGCTGACTTTGGCCCTCCTCCGTCGCGTGAGAACGATGAGGATGAATCGAATTGGCCGCCACAGGTTTGAGTATTCTTTATGCTGTCTTGAAAGTTTCCTGGAGCTAAATGTTTTGCTTCTACGCGGGATATAGTTCACTCGCTACCTTGCTCAAGAAATGCATGTGTCAAATGCCTTTGGTTCATCATCCTCAGATACGTCCGACGATGACGATGATGAGGGGTGGTTGGCGCAATCTCAGTACATTGAGCACTCTGCTCCACCTCGTCCTCAGAGCGAACGGAGACCTTTAGATTCGGGTGGCTTCGATGTAATAGCTTCATGATAGGAACACTGTATCCGTTATTCTAACTTTTATTTGTTTAGGATGCTTTCGACCCTTCTCATTTGTCATCAAGTGCCCACCCAGCAAGGTTCCTTGACAGTGATAGTGACGAGGTTTGTCACTATCTTTTTGATCTTTAGCTATTGTAGTCATTAACTTTTCCCTAGGATGACACGTTTGGACCGTTCTCAGACTCTGCTGCCGCCACTGGCGATCCATTCGCGATATCCGGCAGCTTCACAGAAGATCTAGAGGATTCTACCATGGAAAGTTTCGGAGATTTTGGCGACTTCCAAGCGGCCGAAGGATCGCTCACTCCCACCATGGGCAGTTGGACACTAACTTCCGAAGAGGATGAAGTAATTGGAAATCATAGTGCTCTGCAGGAACAACTAGAAACAGTTGACCTTGGGGAGATACACAGGATACCGTAGATACTTTTTTTCTCACGTTACCTCGCGATATCTCTAACTTTCATGCGTGTGAATGACACTAATGCTATAAACTGAACATTGGGAATACTAGTACTATCCAAGTCAAACTATGAAACGTGTGCGTATTGCATAGACATGCATTACAACTTCGACTTTGGCGGCTTTGCTGCCTCTTCGACATTGAGGTCAATGACAACTTTACCACCAAGGCTGCCACGGTCATTTTTCATTTCCTCAAAGCCAAGCTCTGCCTCCTCTAGGCCTCTAATGACCTTAGAGATATGGGGAATAATGCGATGCTTGGCGACAAAGGCCATAGCATCATGAAGATCTGCAAGGGATCCCATAGTTGACCCAATCAACCTTTGATTGCGTAATACTTCGCGCATAGTGAACTTGATGACCGGTTGAGCAGTCCTATGAAGGGAAAATGAAGGGATAAGTTGAAGATATTCTGCTGAAGAATAATATCATGGGAAGCAGTAAAACATACATTCCGTAACAGACCACTTTGCCTCCTGATTTAAGGATTCTGCTAACTTGACCCATAATATCACCACCAGCTGAGTCAATGACGACGTCTAGAAGTGGGCTGTTACCACTTCCAGCAAGGGTCGCAAGTTCTTGAGGCCAGTTCTCTGAAGAAAAATTATGATCGACAAGACAAATAGGGAGGGAGGTATCCTTACTTGACTTGTATGACACACCACCTTTCGCTCCAAATGATTGTGCTTGCTTGATCTTTTCCGGGCTTCCTCCGGTAACCCAGACGTGCGCTCCAGCAGCAACACAAAGCTGAAGCGCGAGCAAAGCAACACCTCCACCGATACCCGTAATGAGTACATTAGATCCGGCTGTGACACCGCCATTGACGAAGCATGCTCTCCAGGCGGTGAGCGCGCCCAGAGTTAGCGCAGCGGCATGAACATCATCCAGATGGTCGGGTGTTAAGACGACCTGGTCTCGGTCGATGACAACATGTCGCGAAAAGGTACCCGGTGTCCCCTTTGTCGCTCCGATGATACGAAAGCTGAGAATAGAAACGAGATGATTCAATTGACCTCATTCAGTTCATGTTCACCGAGAACACTGCATGATATGATTACTTATTAGACTCGGGCGCATCGGGAGCATTATTCCAGCCTCGCATAGGTGCCAGCAAGACCCGCTTATGGAGCAACGGGTCGTGTGGGTCGCTGGCGGCAATGACCACCCCGGCGCCGTCTGCGCCGATGGTCGAGCCGAAATCTAAGCCGGGATAGAGCCCCAGGCGTTGCCAAAGCTGACCAAGACAGAATGCGATGAATGGTAAGTTCACTGGGTACTCTTACATCTCCGGAGAATTGAGCTGCATACATCTCGGCGATTGAAGCCAGCGGCGTTGATTTGAACTAGGATCTGGCCATGAGTCAGGGAAGGTAAAGGTCTCTGCTCTATGACTGCATCGTGATAGGTCGGCTTTCGAGCTGATTTTCTCAAAACAAGTGCACGGGTTGACTTGGGGATTTGCGAAGCCATGGCTGACTTCAAGTTGTGGTGTTGTGGTACATAATTCAACTTGAGCGCTGTATGTTGTCATTACGTCTGCGAACCATTACCGGCATTACCGGTAAATTAAGTAGCCGAACCACCGATGAGAGTGAATGACGTCATGACCACCAAGTCGTAGACCCACTAAAGAATATGGTTTTACAAACGAAGTTGATTATACAACTACAACGGTGCCAAAGACCTACAGGTAACATAATTATATGCGTAAGTCCGCGTCGTGTCATAGTCATAGCCCATACGATGATAGCAAATGCGTCAACGAGTGATATAAAAATAGTTAAAAAGAGAATATACCAGTACTTTTCATGAGGGCATCATCATGTCTCCATAGTACAGGCATGGGTGAAGCAATTGCTCTCCGGCACAACCACTATTATCATCACAGACAGACAAAGGGAACGTAGGCAGGGAAAACTACGGCGCCAACTCAAAGTCAGCAGGCCGAGGCCCAAAGGTCATCGTGGGCAGGCCGAGGAGACGAGCGCTGAATGCACATGGGGCCACACGTCCCTATGCCCTAGATGGAGCTACTCTCCTATAGAGCAGGAGGTACGCACAACGATCTTCTCTGTCACCAGGCCCTCCGAAAACATCTTCAGGGCGAATGTCAGACAAAAGCTCGTCATCAATCCTAATCCAGGCCTCCCTTGGCTTGGCAGGAGGTGTGACTAGGTCGCGGTTTGGGTGTAGGACATCAAGGGTGTAGTGTCCACCTGAAGCATATAGGCCATGGTGATAGACAACTGATCAACAGAGAAAAAGAAATGATGAGATTGACTTAAAATCAAAGAGTGACTGACGTTTGCGTACCTCCGAACAGTTTGTATTTGCCCCCTTGTGCCCTGCGAGCGGGGGCCATCATGTCTCCGCCAATTTCTAGCTCAGGCCCAAACCGGATTTGTTTTGAAACCTTGACGACATCGCCAACCTTGGTATCGTATAGGAATCGTTTCAGATGAAGGACAAGTATAGATGGCAGTGCTTCGATCAGAGTTTGTTGGCTAGCCTCAATAGTAACGCCAGGCCGAGATGACTGTGTCATCTGGATAGATTGGGGGTGCGACAAGTAACGGAGCGCGTCTGAAATGGTGTTAACTCCCTCAGGCTGTTAAGAAATGCATTAGGTCTATTTGACAAGAATTAAGAACGTTCGAGGTACCTGAATGTCCAGCCGCAGTGACCTCCAATCCTCAATAACCACCGAGTCCTTTTGATGTGGTGCCCGTAGAGTAGAGCGGGATTTGCCTCCGAAGATTTTCGTGATAGGAGACTCGCTCGTCTTCACCTAAATACTGCTGATCAGCAAGCAGAGAATCCGAGAGAATGGAACCCGCTTACCGTGCGCGTGACGACACTGCGGTTCTTCTTGCCCACTTCATACCATCCGTCCTCTTGTTGGCTGGGCTCTTCTTCTTCCTTCTCTTCAACAACCTCTTGATCCTTTTTGGATTGATCAGGATTTAGAGAGTTGGAAATGGACAAGAGCTCTTCCTCCAAAGTGTCAAGGAAGAACCCAAGGAATTCTTCGGCATCCTCTTGTTGACCACCCTATTGCGCGGCTCATGAGTAAGAAATACAATCCATAATAGAAAAGAGAAGAAATCAGGCACTGACCCGCATGTTATCAAAGCGCCTATTTTCTTTCGTCGCATCATAAACGTAGGTAGGCAGGAAGGAGTCAATCACAGGCTCATCCTGCTCTTCCCTATCCACTTCTTTCCCCTTGCCATGGCCCCGACCATTGCTCAGATTACTTCTCTTCTCTTTCTCTTCCTCAATCACAAACTCTTTGAGGAATGAAACAACAGCATCCACAAGCGGTGTTCCCTTTTGTTTCTGACCCACGACTGGCCCCACCAATAACTTATCAAGTTCCGAAAAGAGCTTGTAGAACGGTGGTGTGTACACTAGCACTTGCAAAACAGCATTGGCAAAGCACATGTTGCCGCTGTTCACGAGTCCCCTTAGACGGATACGCGGAATGGGTCCTTGGGACGAAGAAGGACCAGTCGTGAGCAAGGTGAGAAGTTCGGGGTTCGGCTGTGTCGTTGGAGGTGGTGGAGCAGAGGCCGACGGAATGGATATGCCAACCACATTAGATGTGGGGAGGGTAGATCGCGACGTTGAAGCGGGTGCGGAGGTGCTTGGGGAAGACGAACGCAGGAGCGACGCCCATGACTTTTTCATAGGAGGCGGAGCGCGAGGGGCCGATGCTTTAGTTTCAGGCTCCTGCTGCTGCTGTTGAGCCTCTGTGCTTTCGACTACTTTGACGTCATCTGTGAATGGCTTGGACGTGCTCGAAGAAGCTACAGGAACAGATAGAGAGGTATTGCTGGATCGTGGCGAGCCTGTGGCCGGCGTGTCTAATACCATCGATGTCTCGGGAGTTGTCTCTGTAGCAGCGGATGACACTAATACCGCTTCAGTAGACGGCTCCACAGTAGTAGAAGACGATTCAGCTGATTCTTCAGGTTCAGGTTCAGGCTCTAATTCTTGTTGCTTCGGTGGCGGTGGCGAATGGGGTGGCGTAGTTAATTTGTGTGCAGCAGACACTATGTAATGGGGCGGTCGTGTGTGGGGCGAGAACATTACGCCAAAAGCATCGGTAGGATGTTTGGGTCTTCGAGACCAAATGACCCAGTCTCCGGAAGGTGCTTTGGGTTCAGTTTTTGATGGTATCAGCTCGATGCTGGTTTCCGGAATCTGTGGAGATGATTCTCCAGCATCTTCGTCTTGAGTTGAAATAGGAGCTCCTGGAGCGGGTTTTGACTCGATGGTCTGAGGTAAAACACGTGAAGGTGCAGAAGGTGATGAGTGAGAAGGAGGGGAAGAAGATGGAGGCAACTGTTCTGGGTCAGCCTCAGTGGGAGGTGGGGGCGGTGCGGGAGAGCGCAAAGCGTAATCTGGCCGAGGGTTGCTTTCTGGAATAGGTGTAGTAGTAGTCGGAACGGGGGCCATAGAAATATGTTTTGGAAGCGGGGACATTGTGTTTTGATTTGCCCATGGTGGTGTATACGGACTGGAGGGGTGGAAGGGAGCGTACACGGGCGAGTAAGGCTGCTGCAAGGGATGAGGGTGTGGAGGAGTCTGAGAGTATGGTGATTGTGGATATGGCGGACGCTGCTGGAGATATGGCGGTCTGTGATGAGTAGACGGTCCTGGAGGGGGATAAGGATAGTGATATTGTTGATAGCCATAAGGGTAATTCGGCGGAGGTGGTTGTTGATGATAGTAATTTGAAGGACCTGGATGGTTGTACTGTCGTTCCATGGCTAACACGGGTGTTTTGGATTACTGGGAAGATGATCTATGTCATAGTCGAGATCAGCACAGCTCACGGTGGACAAGACGTTGGCGCAGCTGGACCGGGAGACAAATCAAAAACAAATCGATGAAACTCACCTATGAAGCCAGAATTGCTATTGAAGATTTATTGAAGTATTTAAGTCCAGGGCGATGTAGATAGACAAAAATCGCCGTGCTTGAAGTTGTAAGACCCGAGGCGTGTGCGTGGAAAGTGCGCGTAAGTAAACAGACCAGTTTCGAGGCATGGCCACTGAGACTGATGACGTAAGCCATACCTGGTTTCCTCGATCATATATCAAGTACTATTCTTGTACAAGCAATATTCATCATACGAGCTGATATATCTCTAAAAGTTAAGAGGGTTCAACTTTCTTCGTACTTAACAAGAAAAATTCTATCACATTAGTCCTCGGTCGCGCTCATCAGCCACAGCCGTGGCAAAGTGACGCCACAGACGCCGTGTCGCCGCCACCGGTACCGCGGTGAAGGAGCCCAGAGGGCACTGACTCGCATCGGTCAACTTTCTCATTCAGAGAGATATTCAACAGCATAATTCAACGACATGGCTACGCTCACTCAGAATCCCCCACCCCAACCGGGAGGCAATAAGGGACGTTCTGGTAACAAGAATCGTAGGGGAGGTCGCGGTGGTAAATCTAGCCAGGCTGCAAGATCTCTCAAGCATACTGCTCCAGAGGAGTCAAATCCTTCGTCTGGAAAATCCAATGCAGAAGGGGCTGAAGACGCTGCCGAGCAAATAACTGCGGAAAATGATGTTTCCGAGGATGCAGATTTTTGCTTTATCTGTGCAGAGCCTGTCAAATACTATTCCGTCTCGGAATGTAATCATCGCACTTGTCATGTATGTGCGCTTCGTCTCAGGGCGCTATACAAGAAACAGGAGTGCACTTTCTGCAAGGTATAATACCTCCTTGACCGAATGTGATCTGGTTCTCATGGTATACAGACACCTCAATCAACCGTAATATTCACCAAATCCCCCGATGCCCTCTTCTCATCTTATGCGCCGGACAACATACAATTCAAGGACACCAAACTATCAATTTTCTTTGAAACCGAGGAGATGATGGAAGATACTCTCATATTGCTTCGATTCAACTGCCCAGGCTCGGACTGTGACTATATCGCGACGGGCTGGGGAGATCTCAAGCTCCATGTTAGAGGAACCCATGGGAAGGTTATGTGGTATGTTTAAATCTTGTACTCGACTCGGTGTCGCAGCTCAATCTCCTTTGAAAGCGATCTTTGCATTCGTTCTAAGAAGATCTTCGCACACGAGCACGCTCTCTATCTTCCATCTCAGCTCCCTCTTCACTTACCATCCATGCCGCATCGCTCGTATAAATCACAGCCCAAGGAGCAACCGGAAGGAGGTGTTCATCCCCTTTGTGAATTTTGCCGCGAATGTTTCTTCTCCGATGACGAATTGTATTCTCACATGCGCGAAAGACATGAAGAGTGTTTTATTTGCAAACGCAATGGTATTCAGAATCTTTAGTAAGTCAGCTTTTGATTTTGCTGCGCATATACTAATGGAACATTGGCTACCAGCTTTCAAAACTACGATAGTTTGGTAAGTTATCAACATCTATCGTTTGTGATCCCCTCCTTCATGTCATGTTATTTTTCAGGAACGACATTTCAACGCTGCCCATCATCCCTGCACACAATCAACATGTCTTGCACAAAAATTCGTAGTTTTCAACACAGTGCTTGACCTCAAAGCGCACATGGTTGATGAGCATAGCATGGAATTGTCCGCCCGTGATAAGAAAGATGCTCGTCGCGTCCAAGCTGATTTCGAGTTTGAAGATACCGGACGGCGAGGCGGACGTCCCCGAGACAGAGACCCTCCTCCACAGCAACAGAGACAAGGAGGTGGTGGCGGAAGAAGAAGAGAGGCCTTTGGAGGCAATCTGACCGCTGATGCGAGTAGCTCAGGTAATGCTCACGGCATCACTTCCCAAAGCCAAGCTTCTGGGCAGCCTTCATCGGCACGACCAGATACACCACCTTTTGAGATGGATGCCGTCCAAATGGAGTATGTTGTTTCTTTCATATTATTTTCCAATGTACTAACTCTATCTGTAGGAGATACGCTGGATTCCTCACACGCCTGCGTCACCTGACTCCAAACTCGAGCAATGCCATTAATGCCGTCAAGACAGTCATACGCGCCTATCGTGCTTCCGAGGAAACGGCGCGTGGGCTTATCTCTACGATTTGGAATATCGTTGATCGCAACCTTGATGACACCGCCAGCTTGATTACAGCGCTCGTGGACTTGCTGGACGACGACGAGAAGAAACAGGACTTACTCGGCTCATGGAATGGGTTTAAGCTTGAGGCAAGTATATTGTCATCTCCAAGGTGTAATCCTGATGGATCCATGTAACCTGATTTTTACCCATCTTAGCAAAGGAGACAATTCCCTGATCTCATACCTGCAGGCCCATCTGGTCCAGGTTATGCGGGTATCGCAAGTGGGCGTGTCCTCAATGTGAAGCACACCGCGGCCTCTCGTTCCTCGCACCAAACATCCCGACAAGTATGGGACCGAGTCGCCCAAGCAGCCGCTGCGTCATCTTCATCTTCGTCATCGCTAGTGATTTCATCACCCTCGGTGCAATTCCCTGCCTTGACGTCTCAGAGCTCTGCTGGGCCATCCAACCGTCAAACTCCAGGCATTCGCAACACGCCATGGGCATCAAGCAGTCGCCCCCCACAGTCCGCGGCGCCCACCTCATCGGTATCTCCGCCGGCTGTAAGCATAAGGAGTGAGAATCGACCGCTGCCATCGAGCAAGAAGCCAGCTGTACTGAACAAGGCAGCGTTCCCGGAGCTCCCGTCATCAGGACTTATGCGACAAAAGCCTCAAGTCAGTGGGAACACATCGCTGAAAAATATTCTGGGCGACACGGGACCACCAGCCAGCTCGGCGTGGTCGTCTACACCATCAGGCGAGAGTAGCAAGGGTGGTGGTGGCACATCAACGGATTCTAATGGCAATGCAAGCGAAGATGTTGCAGCTGCTGGAAGTTCGGCCGCCGTGGGAGGAGGGGGCAAGAAAGGCAAGGGTAAAGGCAAGGCGAAACAGACGTTATTTACTCTGGGAACCTTCCCAGCGTAAACCCGACTGTGATTGAATATTGAGCCCCGATGACCTTGGCTCTTTCTCTCTACATTCCTGTAACAGTAGACCGAATCAACATGCCGCTAGACAAGAATGATCCACTGTGTATTACTAGTCAATATTGAGTGACCGGGCTATAGCGCAAATCACTCTACGCTTGGCCCTGGTTCTGTGGAGCCGCCGTTTAAGACCGGGTGCCCTTTGAGAAGGAAAGCTCTCATGCTATGGATCTCATACTCGGGCTGTGCCACAACTCTTGGCCTGTATTTCAAAGCAATCAGTATCGCCAAATCAGAGCGCGCGCATCAATAGTTCTAGTGTCTTGTTACCAGCCACAGAGCATCGTTGCGATGACTATGGCCATTGGATCAATGATGAAAACCGATCGCCTACTTTTGTCCCACTCGGCTGGTGAGTAAGTGCGCGCAGTTGTGATGACGGCGTTGGCGGCATCTCACAAAGACTCTTGGACCATTAGCGCATCAAATGAAGGTCTCATGTTCTGCCACTTGACAAGAACGGGAGGGAGATTAGATGATCTAGGCACTGCCAATGTCTGGAAATGAAATGACATATCATTTATGTCGTTGTCGTCATGTTCCAGTGCCATGGGTGAGCTTTGCACTGCCTTTTGATTAGTAGCAGCGTAATATTGGTTTCATACGCACGGTTACGGCACGCATCCACATAAGTGCTTTGGTGTAATTTTGGTTGTGTGATCCAAGAAAACATGGCCATGGAACGCATATATGATGATACGTACCAGTGCCAGTGGACCAATTTCCTATCTCCCTGCACTTGCATCAACGAGATGAAACACAGCGAAATCCCAAGATACATACGCTATGCTTCCAGAATACCATATATGCATCAAGCAAGTCATAAACTCCATTGTTTACGGAAATAGTAAAGTCCAGATTTGAAATTATACCGGCTTGAGACAAAGTATAGTGATCGTATGTGCATAAGCATCTGATCAGCCATCTTGACGGACCTGGTCGGCGTTGGTAGCCCGAGTTTTGTAATACACAGTACAGCCAATGCCGTTGGCTAAGACCAAAGCTTCTTCTCTGTCACCGGCGCCTCACCGCCGCCAGAAACGGTGGAAACAGTGTTGGCAGTCATCTTCCAAGGTACACAATCCAATGATCGCGATGAATCAACGGTTCATAATATATACTAGCCAGTTTGTGCCCAGGCTAGCGCTTGCATCTCAATGATGACCAGAATTTCCAGGCAGAGAAGATGCCAGGGATTCATTGCAATAGATCCGAATAATCGACCAAAAATACGTTGTGTGCGTATTGGCATACGCGACATGGCCTCAGTTTAAGGCTGTTGTCATGTGAGGCGGTCACACATGGTCGAGTGGGTACTTGCTGCATCTGGTGATGTCGATCCGAGCTGAGGCAACCCTCCGTGTTTACAGCTCATAAGAAGAAGAAAAATGCTAATTGCAAATTGCGTGAGAGCATCGGGATTTTGTCACGACTTTAAAGAAAGGAAGAAAGAAAGAAAGAAAAGTCAATGTTGTTTGGTCTTACCACACGAAAAAGCCCGGAGAATCGCCTGCGAATGGCCTCGGCGCAATCTTAAGAACTCGGAATAAAGAAGATGAACCTAGTCTGGCGTTCTTCGCGAAGATGGGCGTCTTTCTGCACAGCGCGAGGTCAGGCGCGTGCTCGCTTCGCGCTCAAATCTCAGGGAAAACTTGAGATTTGGACTATCTTCAAAGGGTGCTTACGCCCCCCCTCCCCATCTTATGGTGCTGATACTAATCCAATGATCAGTATCATATTTCGGAGAGATGCCTTCTTACATGATATTTCCATGATATTCACTGTTTATATTTTCTCCTTTGAGCATGAATTATGCCTTCCACGCTGCATGTCACTTGCTAGTCCATGGTAGTATCGGCGGCGTGGCGTCTGTCTGTGTTCTGGTCAAAATGGTGGACTCCACCAAAAGTAAAACCCCGGATGGAATAATACTTCATAGATGGGATGCCTACCTAAATATATTCAATGCTTATGTCCGAATCGAACAGATGATCACCCCACCCGTACTGATAACACTATATTATCTCCATTTGTTGTTATTACTATTACTTTTTTTTCTTTATCAAAAAAAAAAAAGTCACGTTCATCGTTGAGCCATTTAGAGTGGACAATGCATGTTGATGCCAGCAGCAAAAGGCGGTAATGAATTCTGCCCATGTTCTATAGCCTCAGGTCCCCGAGGCTAGATCCCGCTATGTCTTATATACTGGTTTAGCGACTGAATGTAAAAGAAAAACAGACCTGATCACTGCCAGGTTCTTCACGTTGTTGGCCATCGCACGCCAAGCCATCTGGGAAACGAACCAAACGATTTTAAATGCCTAATTTTCTTCAAGACTCCGACTGCAGTAATCACAGATGCTCATTACGTGATAAACACGAGGGAGATAGGGCTACCGCAAAACGCCATTCGCCCGCACACGAGTCTCATTTGAAAAAGAAAAGAAAAGGAAAAATTACGGATTCGAGGAAGTTCAGTTGTACAGAAGCATAAAAGATATCTTGTTCAATAGTATAATACAATACGATGCTTTGTTACTGCACGATAAAGACCCTCTGGTACGTGGCTGTGAGAGAGATAGCGAGATAAAGGGAAAGGAAATTAAGTTCGATATCTCCGTGGATAACTGTTATATGAAAATGAACATATATGTCGCACGAAAGACTAAGTAACCCACGAGAATACAAAAAAAAGACTGGGGGTATACATCAGTAAATTATCATCATTCATAGAGGAAAGTAAGCAAGAAGAATGTGAAAAGTGAGAGAGAGAGAGAGAGAGAGAGCGCGCAGCGTGGCCAAAGGGATCAAAATCGTGAGAAAAAAGGCTAAAGAAAAAAAAAGCGGAAAGAAGCAATATTCGATCCCTTCAACTGACTGCTACAACAGGTAAACAACATGGGGAACATGCGAACGTGAGAGCGAAATAGAGCACGCCAATCTTTTTGCTTATTATTTTTGGGCTATTTTTTGCTCTTCCGCAGTGTCTGTTCCCATTCGTGCAGTTGCATGACGAAGCCCGCGTTGGGTTCTGCAGCCATCCGACGGGATTTTACGTATTGCACCGCCTCCGTGGGCGACCAGCTGTAGAGCGCCATGAGGTATGCGGCAACGACGCTCGCGCTGCGGCTGACGCCTTGTACACAATGCACGAGTACGCGTGCGTCGGGGTGGGCCATGGCCTCGCGGATAAATGATGTCGTGTCGGGCAGATGACCCGCCAGCTCGGCAAAGGGCAGATCGTCGAGCGAGATTTGCAGCCGTTTCACACGCGAGCTTGCAGAGATATCGACGTTGCCACGCATGACGGAGAGGATATGTGTGATGCCTAGAGAAGACAGAGAACTTGCGCTCTCGGCAAAAGATAGGTCTCCGATGTAGAGTCTAGGTATTATTTCCGACACGGGTGGAGGAGGCGAGGGACGAGGCATGGGGACGGTAGCACTAGCAGTGGTGGCGAGCGGCGAAGAACAGCAGCAGCTCGTGGAAGAGCGGCCTGATGGAAGATGGTCAGGGTATATGGGCACTGGCCTGGCGGGTTCTGGTGGATGATTGATGTAATCGGGAAGGAAAACTGATGATGCAAGCTGGGATTATATAGAGATATACTCGTCAATGATCCTCTCTCATTCATTTGACTGTAGAGATGCGGTGGAAAGATGAGATGTGCCACCTCACCATGTCAAAACGGACGGGCCTCGTGGATTCCTGGACTCGGAAACAAGACGACAACGATCACAGCTGGAGGTGGAAGAGAGCGGAAATGACCGTTCAGCGGCTGTCCCGATGAAATTGGACTGGTGTTTGAAACGAAGTGCTCCGTGCGATACAGTAGGCAGTGCAGCTATACTGTCTGACTGCTAAGACTTGGAAACTGCGTAGCGCTCGGGAACAAAGAATTCGGGGAAGGACTAGCACCGGTGGTTGTTGCTGTTGGGCGCACACGAGACAAAACACAGAACAGAGCCAGCTGGGCTGTCTTAAATCAAATCGAGCTTATCGTCCCTCGTACGTTGGGAGCCGCAACGTGGAGCCATTTATGAAGGGACATTTTGAATTTTTTATGTGATTTTCTCTGCGACATAACGCAAGTAGCCTGTCATGGAAAATATCAGGGAAATTTTTGCCGTAGTATGCACGAAGTGATTGCCGGTCCCAAAACAGAGTATACCGAGTGATGATGTTACCTCAGCCAAGACCTGCAGCTGCCTACGAGGGACAGCACTGACGGGGGGGGGGGGCATTGGTGAGATGGCACACACATGAGTCTGAGGCTCAACTCGAGCATGAGAACAGAGAACAGCGGCCGTGGGTGGTGTTTCCAGCCATTGCCCTGTGGCCGCGTGCGGGATCATGATCTTGATCCACACTGCCTCAATGAAATTTGATTGCACACTTGGCCTGGTCTTGCCCCCTCCACAGTTGGAGTTGGGCGACCTTTCTCCCCGCTGGTGTGATCCGTAGCGTGGCAGTACATCGTCAAGAAAAACAACCCACAACTGATGATGATATAGGTAGCTCATAATAGCGCCCACGTGGATCCCGGACGGGAGAAGAAAGACGGTGGACCCTGCTGATATAGGGAAAAAAGGAATTCGATTCGGAGCGTGCATGCTGACTACTTATCATATAACAACACGATGCTATGGTGAAGAGAGGAATATTGCAACAGGCAGAAAGTAGCAAGAAATGGCCTTTTGTGTACATAACAGGGGAAACAAACAGATACACTTGGAAAGGAAGACAAAAAAAAAATTACAAAATAGCAAAATCTCGCGGGAATCAAAAAGTAGCGTACGGATGTCGGAAGATGCAGGTGTCTTGTTTAAATGAGGTCGCTACAAGGCAAAGAAAATTGTTGGTTAGTGGCCACTAGTATCCTGCAGGGCACTATTGTACTTACGCCACGTTGAGAGGCATTTCGTCAATTTGAGTGTTGTAGAATTCTACGCGCACAAGCATTAGGTCAGTTATCCTTTTTCCACGCGCTCGCGAGAACCCAGAAGCTTACGTTCAATTTCACGCAGCATCCGCACATCCTCCGTGGTGACAAAGTTAATGGCAACACCCTTACGTCCGAAACGGCCGCCACGGCCGATACGATGAATGTAGTTCTCCCTGTTCGTGGGCAGGTCATAGTTGATGACGAGCGACACCTGTTGCACGTCAATGCCGCGGGCAAGCAAGTCCGTCGTGATCAGGACACGTGAGGAACCGGAACGGAATTCCTTCATGAGCACCTCACGCTGCTTCTGCTCCATATCACCGTGCTAAGAAGGGCAAGCATTATGAGTAATGATCCTTCCTCCGATAGTCATCACAGCTTACCATAGCAGACACAGTGAATTCACGAGAGTGCATCTTCTCCGTCAGCCAATCAACCTTCCTGCGGGTGTTGCAGAAGATGACGGCCTGCGTGATGGTGACGGTCTCGTAGAGATCGCAGAGGGTGTCGAGCTTCCACTCTTCCTTTTCGACAGCAATGTAGAACTGCTTGATACCTTCAAGAGTCAACTCGTCCCTCTTGACGAGGATGCGGACGGGGTCACGCATGAACTTCTTGGTGACCTCGAGCACCTCGGCGGGCATGGTGGCCGAGAGGAGGACGACCTGGATGTCCTGAGGAAGGAGTTGGAAGACCTCGTAGATCTGGTCCTTGAAACCGCGAGAAAGCATCTCGTCGGCCTCGTCGAGGCAGAAGATCTTGATGTGGTCGGTGCGGAGTGCACGGCGGTTGATCATATCGTAAACACGACCAGGGGTACCCACGACAACCTGAACACCCTCCTGGAGCTTGGCCATGTCCTCCCGGACGTTGGTGCCGCCGACGCAAGCATGGCACTCGATATTCATGTAATCTCCAAGGGCGATGACAACTTTTTGAATCTGCTGAGCAAGCTCGCGCGTGGGGGCAAGGATCAGGGCCTGGGTGCCCTTGACCGACATATCAAGCTGCTGAAGGATGGAGATGGAGAATGTGGCTGTCTTGCCAGTACCAGACTGGGCCTGTGCAATGACATCGTGACCCTTTACGACAGGGACGATGGCACGCTGTTGGATGGCGGAAGGACGCTCGAAACTGAGAGATCGGTATTGAGGACACTATACAAGTGAAAATGACTCAGATCACAGCTCACCCGTAAGCGTAGATACCACGAAGAAGTTCGGGCTTCAAATCCATGTTATCGAAGCTAATTTTATAAGAAAGTCAGTTTCTTGTAATTTAACGGCATAGATGGGCTTACTTGTCGACGACCTGGTCCCAGTTGGACTCGATCTCATTCTCGGCAACATCTTGAAGGGTGTCTTCTCTGTGAACAGACATAAAATGAGTCTACGATGGGCCTCTGGACGATCACCAGTGCCATCAACATCATCGACATACCCTGACATGGGTTTAGGTGGTTTTGTATCTATTCAAGAGTCGACTTTTTGCGTCGACTGATCTCGAATAGGGGGTAAGGGGGGATTTTGATTTTTCTAACGACACAGGTAAGAGAATCGGCTTTGGATAGTAAGAAAGCTCAAGAGCTGACGCCTTTCGAGAGCACAATTTTTGCCTGATGACCCGCGCCTCGGGGCCGAGAACCCTTTCAATCTCCGCCTGAGTCATACAAACTCCGCTCGCGCCTCTTTTTTTTTTTTTTTTTCCCTAATGAGTGTCGCGACACATAGATCCGACCAGAAGCCACAAGTCCTTTTTCTGTTTCTGTCCAGAGAACTATGTAATACAGGAAATATAATAAATGACAGATCGAAATCCGCATGATGTACTGTATTGATGATTTGATTTAGCCATTTATTTTGTTTTATTTTATTTTATCACGGCGTGCATCATTTTGCATCTCTGGAACGAGATAAGATGCTGATTTTTCTTTTTAGATGAGAATGGTGTGTGTAGGCCTCATATTCACCATTATCCCATAGAAGGATTAGTCTGCTACTCCCGAATCCCATCAGGTGCGAGTCGATATGAAAGGTTGGACCGTGCTGCAGATGTATAAGACAAATCGATGACACTGGGACTTACTGACCAGCTAGGCTCTTGTTGCAATCATTTTACGGAGCAACAAACCGCACCCCTGATGCACGTGCCAGATTATGTGTGCGTGTCTATTGATTCTCTGCTTAGCGATAGCCATCAGGCATGACGGCAGAAAGGGCCACAAGAGACGATTTGGTAGGAATATTTCAAAACAAACACGGTGATATGAAAGGACGATTGCGATCACAAAAAGATAGGCCTCATCATGAACCTTGGATAATCAGGCGAGTGATACGATAGCAATCAGCAAAAAACAGAGGGCAGGAGCAGATCAAGCCAAGATGATAGGGCGGGAATCCCATGTGTACGCTGTGTTCGTAACTTGGGTTGGGATGTGTGATCGGCAAGTATTTAGGGAGTTGTATATGCATGACCAGAGAATCAGATAGTTTGGATTTTTTTTTTTTCTTTTTTACCATGTATGACAAAGTAAGGTCTCGGATCCGTGAACTGGATGACTCCCCTCACACAACTATGTGCTTGCCATTGACCTTGTCTTTTCTGGTCGTGTCCCAGCCCTTCCATAGGCGCCGGTACATTGAAACTCCGACGCCGAAAGAGGAGAGTCCGGCCGGTACCCATGCTCCGGTTGGAGAAGGGATAGCCATGTGGGGCGGAATCTTGGCTGGGAGTGGGCCGGAGCCGATAATCAGTTGATCGATAAAAATTTCAGAATCTATATAGCACCAAACTCACTCCGACCCAAACTCTTCTACCCACCCCCATCATCCCCCCTTCGTCTCACTCTTTTTTCTACATCCACCACGTAAGTCTCTTTCGCCTGTCTCATTATCGTCAATGCTCCCCTCGAGCACCTGGCGATCATCAGATCCTTCGCATCCACGGGCTGCTGCTCGAGGTCGATGCGATCTTTTCGATTTTGATTTCGGTGGAAAATTTTTTCGATGATGCTAATCCTCTCGATTCCACAGATTATCAAAAATGGGAAAGGAAAAGACCCATGTTAACGTCGTCGGTGAGTGATTGAGCTTCATCTAGTCATCATCTACGCGCAGTAGTCTCACGCATCATCGTTATCAGTCATCGGCCACGTCGATTCCGGAAAATCGACCACCACTGGTCACTTGATCTACAAGTGCGGTGGTATCGACAAGCGTACCATTGAAAAATTCGAGAAGGAAGCTGCTGAACTCGGCAAGGGTTCCTTCAAATATGGTGTGTGTTCTCCCTAGAAAATTTTCTTGCGTAGATCAATCGCTTATAATCTTCAATAGCCTGGGTGCTCGACAAACTGAAGGCCGAGCGTGAGCGTGGTATCACCATTGATATCGCTCTCTGGAAGTTCGAGACCCCCAAATACATGGTTACCGTGAGTAGCTCATGACATTTGATTGTGGTATTAGCAGGATCTAATGTAATCTCGTCCAGGTCATCGATGCCCCTGGTCACCGTGACTTCATCAAGAACATGATCACTGGTACTTCCCAGGCCGATTGCGCTATCCTCATCATCGCCGGTGGTACTGGTGAATTCGAGGCTGGTATCTCCAAGGATGGCCAGACTCGCGAGCACGCTCTTTTGGCTTTCACCCTCGGTGTCCGTCAGCTCATCGTCGCTGTCAACAAGATGGACACCACCAAGTGGAGTGAGGACCGTTTCAACGAAATCGTCAAGGAAACCTCCAACTTCATTAAGAAGGTCGGTTACAACCCCAAGGCCGTCGCCTTCGTCCCCATCTCCGGATGGCACGGTGACAACATGTTGGAGGAGTCCACCAAGTAAGCCGTCGATTGTCCGTGCCGATTTAATATGGCGTCTCATCATCTTTTGCAGCATGCCATGGTTCAAGGGCTGGACTAAGGAGACCAAGGCTGGTGTCGTTAAGGGCAAGACCCTCCTCGATGCCATCGATGCCATCGAGCCCCCCGTCCGTCCCTCCGACAAGCCCCTCCGTCTCCCTCTCCAGGATGTCTACAAGATCGGTGGTATTGGTACGGTGCCCGTCGGTCGTGTTGAGACTGGTGTCATCAAGGCCGGTATGGTCGTCACCTTCGCTCCCTCCAACGTCACTACCGAAGTCAAGTCCGTCGAAATGCACCACGAGCAGCTCGTTGAGGGTGTTCCCGGTGACAACGTCGGTTTCAACGTCAAGTAAGTCAAGTTGATACATCATTTATTTAACATCATTCTGATTCTGTCTTAGGAACGTCTCCGTCAAGGATATCCGTCGTGGTAACGTTGCCTCCGACTCCAAGAACGACCCCGCCAAGGAGGCCGCTTCCTTCAACGCTCAGGTCATCGTTCTGAACCACCCCGGTCAGATCGGTGCTGGCTACGCACCCGTTCTTGATTGCCACACTGCTCACATTGCCTGCAAGTTCTCCGAGCTGATCGAGAAGATCGATCGTCGTTCCGGAAAGGCCCTTGAGCAGGCGCCCAAGTTCGTCAAGTCTGGTGATGCTTGCATCGTCAAGCTTATCCCCTCCAAGCCCATGTGTGTTGAGGTGGGTATCTATTCTCAAGTACAAATATATAGCATGCACTCATGTTGCTTTCCCGTTTAGTCCTACAATGAATACCCCCCTCTTGGTCGTTTCGCCGTCCGTGACATGAGGCAGACCGTTGCTGTCGGTGTCATCAAGTCTGTTGAGAAGGCTGACAAGAGCGGTGGCAAGGGTAAGTTTACCATCGCTCATACTTGTAATCCATTATTCATCACTCTGCTACAGTCACCAAGTCGGCTGAGAAGGCTGCCAAGAAGAAGTAAACGTGCTAGATGTGGATGTCTTTCTCTCAATTGTACTCTTCATCTTTCCCGGTCTTACTGTATTCTTTCATGTATCGTCACCCACTCATTTTTTTTCTTTCTCTCATGGCATGACATGCAATGTTGTACGTACACGATAACGAGGATGGCAGCGACCGCGCGATCATGTCAGGTGGTCGGCGTCGCTGCTGCGCCGATTTATTGTATCTGTAGCAATGTATTCGTACGAGCAATGCAGAGCGCAATCAAAATCGACTTGTAGAACACTAGCTTACCCTTTCGGAGTGATTACTAGTTAGCATGATTGACACTATGCAAAAAGTCGGGAAGAGTAGACCTGATTGCAGAGGAGCTGGCACAAAGCTGGAAGGAATGAGCAGATAGTGGGTCTTCCGGACAGATGATAAAACATACAGGTCTGAGTGGGATGAATTTTATGGCCTCCAGGGCTAAAAAGAAAACATGATATATTCTCAATCCCACATCACTGCAACCATCTCACACACGGACAGATAAGAATGTGTCTTTGTCATCCCCAATAATAAACAGTGCATAGCGTGAATAGAACAAAGTGTATCGATATGATTGAGGATTCGCTCCCATAGGTAGTAACGAAAATAAACGCAAAGATGGAGAATAAATACATCGCATAGCGATTTTGGAGCCATTTGATCAATCGTTGTATATATTCCAGGTCTGTCAAGTTCGAGGGAAAAAAAAAAAAAAGAAAAGCATATCAGTTTCATATTGAACACTTGCCAGCTAGCTGAGCTTTCGTTGTCTCTCACCTTGCGCCATCTCAACCCCCAATGGTCGTTGATCGGCCCTTCGATACCAAACGATATGCCGCGGAACCACCAGAAGTTGGCGATGATGAGGAAGGCGAGCACGCCGAACACGGTCTGTTTCGTGCGCAGTTTTAGCTTCTTGGACGAGAAAACAAAGTGATCCAGCAGGTGGGCAGCCATGAGGACGGAGAAGTAGAGGGTCGGTAGCTAGAAGCTGAATGTTAGAACAGAGGCTTTCGGATGCAGAGAGGATCGATCTTGAAACATACGTAATGATGAATGTAGGTGACACGACCCATGATCAAGAATGGGACTGAGGATGAGATCGATTAGATTGTGCGGGGTACGACTAGGGGGGGGGGGGAGTAGACATACCATAGTGGAAGAACCAGCCAAAGAAGGCGATCTTGCCGACGTAGAGGAAATGATCCCATTCGCCTGGTTGAAGAGGGGGGAGGGGTCAGAAAGAGGCCTTGAATGGTCCAGCGTACGATCGATCGACTTACGTGCATCCATATCTACATATTTCCTTTGCCATCTCAGGAGGTAGACGCCCAAAGCAAATACAGCTGCAAACAGTGAAAGGGTTCCACCCCACCAGATGATCGGCGTTCCGAGGAGGTAGTATTTGACATGGTTATCGCCCCAACCACACATACGCAGACCAAGGTGCATCCATGGCCAGTCGAGGGGGTTCGAAGCCAGGATGTCCTCCTTGTCAGGATCCGGGATCAGCGCATTATTGGACGTCATCATGGCCACATTCAAGTGCCAGAAGTCACGAAGGAATGGGGATTTATAGAACTTGGTGTTACCAGCGGGCACTGATCAAACATTGTAGGAATTAGCCAATGGCAAAAAAAGAAACAGTACGCAGAACACGGAAAAGAACACATACGACGGTCATTCCAGTGGCTCTCCACGTTCCAATACGTGAATATATCATCCGGGTTGTTTTCCTTGTCACAGCTAACTTCGATCTGCTTGAAACCCCACTGAGGTAGGATTGCGTTTCCAGCACGGAGATAGCAGCCAAGCACCTCATGCTTAAACCTAAGCCGGGTAGTAAGAGAATGGATCCTTTCCACATGTCCCTTGGATCCCTGCTTAACATCATCAACGACTTCTACACGCCAGTAGTCATGATTATCGCCAATAGTCGAGTTGCCATAGCACGAAACCTCATAGTTAAGTTTCGAGACTGGGGCAGTAATTTGGTGAGAGTGCAGATTACGTGTGGTCGGCGCGTGACGCAGGCGAATGGTGTCGCCATCTTTGAGGTATCGAATCGGGTCGTTGGGGTTGTATTCGGGCTCTTCCCAAGTGGGTACAATAATCCAATCGTTGTTCTCATCTTTGTAGTGGTAGCAAGTCACTTGTTGCTGGTTGGAGCCGCCGGGGTAAGTCTGGACGTGAGAGTGAAGAAGACCTCCACCCCAACCCATGTTCTTGAGCGTAACTTTCGAGCCAAAGGCAACCTCTGTGAAAGCGATCAGAAACAAAATGCTAAGGGGAAAAGGCCATTTAAGGATATTCACCAAGGGGGTTGGTAGCAAAATCATTGCCGATCAAATTTGCTTGGAAAAGGGAGCTCATCTGAGCATCACCCGGTCCACTATGGTTCAACACTAGGAAGTGTGCCTTGAAGGCAGCCATATAAACGAGGAAAGGCAGGATGATAAGACATGCGACCCTGGCAGCCCAATGTTGCGCTTGAGTTTTCTGGGAACACAATTTGAGTTGAAGCAGTAGATAACGCCCCCATATAACATACCCAAGACATCTTGACATCTCCGAATTTTTCCCATAGATCTTCGATAGTGTAAATACCGACCAATGCCGTGACAAATAATCCGACGAGCTTAACGCTGAGAGTATGTCAGCAGACTGGCAACGCTAAAACTTGGCAGATATGTACCCATTGACAGCACCAATAGAAACACCAGTCAAAATTAACCAGAGCCACCAATCAATGGAAAACGGTCTGGAAAAATGTACGATATTAGATATGAACGCTGATGATCGGCACGAGCTTACTGGTATTGTTGGTTATGGAATTTAGTGAGAGCGAAAACGGTAGTGAAAGTGAAGCAAAGGAGCATAGAATCCAGAAGAATGAAACGAGAGATAGTGAGCCAAGCAGCGTCTTGAATGAACAGAAGAAAAATGAGCTTCACACCAAAAACAGTGCATATAAGGACATACCGAGAAGTACCATGAGAGCGACAAGATGACACGCCCATAAGCTCATTCCGAGCTCAACCGCAGTGTACCATCCCAATGGGACCATGACCACACCAAATGTAGCCATCATCACGCGCATGGCAACATATGGTACATTATCGGGGTATGTTTCTCCGCTCTTGAACTCAAAGGAGCCATCGTAGCCCGAAAGCAAGCCAGCTAATCCCACGAGCATTTTACCGAGCGGAGGATGGACATCGAAGTAGAACTCGCGCTTGAGATAATGGGAGCCAAACTTGCCAAAGTGCGCCTCGTCCCAGACGACGACGTTGGCCTTGCCTATGGCGTGGTAGCGAGTCCAGCATGAGAGAAGGGTATAAACAACAGGTGGGATATGTTCGAGATTTTGGAAGATGAATTCTCTCTATTTGCAGTCATTCAGTCACCGTTACTCTGGCGAGCCACTAGAGAATCCAAATGTGCATAAGACCGTCATAACTCACGATGGATGTGGGTGGAGGGGGAGGAGGCTTCATAACCCGGCCACTGCCAACCCTGCCTTTTGTCTGTCTTGCCTTGGCATAAACGTCCTTGCCCTCATCGTCGTATTCTAAAGTGTTGGCATTGTATGCGGTAGTGGAAGAATCAGTGTTGTCGCCTGCCGCCGCAGGCGCCCCCGGTGCACGCGCGACGCGGCGCCTGGCTTTCTCTTCTGACATGTAATGTAGAGGGAGCTCTTCTTCGTGTTTGTTCCAGTATGTGTCCTGGTACGAGACTTGTTCAAAATCTGATGAGGCAGCACTCGAGTTTCCGAAGTCGATGGACACGTCTGAGGTTGGACTCATTCAGCTCTCGGCTAACCGACCGGAAGATGAAATTTAGAAAAGCTTCTCGGCCTCCAGATTTAGTGTGTGGCGGTCGACAACGAGAGAAGGGTGGTGGTGGGGTGGTGAGTTGTACGTAGTTGATGTAGCAGGGAAAGGTGAGAGGGAGATAATGCCCATTCGAAGGCGCGTCTCTTGCCACGTCGGCGCATCATCCAGCACATCTCTATCTGCATCCTTGCGCAGCATCCTCCGAGGTTTCGCAGAAAGAAAATACCAATTCAAGTGCCAGAGGAAATTACAGATATAAGTAGTTACACAGTGCTGGAAGAACGTAGAAAAAAAAAGGAGTTGCATGAAGAAGAGATGCTATCGTGATAAACATTGAAAATTTGGCATCATTCATTCCATCACGCTTTTTTGGTGGGTTCTACATGACGTTGGTAAACAGCTATGAAGAAAAATGAGTTAGCAAGATATTATGATGGATATTATAATGCAAGAGTCAACTTACCAGAGACCATGGCATGGTCACGCTCATAAGGCTCCAGTGTTACTTGTTCAATGGGCTTCAGCCTATCCGCTTTCATCTTCTGAACCTCCTGCGCAAACACGGCCTCGGGAGGCGCCGTGGAGTCGATACAGCTCGCCTTGATAGAGATAACGGCGTGACCACCATCCTTTAGGAAGTATTGTGCATTCAAGGCTACGATACGGGCCTGGTCGGGCTGAGCAACGTCTGCGAAGATGACATCCACGCTCGAGAGGAGCATGCGGTATTTTTGTGGCATACGAGCATCCTCAACGATGGCTGCAGCGATACAAATGAGAAATGAAGCCAATCAATGAAAGATGAAAACATACGGATGACGTTCGTTCGTTTCTTAGCCATGCCGATGAGATCACGGCCAGATCGTAATGAGAATTCGACTGCATAAACAACACCCTCCTAAAAAGGCTCATCAATCCACTATCATTATCTCCTAAACGCTAAAGTAAAGATACATACCGGTCCAACGATGTCAGCAACATGACTGACACTAGTTCCGCTAGCTGCACCAAGATAGAGAACCTTCTTTCCGGGTTCGATGAAAATCTTATCCATTCCACCTAGCACACCAGCGGCAAGCTTGCTCCTGAATGGATTCCATACGCGGTATTCAATCTTTGTGCCTTCCTCTTGGCCATCGATAGAGATGCGCTTCTCGCCATAGACGGATTCACCCGGGACGAGGTTTTTGGTGACCAGCATGTGGTCCTTGCCCTTGGCGATGAAGACACCTGGATGTCTGTGGGGCTCGAGAACGGTCTTTGCGCCGCCCTTGGCACCACCTCTGCCGCCGCCCCTACCACCACCCCGCCCACGTCCGCCTCCTCCACGGCCGCCAGGAGCGCCCCGGCCCCCACCCCGGCCTCCACCACGACCAGCGACTCCGCCCCCACGCACACCTCCACCTAGATAGATATGCGAGAAAAGTAATATCAGGATGAATAGTCCATTGTATGAGTGAAATGTGTCATCAAGTTAAAGATAACGAAAAAAACAACAACAGTACCTCGTCCTCCTCCCCGTCCTCCGCCTCGTCCACCTCCACCTCCACCTCGGCCGCCGCCACGTCCAGAGAATCCACCACGACCACCTGGAGCTCCTATATTTCCGAGATGAAATGTAGAAAAAAAAAGAAAGGAGAGTCAGAAGCTATCTAGCTCATGACCAAAAACAAGGACGAGGATTAGATATCCTTGGGCAAGAACAGGATCCATACCGAAAGCCATCTATGAATATGCAGTCACCGAAAAATCACACAAAAGAGATAGAGAGAAAGATAAGATGCCCAGAGCCCGAGTGCTCAGAAGAGTGCGTGTGTTGTGAGCTGCAAACAGACTGAAGAGTCCGAGAGTCTTATGGGACGTCGTCGGCGCTTGTCCACAACAGAAATTTTGAAAGGCAACAGCAGCACAGCCACATCAGGCCCTTCTTCTCGTATTCGTCAACGGCTCCCCCCTTTACAGCAGCAAAGCACAATGTTATTGTTGTAATATCTATGATATTTTGAATGCAAATGCGAAAATATAGTCTATCGTCTTTAAGCATCATCTAGTAATATAATAATGCATATATATACAAATGGGCGGTGGCTCAGCCAATCGACACCCGGGGCCTCCAAGATGATGATGGAAAAACGTCGGCGCTACATGATCATCATGGCGAATGAAACAACAATACAGCGAAGACAAAAAAAAAAAAAGAGGAAAAAGGAAGATAGGTGTTTTTTCTTTGCGAGCGATAGATAGAGAGGTTAGAATTTACCCCGCACCCGACCCAAGGCTAGATGCCTTGATAACAGCATGAGAACAACACCAAGTTCAATACACGACCCTAGAATGCGGATGATCATTATTCAGGAGCTATTCATAGCAGCGAATCCGTTGCGTTGACCAAAAAAAGTTCTTACCAGCGTAAATTCCGACGTATTTGAAACCGCCGGTGGATGTGTTGATAGCACCCGAGATAGGTGGCCCTGCGATGGCACCAAGGGCAAGGATGGCGAAACACAGTCCCATTCTCCTCCCCACGTCGTGTGTATCGCCCATATTAATGGGTGGGGCCGTTAGCAGCGCTGTAAATGCGCCGCTAGACATGCTGCAAGAGGCGAGAATGCAGACACATGTGAGCGATGAATGATGCTGAAACACATGATCATATAATGATGGACGTACCCATAGATAATCGCAATAGCTATCAGGGAACCCTTGCTCTGTGCAAACGGCCAAGCAAACGTCATAATGCCTGCGATGGCAGTTGCGGGCGCCATGACGTTGACGGGTCCCCAGCGATCTGCAAGCACGCCTGATGCAAATCGGCCCACTGTCGACGCGGCGTTGGCGATACTGCGTGGTGATATAATAAACATGTAGCACATGGGAAGTCTGATCGAAGGCGCTTGCCTAATAAGATATGATGCAAAATCCGGGGATAGACCAATAGATACACCGCTCAGTTCGATAAATGTTAATACTGGCGAGCGAATTTAGTTTATATCAATTAGCATGATTGATTGTAAGCAATCCACATACCAGTATACAGTCCGAGGTAAGTGAAGAATGTGCATAAGCAATACATTGAGAAGGAGACATTTTTTAGGACACGAAGATTGATAATTCCACCGGTGACGTGCTTTGGTGGAAGTCTTCGCTCAAGCGTCTTGGTTCACGGTATTAACACGCCTTGATCTTGCATATCATAGGTGGGATCACATACCAGATTAGCTATTGCAAACATGAAAAGTAACATGAAGCCAATGATACGTATGGTCCACTTGAATCTGGGTATACAAATATGTGAGATCAATCAAGGTGATGGTGTGTATCGTGATGGGCACATACCCAACATCCTGTAGCAGATGTCGCGTCATAATCGGGAATATCACGCCGCCCAGCGACGAGCCTACGGCTGTCACGCCCAGTGCCAAACCCCGCTTCTTAGAGAACCAGTGTGGGATTACTGATAGTGCAGGTCCGAAGACCAGACCAGCTGAGATCTTGAGAACACATCAGGTCATCGGAAGGAGAGTGAAGAAACAAATGAAATAGAGCTCACCCCAACAGCGAAACCCTGGCAGAGGAGGAACTCCCAGTATTCCTCGCACTCGGCGATCAAGAACGTTGCTAAGACTTCCACGATACTCGCGATCAGAAACATAAGCTTGAAGTAACCCATGTCGAATAGTCTCCCAGTAATTAACAAGGGACTGTGTCACTCCAAATCAGAACTGGATATCTAGCAGTAAAAAGAGATGGAACTTACAGAAAAATAAAGGCGTACTGAGGGATAGAAGATTGGAATGGTTTAGCATGACGACGGGTATACGAAGAGACGATCCAAACTGGCATGACCAGACAACTTACTTGGACAGAACCAATCCATGCACTGGGTAACGACGTCATCGATCAATATATGTTCGACGTGACGACGCTGGCCAACGAAGCAGACTCACATATCAGAGGAAGAAGAATTCTTCAAGGTATTTTCTTCGTAGAAAGTCTGAAAAACGCCCCACGAGTTCACGTAGCCAAACCTATTCACGAAGATAGTCCATCAGATATGATAACCATGTTCTGCTGATCAGACATATGACCCACGTTGCAAAAGTCGTGCAGAAAGACTGTCGAGGATCCGCATCATCATTACCGGAGGTAGTATGTATGAAGATTTGCACTTACACCCAGAACGATCAACCACGCCCTGAGACCACCGTCGGGGAAATCAATTGCCGCTTTGACCTCAAGCGGTGCCTCAACCTCAGGTATGCCTACGGTGTCCTTCTCAGAGGCCGGCCTTGTGCTGCCTACTCCGCTATCATGCATGCTGTCCGACTCGAAATCACGCTGGGAGCCGTGAGACATGAGCGATAAGTGGCGACGATGTCGGCGATGGAGGGTTCGAGGGGGGAGCAGACGATGGCGAGAGAGAGCGGCGGGGGAGGAGAGAAGCTGTATTTCTACCAAGGTGACGACGTTTTAACGCCAGGTAAGGGAACTTCCTTTCCTTCGAACGGAGATGGGCTGGCCAGCTGAGGCTGGCAAGCTCTCTGCGCCGAGGGACGGCACAAGATTCGATGTAAAACAGAGAACGGAATATCGCGTACTTCTTTTCTACCTTGGGAGCCCGAGCCCACCTGTATTTGATTTGATTTGATCATTGTCTGCGCCTCGCTGGATGGTCATTAAGCCCGATCGCGGCTCCAGAAGGTTACGGTTGGGAAGTGGGCATCCAGGTTGGCTGGCCCGGCCTGTAATAGTCCCGGTCTGGTCTGCCTACGGCTTGTGACTTGTGGACTGCTGTCCTTCCCAATAGTTATTCAACGGGCCGTTATCGAGAATCACGATGCTCAGGATGCCGTGATTTGGGCGATTTGGACGGATGCTCGGTGACGCATGTGTAAGCGTGGGTGTATGTATTAGGACACCGCTGCTTTAGACGTAAGCGAGAACAATTGTTGTCTGTGCATGACCGAGCTGCGTTTAATTTTATAAAAACACCGCTAAGACGAATTTTGACATTGATGATGCATCATCGAGTGCAACGGCATGCTGACGGCTCACGTAGGATGCATGGTGCAGAAATCATGCATCATGATCTCTAGACGGGAGCGTATAAGCGTGAAGTTAAAGCCATGCTGTTGTGATTCGGGTATATTCTTCTAGAAACACGCAGCAAGCACACGACTGTGACCCGCCGGTCAAAAGAGAGCATCCATGCGAGGCAATGACCTAAAGGGCGTTTGAAAACATGCTAAAAAATTCATAATGAAACTTGCTGTAACGAAGTTGGTTGGGAACAAGAGACAAGCTTCGCCTGTGGACTCGTGTTGCCACGGAGTAATAAATAGTTCATTTAACCCTCTGTCTTTCTTGACTCATGATCATAACCATGTTGTCCAATTGTTCTAGCCACTTGAAACAGTCGTGGCCCATGTCAACCAAACCATACCGACCTTCCGGCGGGCACTGTGATTCTTGTTTTTGCCAATGATTTCGTCATGCTCCGGGTTGTCTAGTGCAACCTCCACAGGCAGTCCGTGCTTGAATGCACAGCGCCGATAATTCGCCCGACTCATAGTATCGGCAAGAATGCATCTTGCCTAACCCCATTTACCATACCTTAGGTCAAGAACCAGGAGTAACTTCAAGTGGTTTATTAGCTTGGCTCTCTAGTTCCATCCGTTCTGAAACTCTCATCTGCGGAATATTAATGTGGCATGCTTTGCAAACCTAACGCTCATGCGCCCCAGTTAAAGGCAACTCCTCAATTTGGTATCTTTACCGCCTTCTTTTCACTCGTTTATTCATTTCTTTCTTCGTCTCCAGTTACATAACATGGATGTCTGTGCATTTTTATGCTGTTAAGCATGATGTGATTCATAAAGCAGGAGGCTCTTCTGCAACACCCGAGGACTCTGTCACATATCCACCAAACTGTTTCCAGTAACTGCGTGAGCCCCCTGGCAACTCTGAATGGATGCATCTAGCCGAGTTCCCACATATGCGTGGATCGCAATCAGCTCGGAGTCAGAAAGACCTGTGCATCAGAAATACAAAGCTCCATCGTTAAGATATATAGATACAAAATAGATACGATACTTGGCGAGGCGGGGCGTGCGTGCCTGTCCGCCGTATTTACAGGTACTTGCAGATATAGAATCCGCCCGCATACATGTATAGGAAATCAGAAAACGAAAAGAATGGCGAAGAAATGTATTACAAAGTGCTCATATATTATCCACATCTACACATAACAACACAACGGAGGAATAATACCGGAGTGCGGACCTGCGGATTGTTTGGTAGATAGAAAAGCTTCAAGGGATTGCAGTGTTCAATCCGAACGACTCCGCGTATATGCGCACGTGCATGCATGTACATGTTGCTGATATGATTCAAGTTGCCAAGACCGCACAAGTTCTGGGGACACTGGAGAAAACAGGAATGAACCTCGGCGTTTTTAGAATTTCTCGAAAAGCGAAAAAAAGGGGTTTTCCGAATGGAGAAAACAAACAGCGTCGACAATGTAATATATATACTCTCGAAACCCAAGCCCGACGGAGGAATCATCATCACATACGCATACACACACACATTTGGTAATTTAGAGCTCGCTAATAAAAAACTGAAGAAGAGATAACTTAAAGGTTTAGCCTTGCAACTCAAAGTTTATGATCAAGGAAGTTCTTGTGTCCTTCCTTAAGATACTAGTATCACCGAAGATTAGGCGACTGAGAATGCCGCCCCCGCTCCGTTTTTCTCGCTTTGTTGTGGAGCGTTAAGCTGGTTCATTGGGGTATGTATCCCCAAGAAGAGCAATAATTTTGCTATAACTAGTGTTCCGCAGGCTCGGGCAAGGCCTAAAGCCCAGGCTTTGGCTCGGACGATAGCGGGCATAGTTTATGTCAGTCACGGTCCAGGGGGCGAGGATGGCTGAATCGAATGATAACGAGAAGCCCCGAATAAGCTAGATATTTGTAATGACAAATAGTTTCTTCAATAAGCAACGGAACGTGTTTATGTCGAACGAAATAAGTGATTGTATGAACTACGTATATTATGACCTTATCGCGACTTGCATTGAAGTGTTGGCTTGATTGGTACATTCTTCATGTTTTTTAAAATCTTGAGGCGTGAGTTTACATACTGTTCATTTTTCATGTGCGTACATGAATCTGGCAGGCAATATCAATCCAAGCCCGGTTCATATAGCACTAGCTACCAACACTCCACGACCATGCGACCACCCTTAGTGCTATCCGAGTGGTTGTCGAGGTAAGTGTGAGATGATTAATCATTTGAGGTATGACAGGAGCAAGAGCACTAGCAGAAGCAGTAATCCCGAATTTCAAGTTGATATTAGTGTACCTTATTACCCATCTACATACCGTACAACAACCAAGAAAAACCATCGTCATATGAGATGGGCTATAAGGCCCCATTGAGCGTGTTCGGTATCAGATGTTCTTAAACGAAAACAGAACTAATGATTGACACACAACCTTCCGCAGCCTAAGACGACTTCAAATCGACCACAAGCCACTGGCGCCGATTCAGAATTCCATCACTGCTCAATGAAGAATAATATATTGGCCTTGATACGTATGTGTAGCTTCAAGCTATATTTGTCCTTCTAGAGTAAGCAGTAGGTGGTAAAGCACTGAGAACGACCGATGATCCGATTTCCGTGAGTGGCGAATTAAGGAGCTCTTGGAGAAAATCAATAACTTTCTATTCTTGGCACTGGCCCTCTTTTACAGATCGCTTAGCGGTAAATGTTATGAAGAGATTCATAACAACTTCTCCGCGAGGACGTCTGCAGGACGAGATTTGCAGGATTGCATAATCAGCGATGCTGCCTCGCAAAGGACTAGTTCAGATGATGTCTTACTGATCACGGACTGGTCCTCTACATTGGGTTGCAGGCACACGCGCATATACCCCTCTACCCTAGCAACGGGTACAAAAGGATCAAATCCGAGGCCTAAACGGCAAGCTAGACAAGCTATAATCCCATCACCGTATTTATCCGGTCCTGAACCTCGCTCTGCTAATCTCTAAGATTTAGAAGTTCGTCAGCCGCAAAGTGAAGGATTCCCTGCTGAACGTCGTCACTCTTCTGGTTATAGCATATTGCAAGCCTGGAAAATAACTATATTAATATGATAACACCACATCAGGCATGGTGCATAATTGAATACAAAGGCCTGCCAAATTTGATCGAACGATCCATTTTTACAGGCTACTAACTTTTTCTGTATTCTCTCTGATAGGTTCTATAAGAAAGTCAAAGCCCAGATCGGTATAAGGCTCCAATAGCTATAGCGCTTCACTGGCTACTCAATTTGAGAGGTCTGTAGCTTTTGCTGACGCAAATCGAAAGAGCGTGCCTGTGGCTGAAAAAGATAGAGAAAATAGATTCATTGCGCAGTTGCCGCTGTAAACATAGGAAATATATTGTTTTCATACTACCCTCTTGATTGCCTGTCAGTGGAATGTCTTGGTCTTTTGAATTGCTTAAATGGTCTTGCTGGTTGGAGGAAAGTTCTCTGATTAGAGAATGCGCTTGGTCAAAGGATAGGAGAACAAGTGGATCCAAGTCCACGGAAGGCTTCGTTTTAGGCCGAAAGACACGGAGTGCGGATGTCATCGCTTGTGCGGCCTTCAGGATAGTCAGGTCTGTGCAGAGCGTTTTCTCAAAATACCGAAGAGAGTTGCCCGTGTTCATTGAGAAAAAAACCAGAGCTGAAATAGTACGTACAAGACACGTCCCATGAGATATCAGGATTAGGCGAGTGTTGATCAATTTATTATTTTAACGCCAGAAGAGAATTATCGGGATTTTTGGCAAAGCTTATAACATCTGCAAAAAAACGACTGTCGCTGTGGTCCGCACTGGTCAAATGCTTGACTTTGCGTCATATATGTGCGAAAAGAGGCCGCAACATTGGCTTGTGTTTCACCTTTACCACGACGTGTATAGACCTATTTGGTTGTTTTTAAGAATGGCGGGATAAAAAAAGGTTTGAGTACGAGAATTCACTCGGTTTTTGAATTAATACTTTGAGTGTGTTGGTGCTAGATATTGTAATACGTAGGTTTCAGGTGGGGGGAACCCTAGGGAATAGAAGTTCATTAGAACCCCACGAACCCCTCAAAAAAAACAGACGTACAGACCAGTTCCATAGAATAATGAATTTTTTTTGCTAACTTCATCTACCAGGCGAGGTTTTCCTATGCCTGACAATTGTACATTCGAAAATGATCTGGTTTATAAGTGCGGAGAATTGGATGGAGCCTTCTTACAAGTCTCTTAAATATGACACCAGAGAGCAGCAGAGGAATTCCCCATATCATTGGATTCGCATGCACCAAAGGTGGCTGTGGAATGATAAGTGATCTTGATAAAAGGCAACAAATACCAACCATCTCTGGACGACCCGACAGAATGAGCTGCAATAGAACCCTCTTTCGCCATTGACTCTTCAGAAATCACTTCTGGAACCATTAATTCATTGTTTCATAACTCATTATATTGAATCGATACCTACAAAATCTCAAGAATTGCTCTAAATCAAATGCTGATTGTGAGTCTCGGCGATTCTGAGAAAGAACTGCATGTAAGTTGCTAGCCAATCCGACGTCATTAACTCAACGTAACTCCTCAAGTCTGTGACCTTTGAGGGTTAACCGTTTATCTGCGTACCGCGTCCAAGTACGACGACAAGCGGAATGCTTACCAGCTTTTGATTCATACCTGCTGGTTCGCTTTTATCGCAAGTTGGTGCAGCGACAGCAATTTCGAGCCTCTCGTCATGATGCCATTCGCTATTCACGGCCACTTCCTCGGCCGTTTCGCAAATCCTGGACTCCACTCGTCCTTCAAGCTGGTGCAAACGAGTGCTGTATCCCATTTTTCACTGGTAACTCAGAGTGCAAACTTCAAGTGACGACATCTAAAGTAACCAGGCGGAAGTTATCAAATGGCTAGGTTGCTCACACGCACCGGCGGTGGAACCAGAATGATGATGGTAAACATAAAAAAAAAGAAGCAAATCCGAATAGCGGTTTAACAATTTTTAGATGGCAGTAATTTGAGTGCTGAAACAATAGTTGGCACTTGTAAAGCTGGAGGTATTGTACTGGTCCAAGGATCGCCCGCATGACATCATCGGCATCACCATCTGCCCGTTGTTGTCGATCTCAACACAACTTGAAACGGAGTCTTCATAGCTCTGGACTATTACGGCTGAGCAAAACCCAACGTGAATTCGCTGTCAGCTTTTTAGCACGATCTCGGCTAGTAGACTGCTTGCATACCGATACTAGCACAACACGCATTTTCGGTTAGAGCAGACTCTGCGCAGATTACTAGCGATTCCGCGTCAATGATCGGGGTGTTATGTTGGCTTGATATACTTTGAAAGTCATGAGAAGTATGCCTAGCAGCCATGGCATGTGCTGCATTTACCTGCTCAAGCGCTTCAGGCTACTATTACCAGGAAACTAAGTCTTCTATGAATAGATACAGTATTTTTAGCTTGTCGATTGAACTTGCATGCTACATCTACCAAGATAAAACCACGATGTATGCGTCAACATCCACGAGGTCTCACCGTTAGGTGATGGCAAGCAGGTATTAAATGAAGTGTATATGCATTCAACAGCACCTCTCAGGTCCTTATTGCTATAACGTTGCAACAGCAAGGCATTTTCTCTTATCAAGGTCATCTTATCATCGCACCAGCGGGAACGCCACACCTTTTACTTTTTTTCCCTGCAATTGCCGCGGATCTGTGAAAGAAGTATGCACACACTATTATTTTCAATACATGCATGCAAACTAGCACGGATTCGATTTATTAAAGAAAATATTGAATAACATTTAGCTTCATTTCTATCAATCTTGATCTTTGTGCTTTCTATTCTCATTTCCTTTTTTTTACTTCTCCTGTGCATATCAAGGGAGGGGCTTTCGGAGCATACTATCCCTGCCTGGACCAACGCCGATCCATTCTATAGGCACCCCGAGCATCTTCTCGATGAACGCAATATAGGCCTTGCAGTTCTCAGGAAGCACATCGTAAGAGGTCACGTTCACGATAGATTCTTGCCACCCTGGCAGGGTCTCGTACACGACTTCCACCTCTGCCAGAACATCGAGGTCGGCTGTGGGGAGGTTGACATTAGTAGACGGCAAAAAAAATTAGCAAGACCAAGGAGGAGAACGGTTTTGTATCGCACCTGGGAACCCGCCAAGTTCAACACCGTTTCTTAGGTACTTGACTGCCACTTTGATCTCTGGCAGCGTATCGAGGATGTCAAGCTTAGTGAGGTTCAGGCTATCGTACCCATTGATGAGGCATGAATAACGCATCACGACGAGATCGAGCCATCCACAGCGCCTTCTCCGGCCCGTCGTCACGCCCCACTCGCGCCCAACTTCTTGGAGGTGAACACCGACATCCTAACAAAGACCAAAGTTAGTCATGCGCCTTCCAAAAAGACGTATCTTACATTAAGCTGTTCAGTCGGGAATGGACCCCCGCCAACACGGGTAGTGTACGCCTTTATGACGCCGATCGTCTTCCCGATCTTGCGTGGCGGGATGCCGAGGCCAGTACAGACACCACCGATCGTGGTCGAAGACGATGTGACGTAGGGGTAGGTGCCAAAGTCGATGTCAAGCATGAGCGCGTTGGCGCCCTCGACAAGCACGCGTTTACCAGAGGCAAGAGCATCGTGGATGTAGGCTACTGTATCGAGTACGTAGGGCTTCAAACGCTCCGCAAGAACCTTGAATCAAGCGCATACATGAGCACAATGCTGCACAGGAGGTTGGGTTGACGGTTACACAGACCTTGTAGCGTTGGATTTCCCCCTCAGTATCATACTCGAAATGGCCATATCGCTTGAAGCGACCCTCGACGACCTTGCGAAACTTGGCAGCAAACGCGTCGTGATTGAAGAGATGATGAACGCGCAAGCCGGATCTTGATGCTTTTCCAGAGTAAGCAGGGCCAATGCCCTTCTTAGTGGTACCAATGCTATAGATGTATGCATGGTTATTTGCAAGATGCAGACGTGAAACGTAAGATCTACGCCGAACCTCGAGCCACCAAGTTCGACTTCTTTCAAATCGTCTACAATCTGGTGGAAGTCAAAAACGAGTTGCGCACGATCCGAGATAAAAAGCCTGTTGGTACAATCAAGTCCTGGGCATGATTAGAAGCATATTGCTATCAAAATGTAGATGCAAAAGGCACCTTGAGATTCCAATGCCTCTAGCTC
Source organism: Agroathelia rolfsii (assembly GCA_018343915.1). NCBI lineage: Eukaryota > Fungi > Basidiomycota > Agaricomycetes > Amylocorticiales > Amylocorticiaceae > Agroathelia > Agroathelia rolfsii. The sequence goes on along the minus strand of JABRWF010000007.1, from coordinate 345,474 downwards.
CGCAAAAAACGACGGAACGTGTACGACAACACCAGATCCAATGATGCCAGTACAAGTAGGGTTCACAAGACCTGGATATCATGTATGCAAATCAACATCGGGTGCAGGCGCAAATAATCTTTTGGAGATGCTGACCACTAGGGAGGAGATGGAACGCGAATGTTGTCGGTTTGCGCTCAGGTCCCATAGAGACAACGATGGTATGCCCCGCGTTGTTTCCACCAGCACAGCGAGCACAGATATCGACGTCTGCGGAGAGGATGTCGACAAGTTTGCCTTTGCCCTCGTCGCCCCACTGAGCGCCGAGCACCACGGACACTACATATGGATGATCAGATAGGTTGTATGCGTGAAAAATAGCATCTGAAGTTACCGCTCATGTTGTACGAGTGAGAGGGGCTCAAATGCAGTTAACCAGTGTGTGATTTCAGAGGCAAAGAGAAGAAAGATGCCAGTGTGACTCGGAGAGCGATGATAATCTCTTCGGAAGCTGTCGTCCGAGAACGGCAGGCGCTCTCTTACTCTTCAAGTTGACCCACAATTACTACTAGTACTTACTAAATATCACAACCACCTCTATATTGACTTCATCTAGTATGCCTCCTAGTGTGTTTGGCCCACGTAGGGCGAAAAAGACTCCGCTGCATAAACTCTTGAATCGCTATCCAGCCTTATTTGGAGTCCCGTTTGTGCTCACCATGGTCGCTGCGTCATATGGCCTCGAGTCGTTCACCCAGGTCCGGTATGACTTGCATGACAAGAAGGTCAAGCAGGTGTGTTCTCTGAGCAGTAATCAGCTATTATTCGCAAGCTAAGCGGCTACTGTGGATATAGGTGTCCCAGGAAGAGGCTCTAGGACTGTCCAAGAACCGGAAGAATTTCGACATCAGAGAAGAGTACTATGTTAGCAGCAACACCTTTCCTATCACATCCCATTGCTCGTCTCTAATATGATGATTACACTAGAAACTGAGTGCTACCGCAGACGAGGACTGGGAGCCTAAACGGATCCAGCGCCCAGCTGGCGTTCCCGAATGGGGTGTCCCACCTACAGAGCCCCCTTCTAAACCCTCATCATCATGATAACACTTGTGCATGAATATTCATTATAATTGAAGACAGGGTATACAGTATATCGTAATCCCAGCGTGTCATGGGCTCATAACAATCCCCCCCTCCCGGGGCTCCTGGAGCGTTGTTGTCGGCGCCGTCTCATTCATTCCTACCCGTATTCAATACGCCTCGCGCAAATCCGCCCGCGACGGCACGGAACCCGCCCTCGGCCACCTCACCGAGGAACACATCATGTTGGTCCGCCAAACGCGCGTTCGTCTGGCGAATCTCGCGTACGACACCGTGCTGCCGAGCGCACAGCGGACATTCCGTCTCATGGTCTTGCAAGCATCTGTAAAGTAATCATTTTAGAATCATGTATGATAAGTACTTTTTAATAGAAGAGATTTTGAGCATACCTTTGGTGATAACTATGATCACACATAAAGTGGATGCTCGGCAGATCCAGCTGGGCCCCACATTGCGAGCATCGAGTGACGTGGAATACCTTGGGATGATCTGGATCAGACAACTCCTCGACCTGCTTCAACTTTGTCTTGGTTTCCAGACGATAGGAGTCGATCAATTGGCGGTCCTGTATCCAATGTTAGCATCTTCTCTCATTTGCTTCTCCTGAAAAGAAAAATAATCACGTACGGTATCAATCTCCTCACGAGCACCCTTGATTCTACCCATCAGCCACTCCTTGATGAGCCCTACGCTCGTCGTACTGTTCCTGCTCAAGAGCTGGATCACGCTCAGCGGCGAGATAATACTCTCCTTGTCAATGACTTGTAAAATATCCCGCACGTCTGCCTTGTGCCTCTCCAACAACGTCTGGTTATTCGTAAGGAAACGGAGCACGAGGGGATACAAATGCGGGTGATCAGGCCCATACAGATGCAAATACCGCACGACCTCCTTGCTCGCATTTTCCGGAGGAAAATCCGCGTAGGACGCCGCCGCGCCACCGACGACGGCGGGCGGATGCAGAGCACGATCCATCCAGAACCGAAGCACGTCCTCGTACATCCCGATCTTCTCCCACAAGAGCACCAGCCCGGGCGTGTATGACCGGCTCGAGCATAGAATTAGCGCATGCATCGTGTCGTACGGCAACACGTCGCTCCGTAAGAGCCGCATCGCCTTGGACCGGAAGCCTTCCTCTGACAAGTCTTCATGCTCATATTCGGGACCGGCCGCACCTTTGGCCGAGGACGACGACACGGGAAGGGTCAAATACAGCTCCAGCAACGTGTTCCACACCGCCACCTGGTCGTTCTTCTCCGCTTGCTCGTCCGCCACGGGGAGCGTCGTGAAATTAGACAACGGCCCGTCGACAGACTGTCCCCACCGCTTACGAGCGACCATCTCGAGGAAAACGGTAAAGTGCTGGAGGTGATCTACAAAGTGTGGGAAGTACAACCTTGGCGAAGGCAGATTCGCCGGAGGAGGGGAAGGAGGCGCTTCAGGAACAGGCGCAGGTGCTGGTGTTGATGATCCCGATGGCTCTTCGGATGGCTCTGCGGGGGTCGATGTCTCTGGGGCCTTGGTGGTTTTCGTGGACGGCGCCGTAGGGGTGTTGTCACCCGTCCCCGGAACGGCGGGAGCTGCGGCAGGGGCGGTGCCCAAGTTGAGGGCCAGGTAGGATAGATATGATCCAGACTTGTCCGGTGCAGCCTTTGTGGCGGATTCAGATGACTTCAAGGGAAGCTCTTCGTCTGTATCGGCACCTGGTAACGGACCGGGCGTGGTACAGATATCAATGAGCAGCTGGGTTGTCTCGTCTGGGATACTGTCTAGCATGGCACGCCCGTATCTCGCTAGGTTGCTCTCTGCCTACAAGACAGGAGTCAGAAGGTGTTTTGTCAGACGCGAAGAGACAATTTTTTAGAGGGCAATTACTCACAGCATCCGCACCTAACCGTCTCAAGTATATCAGCGCCTCCCTGTATTCTTTCGCGTCTTCGATAGTTATCCTGAGGTAATCCTCATGACGGCCGTACTTCTTGGCCAGATAGCCCGCATGTTCAAAGTACCCCGCTTGCCTACACACCCTTATCGCAGTATCCAGATCAAACGGCAGCTCATCCACATCTTTCTCCCCTTCATGTGTATGGTTATGCAAATGGGTGTGCCGATGGCGGGACTCAGATTTTATGAAAGCATCTAATCGGGATACGTCTTTTAGTTTAGTGTACGTATTCAGCAAGAGAGTCGTGTGATCGGAATTGGCGAGTCCAAGCGCATGCAGTTCTTGAAGATAGGTGACCAAGTTATGGATCCTCTGTGCGTCCAAGAACTGTTTGATTCATTTTAGCATGCGTGTGTCTGAGCCAACAGAGGAACACATACCTTGCGAATCACATAGCTAGGTTGTAAATGACCAATTGTCTGTACGTATTGTTGCATAGCCCCGTCGTAGTCGCCTTTCCCATACAGGTGGTCGCCGAACTGACGATGAATGTCCGCCACACTGTCATCATCCAACTTCTGCGTTTCGGCAAGATTGATGGCCTGTATGTACAATGCCTTGCGATACAGCATATCTAATTTCTCCGAAGTCGGCTTCTCTTTCAAGCAGGTGAGCTAAAGCATGATTGAGTACCGAGTTAGTGACACTCTATCTGAGATAAACCACTGCCCGACATTACCTTTCCATCATTGGACAAGACATAGACGTGTCCCCACTGCGAGAAAACCTGTCGCACGCTTTCGCGGAATGCACCGGAATAGGCGACAAATTTATTCTCTGGATCGAATACAGTAACCTTCGTAATATCCGTGTCGCCTTGATCGCCACTGTTTCGTACGAAATTTCGTACAGTAGTAGATGCTGCCGAGGCGGACGGGAAGAAAGGCGGAGAAACCATGACCAGATAGGTCTTATGTGTATGGATAGACGATTTCGTCCCTGTGATTTCACGGAGGCTCAGTATCTCTGTATCAAGTCGAAATCTTACCTTGGATTTACCTTCGTACGCATAACCCGGACCTCGACCGTCCACACCACATACATATATCGCCTCGTCCCGTGCTACAATAATGTTTTTGTGGTCTCCATCCATAGTGGCACATCCTAATCCACATCCTACTTCATCCAAAACACTGGGTGCCATCCCGGAACCGCTACCAGACACCTGATATCCAAGAACACGGTTCGTTGTCACGATAAACAGGTGAAGATTAGGCGATTCCATCGTTAGCTCTTTGAAGCCTAGGCCGGTTATAGGTTCCGTAGGTGACTCATGGATGATGCGGGGTTTCGGCAAGGCAGTCAAAGAAGTAGAAGTGGAGAAGATGGATTGGTCGAGGTGCTTATATAAGAGAACGGTACCATCTCCCATGCCAATAGCGAGGTGTGAAAGCGATTCAGACAAGGCCACCGTAGATATCTGGATGAGACAGGTGGTTAACATCGTGAAATGGCCTGACATAAAGGCAGTATGATAGACAGGGCATATGCAAGTGCACGTAAATTAATGGAGCACACTCACTGGATGTGGCTTATTGCTCAGCTGAACTTTGGTTGATCTCACTAAAGCTGGGAACCCGGTTCTCTTGTCTCTCTTGTGCAGGTCCCACACCTTGAGTAAAGGTGCCCTCACGTTATCTTCTTCCTATCATGAGTATCGATATAAGTACGGAGTGTAACAAGTCTGGGAGACATACGCCCAATGTGATTAAGATTCCCCTTCTCTCCGCCATGTGCATAACTCGACCGTTTACATGGGCAATCCAAACAATGACCGTGGTGAATTCTTCATTGAGAACATGTACTGAGCCATGAATATCTGCAACAAGCAAGCCCAGAGAAGATGGTGAAATGGTTGATATCTCCGGAGTACTCTTGAATATCTCAGGAGGCTTGGCGAGATCGTGCACATCCTTGACATCATGTGCGTCGAAGAAGGGAAATTGACGAAACTAGATTGAGAGAGGAGCTCGTTGAGTTTCTATGAGTTATGTAGATGGTGATGCAGCACATACAGAAGCTGCCGAGGCGCCAGGCCCTGCATCCACAGCGTTAGAGCTCATGGTGTAGAATGTGAAAGTCCGGAGTGAGTGGTAGTATGCACGAAAGCCAGTATACACTGCGACTCGGCGCGATGACATGGCCACATGTCATGATGCTGTATCTCACTAGTTGCCGTACTAATTAATTGTACTCTGGACACACCACAGCTTACCCCGCGCACCGATTACTGTAAGTCTGACTTCTGGACACTCGAATCAGAAATCAGTCGTTTGCGCAGGCTTCCGCAGAGAGTTTGGCTGCCTGTATACCAAATACATCTAATTCATTAAGAGGCAAGTCCGGTACTTGAAAACATTACACCATATATACTAGTTCACGTTGTTGTTCATGCACTCATGTGCCACTCCTACGACAGATGGAAGTGCGTCACGGATTTCACTGAGAAGAGATTAATGCATTTCTGTTCCACTGGCATCCCGCATCGACCTAGAATCTAATTACCGACGAAGGCGATTATCGGCAGTCTGCTTGAATGAGACATAATATCGAAGTCACGGTATAATTCAGAATTTTATACTGTTTATACTCAGTCTCAAAAGCGTTACTAATTGGAGACCGGTGCTCTCCAAGCAAGCAAGTTGAATGATCACAACCGGTCGCGCGTGTCAACTTTGGCTCGTATGATAAGCCATCCGTTAGATACCAGCCTCACATGTTGATACCACCTGATTTCCCACTATCCATACAATGCCTGTTCTATTGTGCCAAACGATCTATTCAAAACTTCAAACTATCGTGTCATCGCATTTGGTACGAGAACCATAGATGTCTATCGTATGTGCCAATTCTTGTGAAGTTTTCTCTGTCCAGGCACTTCCTCTCGCAACCCGGTAAATAATAAGTTGCGGAAACAATGCCTAAGACCCAAATGAAAATCATCTAATAGCTTTACCTTGAATCGAAAAACATATTACTCACCATACACATCGACCAGGTTAAGACTATGGCCTCACTAGAAAAGCCGAAAGTGGATTCAGTACTCTGAGTCGTGTTTAGAAAAGTCCCGATGCATGCAAGTATGCCGAGGACGGCACAAGGGGCGGCAGATTCCACTAGTATAGTCACTATATTGGTGTATGCTCCTGCGTGAGCCGGGATCACAGTTAAACAGGTATGCTTGCGAAGTTCCCGAGATACGGATAGAATCTTGATAGAAATCATTGCAGTGACCATAACGTTTGCAGCCGTGTCGAGCGCAATTGAAGCAGCAACTAGGTGGGCTATCCTTATCATACCATTCAATCCAGGCCCTTCAGGGTTAGATAACAGTGGTATATAGGCCATCGCTAAGACTAGGTATACTATAAAGTTGAACGATGATATTTGGGCTTAAAAGTTTGCACTCACCTACAGCTGGAAGAATGCATATCACCGAGAGTATAATGATATATAATCTTGAGCCAAATACAATATAACAACGATATGCCTATTCGAAAAGAAGGGAAGAAGAGAGGTAAGGGGTCTTAACTGGTTAGGAAATAAGAAGGAAGCTTTCCAAGAGTCCGTCATTCAACGTGACAGCAAGGATTTGAGTTACATTCTCCAGTATAATGACAGGGACCTTGAGTAAGCCGAAGCCAAAATACGCGATGGGGCCACCAGGATAATCTCGCGTCATAGTCCACAGCACATTACCGGCGTATGGCGATTGAAAGAAGGAGAGGGTGTTGAGCAGTAGTAATACGCTGCTAAATGACATATGAAGGTTTCGGCGCAAGCGAGTAATGTTTGTATTCCCCAATAAAGCGAGAATCGATAGGCAGTAAACCCCAATATAAGTTCTTTTCAGACGGGTACTGCTAGGCTTAGCACTTTCCAATACCAAAACACAGCTGACTGACCATATATGATAGCAGCAAGGACTATACCAATATAGAGGGCTCCGTTGGCCTCGAAGTCTTCGGTGCGAAAGGACGGCATATGAGTTATCGAAGAGGCTAAGTCGGAGCGCATGGTATTTCTTTATATTAGTAGCAGTGAGCTCAGCTCACTATCAGCTTGAGCATTACTATTGCAGGCTGTATTGCGGCACGGAACCGCATTGTTCATCAACTTATGGAGTCACCAAGTCTGCGAGAGTAGCGATACCGACTTGGGGAGTCCTGTTATGCTTCAATGAGTCGATAGTGGACATTACAAAACTGGAGAGTTGTCCATCGGAGACGGCACACATCCGACGCATACGTTTTGGCTGGGCGACGGTCAAATGCAATAGCCGTGCTATGTAGGGCACTGTGTGAAAGGGCCAAAAGGAAAACCCAAATTATAAGTAAAGGGGCGTGCCTTAACTTACAATTCAGTCGGGACTTTCTTATAGGACCCTAGTGCTATGAGACACGTAGCACCGATTGAACACACGATGGTGGCACCATTCCAAGTTGGATATTATCTCATAGATGTGGTGGAAACCGTACATCGGCTTTATGTGCATTTGATACGCCGTGAATCGATACTATCAACTATTCCCATTCGATTAGAGCTGTTAGATCGGATGATAAAGTGTATTCTGGCACTTAGTAGAGGGGGAGGGAGGGCGAGGGCGAGTAGCTCCGTAAAAAGAAGAGCCTGTATGTTCAGCATATCACAATAGCAAGCTGCAAATGAAACGAGTAAGGTTTCCAGCACGATAAAAGCCTGACAATGTCTCTGTCATGAAAGTGAGCTAACATAGAAGCTGTAGAGTAAGTAGTTTCAAGCATAGTGTCAGCACAGCATTGGGTCGCCTTGCGCAGTCTTTCAATAATAACATCGTAGTTTCTGTTTCTCTATGTGCAGAATATACAATCTTCATGATCAATGGTGTCAAACGACAAGCATTGCCCTTGGCTTCAATCCAATCACGCCGCCACCATGGCCGTCCCAGCCATGAATCTGAAGTCGGCATATCGGGCACCTGAGCTACGTTAGCATGACTTATATGTGTTCGTACAGAGCAAGGAGTAACAAAAAAAACCTTGGTACAATGCCTTCGTTGCCACCGCCCATCTCGCCTCTTCTGATGCCAGATTTTACAGCAGCGAATAGACATGATCCACAAAAGACATGGCCGCAAGCAAGTGCACATGCGTTGGTCGGCGCACAGAAACAAACAGGGCAGACATAAGAGGAGAGGGGCTGGCGCCCACCCTGATTCTTCGATGGCGCCTCTGGAGTTGGGGTTGGTGAAGCGACGGTCTCCTGTCCTTGCGAGGGCTGCATCGAATCACTGATAGATATCGAGGATAGCTGCTCATCCCCCGTCTCCGTAGAAGATGATTCGCCACTAGTTTCTTCTGCGGGTGCATCTATAGCAGCTTGGATTTGCATGCAACACACTTCTAGATAGGGAAAGACAAGTTGCACACCACCAGAGGTCTTCCTCCTTTTGATTACTCTTCGTTCACTTTCGTCGATATCTACGGCTTCATCTTTCAATATGGAGGTATTGCATGGAGGAAATCAACCGCACCTACAGCAGACAAGGTTCTTCTGTGGTCAGGGCGACCCTGAGGAGAACCGGAACGAGAATTATTAGCATAACGCGGTACATCAGGTCGTGTTGTCAGAGGAGCCGGAAGAGGGGGCGATGGTGAGGCTGAAGGAGATGTGCTCTGAGGGCTGTTGGTCGATGACGATGGCATGGCTATGGCAGCTTCGAGCACGTCTCTATGCCACTTGTACCCGAGAACAGAGCAATGATGGACATTGTTGCAAAGATGGGAAATCCTTGTCACACTGTGACATCACCGGCAGCTTGCCAGTGCCCAATCGCGATGTCGGATTGCGAGAATCACAGTTAAACATTCTCAAATTTATTCAGATCTCACTTCAGAAGTTCAGTTCATATAGGTTGAATTGTCAGACCAAAATCACAATATAGTTGTGCCGCTTATGGTCATTTTCTATAGCTCAGGCCAATTGGTTCAGGCTGCTATACTATTACGACTGAATGGGTTTCTCTTGAAATATAAGCCAGTTGGCAACATCCCTGCTGGTCATGAGTACATACATGACCCCAAGTAACTTCGCCCTCCAAGTTGACTTTGTGGCCTCATAAATATCGGTGATCCATGGTTGCAGTCCTAAAGGCCGAGTGTTTAGACCAAAGGCCCCATTCCTGATGATCCCCGTACAACTCTCCAATATGGAACTACCGTTATCCTTCGCACAAATTTCACTGTTAATTCTTGTTCCTTGGCTATTGCTCCTATTGTATCGTCTATATCTCCACCCTTTGAGTTCCTTTCCCGGCCCTCGACTTGTTACACTTACCAGAGGCTATGCTTTCTACTTCGATGTTGTTCGACATGGTGCTTTTCTTCGTCAAAAAAATATCTTACATGACATATATGGTAAGTGTCCAAATACTCTCTATACCTTGCAAGATCTTTAAATGCTCAAAATAGGTGATGTCGTACGAGTTGGTCCAAATGAAGTGCGTGGCGCCGCTCTCAATATTACTTTTTGCATCATTTTTTCCGCTGAGAATACTCATCACTTAATCCTACAGCTGAGTTTCCGCAATGCTCAGGCGTATAGGGACATTTACACTCCTGGAAACCAATTTACCAAGGAATCGTACTTTTACCGGGGCTTCGGAACTCCCAGAGCATCATTCGGGCTTATCGATCCCAAGGAGTCCAAAGAAAGGAGGGAATTATTGCTCAACTTGAACACGTCGTCGAAGACAAGATGGAAACACGTTCAGGACAATCTACCTCAATAATATCGATAGGCTGATACGCTCGTACAATCTCTCATTTCGCAAGGCGCCAACAATAAACCTGTGAACCTTTTCTTGGCCTTTCGCAGCGCAACCCTCGAGATTATCATGGCTTATTGCCTAAACTATTCTCCCCCTGTGCTTACCACCCCCGAGTTCCGATATCCTTTCTTGATCAGCTCACAGCAAATGACGGTGCTGCTTTGGATCTTCAAATATATTCCGCTGATCCGCTCTTTCTTTCTGAATGTGCCTCGCTTCGTGATTCCCTTGCTTCCCAGCAATGCACGCAACGTTTTTGATTACCGGCGTGAGATAAGTGCACGGTTGGATGAAATACTCTCCAAACCAGATATTGTCCGTAGTGGAAACAAGCGAGAAACTATCTATCACTATTTGTTGGGATATGGTAATGCAGAGCAGAAACACAGGGTCTTGGAGCGAGATGAATTGCTGCAAGAGGCCGATCTGCTGCTTCTGGCTGGCAGCGACACGGTTGGACATGCATGCAACGTTGGAATTTTCCATCTACTTAACAATCCAGATGTCCTAAAACGGCTTATCGACGAGATCGATAATGCGTGGCCCGAAAAGGACTCAAGGATACCTACATCGGCACTCGAGAAACTGCCATATTTGGTATATCGTGATTTTCTTTCGTGGGATATAAATTCCGAAGCTGATTCTTATGACAGATGGCTGTATTAAAAGAGGCCCTGAGGCTTTCTTTTGGCGTCGTATCTGGCCTTCCCCGTGTGGTCGGCCCCTATGACACAAAAATTGCGGGTGTAATGGTTCCAGTAGGCGTAAGTAAAGAAGCTCAATTAGCTTAAAAACAATATTCTCGATATAATGCTGTTTATAGACCGTCGTTTCGCAAAGCTCGGTTCATGTCCACCTGGACCCCATTGCATTTCCTAATCCGCGTAAATTCGATCCAGAGCGATGGCTCTCCTCTAATAGTAAAAAATTAGAGTCTTCATTCGTCCCTTTCTCCAAGGGCTCACGCTCTTGCATCGGCATGAAGTGAGTGAAAATCACTTTACATCCAGTGGTAAAATTGTTGATTTCACGTTTCCCAAAGCTTGGCTTGGCATGAGCTGTATCGGATATTCGGTACAGTCCTTCGGAGAGTCAAATTTTCTCTCCACAATACAACGTACGGATTTCGTTGTGGTTTAGTAATATCAGAACAGCGCATATACTGACCTGTTACTGCATTCACAGGGAGGACGACTTCAATGAATTTGACGAATTCTTTTCTCCTATACAGCATGGCCGACAGTTGCATGTCACGGTAGAGACGCGGTAGGCTCTGGCCAAGAGGAATACATCGAAACTGCATTATGTATAAATTGTGCTTGTAGCTCGAGTGCCTATATGTCTTAGTTTCAAATTCATGCTTATTTCAAGTTACTAAATGAGTGTCATGGGAGGATCCAAGAATATCTTCTTATCCCATGGCACATTCCGCCGCTAGAGACCGAGAAAGAAGCTAACGCGTTCATGATAGAGAAAGGGTGCCAACTTAAGGCTCGCACTCAGGTAGTGGGCGTTCATATATATTTAATATATATTATAGTTTAACATCTCACGCCTCCCTGGGTTTTATGCTGGTTATGACTGGTCAACTCATTATTCGGAGAAAGAGAAAAACCACGCGTGTGTTAATTTATTGTATATGCTATAGTATCTTAGCTAATACGAAAATACTCGCAAATAAAGATATTCTCTTCAAATACGCAAGCCTAAATGACAATTGCGTGGTCGGTGAGAATGATAAATCATCCTCGGGCTGAAGTCACCTAGAGTTGAAAAGAACTCCTTGTATCCAATTCCAGTGAAGAATGCACTCTCTCTATCAACGAGTTTGATTCGAGGTCCGAGATTATTGTGTTCATTGTGCGAGATGCAAGAGCCAGCGAGCTTATTGCTTCAAGTTTTCTGAAGTTCTCTCCGTCCAAGCGCTACCACTTGCGACCCGGCAAATAATAAGTTGCGGAAACAACATCTAAAATATAGAGGACAGTCTTCAATTGTTTTGCCTCGCATTACCAAACAGATTGCTCACCAGGCTCATTCCACAAGCCAATATTATAGCATCGCTAGACGACGCAAAAGCGGTTGCGATAACACTGCTCACTGGCATAGAAACCCAATGCATGTGAGTACACCGAGTATGGCACAAGATGCGGCAGATTCAAAGAGTATGGCCACCACACTTGTGTATGTCCTTGCATAACCTGGGGCTGAATTGATGGACTTGCTAAGAAATCGCGAAACAGATAGAATTTTAAAGGAAATAATCGCGGTAATCATGACATTCCTAACTGTGTTGAGTGTGATTGCAACAGCATTTAGTCTGAAAAGGGTAACTAGCCCTAACTCAGGATTCAGTAAAAACAATATAGTGCTTAATCCCAGCGCTATAGGCATCAAGTTAAACGATGGTTTATGGCCTTGAAAAATCGGCCCTCACCCAGAGATCCAGGAGTGCATAAAACCGGAAGTACAACTATGTATAACTACAACACAACAGCAATATGCCTATTCACGAAAAAGGGAAAAGCTGTAATTAACACAAACTGATTAAGAAGTAAGAATAAAGCTTTCCGAGAGTCTGTCATTCAACGTAGCAGCAAGTGTCTGAGCCACATTGCTGAATAATCTGACATAGTCCCGAGATCCTTTTGCGCTGGCATAAAATGCGAAAGGGCTACCAGGTTCAGCATTTCGTATTATAATCCACATCATCTGCTCATTGTATGGAAGGCCAATGAAGTAAATCGTGTTAAGCAGTAATAAGATACTGCTAAACAATATGTATGCATTCCGACGTAAACGAGTGGTGTTCATGTTCGCTAGTAAAGCGGAAATTGACAGGGAGTGGAGAGGCCCTGGAGGGCTCCAAAAGGGATCCTAGAGGACCTAATACAAGTGGATAACCGTCGTAGTACGGTACAAGTGCAGATGTAGGTATATGAGGTGGCCACACGGCCCTAAATACTAAGTTATCACGTGACTTTCCAATCCTATCATGTGACCCCTTCAGGGTCACTCCTTCCTACCTTTGGACCTACCGGTCCAGGAGTAAATTCCAAGATAAATCCCTGTTAAGTGCATAGGAATGGATTTTATATTTTTCAAGGTTGCCCGCAACATAGTTGACTGACCATAAAATGCAATAAAAAGAACTATGCCAATGTAGCCAGCTCCCTCCATCTTGAGATCTCCAGTACGAGATGATGATATGTGAGTTATTGAGGAGACTCAGTTGAAGCGCGTGGCATTTATTTGTAACAGCTAACACATCGTTGACTTAGGCAGTTACTGTCGCGAATCGTATTACATCTACAAGCGGCTATAGAGAACTCCGCCAGTCCATCAACACATGGGAGTTGTAATAAGTCGGGATGGATAGCGATCACAAGAGTCTTTTCATATTCAACAAGGCAGGAGTACTGTAGATTCCCTGAGAAACAAGAGGCAGCAAACGCCCAACCCGATCAGCGGCCAGTAGATTACTCAAGTAAATTTAACGCATTATAGGCACATATCATCAATGATTGTTGCCTTATCATAGATGCAATGGGAATCTAGGTTCATGCATTTGCAGAACAGCCTGAGTACAAATTGGTGCTGGCACTGGCAGTATTAACTTGAAGTCAAATCGCTTTAGCGCAATGTTGGCACGGACCGCGTCTATGCAGGGTCCAAACCCCCGTCCAAATCCTTGGTTGACTTTCTAGTCTAGTAATTAATATTAATTAATTTCCGGGCCAGGCAATGGCTGTACAGGCAAGACACGTTATGTAATCACTTCGGAAGCAAATTTTGTCTACCATAATATTACACAGCAATATATCAATGACGCAAATCACGGCAATTTGACCATTGTTCAACCCCTCGACCGGGTCTAGCAGTTAGCCCAGGTCAACCCTTCTTGTAAACGCTGGTTTGATGGTGCCAATAGCTTGGACCAGATTATCAACATCAACATCATGCCGTACTAGTACTCCACTGACATAGTCTCGTGTTCAGGCTGCCTGACTCCATATCAAGCGCGCTAAGTCCCTGATGGACTCGGACTTCTAAACCTACTGCTGTTCAATACACGTGCATGCATTACCAGCATATATAGGAGTTAACTGATATCTTCAGAGGCCCGAAAGACGTCCGCTTAGATTTCTTCCTATTCACAGTGTCCATTCTCTCATGCAAGTTCTACTATTGCTCATCATTCCGTCGTTATACTTTCTATGGCGTCGCCTATATCACCATCCTCTTAGCTCGTTCCCAGGACCCCGGCTTGCTGCTCTGACTAGATGGTACGGCTTTTACTTTGAAGTTATTCAACACGGAGCCTTTCTGCAGCACAAGGCTGCATTGCATGAAAAATATGGTGGGATCTGATTATTATGCTACTTAGTTAGCCTATCGGAATGTCTCATAATTCTATCTTAGGCGATGTCGTTCGAGTTGGTCCAAACGAGGTCCGCCTTTGCTATTGTTATAATCGTGCATTAAAATTCATGATATTATATTTGAATAGCTGAGCTTTCGATCTCCTCGAGCATACAATGATATCTATGCTCCAGGGAGCCGATTTACCAAGGATCCGATGCTCTATAGTAGCTTTGGGCTGCCAAAAGCAACAGTTGGACTCATAGATCCCAAAGAATACAGAGAAAGAAGGGAAACGATATCTCCATTCTTCAGTCGTCGCGCCATCACCAAGCTTGAGTATGTAGTCCAGGAGAAAGTAAGTATTTCTATAGGTCAAGTTAAATTGCACCAAGTCATGTCTGTAGGTCGACACGCTAGTGCAACGCCTCCTTTTTGAAGGTGTCGGTGATACACCTGTCAATCTCTTCATGGCCATTCGCTGTGCAACTTACGAAATCATTACTGCCTATTGCCTAAATTATTCACCATCCGCGTTGGCAACTCCCGGCTTCATGTACCCGTTTCTAGTTAGTACCCAACAGTTTGCAACAATGTTCTGGGTCTTCAAGTACTTCCCTGTCGTCCGGTCTCTTCTTATGAACCCACCCCGCGTTGTTTTCAATCTTCTTTCGGAAAATATACGCAGTACCTTTGAATTTAAACACGAAGTAAACGCCCAGATAAATCACATACTCTCTAACCCTGATGCTCTCCTGGGTGACAACCAAAGGGAAACAATGTATCATCACTTGCTGGGCTATGGCGAGGCAGGACACAAACACAGAGCCCTCGAACGAGATGAACTGATGCAAGAGGCTGAAACGATGTTTTTGGCTGGAAGCGAGACGGTCGGAAACACATGCACAGTCGGTATTTTCCACGTACTCAATAATAAAGATGTCTTGAGACGACTTGTGGACGAACTCGATGCTGCTTGGCCCAATAATGATCTGAATATCCCCTCTTCGACTTTGGAGAAACTGCCCTACCTTGTAAGTTCAGTTTATCTAATCCAGCTATTAATCAGAAATGACTCCCTTATGATAGACTGCTGTGTTAAAAGAGTCTTTGAGACTCTCATTTGGGGCTTCAACACCATTGCCTCGTGTTGTCGATTCAGATCCTGCAAGGATTGCAGATGTGCTTGTTCCAGCTGGTGTGAGTTTCAAAAATGATATTTGACAGATTCTTTCCTGCTTATGGCTTATCATTCTAGACAACTGTCTCCATGAGCTCAATATGGGTTCATCTGGATCCGAACGTATTTCCAGATCCGCACACATTCAACCCTGACAGATGGCTTTCTCCTGACGCCAAGGCTTTGGAATCCTCACTGGTTTCTTTCTCCAGGGGCCCCCGGAGTTGTATTGGTGTAAAGTAAGCGACGATCATAAAAATGTTCAGTACTATTATTAATCACCATACACCCATTAAAGCTTAGCATGGCATGAGCTATACCGGATCTTTGGCACTGTCTTTAGGAGAGTCAAGCTCACTCTTCACGATACGACGTATGTGTTTTGTTGCTGTCATATTCGATTAAAATGAAATCTCATACACCGGTCTGTTGTCATGTCTTCAGGGAGGACGATTTCAAAGAATTTGATGATTGCTTTGTTCCTGTATACCGTGGACGACAATTGCATGTGACGGTTGAGAAGCGGTAGCGATATGCTATTGATGTTAGCCAATGTTAGACAAAACGAATGGTACACAAAATCGTAAACCCGAATTCCTGAAAGCATATCTTTTGTAATTTGTGTTTGATAACTTAATTGCATGTATATAACCATCGACTACGCGACTTCTACCAGGCAGGGCAGAAAAGCCTGAGCCATGCCCCTCACCTTTAGCTCTTTTCTTCATCAGTCACCATCCAATTAATCTCTGCAAAAGTGGTAGACAACTTGAAGAGTGCTGACAGGCTCCAGACCCTCATTGACCTCTCAATGATAATATACAAGCCTGAAACCAGAGGCAGAGATGGTACTCTATCAACAGTACCAATCCTTTGCTGATCAACTAGTAAAACATTGTTGGGAAACACAGTACCGAAATGCGTGGAACATTCAGTAAGTCTCAAAGCATATGAGACTTCATGTTCTGGCCTCAGAATGTGGGAGAAGAGGGAATCGAGCTCTTTTTCAGACCGAATCCATTTCGCAAAAATGAAAATCCTTGGGCTTAGTGTACGACCTCGTCATTTGTCAAAGGAAATTAGGGACGTGTTACAATGGGTACTAGTATGTTATTGGGGGGCGGTCCGCCTATTCAGTGCGGTGGTTTCAACGTGAGACAGGTCCAGTGGATAATTTTACAAATCATGAATGTGATTTACGACTAGTCACTTATATTCGAGCTCATAATGTTTCCAAAGAGAATGTTTCTATTTATCAACTTGCCTGCGCTACTAGCAGCCATGGAAATACATAGACTCAGAATCCTTGATCGGCGTTGGTGAGAACATGTTGACTTGTTTGCGACCCATTCGTGAGTCTACCGGGAGCAAACAGTAATGAGTATGTAAGCAGCGTTGTCACAAAACCGTCACGAGCAATTCCGTTACTTTACTCCCTCCTGCTCCGCCCGCAGAACTAAATCCACTCGACTCTCTTTCGTACGCGGTATTTCTTGTACCACCGAGTGCTAGTTTTTAAGCCTGCCTTTTCTCTCGAAGTAGATCAAATTCGACATGGCTTTCCTTGGTCTTCGCAAATGGCCCACTCCCGCACGTGTCTTTTCCTGCCGTTGTTCAATACAAACCTAATAACACTGTGCTTTCTCTTTGGCGATGCACAGATTGTCAAGCCCTTGTGGCCATTCTTCGCCGCTAGCGGCCTTACCTTCTACCTTGTCAACAAGATGCAGGACTTGGGTGTTCGCTGTGAGCTCTTATTTGCAATGTTTCTTCCGTGCGAATGTCACTAAGCTGCTTTTTACAGCGTCGGAGTTTGCCAAGGACCCGCGCAACCCATACGTCGCTCAAATTGCAAGCGAATCCTCTCATCATTAGAAAGACGCGGACCGTGTATACAACGATAGCTAAAATTGAATAGAGTTGTGCATTGCACCCAGTTCACCAGTTGTGCTCGTATCCAAACTATCACCTCCATTAAGCAATACACATATATACACATCCAAACCACAATCATTAGGCGTGCGAACTACATCTACATCGAACCAAGTCCATTATGGTGCCAGTCGTCATGTTGATGACCAGCATTTTCTCTGATAGTCCAGAATGATGGGAAGAAAGTCCCAGAGCCCAAAGTCAGGCCAATAAGTATAACTAAGCTGTATTTGTGTGTCGTCGCAGCACTGGAAGATAGCATAAGTAAACCGCACGTAATTTGGCAGCAAAAAAAAAAGGAAACACACCTGCCAAAGCAAGTAATCACTTAGTCTTTCTACACCACTTGTGCGCACCAAGATATCCAAGGGTGGACTGCCCGCGAGTGTGGTCATGAGGTTCTTCTCAATATCCGCTTCTGTTATAGGTCTATCATCAGACCTACGTTGCAAGGCAAAGAGTATTAGCTAGCAATGTCAGGATTTGGTAAAGCGGCTAAGTACTACCCTCCGTTCTTCAGCCTCTCATGCACCGTGCGTTCCACAGCTGTAGCAATCTCATCTCTTGAGGTGTAAGGCATGCAAAGATTAAGTATAGACCTATGGGCGGTGTGAGTATGCCTCGAATTCTTGAGGTTCTGTAAGCAATATCCACCGATTGTTATTTCTAGTCATGTCTTCTGCTATTTTTGCAGCCTTTTTTACAGATTCGGGCAGAAGAGATTTATTGCCGACGATATTTAGACGTACACCGTACTGGTCCAATAAGTCTCTGGAAATTTTGCAATGAATATTCTGTTAGGTATCATATAAAGCGAGAATTTACCCGTGCTTAGAGATTTCTATCAGCTTTTCTTCGGCGAGCTTCATGAGAGCATCGACTTCCTCCGGACTACGCTTGAAATTTTCAATGGAGAAAGCAAAAACCGAAACACAGCGTATATTGAGTTTCATGCAGATGCCTAGGACCTAGACTGAAATGCATCAGAACCATTTAGCTATAGTTAAGCAAAGGCAAAGAATTCCAACCCGTCGCAACGCCATGAAGCCTTCAGAGTGTCCTTCAAACGCACGTCTGTGGTGCTTGCGCGCATATCTGCGATTCCCATCCATGACGAAGCCAACGTGCTGGGGTACTGGGCCAGATGCAAGCACAGAAATCATAGTGTTTTGAACGGTATTAAGAGCATAGTTGGTAATAGATTGTAGCATCTTTAATTGCTTTATTGTATCTTGATGCCAGAGGTGAGATTTCCGGTATGAGTGAGCAGAATGAGGGTCGTAATTTGGATAGGCATCAAACACGTATTGAGGTTATGATACACTGTCGCATTGTTACTCGGAGCAACTGCTGATGTCGTGTGACATGTCAACATCCATCCATTGCATCACTTTCACTTAGACTACGAACTTGAATTCACCAAGGTCAGTTATCAGGAGCTGTTCAAGTCCAATTTGGATTACTAACGATAACTTACTTACTAGGTTTCAAATATTTACATCGACCCATACTCATGGACACAGAGAGGCGCGCAAAGCGCAGACGCCTTGCCAGCGGCGTTCCGCAATACACTGAAACTAGTGCTCGTGGAAGGGGCTTAGGCCCCTCGTCTACTTCTGCACAAGGCAATACTGCTGCTCAGAGCTCACATGCTATGAATAAAACGAAACGCAAGAAACCCTCGAAACCACGTGCCTCGACTCATCCAAGAACTCCTGCTACTGCCTCTTCTTCTTCGGGTTCTATGGTATCTTCGAATCGCGCCAAAAATTCGACATCACAATCTGCTCAGAAAAGCTCAGGCAGTAATGGAAGCCGCCCCGCAAAAGATGCATCGCAGGGGCAAGCGCCAGCCGAAAAACGCCTAGCAAGAGTGAGAACATCATGTCCAAAGAACATTCTTGATCGCGTAGAGCGTGTCATGATTCAAAGGTACGTTTGATTGATGTCATTAGGATTGATACCTGTGTGCAAATGATCATGTTTTTATACAATATTGTTATTTAGGTTCTTCATGATCGACAGAACCCGGGAGGGTGAAGAGCTCAGAGAGGAGTTTAGCGTTTTGGGCTCAACCGGCAACGTCAGTGGCGTCTATGAATACATGGACACCGGGAACCATTAGACTAAGAAGCAAATATCAGGTTTATATTGTTACTATCGGGAATCTTCCCTCTTGCACTTGTCCGTCATTTAGTATGTTCTTCATGGTTATCGTGACTTAGTGGACTTACTACAGGCCCGGACTTTGGGAGAGGTAATCATTGCAAGCATATCGTATGTAACTCAAATTTGAACTTGTATTCCATGAAAAATTAACCATCTCTTGCATAGCTTTTTGTATTTCTGAAGGGTCTGTTGTCATTAATGTCTATAGCACAAAACCTAATCGCTTCAATCATTTCGTCATAGTCCTGCAAGTTCCTCTATCCTCCAGTTGCTGGTATCAAAAGGCATTGCTTTCCTCCGAGTTGGCCGATATTTTCTCCAAAGCACCACTGGCGCCTAATTCACTTGCTCATCCACGCGTTCGGGAAGCCTATGCAAATGCTACAGGAAAAGCCGTGCCTTCAAGTTCTACTGAAGAAAAATCTCAAAAGAAAAGGACCCCTGGACCAGAAGACGACTGTCCAATATGTTATGAAAGCATGCACAAAATATCAGAAAAGAAACTGTGGTTCTGCGAAGAATGTGGTAACGCTCTGCACGGCGAATGTTTCAAACAATGTTTGACCCTTCTTCATTGGATGCAATGTAACATGACTGATAAGACTTTTATTCCTTAGGGGCCGCCAAATGTGCTCATGATCTGACCTGTGTATGGTGTCGAGCAAAAGTTCAGCCTGGTGGCTCCTCGGCTTCCTCTACAACGACAGTTGATCGGGATGGGTACCTCAATCTGGCAAATGTTGCTGGGATAAGTACCACACGCGATCGTAGCACATGTATGTCGTGATATGCATGAAACGCCTCATGTAATAATCATTGCCATTTAGATTATCAGAGCGCTGGGTGGCAGAGGTCATCTGGTCGCTTTTACTCTTGAACTCTATTCACCTGATTTAAACTTGGGACTCTTCAGGCCGAAGCTTTCCGTAAAACATCGCGAACATCTGGTTTTTGTATCTTCCAAATTAATTTAGACCACCATAATCTTGGATTTGATTTTCATGAACTGAATCCGCTAGGAAATTGAATATGCCCGTTTGAGAGCTACAGTCTGAGATCTGAGCAATGAGTGTGAATTGCTCAAAGTTCCGGAAGCAATGCAATGTGATGCCAAACACGACCAAACTTTACGCGCGTCGCGTCTCGAGTCTCCGGACGAGGCGGCGCATTCGAGAAACAAGCATCCGTCAATATCATCCATAGCTCTTCATCCACATCCCAACTCGCTATGGTTGCAACAACAACTGAACAAGTCTGTTTCTCTAACGGGCCATGATGCGTCGAATCTATACTTATCTTTATTACAGCTAACTGCCCTTGCTGGCACAACCGTCGGTACGACCATAGATTACGCAATGTCTACCAGTGCGATGCAACCAGACTCAACCCATATACAGTTGTCCACCCCCTTGTCTTGCTATCTGTTGCAGACCATCATGCAAGATCTGTATCGAGGAATTCCCAGAAGCGCGTTGTCGGCGTCCTTCTAGGACAGGACAACGGGAAGACGATCAATGTTGCCAACTCTTTCGGTATTCCATTTGAGGAAGATGAAAAGGATAGTAAAACGTGGTTTTTAGACCACAACTATATTGAGGGGATGTATGACATGTTTAGAAAGGTCAACGGTACGTCGTCTGATTGTACATGTTACTTGTGTAGGATCATTATTGACACAAGTGGACCTAAGCTAGGGAACGCATGATTGGATGGTACCATTCTGGACCCAAGCTTCGAGCGTCTGACCAGGAGATCAACGATCTCATGAAGCGATTCATTGCACGTCCGATCATGGTCATTGTAGATGTGCGACCGGAGACAGTTGGGATACCCACAGATGCATATTTTGCCGTCGAGGAGATCAAAGATGTACGTTCTACGGTATCTGTATTATAATCCTCGTATACTTACAGATATATCACTCCCAAGGATGGGACAGAAACACGCAAGACATTCCTACATGTGCCGTCTGCAATCGAAGCAGAAGAAGCAGAGGAGATCGGTGTTGAACATCTCCTACGAGACATCAAAGATTCTACGACAACAACCCTCTCCACGCGCGTGAGTGAGCAACTAGCATCCTTGCGCGGCTTGCAGTCGCGGTTATCAGACATACAAAAATACCTTGCCGATGTGGCCTCTGGAAAAATGCCTGTGAACCACCAGATTGTGTATAATCTGCAAGACGCGCTGAATCTGCTACCGGACTTGAGCGATCCAATGACGACACAGAGTTTTGCCACGAGCACGAATGATCAGCTGTTGGTGGTCTATCTCAGCAGTCTTCTGCGTGCTGTGATTGCACTGCACGCATTGGTGGACAACAAGGCATCTGTAGGAAAGGCCGAGTTGGAGGAAACCGAGGACAAGGACACAAAGGGGGATGCGAAAAAGAGTGAGAAGGAGAAGGATGAAAAGGAGGGTGCAAAGGATAGCAAGAAATAAATGTACACTACATAATACCATAACTACTTGCGAGTCTCTATATATTGCGTGTATTAACTTGCCGCCCGAGCCACGGCGTTGGCCCATTCAGAGATGAACAGATGATCACTGTCCAAGTGTCTTATGTAATCTGCCTCGCTGCCCGCACGCGTCCTCCTGGATCATTTTACTCTTCGACTTCGACCATCGTCGGACATACCTCTGTTCTCTTCGAGTGCGTAAAACCCTTTGAATTACATTCCTAGGGTCACCGGCTGATTATTCTTGCTCGTATTGCTTGCAGTACCAAAAAAGTTCCGATCGGAACTCCAAATCTACACATTTATTTCTCTCTTCTTTCCATCGTCTCTTTTTAAACGACATGGCTGGTGCTCGTGGATGTTTCAACTGTGTATGCTAAGCCAAGCCTTCATTTCATCTCCGTTGCGATTTCTGACATCATATGTAGGGCGTACGTGCTTGGATAACCGCTTAGATCTGCTTATCTTACTCACGCGCCTATTTCATATAGGCCGTGAGCATCATCGACAGAGCTTTTTGACCTGCTGTGTGATTTGATATTTTCGTTCCTCTTTGCAATAGTTTGGCCACCAAGCAGCCAACTGCCCCAAGGCCGGCACGCCTACATGGTAGGAGTGTCATGGTGTAGTCGTGTGAGCGAGCCTGTGGCTGATCAATAGCATTCATTTTTCCCTGTCTAGCTACAACTGTGCGCATACCCTTCAGCAATGCTCTAACTACTCCTAAAGGCTAAACCAAATTCTCTCAGGCGGCCTCGAGGGTCACGTTTCCCGTGATTGCACGATGGAGGCCAAGCCCAAATCGTGTTACAAGTGTGGCCAGGAGGGACACATTGTATGTGAACATTAAACGTCCCCTCTCCGCGCCCATCCCCATGCATATGCTTTTTTTTCTTCAACGTCTACAGTCCCGGGACTGTCCTAATGCATCCGCATCTGGCGATAACAACAACGCGAGCGGTGGGTTCAGTGGTTCGTCGGGCCAGGAGTGCTACCGCTGCGGCAAGGTAGGCCACATCGCACGGTCCTGCCCCGAGGCACCTGGCGGAAATTCGGGCGGCAACTATGGCGCCTTCAGCAGCGGTGGAGGCTCCAAGACTTGGTAAGTGGCTAGGGGCGTCAGTACCGAAGATTTGGCAAAAACATCTTATGGGTCCCATAAAGCTACTCCTGCGGTGGTGTTGGACACTTGTCGCGTGACTGTGTCAAAGGCGCAAAGTGCTACAACTGCTCTGGCATCGTGCGTGTATTTGGGCTTTTCTGTCTTGATTCCGAGTACCAACTTCGTTATTCATAGGGGCACATCAGCCGCGACTGCCCACAGCCGCAAAAGCGGGCCTGCTACACTTGCGGCTCTGAAGGGTGATTATTGTCTCAATCAGTCTTGATGATGCCGCATCACTGACTGTGTTCCTGATTTTACCGCAGCCACATTTCTCGTGATTGTCCTGGTGTTGCCGCTGACGCTGGTGCTTAAGGCGCTGAATGATGTTTTATTTGTGCTTTTCACATGTACTGACCTACCTCTGATTCTGTGTCTTGTACGCTATGATGCTGTTATCTAACCGCCTATGCATATTGTTATATTTGCCAAATCAGTAGTACTAGTTTACGTGTGATAAGTGAGGCTTTTACTAGAGCCAATAAACAGAGCGTTAATTCCGAAGCCGCGGCGCATTTCCGAAAAACTCCATTTTCTCCCGATTTTGTTTCCTGGCGTAGGGTCGACCATAAACACCTCTCTCTTTCTCTATCTCCCTCCTCCACACTTTCTCTCTTCCGCTGGTGTGCTACATACCACCAACCGCTATTCTTCTGCCATAATGCAATCCCAAGCCCTCCGTCTGGCTCGTAGTGCCGCTCCCCTCCGACGCGCCTCTGCAGTTCGCTGCCTGGCGACGGCCGCCCATCCCGCACCTGCATCTGCGTCCGCGTCTGCTTCGGGCCCTTCGATCATCCCCCTCTCGAACGTTGAGGCGCAATGGGCTAACCTGACCCCCGACGAACAGCTCACTGTGCACGCTCAGCTCGAGGAGCTCCAGAAGAAGGACTGGAAGACGCTGTCTCTTGACGAGAAGAAGGCCGGTAAGTATCTAGTTGGTTGTTGTTATTTTGGGGGCAATTTCGTCATTGCACACTGGATGCATGCTTTCTGTGTATTTCTCCATGTCGTGCAGATATGAGGCCGCGCAGGATATACAGAGAGGCATTTGCGGAGAGCTCCACTGCTTTTTTATATTTTAGACTGGAAGCCGGTTTTAACTGACATTGGTAACTTTTTCGTGTGTAGCATACTATGTTGCATTTGGCCCGCATGGTCCTCGTGCGCCCACACACAAGCCCGGTGACGGCTTTAAGATCATTGCTGGCACTGCCGCCGTTGTTGCTGTTGCTGGTGTGCTCACGCTTGTTGCTCGCTCGTTCGGTGCGTCATTTATTTATATTTGCCGTACATTCCTTTTCCTTATTGATATATTCTTGAAAAATAGCCGCACCTCCTGCTAAGACAATGACCAAGGAATGGCAAGAGGCTTCGAACGAGCGCGCTCTCGAGGCCAAGCTCGACCCCATCTCCGGTATGTTCCTATCCCATCCTCCTTGTGTTCCTCTTCTAGTCCGAGCCCAGAGATACACATCGTCTGACTTTTTCTTCCCCCTTTCCCCTTATCAGGTATCTCCTCCGAGGGCTACCAGGGCAAGGGCTTCGTACAGAGCAAGTAAACGACGACGAAGAAAAAAAAAAAGTTGTGTGCTCCCGTCTACCGCGTCCTCCGCCTTTTATGTTATACCTCTGCAAACACCATTCGTTAGACTTTGCAGTATTTCTCGTGCTAGTACTGAGCTCATCTACATTTTTTTTTCTTACATGTCATGGTGTGTGGGGGATGGCGACTGCCCTTCGCTCTCTGTATGGTATTAGAATTGGACGTAAAGAGATGTACATTGCGTCTTTTCGCGAGATTCATAAAAGTCGTCTTTACTTTTAATGCAATATTGCTTACAAGTAACGCCTGCTGCATTTGAGTGCGGTCTGTTGTTGTGATTATGGCTGCTCGGTATGATACTACACGTGATTGTATGCCCTCACGAGTATTTTGTTGACAATTGACGAACGTTTGGCTTGATTGGGCCGAATGTTTGAAAACTTGAAATGTGAGACATATACTCGTGCCAATATAGCAGTCACCTCGTAACAACTGGAGAAACAAGGATAATGTCGGAAAAATTCCAACTCGCAAGACGTTTTATGCACCCGAGGACACAATCTATTGGCAGGGATGTAAAAGGAATGCGGGAACATAAAGAAGGAGCCGCAATGGCCAACGTCTACAGCAAATCAACTCATAGCTAGTTCTTCTACCCCAGACTCGATAGAGCTGCGAATCAGAGAGTTATATTTTGTATAATCATGACGATGATGATGCTTTGGCAGCCTCAGCCTTCTTGTGCTCCTCAGAGTTCAGGACAATCTGTTACAGCAAGGCGTTCGTGAGCACGTAGTCGGCGGTTTCGATATATACGGACTAGCAAACACCACGTACCTGCTCCGAGCCCTGACCGTTCTCCCAGTTCTGGTAACGGAGAGCGGTAAGACCGCGCTTTTCCGCAGCGAGACGGCTTTCCTCCTTGAGCGACTGACGGACAGCGCGAGCGGCGATTTGGGTGAACTTGTTGTAGCTGGAGTTAAAAGTGCCGAGTCAGCCAATAGCGCCAGAAAAGCAGGATATTTCCAGCATTTACGTGAAGACGTTACGCCAGTTTGCGGTGCTCATGGTGGAAGTAGTAGGTGGAGGTGGAAGTGGATAGGATGAGTGACGAACAAGTATTCAAGTTAGCGGACGAAAAGGCGGCTTTCGTCGGGAAACGGGACGAGCTGCACAGCCACTGACGCCATCACGTTTTCCCCGGCGTCTCGTGTTTACGCCACTGACACTGACATCGACAACTACGCACTGCTACTTCACTTGCTCTTGGCTCTGAATATTCTCATCTCTACATCACTCTACCACATAGCTATCTTATCTATACCATGTCCAGTGTAACCTGGAATTATGTCTTCAAGTTCATCATAACAGGTACTGGCTGCTTAGCTTTCTCATGATGTTTCGACCTGCTGCCAGTGCTGTTGCCGCTGCTGTGCCGTCCTACCCCATGAAACTAGAGACTGTTTGCTAAACTGAGTTTCTAATACATGAAATAGGCGACTCTGCCGTTGGAAAATCATCTCTCCTCGTTAGGCTGACCGATCAACGGTTTCTAGCCAACCCGGATCCTACAGTGCGCTTGCTTTTCTTATCCAAATACACAATGATAAATATCTACATAAAGCCCCATTTTCTTCTTTCTGCATCCATAATACGCCCTGTACTACTTTGTATTCTCGATTCATAGTTGGGCGTTGAATTCGGTTCCAAGCTGATCAACATCGAGGATGAAGGCAAGATCCAGGTTGTAAAGCTCCAATGTGCGTAGTCGTAACAAATCGCAGTCCTCTATTTACTTCCTTACCGAATCAAAATTACTCTATGATGAACGATTAATAGGCTGGGACACAGCTGGCACAGAATCATTTAGGGCGATTACTAGGTCGTACTATCGTGGTGCTGCGGGATGTCTGCTGGTGTATGATGTCACGTCACGAGCGAGTGAGTTACATTACTCCCATTTGATTTCTGATCACCACCTTCTTCTCTTTTATTGATTAACTTGTCTACAGGCTTCAACAACGTACGCACCTGGCTCGCGGATGTGCGTGAGCACGCAGACCCACATGTGACCTGCATCTTGGTCGGCAACAAAGTTGATCTGTGTGATCCCCATGCCGAGTCTGCCCCCAACAATCGTCGGCAACGCGAGGTCTCAACTGAGGAGGCTCGGCAATACGCACAAGAGGAGGATCTGTTGTTTGTTGAGGCTAGTGCCAAGTCGGGTGAGAATGTCGAGCGGGCGTTTGAGACGGCATGCCGTGATATTTTAGACAAGATACGGCGTGGGGTCTTTGATGATGATAGGGTACGTCTTACGTGATCGTATTTCACTTTCGATTCACTGATTTTGTGAATATGTAACCAGTCACCGGGAGTCAAACAGTCCAAACCGACGACGACACTGGCAATAACAGGTCCGCAGAAGTCAGGCTGCTGTTGATTCTACGGGGTTTACTGGTTCATTTGGGTTTGGGCTTTTCTTTTCTCAGATATCTGTATAATTTGTATGATTAAGTCTTGCGTCTGATCTTTTGTAAATTATCTCCGTATAGAGTTGGACATCCTTTGTCGATATGCTTAGATTCAAAGACAACGCATATTGCTCATTTGGATGCAGGCAGTTTAATACTAGGCGAACTTGGAAGAATCGCAGAAGAGCCAACGGGGCTCAAGCTTGGAGCTGGATCATGTACAGTCATGCTAGTAATTACTACCGCTGGGAACTTCGAAGTGTCAATGATTCTTTCGGGCTTGGGTAAAACAGTTAATGTGGGGGGTGGCTCGGGCTGTCGTGCTGGCATATATTGCACCATAACAGGCCCAAGGCGAGAGGACATCGCATTGTTCCGAACAGCCAATATCGAATGTCCTCCGTCTTGTGTGACGCGCAGCCTCGATCTCACAATGAGATAGCCCTGTCCGATCGTCTTAATTGTGGAATCGGAGCTTGATTCTTCCAAGTCGCTCGCCCAGACATCGCTATGATCTTGGGGCCATCCATCTTCTGCCGAGTCTTTTATGTTTTGGGCACTGGAGCAGAGTCCAGTGGGTGAGAATATGATGGCCTCACCTACTCCAAGGGAGCTAATCTACAGCCAAAATTGAGTGATCAGGCTTTGCAATGTTCTGAGAAAAAGACAGGCCTCTGAGAGCAGTTTGTCCATCGACATTTCGGCAGCAGATACATGTCCAGCGAGATGTTTGAGCCATTTTGGTGAAGAAAAGCGATGAGCAATGATGAATGAGCAAAGCTCAAGGAATCTTGAAGGCACAATAGTCGGTTCCTGTGTCGAGATGATGACACGAGTAGCTAAATGCCTCTGCTGCCTAATTACATTTAGTAGGGACTCCGTGAGATGTGAGCTGGATCCCTTGTCAGATAGATACTGGTAGATAACTGAGATTAGAATAGGGTGTGTGTATTCAAGTTGCAATAATCTTACCTTGTGGGCTTCGTCAAGCACTCATGCAACAAGTAATGTCAGGGAAAGCAATACAGTTGCGCATTAAAAAAAAAAAAACTACATACCAACCAATTTCCCGGATGCGTCCACCTTTGCCTCCATGAACAATCCCAGAATAATGTCAAAAAATCCGCATGCGGAAGCTGGGTCTATGAACGGAGACGAAAGACTGTTAAAAGTTATGTTAAATGTTTGCTTTCTGCTAGTGAATCATGTGGCATTGGTACTCACTCTACAATTACCAGCTCGCCTTTCTTAAAATATTTCGATACACAATTTTCAGATGTCCCTCCGTCGAGACAGGAATCGAGAATAGCTAAGCGAATGTTGAGCATGGCCTTCTGTCCTCTGTTGAACTTTTGTTTTCGAAGGCACTCCCTAAACACAGCATAGTTGAAGGGTCCCTGAGCCTCCATGGCCTTCAAGATCGCCATAACGGATTCCATGTATAACGGTATCTCTATAATACGGCTTAGCATGATACAGAAGAATATGCAAGTTTACCTACGTAAATGTTCATCCACCTTCATCATTGCCAGAAGACGAGTGCCACTGATATCATCCGGTGAAAAGTGCAAAGGTTTGACTGTAACTTGCGGTAAGCCAGCATACACCTGTTTCATAGATTCGATATTCGAAGGCCTGAAGCATGATAAGATATACGTTGCACATGCTGACTTGGGTTTCTTACAGGGCAAGGACTGTGACACCTGGAGGTTTTGCATTTCCTTTACGATCAGGATGAAGCGTAGACAGATATGCTGCTTCGCAGGGCTGCACATTGCCTCCGCCCGCGGCGGTGTCAAAGTAAAACCTGTTTGCATGATAAATATATGAAAGAGGGAAGCTTGATTCAAGATCTTCTTACACCAAGCCGCTCAGTGGCTCCGGTAGTGATCCCAATCGAGGATCCCTGATGAGGCAGCTCTCAAGCAAGACGGACGTAGAATGGCTTTTTCCGGATCCCTTTGTGTTTAAAATGGCCTCACAGAATCACAATCTATTCCGAATCAACGAGAGAGTGCTACCCACCTGAACACCACAAATTATTGCACTAAATGGCGTATTTGAATTGATATAGACCTTTGAAAACCGGGGCTGTTCCGCCTTGCTGGTTTCATGCAAGTTCTGAGATAGCACTTGGCCATATAATACTTTTTGTGGGTAGACGTTTTCCCCAAGAATGCAGAATACATCTTGAGTGATAACGGGTGCTGTTACGGTGTTGTGATCTTTGGCCCTCTTTTTGTTGTCGTTGGTGGTCACTGGCTGGCCAATAAGTTCATTTTCTGGATCAAGTTCTTGGACGTCAGATACTGTAGTCGATGACATTGTAAACGTAGATGTGTAGTCTGACTGTCTGAGAGGCACGTAACAAGGTCCCTTCAGGCTACCAGCCCTCAGACATGTTTATGTCAGTTTCGGTCTGGCTTGGCTAGTAGACACGCACATGCTATGCTGTGAGCTAAAAGGGCCATCGCATTTAGAGCCCACAAGCATGACCTATTCAAATTCCCCATTATGTATCGATACAATTGTATCAACCACTTAGTAGGAGAAGACTCGGATCTTCGCAAGGCCCAAAATGGGCAATTTTTGTGATCCAATAATTTAGCATTGATGGTTGATATCCATTGGACAAATGCTAGCATGCCAGGTTGACTAATGATAGAAAGTAGCGAGCAATGTTCTCCGCACCGATCACACCATGTCGGAAGTTAAAGTCATGGGACATGTTATTTTCGTTGTGGCGGGCATGTCGCAGTCCACATATACGGCAGTAAATCAACACCTCATTCGTAGTGATTTCTCTATGAGATAATAACTGGTTCGTGTCAAACGTTACATCAATGTATACAGTGCCTAGATATTCATGTACTAATATACGTTCAAAATTCATTGCCCAAAACATCGAGTTGTTAGATGAAGCGTTCATGTCATACACCATATAGTCACCAATTGAAGTTTATAGACACTTCAAAAACATGACAGAACGTGGAGATATATTGGCGCCATTCATTGTCGTGCCACAATTTCGCCAATGAGCTTTAGATAGGACGCAGAGCCCCCTGTAGAGAAAGCAAACACTTGCACTGGCGAGTTGATGTCATATTAAGCTTATGAATTGCCGTTGTTGATGCTGAATAGTCATACCTGGTTTGTTCAATTTGGGGATGTTATTAAACTGCTTGGTCTCATATGACATTATAAGAGGAATTCCCTGTGATACGAACGAAATTAATATTTCAAAAGGAGAATGTTGTAAGAAGCGACAACTTGCCCTTTTTGAGCTGCGGCACATGCTTGGAATTTCAGAGTGCATTTGCTTTCCAGCGTCAGAGGGGATGACGACAAGGGCTACGTTCTGTGGACCAGTTTTTTTATGTGCGTGCACAGCTTTTCTGACTGGATGCTTCATTTAGCCATGAAACAGAGTTGAGGCAGAGAGCTGCATTGCGATACCTGGCTTGCATCCTTGAAGAAGTAGGCCCTGAGACTGAGCCGAGCTAATAAGTGTAACAATCTGATGTTGATATCTCAGCTGAAAGGGTGAAGAGTAAAAAACCAGTAAACTGACCAGTTCCAATACCGTCGATTGTTTGGCAATAATATTTAATGCCGAAAGAACGGGCGCTTTGTCTACGATAGGAGCCGCAGGGTTTGAGGTAAATGGAAAACTTGGTCCCAAAGGTAAAGCGGACGGTCCGACTGCGCCTGAGGCTGGTGCATGTAGAGCAACAGCAGACGTTCCGGAAACGGTGTTTTGCCAATTAGGTAGATCGTTCAATAGTGCTGAGCCGGGTGTGGGCTGTTGCAGAGGCATGTGTTGTACCGAAACAGGACCAAGGCGGGATGACAAGGTATTGTTCCGAACAGCAAGCATCGAGTGTCCTCCATCCTGTGTGATACGTAGCCTGGATCTGACGACCAGATAACCCTGTCCAATTGTCTTGATCGTAGGAACCGATTCTTCCGAGTCACTCGTTGCGAGGTCACTCAGGTCTTGAGACCATCCATTTCCTTCTGGCTCTGTCGCGTGCTGTACGCAGAGTCCAGTGGGTGAGAACATGATAGCCTCGCCTGTTCCAAGAGAGCTAATCTACAAGCAAAAGTCAGTCAATAAATTTAATGGCGGCAAAACAGAATCCCGCCTTTGACAATAGCTTGTCCATGGACATCTCGGCAGCTGATACATGCTCGGCAAGATGGCGAAGCCATTTGGGGGAAGAAAAACGATGCGCAATGATAAATGAACAGAGTTCAAGGAATTTAGTGGGCACCACGGTTGGTTCCTGCGTCGAAATAATGACACGCGTAGCTAGATGTCTCTGTTGACGGATCACGCTAAGCAAAGACTCTGTCAGATGGGAGCTGGTTCCTTTGTCGGACAGATACTGGGCATATTATTAACTTCCTGGCTTAGGTCCAAAGACTAAGTGGTAATAAAACCGACCTTATGCGCTTCATCGAGCACTGATGTAAATTAAATATGTCAATTTAGTATTTTAATTGGCGAATCAAGGAAATAGGCGCGTACCAACCAACTTCCCAAATGCATCTATCTTTGCTTCCATGAAAAGCCCAAGGATGATATCAAAGAACCCGCACGCCGATGCCGAGTCCATATATGGCGAAGAGAGGCTGTTCAAGATCGAGTTAACTGATCGAGGTATCTATCTCAGACAATGCAACTTTTGCACTCACTCGACAATTACAAGCTCTCCTTTTTTAAAATACTTTGATACACAGTTTTCAGATGTCCCTCCGGCAAGACAGGAGTCGAGAATGGATAAGCGAATGTTGAGCATGGCCTTTTGTCCGCCGTTAAATTTCTCTTTACGGAGATGCTCCCTGAACATAGCATAGTTGAAAGGCCCTTGTGCCTCCATAGACCTCAGAATCACCATAATGGATTCCATATATAAGGGTATCTCTAAATTACATATGAGTATGATACAGAAGGACCGGTAGAGTTTACTTACGCGCATGTTCATCAACCTTCATCATCGCCAACAGACGGGCACCACTAATATCGTCTGGTGAAAAGTGCAAGGGCTTGACAGTGACCTGGGGCAAGCCCGCATATACTTGTTTCATGGATTCGATGTTTGAAGGCCTAAGTCTCAGTAAGATATTGACTGCGGATGGACGTTGCCTTACATTACTTACAAGGCCAGAACCGTGACACCTGGTGGTTTTGCATTCCCTTTGCGTTCAGGATGAAGCGCCGACAAATATGCTGCCTCGCAGGGCTGGACATTGCCTCCACCCGCAGCAGTGTCAAAATGAAATCTGTTCGGACCATGAATACATTAAGAAAAAAAATTACCCAAGATATCCTTACAGCAAGCCACTGAGCGGCTGTGGGAGCGACCCTAATCGAGGATCCTTGACCAGACAGCTTTCGAGGAGAGTAGATGTTGAGTGGCTCTTCCCAGATCCCTGTATGTTTTTAACGTTGGTCAGAAATAAAGTCTACTTGACAAGAGAAAGTCACCCACTTGGACGCCACAAATTACTGCACTAAATGGTGTGTTTGAATTGATGTAAACCTTGGAAAAATGGGGCTGCTCTGGTTCGCTAGTTCCGTGCAAGCTCTGAGACAAAACTTGGCCGTATAATGCTTTTTGTGGGTAGATATCTTCCCCAAGGATGCGAAATACGTCTTGTGTGATAATGGGAGCCGTGATAGTATTATGGTCTTTGATTCTCTTTTCGTTATCATCTGTGGATACCGCCTCTCCAATGAGTTCGTCTTCAGGATCTGGCTTTTGGAAATTGTTAGGTGCTGTGTGAGAGGGCATCGCTGAAGCGGGCGAATAATCCAAGGGAGATGGATTACGACTTCGGCTCAGATGCCTCAAATAAATATTGCACTGTCGGCTTCGGCTCAGGAGGTACATGCATGCTGTGCATCAAAACAGGGGGCCACCACGCTTTTATCGCATTGTAAAATGTGGCACATCTTCCATTCTGTATGAGCTTGACAATGGGAGAGGATCTACAAGAGGCTTAAAATGGGCATTGGTGTCTGGACCAATGATGGACTGAGATATGATTGATGCTCAAAGGACGCGAAGGTCATAACAACGTCAGTTCAATCTCCGCATCCTTCATTGCGACTCCTGTATACATGTCTTTCACGAATAGACTCATAGGTTTCATTCCTTCATGTTGTCATTGTCATGGTACAATTTGTACTCTACAAGCCCTTTTGTTTTCTCTATCTCTACCCTGTGTAAAAGGAATCATGAAGCATACACATTGTTTACCTTGTACATCTTGCTCTCCACCTCCGGCACCAGCTCGCCCTTGCCATAGACCTCGTCAACCTTGTACATCTGTGTATCCACAGGGGTAGACACGTTATTTGTAGTAGGAGTCGCCGCCATTGATGGCACGCCTGCCTTGCTAGCCAAGCTCGCAGCCTTGCCGTCAGGAATGCGAATAAAATCAAAGCTGTCCGCATCGGCACGATCGCAGATGTAATAACCTTTTCTCTCGAACTGAATAATATCGCCCTTCTTCACCTCACGCACGTTGGCGTCCGCAAATGCCTCATCCTTGAACTCGGTTACGGGCGTAACAAAGTCCTTGACGTCATCATTCTCCTCGAGCTTCTTCTTTGTGATGAGGTAGTCGTAGTCGTACAGCGTCACGGCAGGCAGCGTGTGCTCCGCGGTTGGCTGGGCAAGCCAGGTAATCTTTTTCTTTGTCTTACGGAAGTCGCCCTCGAGGTTGAGCTCAGCCTCGATAGCGGTGACAGTGCCCGATGCGTTGACGGTCTTGGAACGGATGATGGCGTTGCCCCAGTCCATGAGGGTAATCTGATGAAATAGAGCAATGAGTAAAGACGAACATTAAGAATCAGCATCGATTCCCTAACCTCTTCCTGGTCCTCGAACGAGGCAGCATCTTCCTGCTCAACAAAGATCGTCGACGTGCACACCGTCTTCTTCTCGCCTACATCAGCGTTCTTCTTGTGCTTGGGCAGAACCTTGATCTCGGGCGTAGTGGGGCCGCCTGACAGCGTGACAGGGACACTATTAACATCGTGACACAAACATCACATTAGTCTTTAGCCTAAAAGCATATTCAGACATTTACTAACATCTTCTCCTTGACAATAGCCCAGAAGCGTGGGGCGACCGGATCAATGACCTTTTTGTTCAGCGCCCAGATAGAGTCCCATTCGAGCGACACGACCGCCTGCGATGGGCCTTGGGCAAGCATGAATTGGCGTAGCGCCTCAACGGTCAATCCTCGTCGACGGATGCCTATTCGCATTTGAGTGAAAGAGCTCTTCATCTCTTACGAAAAATTCAGTGCTTACCACGGACGGTGGGGAACCGAGGGTCGTCCCATCCCTTAACGAGACCTTGGTCAACGAACCAATGAAGCTTACGCTTAGACAGAAGCGTGTAAATGAAGTTGAGACGACTAATGTCAAAAAGCAAAATCAGTGATACATCCAAAACATCGTAAGTCCGGTTAACTACACAAACCTAAAGTCCCAGATGTTCACAGGCCGAATTCCCAAAGCCTCAATCATCCATTGGTACTGAGGATTCCTGTCGCGGTACTCGTTCGTCCTCAGCGCATGCGTCACACCCTCGAGTGAGTCCACGACGGGGCATGCAAAATCGTAGGTTGGATAAATCTTCCATTTATCGCTGAATAAGGCTCATAAGAATAACGCCGATCTAGCAAGAAATGGGAACAAACCCAGTACGATGATGGCTCATCACATTACACCTGTAGATGACAGGATCACGCAATGCCTTGTTCGGGTTGTCGACGCTCATCTTGGCACGCAGACACCATCGGAGACCTTCGGCCGAGCCAGTCTTCATCTCCTCAAAGTGCGCGAGATTGTCCTCGACTGAGTCGTCACGGTGCTTAGATGCAATGCCGTCCATGCGCTCTTGTCTCATCTATACGGATCAAGACTCAGATCGACGCTTCCTCGGAAGATGAGATTAGATTATCTACGAACCTGCATTTGCTCAGTGTCATCTGCATAGGCCTTGCCGGACTTGATAAGTTTGATTGCGAGATCGTAGAGGGTGTCAAAGTAATCTGATGTATGCGTCACTCTATCGCTATGGATGTCGAGAAGGGCTAAATCTTCGAGGATGGTCTCCTCGAACTCGGTCTGGGCGCATACACTCTGTTGAAATGATATTCATGAATAGCAACAAACATTGCTCACCCTCTCCTTTGTAGGGTTCGTATCGTCAAATCGAATCAACAGCTTGCCATTGTACATCTTCGCAAAGTACTGGTTGAGCATCGCTGCTTTGGCGTGACCAATGTGCAGGTATCCACTGGGCTCAGGAGGGAAGCGGGTAACCACCTCGCCCTCCTTGGCGCCTTGTAGTCCCAGAGCAAAGCCAGCTGCAGTCCTGTTTGTCCTGAGTTTGTGTGCCTTGGCCTCGGCCAGAGCTGTCAGCGCTGCCTGTGTACTCTCGAGCGAGTCGATGTGGGAGAACCATCGCAGGAGATGGGGGTGAGCGTTGTTCTTGAGCAGGCCGAGGATTTTGATATTGCCTGGTCACGATTAAGAAGTTTTGTCAGGGACTGAGCGTACCAATGACCAATGATATAAACATACCCTTGATGGCTCCGTACAGGATCAAGTCTGCTGATGTGATATCGTGGCCAATCAAAAATGTCCTGAACGTTAGATAATCGTCCAACGAATCCAAAGCAGCTACGATCTCTGGGAATGCGGTGATTGTGGGTAGAGATTTGGCTAGCGCAAAATAAGCAGGTGCCTGGAAAACACAAACGTTTAGCAAGAAGAGTATCTAAGGAGGTAGTATCATCACCTTGGCACTATCGTTAGCCACGCCCCCAGCTTGCGCTAGGGCAGTCACGATTTCAGCCTCATCAGTAAGACTGGTGCCGTCAAGATCTAGCGTAGCCGTGGTGGCCGTATCGTCATATACCACCTCTGCCTTGGAGGTATATGCGGCCGTAGCGACTGCAGCATACGGAAATGGTGTTATTTTGGGCGATAGTGTGAGAGTGTTCGCCATGATGACCGATAGTGCTAAAGCCTGAGATCTGTTAGAGCAGTGTACTTAGCTAGTGTAGCGTGGCTGTGCTAAATTTTGGATGACTTCGGATGAATGTCCGATGACTCGTGCAGTGAATCTAATTAGCCATGTATCTCACCACCACTTTCTTCCCCTTGTACCACCACCTTCAATATGCCTATGTTGTGCGTATCCAAGATGAAGACTTTATGAGCCTTACTTATGCTCACAGTCCTCAGATCAGAGCCCTCGAAAAAGTACAAGCCGTACACCCCTCTCCATCTGCCAAATAGGCAATGGCCCTCGAGAACATTTTCCAAACCACCGATTTGGCTGTCCACTGACTTGCGCGATGGGAACCAGGCTCTGGCCAATCCTATGACTATTCCCCAAAAGACGCAGTTTTTCAAACAGCTGATCAAGTGTGGCCTCAAGCAGATCGAAGTCGCCTACCCCGCCGCGAGCGACACTGATTTTGACTTTGTACGCAAGTTGATCACGGAGAAACACATCCCAGAGGATGTATGGGTTCAGGTGAGGTGTATTGTACAAAACCGATAACCATATGCTGAAAGTATATTATTGCACAGGTTCTCACTCCTGCACGAGAAGATCTCATTCGACGAACATTTGAATCTATGGCGGGCGCAAAGAAGGCGATCATTCACATGTACAACGCTATCTGCCCCTGCTTCCGAGACGTCGTCTTCCGCAACAGCCAAGCAGAGACTGTCGAGCTCGCCGTGAGCCATACAAAGCTCGTTCGGCAGCTGGTTGACGAATACTCGGCCAAATATGGCACCCAATTCAAATACGAATACAGTCCCGAGACGTTCTCCCAGGCTGAGCCAGACTTTGCCATTGAGGTGTGCGAGGCGGTCAAAGCTGCTTGGGGAAAAGCAGGCGAAGGCGAGGATCGCATCATCTTCAACTTACCTGCAACAGTGGAGATCGGTCCCCCAAATCACTATGCTGATCTGGTTAGTGCCCTTGCCTTTTGATTTCGCAAATTTCCACAAAGCTAGCTTCTGACTTGTAATTAGATTGAAAACTTCTGCACCAAGATCTCGGAGCGAGAAAAAGTCATTATTAGCTTGCACCCACATAATGATCGGGGTAAGATAAACCGTTTAATAGTTGGCGAACATAATGCTGAAAGTGCTGCAAAGGCACAAGTACAGCAGCTGCAGAGCTAGCCTGTCTTGCAGGTGCTGACCGTGTCGAGGGATGCCTATTTGGCAACGGAGAGCGTACCGGCAACGTCGACCTCGTCAACCTTGCTCTCAACCTTTATACTCAGGGAATATCGCCCGGCCTCGACTTCAGCGACATTCAGGAAGTCATTGACGTCGTTACCCAATGCAACGACCTACCCATCCACCCTCGGCATCCATACGCCGGCGAACTCGTTTTCACTGCCTTCTCTGGCTCTCACCAGGACGCTATCAAAAAGGGCTTCGAAGCCCAGAAAATCCGACATGCTCAGAATTTGGAGCGTGGGGAAAACCAATACTGGGATATTCCATATCTGCCTATTGACCCCGACGATATCGGATGCTCATACGAGGCCATCATCCGTGTCAATTCGCAATCGGGCAAGGGCGGTATCGCCTACCTCGTCAAGGAGCATCTTCGTTTGGACTTGCCACGGCGCATGCAGATATCTTTCTACCAGGTCATCCAGGCCATCTCCGACCGCGAGGCACGAGAGATGACGGTAGAAGATATTACCACTGCCTTCCGCCGAACGTACCACTTTGGTGGTAGCAAGTACGAAGGACGCCTCGTTTTGCGCTCATTCAAGATCTCCTCCGAGCCGGCAGATAACCTGAACACGAACCCGGAGGATTCGGATGACGCGTCTGATGAACGTAGGCGGTTTGACGGTACAATCTCTGTCGACGGTGTCGTGCGTGTCATCCGTGGCGACGGCAATGGGCCTTTATCCGCCTTGCTCGATGCGCTGCGCACAAACTTGAAGATTGATTTCACCATCCGCGACTATTCGGAGCACACCGTCGATGAGGGCAAGGAGGCCAAGGCAGCGTCGTACGTCGAGATCGTCGCCAACGAGGGCACCGTCAAGGACACACGCAAAGCCACGCAGTCCTGGTGGGGAGTTGGCCTCGCTACTGACATTGCCGGCTCGGGCTTACGTGCTGTGCTGAGCGCCGTGAACAGCGCCATTGGCGACCGCGCTCTGCCCGAGCTATCGCTCACGGTTGGCTTTGGGACCAATTCGGGCCAGGCGGACGTCGCTTCGGCGATTGTCAACTCGCTCGAGCTCGAGATGCCGCGCCGTCTGCAGTCCACGTTCTTCGAGGTCGTCCAGCGACATGCGAAAGACGCGGGCAAGGTCGAGATCTCGCATGGCGCGCTGGCGAAGCTCTTCCAGGACGCGTATGGGTACGATCTTGTCGAGCCGGGCAGCTTTGCGATGAAGAAGTACAAGATGGAGCACGTCGAGGCGGCCAGCAGGCTCACAGGCGAGTTTATCGTCGGCAACGTCGTGCGTGAGCTCAGTGGGGAGGGGAACGGACCTTTATCGGCACTCTTATCGGCATTGCACCCACATATCGAGGGTAAGCTTACCATTAGGGAGTACTCGGAGCATTCGATCGGTGAGGGCTCCGGCGCGCGCGCCGCGTCGTATGTCGAGCTTGTGTATGAGCAGTCCGGCAAGAAGCGTGCAGCTGCGTGGGGTGTGTCGGCAGATAACGATATCACGGCGTCAGGATTAAAAGCCGTGCTGAATGCAGCCAGTAATTTGGATATTGTGACTAAGCCTTGAGTACTTGAGTCTCTCTCCATTTGTATGGAGCCCTGTATTTGTAGTCTGCAAAATAATATTTGTATATTGCATGCATAGGTAATGTGTTGGGTGTGCAGGACAGGAATTTACTATACAGTATCCACCAAAGGTCTGTCAAGCTTTTCATTCTTTTTAGCTCATCTACTTCCACATAATTTTGCTTGAAATAAAAGTTTGTGTAGTATAATATAAGTGTACTGTATGCATATATAGTGTTAGATTTGAAATTAGTGGTTAGCTGTTGGCATGCAAATCTGCTGGAAAAAAATATCTGTCAATATATTTGCAGTTCTCAAAAGCTTCTGTAGTTGCATACCAGTATTTTGGTCACTTCTTTTTTTCCTCAATTTTTTTTTTTAACATGAAACATTATTTATGCCCTCTAAAAATATGCATTATTAGATCTTTGAAATGCTGCTAATTGTCTGTAAAAGTATACAGGGTGCATATATACTAAACACTAACACTATAGGCTGTAGCTTGTTGGTATAGGTAATCCATGGGTGTGGTGGAGTCATGGTCATGCTACGCTTGACCACAGTATATGTAGCTACGGATTTTTGTAGTAGCTATTTCATTCGTTTGTCCGCGTACCGCGTCCAAGTACAAGGATAAGCGTAATGCTATCTTGCTTTTGATTTAAATTCTGGCTGGCTCGCTTTTTTCACATAACTATGATTTTATTTTGAGGCAAAATAATTTTCTCCTGGAAATCAGACATCACCAATATGCTCTAATGAAATTTCTTGAGCAAATGAATGAGGTGAAGATATAGAAATTCTGGAAGTTGGCAGTTTTTGTAGTTTTTTGAGTACCGGAAAAACAGAATTGAAACATTCATGCAATGCATACTACTAGTACTTTGAATGCTATATATTGGACTTAGTTTTGAGCATTAATAATTTCCAAAAAATACTCATAAAATGAATTTGAAAAGAAAACAGTGAAGTTGCCGCAGTGAGAATAAAATAAT
This sequence comes from Agroathelia rolfsii, assembly GCA_018343915.1. Classification (NCBI taxonomy): domain Eukaryota; kingdom Fungi; phylum Basidiomycota; class Agaricomycetes; order Amylocorticiales; family Amylocorticiaceae; genus Agroathelia; species Agroathelia rolfsii. The sequence continues at coordinate 305,531 of JABRWF010000007.1, read as the reverse complement.
GCGTAAAAAGGCTGGTGGCACACTGCTAAGTTCACGATCTGCTTCCGTCACACTAGCTGCCTTTTCTGGTAACATATCCTTCACGTGATGCGTGCGCGTATGTGGCAGCAACTGGCGGCTGCCCATAAAGCCAGCTGTGGCTGCTGCATGTGTGTTGGTCCCAACTCACGACATAGCACCTGTTGCCTCAACCTCTCTTTGAGCGTCATACACATATCTATTGCAAAGAAACCCTCCTTATAGTACTAAACGGTCTCTCTCATCACTGTGACACTCACCACTTACCTATTGTTACAGGCAAACTGATATATTTTGTTGTGGCGTCATCGATCAGTGTCATTGAGCACCATAACGCTACCGACATAACACCATGGCTGAGAAACGATCCTCAACAATGGAGTTGCGCTCTATGTCCAAGCGTCAGAGATCCATGCAGTCTGCGCCTGCTGTTTCTACTCACAAGGGGTCTACCCGCGGCTCACATTCCAGAACCTCAATCGAATCTCCACCTGCCGCCTCCCCTTCTAAGCGAACTATGTCTACCCGTTCCAGAGGCTTATTTGACCCGCCACCTGCTTCCTCTTCCTCTAGAAAGCCCACTACCCCACAATCCAGAAGGGCTTCTGGTACCTCCGGGAAGAGATCTACTGGGCGCCACGCCACATCCTTGGACACTATGCCTCGTGCTGTGCCTTTTCTTCCTCCTCCTTCTCCCATCGCGAACCATACTAGGTCCGAGAGCGCCACATTTTTGCACCGAGACCCAATAGCTCCAGACACGCCTAACAAACGATCAACTGCGTCGCTCATGTCAACGACGGACCAGGTTTATCACACCACATCCGCAGTGAAGGCCTCTAAAACATTGTCAACAACGGCTGACGAAGGGACGCTCGAAAATAATGCCAAGATACGCGGTAAGCCCATGACAAGGGAAGAAATGGAGAGGCTGCTCCGGGCCGAAATCCATGGTGCTGTCTATCTTTGCCGCGATTTCTGCTCAGAGCAACTAGCTGTCTCTGACAAATCAAGGCTCCAGCGTCTTATGCATCAGCTCGAGCAGGACCCTTTCTTTCAATACGTCGACCCTAATGCTGAGGGAGAGAAGAAAGAGGGACTCTCCATCGACTTGAGTGCGTTCGGTCAGAACGAAAGCGGGATGTATGCCACGATCGTCAAGCTGTTGAACACGATTAATAAGGTCGCATTTACTCGGAACCACTTTCGACCGAAGCTGAGACCTATCGTCGACGAGCACGCGCGCAACATGTGGGCTGACGATATCCACGACAGTGAGACGTCCCCCGACCTCGTTCAGGCGGATCCAGCGGACCACGAGGGCAACTCAAACTTCCACTGGATGGACGTTGAGTTCTTCTGCGAATGCAAAAGTAGGCCTAGACAGCTGGGCGAAGCGCTACTCCAGCTAGCCCGTTATGCTCGCGCCACATACTCTCATCAGCTGTACCGTGATCACATTTATTCATTGGCAATTTGCGGTGAAGAGGCGACATTTGTTCTATTTGACCGCGCCAAGATTACACACTCTGAGCCCATTAATCTTAGGACAGATCTGGTTAAATTTGTCGAAGCTGCTATTGGACTCTTCTCTCTAGACGCAAAGGAATTTGGGTATGATACTCGTTTCTCCTGGTCTCCAGCACCTACGGGAGAGCCCCCCGATCACGAGGTAGTGCGGGAACTCCGATTCTATCACAACAACGCTGACTGGCAGGTGCTCGAGGTTCTTTGCCAGCGTAAATGCTTACTTGGTCGTGCCACGACCGTGCTGCGGGTAGGAAAAGTACATGACCCTAGCGAGTGCTGTGCAACGAAAATGATCTGGAGGCCAGTGTCACGTCCTCACGAGGCCGATAGTCTTGCCGAATTTGTCGACAGCGAAGGCGTAGTGCAGTGTCTCTGGAGTGACAAGGGTCGATTGACAACTCTGGAAGATATGGCACTGGCAGATTCGCCATTCCAGAAATATTTTCTCCCCGGATTATCAGATGCTGAGTATCTCGCCATCTGCGAAAAAATGTCTGAGCCAGGTCAATCCAAAGCCAGTGATATACTCAGGCGGGGAGCGAACGAGGCTCGTAAAAAGAGACCATATCGTTTAGAAGAGAGGCAAAAAGATGTCGTACAAATGCTTGAGGGAACCACTCTATGGCGAATCAAACGACTCGTACACTTGCTGATAGTGCTCAGAGATGCTATCGTCGGTGAGTGAATTGGCTGGTATCTATGTTCAAAAAATGATTAACGTGTTGGAATGAGCAGGATACGCGCATGTCGTTAAGAAAGGCAAGATTCATCGAGACGTTAGCCTCGGCAACGTCTTGTGCGATATCTTGAAAGATCCAAGGAAGCCAAGGAAGACAGGACCTGCTATGAACCTCCGCTCGAAGCGATGTCGTGCAGAAATGCAAGAAGATGACTATCGATTCATGTCGACCTATGAGTTCCCCATCGAAGAGGAATTGACAGGGTAAAAATTGTCATTATTATCAGCCCAAAATGAATATCTGAATTATACCAACCGCATCCAGAGTCGAATCACTGGAAGACTATATCAAGAAGAGATACAAATCCGAATCAAATCCTCAGACGTCTATTGGAAGGCTTTCTGACTTTGAGTTCGCTGTCAATGCCTTTCGGCCGGAGGATGTTACCCGTGGTACACAGCGAACGGTAATGACTTTTTTAGTCGAATGTGGCTGATGGTCGCTAATATTTTTTATCGACAGGGCACATTAACATTCATGTCTGCGCGGCTGTTGCTTTCGCATGAAGAACCAGTACCGATTCCTCACACATATTTGAATGATCTAGAGTCATTCTTTTGGGTCTTTTTCTGGGTCATTGTGAATCATACTGAACCTGGGCAGCATAGAAATGAAAAAGCCAGGAATGTTGCTGCAAGTCTATCAACGAGCGATATTGAAAAGCTTGGGAACAAGAAGATAGTTATACTACGTGGTGGCTCAAGGGAGGACGTGCAATTCCTTCATAACGTATGGTCCTTGGATGCGGTGTATCCGATTGGGGAATTTTCAGACATACTAGATAACCAAATGTATGCTCCTAGCGCCAAACCCAAGTACAGAGAGATATTCACCAGCCACGATGAAACATCGCGGCCCGATCCCTGGATTGTCCTCAAGTCAGTCATTGATGTTTTCGATCGTCATATCATGAGGCTGCAACGCAGGGACCAGCAAGGCGAATGAAGGTACACTGATCACACACTCTAAAATTGAATCCTCGGTAATAACTCATGTTCGCTTGCCCAGCCAATTTACATTTACTTTCACGATAACTAGATGGAACTCACTTCACGGATTTTTTTCACCATGCGCTGAATGATTTCCTTCATGCAGGTTCATGATCGACGTTACCAGTGTTGTATTTATTCCAATTGTGCCTTCCTCATCATTTCTTTTTAAATCTACGTACTCATCTCCGGTTTAAAGTCGAGGTTACTAGTAAACACAATACTATCGCTATTATGAGTCCTCATGAATGTACGATGTTTTGTTATATGAATAACTCGAACCATGCTTATTGACCATGGAGGAAAGGTTGCATGTACAGTTGCGCATGACAATCCCGGTTTGCCTATACTTGTCAAATTTTCATTTGAAGAAACAGCTCTATTGCGATCTTTAGCTTTCTCTCTCAAGAAATTCCTCGTCATTGATAGGCATAAATCAAGAAGCAGACTTTAGCTAAATTGCAAGTCATCATCCACGATTCATGGTGTTTCCCGCCCCACGTGGATTTACATCTGTAAACCTCGCCCAGTCTTCGTCCTTCTTTCTTTTTTCCTCGGCTTTTGCGTCCCCAAACCAAGTTCCATCTTGCTCGGCATCGATGGCAAGCTGCTCAGAACTTGTTGGTTGCTCAGCTGAAGCTGGTCTGCGAAATGAAATGAATGTTAACAGTCGATATATGCGCATGAAAAGCGTAAAGGTATCATAAGCACGCACCCCCCGCCTGATATGAATTTCCCGCGCTGGCGCTCGACTTCCAAATACTCGTCGACGGACATAGTAGGGAGATTGTACCCGGGGCCAAAGACTTGTGATTGCAGGCGCACGCGCTCTGCAGCATTGGAACCGAGTATTGTGAATGGTCGCAAGGGCTAAATAAAAGTATTGCGTCGATATATACCAGAGGTAATGAAAGTACAAATTTATAACAAACCTTGCCAGAGGGGTCGAGTAAAGGACCATCCCTGAGATCAGGCGATGGCTTATCCAATCTCCAAGTATCGTCGTTATCATCTTGGCGTCTATGAAGTCTTTGAGGAGACGATCCATCCGTGTCTTCGCGCAGTTGTGACGGAGATGGCATAGGGGGCATACTCTGGAGTAATTTGAACTCTTCGTTGAGGCTTTCCAGTTGCGTCTGTGCCTGGGTGTACAGTAGTCGTAATAGAACCAGTGACATTTCTCGTAGATGCTCCTCATTTTCCGAATCTTCTTCTTCCTCGTCGGAGACTGGAGCAGGGAGGAGCGAGGATATCAAATCAAAATTGTTTGGTATGGAGGACATCATCATAGATTGTTGCCTGCGCTTTCTACGGAGGACCTGATTATGGTTAAGTAGTTGAGGTGACGAATAAACGCTAACTATTGGGCATTAATAACCTCAATTTTTTCTTTTAATTCCTTCTCCTTCTGATATTGCTGTATTTTGAGAAGCCGCCGCTGAGCAGGATCTGATAGCGTCGATGCTCTCTTCTCATGTATTTCTCGTTCCGACTCGGGAATGATTTCATAGTCTTCCAGCTTCGAAATGAAACGTTTATAGAGCTCCTGTCAAGAAGTGAGATGCCTGATTGCTGACAAAGACCAGCAGTAACGCACCTGACCTCTACGTAGAAGGATCAACCTCTGCTGTGGATCTGTCGTCCTTACCCGGCTTTCTACCTCGCCAAGGACATAGTCCAGAGAGAGATAAGCAAGGTCTTTGGATGCAATGTCTTCCAAAGTTTCGTTTGGACTGAAAAGGGAGAGAGAAACAAGAAGTGAGCTGAGTTTGCGCAAGTTTGTTAGTGATTCGTGGATCAGTTCCTATAAGTGTGGCGGCGGGTGAGTAAGGTGCATTTTGATCTCTTGAGACTGCTTTATAGAGACCTGTGTTTCATCATCAACAGTGGGCTTTTGATATGCAAGCGAGGCCTTGGATAATGCGTTTGTGAATAAGGCTGAGATAGAGATGTTGTCTGTCATGATGATGCAATATAAAGTGCGAGTTTGTTTCCGGACTCGGATCCGTCTTGCCTTCGCCGTCGCCGCCAGATGATCACATTGGTTTGTCGGATTCAGATACACCACAATTGGTACTGATAGGATTAGATAAGAAATATATATCTATATCTATGAGAGATAAAGTAGCGCTCATGCAAAACTAATGACCCTCGTTACACGGTGACAGGTGTGATTACAACCCTTCAAACTCCTGATTGCCACAGTAAGCTGCAGTGCGCAGATCCGCTCGATGAGATAAAGCAGCAGTGTAAGTTAGTTTATATCAATGTAGAATTACCAATATTTGCGGGCAGAGTGCTTAATCGCCGGTTTCCACTGGAATTTTACTGTAGCATCTGTCATTGGCACATACATGCTGCTGTAGTTTTATCATGGCCAAATGTTCGTTCGGTCTCAGACTGAGAATTACGCGTTACGAATATATTTGACTCCGAAAGTTTGATTAATCTAGATATCCGAGAACGCACAAGGCCAGAAATATAGGAACCAAAGATAACGTAATAGCGATATACCTATTTTTTTTTACTCGTAAGCGAGGAGATCTCAATTAACTGGCAAACAAGAAGGGGGTTTGCCAAAATGCCGTCGTTCAACGTGACACTGGCAGCAAGATGCTTGACAATGTTGTTCAGCAAACTAAATAAGAAGGTGAATCCGGCGTTCTAATTCACGTCATTAGACCGATGTAAATTGCAATAAATCGATGGTGTTAGAAAGTATTGCCGTGGCTGCTAAGGACTGAGTAGAAGTTTCAATGCAGACGAGCGATGTTTTACTCGTCAATAACTTGAAAGCGTAAACTAATAGGCAATAAATCCCAATATAAATTTCTGCCAGATGGATCGATGTTGGTTTAGAATTTTTCAATACGCCCAATAATGAAATATAATCATCGATGACTGATATGGAGGGAATCCCTCATTTTCGAGTTCTTCAGCACGCAGGGATGGCATATGAGCAGATGAGGGCTCTGAAATAGAGTGCATCATGTTTCCTTATGGTGGTTAGCTCGTAATCAGCATGGGCATGATCACGGCCATAGATTGGATAGCATCAACCTGAACAATTTCATGTGGCTTTGGAGAAATACATCAGTATCTCATCAAGGCCGGAAATGCAGCGACAGCAGAAATCTTTCAAAAACTCAGCCAGCCAGAAATAGATATTGCCAGTATGAGACGTTCCATCCGATCAATTAAGACAATACTCCGGCTCCGCTTCGGGATGTGGCCAGTGGAAAATTGGAATCCCACTAGTTTTAATATTAGTCATATGCATCTATTTCAGTTACATAAACACGCATGTTAGTAGTCATTCACTAGTGCGCATACATCTGTCAGTGATGCTACATCACGAATCTATCAATAAACCGCAAGGTCCTTTGAATCGGAGAGAGTGGAGTGACTGAGTTTGCCCATGATGCACTTAATTTAGGCTACGGTCGGTCTCAAAACAATCCCGTTGAAAGTTCCTTAATACACATAGCCCCGGGTATTTACGATCAAAAGATAGTGGGTAGCATTGTCAAGCACAAGTCACTTCAAGGTTATGTGGTTACTTTCTAAACTTCATCTCTTTGTGCCTTGCAACATTGCTCTATGAAGGTTAGTGGCCGAAAGCGGTTGTAGCATTGATACTAAAATGAAACGGTGCGCTGCTTTCATTGACGACGCCGCGGTTAAGCCTTGAGTTCATGGAGCCGTGATATGCAGCATGCACCTAAACTCTGGAAAAGTCCAAAGGAATATTCATATACCATGAACGTGTAATATATGATATGAATGACAATACAGTACAGGCTTAGCCTACGGAATATGTACAATGCAGTGAAAAACAGATTAACACTGGCATTGCGATGCTTCTGGTGTGGGCGCTGGAGGCGAGTGCACATTGAGGTCTGTCAAAACCAAATAACCATTAATAACAATTCCGATTCAGCATCGATTCAAGACTTACTGGTATTTGCGTCAGGCTCCTTCTCCATCCCGGGTAATGCCATTGCAATCTTTTTGAATAGACTCTTGACATTGTGTCCTGCCTTGGCAGAAGTCTCCATAAACATGACGTTGAGCTGGTTAGCTTTCGCAGTCGCCTCTTCTAGCGTTACTTGACTGTCGTTGCTCATGCTTAGAATATCATGCACTCGTGTAGAATGGAATAAAATGGGCACACCGCTTATCCGATAGATCTGCTTTATTGCCAACCAGCACGATAATAACATCGTTCCCTCGTTCCGATCGCACGTCGTCTATCCACTTCGTTGTGGATAGGAATGATGGTCGGTCTACGAATTGGTTAGATGGAGATGGGGATGCTCGATTGATGATGTGCTGCGTACTTGTGATATCAAATACAACTATGGCGACGGAAGAGTCGCGTATGTATGAAGGTATGAGCGAGCGGAAGCGTTCCTATTGCACGTCAAGGCTTCAGCATGACATCAGAGTAGCATACATACATATAGACTCACTTGACCAGCAGTATCCCACAGCTGCAGTCTTACTGTTCTATCCTCGAGATACATAGTCTTACTTAGGAAGTCGATTCCAATAGTCGCCTGATAGGTGTTGTCGAAGGTATCATACATGAACCTGTATTAGACCCAGGGAGAGAGATAAGCCCAAATACAGATGTCATCATAGTGAGCTGGCTAGCCTTGTGATAAGACTCGTCTTGCCTACACTCTGGTCGCCTAGAAGTACAATCTTCGTCCGTTTGGGCGGTGCAGTGGAGAAGTCAGTAGCCGTGGTAGGGGTGTTGGCGGAATCCATGACGTTTCTTTGCGAGTCTAGACAGAGATGGGAGGCGCTAGGTTATACAACAATATTGGAACAGGGATGAGAATATGATGAAGTAGGCCAGCTGCTGTGGTATAATGAAGTTACGGTAGAATGCTCATTCCGCGCTGCTCTCGGCACCTGCAGGGTCCACCAGGTGTACGTAATCCGAGCCGCGTAAAAAACGTCGCATTTATGGCGCGTCTCTCTACCCCCCCTCCGTCCATTTCAAGACTCAACAAATGCGCTGGGCGAGTGGTTTACATTTACAGGGGTTGATATACAAGTAGATAGATTCAAGGCTCGAGCAAGAAAGTCCATAATGCTTTGGGATTTTTGTAGTCATGATGTACGACGGTGACGAGCCATCGCTCTTTTACCACTCCTTCCAATAAAGTGCGCTGAGGTGAGCTAGGCGGGTAATGCGTTGACCATTCCGACCAGATAGAGAAGGCTTCGTCCTATATAAGAAGGGAGTTTACTTAGCCGCTACTAAGCTTACATGAACAAGGAACACTACATACTTTCCATGTGAGGAAAGACTCTCGTTCAATGATCGTGGATTGGCTGATTTCCTGCCCTGGGAAGACACCCCATGTCACCGCATTCCTTGCATCACCACGTATATTGCTACGGAATTCATTCTGTGCCAATTTCAGATATGTACAACGTTCAAAAAGAAGACACTACACACCTCAGCACTGCATGCGAAGTAGTCAACCCACCCTTTCCCTTCTTCGTTTATCTTCTTCTCGAGAAGCTCGACTTTCTCTCTTGTTGCGAAAAATTCCACAAAGCTTTTTTGATAGACATACCCTCCTGCAGGGCCCCATCCGACGACTTCATCCGCTGATGGGACGCCGTCAATCGCAGGTTGTGACCCCACCGTCCATAGGCCACGTTGAGTTAGTTCATTGAGATAAGATAAGATCATTCGAGACTCCGCCGACAATGGCGAGGACGAGAAGGGTGTCGCCTCGATGCGCGAATGAAGATAATCCAAGAATATGCGTGTGAGATCATCTACTGTGGTTGGAGAGCCCCATTTGGAAATGGCATCGCTGCTCTGCGCTGTTTCAGCACCACAAAATCACGCATTTAGAATGCGTAACTGTACTAACAAGTGTTCCAGTGCCTCCCCAAAGACCCTGATCACCATAAGCTGGACTTTTGAAATCACCAAATCGGCCGTTCGGGTATTCATCCCATGTGGCGGGCTGGTTCAGTTCGCCCTTACCGACCTCTCCATCAAGCGAGATTATGTTTGATAGGCCAGATGTAGCGGTATTAGTAGCAATAGAAGGAGTGATAACGAATTCGTCTCCGGGGTGTGGAGAGTCCGTGCCGCGCCTTGATTCCTGGTAATAGAGTCAAACAAAGATATTTCTTATATATATATATATATATATATATAAAGAGGAGTCACAAACCGAAATGAGCCTATTCTGTGTTTGGAAATTCGGCCTAGTCCATTGAAGGTTCTCAAGGATGACTTGAACGCTCTTTTCTAGATTCAAAGTGCAGAAATGCACACCATGGACGTGACCGGATGAGATCAACTTTCCAATCATTTCAGAAGCGAGGGAAATGCCATATTCCTTAATTTCTGAATCATCATTCTGGTTGGAGGGCGCCTAAGTAAGGCCTGTTTCGCTTCAAGCAAAAGAAATGGACGAACTTTGATTTTTTCAAGGACTGCTGATACGGACGTGGGGACGATTGCCCCAGTTAGTTTTACCAGCCGTTGGAATGACGCAAAGGTCTGAATAGGCATCATTCCTGGTACGACAGGTACCTTGATCCCTGGGTTGATAATGAGTGAGCATTCACAGTCAGGATGACATGGATACCAACCTGACACCCGAACTTTTTGCAGCCATTTCAGGAAATGATCTGTATCGTAAAATAGCTGTGTTATGACAAATTCAGCTCCAGCATCAATCTTCTCCTTGAGGTAAGATATTTCGTGGTCTTCGTCCGTTTCGTGGTCGGGGTGACCGTCAGGGTATGCTATATCATGAATCCAATATATAATTACTATACATAGCATATAGCTGGATTTTTTGAAGCATACCTGCAACACCAACGCAGAAATCAGAGAATTCGGGTGTGGTCTTGATGTACCTTACGAGATCAATGGCGCGAGTAAATCGTGGATCAATAGGCGTCCAATACTCCTCGCCTCGTGGAGGATCTATTTCATCATAACCCGTGAGAACGTATCCCTCAAGAAGTATCAGCTCACGCTACCTCCACGAAGTGCAAGGATGTTTTGTATCCCTTTAGCTTTCGCTGCCTAATGCGATGTAAGTTAGTTGATTTCGAAAACTTGACTCCTGACATCGTACTCGCAAAGCAGAATCGACAGCGCCCTTCTCCATATTGGTACATGTGAGATGCAGAATGGTGTCAATGCCATGGTCGACCTGAGACAAAGCAGCAAGCTCCAGGCTACGCTCTTTCGTCGATCCACCAGCCCCCCATGTTATGCTGACGGCAATGGGCTTCAGCTGTACTAGACGGGATATACGAGGGACAAGATTGTCGAAACCCTGTAGTGCACTTCCAAGTTAGTGCTACAATACGAGCTATAAACCTTCGTCTACCTGATCTGTCCTTGGGGGAAAGAACTCAAAGGTGTAGAAGGGGTTTCCAGTAGGTTGTTGTGCAATCTTATCGGCCAGCTTCATTGCAATTGGTCGCCTCTTGCAAAGTCTCGCATTCAAAGTCCGCCCGGTCAATTCGTGCTCGAAAAGACGCCCAAAGCACCTCTTTCTCTCTCTCCCAACGACAACGACGACAACAATGACAACACGCCTCTATCTCGGCAGTACGTTGCTCGACACTCAATAACCTTCATCCATCCCTGACGATCTCTCCAAGGACTTCCCAGCGATACTCGCTCCGATGACATCCACAGGTTCCTTGATAGCTATGGCCCCATCACAGACTGCCGCGTCATGAGAGGTAAGTCAATACTAATGTTCCAAGTCACACTTGACCGATTTTCTCTCTCTCTTTTATTTATTTGCTAGGATTCGGCTTTGTCGAATTCGAAGATTCCAAGGTAATGATTGTTTCCATCTCTTAATTACATACAGATGCTCAGTCGCATGCACAGGATGCCGAAGCTGCCATCCAAGGCACTGCAGGCAAACCATTCCTCGGTGTAGACATCGTCGTCGAGTATGCAAGAGAGGCTCATCCCCGCCGTGACCCATATGCTGGCGACCGCTACAGGTGGGTATCTATTCCTACTCGTTGTCCAAACATTCACGAATGTCAATGCAGTGGTGCACCCCGTTCGCGTCGCCCTGGTGTTCGTCTCATCATCCAGAATGTGTCTCGTGACGTCAGCTGGCAGGTGCCTATTTATTTCTGTTTTACTCGACATCACCGCAAGGTGTGGCTTCAATAAATCGTCTCATTGCCGTTTCATAGGATTTGAAAGATTTCGGCCGTGAAGCTGGAAATGTTACATTTGCAGATATTGACCGGGATGTCCCTGGACAAGGGTAGGATTAGTATATGCTACACAACTTTTAGTGTTTTCACTAATATTTTATGCTAAATAGCGTCTTGGAGTATGCCTCCTCAAGGGATGCCGAAATGGCTATGAAGGAATTGGACGGGCGCGAGCTGCGCGGTAAGAGGGTTGAAGTGACTATGGATGATGCGGTAGGATACCAGACGTCCTTTTCAGGGATTTCAGCGTGGCTGATTATATACATGCAGTATGGTGGCCCTAACAACTTCCGCCGGGATGATCGTCGCGACGACTACAGAGAGGACTATGACAGATACGATCGTCGCGAGAGGCACCGACGTGAACGCTCCCGCTCCCCAGTCCGCCGCCGGAGCCCACCGCCCCGCCGGGAGGATGATCGTCGTGGAAATTACGATGATTACCGCCGCGAAAGAGATTATGATCGTAGATCCAACTATGATGAGGACCGTAGGAGGGACGATTATGACCGGGACAGCCGTCGCAGGGAGGACAGGAGCGACCGGGATCGCTACGACGATCGTCGTGCCAGGGGTGACAATGGCTGGTCCCGCTGAAGGACAAGGACGAATGAGACCTTTTTTTTTTTCTATTTTTTTAATCTTGCACACAATGGAACCGGACGTATAAGCAAAACAAAGGACTCGGGACTCCCTACCTCCACTTGGAAATGATTGCGATTGCGTACTAGCCTTACAGGATTGGCTTACTGACGTGGTTTCGGAACTATGGCTTGGATCGTTCTTGGAGGCCCTTGTGATAGTTTTCTGTTATGGATCAAGAAACTGTAATTCTCTAAGGCGTCTAATCAGCGCATGGAACGTTTGGATTTCTCCTAGATTACTCGTGGCCGAGATAAGGAGGCGCCCGGAAAGAACCAGGTCCAAAACGGATGGCATGGGCTCGCGTGTTTTGGGCAAGGCATTTGGACAGTGCTAATTTACGGCGTGATATGGGCATGAAATACCGAAGGAGTAACGTGAAAACAGTGGATGTGGACATGGATGGCAATGCAATCGCCGTACAAGCGCCCTCGTGTTTCTCGACTGGGAAAGAATTCTTGGGTCGTCTGGGCGCCAAATGGGACCCACAAGCGCCTATAATCCTGTGCGACGGATTGATACGGAACCGCATGGTCCCCAAACAAGGACCCGACTCGTCTTTTTATGGATGTTACATTGATCTGCAGTTGACAAGTTTGGTTCTCAATACAAAATTGGTCGTCTCCCGAGGTGTCAGCCGGGTAATGGTGTTGGCTTATCGTATGGTTCACAAACCTGGGATGTGAACACATTTTCAACTTGCGTTTCTCGGCGGCGCTCGGTATGTATCCTTCCTGGGACTCGAGACCAGGCAGCAGGTGGCACCTTTTTGAGCTGGCAAGGCAAGTATGGCTCCGCCCTACGGAGTCCTTTCCAGTCGCCGTATACCTTTATCGGCGTTCGGTGCTATATTCAAGGTAAGATGGCTATAATTGTAATATATGGGGTGGCCGAAAGACGCAAAAAGGGACTCGGAAGTAACCCTAAACACTCCAAGCTCAAGGTCAGTCAACACCATCCTCGAATTGATAGCGTACGTATACGTGAATGTACATGTATGTAAGTATTGCCCCAATCAACCATTTTTCGTCCTATCCTCTTGAGCTTCAAAAATGCCACACTACTGGCTCTTCACATGTAACTCGATGTGTCATTACTTCGTCATTTAATCGTACTTTTCTCACAATGATAATCACACAGTTGCTCTAGTGTCTGAAATATAGCGGTCTCAAATGGTATTGAATGCAATCACGAGCAACAGTAGATAACAGCTTCGCGACTTGATACATCAATTTCAGCGCCGTTTCCCAGATGGAGGAGGCGGTAACAGTCCTCCACCACTGGGCGGTGGTGCCAGCATGGGTACACCGCCGCCAGAGCTGGAGCTTGCATTACCCAGCAAATCACCATTATCACTCGTTGAAGCAGAACCTGCCGATGACTTGTTACGTCCTGGGATGTTGATCGAGAATGTTTGTCCCTCCTTGAGTGAATAGTCCTTCTTGGGTCCTGCCGGGATGTGAGGTGAGGGTGTCGCTTCTTCTGTGGGCGAGGGTGGTCGGAGGGAGGCTCTGTGACGTCTGTGATTGATACGTCAGTACATTTTACATACAGTTGTATTCGAGAGATTACTTGGTATAATCTTGGATGGCAACATCTAGAACAGCCTTTATTAGGCGAGTTGATAAAAATTAAGGATATCACTGACTGAAATCAAAACTATCGGTTCGCTCGGCGAAACCCATGCCAATGTATGCTTTCTTGCCGGCCTCTTCAACTCGAATGACGAAGTAACGGGACGAGTCCAACACGGCTTCCACACCAGGCTTCATCGGATCATATTCTGCCTTGACAAATACTAAAGATTGACTTATCAGAGATGGAAGGTTGGAAAGGCGCGAACATCATACGATCTCCTGGAAAAGGATGGTGATGAAATTAGTACAAATGAAAATAGTTATAGTAAATCATACAGAACAACCTGTAGTAGGATCCTCAAATATCATGTCCAGATTAGGTGTCGATGACTTCTGTACAATGCGCAGCCTGCCCTTCCAGAGTGGTGCAGCGAGATCACCCCAATCGCCAGCACGATAGCCTTCATTGGCCTTCAGGGGAGGGATCCTATATACTAAACATGAGCTATGTCAGATCTAGGAGCGTGTGTCAAGTGTTCCGGTTCACCTGATACCTCTCGCCCGATATAAAGAATGGATTCGATGTCGTCGTTGAGCGAGTCCATGAGGCCAGAGATGCTGAATTTAACCCTGAGTGAGCGCGGAAACTAGAGTTGTGTGTTGCTTCAGGTTACAACTGATTCCGTCGATACTACTTTATTCACCTAACGTTGATTATTCAAGTAACAAGTTCGTAACGTCTTTCATTCATGTCTCAAGCGCCTCCAACACCACCGCCCACATCGGCCACAGAACTCGCTGATCAGGCCAGGCAGAATGCATCCCTTGCTGCTGATGTAGCAGCTGAAACAGAAACAACTCCCGCTGCCGCTCCCGTCCCAGTTGTAGATCCTTACCAAAGCATTGTGCCAACTCTATTGGACCTTACATCCCGCCTCGATTATCGCGGGCTCATACGCATTGTAGAGCAAGCCGATCTACAGGTCGATGATTACTTATTGTAACCTTTTAGTTTGGAATCTCACTTGCCACATAGACAGAAGACGATACTCTACCCTCCCGACTATTGATCACTGCTCCTCTTGTTCTTTCCTATTTAATATTTGATGAATTGTAAATCGTCATCCCCCTTAATGAAACATATTACTTTGGCTGATTAATGCTTCAGGCCACCTGCACGATATGCTCTATACCGCCTCCCAGAAAGTTTTGTACAAAATCCACTACGCCAGCTGCTTCTCGCGCTCGTGGCGTCAGTCTGGGACCGCAAACATGCAAACGTCTACGCCCGCTCCGCAGATCTTGTTAAGATGTTTGAGCAATCGGATTTTTCAGAGAATCAGATCGGTTTGGTACTTAACAATCTTTTGACTGCGTTCCTTGGTAATACCATCTTTCGTTTATTCCACAACTCGGACTGAACACTGGCTCTACGTTTGATGAAGAGAAATTCAGGGCCAGGACTTTCAAGACGCTCACAAAAGCCTATACTTCGTTACCGATTCAACTCGCAGAAATGTATCTAGGCCTACCACAAGAGCAGATTATCGCAGGCAAGAGCAAACTGAGATAATCCACTGAATATTGTTCTTAATCAGGTCACAGGTGCCCTGCAGTACAACTGGGACTATGACATCGCATCGCAGGCGCTAAGTCCAACCTCAGCGTCAAAAACCATTATATCAGCTGGCAAGCTTTTTCCAAGTGAGGTTCATACTATCAGCGATTATAAAACGATTCTGACAAATGCATCGACAGAAGCCTCTTCTCTAGACACGTTCGAGTATGTTGCGGATGGTGTTGCTAGATTAGAAGTATGAATGATTGCAATGAAGTAAAGTTACCACTCAAATGTAGTGGCTATTAATTTGTGTAACAGTACAAAGCTACAAGTAATGTTAGTAGTGGCTAGCAAGTCAGGTTATTCAATGACGTTTTTTTTTTTTAACCTGCCATCAGACAAAGCTCAAGCCAATATTCAGAAATAACTTGATGTTCAGTGTTTGCATGCGTATTCAGCACGTTCGGTGGTCGCTACGATATTCCAATTTTTTGAGAGCGATTTTAATAAACCACGCAAACTCAGTACTCATTCCGCATCCCGCCGTGGTGGGCTTAGACTCAGACGCTAGATTTTGGTAGGCCTAAGCCCAAGCCCAGGCTTCTTCAGCTCACACGAGCCCGCAAAGCCCTACCCGTATATCTATAGAACAATATTCTCATTGGGTCGAGGCCAAATTAATACTAGGGTGTTCAGATAACTCAAAAAGGGGGTTGCTGATAATACGTTCTCACTTTTGAGAATCCCAGTTTTGTGTTCTGTATGTTGTACTGCTGAAGCTTTAGGTTAGATATTCATAAGCATAAAAGTTGAGTAAGGCGGCTTAGCCAAGTGGTTACGGCGAGAGATTCGAATTTCGAACTATCTCTTGGGCTTTGCCCGCGTAGGTTCGAATCCTGCAGCCGTCGTTTTTTCACATATCTTTTTCATTCATCCCCACAGCTGAAAACAAAACAAAAAATTTCATAGTAGTTGATATCATGGTATAACAAAATTTGTTTAATTCGAAGATAAATTATCTTTTAATAAATTAAGCTACGTTTCTTACATAGAAATAATACACTGTTATCAGCCTTAGAATAGTATCCTGAGACGCAAGCCCACAGATCCATTTAGGGATCGACTCTCCGATTACTTAGGCAATGAGATCACGAATATCTACCGAATACGATCTATCTCTGTTCTTGATATGATGCCGTGTCTTGACAGCGAGGGGGCGTACCCAGACCTTGACGTGCCCCATGCGCGAAGTCGTGATGACCGCCCGCGGGGTAAAGACAAGCGATGTGAGGATATCGGCGTCTGTACTTTTCACCTGTGTATGCACGAATCGATTAAACAAAGAGCGGATGGCACAAGCGGGCGGGAGAAAAATACCAATACAGGTTGTACCACTGAAACCTCGTTTCGTGATGGTGCGGGGTGGTATTTCGGTGGTGGGTTGGTATCGCCGAGGCCAGGGGGAGAAGACGGTAGGTGAAGTACGGATCCGCCACGACGCACACCTAGAGAAACGGTAGAAGACATAGACATTCGTTGATGGTGTGTTGCCTGTACATCAGTGGGTTAGTACAAGGTATCTTTTTCAAAAGTGTGAAGGGAACTGAGACTTTACTTGATGCTTTGACCGATGGATCGCACCGCTAGAGAAGTCCCATAGGATAATCTTGTTGTCTTCGCCGACACTGCCGAACCGATACGTCCGCCCGTCGCAGCGAATTTCGTCAAATGCTACGGCAGTGACGAAGGAAGAGTGGCCTTGGCAGCGTGCAATGACACGTTGTTCCCAGGGAGAAATGATCGTTAGCAGGTCGTCTTGGCCGCCGGTCTTTCCGTATGATCAGTTATGTTACGAGCCGATTCATAGATGCTCAGGATAAACGATAAAGCTACTCACGAGGATAAATCTCCCATCTGGTGACCAGGCTACGCATGTAAATGCGCCAAAATAAGACCCGTAACAATCAACTAGCCTATGTATCAAGTTGAGTGCATGCGGTGCTTTCGAGTGTAGGTATTTCAATTCACCGTTCGGAAAGCGCATCGATGACACGTAAACAGCCGTCGTCAGATATGGCGGCGATATATTTTACATCGGGGGAAAAGACCATGTCTGTATAATAAAAATAGATGAGTTGAATAGGACATTAAAAAGGAAACCGAGCCACTGGCCTACAATATTGCGATTGGATACCTTCCAGTGGCTGACAGGGTTTTTCGCCACTTTGTCCTTTTCGGCTTTGCCACCAGGGCTGACAGAACCCAACATAGCTGGATGCCAAGGTGGGTAGGAAACATGCATCCGTTCTTTAAAATCCCACTCTCGACTGAATGCGGAAGGCCGAGTGGAGTTACTTATATAGGAATTGGATATCGGCGAGTCAAGGCCTGGCACGGGGTCAGTGGGTGTAAATACGCCATCATCTCTTGTTTTATCGTAGACGATGATCGTGCCATCTGCATGTGAGACCATGAAAAGCGTAGTAGACGTGGGCACCCAACGAATGGAAGTGCATGGGGACGATGTGATGCTTCCCTTGGACAAGTAACATTGAGTTCACGTTTGGGATGGGCGAGGGTTGATCGAAATAGGCTACCTGTTTGTTTAGTCTGCCGTAGCGAAGGCCAATGGCATCTGGCGGATATGATTAGTTAGGGTAGGTGACCTGGATGTGTGAACACAAACCAAACCAGATGATATCTCCCGAGCTGAAGCCGATGATGACTTCCAAACGTTCGTGAGACGCAGTTAAAGTATTGATATCATGGCATGTAGGGTGTGCAGAAAAAGTAATCCGAGCCAGGGGGTCCTGTTGTCAACCTGAGCAAAACAGCCACAAAAATGAAGCGTTGACAGCATACTTTCGACTTCTGCCCTATGTCCACCCAGAGAAAATTCTTTCCAGAGTTATAGAAGACAAAAGTGTTCTCCCCCTGCCTGGACTGCAGCGTCTTCGCCAGGTTCTCAGCACTCTGTTGTCTGGTGATGAAACTCGACGACGTGGTTTTAAGGTTGTGTGGGGGTCTCAAGACCGTCTTCTTCCTCCCATTGGGTGCGGAAGGGGAGAAGAGATTGTGTGCATCCCCTGGGAGGCCGGGAGTGACAGGTGCGTTGATGCTGTCCTGTTGTGTGCTTGACGGATCTCCTGAGTGATTATCGTCCCGAGTCTCGCTGCTGGATGCACTGATGTCGTCCTCCTTGCGCTCCTTTGCGTTTTTATCTTTCCTGGAGTCCTTGGACCCGCCTCCAAGTAATTGAGCAAAGACAGGCCCGGTTGCTTGTTTGACAGCAGGAAAGCGGATAGTTACAGAAGACAGCCGAGATGGATATGAGGCAGGCCCGGCGGTAGCGGCAGTGATGAGCACTGTGTGTTTGTGGTCTTCTGTCATAGAGTATACACCCTCTGGGGCCACGAATGTAGACTCGTTCTCCATCGTGGCAGCCGACAAGGAGAGAGATGTTGGCCGTTGTGCTACTAGTAGTTTAAGTTGTCGTGGACAGAATCGGACTCGGACAGGCTGAGGCGGCCAGGGACAAGATCATTGCATCAATTAGAAGCACTCGGAAGCAAAGACACGCGTGAGGTCATCAGTCCTGCATCAGCTTCTCCGCATTTGGTCACCGGAAGGATCATCATCTCGCCCTTGTCCCGTCTCTGCCATGTTCTCCTCCCCCAGACACGTCCTCTTGCGCTCAAAGGTATTTGGAAGGTCAAGCTATTCTCCTTGTAGCTGTACTAATGCTTTTATATTTATATTAAGTCTTGCTATGGATCAGCCGCACGCCAGGCTACGAAAAGATGGCAATCAACCACCGTCGAACCACCACCTGCTGGTGGTCATCTGCCATCCATAGCAACTTCCAAATACCTTCGGACGACGAGAGACGCATCCCTAAGGACACAAGGACTCCTCTGGACAGAAGAGGAATCCATGGGTTCCGGTGGCCTCGTTGATGGCAGGGAGACAAGAAAGATGAACACATACCAAGCCGTCCGAGATGCAATGAGGTAAGTCGTCTCACCCTTCCCTTGGAGACTGAGGCTACTATACACTTAACATATCCCTGTGAAGTATTGCCCTTGGTAAAGATGATACGGCTGTGGTGTATGCATTTTCTCTATTAGTGCTGTGAAACCAGTCTTATACCGCGATTATTCATAGCTTTGGTGAAGATGTCGCATTTGGTGGTGTTTTCAGATGCACTATGGTATTTAAAAAAAAAAACCAATTAACTTCGACATTCATCTCAACGACCACCGTCAAGTGAATAGGGTCTAGCAGAAGAATTCGGTCGAGATCGCGTTTTCAATACACCTCTAACTGAACAAGGCATCGCCGGTTTCGGTATTGGTCTAGCCTCTATGGGGCATACTGCCATTGCAGAGATTCAATTCGCAGATTATATTTTCCCTGCATTTGATCAAGTGAGTTCACAATCAATGTTGTTGCACATCTCAATATTCATTTCCAATATAGCTTGTCAATGAGGCAGCCAAAATGCGATACCGATCTGCTGGCAATTTCCATCCTGGTAGTTTAACTGTCAGAACGCCAACCATGTCCGTCGGGCATGGTGGTCTTTATCATTCACAGAGTCCAGAAGGTTTCTTCATGGCGGCAGCTGGCTTAAAGGCAAGTGTGCAATGTGGAAATACCGTTCCAGGGATATTGTTAACGGCATATCGTTTGCTTGTCATAGGTAGTAATACCTCGCTCGCCCATTCAAGCCAAAGGCCTCCTACTTTCGTCCATTCGGGATCCCAACCCTGTAATATTTATGGAGCCCAAGATTTTGTATCGCTCTGCGGGTAGGAGATATTCATCGTCGATACAGCTCCCTCTTGTGGGCTGAAGAATTGTTGTGATCAAGTTGAACAGGTTCCAATTGATGATTTCACTCTACCAATTGGAAAGGCAGAGACCATCACCCGAGGGGACGCCCTCACTTTACTCACGTGGGGTACGCCAGTGTATCATTGCGAAGCGGCTCTCCATATGCTAGAGAACCCGCCACCAGGGCTGGCGCAGCATGTACCGCAGAGCATACGCTCAGCTAAGGTTGAGCTCATCGATTTAAGGACAATTCTACCCTGGGATGTTGAAACAGTTACGGAAAGCGTCAAGAGGACAGGAAGATTGGTGATTGTACACGAAGCTGGTCGTACTGCGGTAAGTGGCTTAATGAGTCCTTTGAGCTTACTCCGGAAATTGAGCTTCTATTGCTATTAGGGTGCTGGTGCCGAAATCAGTGCCGAGATTCAGAAGAGGTGTTTCTTGAAGCTTGAGGCGCCTATAAAGCGTATCACGGGCTGGGAGTATGTCTCTAATCTAGAATTTCAACCGAAGATAAACTGATATTGGTTTTCTAGCACGCCTGTTCCGTTGCAGTATGAGAAATTCTATATCCCGGACTCTGTGCGGATTCTGGATGGTATTGTGGAGGCTTTGACATACTAGGTTTATAATTTTTCCCATAACGCATTTGTACAACTACAGTTTTTGAAACCTCAATAGAAGGATGAACAGAACAGATGTTAGCCAGATTATCCAAGGAAAAGTTGGCGCCTCTGAGTAGCGCACAACTCAGAATTTAATGTAAAACAAGCGAGTGGGGTGCAAATAAGTAACATGTATTCCCCTTCTCTTCATATCGGGCACCAAGAGAATACATTGGCAGTTAATGATGCATAATGGTGGAGATCATGGAGCGCAACGTCGGAGCAGTGATCAGACTTGCTATACTCGGGTTGACAACCGGATCTCGGAAGCTGCATCGCTGTGATGGTTATGAGTAGTCATAGAGTATTAGACACCAAGAGAAGGCTGCAAAAGATGAGATATTTCAAAAGAGCTCTTCTCTTCTACCATACACACGAATGCTATTCATACGAAATATAAGTTTGAGTCCGAAAGAGCTGTATAGCTTTAACTAAGCAGTGACAGCGTCGATCCGCTGCCAATTCCTCTCTTTTTTTCTTTCCCGCCCGCCATCCTACTAAACCGTAATGCGGCATCACACCCGCCTTCCCGGGTTGATGTTATTAATCCGATTTCCTTTATTGTCGAAGTCGAGCAACTTGTTGTTGGTGATGGCGCGATTGATCTACACGGTGAGGTTGCTGGCCGTAGTGTTAATTTACATTCCCGCCTGACTAGTTGCTATCTTGTGAAGTTGGTTGAATGTATAATTGAGGCTCAAAACCAAACTTAGATCAAGCAAGGTGTTGTCGGTGCTCATGCTAGCAGGGGAGCTGGGGACCGTGAACATGGTTGGCTGGGTAGTGGCAGCAGCAACTGGCGCTAGGTTGATAGCTAAGAGTTGTACCAACTCCAATCGGGTGCGAGTGCAAGGCCTGACAGGAGTGCGCACTAGCGCAGCCGGGGTGTAGAACGTGACGAATGGGGCAGCACGGCGGTCACGATGCTGAGTGAAGTGCCGGGTAGCTAACTGCTGGCAGTAACAGTTGTAACCGGAGTGCGCATTGGGATGACATAAGTGGTAGACAGGCATGTAGTCATGGACACCCTGCATGTAGGATCTAATGGGGTGGGTGCTAGCCGGCTGGCGGCCAGGGGCCATTGCAAATTGGATGAAGTCGAAGCCTATGAGCACGGCCGTGGTGTTGAATTGCTCGGCAAAGGCGGTGTAGCCCCAAGGTTTGCGGCCGGCTACGGTAGCCGTGAGGTTAGAGTCAACCGGTGCTTCGCAGAGATCATGATCCCACTCAATGAAAGCCCAGAGCATAGCTGCCGAGATGAAGGGTTGGAAGTCCTCTGTGAGGTGTACTTGGAATGTGAGGTCACCCTCATTGAATAAGATCCAGGTGATATGAGCATCCATGTGAGTGCGGTAATCCACCTGGCCTGGACACCGGTCGCTGGGAGCATGCGAGTTGCCGTTGCTGAAGACCATCGTGGTAGCACCTGTAGACAGTGTCTCCCATCCCCCGCTAGCACAAGCACCGACAATACCTTGCTTGATCTAAGTTTGGTTTCGAGCCCCGATTATACATTCAACCAACTTCACGAGATGGCGACTAATCAGGTGGGAATGCAAATCAACGCAACGGCCAGCAACCTCACTGCGCAGATCAACCGCGCTATCGCCAACAACGAGTTGCTCGACTTCGACAATGAAGGAGATCAGATTGATGACACCAACCTAGGAGGGCGGGTGTGACACCGCGTTACGGTTTAGTAGAACGGCGGGCGGGAAAGAAAAAAAAGAGAGGAATTGGCAGCGGATCGATGCTGTCACTGCTTAGTCAAAACTATACAGCTCTTTCGGACTCAAACTTATATTTCGTATGAATAGCATTCGTGTGTATGGTAGAAGAGGAGAGCTCTTTTGAAATATCTCATCTTTTGCAGCCTTCTCTTGGTGTCTGATACTCTGTGACTACTCGTAAACGTCACAATCGCGTTTGGTTTCTACTCCGCCATAATCACTGGCACTGGCATGATTTAGCAGCTTCAAGTGCTCTATAACAAAAAGGAAAGCTAACGCTATCACTTTGATGATCACGGAGTATGATAGGCACGATTTCTCAGCACTTAGGTATATGTTGTTCCTTAAACATCCTTGAATTTTGCACTAAAATAGTGCTCAAACACTGGCTCGAACTATGATTCGATCTTAGAATCCTAGTATTCTGTACCCACGCATGGCTTAGCTATTTTCTAAAGCCATCTCCCTAGTTTTTATTTGTTACTGTCAATGTGCACTCATACCCTTGGACCCAATAGACAGAGACAATAATGTACTCACGGATGATTTGAGCCATCACTGTTAGCTCGTAACTTTAATTCTGGGGTATGCTCCCATGGCGATAGGGTAAGTGATATAGCGGTCTGTCTTCTGTTCATCACACCTGCAGTATTTGTAGAGGTCGCTGAAAGATTGAAAGATTCGTGAATCGTGATCCCATCACGATGTTGATGATTTGACATAGATGCTCCATTTCGGCTCCTATAATTTTCTGAAAAGTGGCCACCTCATGATTCATATGAGGTGTTCTGTATCATGATGATCTTAATTATTTTCCCTGAAAACAACGTTTGCACTGGATATGCCACAGAATTGGAGCGAAGCATAGTAGAAGCTACAAGCACGGCTGGTTACCCGTACCCTTGAAGCACTCGACTAACACTTTTCTCCAACCGCATCATTTCTCACACCTACCTTCAGATGCTTATCGATCACTTCCTTGATGAATCACATAGCATCTTCGGAATGAATGAGCCCTATACTCCCAAATGCATATAACTCACCAGCACCATATCTAATTCCTGCCCCACTCACCTGGTAAATTTCTTCAGTAAAAATGCCCACTAAAGCGTACCTGGAATCCGACGGTTCTCAATATATTGGCAATATTTTTACTGCTATTCTTTATGGTAAACGCGCACTATCCGTCCAGAGCTCAAGCCGCGATACTAATTGTTATCTACTAAGGCATCTATCTGGGTGCTTACTTTTTATCTACTTCAGCATTGCTGAAAAACAACAATTTCTCCTATTTCCGCCGCATGTGTTATATATCATATGGAAGCGTTTTCCTACTTCTAAACACGCTGTTTTTCTTTTGTACACCGCTAATGGGACAGTGGATCTGGATTATATGCCGAAAGGCTGTTTCCGAGGTAGCCTGCGAGGTCGAGGCAGAGTCTGCCAATTCAGTGATTGTCGGTAATGTGGCTCAGAGCTTGGCCATGGCTATGTCAGATGCTCTTCTCGTAAGCTTTTTCACTATTTTCCCTTTGGATCTTTCGAATCTGATTACTTCAGGCAGATATATCGATGTTACATCGTCTTTGGCTCAAGATTATACATAGTCATGCTTCCAGCTCTGTGCGCCATCGCAACCTTTGGTCAGTATCATCTACTAGGTGGCCTTTAATCTAGTACTCATCAATGACTATTATGCACAACAAACAGTTATAGGCATAGCAGCTGTAGTAATTGATCATGAAATGGACCTCTCTCTCCAAGAAAAAATAAACGCAGTCCTTGCAATTCTCAACACGGCTACAAACGTTATGATCACCGCCCTAATTTCTTACAAGATATTATCGGTGTCGCGCCAAGTACAGAAGTTAGCTGCCTCCCAAATGACAAGGTCATATATGGGCGTGGTAACTTGGTTCATTGAATCGGCCGCGGTCTGCTCTGCACTTGGAATCTTCACCAGTGTTACGCAACTTCTTTATGGTGGCGGATCTGCTTACTGGTCACTGGCCATACCTTCTGTATGGATCTCTAGCATAGTAAGTTACTTCCTCTCCTGGGACTTGACTATTTCAGTGTTTTAATTGCTTCAATCAGGCGTTGGCCCCTCAACTGATTATCTTGCGAATTTCATGGGGCAGTGCATGGACCCGGACAACGTCTGAAGAATTAACCCATACAACGCATCCAGTGGTTTTCGCGCATCCGAGCAACACAGCTACTTTTAGCATGCAGAGCTTGGGTGATAGAAAGCATACTCCGTGCTCCAACACTATAGGTAGCGTGATGATGAATGAAGAAAAATTAGTTTGAATCTAGATATTGTTTGAAGTTGTAACAATTATACGTAATTATTACATTTAGACTCGTGCACTGAGAAGCAAAAGCGGTACAGGAGTCAATGACTGTAGCTTTGAAAAACGTTACCTAAGTGCCAGTGAGCGAAATGAATGAATGTCGGTCTACTACTATAGGAGAATGGGCTCTTGTAAGGCTTTTGGTTTCATCGGCCTGATTCATCGGCCTGTTGCCTAGTCAATGCTTCTTCCGAGCCTGCAGGTTTCTCGCACCTGGACACTGAAATATAACAACAATGGCTCCATGACCTTCATAGAGATAATTCCAATGTTGATGTTGATACTTTCCCAAGCCCCAAGTCTCAGCTCCCCGTTGCTCTCATCATTTCTTGATACCGCATTTTGACACACCTGAGCCACGCTTGAGGGATTTTTGTCAAGGGTACACCACTTGACTATGTGACGTTGGGCTTGGGGGGCCTACTTGTGCGCACAACCAAATAATACACCACTTAATGTTACGAGTCGCTCGTTGTATTATAATTTTATTTCGAATTTTCCACCATTTTTCTGAATTTTTCCGGATTTTTCTCTATTTTTTGATGTATATATTGTATATTACGTAAGCATCCCTCTGATGACTAAGCAGTCATGTGACCAGTCAACCATGTGACTGGCCATCATGTGACCACTAGTCATGTGACATATTATGTAAGCAGAGTCTAGAATATGGGTCCGGATCATGACACCACTTTAGACTCACTATAACAAATAATGGCGCAATATCACGCTATACTTAGCATTACTGCGCACAGACCATGTAACTGCGCACAGACCAGGTAGAATTAATATATAATCCTGTAGTGCCTCTACCTGAAGACCTCAGATTCGTTCTCTTCGTCTTCAGGTAAGTAGCACAGTAGTGCTTTGTATTAGATAAATACTAACATAATAAAAACTTTGTCTTCAGAGCCCCTCCAATCTCTTAAGGCATGATAGCCTGTCTCTCCCCTCTCTCTCTCCCCATCCACAAATCCTCTTTACTCTGTGCTAGGAGGTAGCAAGTGTGCTCTGTGCTGCTTGTTGTCTAGAGGTTGCTTTATGCTCCTCTACGTTAGAACGCATAAGACAGGTCCAGCCCATTGGGTGACCATTTGTATTTCTGTATATGAAAAACATTGTGCTTAGTGCACTTAAGAGAACAACGGCAGTGCCCTGCGTTCTTCGCGGTTAAGATACATCGCATGCCTAACAGCATACACAAGACAGTTTGTGTTCCGCGTGTAGACCTCACTTGAAAGTCTAGCAGACTTGGAGTAAAGCTTGGTGACACAAGGACTTGAACTTGCGTGACAGTTGTGACAGCGCAAGGAAGTGTACACCCGCGCGTCCCTAGCCTTGGGAGTTGTAAAACAGCCGTTACTTGGCTACCCCGTACCTTTGAGGGGTTAACGTAGGCTTAGGTTGAGTTTTGGTGACAAGAGTCTGGTGTGCTCTTGACACTTAACACTAATGTACGGAAGTACCTACACAAGAGTGTTCCCACAGCTATGCAGTCCCTTTATCTATTGAGGGTGCACCGGGTACTTTCTTAGCTCTTATGTAATCGTTTTACTCTTAAGTTCACACGCACACGTTGAGGGGATTCACACCACCTCCTAGTAAGGAAAGAGAGAGAGAAAGAGGGCTAGGACGAAGGGCCTAGGCTAAAAGGAAATACCCTGAAGGCAAAGTGTTATTAGTAATCTATTTATGGAATACAAACCGTTACTTGCCTGAAGGCAAAGAGGTCGAAGCTGAGCTCTTCAGGACAAGTTACATGCACTATTTATACTGCTATACAAGGGTCCGTGCGCAGCTTTAGTGGTCTGTGCGCAGAGGGAGATAGAAGCATGAATGATGGCAATGCAAGGGAAGAACGTTTACCCTAACTCCACCGGGCATCCGTGTGGAGATCCGTTTCCGGATCGATACCGGTAATCGTTAGGAATTGTTCAGGGAAGGAAGGCTGTGTTCCTGAGCTGTGCGCGATGATGAAATGGAAGTGCGCGCAGCCTCGAGATTACTCCTGTGACGTGCGGCTTGGAACATGTGAGGGCCAATCACATGACCACTGCACTGCCTACAGTCCACGCCCTAAAGGGTAATTTTTATAAGAAAAATAGAAGAAGGAAAAGAAAATGCGATAACTAGTTAAATATCAGTCCAAATAATACAAGAAATAGACCGAAAAATTGGCAAAAATTCCATCTCATGACAATTTTCAGTCAATTACATTACATGATGTACTATTCTACTTTGGTGGCTGCATGCCGTTTTGTTTCTTTTCCTTGTCTGAGGGACGCCAGTAATAGCTCAATGCCTCTGTTCTTACTCTGTATAATAATCTATCTCCCTCTTTCTCCCTTTTGTCTATTAAGCTGTTACAACCCAAAAGATAAAAGAGCGTTTTTGAACCACTATTTTTTGGAGCTCTAAGATACTCCAGTCATACTTGCACTCATACTAGAGCTTTCGTTGAGCAAAGATATCATACTTCATTCCTTTCCAGGGTTATTACACTTGCTTTTAATCTGACAAGCCCCAAACTTGTTGAGACTTGGACACAGCATGCATTGATAAGAGCTACCAAAGTGAATATCTTTGCAAGATATTGGATGCTCGGATTATTCTACTTGAGCATTCTTGGATCCTTTAGATTGTCCCGATTTATTTACTCGGCTCCCCATATATCATGATCATGATTTGATGTTGGAGCAAAGTTGTCTTCAGCATTTCTAGGGGCTGGATAGTTACCAATTTCCTGATTGATCAACCCACCATGCTCCACTTCTTATCTTTCATTATGTTTTTTATTATCTTGTCTGACAGAGCTGTTTTATTCCTCCAAGATACTCTTCATACTCGCATAAACTCAAAACCCGAGGAATATTCGATGTAATTTGATAAAATGATTAATTTAGTATTTTGCAACACTACATATAAGGCGTTGGATGCGATATGACTCATAGCCCACGCCAGCCTCACAAACAAGCATGCCGTCCATTCGCACTGAAGATCTTGAGATCGAAGGATCGTTCTACATCAGCGTAACTATATCCTTTATTGTGAGCGGAAATTTGGTAAATTACAAGGGCTTGTCGGGTCTGACCCTCATCGATATCCTAGGGTTTATCTTGGT
Organism: Agroathelia rolfsii; assembly: GCA_018343915.1. Classification (NCBI taxonomy): domain Eukaryota; kingdom Fungi; phylum Basidiomycota; class Agaricomycetes; order Amylocorticiales; family Amylocorticiaceae; genus Agroathelia; species Agroathelia rolfsii. The sequence goes on along the minus strand of JABRWF010000007.1, from coordinate 277,521 downwards.
GTGTACTTTCTATCTACTTATGCTCGTTTAGAAAATGCCAACACAACTCGTTTCCCTCGGATTTTCTTCATATCATTCGGGAGCGTTTTCCTACTGCTAAATACTATTTTCTTGGCGGGTCCACCATATTTTGGCCGGTTTATGTAAACCACAGCCCGAGAAGAATATTCCGGTGGTCCTCTTGAGTATTATGCGGCTCATGGCTGAAAACAGTTTCATGTCAATCGGCGATGCCTCTCAAAACCTTGCTGCTTTCCTTAGCGATGGTCTTCTGGTGAGCCCCGGTATTCTCCGTCGATTCGACTCTCTGACACATTTATTTAGATATACTGCTGCTATGTTGTTTTTGACTCTGACTATCGTGTGGTAATACTCCCTGTCCTATGTACTCTAGGCGCTCTCTGTAAGTGTACTCTCAACTTTAGAATTGCTCAATTCATATAGATTTCCAATGTAGCAACGAATGAGCCTTTAGGCCTGGGAATGGCAATTATACCGATTGGCCTAAATCACAGTATCTTCTTAGGGAACAAACTCAATGCAGCTGGAATTGTGCTTAATACAGCTGCTAACGTCATGGTTACAATCATAAATTTTATCAGGGTACATACTTTGTATGTCTCGTAGCCTCAAGAATTGCGGCGAGTCGCATATTGCGCAGACAAGGGCATATGCAAATGTAGTAGCCGTACTCGTGGGGTCTGCAGCCTCTTGTGCAGTCGTCGGGATCATGCTATGTACTAGTACGCAATTTATGATCAACGATGGTAGTAGTTTCATTTTCTTCTCAGAGGCTATTTTTTTACTACGTGGTCAACAAGTATAGTAAGTCATCCATCTTGCAGAAAATACAAATTCCATGCCTTACTTTACACTAGGCATTATTTCCGCAACTCATCGTTTATTGAGTCGCACAAGGGATTGCACGGACCAAGACCAGATCTGAGGAATTATCACGAGCAACGGGAACACTTCTTTTTGCACCCCACGGGGATACCGTCGCCTCTGACATAGAGCATTCTTGCCAAATGGACAGGGAGTCCCCATGGTATCAGATATACTTCTAAGTTGAACATCGTTGCACTTCCAGCTTTAGTTTCGCTTGCAAGTTTCGGTAAATGTCATTTTATACATCATAAAATGATAAATCTCATGAAAGTACGCTCCCCTAGCCCTAGGGATAACAACTATATCGCTCAATCGTGATGTGGACTTGACGGCCCGAATCTCTGCACTTGGAATTGGTCTCAACACGGTCGTCGGCGTTATGGTTACCATGATGATTTCTGCCAAAATATTGCTTGTGTCTCGCAGCCTAAATCAAAGCACAGGGTCACAGATATTCCAGACAAGGGTATATAGAAACGTAATGACTATCCTCGTGGAATCTGCCGCACCCAATGCCATCTTTGGGATTATGGCATTCATTACACAGTTTTTAAGACTCACCTGGCCAGTAGTCCCACTATATCTTTTCAATTAATTTTCGGTAATTGTATCCCCCAGATATGGTCATTATCTATGGTAAATAGTTTGCATCTTTTATACTGAGCCTCGTTAACCATACGTTACTTGGTTGTAGGCGCTATCTCCACAAATAATCATCTATCGTATTGCGCGCGGGACTACATGGACCGAAGTCACTTCGGAAGAGCTAACACAGGCTACTGTGCCTCGGTGTCTGGCAAATTATAGCTGCATAGTTGCGTCAACTGGACTTATTTCATAGATCAGAGTAATTTACATGAGCAAAAAAGACGAGTTAACAACTTCTATAGTAGACTAGTATCACCAATTCTCCACTCTTCCCTGTTATCCTATCGATACTTGGATTATCCACTTTACATCGCTAGTTCTGCATACATATATAAACTATGTCACTTGGTTATGATGGAAACCTACTGGACGGAATATTTTCAGCAGGAATTACTTTCAACGCGGTTACCAACATTATGATAATTACCACAGTGACTTCTGCTAAGATATCTGTTGGGATATCATGCTGGAGGTAATACACACAGAACGATGTAGATAGATTCTGTAACTATATATATATAACGTTCTTCTCAAAGATATTAAAGTATCGTAGAAACTTTTGGAACATGGGAAACACCCGATGTAAGTCAAGCATGAGTGAAACACAATTACATGAGTATATGCGCAGCAAAACTCAGATTATGAAATCACATAATATTCAAAACACAAATTGTATGGAATATTCAAGCTATGAGGATCTTAGCCTGGGCATATGATCTACTATAGAGGTTTGAGCGATGCGAATGTGATTGACTGTATTTTTTATTAATTTATGCATCTTAGTATTATAACAATCTACTTATTCTATTTGACCCATTAAGCATGGCGACTTAGCCAAGTGGTTACGGCGAGAGATTAGAAATCTCTTGGGCTTTGCCCGCGTAGGTTCGAATCCTGCAGTCGTCGGTTGATATTTTTCTTTGCCATATCGGGGTGTGAAATGATTTTCAACTCCGCTGTGGCGCTGCTGGGGGTGTCTCGGCCCAGGGATCGAGGCTGGGCGAGGCTCATTGGTCTCGACTCAGCACACGAACAAGTGATTGCCATTGCTGCAATTACAAGCTGCTATGGACAGAGCCGCCGCCCAGCAGCCTCCGTCGGCCTCTCCCGCCTACCACCACCACCATCACCAACAGCAGCAGCATCTTCAGCAGCATTATCGTCAACCATCACAGCAGCAGCAGCAACACACCCTACCCCCCATCGCCGCCTATCCGGACAGTGCCGCCCAACAGCCCCATTACCTCCCTCCTCCCGCCCAGGTCCTGCCCGCACCACCATACCATGCTCGCAATCCAGATCCACGTCCGATGCATCTGCCCATCGACAGGCATATCAAGCGCGAGCAGACAATCCCTCTCTCGCGCCGGAGCTCGGACATGACAGACGTGCCCCTCCCCATGTCCTCTGCATCTGTCCAAGATGATAACATGCCGGCCACGAGCGATTTCGTCAAGAAGCTCTACAAGTCCGTCTCTCTTGGCCTACCTTGTCTTTCGAGGCTGACTGGGCATTTTTTTTTCACAGGATGCTTGAAGACAAGAGCTTCTCTTCGGTCGTAGCCTGGGGTCCTCAGGGTGACTGTTTTGTAGTTAAAGTATGTTCTTCTATCATTCTTTTCTTAAATAAGAATCCCCCCCCCCCCCAACTATCTTCTCTTGCCACGTCCTCGAGTTGTTGTCGTGGCTGGCCCATAGTGAAACCATGCTGCATGGCGCCTCGCCTGTTAGACGTGCCTGGGAATTGACGTCATATTTAATAATAAAATAGTAGACTCACAGGAGAAAAATATTTTCTAGGACATGACAGAATTTACAAAGTCGATTCTACCGCGCATGTTCAAGCACTCCAATTTTGCTTCGTTTGTCAGGCAGCTCAACAAGTATGATTTCCACAAGGTTGGTCAGGTCTCCTTTTATTGGTTGTCATTGTCTCAAAAATTTATCCTATCCAGATCAAGAATGCCAACGATTCCAAATTTGGCGAACAGGTGAGAATAGAAGTAGATGCTTCCCAAGATCGTTACCTGATCATGAATAGAGTTGGACATTCCAACACCCCGATTTCCGTGCAGATGCTCCAGAAGCGCTGGAGAACATCAAGCGTAAAGTGCCTGCCCAACGCAAGCCAGCGACAGCAGCAGCAGCAGCCGCCCCATCCGCGGCCAGCGCAGGGGGGAACAACGCCCCTTCCCCCACAACACCCAGTGGATCCGCTACAGGTGCAGCGGCGAACGTCAACGATGCCAGCCTTACCTCCGGCTCTGGTGCATCCTCCGCCGAAGTTGAACGGCTCCAAACGCAGGTCAGCGGTCTACTCGCCCAAGTTGGCGGTTTGCAATCGCAAATGGGCGGGCTCACCTCCCAGGTTGGCTCGTTGACCGGTCGGCTGGAAGAGCTCTCGACGGCACACCACGATCTGCGCGAACACACGCGCAATCTAGAAAAGAACTATCAGAACGTGTTGGTGGAGATGGTCAACTTTCAGCGGAACATGGCCCAGCAAGATATGCTTTTGCAGAACCTTATAGGCTATTTCCTACAGACCGAGAATGGTGATCTTTCATTTACTCCTTATAGTCTTCCAAGATGGTGTTTCTCATTTTAATACGTGCTGTTATATGACGTCAGGTAAAATGAAAGAGAGGATGCAACAACCCCCACAGCTGGCCTCCGCGGCTGCCCAGGGCTCTTCTTCTGCCGGCCCATCTGGCACCTCCTCCGCCTCGGCGTCGACGTCTTCTGCTGGCCAATCGTCCGAGCAATCGCGCCAGCAGCAGCAATCCCAACAACAACGGCCCCAGCTCGAAGAACGCCAGTCGCAATTCCTCAACGCGCACGAAGCCTCGCGCGCGCTCGGGCCTGGGCTCGCGGGCGGATACCAAGACACCGTTGCGCGCGGCTCGCTCCTGCAGATGAGCGAGATCGCCCGACGGGCTGAGGTGGCAGGCATGACCTTTGCCGCCACTGCTGCTGCCGTATCGTCTTCTTCAGGTGCGACGGGCATCGACGCCGATGGGTCGATAACGACGACAACAAACATACCCGGCGCGGAGACGGTCCAGATGGAGCTCGAGCAGCTCTCGCGCGAGGATGCGCTGGCGCGGATCGGCGAGCTCAGCCGTTCCCGGCCCGCAAGTGCGCAGGGGTTTATTTCAAATCTGAATATTTCGACGATGTTGCAGATGCCCAGTGCGGCAGGCCTGGGATCGTTGTCCTCCATGGATGGCTCTGGCGGTAACGGTGGTCAGAATCATCACGGGCAGCAGCAGCAGCAGCAACAACAGCGTCACCAAAATAACGATGCTGGTGGTGTAGCGTCCGGACAGGCCGATGGGTCGGAGCCGTTTATTATGCCCGACGATGCGAGCAACGGTGCTGGTGGGAATGGAAGTAACAGCCTGTGGGGTGCGGCGGGCATGATCGGTGGGTCGTCCGCCCTCACGCTCGGTGGCGGTGGGGGCATGAGCCTCGACGGCAGCGGTGGGGGGCAGCTCGAGGTGTACACCGTGGGACACCTCATGCCGCGTGGCGACGAGCTAACGAACGGGACGTGGGCATTTGACCCTTCGCCCGGCTTGGGACTCGATATGACGGCAGCGCTGGCGAACGCGGGCAATATGAGCGCTTCGGGTCCTTCTTCGGGCCCGTCGGCTGGGCCCTCTTCCAGTGCTATGGCGGGGCCTTCTTCCTCGGCTTCGTCTGCGTCCTCATCTCCTCCCGCGTCGGGCAGGGGTGGTGGTGGAAATTCGCAGAAGCTACGTGTGCGCCGGTCGACGTTTGTCCCTGGTTGGGCTGTGCCGCCGCGCGTGCTTCTCGTGGACGACGACGCGGTGAACAGGAAGCTGTCTAGCAAGTTTTTGCAGGTGTTCGGGTGCAGTTTCGATGTCGCCGTGGATGGGTATGGTGCCGTGAACAAGATGAACTTGGAAAAATATGATTTGGTGCTTATGGTGGGTTTGCAATTGCACTTGTTGTGTTTCCTCTTAGTAGCTGTTTTTTTTTTCCATGGCGTGCTTCCATTTTTTTGTTCTTTCATTTCGTAACATCGCCTTACCCTGGGAGCAGTGCCACTGATATATGCACCTTCTTCTTTTTCACAGGACATTGTTATGCCCAAGCTGGACGGTGTTACTGCCACGAACATGATCAGACAATTTGATCCTATGACGCCCATTATTTCCATGACAAGTAATTCGAAACCGAATGATATCCTGCATTACTATTCATCAGGCATGAACGATATTCTGCCGAAGCCATTTACCAAAGAGGGTTTGCTTGATATGCTTGAGGTGGGTTCCAATGCTCCGTTTTGTTGTTTTCTGATGGAATGGCATTGGGTGATGCACCGCCTTGCCTCGTTTTTTCTTCTTCCACGTCTCTTTCCTGTGTCTTCCTACCATTCCAGTGTTTTTTTTTTTTTTGTCTTCATGTTGACTGACTATACATCGCCTTTCTCTTCATTTGGTACAGAAACATCTTGACCACCTCAAAATCATCAAAGAGCTGTCAAAGATCCCTCGCGCAATGGGCTCACCCGACCCACAGACCACGTTCTTAATGGCACCCGGGGGCGGTGGTGGCACCACCAACGGTCTCATCGACGGCCGGTTAAACCCTCTCGCATACCATAACTTATCGGATGAGCAGTACGCGGCGATTGTCCAGGGGGTGTTTGCCCCTGGAGACGATGATGGTGACCCTGGTGGTGCGTATGCACAGGGAACGATTACGGAAGTTGAGGAGTCCGAGTATGCTGCTGCTGCCGCTGCTGCTGCACAGGCCTCGGGTGTGGATCCGAGCAGCGGTGGTTCATCGGGGGCGATGGTCGTGTCTACTGGTGGTGGTACGAAGCGACCTCTGGAGATCGATGATGGTGCAGTCGACGGGGCTGGTGGGAAGCGAGGTCGGTTCGAGGCTGTGGAGTAATGCAGTGCGGTCGGGAGCAAGAATGGTAGGCTCTATCGGACAATGGCGATGAGGAAGATTATTCCGACGACGATAACGACGAGATGGATTAATGGAAAACCTTGTTTTTGCGCTTGTGTGCTATTTCATCTCAGCTTGGTTTGCACACTTATACCATCACTCACATTTTTCTTTTCTTTTCTTTCATTTTTCTTCTTCTCATTTCCCCTTGTTCTGATCCCGGACTGGTACGCCGAGAGAGAGGAGGCGTAAATATTTTTCTTGCATCACACACTGCGAATGATGTTGATAACAATTTCATATAATCATGGAAACCTGTGTTCATTTTTCTTCCTTACATTTCTTTCTCGTCCCACTATTCCCTGCACTCAGATAACTTTTTCTTTTTTTCTCGCCCCTTAATTCTTTTCTTCACCTATACACATCATATCGCCGTGTTCATGTATACACGACTCTGACACACACGTCTTTTACGCATAACTTCCCTGGTTGGTAGTGACATGTATATCTATCCAATCCATTTATTTACGTCCATGCACATGTTGTGCGACTATAAATACCGAGATTTTCTCAAGAATGATTAACAAGATATGAATAAATGACGCATTTACGGTAGGTACGCTAGACTAGCATTCGAGGCTGTGGCCATCACCACTTACATAACTCTTATTGGGATCCTTAGGCACGATAGTTAAGAGGGGCTGGATACATAAACCTGGGTAAAGTGGAAAGAGAGGTCATCCTAGACTCACCTACTCCAGACATACACAAATGTCTTTTAGCACAGCCCAGCCTTGTCCATCGTCTTCGTCTTCTATTGCTAAGGCCCTACTCGTCAGTATTAAGAGTGCTCCAGGGTATGATGCTTTAGAATGGGTAAATCGAGATGCTGAGGGACTAGTGGCGTGTCTTGTGGGTAGGTTTTCGCTTCGTGGCGTACCAGTAGGGTGAGCTTGAAGGACTCACTGCTCACTATCATTATCACCACCAAATTTTGATAGAGATATTTGGCTATAAGCCGTCGCATGTCGTGCATATGTCGGACGTCGAATACCTACCCTCGGACCCCCTGTACCCTTCGAAGGAGAACATTGCAAGTGTTGCACACGCAGGTTCAAGCTCCTCCTCGTTTGTTGATTATTGATTATGGCTTGCAGCTGCATCAAATTGCCTTGCTAGAGCAAGGACTATGCCGTGATGATCGTGCGTTCGTTTGGTGTAAGTAAACCATAAGCCCATAGAGACGTGGCTATCACAGACATATTAATGAGATGCCAACAGACTCTGGTCATGGAGAGAAGATGGAAGAGAGATACAACCCTGGGTCTTTCGACGATTGTGCTGGATACGGTATGTCAATCACGAGTAAAGTTTGATCATGATAATAATCGTTTCCATCAATTTTTCTCGGTCATAGGCATCATATCTGCCGACGGCGATTTTGTATCGGGATACGTAAGTCCCGCAATATCTGCAAAAAAGGACTGCTGACCGTAATTCTACAGGACCTCACTCAGGGGCTTATGAATGGTATTCCGGAAGATGTGCAACTCATGGTCTGTGTCATTTCTATTCCCCTGTACCAACACCAAGAAGGGCTCATATACCCATGATGGCCTTTTATGTATCAGACGTTATTCGACTGCTGTTATGCTCCCTTCATCTTGAGTATGATCATCAGCTCATTTTCTCCTGACAGAAAGCCTCTTACACCCTTTCTCTTCTACTTAATCAATAAAACCCTCCTCTTACCTAAGATTTTCCCCATTATCAATGCAATAGATTTATGAATCAAATACTGCAGACACCTTCTGTAGCAACGATGAGGCATCGTAGCCACTCCCACGGATTGAACACGGGGACTCAACGACCTTATGGTATGCTCGACGTATCTTCCTTCTTTGGGTCTTCATACTGAGAATACGCCTATTTATATCAGTTGCTCGCCGAGGTACATACCAGCCCATACGTAAATCGCTTCCGAGTCGCCGATCAACGATGATGGCGCAAATACCAACAGCAGTTCCTATCCTGGAGGATACTATGCAGTTGACAATGTCGCCAGGGCTCATGCCTTGTGACGGGACTTCTCGATGCCAGCCCATACCTGACGGTACCAGATGTATGGTGGGTATACTCCAAGCCGTCCCATTACGCGCGTAGTGTTTGATTTATACCGGTGTCATTGTGGTATAAATTTATCATTGACGTCAATCTCGTCTTTTTTGTTGCAGATTAAAATATCTCTTGCGATCGACCTGGCTTTTGAATCGCCCAAATGCGAGACGATGACCTCTGTAAGAATCATTCTATCACTTCCCTATTTCCTCTCGTTCCATGTTTCGTTACCTGGAATTAACAATACTGTGCCTATGGTGACAAAATCCCTGTTAGGTTTTTCTAGGTGTTCTCAGTACGTACAAACACCATATTCATGTATCCGTAGTATCAGCTGATAAATGCCCTTGTTCTACGTTAATAATTGGCAGAAACAAGTCAGAAAAAAAAAGAGCACCCTACTTTCAGAGTAATCATGGATCGTGTCAAGTTTGTCCAGCCATGTCTATTCAGGTTACAATGCCTCTTATTTGTGTCTCCTTTCTTCTATAGTAGAGAAGCGAATACCATCTATGGGAAGCTAATTCAGGCAAAAGGAGCGTCAACTCTTGACTTAGATTCGCGTTGTCCGATGTATGAGCAGGTTACGATGGTAGGCAACCGCCCTTATCCAATTCCATTTTTGACCCTCATGAAATTTTTTTGCGATTATCTCCTTTAGGTTTCTAGTATGAGCCCTTTGGTACGTACTAGTAACTGAGCGTGTAATATGCTGGTATAACAATTGTGGCTGGAACGAAATTGTACTAACTCGTGGCTGGATTAGGGCGAGTGGATGGACGAAGCATTTCAACTTTAGTGAAATTTAAACTTGAGCTACCGGATCACGGCATACACTCACGTCTCGGATGCCACATTGTCATCGCATCATTTTAAATCGTCCAAACTCTCTATGGAGCCAAATATTTCATCCTCAGAAATTTGATTATCAGCATCCACCCAATATTATCCCAAAACAAGAACTATTATTATTTAAATTTAGTTATCATTGATGTAGTGTATTCGGATTTTCATCGCGACGACTCGGAGACGTCCTTTACCGTATTTTTCTTACTCTTATTATTTGAAGGTATCCTCTCGTAGCTTATACATAACATATGCTCTGGCCATCTGGTCTCATTAATAGTAGGAAAGTGATGTAAGTGATCGCCTGTGCACGTGTAATCAAACAACTAATCGAGGGAACAGGTCAACTGTCAAGGCCAATATACGGACACGGAATTAAAAACTCAGGCTAATCGATCTCAACATAACCGGTCCCACTGGAGAGACCGATGCCATTTGTGGCTCCCGTTGGACCATTTCATAATGCTTTGCAACACCTACGGCGCCTCTGTGGCCACTAAGGCTGCTTATTAGGTCTACATCAGGCATTTTAATTACTGCTGATACTTACTGAGAGGTATCACGATGTGCATGATGCCTATTAGAATTGGATGCTCCCTTTGAAATCGATGCTATTCCTCTCCCTCTCCCCCTTTTTTTTTGCCTCTGCGATCTCTGTATACTGGCTACAGTTAGTTAGCTTCACTGTTCCCCACTGTATTATCATACCAGGTACAATCAATTTGAATACTCTGCATCACCTGATTCAATATTCACAAGCCATTAAAATCCTTGCTTCGCGATCTTCGATGTTTGAGGTGTCGATGTAGCTCATGCCATCTGTTTCTATATCATATATTACCCATCAAGGCTCCCTACTGGCACACACACAAGATTTAAGTACCATCTGCCACACACCACTCAATAATACACAGACCATCAATATCATCCAAATTGATGCATACAAACCACTAGCACCACTAGCATTGTCATTTAAATTCCATATGCAATGAATACTATCTACATCTTACAAGACATTTATGAATCGGCAATGCTGTCCACCCAACAAATTCCCTATGAAAATGTATAGGAAGTGTGAGCTATTGATTTTATCTACATCATCCCTTTCAGATTTGTTCATGGTGTTCCTAACCCCCACCGACACTTGTGCACCATCAACATCATTCAAATCACTGAATCAATACAAACAAGCAATTAATAGTATGTATATCTTCTTCCCCCCGATCAACACAACAAAATTATTTACGGAGTCCTTCTGATTTCAATCTCATACCAAACAATAGAAAGATGATGTTTACACAGTCTAACATAGCAAGGACTGAATAGTGTCTAGACTATTCTACTTGATACACGACACACAACTTGAAGATGATTCACATCTATACCACGGGATCTAATCCACCCCAACTCATGCGGACCATCAATACTATTTACACTAAACACCCTGTAGCTTATGCCGCCATTCCATTTAACACGCATAAACTATTAATCATGCCCTTAGTCTCCTATTCTACCTCTTTGGCATCGCTTGATGGGCTGGCTGGTCCGTATTCGGAGAGTAGCGGCGGCAGTGGATGGGGGGAAAGCGTGAAGCGCTTTTCGAGCCCCGGCCGGATAGAAACCTGTGGGGAGAGAGGTGGGCAGCGCGGGCGGGTGGAAACGCCTTGCTGCGTCATTTCTCTGGCGGCCAGGCGGTTTGAAACAGGCCAAGGTTAAGTGTGAAGCATGTACTCGGTTGAGCAAAGGTGGCATTTAGGACCATAGTGGTGGCCTAGATATTACCTCTTCTCGGCTGAGCAGAGGGAGTGGTGTGTGGGTTTGAAAAAGTGAGAGCCAGCGGGGGATGCTGGCGGTTCCGGAGAGAGGGACATGAGCCGCCAGCCCTAATGCGCACACCAAAGACACTGCTTAATGCTGGTGTCGTGCCTCCTTTGGCAGAAAGCATACACATTTGCCATGCATAAGTTGCTGATGCAACCCGGGCCCCTATATTTAACACTTTCAAACCATCGACACCCACCGCATCACCTCCATTTGACTACAAAAGCCAATGGTGGCTTGAATACTATATATTTCACATATACACATTATCGATGCTCTCGATGCCATCTCATTTGAAACTTACAGATGATTTAAAATTTCTGTGCCAATGTATTCCACAAATACAAGCCGCTTATGGTTTTTGTAATTTCATACTCTATATACATCAGTTGTATACACCATTTGCACTACCCCATTCCATACATACTCGCAGTTCGCAAAAGTTTCCGTGAATGTATATTTTACATATTTCAGTCACTTCCACACTATTCCAATTCAAATAAAAATTCATAAGAGACCTTTGATACATCCTCTAGCCACCTTTATTGTTAAAATTTAGAAAAGTCTGTAACTTGACTGTAAAGGTACATAAGGTGCATATATGCTCGGAGTTAGCACCATAATAGCAAATTTATTTTGAAGTAAAACTATTTTCCTGAGGTGTATACACTGATTATATGCTATAGAAAAATGCCTTGAGCAAAAGAAAAAAATTAGTGAAGCTATAGAAAATCTGGAAGTCGAGAATTTTTAGTGTTGTTTAGAGTACAAGCCCTTTACAGCTATTATACTACTCTGTACATCACACAGGCTCCTAACTCTGCACACCATATACATCCTATCAGCTATAGACCTTGCACAATAAACGTACAGTTTATGCAGTTATAATATGAGCTATGTGACATGTGTGCGAGTCTGCTGGCTTAGCCAGCTCTAAGTCATTTGCTGACCATGCTCGGCTTGGATTATTTAAGCTGCGGTTACGCAAGCTATGCATAAGTATAATATACATGTGCTTTTATCGTACAAATCCATTCCCCTTCTATGTATCTTTTTTTTTTTAGAAAAAAAACCATCGCTTATCATGCATTTTACCTTACCTACTGGCATAGCCATGCGAAGACCAGGTAATAGCTTTTTTGATTCTATGTAGTGCACGGGTACCACCGTACCTGAACATGTGCATAGATGCCACATTTTCCCATGAACACTTTTGGTGTTGACCGCGGGGAGCACGGGTCCCATCTAGTCATATTTAAACCGTGAGCTGTGTAGTGACTCCGAATCAAATATACTAATAGGACTAAGTCTTGCACCGATGATTCCAGGCACAAAAAGACAATAGGAAAGGGCCTCGCGACGGTTGAAGCTGAAGCCAAGGCCGAGCTGGAGGGCTGAAGCTGAAGCGTTCAGGCTGAAGGCGTGTTTTCTATGCGGAGTCGCCGCGCCCCCTTAGGCTCCCCCTCTCCCCCATTCCTTGCTCTCATTCCAATTGTCCGTAACTCCTTAGTAATTCCCTTGGTTGAGTTTCCGATCCAATAACGTCGGGGTTAATATCTAATATTTCGGACCCAGGCGGACAGCAGCTTTGCCCGTTGTATGTTCTATAACAATAATGACGCAGTCACTGTGACCTGCGTCATTTGTGAGTTGTAGTACTACTAGTACATGCCGGTCCTAATGTACCATAGATTCAGCTCTTCTGGTTGCTTGAAGTTGGTGACACCGCCTATCAGTGTCAGCGAGGCTGTACCACAGCTTTTGAGAACACTACAAAACTTGAATGGCTCCGAGTCATATCCATAGCTTCTCTCCTCGTCTGTCTCACACTCCAAGTCCTCCCTCGCTGAAATAGGTTGCATGTCTCGGTATTCAACTGCCTCTGCTCTTCCTTCGAGTTCGGGCAAGTTCATGGCCAATGCACTGATTATTGCCATCTCATCTTCTGCCGCTGTTGATTCTAATACCGAATCTTCTAAGCTACGATATCCTAGGCGTGATGCAGAACGGTTGGTCAAGTGTCTTGTAGGTAAGCCTCTGGACTCTTTGCGAGAGATATATGTGATACTAACAGATGGCAGATAAATTCGACTACGACCAGGCAAGGATTGTAACGATGTCTGACCGTCACAAACCCAGTCATACTTTGTATCCGTCTAAGGACAATATTGTAAGCGTCTTTATGCTGATCAAAAAGCTTACTGTTATGGATGTTTGATTATGTTATGAAGCTACGGCAGATCTCCTGCCTTAGACGTGACCTGCCGGTGGGCTGCGAAGGCCGCGCTTTCTTGTGGTGTAAGCAGTACAGTACTGAGCACCGTAGACGAGATCTAGTCGATTATAGACTCATCACGTTTTTTTAGACTCCGGGCACGGGATAGATGGCGGATCTGGCGGGGATACAGATTATGGTAGTCTTTTCGTCCAAACTCGTGATCTCATTTACTGATATTTATATCGAAGGAGTTGTCGCCGCTGATGACAAAACAATCACCAACCATGTGGGTGACGACAATTTTTTCTTCTCTATCTACCACAATGACACCGGACAATGAACCAGGAACTCGCCAGGGAGCTTAAGAAGATCCCAAAGCATGTACAACTCACGGTTTGTCCTTTTTTTTTTTTCTTTTTTTTTTGCATGCTGTGTATCTCAACGAGACATATTATGCGCCGTGATGTTGCAGACATTTTTTGATTGTTGTTACTCGCCCTTTATACTCAGTGAGTCCAGTATTTAATACCATCTTACTATGATTCGGCTTCTAATATTCACTTGTTGCTTCTTTTACTTGCTCTATAACCTCTCACTTATATTCAGATTTGCCTCATATTCGATGCAATCGATTTACATACACAATGTCGATGGGACGTTCTCACGAAGAGGAAAGCTGGACTAGTACGTTTGTTCTGTCATTAATTCTACCTCCAAGCATTGATGTATACCGTACTCATGGGGTTACATTTGCTAGTCCAACGAAGTTCTCCTTACTCAACTAAGGAAAAGGAACCTCACCCCGACTTAAGACGATCTGTGGGCACTACCACAGCTACCAAAGCCGCGTGGAAACCAAAGTTGCCCCCGAGCCGCCAGTCAACACTATTATTCATGGAGGGCACCCGAATAACTGATTCACCTGAGCAAATATATCGTGAACTAGAGCCTGTATCTAGTGGTGCTGCCTGTACTTGCCCATCGAACCTACTAGTAGAACACCGACGGATGGTAGGTTTGTCTTGAACTCTGGTCTTCCGTAGCAACTATAGTTTGAGCGACTCATGTACGGCATTGACACAGATTAAGATATCTTCAACGATCAATTTGGCGTTCGAATCGCCTCATAAGGAGACAACGACTTCTGTAGGTCCCAGCTTTTATTAGTGCAGTGTTGATATTTAATTTATGTTCCGATATGATTCACAGATCTTCCTTGACTTTCTCGGTACACCCCTGAACTTCGAATCTTAGTAATATTGAGAGAAGTAATCACTTTCGCAGAAACAAATTGCAAACCGGGGGACTATCCCACGGCTGAAAGTGTCATGCACCACGTCAAGTACTTGAAAATTTTCCTTGCTCTCTATCTACTGCTCTAAATCTATCAATGATATCTGCAGCGACAAGATCTACAACATCCATAGGCAGATCAGCACAGAATCGAAGGATCGGAATCCAAAGAACAGATTAGAGCTGGATAGGGACACGTTTTTGAAAACGCACGGTCCAAGCCGCAAACAAGCTATAATGGTTGTATATTTTTGTTCCCATTTAATATTATTGATTCAAATACTGATATTTATCCGCCCTTAGATATCAAGCTCGACCCGACTGGTATGTCCTGGAAACGTTCCAATCATAACACTGCTGAAACTCGCGTCCTGATTTACAGAACCATTGGCTAAATGAACCCTTCATTTTCTAAATTCTGGCCTTGAAACGACGGTGGCATACACATCCTTATGTCACATATTTGATACCACACATCACACATACAGTACCTCGTGCATTCTCGCGATTGTACGACTGACTGTGCACTTGATACCTCTGAAACGTTAAGTAGACTGGACCTCTCGGACTTTAGGGATCACCTTTCATCGTTTTGCCTTTTTTTGATTATATTTGCATTAGTAAGAAAATTAGCCTAGGACCATCTTTTTATTTTTATGTTTATTAGTGCTAATATACACTTATGGACGATTTAACGAAAATGATTCATTTGTTAACGCATGTATAACTATTGGAAGGTAGAAAAGTAAGACAATGGGCCTGGCGTCTATTACCAATGGCTAGGGGATCAGAATTGCTCCGATGAACTTCTGCTGATGGGACTTATGCCCATCGTTTAAATTACCATATTGGTGAGTTTGACTCATGCGAAAAATTTGACGGGTGGTGTTAGTTGAGTGCATGATTTTGCGATGAAATATAGGGCTGGAGGGACATTGAGCCATCGTCCATAATGCTGAGTATCAGTAGTCGGATTGAAGCAGCCTTTGGTCCGGGACATGAACTATCCACATTGGCAGACTTCAAGAACAAATTACAAGCCTGGTACTAATGAAATGAGCAGATCGATAATAACATACATACGAAGAACTCCAAAGAGGTGAACTGTGTATTGGTAAAGACGGCGATTTCAATTAAAGGAATGAATGGCCGAAAAATCGCTGAAGGTTTACATCGCGGCCGCAATCCGTTCCATTGGCATCTGTGTTTACTATATCTTGAGGAGAGGATCTATGCACATCGTGTTGAAATGTTGAGAGTGGGTCGATCCCACAAAAGTGGATATCACGAATAAAACTTTCGTTTGTCGTGGTACGTGGTGGTGCGCAGTTAAACGGATAGAGATACGAAAATCCCGGAGTTCATGGATCAGATCGATCAGAGTTCATGCCCGGTGAAGTTTCAATGCGGCGCTATACGTCACTAGACGCTAGCAAATTAATACAAAGACATCATGATAAGTTCCCTGTGATTTATTGTAAGTACAAGGAAAAAATTACCTGGGTCCACAAAAAATAAGCGGTATTGTCCATGTGCAAAGACAAGCCTGAGAAGTGCGTATCACACCATCCGTGTAGGGGAAACGCAAGAGGCTTCACAGTGCACAGTCACCTCCGTAACTGTGCGCAAATCATTGCCAGAGCGTAGACCGACGTGAAAAATAAGCGTGCCATCGGCGGCCATTCTAGAGGACATGGGTTTAGCAATGTCTTCCGACATGATGTATTGTGATGGCACTTGTCAGTGTCAGCCCTCGCCTGACGCCAGTCTATGCATGGTTAGTATAATGTCCTTCCTGTTTGACGTATGCCAGTGCCTCCGTCGCGGCGTAACCTCGATGTTGAAATCAACATATCTTATGCCGTTGACATAGCTTTCGAGTCACCAAATAAGGAGAGGACGACATCGGTGAGAATGCTGTTGACCCGGGGTTTGTTTCACGAAACTGGCCGTTTCTCATCTATAGACCAAATCCTTAGACTCTACTAGATGTTCTCCGTCAGTGGAAACCCCGTTTAAGCCCGAAAAATCGACTGATGACGGAAAACATTACTATTGAATGTTTAGGAGAGAGCCGCAAAAAAAGGAGCGCGCCCTACGTTCAAAACAGTTATGACGTGTGACAGGCAGGTCTTATTCGGTGCCATCCACGCTATCGCATCTCGTGTTCATTTCTTTTTCATTCTATAGCAAAAGGATCAACTCCATCTACGGACAATTACGCCGCGATGCCGAGGTTAAAGTTCAACTTCAAGCTGAATCTGGATCTGCCTGTCCGCTATCTAAACAAGCTATAATGGTTTTTTTTTTTTTTTTTTTGCATAACTGATGGTTTTAACGCATTTTTCAGGATGTATTCAGGTTTCTAGCATAGCCCCACTGGTATGTACCACTTGATGAATTGGCAAAGCACATTTGAATCATCGTTGCTGAAATGGTTTTGTGACTGGACTAGGGCTAGGGCAATTGGATGGACAACACATTTCGTCTTGGATAAACCTTATCTGCAAGCGAACGGATCATAGCGTGCACGAAGGCGTGAGAATGCCCGTCGCGCCTTATAGATTGCTCAGATGTTTCGATTAGGACGCTCACCGCAAAGGACTAAATTATTTTCATTTCTGATACACCTCGTGTTTTTAAAAGCCCTAGGACAAAAGGACTATTACTCTACGCATCGGGAACTTGATCGCACTTGACAGAGTTGGTTTGGTTTTTATCCAGTGGGCCCCAGGCTCGCCAACTTGCATTTGCCACTTGTGATCAATTTTCTTCTTTTTTTTTTTTCCCTCCTGTAAGATACTGTACCTGTTCTTTTTATCTTCATCATAGGTTGTTAGAATGTATCTCCTAGCACTATACCCACCGGCAGCTATACGGCTCGCCGTCATTGTAGCATATCCCAGCGCTTTTTTTTTAGTCAAATATCGGTAGTTTGTCGCACTTTGAGGCTCTAGGAATTCAAGTCATGCGAGCAGTTGCACAGTTTCATGGTATAACAAGTCTGTCTTTGGATGACCATTGTAATATTCAAGATCGTTGAAGCGACCTCGCATCCCACTCAACAACTGCTTACATAATCCCACTCATCTCTCTTGCGCATCGACCACCGTTGTCGCCATTGGCACTTGTCGTGCCTCTCGCTCTCGCTCTATTCTAATATATCTACTTCTACATAATGGCTGCGAAAACTGAAGCTCTCGACACCTCCATCGACGAAAATGGTGCCTCCAAGTCAAAGATCAAGTCAAAAAACCAGCTCAGGCGCGCAAAGCTGAAGCAAAAGAAGGCCACCTCAGTCCGTCACCGTGCCCTATGTCCTCATATCGCTCTCATATTTCGTTCTTTACCCTTTATGCATTATAGGTACCAGAAGAAACGCCAGAGCCAGTTGTCAAGGTGGAAGACGAGTCTGATTTAGCGCCTGCACCGGTCAATGTGGAGTATGTATCTGAGAAATTGGAGGCGGACGACTCAGCGCTACAAGCGTTCTCAGATGTATTTGCGCGGTTCTCAATCCCCCCTGAGGAGTCCAAGGTAAGCATTGCAGTTTCTGCACTCTCCTTCCACTAATCTTGACTCTACATTCACGTTCGTGTGTGTAGGAGGCAGTCACATCGGAACCCACCAAGGGCGAAGTCATCTACTCAGATGACGACATGGCTTCGGACGAGGACGATGAAGAAAAGAAGAACAAGCCGCTCTCTAAGAAGAAACAGCGCAAGATGGCACGGCTCACCGTCGCCGAACTCAAGCAGCTCGTCAAGAAACCGGACGTGGTCGAGTGGACGGATGTGACAGCAGCAGACCCACGACTCCTGCTACAGCTCAAGAGCTATCGCAACACGGTGCCAATTCCAGCGCATTGGAGTGCCAAGCGCGACTACCTGCAGGGCAAGCGTGGTATCGAGAAGCCACCGTTCCAGCTGCCGGCCTACATTGCGGATACAGGTATTGCGACGATGCGCGATGCGGTGAAGGAGAAGGAGGCGAATATGTCGCTTAAAGCGAAGACGCGCGAGAGGGTGCAGCCCAAGATGGGCAAAGTGGATATCGACTATCAGAAGTTGCATGATGCATTCTTCAAGTTTCAGACAAAACCGCCTGTAACGAGCTTTGGCGAGATGTGAGTCGCTTTTTGTGTCTTTCTTGGCAGTATCCAAGCGGCTCACTAATTCGTTTGCTTAGGTACTATGAAGGCAAGGAGTTTGAGACATCACTCAAAGAGAAACGTCCAGGTGATCTGTCACCGGAGCTTGTTGAGGCACTGTCTATTCCGCCCTTGGCACCCCCACCGTGGTTGATTAGCATGCAACGGTTTGGGCCACCACCTAGCTATCCTACGTTGAGAATACCAGGTCTCAACGCACCCATTCCAGAGGGGTAGGTTTGCTCTCTGCTAGTGTCTATGTATATGTGTGTTGATTCAGCATATTTTAGTGCGCAATGGGGTTTTCATCCCGGTGGATGGGGCAAACCGCCGTTGGATGAGTACAATCGACCACTGTATGGAGACGTGTTTGGTGTACTACCAAAAGCTAATGATAATGTGAGTTATACATATATTCTATTTCTCTATTTTCCCTGACGATTTTCATCTTCTCGTAGGGTGGTGAACCGGTAGATAAAATGTTGTGGGGAGAGTTAGAACCCGAAGAAGGTGCGCCTTTATCCTTTACTATATTTTCTAAGCTGCATCATAATTTACACTGGCTACAGAAGAGTCAGAAGAGGAGGAGGAGGAGGAGGAGGAGGAAGAGGAAGAGGAAGAAGCCGAAGCGGCCCCGCAGGATGGCCTCCAAACACCCTCAGGCTTGGTGACCCCTTCAGGTCTCACAAGTGTCGTTTCTACTGTGGCTGGTGGTCTCGAGACACCCGACTTTTTGGAGCTACGCAAGAACTCTGGACGTGCCCAATCAGAAGCTGTGGACTCGGGACCGAGAAGTTTGTATCAGGTTGTGCCAGAGAAGCAGACGAATGTGCGTGGACTTATGGGCAGCGAGCGTGGGTACGACGTCAGTGCTGTGGCGGCAGGCAGCAGCATTCCCGTACTGGGCGACGAGCGAGGCACCAAGGTAACGTTGTTCTTTCTACCATCTGGTAACATTTTTGTATTTATTTGCGGCTCACACTTTCTATCTACAGCGCAAGGCGAATGGGGTGGATGTCTCAATCGATGCATCAGAGTTGGAGGGCATGTCGGAAGAAGAGTTACGACGCAAGTACGATGCCCATTCACGTGGCCATGCGGGCGTGCCTGGGAGCAAGGAAGATTTCTCCGACCTGGTGGCAAAGGAGACGAAGAAGAGGCAAAAGCTGGACCAGGAACGACAGGAGCGCAAAAAGGGCAAGGACAAGGAGTTCAAGTTCTAAGCTTTCTTTCCACTACGTCTACCTTCCTGACTTGCATTATTTTTTTTCACTTGCGACTTGTACTTGCTACCATGATGATATTTGCATACTATATCTTTTTTTTCTGATGAAGCGTTCATAAATCCGGATGACGAAAACGAGCGGATTGATGCAAAATTGCTGATGCGGAAGCATTTGCTGATGGCGGAAGCAATTGCTGAGGGTCTGCTTCTGTGCTTGGCCGCAGTGCTCCCCAGTTTACTGCTGCTCATCATCGTCTCCTCTGCTGTTGCCCTCCCAGGCTGCTTTGTCCAAGGCGATGTCGCTTGTCAAGTTGTCCGTCGCCTCTGCTTGCTGTCCTAGCACACTCTTCAGTAGCTAATCTCTCTCTAGAACACTGCGTCCGCCCCCAAACGTGGACTTTGTGGATGGTATGGTGCAGCTCACTTGAAAGCACTACCGGCCTATACCTGCTCCTCTTGCTGGTCTTGACAAATCTTGCTCTCTTAGGCTATCCCGGCATTCCCCCAGGCCATGATCGCCGTCAGGCTGCAGTTAAAGGCGTGCGTGTCAAACCGTTTGGCGTCCACTTGTTGCGCTATCTCAAAACTGCCCACTCACTTCTGTATGTCTCTCCACCACAGGCTATCGAAGTCAGGACAGGCGTCGCAGGCGTCAAGGCCCAGTACGTGCGCATCGAGCTGCGCAAGGTAGAGACCCTCCCCGGCGGCGGGCCGGCCAATACCTTTTTCGACTACGTCGGCGCTGGGCCCATCCCGCTGTGGCAGTCTAGCGATGAATATTCCTTGCTACAGACGGTTCGTGATCCCTTTCTCACTTCCTGGACATGTGAATTTATAGATTATAAACCTTATCGGTACCATAGCAAGACTTTCCCTTCTTTATCCGTATACCCGAATCCATTCCTCCCACTATCTCGCTGGAAAAAAATGGCAAGTAGATTGCTGGATTGTAAAGACTCTGTCTCATCTTGGACCTTACACAGCCGGTATACGTTACGAGCTCATTGCGACGGCCTGCATCGTAGGCAAGAAGTAAGCTTGTTTTCGTTTCGCAACATACATATTCACTTATATGCATCCCACTACAGGGGATTCCTCCGTCGTCGAAAATCTATAATTCAGACAACAACGACGCCCATCATAATTGACAAGCACGAACTGCACTCGACGTGGCCTCTCTACCAGCAGCCAGAGTCACGGCAGATCACCAACGAAGGCGTAACACTGATTATCGAGCGTACCCAGACGTGTTATGGGCCTGGTGACCGCGTGGCCGTCACGGCCACGCTCAAGTCGGACAGCCTCCATCCTGTCATCCTGCGTGGGTTCGAGTTTACTTTGAAAGAGACCAGTCTTTTCCGTGGTGGCGCCAGTTCATCCAAGAAATCGGGACCGCAGGTCAAGACAGCAGTGATTGGGGAGCAGAAAGTACCTGTAAATGCGACCATCTACGGCGGCTCGCAGCACAGGGCTGACCTGCACTGTGTCATCCCAAAGGACCACACAACAACATCCCTGACTTCTGCACGACACATTGATATTACATACGTCATCAATGTCAAGGCCCTCATGGGCACAGGTACGCATGTAGTCATGGATCTTCCCGTGATCGTCTCGAACTGGCCCCGGTATGTCAATCGTTTCTTTGCTTTAGCGATACCTTCGAACCCTTATGCTTTCTCTTTTTGAATAGCACTGTCTCCATCGAGGCCGTTAGGTAGCTCTCGTCCAGCGGATTTTTAATTAACTATCATCATCCTCATTGACGATTTTGCGTAATTACAGGCGTATTGGAGCAACACCCAGTCTTACTCTTACAGCTCCTGGCATGGCAGCCACCGCCAGCTCTGGCACTTATCTCCCCTCCGTCCACTCTAAGTCAAACCTTTCCTCTAATGACGGTCGGCACGGACACAAGTTCTCTACTGCCCCGGGCTATGTGAACGGCTCCGACGATTTCGGCATAATCAGCGAGGGCAGCCGCAACGGTGGCGCGCTCACCATGAATGGTGCTTGGAATCCCCAATACCTGTCGACCAAAGCAAATGACCCCATCCGCGACGACATATCAACACCCCCATCGTTATCGCAGAAGACAAAAACATCAATGAACAGCCAACGGTTTACGGTCTCTAATCCAGAGCCGGATCCCGTGGAACAGATGCCTCAGCCACAGCGACCACAACTGGAGGCATCGCACATCCGGAATGTATCCTCAAGTGACAGACCTGCGCCGACGGAGGTGCCCCAAAGGCAGTGGATGTCTGCAGAAGCTGAAAAAACGAGGTTATTTGAAAATGCTCGTCGTAATGTGCAAATTGCCCAGGCTACGCTTACCACGCCTGAGGACAGTGGTTCTACGCTTGTGGTAAGCACCTCAACAACTGACATGTAATCATTCTGTTATTAATTCACTATTGACACTCAGGCTCAGCCCCAGCCCCAGTCACATGTCACACCCACGCACTTGACATCGTCTCCCTCGTCGACTACACAGACGCGGTGGCCATCCGCAGAAGATGAAAAAATGCGGTTATATGAGCAAGCGAAGGCACTTGCAAGGCAGAACCAGAGTGATGAGGCTTATCCACCTTCTGAGTTCGCTGTAGCAACGACGGCGTCCAACCGAGCCACTCTTGCTTCGGGAGCCTCCATGCTCGGTAGACAGCTATCGAACGGGAGCACTTCAAGCCGTTATAATCACTACCCTCATCATAGTAATTATCAACAGCACCCACATCACACGGGAGCGAGTCTTTCGAGCGCCGAACTCTTTAGCCGTGCCATGTCGAGCGTCAACAATCATGGTGCAGAGGCGAGCCTGCCTCAACCACCTTCGTCGCCCTCGTTGCGCCACGCTGGTGGGTCTGGCTCGCCAGCTATACCGCAGTATCTGTCCGCGGAGGACGAAAAGGCTGCCGTGAGGCGGTTCCACGAAGCGATAGATGCTGTAAACCGGACGCACAGTGCAGGCTACGCCCAGGGGGAGGACGACATGGATAGTATATATGCATCCGGCTCAGATTTACGTGGATACATGGGCTCTAATGGGACGACGGCGGCAATGTCCCCACCGCGAGATGATCCCCCGCCGTTTGAAGGTCCGTCAACGTCCGCGATGCCCGCGTCGGCTATGATGGAAAAGGAACGGTTGAGACAGCGGTATGCGGCTGAGGAGGCAGCCGCAGCCGCGGTGGCTGCGACTACAACGAATTCCAATCAGGTCAATGGTGCGAAACCTTATGCATCGCCTCCAGCATCATCCCCACAACCCCAGCAGAGGCCTGCGAGCCCACCCGAGTATTCTTATTCTACTCATTCGTCGCCTATTGCATCTGGGAGCAGCGGAAACTATCCGAGGTACAACGAGAAGGAGGCGCTACAGCGATTCTTTGCGAACCAGGATGCGGCCGCTCTTGGGGCTGGACGGCCTTCAAGCCCGCCCCAGCCGCCGGTGCCTCGCTCAGCGTCTGGGGGTTTCTCGTCCGTGAGTGGTAGTGGTGGACAATCACAGCAGCCACAGAGGGCGCGATCGCCGCCTTTGCCACCCGTCGGAGGCTCGATGCAGCCGTTGACCGCTGCCCAGGAGAAGGCGTTGTTGAAAGCTAAGATGGACGCTGAGGCTTTCCAGGCGCAGGCTTTACAAGAACGGCAAGCACAGCAACAGCAACAGCACCAACAACCGCAACCACAGGACCAGATGCCCGATTTTTCTTCCATACCGCCCCCTCCACCCCTTATGCCACGGCCTCCCGCAGAATATATAAGGGAGACGCAGGAGGAAGACATGGACGTCCGCCAATCTTTGACGGTAAACGGCACGTATAAGAATGGTACCGCGAATGGGCATCTGCCCGCTGACCTCGAACTGCGGCCGTTTACGCCCTTCTCAGAGGGATTCTCGGCTGCGGCCGGTAATGGTCGGTCCTATCCACCGCCTCCTCTACCTCCCAAGGTTCCATTTAGTGGTGAGATGGAACATTGATCGATTCGATATCGTCCCCTCGTTTTCGTTATGGCGTGTTTGCTATGCGATTTATCCCCCCCCCCTCTCTCTCTCTTTGAATTATCTTCCCTCCTTATTCTTGGTTTTCTTTTATTATCTATCTTTCTTACCCCCTTTGCTTACTGGCTCTTTTTCGATTGCTTTCTTTTTGCCTCCAATTTTTTTCTCCCTCTCTCCTAATACCACTTCTTTCTTTCTCGATATTGCGGTATTACAATCTGGTGATGTTCAACTAGGTACAATTACATGCTAAGTACTTACAACGCCAAGTGCGTTAACTATATAATTTCTGGCGTACAATGCTTTATTTCGAATTTTTTTTTCTCTTTTTCCCCTATAAGTTGTTATATAAAAAACCTGTGTCAGCGAAGCCCCACTCCCTCCTCCCAATCGTCGCTATATGGCCCAAATTACCCCCAGAAGCAAGCGCATATACTTGCGACATATGATATCCCCCTTCTCACCTGCGTTATCAATTACGCATACCACTTACTTACTATTCTTGCCTTTTCCTTCTCGTTTTTATATTCTGCCCGATACTACTATTGAATTTGTCGCCTCCTTGAGGTACGACACCACCGTTCATGCGCGCCGTGATATCTTCCAGTTCAGCCACGTCCGACTTGCGCTTGTGTCCGCGCCCAGCGATCGTAGCCGTGCCCAAATTGCTCGGCGCTGTCGTTTTCGTTGGCCTCAGCTCGGGCGAATCCGTCATGACCGAGTTGGTGTCCGACTGCGAGGCAACTTCGTCTAGGAATGCGAGTTGTTGTTCCGCCGTGGTGTCAGTGATGCTACTACCCCCACCAATACCGTTGTCGTTGTCGTCGACGATGGAGGCTATGTGGGCCGCTGGATCGATGTCGCCACCGTGGATGCCTTGGACCATAGAGTTCATGTTCGGATACTCGGTCAGGAAGGCGTCAAAGTCGAATTCGGGCGTCGATCGGAATGGATCGAGCATGTTGTTCCCGCTGTTGTTGGGGACAGTCTCTGCGGCGCCGTTATTATTACTATTATTGCTGCTGTTGTTGTTATTGTTATTGTTCCCATTTCCGGTAGTAACATTGCCTGTCTCGCCATTGGCTGGCCTCGACAAGGACGAGGACGACAACATAGATGGTAAATCCTGTGCCTGGTTTGACAACGACGACGCAAGCAGAGTCGGGTCAAGCCCGAGGCTCTCGATAAGCGAGTTGATGCTTGTCGAGACTGAATCGACGTCGTGATTGATGTCAGCTGTGTCCTTGTATGCTTTCTGCATCCGCAACTCGTTCTCGGCCAGGAGAGGCTCAAAGGACGAGGTGGGGGTGAGCTCATTGCCACTGTCAATGGCCGGCGGTGAGAGTAGAGGTATGGGGCGGTCCGGGGGTGACGTTTGCTGTGAGATGTAGCGTGAGGTAGGAGAAGGAGAAGAGGATGAGTGGTCTATTTGCATGTATTGTTGGAGCGCCTGGGAATCGATTCCGGATAATTGGGGGTCGTGTTGCAGGTGATCAGGTATAGTGAATGCCCCATTAGGCTGGGACGAGAGTTGGGATAGCAAACGCTGGATTTGACTAGGAGACTGCAAGAGCTGAGAAAAAGCAGCCTGGAAGACGGTATCGTTGCCGGGGATTGCTCCGCTGACGCCGTTGTTAGTCGTGTGTGGTGGGTTTATGGAGACGTCGAATGGGTTGGGGGTGTTGGTTTGGATAAGTTGAGGTGTGTGGGGGGTTGTTGAGGCTTTCATCTCTTGTACACCTGATGGTGTTGTATTCGGTTGTTTGTCTACAGGCAGTGGTTCAGATACGATAGAGGGGAAGCGCTCGGACTGTGCCACAGAAGGCGAAGGGAGGGCAGTGGTGGATGGGGTTTCAACATTAGTAAATCGGGCTGCAAAAGACATAAGCAATTAAGAACAAATCACAGGCAAGGCAACATACAGGCCACTGAATCGTCTATTACATCGTCGTCTCGTAACTCCGTGATGTTAAACGAAGGGGGAGAAAACGTTTCACGACCGTCGCTGATCATGAGACGCATAGGAGGTTGGCGCGGCATCATAACATGCGAAGAATCGTCCCGCATGTTTTCGTCCTTGCGTACTGTCTGGTTATGGTGATGGCCGTGTCCGAAGACGCCGGCAAGAAACTTGAGGATGCGGTTGATCGTATCCTGGTGTTTCTTGTGCCTCTCGCGTGCGGCTATCGCCTCCTGCCACAACTGCTGATTCGAGAGTCTGAGTTCGTTGATATCATTAGAGATTGTGGTTTGATGTCTTCGTATGGCGTTCAAACCGTTTAAAACGGAGTTGATGTCCATGATTTGGCTGGGAGTCAGATTGGCCCCATTGACTTGTTGGTTCCCAGTTTGGACTTGTTCCAAGGCCGCACCATCTTCGTTATTAGCCAGGGGTCTCTTGCGTTGAATCAAGCACAGCAGGTCTGGCTGCCCGCGCTTAAAATTGGGATGTGAAAAGTGCCAGTTCTCATTCTCGTTTGAATCGCTGCGAAGGACGCCCTGTTGTAGATGCGGGATCTTGTGGAATCCGTACATGTTTAGCTGGCGAACAAAGGAGCTAAAGTTCTTGTGTTTAAACCATCGTGGTAGGACCTCATTGGCAAACCGTTCGTGTTCCAGGACTGTGCAGTGCTTGTTGAATGAAATGGTTTTCGATGCAATAGCGGTTGAAAAGTACCATAGAAAGAGTCTCCTGTTTCGGACCACCTAATAAGGCCTTCATTAGCAGGATCATTGACCATCCTAAATGATGTAGCAACAAGGATGAGTAAGGGTAGGAGATGTGCATAGCATAGATGCGCACTAAACTCGTAGATTTTTTGAGGGAACTGTGCAACGCCCTGCATAGCGGTTCTATTCAGCTGCGGACCCATTCTATTGAGCCTCGCTAGGGCCATTTGTTGGCCTGAGGTCATAGTGGCGGGTATGTGTGCGTGTGTGTAGTTAGTTCCAGGAGTTGTGTTTGCGCAAGGTATGACGGCAGAGAGTGAAGGTGATAAACAATACGAGTTCCGACTTTGTCAGCTCAGCTCTTCTTGCTCTTCTTCCTACTAATATCCTCTTCCAGCACTTCATTTAATCTCGCTTCGTTTCACAGCTATTATATCTGGTTTTTGTGGCAAGTGCCAGTGCCTCTATCATACTGGTCTCCGATTGCTCCCAAGTAATACATGTATTACGTGGCATCCCACATCTACCAATCAGCAGGTCAATCTTGCTTCTTGAATTTGCTCCCATCTTCGAACGAGCGACGCCGCCACCGCTGCAGCAATGTCCAAGCAGCAGCCATGATGCCCAACGGAGGGATCAACCACTTCAATCTCCATGTCCATCCCACGCTACTTTGAACCTCCTGAAGAAATAGTTCTACATTCTTCTCCAACTCTTCCCGCGAGCCCGAGTTCTCAATGATAATATCCGCATAACGTACTTTTTCCGCTATCGGCAGCTGCGACTTAAGGCGTGATAAGGCATCTTCTCTCGTTGAACCATCTCGCTTCATTAGACGCTCTAGCTGTATGTCCTCTGGGCTTTATGCACACATTAGGTCACAGCTAAAGTCATGGGGCTGTACGAAGACCTACCAGTGCACGACAACAACTGTGCCAACCAGCTTCCACATGGGGCCCTCGATGAGAAGCGGCACATCTAGTATGCAAATTCTCTCGCCTCTAATCCATGCAAGCAAGACGCCTTTCAACAAGGCACGTCTAACAGCAGGATGGACGATGGAATTGAGAATCTTGCGTTTCTCGGGGTCATTAAATATAATAGACCCAAGTTTCTTTCTATCCAAGCTCCCGTCTGGGAGTAATATATCCTGTCCAAAATTCTTGACGATTTTTTTGAGACCAGGTGTCCCCGGAGCAACAACTTCCCGGGCTAGGACATCTGCGTCCACGACGGGGAGTTGCTTCGATTTAAGGATGTTTGAGACTGTGGACTTTCCTGTGGCAATGCCACCTGTGAGACCAACGACTATCATATAATGTGTATGTTAGACTCTGAGTACAATCACGAATGATGTTAGCCAATACCCAGCATTACCACGTACACGAATCAAAGCAGTGAGAGCCAGCGGCAATGAGGCAGGCGGACTGTGTACGGAAGCAAAATTACATCATTTCATGTGAATAGAGGGATTTGCTTCCGGGCCCCTCCGAGTCCGCTCAGGCATTTACAGCGCTCAGAACACACTGGCACAAGTTAAAAAATTCCAAATATCAGAAAAACCATCACAGTCGAAGTAATATCATGACTTTCATTGGTTGATTTGCCTCAGCTTAGTCTACTCGGCTTGTATGTACACTAGCATCTTGTGATTACCTCTCTTCTGAAACTCCGTGTTATGACTACGTCCTGCCCAAGTGGTATACACCATACCCCAAAACTCTGTATTACTGAAGATGACATGCATGTATCAAAAATTTGTACCACTGAATGAGACCCTAAACACCATATCTTTATGGAAAGACACTCAAGATCTGCGGCCAGATGCTACATGTGTCAAGTGCAGTACTAAAGCTATTGGGTATCGAATTCTCATACAGCCAGTACAATTATAAAATGGTTCGTGCTGTAAATCTTCCCCCACTAGTATTATAGCCAGATACCACTCGATTAGCTCCATAAATTACTTGGGTTATATTTCTGGTTATCTATCTTCTGTCAGGAGACAGGAATTTTGATTGACTTCGTCGCTGTTACGGCTACGGTTTGAACAGGCTTCTGGAACAATTGAAGTCAATCCACTTGATGCTTCAACTGCCAGCACCCCCTGGTACAGTCTCCGCGCCAGCTTTATAACGATTCGCCTTCATGTTTAGCCCAAACATCGAGGGTCGCATATCCTTTACCATGTCCAGCCCTGTCTCTCAGAATATCCTTGATCAACCTATTGATGTGATCGGATCCGGATCTGCTGCGCTCATCACCGCCCATATGTTGTTGTGCAACGGCTTTACTTCAGTGCAGCTACTGACTCGGTACGCGTCTCCTGGCAGAATCTGGTCCAAAGGCCATGTGTATCCCGGCCTGAGACTCAACAAGTGAGCGATTAGATACTCCCACCCATTTAATGTTTTTTCAACATGGTAATATCGGACAAGGCACGGGGCAAATAACAGGTTCTCGGCCCTTCCACAACTAGACAGCCTGAGTTCCATGTTCTACGGCAGAGTTACGGCATATGGAATGCAAGCCTACATGGAATCATTCACAAGCAGGTTCCCAGCTGGTCATGTAAAGTACAACACCGAGTTCCCCAGGATATCTCGTGAGTCCGGGAGTGAACATCTATGGATCATCGAGGTCCTGGACAAAGCATCAAGGGAGAAGAATATCTATCGATACGCGCGTTGTACCATGCACTAGTGTATGTTCCAATCTCTTGTCTCAACCAGGGGGTTCGTCGGCTAAGTCCCGTTTAGGGTTGCTCGAACTTGCTGCGAGCCCTACGTTCCATCAGCCTTGTCGTCGACCGTGATGTAAGCTGATATATCTGTTTCGATAGACTTTGTGTTTCGGATAGAAGAGGTTGTGCGACTTACCCAATCATCAATACGGGACAAGGCAGTTGTCGTCATCGGCAGTGGTGGATCAGCACAAGAGTCAGTCTTTGATTCTACATGCATCTTAGATATAGTCAACAGTTCTTGCAGAATCTCGGCTTATTTGGCACCTTGTCAAGATGGTTTTCGAAAAAGCGTCAGGTGTATTTGGTGGCATTGATATGTCGTTGCCTGCGATGAGAAGCGGTGGGAACTGGTACAGCTGGATGTTCAAGGCCATAAATTGAGCATCTCGCAGAGGAAAGGGCTGCATTGCGTCAACGATCTGCATGACCAGCTTTCCTTGACCTATGCCACAACCATTACTTAATATGAACTTATAAGAATTGGTGCACTTGTTTTGGAATGAAACTTTAGATACCGTTATTGTATCAGTGGCGTGCCGGAGTGAATAATAGAATATCCATAGGGTGTATGATGTATTGCCAGCAGCAAGTATTAGCATCAAGTCCCTGCTACTAGTATACCTTCTGAGACCACAAGCTTGAAATGAAGTGTTACGACAAAGTCCATGAAGCTTGTTTAGTCCTGGGTTCAATGAGATTATGTTGAAAGCGATCCGGAGTAACCTGAGGTGATTTAGATTCCGCTTACACCTCGACTACGACCATGGGCAAGAAAAAGAGCAAGCAGGTCCGCGACACTCTCTGTTCTGCTTGAATACACCTCATCGATTTGTTTCTTAGACTATTCGGCCATGGTGCTGGTACTGTGAACGTGAATTTGAGGATGAAAAAGGTGCACATGAATGGACATTGTTAGCTATGTCCTTGTCATACTGACCACTTACCCCTACAGTCCTCATGCAACATCAGAAGGCCAAGCACTTCAAGTGTAGTATGTGCCCTAGACGTCTGAACACTGCTGGTGGATTGGCTGTACACATTCAACAGGTGCACAAACTGGAACCTGAAAAGTGCGTACCTGCTGTCGTATTGTTAACATTGGCTTCTTATCTGAATTTCACTTGGTTTGCAGCTTGCCCAAGATTGAGAACGCTTTACCCGGCCGAGATGGATATGAAGTCGAGATCTTCGGTATGGAAGGTATCCCTGCGCCAGATGTTGCGGACTACAAACGCAGGAAGGAGATTGAACTTGGCCTCAATCCTGGAACTATAACTCAGCCTCAAGCCAAGCGCCCCAAAATCGAAAACCGAGTCATTCCGGAAGACGAACTGAAGGTGGCTTTACAGGCCCATATTGCTCTCATGGGCAGAAACGAGGCTGCAGCAGCGCCGGCTCCTGCAGGTAGCGCCGGAGCGGTCCTTGGCGCTCCCCCTCAGGCATACTCTGCGCCCCCAACTACTGCTCCAGGATTTCCACCCGGAATATCGCCGCCCCCTGGAGTGCCATCTGTTGCTGGCTTTCCTCCGGGTGGTCCGCCCCCACCTGGCTTCCCTCCTGTTCCACCCCCTGGTCTAGCAGGATTCCCACCAGGGTAAGTCTGAGTAATTCGTTCCGAGTACATCAACTGACATCTCAATTAGTCAACTACCTCCTGGATTCCCTATGCCTCCCCCTCACTTAGCACCTCCGGGTGGTGCTCCTGGTCAATTCCCCGTCCCACCTGGTATGCCATCGATCCCAAATCTTCCGCCCGGTGCGACTCCACCTTTCCCACCGGCCGGCTCTCCGCCCTTTGCTCCACCAGCGTCTATATCACCGCCAGGTGCACCGACGCCTCCCATGGCTGCACCGAATTTCGTTCCTGCCTCGACATCCATAGGATCTGCGACAACATCGCAAGTACCGTCATTTGTGCATCCACCTTCGCCACCGCGCAAGTCTGATAAAGAGCCTATATGGGTTCCTGATCCAAGCGTCTATCCGCCGGGGTATGAAAACAAGATTGGCAGACCCGATGGGCCGGAGCCCCCTAAGTTGAGGGTGTGGAATCCTAGTTTGATTCAGAAGCTGCCCGAGTTCAAGAAGAAGACGGATCTCAAATACACCGACCCGAACTTTTCAGTTGTGAGTTTTTTTGTCTCGTCTACTAAGGAGTTTGTCTTAACCCTTTGTC
Organism: Agroathelia rolfsii; assembly: GCA_018343915.1. Lineage (NCBI taxonomy): Eukaryota > Fungi > Basidiomycota > Agaricomycetes > Amylocorticiales > Amylocorticiaceae > Agroathelia > Agroathelia rolfsii. The sequence goes on along the minus strand of JABRWF010000007.1, from coordinate 245,788 downwards.
CATAGGAGGAGCGCCGGGGTAGGAATAAAAGGTATTATGTTCCTATGGAGAAGCTTGAGCAATCAAGAGGAGTGAAGCGGGCGCGGGCAGAGGATTTCATGTCTGTATAGCGTAATAAGATCCACTGGGGCAGAGCTCTCTTCGCTTTCTTGAAGCTCCGTAACGATCATGGCAGATGTAATGGTATGAGGGGAGAAGTGAATATGGCGGTCATCTAGTCCGTTCCCATTAAATCTCTTACCTGTGAACATCTCACTCCGCGACCTTGGGACATTCACGCGTTCACTTATTCTAGCATCAATTTCTCCACGTAAGTAGCTTTCAGAATGAGAGTTCTAATACCCCGTACTTTCATCGGGTGTTCCTGCTAGAGTACCCCTCTTTTCTATTTTATGTGTCAATTTGTATCTGGTGAGTATGTATCAAAATTCTATGTCCGGTTTCTGTAATCCTCTATGACTGCGCGCAAATACTACTGGTGGTCGACAGCGACTATTGTACCTTTACGACAATATACAGTCACCGGTGTATCATCAGTCATGACTTAGATAGCTCGTCGAGATGGTCTGCAGCTACGGTTTGTATGTGCTTTGGTGCATGCACCGTCGAAATATAAACATTTTCCAGTCCTGCTTTTGACCATTCTAGCTGGGTGGGCCTCATTTTATTTCTGTACTGACTTAGCCCCAACTTCCCACACAATTTCTCACATCGCACGACTGTGTCTCGACCTGTATGACTAGTATTGTACTGGTACTAGCATATATATCAATACCAAATGAGATCTATGCTAGTATGGTATTCTGACCAGTACATAGTAGCAGGAATATGCTCTATAAATATTTAGACCTGCATTCGGGGCCAGACGCAAATGATAGTTGTGGTCGGTGAAATCAGCTATCAGCCTCAAGCTGAAACCTCTCAGACTTATCGAGCCTCATCCGTGATGTGGCGGTTCGTCATAATCTGCTCCATGATACTGACCCTCTTCCATGGCGCTCGATTCGAAACCAGACCTCATCGTGCCAATTGCTCAAGGTGCAAAAGCCAGTGAATGTGTTTGTTGCGTTAATTCTTGTGAAGTCTTCTTCGTCCAAGCGCTTCCTCGCGCGACCCGATAAATGGTGAGCTGTGGAAACAACGCCTGAAATATAGATGATGGGTCTTCAATTGTTTTCCTGTAAATTATGCAAAAAGTATCTACTGTACTCATTGACCAAGTTAAAACCGTAGTCTCATTAGTCATACCAAAAATGGATATAGTATTTGCGTTTATGAACCACTCGGCACATGCAAGTATGCCCAGTATGGCGCAAGGTGCGGCGGATTCCACAAGAATAGCTACTACATTCGTGTATGTTCTTGTATAAGCGTTAGACTTCCTGAGCATCCAGGAAAAGGATATAATCTTGAAAGAAATCATAACAGTAATCATAACATTTACAGCCGTGTTAAGCACAACTCCAGCAGCATTTAGTCTTTGCAGCTGTTGCCACAGATCCGCAGTAGGCCATTCAGGACTGACTATGAGCGGTACAACAGCAATTCCAGATGCTATAGATACAAGTTGGGATTATATCATAATGTCGATATTTGGATGTAAAATTTCTTCGTCTTACCTAGAGATCCAAGACTGCACAAGACCGGAAGTATGACAACGTGTAAGCTGGACCCAAATACAACATAACAACGATATATCTATTCGTAAGAAAGGGAGAAGAAGAAAAATAAGAATTTCGGCAGATTGGAAAATAAGAAGAAACCTTTCCAAGAGGCCGTCATTCAACACAGCAGCAAGGGTCTGTGCTATGTTACCGAGCAAACTGTCAGGCATCCTGTGTGATTCGAGGTTGTAATATGCGAAAGGGCCACCAAGATAAGTACTTCGCTCCAGGATCCACATCGCTTGGCCAACTTGTGGCATGGACGTGAAGCTGAGAGTGTTCAGCAGTAGCAATACGCTGCTAAATACTATATGTAAGGTCCGGTAAGAGCGAGTGATGTTCTTGTTCGACAATAAAACAGAGATTGATAAGCAATAAATTCCAAGATAAACCCCTGCCAAATGGGTGTGAGTTCACTGAGTATTTTATAAACTCGCCAGTAGCGAGGCATAAATGACTGACCATAGATGACGGCAGAAAGAATTATACCAACATAGAGGGATCCTTCGACGTAGAGTTCTTCATCACGAAGAGATGGCATATGAGCTGATGGTGAGACTAGACCATAGTGCACACTATATATCTTATAGAAGTTATCTCCCTAATAAACGGGTGTACAGAACTTAGAAAACCTGCTACTTAGTAATACGCGGGTGTTTCATGATGTCATCAAATCAAGATGAGTAGCGGTGTCAATAGTCATTTCATCACTTAACAAAATGGAGATACATATTGTAAGAGACAAGAGGCGATATTTTTTCTGATACGATCTACGCCTGGTGCAGCTGATCCGGTGAGTTGCGTTATTGAGCGTACAAATACCAGGAATCATCACAGTTCCGGTGTCCCAACCTGGGATAGATGTCATAGGAACCATCCCGTCCCGGCCTGATGCATCTGCAGCGTATGTTTGCGTAGATGAAATTAGTGACCAAGCAATGATTTCATGCACATCTGACGGCGACACCGGTGACAAGTGCTTCATTAATTCACTGCTGGCACTCGTAGTATTTGCTCAGTAGCTGGATCAGATTTCCGGACTACATGAAAAGTGGGGCCAGTGAACTTGAAGAGTCTGAGTATTATACTTATAGGTTCAATCAATTCAAGGTTGTCATAATTGAACCTTATATAAATGTCAGCATTGCCAAGATGCCTTTGGAGGTTTCAAGTTGAACCCAGCAGTCGAGTTACCAGTAAACATTGGCTCGGAGTGGTGAAGTGACTAAGTCCAGTTTACAAAGTCATATGCTTCCGGACACAGCCACTTGATGATTGCTATGATGTCCTTGGAACGAAACCGTGAGATGATGCAGCAGCGGCTAACTGGGGTCTACGCTGATGGAGTCTGTTGTGCTTGAAACATCCCTGGGCAACATCCAACTCGAGCTCTATTGGGATCATGCCCCGAAGGTATGTTTTTTCTTTATTTATTTACAGCTATCCTCGTTATAGCTTACTCTGGCTCCTTGCACATACTAGACATGCAAGAACTTTGCTGAATTAGCCCGAAGAGGATATTACAATGGAGTGGTCTTCCATAGAATACTTGCTGTATGTAGTATGAATGCTTCCCGTTGTTTTAAACGCTTATCAGACTCTTTCCAGGATTTCATGGTCCAAGGTGGCGATCCAACTGGCACTGGACGTGGTGGAACAAGTATTTATGGTGATAAATTGTAAAACGCTCTCTTTTCTTCTTCCTATCATATTCTGATGCCCTGAAGCTGACGGACTTGGTTTATGCTCAATTCAGTGCCGACGAGATCGATCCTGAACTACGCTTCGTCGGTGCCGGTATTTTGGCCATGGCCAACTCGGGTCCCAACACCAACGGGTCCCAATTCTTCCTTACGCTGGCACCAACACCCTGGCTGGACAGGAAACACACCATATTTGGGAGGGTCAGCAATGGCATGCGCGTGCTCCAGAGACTAGGGAGTGTAGCTACAGACGCACAAGACCGGTACGTTTTTCCTTTGTTTGTCGAACTTCGTTTGTTGACGCATTTTGAACAGTCCAAAGGAAGATGTCAAGATTCATAAAGCGCATGTTGTATCACAGCAAGCCCCCGAATAAAATAAAAAAACAAAAAACCCGGTTACACATGTTATTTAGGAATGACGCCAGACGAGTTGGCTCTACGAAATCATCACATAGGGGATCTGCCCCTCTTGCTTTAATGCTCTGATTTTAAATGTCTAGAAAGTGCTTTGCGGAAGATATAATGCCATCCAAATATCAAAGCATGATATTCAGACCTCCTTAGCCAGATGTGTGGGATACATGTTTCTACGTATGGTACTATATACACTGCTACAAACCTTGAGGACTTGTCTAGGAGATCCTTCTTGAATCTTGAGTGCAACAAGAAACTGGGAATGCTTTTGAATAATTTCAGTTTCGATTGCTCGTTGGATCTACGTAGACGGATTTGCGAGAATCGAGGGTAAACGTCACAGGGCCCTACAAAAAATTTGGTAAAAGACAGGATGCTTGAATTGGATCATATATACCTCATTTGTTAAGCCAACATTCATCATGGCGCCAAAACGACCGTCTGAGAAAAAGCCTCGAGTTTAGAGTGCTGCACAATGGTAACAGGATAACTTAGGAGACCTTGAATTTTATCTTCCTTATATGTAGTCTTCATCTTTTCCAAAAATGAAGAGTACATATCCTTAGAAGACTCGCTTCCCTGGTAAAGCCAAATCTTAGGTTCATGTCCCTCACTATCTCGACGCAGGATGAATTACCATGGCTAGATGGAAATCCGGTTTAGAGCCCTTGACTGTCTGAGCCATCAGGGTAAATTGAGAGACACATAATATCTCTCCATCGATGTCCTGCACACTCTTCTTCCAGAAAGCGCCTGTTTGAGGATCTTCAAACACTCTAAGAGAAAGTCTGGAGAAAAATCTAGGACGTGAACCAGAGTTATTGCATATGTGTGTTTGGTTACACTGACATCTTGCGGGACAGGGCATCGATATCACTGGGGGTGTCGTCTGTCTACGCAATAGAAAGAGAACGATAAGAAAGGCATTCCAAGTATGAGATTATTGATCACACAGACCAACGCCGATGCCAACGAGGACCATTAGTCCACGAGAGATTTTGGAGATGACCTCTCCATCCACTAATGGCCGGCAATTGTTATTAGTGGATCAAGAAGGCCATGGTTTGTACTCGCCCTCGACTGATGCAGAGAGCACACGCTGGACGACTGCTCGCATAGATGATAGAAAGGTTCAAATGTTAGGGTAGTACTAAGTAGTGAATAGCAGTAGCAGTAATTGAAGCCGGGCCGGGGAATGTGGATGCTCGCGACGCGTCACTTGGGCCATAGCAAGCTGCCATAGCATACGCGTCTGGCTCAATCTCATCTTTATTCCTTGTCTCAACCCTCCTTTTGCCATGGTATGCCCGAGCACATCTATTCTAATGTTCAGCATCTCACAATTGAATTCCCAAACAGTTTCGCAACACCTACGATTCCGATAACACTGTCTTCTCGCCTCAGGGTCGGCTTCATCAGGTCGAATATGCTCTCGAGGCCGTCAAGCAAGGCTCTGCCGTCGTTGGATTGAGGTCAAAGACACACGCTATCCTATTAGCACTCAAGGTTGAATATCCTGATTCTGTCTATGCGCCCTTGCACTTATAGACAAATGTAGCGATCTACAGGCGAGCTGGCATCATACCAGAACAAGATGTTCCGCATAGATGATCATGTTGGCATTGGTATTGCTGGGCTGACGTCTGATGCTCGTGTACTCAGGTATGTCATGTTTATAATACTGAATTAATCTATTATGCCGACCGATTATGATCACAGTAACTTTATGAGACAACAAGCCATGTCATCCCGCATGATATTCGATCGACCGGTTCCCATTAACAGACTTGTGACTGCTATTGCAGACAGTACGTCTTCGTCAAGATTAACTCATATGAATTGTTTTACCAATCTATTTCTTTAAGAGGCTCAGGTGAACACACAAGAATACGGTCGCCGCCCTTACGGCGTTGGGTTCCTCGTCATTGGCTCAGATCAAACCGGTCCACATCTATATGAATTCTCTCCATCAGGAAATTCGTATGAATATTATGCCATGAGTATCGGCGCACGCAGTCAAAGCGCCAAGACATACCTAGAAAAGCACTATGAAAGCTTTGCTAATGGTACGCCCTGTCTCTGCTAAACCTTCCATAAATACATTCTGATTTGCGAACTCCATGGCTTGATTTTTTTGTCTTAGCATCACTGGAAGACTTGATCCGCCACGGTCTACACGCGCTCCGTGAAACATTACAACAAGACAAGGAGCTCAATGTGAATAACACCTCGATCGGCATCATCGGCCCCGCGAGCGAGCTCGAGCCTGCCATCTCTGGTGAAAAGGGCATATTCAGGATCCTAGAAAACGACCCCGTGAAGCCGTTCATTGATACCATGGTGCCAAAGGATTCTGCTGATGCACCTGCTGCTGCTGCTCCCTCGACGGCAACGGGAGCCGGATCGAGCGATGAGGACGTCCAGATGAATGAATGAGGCCGAGGGATCTTGAGTGTGCTGTAAAGATAAAAAGTGTATACGCAAGTCTTTTTTTGTGTAACTGTAATCAAATTGGATTTTTTTTAGTATCTTGTGCGCACTAAGATCGCGAGCTCAAGGAGATAGCAATTCTGCATAATCAAGCCGTAGTTCTAATTTCACTATTAACCCTAGATATATAATACATGTAGTTGACTTCTTAACCATGAGCCCCTGGAATACACGTGAAATGAGCTGGTTAGCATTTACCTAGCCATCAGGTAACAACAAGTCTGTAGATTTCCGCTTCACCCCTCTACGTCTGGGAGGACCCAAATTGCTAGTACTTGCACTATTGTCTTCACCCTCAGACACCACAGCAGCAGGCACGATAACGTTTTGACTATTGTCGACGTCATCCTCGCTTTCGATGATCTCTTTCGAACGAGGAGGCGGCTTCTTATTGTCAATCTTCGCTCGTTTCGATGAACGACGACGTTTATCCAGCTTTTTCATCAGAGGATGAGGGTCACCAAACTTGCGTACATGACATGTCTCGACATGTGCACCCGCGTATGACAGTATATGCGCCCAGAGCTTTTAAAATTAAGAATTAGTAATTGGAAGCAATGTTGCAGAACGGGTGCCCACCTTCTGATTCTCTCTAAGCGTATCACCTGGCCCCTTGACCTCGACAAATTTGCACGTCTTGGTTTCCCAGTTCCAAATGCACAAGTCCGGCACGCCACCAGCTCTGCCACTATAATCCTCGCATACAGCGAGGCAAATTACGGCTAGGGGTTTACCTCCGATACACTAAAAATGCCTTCAGCCCAGAATTGCAGTGGCCGCTGATGTGTTCAACTCACATCGGCTATCTGAACCAGATCATCCTTCTCGAACATATCCCATTTAACACCAACACACCATGTCTTCTTCTCTCTATGCCAGTTATCATACCGTTCAATAATCTCGATCGCTTTCCCCGCCCGAATATCCGCCAGCCGGGCATCAATAAGAGCCTTGCGTGAATGATAAAACGTTTCGTCGGCAATGTCGAGCGGTGCGGATTGATAGGGCGTCTCGAACGCTCCTGCTACGGGGTGAAAGAGGATGTCCCAAAAGAGTAAGCCAAATAGGGTGCTGATGATGCGACCCTCGCAATGAAAGCTGGAAATAAGAAACGATTTTTTAGGAACTAAAGGCATAATAGAAAAAAAGTACGTGTAATATATGCACGTACCCTTTAAAGCCAGATTTGGCGTAGTATTCCAAGGTCGCATCCTCAACTGTGACCTTTGCGCCGCCCTTACCTAACCATAGAGATTTACCCGACCATGAAGCCTATGACGCAGAGATGAATGATGCAACACCACCCATATGGATGTAAGTTTCTCATACCTCTTTGTCTTGAACGGTTTTACTCGTGGATACCTGAGCACGCTTTACAGGTGACTTGGACCTCGAATCGGGACTAAGTGCTTTCTCAGAAGTTAAGCCAACTGATTGACGGGACACTAGCGATGTCGTCCTCATAATATCCCCTCTCTTGACCGGACTCGAATCACCCTTGGAGATCGTAACCCAGGAATCCAGTGTTAATCCTGTATCGATCATTTCCATATCGTTTTCATCTAGGGCAGTAGAGTTGTCCTTTTCAGCGTTGTTCGAGTCCCTTTCCCATACGCGTATGGCCTCAATATAAACCTCCTTGGCCATTTGTAGCTTCTCGATGGAGGTCGAGAAATGAGCAGATTTTTGCTCTTCAGCGGGAAGCTTGAGTTTCTTCTCCAGCTTGATCAGACGGGCCTGTAATTTGAATTTATAGACTGGTGCAATAGTAAACGTAAATTTTGAAGAAGCAGCACCATACTGAGGATGACAAGGACGTACCCAATCGAGTATCCTCGTCCTCCAGACCTTCCAAAACACATCTCCGGGCACGCTCCATCGTTTCTTGATCTTTGGCGCAATGCGTCATGAGAATAAGCGCCTGGCGCTCATACCATTTCCCTCTTCTCGCACGCCTCCAATGCCGCTGTTGTAATAATTCCTTGAGCACAGATAGTTCTTGATCGTATTCTTTGAGCATGCCGAGGATATGCGCCCCCTTGCAGATTATGCGTGTAATTATGTTACCTGAAGAAGGCTAAGTCTAAGCGCCAAGATAAGTGAAAAAGTTTACGAACCACTGTCGAAACGCTCAAGCCCCGGACGTGTTCGACCAGCGTTCTCTGCGGTTTGATTATCTACCGCTTTCCTGGCGGCTAAAAGACCCTTCCACTTGGGATAAACAACATCAAAAACGAAAGCCCGAGCCTCGCGCATAGTGCGTAAGCGGGGGGTTTCTTCCACCTCTTGTGTTGACTCTTTATTATTATGCTCCTCCTCTTCTTGGTCTCCACTCTTCTGGGGATCTGCATTTGGGTGATTTGGTTTCATACCTATCCCTCTATAAGGGGGAGAATCAATGCAAACAAGGTCCGTCATACGCACTAGTATTTTCATCTTGAGACTTTGATGACGATGCTTCTTGTTGGGTGCTGGCAGATCTAGCCGTCTTGAGGGCGGGCTTTACTGCTGTATACCCCAGGAACTCATCCACTTTGCTTTGCATTTCCAGCGCTTCTTCGTATTGGAGCAATGCCTCCCGCGAAGTCCAGATATCCGTTGTACGTTTATGCGCATAAATGGGATAGAAGCGTTTTCGAAAACGAGAGAGAATCGAGGCGTTCATGAGTTTAGGCGATAGTTCTGTGCTAAAACAGTCCGTCGTTTTAGTCAAGGGAAATGCAATTTTAGCAGAGGGGCGTAATTGTTAAATTAACCTGCGGAAATAAACAAGATTGACGCGTTGTAAAAGTCTAAATACTGTGGGGTTAACCTTGACACAGCGCACTTAGAATGAATATTAGGCGCTAGATGTGCCTGGAGAGTTGAACCTCGTATAAAGCTTACCGAGAAGCAAGAGAATCATCTCTCTGAGCCTGGACTCCTGAGTCCTTTTAGGACCAAAAGCAAGCAGTGATTGCTTCAGGCTGGATAGGGAGACCGAATCTCTGCTATTCTTGGACTTGAAGGGTTTGAATTTGCTACTGCCATTATTGTGTGATGAGGAAGGGAGTAAAACAGCCTGCTTCTGAGCATGTTCCAAGAGCGAAGCGATGTTCTCCTCCATCTGATGATGAATGTAAACGGAACAGGTTATTGCTTCCTTGGGTCAGGGTACATACGAGTCTCATGGGCTTGAGTCTCAATTCTTTCACCAAATTCTTGAGTTCCTTGGCGCTGAGACAATGCAATAGCTCCTCAAGTGACATAGTTCGTTCGTTAAAGCAAAAGTAATCCAATGTGGCGGCTTGGTCTTCGAGTACTTGGCTCTTATTTTGAGGCTCAAGAAGTTCATAACCGGGATCATCATCATCGTCATCCCCAGTGAGATCAATAATCTCTATGGGTTTATTCTCCCTATCAGGGATAGTGCTTGGACGCTTTAAGTCTGAAGGTTTAGCTCGGAGTTGTGTTGTGGGCTTAGAGTTGTCAGGTGGGGTAGGAGTAAGATGCGGTGATTTGCATAGTTCATCAATCACTTGAGAAACTTCCAAGTCGATATCATCACCATAGTCTATTTGGGATCTTCTGAAACATTTCCCTGGCGTACGAATGCATAGGCGAACTAGAATGTACTTGGCGCTATCTGCGAAACAAGTCAATTACTATATTCATAATTGCACAACTTTGAAAAGAAATACGCACAGGAAAGTTCATGGTAGCGAGAAAGGCACGCGAGTTCAGGTTCTGTGAATAGGTAGCTCTCGTTATCCAAGACGACGGCAAGCATAGCTACGAGGAACCTCATCGTGAATATAAAGCGTATTCATAGTAGTTTAAGCACGCACATTCGAAAAGATGAACATATGCTGATTTCTGCTTCACACTGTGGTTCTTGTCGTTTCCCTCATCCTTATTGCGGTCTTCTTTGTATTCAAGGTCTCCCCTAACAGCCTGCTGTCCACTGGGACTAGCAGATTCATCGACGCCTGCGTCTTCATCTTGAACACCAAGGGTATCTTCTTGTTCTTCATCGCTAAGGGTATCGTCTTCTTCGCCAAATACCAGTCTATTGATCAGCTTTGGGTTGTAAGCATCATCAGTCATCTATATCACTAGGCAAACAAGCAATTTGAAGAGGCCCAGGGTCTAAACTCGAAATAGAGACTTTAGTTTGAGGCGCGATTGCAACTCCACACCGCGACCGGAAGTGTGACCAGTCGCGAGTTGTCACGCTAAGTAATAGATGTCATAATGCTTGGCTGCTACCACAGCGTAGAAATCGAGAAGCCCCTTTTTCTCGACAAACTTGTCGTCTAACTCTGTTCAACTCCTAGTACCTGTTACCACTAAGGCAACCATTTGATCTACTAAGTTACTATAATCCCATTGTATTACTTGTCTTATGGGCAAGGCTTTTGTCGCTAATAAGGCAGAACAAGCCGAGCTTGAACCTGGTAATTTGAATGTCAAGTCAACTTTAAGCAAGGCAAGTGGATGCTGGAGAGGTCCTGGGGGCCTCCCAAAGGGATCTTAGAGGACCTAACACAAAGTGAATAACCGTCGTGGTGCGATATGTACATGAGGTGGCCACACGGCCCTAAATACTAAGCTAATCCCGTGGTCCTATGAACCTATCACGTGACCCCATGCGCGGGGTTACTCCTACCCTCGGACCTACCGGTCCAATGCTGAATTAGCTTCTTAAACTGTTCTGAACGCTTCAAGACACAGGGCAAGCTCAGGGAATGAAATAGCCGACGGCGATACATGCGCAAGAATGTGCTGAACGGTAAGAGGAATTAATGACAAGCCACAGCAGCTGCAACACACCTGGCCAACAGCATCAATCGGACGCATTCATGATCGATACTATCACTGAAGAGAGGTAACAAACAATAGTACTATTAGATACAACAAGAATAAAATATGCAACTTTCAGTCCACCTACAGTGGCCATTTTATATACGTAGATAGATGCAGAAAAGAAGGTCTCGAAACCCTTGAAACAATCGGATGGTAAGTATGAGAAAGAAACTTGAAGAGGGGAGGAGGGAGAAAAGAACAGAATAGAAAAAGCACGATAGCCAAACAAAAGACAGAAAAAGGAGAGAGAGCAAAAAAAAAAAACAAACAGGAAACCGACGGCTGAAAAGCAGAACAGCATATATCCTCCCTTCATTCCAACCATTCATTCCTTCTTCTTTTTATGTTACTTTGAGTTACTGTTACCAAACGTCACCGATATCTCCCGCTGATCGAAATGGGCCGGGTCTATGCCCCGCGCGGGCGTGCTATCACGCGACGCAAGAGGTGTAATGCCCATGTGCGGTGTGATGAGGCCACTGCCTCCAGCTCCAAAGACGAAACCGCCGCTCAGGCCTTCTATGTTCGAGTACCCTGTCAAGTCGACAGAGAAAAAAAGATCAGTATACGGTCCAGCGTACATACAACAGTAGGACATAGATGAAGAAAAAAAAAGGCAGTCCGTTGTCGAAAAAAAAAAAACTCACCAGGGACAAGCATACTATCCCAAAATCCAGTACTCAGGATACTGTCCATCGAAATTATACTAGACTGACCGTGCTGATCTTCTCCCGACGCGGCCATCGTTGCTATCGTGGGCGGGAACGTGCTCATGTCCATGATGGGCCCCATCTCGCTATTGAACTGGAACTCGTTCAGCGGCATGCCCATAGCGTTCGCCACGGCCATGTTAATCTGTGCGTGGCCGTTTAAAGCGCCGCCGCCACCTTGATGATGATGTTGATGATGTTGATGTGATGGCGGAGGTGGTGGTGGTGGTGTTGACATGAGGAAACTCGAACTATCCGTCGGTGGCCCCATATCACCTATGGTGTTAGCAGCGCTACTCGAAGTTGCCGTTGTCGTCCCCGTGTGGTGGTCGGATGATGCCGACGACGAGGACGGTGCCGCTCCGGCTTGTGCTGACCCGTCCCCTGTCGTTTTCTCAGGAGCAATACCACCATTAGAATCAGGCAGGCCGTCGACCTTGGCCGAGATGACAGCACGCAGGAAATAGCTGTACAGAGCCGGCGTATGATGTGGATTCACAGCCACTCGCTCGAGCATATCGACGGCGTCGCGAACCAGATCGATCGTCTTCTTCTCGTCATCCAAGAAGGGCCGGAATTCCGGTTTTGTAAACTGTAGCATCATCCAAATATCTCAATAAATAAATAAAAAGACAACATGAGGAAAGAAAAACAGCCCGTCACCTTGAGCAAACTCAACAACGCATACGAAATTAATACAAAATGCGAATCGGGCGAGTACCGTAGATTGCCGCTCGGTCCGAGCGTGTCACGGACCAACACGGCGCACTGTGTGGCGGCCGAATGCGCCTTGACGAAAAAGTAGCCAATGTCGGCGGGCGACCGCTCGAGAGCGTTTTGAAGCCCGAACGAGTTCATGACGAGGATGTTGTAGTTGGAATAGAGCCCTGCGACCAGGCGGCGATAATTGGAGACTGATTCTTCGGCTGCTGACACTATGATATAAAATTCTCTGAGAAAAAAAAAATCTATGAGAGCGATGAGCACTATCGACACACTATTGATAGAACGCTGGTGCCACTCTTGTATATGCGCCTCGGTTGTCCGGATGACGAGATAATAGTCGCAGTCTACCTGCATCCCAGATGGTGAAGTAACGCTGGAGTAGATCAAATCCAACCCTCGCGTCATAGTTCGCTGCAAGTCCTGTATTTCCAATGATAGTTTAGAAATGTATACCATGAAATACGATCCAGGATTTGACAGCTTACCACATAAGCTGCCAACGATGGGTCGGACGGTATAGCCTGAGGCGACCGCGCCCAGGTAGCAGAGTTGCGAATAATCCAGCTACCGAATAAAACATTATTTAGCCATTTTTCTTTTAAAGGGCTGAGAACCGACCCACTCTTCCTTGATCGAATAAGGTTTTCCCATTTGCGAGCTAAAACTACGATCGAGACAAAAACAGAGTAGCCACGTTCGCTCTCTGATATGCACCTCCTTGTCCCGCGCGCGGCCCTCGGGCGTGTCCTGGCTCGCCGTCGCCGTTTTCCGATGGAGATTCAAATCTGTACCCATCCTGTTTATTTTAAAGTTAAGCCAACTAATCCGGGAGAGATAAAGAAGAAGAAGAAGAAAACTAACCGAATCGCCATACCGAGCATCAACCACGTCTTGTCCTGCTCATACCTCTCCACGGCTCCGCATCCCCAAAGGGCGAGTAGGAGATACGCCTGCACGATCTCGACGGACTTGTATCCTTGAGCCGGTACACTAAAAGCAAGATCCTTGGCTATGTCTGTAAGACGGAGATGAAGATCTGGTTTGGCTTCGTAGAACTTGGACGCAATGGCGCACACTATCAGGAGGAAAGAATCAGACAAAATCCAGATGGTGAGAGTATTGGGATGAATCGGACGTACTGGTAGTGAGCAGGAAAGGCGAGCGAGAGCATACAAGCGAGGGCGTGTGAAAGTCCCGATCGAGAAGGTTGCAATGGACCTTTGTAAAGGGTTAAAAAGAAACAAGGAATCGCATGAATACTCTCGAAATCATCACGAAGTGGACATTCCCTACATTTACGTTATCAAAAAAGCTGAACAAGGGGAGAGGGGAAATCGTTATAATCAAGTCATCATTCATCAACAGCCTCTTGGCTTACATTTTGAACAGAGCCACGACGTCTTCTGTGTTGACGAAGCTGAGCATCTCAGGCTGAACCTGTCGCTCGATGTAGAGTCTCCGTAATGGCAGTATCGTCATCGGACCTATTATATATATATCAATTTAACACCAAAAGAAGTGGTTTCCAGAAACCTAGACTACCCACCAGGTTTGAAATACAAATCACTCGCAACGCCCAACTTGCGCGGTCCGTTCTCATCATTGGATTGTGTCTGTGCGTGTCCTGTCGAATTCACCGATGCCGCCTGCGCACGCCGGTTCGCCAAGCTAGCCTCTGCGAGAAGCCCGAGCGGATTGAGAGCGTTGTCCGGGAGAGAATGCAGCTTTGGAGACCCCGGTTGTGGCCGATGATGCGAGGTTGCCGTTGCAGCAGCAGCAGCTGCTGCTGCTCCTCCCGGTGTCGCCGACAACGATGACTGTGGTGGCGGCGTGGGTGGGGACGCGAGTAGAGCCTGGGTGCCGACCACTTGTACGGATGGTGAAGGCGAGCGGGAGATCATGCCGGACGCAATGCTCGGGTTGCCTATCGAGCGCAGGACGGTATCGAGTGTCTTTTCGAGTTTGTGGATCGATTGCGTAAGCATTTCTGTCTTCCTGTTGTTCACACACACACGCACATCCCAAAACGTGAGTGTATCTTCCATACAGATGAAATAACAGCGTACTTTGACGAGCGTTTGCCACGGTGAGATTCTTCGAATATACAATCGTGGCCTCCTGCGATACATCGTTTACACGGTGGACCCTGCTCCGCACCAACGCATTTCATCTTGAGACGTCGACAAACGGTACATGCTCTATTTATTTATTTTTTGGTAGGGTGTCCACATCGTGAGAACCAGAAGCATATATAGAATAGATACGCTTCCACATACCTTGAACCACGAGTCGTCTTAGGTTTCGCAGCCTCGCCGACGCCAGCACTCCCGTCCGCGGCAGGGCTCTGGCTCTGACTATCGCCATCGTCCTCGTCGTCCCGCCTTGCACGCTTATTGCTGCTGCCGCTTCCCCTTGTCGTACTACCACCAGTGCCACCACCGGTCAAGGACGAGCTCGGACGGCGTCTGACACCGCCCGTATGCGGCGAGCTCATGTTCGAGGGCGCATCGCTCGGGGAGTCGGGGGAGGGCATGCTAGGAGATGGGAAGGGCAAGTGTGGTGCACCTGCTGGGGCTATCGGTTGCCCCGTCTGTACTGCCCCTGTTGCTGCTGCTCCTGACGGCTGAGTAGGCTGTTGTTGATAATAGTAACCATAGTTGAGAGGGATTTGTTGTCGATGATCCAGAGGTTGTTGTTGACCGGATTGGACTGGGGGGAGATGATTGTTCATGGCAGTTGAGTTACTCCTCGGAGCAGACGGAACACTGAGTTATTGATGAAACGACTTTGCCCGCTGTTGTGAGCACTACAGATTATGTCTGGGCCCAGGAGCGATGACGAGGGAGAGATGGCAAGAGAGATGTTTTAGAGTTATCAGCCTGGACTGCCAGAGGGAGCGCTTAAGGAGAACAGAAGACAGCAGGTAAAGTGAAAGAGATGACAGATGGTGTTGGCCAGAGTGAGAGTGAGAGTAAGAGTGAGAGTAAGAGGAAGAAAAGTAATATATGACTACTCAAGTCACCGGCACTACGCCGCACGCATTCACTTCCACCATGCCAGTAACTCCTTGCTACTAAAAACGTCTGTCCACTACTGCTACTATAGCACACTACTGGTCGATTTCTCCGTGAAGGACAATAAATGATACACAATCATCTACAAAAAAGGTGTAGCTATATCACTCGCAAATCGCATAGGCCTCTCGTCCAATCACATCACAAATCATCATCCGGCTACTCACAAGCCCCGCACAAGTCACAGTGGATCCCAACAGTTCGTCATGATCACATATCGCATAATCTATTTTTCACATAAAGCTACCACATAAGAAAAAATAAAGGAAAAAAAAAGGAGGGGGGGGGGCATAGAGCATATGTTGGTTAAGTGCAAAAAAAAAAAAAGGATATCAGAAATGTCGTGTAAGAATGAGATGAAGCTACAGTACGATCAAGAAAAGAATACTAGTAGAAAAATGGTATGTTGTGTATGTGTGTGTGTGTCGAAGAATCGCAAGGGTACACGCTGACAAATGACAAGTTGAACACGAAAAATAGTAGGAAGGATGAGCTTGTACAACAGAGAGGATGAGCGGTGAGAAATAATCAAGGACGAAAAAAAAGGGAAAAGGAAACAAAAAGAGCCGAAAAAAAAAAGAACCGAGTTGGTATATGTCACCGAGAAGAGCTATGTATATCAGGTAAGTATTCTTCTCAGATAGGTCAATACACCCCCACTCCCTAGATTAATAGAATAGGCCATTATGTGGAACCGAAGAACAGGTTATTAGCCCAATGCTAATGAACCCTAGTCTGTTCCGCACCCATCCTCGCTGCTCGGCCGCGACTAGAATTACCTGTACTATGTCTTCGGACCAATCTCCTGGGTGGTGGCTTTGGCTGCTTTCCATTATGATGAGATTGCTCCATCAAAACTGCCTTTTCAGCACCACCAGCAGGGGCACCGTTCGGCTTAAACGAGAAAAATCGCTGGAAAAACGGTTTGCGGGGAGTCTGAGAGGTAGAAGAAACAGGTGGCGCCGAATACGGCGGACGACTCTGTGGTTGCTGCTGCGATGGAGGCGGTGATCGAGAACGCGAGCGGGACTGTCAAGATTCAATATGGTTAGATTATTGCTTCCCAAGGATATAAATTAAACAAAAAAGGGGCTAGGCGATTAAAAAAAAAAAAAACATCCACTTACGACATGGACCTTGACAGTCGGTTTGTTATCTTTATCCTGACCACCACTATTTCCCACGACAACATACGATCCATTCGAATCCCTCATCGTCCCTGCTGAACGCGAACTAGGGCGCGAGTGTTCGGGATGCTCCACGATGGTAGGCTGCTGCGGCTGCGCCGCCACCCCCGCTGTTGACCCCGGCGTCGGCGCACCCCGAGGAATACTTCGACTGCGACTATGCATCGACCGCCTGTCCCGACGCTCATAATCCTCATTCACCGTGCCCAGCATCGATCCACGCACGGATGCAAACTGCGCGTCGCCCGCGCGCTCGACGTATCGCGTGCCATTGCCGAGATTAACCGGAGCAGGTGCGGCTGATGGTGGTGGTGCTGCTGCTGCTGATGTGCTGACAGGCACGAGTGATGGCATGCTGCTCTTCTGCCCCGGCACAGGGGCCGACTGCGTATACCGCACCGACGGCGGGCCGTTATGATTCAGCTGCACGACGATCGGACCCGGACCGACGGTGGACGGGGTGTATATCATGCTTTGGTGGCCGGGTTTTGATCCCGACGAGCGCGAGCGCGGCCGGGCAGCAGATGCGGCAGGCGCAGATGAAGTACGTGATGATGGCGCTGTGACGACAATTGCAGGGTTGGGCGCGTGTGATGAGGACGGTGGCGGTGGTGGCTGCTGCTGGGCGACAACGCGCGGTGCGTGCCGCGGGAAGTTGTGTTTTGATGGAATCGGCTGGGATTGGGATTGTTGTATTGGTCCTGCGCCTGCGTGTGTGGATGGCGCGTAATTGGACGGCAAATACACCCACGAGGAAGTGCTTTCCGGCGGCTGCGGGTATAATCTCGGTGGCAACGGGCGAGGAGGTCCTCCTCGACTCGAGCTCTGATTCGCGGAAGTGCGAGGGAGAGGTGGTGGTATAGGCAGCGGCTCAGGGCTGTTGGTAGGTAAAATTTTGATGTCTTCTGGTACATCCGAGTGATTATAGGTAGGATATGAATTTACAGGCACAGGATGAGGCATCGCCGCCTGAGGCTGAGGCCCTGCACTATGAGTACGTGAGTGGTGGGAGTTTTGTAATCGCGATGAAGGGGGATTGACAGCGATTGAGGTGTTGCCCTGAGAGCGAGAACGGACACTGCTCTCGTGAGAGGACCCCACTGGAATAGTTGCTGTGTTTCCCAGAGATTTTGAGCGGGTGCGGTCTTGTCTGACCTCTCTCTCACTTGAGTTCCGTGCATGAGACGGACGTGGTTGAGCAGAAGCAGCAGGCGGTGGACGGGTGCGACTTTCACCTCGTTTATGATGTTCATGGGAGATATACTGAGGCTGGCGGCCATCCTTGTATCTTATCGTCATTTTTGGAGGCAAGGAATGGGTGCTGTAAGTGTCATCATTATCAGGCACAAATCCGCTGAGCATTGACGGAGGGTGCTCTGGAGAGTATAGCTCATCCGATTCCAGAGTCTTTATAAGCCAGTGTTTTGTCCTGGATGAGGAATGCTGATTGTGTCCCCAAATTCTGCCTGGGTCCGCCATGTAGTGCGTCATGAGCAAATTGTGTAATAGTGACCGGTGGAATTGTGTCAAGAGGACAGAGGGGCCAGAGCAATATAGGCTACTAGAGACGTAAATAAGACAGCAGCAAAATCGACAGCCCAGGACGTCAGCAAGCACGGAGGAGGAGGAGGCAGCAAGCGAGTGACGAGGTGATGAGAGTGAAGGAACAATCCAGCACTAGTCTCCCAGCCCATTCGATTAAGGCCAGAGCCGTCCACAAGCCTATACAAGGTCTGTGGCTGTGTATATGCCATATATAGCTAGATTACTCCGATAATATACTTATTTTAGCAGATAATTACCACACAGGGCACCGGAGTTTTCCAGATGATGGCCTATCAGAGCGTGGACGCCTCGAGGCCGTTACAATCAGTTGATGTCACGTCCGCTTCTCGCCGTCTCTCGTGATCGCGTCTTCTTCTCCCGCACGAGCGTGGTCGACTTACAACGATCTTTACAGTATAAAATAATGAACGAACTATTCAGACACTCCAATATTCTGTTGTCACCTCCTACATCATCGTCAGCATCACCTATGGCTCGCAGAGCTCCAGCATGGGCCTGACCTTGCATCAACCCGACCCTTAACGGCATATGAATCCTCGTGATGGTCCAATGATATAGTGCAGTGCTATCTATGAGCATTGCTTGAACTCGTGTCTGTGTCTATTGCGCTTACCTCGCCTATGCTTGGTCACATTGTCTTTCGCCCGGGCCAGATGCTGAGCCTTCCCCCGCCCCGTCCCTCTTGTTGTTCTCTCGCTTCCCTCGCTCCGATTCATGCCCAACTCCAACCAAGTCTCCAGCTCCGCAGCTGCACACTGCCCACGAGTTTTGTCACTCTTCGATTTATCCCGGTATCTTGCATGAGGCCATGACGTTTACATAGCCGTATAAATATCTACTCACCGTCATGAAGCGCAGCCAACCGCCCTAGTCTTGCTAAATACTTGGAACGTGCACCCTCCCGATCCCTTTCTGGCTTCCTCTCAGCAGCTCCTCCGACGCATGTCACCATCGCTATACATGACTCAATTCTAATCACCCTCTGATTCATGAATTCCATCACTTCATTCTTTAGTGTACATGTAATAGCGAATCATCGCCTTATCAATTTTCTCTTGCGTGCTCAGGGTGCTGACCTTATCCATCCTACGTGGTTCCGTTTGTCCTTATTTGAACACCGTCTCTGTCCCGGCTTCAGACGCCTTGAGGCATTATTTCCATTTGCCGCGGCGACGACCAAGAGAAGCAAAGAGAGCGTGATATATGACTTGATCAGGGTACACTTTCATAAAGCGAGGTGCTTCTGCTATCATTGCTATCACGGTTCGTTTCTGAGATATCAGTATAAACGTTGCGTATATCACGATTAAGTCTAATGAAGAAAAACCCCTTAAAAAAAGCAAACCCAAGGCTTGTCGCCGGCTTGCAACTCTTATTTGCGTACATGCCCTCTACCCTCGGCCACGACTACAAAAAATCTATTGATCACTCTTCATCTTCCGTATCTCTTTCCGTCGAGATCAAATGAGGCTGCTGCATGCTCGGTGCGCTGGATATTGCCTCTGTAATCAAATCCCACGAGTGCTCATTGTACACAAATCGATACATCCGAGGCGATCTGTCTGTGCCATGCCTTACACAGTATGCAAAATGATAAGCTGCTAAACAAAGCCTACAGCGGAAGATCGATGGATGAATATTAAGCTCGCTTTTGGCAGAGTCTGAGGCCCGAGCACCGCGGTATAGGAAAATTAAACATGTCATTTTCTGATTACGCAACATTAGCTTTTTCAAAAAAAAAAAAAACAGGTATTTCCTACGAGTGGCGAGAAGCATGTATCGTTAATAAGAACATTTCCCGCGCCTCCTATTCATCTGTGAATTTCACGAACCGCATATACAATCATTATAATGGCTCCATGCACTTTATCGTTTAGTATAATCACTGTCGCCATTGCAAATTCTAACACAATAGGTGACTACGACAGTTACATCTATTGTCAGTAAAATACTAGTATTTTGGTTACAGACCGTTCGGAGCTGATAGTATTAGGAAAATACAAGCAGATAATATATAAGTTCCATGCCCGTCAGCGTTTAATACCATATTGAGAAAAAAGAAGGTAAAATCTTGAAGTTGTGATACCACGCACTGCAACCTTCCAGTTGCGTATTTAAGAATACGAGCAAATGTGTGCTTGTCTCCACGAAAGTACTCATTTGATCATTAAAGACGCCGGCTCCTTCTTGCATTAGGTCAGAGGCAACCCAAATAGTACCCTATTTGCTACATTGATCACGTTATAAAAATGAATTTGTGACTTGTAGAGGTGGTTGGTCTAAGAGAATAAGGAGCGTATTCACCATTCTAACAGACCAAGCAAGAAATACGGCCTGAGACCAAAGAGAATTACCAACAAGCCCAGCGACAGCCGCAAAAATCCCTAAAATGGCACAAGGAGCTGTGGATTCGACCGTGATAGCTATTGCGTTGCTGTAGGTCCTTATTGTCTCAGGACCCGCGCACTTTCGTGCTCTGTATTGAATAAATAATATCTCATGGGGGTAAGCATGATGCTTGTAGCGGTGCTGAGTGCGACGCCGACCGCATTAATTCTGTTTCCTAGAACGATCTCGGCCATGTTTGAACTTCGACCCAAAGTTACAGTCGTGATTGATAGAGCTATAGGCGAGTTTGGCTATTTTGATACCAATGGAGTGACTGAAATACATAGTACTTACCGAAAGTCGCTACAGCATAGATCGCTGGAATGACAACGATACACCACCTTGAGCCAAATATGATGTAACAGTGATATATCTAACCAAATATATGGATTCTATAATTGAATTATTGAATAATGGGTTGGGCGAAGATACTTACGAAAACTCCATCAGACATAGCTATTGCGATGCCTTGAGACACATTTCCAAGAATTGTATAGCTAGCACTGATTTGTAATATTGCCAAGGGATACCGATATATATATCCCGATATTTGTTCCACATCACCAGGCCCAGTAGTGGATTAGTGATAAAGAACATGGTATTAAACAGCAGTGAAACGCTCCCATATGATATAAAAAAAAATACGTTATGAACGAATGATATTGGCGTTGCTAAAAAGAGAGAAAACAGATAGATAATGGATTCCCAAGTAAATGAATGCCATGCGGATAAGCATAAACTATTAACGCGTTCAATGTTTGACAAGATGTACTAGCCATAGAGAATAACCGAAAGAATGATACCGATGTACAGCGAGCTCTCAAAGAGAATATCCTCAGAGCGAAAAGATGACATGGCAGCAGTGTATGAAGAAATCAGTTAGGAAGGCCCGATTATATATCCATTTATCTTAACTGTAGTCGAGTACACAGCGTTGTGTGGACAATCGATGACAATTGCAAGTCTACCTGTCCAATGAGACATGACAAGGACTGATTTTCATATTCTCAGTTCAAGAAGTGATAACGAATGGAGCCGAATCCATCAGCGTAAAGAGAAGAATATTAAAAGGCACAGTGTCTAGCGGTACCGCAATTATCGATCATCTGCCAGTGTCACTGAACAAACTCTCAGGCTGTTGTAGCTCAAAGTTGACAACAATCATGATCATCACGAGTTTTATGCAGAGAAATAGCCCGAGTAGCCAGGGAACAATCCCACTGCTGTAGCATCATTGCCATGTTACCAAATAACGCAGAGCCATAGAGATATGACACCTGTGTACCCTGGTGTGTGACAGCACCGTAATTGTCGAGAGGAGAGTTGGTAGTTTTATAGTAACTCGAACTTGAAGCTTGAGGCTTGAAGCTATTGAGATGGTCTATTGAGCCCTAGTATGCTGTCCTAGTACCAGAGCCCATTTAGGATTTATTATAGGTACACTAGTATACTTAATAGCCTGTGGATCCAATTTGAAGTCAATGAACCAGAAAAAAATACACGGATAAAAAATACTTCTCGGGCCTCGCGGGCCGGACTGGTCTGCGGCACCAGCCGGCGTAAACGCACAAGCCTCTGAAATGACTGAACGCTCAAGATGTCCATCGACTTGGAATGGTCCAAGCTTGACTCCAGTCTGTCTTCCAAGCTAGTCGAACTTCTCAATCGTCAACTGTCTTCTACGAATCGCCCATCATTCATTGGACCTGTTCAAGTGACTTTTCTTGAATTTGGAGATGTGCCTCCGGATATTGAGCTTGTAGACCTGTGCGATATTTACCGTGACTTCCTAGACTCTGGAGAAGATGAAAGCGAGACTGGTCCAGGGAAAGATCCAGAAGAAGACGATTTTGAATGGATTTCACGTAAGGGTGCCGCTGTAGGAGAGGAAGTGTATCCGACGCACTTGAGTGGGATATCAACACCATTCCCACCTCCCTCCCCATGGAGCAGGGGCTTGAGCTCTGCCAATGTCATGGGTCTAGCAGGGATGTCTGACTACAGACCATCCTACTCTCCTGCATCAGCATTGTACCCGTTGAATCGTGCTTCTACTAGCACTCTGCCCCCACTTATTACTCAGCCTGCTCTGTCGTCTTCACATCATCCATCCCCTTCACCTAACGCCACGCCAGCTCATGCACCAGAAGGAACCCATGAGAAGCCAAAGTCAAATCATCCAGACCTGCAAATGCATCTGCACATCAGTTGGCATTCCGACCTCCGGATCACTCTCACAACGTCACTACTCATCAATTATCCTTCCTCCATGTTCATGGCTCTGCCTATCAAGCTCTCTGTTACCGGCCTTCTTTTTAATGGCGAGCTTGCCGTTGCCTATGAAGGCTCTGGCCCGAGCCGTCGTGTACATCTTTGTATATTAGACGATCAAGACCCGTATGGCCCAACGTCACGTTCGCGACGTTCGAGATCCACGGGTGATGTAGCAGACTTCCCGTCGCAAGAAGCACAGGATGAAGACGGCCAGATCAACGGAGGGAAACCATTGCCTATCGGCCAGCGACTTCTACCTTCAATATACATCGAGAGTGAGATTGGTCAAGTAGACAAGCATGTGCTGAAGAATGTTACGAGGGTGGAACGTTTCGTTCAAGACGTAATCCGGAAGACTGTCGAAGAGGAATTAGTGTTTCCTAATTTCCAGACAATTGTCCTAGGAGAATAAGGGCACACCATATTTTACGTATTTAGAGACTCCCACAATTATGAATGTATGTACCATCTCTCTTATATCTAATTACCGACTGATCGCTTCAATTTGGTAGGATGCATCCTCCCGCATTTCGGCTGTTTCACGGAACACTTGCCCACATTAAGCAATGGACTTTATGTTATGGGGTCATGCGAATCCATCGATCGGTGGCCTTACATCACGTATCATAATCTGGTTATACGACTTGCAGGCATTATCTATGGCACGCTCTCAAGCCTGAGTATCAGTTATCTTCAGTTGTTTCCCCCATGCCGCGCATTCTCGTGTGAGAGGTGGGATCAGCGAATTTAGTGGCACAATTTCGAATTTTCATACACTTGTACCGTAGTTTTTGCAAGTTAACTCGACATAAATAGCAAGCAGAAGGGCTTTTAACACTTCACAAATCACGTTTCCGAGTTGGTTGACATTGCGTGGCTGCTGATTTGCTTATGTAACATAGAACGCCACCAACTGAACTGGTCGTCATAAGACTCATGGAGGTCATACGTTGCATTGGAACCTCTCCACCTCCTGCGGTACTCTGCAACAAAATCATGTCAATACAAGATGCACAATCGATGGGGCAGTCCCTCTCTGAAAGTGATTTGACAGACCTAGACAGCTCTGATTCAGGTTCCCTGGCAGAGTTCAATACAGGGAGGACTAAGAGCATCCCTACAAGTATATGCGATGACGAACTTGTCTCTACCATCTCTGAGCCCGTGCATACGGCACCTTCCCCTCCGTCTTTATTTTCCAACTCGCAAAGCTTTGGCTCATACACGACGCGCAAAAAAAGAAGGATTGCTCCAGCTTCTTCCCGCGAGAATCCCGATGACAACACTTGGCCTACTATTTTCTCCAAAACCGCAAGCCCATCTTCCGTAATAGACCTTACTTCTCCACTTTCGACTCAGGAGCCTTCCACCTCTCAGGCACTAAATTCGGATTATTCCGGCACTTATGCCACAGATGTGCTCGTCTGGATTCGTATCAACCTTTCCGGGATGAGTGTTCCCGTCGCGCCTGATACATGTTCAAAACATCTATGGTGGCCAGCAAAGGTAAGCAAGACTCACTGGGGTCGCTTTTCAAACCGAATTTGCTCCTTGTAGCACATTGCAGTTTTGCTGAGCAGCTAACGTACAGATAACCAGCTCAGCATCTGACACTGCTCCCTCTCATGCCCTCCCTTTTGGTTGTCTGCCTTACACCGGTGTCCGAAGCGAAATTCCTATCATTTCTGCCGCAAATGATCTCAGACCTATGCGTACATCCAAACTACGCAAAAGTCTCTGGTTTACCGAGAAAACGTTTATCGTTGGAGGTGGACAACTTTCAAATACTTCTAAACCACTGAAGAAAAGCGAGCAACAGAAATTAACATGTGCCTGGAAAGCTGCAGTCAAGGAAATGCTTGCCGCAGAAGACGGTTACGATAATTCCAGCTCAGACTCTATGAACCTTCCCGATGCGTCTCTTGCATTCGCGTCACCATCAAAGGCCGTCAATCGCAAACTGAAGACCGTGTCAGAGTTGAATAGCCAACGTTTGGCTAAAAAGAAGCGCAAGCACCGTGGCGATAGCGATGGCGACAGCACTAGCGATATCACGGACGATGATGAGCTTCGCACTTGGACGCCTCCGGAGGCAGACCCTGACTTGGACATTCCTGGTGAACTGGTTCTTGCGGATCATCGACATAGAAAGATCTACTGGCCCGCACGAATTATTGCATATATACCACCTGCTCACGAGCGAGACCGCCCACGGTACAGAGTTGAGTACCTGGATGAGGATCAAGCTGATATCTTTCGCAATGATTTTTTCACCTCAATTGAGGATGGATTTGCAACTTGTCATGTAGGCTTTCAGTCTTTATTTTATTTTTAGTCTACTACGTTATTTCATCTGTTCTAAAATATACGTGCGAAAATATCCTCTCAGCTCGGACAACATGCAGCATCAGCCCCTGTTCCTGTCTACGATTCACCGGATACCGCTCGCACACCCAAATCGCCTCTAGCGCACAAGATGCCGGGAGACTTTAACACCTTTTCGTTATTCAACCAGCTCGCACACGTCAAGCCAGTCCTCACCGCCATCCTCAACGGCAAATATGCACCCGCTCATGAAAACCATCGACGGTGGATGCGCGGTGGCAAGTCGCGTGCCGACGTGATTAGGGAAAACGCCAGTATCCGGGGAAGAATGCACGAACGGCAATTGGTCGATTTGAAGAATTTGATCCTTCAGTGGGCTCTCGGGTGCAAGGCTGGTTTTGGCAATGACGATGATGATGACGACTTCCTTCAAAATTGCGCGGGAGAAGTTCGCGGGAGGGTTCACGAAGGCAGGGACGGCAGCAGGACGGCGCCTCTGGATCTTCACGATATGAGCCTATCTCACAGGGCGTCAAATAAAGCAGATTTCACGGTAAGCCGCTCTTCCAAAAACTTACACACTCCTTTAGCTTATCATACCATAGGAGAGCGGAATGGACATCAATACACCAGCTCAAATTCCGTACTCTCGGAGTGTTCCACAACATGGAAGTGTCGAATATGAAGCCCTGACGAGCTCCGACAAACTCAAAGTGAGTCATCGGAGCTTTTTCAACCACCTGTCCTTCACTGACAATAACGATCTGTTTCTTCCAAAAGTATTGCATGGATATCCTTCTTCCCGAAGCTGTTATACAAATTCATCTATGGCGCTTATCAGAGCGTGATACCTTGGATTTGCTCGACGACGAGGAAGAGAAGAGACTGCATGAAATCGGGCTCAAGCACGCAACGTGGGTAGACTGGGTGTCTACTGTGATGTTGCTTAGGGAGCGAGCTGCCTCTGCATACAATAGGAAGCAACCAAAACAGCCGGAATATAATAGAACTGGTGTACGGACAAGATCGCGTCTACGCAAAGCTTGATTTACAATGGCAAAAATATCTATATATATTGTATTTTTTGTTTGTATTTATGGATGATGATACAGGGGAATGTATGACGAGGGATGTAAGCATGCAATGCATAGACATTAACTGAAAGTTACATTGCAGTGATCTAGGTGACGTGTACTTTTGCGCTCTTTCGCGGTCGGGCATCTGCAATACGTGAGGTCGTGCAGAGACATATCCCCAGCCACCGTCAAGGAGCGATGGTGTATGTCGGGAGACAAGTCGAGGCCGCCAATGGGCGTCGTCTTTGGCTGGCACCCGCCGCTCTAGATAGCTTCCTCGCTGACAATAGAAAAGGTACTGTGTGCGTGGTTCAAGAAGCGGAAGTTGGTTGCGGCGTGGATTGTGCGATATGACCCGGGGTAAACACCAATGCTAGGATTGCTAGAAAAATGTAGACCACCAATGGTCCTCACGCGAGAAAGCTCTGCGCAAGCAAGCTCAAAAAACGGTGACGCCAGACTGTGTGCCAGTATATTGACTCTTGACGTCTTCATCCGCATCGTCATCCGTCTGGCTCTTGTAGTCATCATATGTGCTAGCCCCACCCAAGTCGCTCGTCCCAGCTACGCTTGAGAACGAATTCCTGCGTCCTGCCCGACGGCCGTTGAGCCTGTCCGATTGAGAATAGGCGATACTGCTACCACCACCTATGACACTACTGGTATCCGTGACGCTTGCGCCGCTGGGCCCTACGTCTTGAGAGATGATTGAGCTTGCGTAGGAACCGTAGGTGCTGCGCTTTGCGCCGTTGACATTGCGAGGGATAGGACCAGGACCAAAGGGCCCAGCAGCAGTGAACATGGGAAGGCCGGAAGAATACGTGGCTTGAGAGCGAAGAGATTGAACGTCGGAAGGAATGTATCCCAGGGCATCGTGAGTCCGATAGAAGCTTTGGTCGAAACGGCTGGGTGTCCCAGACCGATTTCCAGCTGATATTTGAGATGTCTCGTCAATGAGAAGAACAAAAAGACAAGAAACCCAAGACTTACGATCCATGTTCAAGACGCCCGTCTGGAGATAGTCACGCGCGTTTGTCTCGTGACGACGGAACTGATCAGGCTTGATCGAGCGTCTGGGTTTACTGAACTGAATCATGCTTGGTTGCAAGTTATTAAGCGGCCCCTCTACAAGACAATTCTTTTCTTTGTAATGCGTAAGGAGATAGTGCCACAAGGGATGCTGGGGGTAGGACCATTGTCCCGTCAGTCATTTTTCATCATACACACAAAAAAGAACACGCACTTTGCTGAGGACTTTGGGATTGCCAAGAATGACAACACCATACTTTGCTCGCGTCAATGCGACGTTCAAACGCCTGGGATCATTCAAGAAACCAATGCCTTGATGTTCGTTGCTCCTAACGCAGCTGAGGATAATGTAATCCTTTTCTCGTCCCTGGAACGCGTCAACACTGGCGACTTCAATATCCTTGTAGAGTTCCTTCTTGAGAGAGCCGTTGA
The DNA here is from genome assembly GCA_018343915.1 of Agroathelia rolfsii. NCBI lineage: Eukaryota > Fungi > Basidiomycota > Agaricomycetes > Amylocorticiales > Amylocorticiaceae > Agroathelia > Agroathelia rolfsii. Next base: position 217,883 of record JABRWF010000007.1, on the reverse strand, counting down.
ATTGCATGTAGTTCACAATAAAGGACCGTTGGCCTTCATAAGGAGTGACCACACCAATCTGCCCCGGAGCGACACCTGACTTGAAGAATTTGGTGACAATCTTTTCCACATTTGATGCCTCGGTCCTAACGTGAGGATGAACCGTAAGTACAAACATCATGAAAATCTAGTACAAATGAATTACCTGTTCAGGAACGACGTCCCGCTCGATGAGATCTCCTCTTGACCAAGATTTTGGTAGAAGAACATCGGTGTGTCGGGAACGGGCCAAGGGAAATCAACATTCTTGCGCAGTCTTTCTGGGGCAGTAACACCGTTTTGCAAGGTGCCTTCGTAAAACATGTTGGATGGAAACTCGGAAAGACAAGGGTGCATTCGGTATTGGACCTGGAGACGAATGGGACGATTTCCAAGTACGACAAGTCGTTCGAACAATGATTGGGTCAAACCCGCACGAGCGGCCTTCTTGTTCATGATAACCGGGCCAAGTTGTTGGTGGTCGCCCACAAGCACGACCTGTTTACATCCGAGAACAAGAGGAATCATACACTCGGGCTCTGCGGACTGTGTCGCTTCATCGATCAAAACCGTCCTGAACTTGAGTTTGCTCAGCCTAGGATCGCCCGCACCAACACACGTGCAGCAGATGACATCCGCAGCGGACAAAATCTCCTTTTCGCAAAGTCGAATGAGAGTCTTGTATTTTCTTTCATCATTGCTGCTTAATTCGCCTTGTTCGTTCTTGAGCATGATGAGTTTCTGAAGTTCTACGTGCGCCGAGTGGTTTGCAACTTGTTGATGCAGTGTGAGGAAGGAAACGCTCGAGTCTAGGGCTTCGCGAGATTTAGCTGTGATACGGACGACTTTGAGCCCGGTGGCGTGGATCTTTTCTGTCAGCTGATCAACTGCGACGTTCGAGGGCGCGCAAACCAGGACTTGGCCCGGGTTCATCTTGGCTAGATGATAGACAATAGAAGCCGATGTGACTGTCTTGCCGGTTCCAGGAGGTCCCTGGATGAGGCTGAGTGGTTTTTGAAGCACACTCTTAACAGCATACATTTGGGAATGGTTGAGTTCGGGAAGGCCAGGTGCGGAGAAGCGCTTGGGCATTTGGGTACGAAGTACTTGTGGTTCGAGTTCATGGCCGAGGAGTTTATGGTACTTGCGATGAGATCAGTGGTAAAACAGAAATGGGACCAGGGCTAAAAACTCACGATATACCCGCTAACGCTCTTTTCGTCTACAGCAAACGTTTTCATGGCTAACTGCATACGATCAAAGCTCGTTGATTTCCATACAAAGTCTGCTGAGAAATTATGTGTGCAATCCACTGGTACACCCTCAGTCCGGCGCAGTTCCAAGCCAATCTCATCCGAGACATTGTTCGGGATCTTGATGACATGTCCAACGCCCTCCCAGGCTTTATGGAGCTCGCCAGAGTATCTCAACCGCAACTCGTCACCAACGGCCAAGCGGACCTCGCCGCTCTCAAGTTTGGGCATGCCAAACCAAGCCACGCGCTTTTGATTCAGGCCTACATCCCAACGTACAATGATATCCGTCTGGGACTGACTTTCTTTCAAACGCTTGTCGTAGTCGGCTTCGATTTTGACAAGGGGTCCAAAAATGTTTTGATACTGGTAGGCGTCCTCGTAGCGAAGGAGAATGGGCTGCGGTTCATCATCAACACCTGGCTTCGTGAGATCGTCAAGAGTTGCTTGAGAGTTTTCTCTCCACAGATCCTCGAGCCTGTTGATTTGCTGGAACGAGATCTGGCGTGAACGGAGTTGCTCAGTTTCGCTTGGAGGTTTGACAAGCCAAGATAGGAAGGATCGATCGTCAATGAGGGGGGCCCACAGAGATGCATTCCAGGAGATATCTTTGGAAATTGCCGCGCACGGTTGTCTGTGATGACATCAGAAATGGGGATGATTGGCTGAGTAAAAAGGCACGCACCGACATAAGAGTACGACAACGGTATCACTCTTGGCGGGTATAAACCCAAGCAGAAAAACGTTTTTGCTACCACAGTTGTAGCACTCGGGCGTCGTCTCTCCTAAAGGGCTTTCGGCATGCAGAATGACCTCCTTATGTTTGGCACGAACAAGATGATTGACGATATGCGATGCAGAGGTGTTTCCACGAGAGTTGCAGAACCATTTAGAGCAAGCGAGACATTTAACGACGGACTCGGGTGAGTGAATGCCGCAATAGCTACATGCATGTGGTGGCAGATCCATTGCGCTCTCGTCCTTGAGATCATCCAAGACAGCGTCGAAGTCCTCTTCAACGTGTGCGGTATTTTGTTGCTGCTGATACTCGCTGATTGAAGACCGCGAATCTGATAGACTGAGGCTATCGAGGTCGAGGCTTGGAGCGGAATGACTGGTAGTATAATCATGGAGGCTGTTCACGGTGTTGGTGGTGTAGATGGAGGAGGTATCATCGACGATGCTTGGTGCGCCTCCATAGCTGGACGCAGAGTCATACTGGAAATTGTCGAAGGTGTCCATGTTCTCTCTAATCGTATACGCTGTCGCTGTGCAGGACGATGCTGATGAAGATGACTCTAAGCTGCCACTTTCGGATTTCGGGCGGCGCTTAAAAACACCGTAGCGCGTAACGGAACCGATGACGAACCCAACATGCCGTTGCTCATTTCAGACTTTCAGTGTTTGCAAAAGTAATATAGTACTTGCTATTGCAAAACCTATGCTGTTAGATTATGTGACTCATGTGATTGGTCGCTCAATTCTGTTTTTATATTTACCTTATCAATTGCCGTGCACTTGACTATGTACAAGTAGTTGTCTATAGAATGCAAACATTTGCCACCAATTGGATATCCACTGAGCTGCAGCTACATTAGCAGATATTCAACACCGTGCAGAACCATGTTTCGATTGAGTCAAGTTGTTACGTCTCATGTACTTTTTGGTACATGCAGTCACGAGCGTTGCGGAGAAACGCGACATTGCACGTACTATCGGATGACGATTCCCGTATTTGGGCGGATAGGCTATGATCTCTACACTTTATTTGAGGGATACGGCTACCAAATGCTGCTATCCAAAAAATCGATTTTGAGTTTATTTCTTTATGAAGACTCCTGTGGGAGGTGTGGGCAATCATAGTCACCGCCGACGGTCACGGTAGAGGGCGACAAATCCGAGTCCGCATGCCAGTGCGGCATGGCTGCTACTACTACCACCTAGCTTCGGCTGAACCCCACTATTAACACCCATCCGTCTTATCAAGTCAAACATGGCCAGTAGCAATGGACGCCCAGAGCCTGAAGTCATTATGAACGTGTGTATCTGATGTATACATCTAAAGTAGATCATGCACTTGGCATCCTTACCTGCTGCTACATGTAGTTTGCAGACGGATTTTCATACTCCAAAGGCAGGATGGAAGAGGCCTTCCGTGCAGGAGGCCTATTGCACACAGAAAAGCCCGCAACATCGTCGTCCACAAGCAAGGCAGCGAAAGAGAGCACCAGCGTCAAAGCAGAGGATGTGGACTTGATCGTTCGTCTTTTTTATTTTTTATTGATGTCGTTCACGATTAATATGTAACGTTGATGATATCCAACAGGTCAAAGAACTCGAGATCCCCAGGGCTCAGGCAGAAAAGGCACTTATACAACACGGCGGCGATATCACTCAGACGCTCAAATTCCTCGTACAATAATGTCTTATACGCCCATGAAAACAAAAACAAATTAGGCCTGCTGCTTGCAGGTTATATGTCTGTATAGTGTATACATGTGTGTAGTAGATCATCTAGGGTTGTGAAGTACTTTTCGTACCCCGGAGCGTCCTCAACGCGCTCAAGACCGATTTTGACTTGCTGCTGCCGCCGCCCGGGCCTCCTCTGATCAACGCCTGATCCACCGTCCTGCGTGCCCAGGACGAGGAGGCGGAGAACCTGCCGCCCTCGTCGGTGGGCCGCGCCTCGAGCGCGGCATGCGTGTAGTCAAAGCTACCCAACCTGTGCCGGTTCCACACGCCGTGATCGGGTGTCTTCTCGTCACGGACCTCGGTAACGAGGCGCATGCCCTTGAGACCCATGCGCTCACCCACGACTGTTGGCGCGGCGACGAGCGAGGATTGTGTGATGCGGAACTGGCTTGCGATGCCAGCCTTGTTGAGGTGCTCGAACGATGCCGGGCGCGTGTTCCAGAAGAGAGGCTTCAGGTCCTTGCTCTTGCTCTCCGCCTTCATGTGGTTGGTCAAGCCGGCAAACGCGGTGAGGTACACCTGCGAGCGCGAGGTCGAATACTGCGCGTCGCCGAGGAGTAGACCGGGCTGCGCGTGCGTCGTCAGCCGTGACTGCATCACGGGCGTGTGGCTGTAGGACAGACCGCCAAGCGTATGCGGCCGGCGCTCAACGACGCGCGAGTCCGGTGAGGTCTGTTCGCTCCTGGACAACTTGGCGAGGAAAAGACGGTGGTACCTGCGGCCCTCCTGCGCGTACTCGAACAGCGTCTTCTTTTTCTCCTCCGCCACCCAGGCCTCGTCAAGGGGCTCGTTTTCCCCGAGGCCGCGCTTGGCACGCTCTTCGTCAGCCTTGATGTCGCTGATGAACTGGCGGAACTCGGCACGCAGGTGCTTGAGTCTCTTGAGGTAGTTTTCGAACTCTTTCGGGTCCATGCTGGTAATATTTGATATAGAAGCGGGCTCATCCTTGCGGGGTGCGTCCCAGTTTGCTGGCGAAGATACGGGTGCGAATTCGGAGTCGTTGGTCCAGTTCGTGTATGCCTCTTCCTGGTCGGCCCGTAGCCATTGTTGCGCCGAGGAAGAGTTGAGTGCGGTGTGAGCGTTGAGTTCGTCCCAGCGCTGTATCCACTTCGCCTGGCGCTTGGCAGAGGACCACTCTGTCTGGTGCTCGCGTGAATCGACGCTCTTGACGGTTATGAAGCCGTTCTGGCGCGAACGGACGGCGAGAGGACGTTTGAAGCCAAAGTTGCCGCGGTGAGCGTGTCCGCCATGGGTGGCGTAGACTTGGCTTATTGCCGGATCGAACGCTGCGAACTTGGACTGACGGAGAAGAGTTGCAAACGGCGATGGCGAGGCTGCTGCTGCTGTTGCCTGTGCGACTGCTACTGCAGCGGCCATGAGTAGTGGTCTAATAGTATGGACAATATAGGACACAAGTAAATGTCTATATTAAATAATAATGGATTTGGAAACACTTTTGATATTTTCAGTCTCCGCTTAAAATGCGCGTCACATTGGAAAATTGCCTTGACGGTCAATTTTCTCTTCTTACACAAAACTCGATGTCCAAATTATCGTCCATGTCCACAGCGCCTTTGCGTGTCTTTTTCATGGAGGGACGGTCCAGACAAACGTCGTAGAGCAAAATTCAGGGCTGCTCAAAAACAATCTAGGCTGACTGTTCCTCCCTTTTGGTAGAGGGGCGAGGACGCCAGATCACCTGGAGCAATCCACACTTGTGTTGATACTTGGATTATGATAATGGTAAGTCCAGTCTACATATGACGGATGTAGATGGAACCAGGGATGATAAACCTGGTAAAGGCACGCACCCCGCCTGCTGTGCCTTTGAGCACGGTTGGTCCCGCTGACGTAGTGTAAGCCGGGCGTCGATCACTTGTCTGTCTTTCTTGGACTTGTGTGTTTTGACTATCTGGGCGGTGCGGATGGAGACGTAAAGGCGAGGCTGAGCACGGGTTCCATCTCGCCTTGGTTGCTATTGTTGTGTTTCACGGCTGATGTCTGACCAAGTGATTGTAGGTGCACGCTATTAATTACCCTCTGCCATGGTCACTTTTACTACTACATAGTGTATTTGTATTAATGAATCATGCATGTAATGCCATCTGCTTGGAAATGAAGTGACCTTTGACCGGCCGAAAAACAAAGAGGAAATTGTCAACTAAAAAATCACGCAGTCAGACTGTCGCTGCAACTTGAAGTCCTCTTGTTCCCTTTCCGCCAACTGCCCAAGGCCGACTCTCGCCTCTCTTCTCCTGCTGCACAGATTGCCTGTCTTCTCCCTAACCAGCACCTCTTACTGTCCTTTTCCTCACCAGGCCTGTTTTGCTCTTCGTGCGCAGCAAAGGGAGTGTCGTTGTGTCACCATCCACCGCTCTTGCTCTCTGTAGGGTCATTGTCGTGTATCCATACTAGGGTTCAGCCCCTTGACTCTCAGTATGCATCATAGACCATCTCCCACACTCAGGTCGCCCCCCTCTTTGCAGTCTCTATCAGGAATGGTCCCCTCTCTCAAGTCCAAGGCCAGCAGTCCAAAGCTGCCGCCCTTGTTGCCCTCTCTCGTCCACCCTGGTGTTGTTGGCCCGGATATCACTCTCACCACTCCAGGTGGTCTCAAGGCAAATCCTTCGCCCAAGGATGAGACGCCGTCAATATGTGGCATGCCTCTCAAATACGTGTCGTGAGTACTCCATTTCCACCCCAACTTTGCCTCTTTTTTTTGATCCCGCTACATAGACTTGTTACGCTTGCTGTACAAAATGCCGCACTTTCAATAGTGATGCATTACTCTCGCGTGTCGACGCCCCCTTCAATGGCCTACAGCCCTGCAGCTGCAGTGCTCTTCAACGAACTTCTCAAAGGCACCATTTCCTTCCTCGTCGCCCTCATGCGCACACCAGAGATTTCCGACATGCCCTGGTCCCATTGGAGGCCATGGCACTTCTCGCGGTGGTCTCGTGCCCTGAAGCGTATTTCTGGCGAAGTTTTCAGCCCAGATTGCTGGAAGCTGAGCATACCTGCACTCCTATACGTCATACAGAACTCCCTGCAATTCGTCGCCATCAGCAATTTGCCCGTCGCAAGCTTCCAAGTCACGTACCAGATGAAGATCCTGACGACTGCCGCATTCAGCGTTGCCCTATTGGGAAAACGACTCTCGAGCAGCAAGTGGTTCGCGCTCTTCTTCCTTGCCTTGGGCGTCGGCATCGTCCAGATCCAATCCTCGTCCGGTTCCGCGCACGCGACACCGCAAGCTACTCATAGCATCAACATTCCCGTAGGTAGTGCCCATGACTCTTCGCCCGTTCACATACACGTCATGAGCCCCTTGAAAGGATTTGGAGCCGTGACCGCTGCCTGCTTCACTTCGGGCCTCGCTGGCGTGTACTTTGAGATGGTGTTGAAAGGTTCCAAGGCAGATCTTTGGGTGCGCAACATCCAGCTGTCGCTCTTCAGTCTCATCCCCGCGCTTCTCCCCATTTTATACGCTACACCGCCTCCCGACTCGCAAGGGCTCATCCTGGACCTGTTCCGCAACTTTGGCGGATGGGCATGGGCGACGGTCGCCATCCAAGTAATCGGCGGTCTGATCACGGCTATCGTAATCAAGTACTCGGATAACATCCTCAAGGGCTTTGCGACCAGTTTATCGATCATCATCAGCTTCCTCGCCAGTGTCGTCCTATTTGACTTCCGCATGACCTGGTCCTTCATCATCGGCGCAAGCACAGTGCTCATTGCAACCTGGATGTACAACCAACCACCCGGTAAGGAGGTACTGGCCATCACCAGTGTCGTTGGCGTCTCCAAATCCCCTTCGGGTCGTTCGAGCCCCCTCGTGGCCTCGCCCGTGGGCCAAGACGCGCCTATTCTCGGTATGCCCCAGCCGAAGAAGACGTCACCGTTTGGCAGTCCGCGGATTCTGGCGACAGCGCTCGGGTTCTCAGGAGCAGAACGCGAGAATGACAAGTCAGACGGGTATTTTGGCAGTACGCTAGAGACGAACCGGTACCTCAGCGCGCCGTACGGGTCGCCGTTCCCGTCACGGTCGCCCACACCCGTGCCCACACCGCCCGCACAAGAGTGGCGTTGATAAGAGCGGCATGGGGTAGGAGCGACCCCTTGGAGCATGTATGTCTGCTCTGAGTGAGTGTGACCCATACTACACGCCGTTTGCTGTCCATCTTCCACTTTTCTCTCTCTCTCTCCTATTCATGCCTTACGACTGCCCGAAAAAGACTAAAGTATATATATTATATACCCAATACCGTTAGACGACGACCGAGGCTCGCTATGCCATGCCTATGATAAAGCCTACCTCAAGTCCACGTACGAACCTCTGTTTGCGCCTTCATTTCTTTTTCCCAACACTTTGATTACCTCCCTTTTTCCACTCTTTCTCTTGGTTTGAATTGCGCTGCGATTGGTACAGATATTTCCTCGAATAGTTTTCACCTCAATATACTTGTTTATATTGTTTTGCCCCTCCTACTTACCCTCCATCCTCATCTTATTTTTTTCCCGCCCATTAACCAACCTATCGACATCCCACCCCCCCCCCCCCCACCCTTTTTTCCGCGTCCCCTGGTCTTTCGCATCCTATGACCTTGACTCAACTCACACTTGTCAACCCTAGCCTCTCCCTCGTGTGTGTCAATAGGAAATCACCGACCTATTCATCATCCAGCAACCCTTACGTTTCCATATATTCTTTCTTTCTTGGCCTACATATACACCTACCTATACTCATATTCACACTGTCACTTCTTTTCTTCTTTTCCTTTTTTTTGCCCTCCCTTTCCGAAGTAGAACCTTTTCTTTTCTTTCTTAGCATTGGATCTGTTTACAATACTTGGATTCTTTCAGAGTGTAATGCAGATGCGGCAAGTTGAAGTTGAGTAATTTTTCTCAAACTAAACGCAGGTACATCTGAGTTGTGCACGACGTGATTCGGAAGGGAGTGAAGGGGGAAAAAGCAAATGGGTGAGTGGTTGGAGGAAAAAGGAACGGTAGTATTGTGCTCTCCCAGCCATGCTTGCGCGTTTTTGTTGGAAGAAATGAAGTTATCGAGCTTTGATATTTTTGGATGGTGTCATTAGTCGAAATTGGAATGACTTGCAAGGGCTGGTGATTTTACGTGTGATATTATTAATCAAGATGATCGGTATATCTCTTCACATAGTACGCACCAACGGCTGAGAAAAAAGACGTGTATTCTCATAAATGTGGCGGGTAATGGTAATACGTCATAATAATTGTCTTGTATAAAGATCTCAGGCTTTTCTTTACTCCTATTGCCACATTCCTTGCATCACTAGATAGCCGTCACTTCTCTTTCTTGTGACTCACCTGTCGTATGGTTCATAGTCAGTACAATGTCAGACTAACCTAATCTCATCGAGTTTAATGAACTGGGTGGTCGTAATTATGCGCGAGCAAAACATGACTCGTCCTATCACTTCCCGGTTCAAGCTGTAGCTGCTTTTGCTGCTCTATTTTGTAACCATGATTAAGGCTCTGGAAACAGTAATTGGAAATCACTCAATGCTTCTTCATCGAGGTCAATTTGTTAATCTGTGGCCTGTCAACACGTCATCGTTCAATGTTCACCGTTTGTTAGCCGCCATTATCACCTATTCTTCATCCAACTCTCTAGTACAGCGGGCGCGCCCAGAATAGTCTCTTTCCGTCTGTGCCACGAAGGTGGCAGGCTCATTGACTCTTTTTATGTCTCGAGGGGCTGATGATGTTGACAATCATGATAAGCAAGAGCTCTTATTTCCAAACCAAGTTTCCTGCGCTCCTTTGTGGTTCAAAATCTGGGTTTTCTATGCATGGCCATTCCCCAACCAGTTTAGATATGAGGCTTTGGGGCCGTATACAATCTATGGCCTTGCTTACGACCGAGCTCACGACTACTGCGCAGCCCGCCGAACTCTTGCAGGACAATCTGACGTCTGTCATATCGCCCACTTCACTCTTAGCATTCGTCTTCCTCCTTGACATTACCTCTTCGACCTCCCGCTTGTCTCACTCTCTTTCCTTTTCTATCGATTTTCCTTTCTCCTCGACTTGTATGACCTCATGCCCTTCCCCTCTTTCCTTTGTACTCGTTACGTCATTACCTTGCTTCGTAACGTATATATACTTGCTACCTGTACGGTACTGGAATTCCCACCTTCGTTCTCACTCGTGTACAGACAGTACTATCGTTTGCCTATGCGACGCGGTTGCCCTTACATGTGGGACGAAACACCGCGATGCACCTTTTTACAGGACAGTTACTTTGAACCAATAGGCTGTAAATCCTATCTGAGTATCCAATTTGCAGCCTATTGGTTCAAAGTGATTGTCCTATAAAAAGTTGTATTGTGGTGTTTTGTCCCACCTGTAAGGGCAACTGCGTCGTACAGGCAAATGATAATATTGTCTGGCGACGATGTATAATAGATACACAACATGCAGTACCCCTTGAGAATTGGCATGGCAATCACTGTTGGAGTTGCAATACATTCAATGCAGTGGATAATTTTATTATGTGATTAGATTGTATTTTATCCGACGGATGTAAATTTTGTATCTCTATCCGTTTGACTGTGTACTACGACAAATGGAAATTTTACTCGTGTTGTCTGCGATCGACCCTCTTTCAACATTTTAATAATCACTGAGGCAAATATTTGTATAGCTTTTGTGCAGCCAACTTTGCTTTGACACTCTAACTATCTACGACAAAACCTGGTTCACATACAGACCCCCTGACAATCCCTATCGACTTCTAATTTCCCCTGTTGTACACTATAATCAAATTTCCCTACACTACTCCAGTGCATGCATCTTTTACTAGTTCGTTCATTTGGCTTATACTTCTAAAGGCTGCCCTTCTGCGCAACCGTCTCCTCATTGATATCTTCCGATAACAACAGCACTGGCAGTAATTCGTCATATAAGGATAACAGCAACAGAGACGGGAGCGAAATGCACGTGATGAACCAGCGGCCGATCATCCGTGTACAGGCTCGAGAGAACAGACAATATGATGGGAGATTGACAGCCAAACGTGATAGCGCAACAAGTTGGCCAAATCATCAATTGAATGACCTTGAAGAGCTTATGGACTTGAAGAATTATGACTGGGCATGCTTTCGGGAGCTTTATAAGACCAATTTGTGCGAAGAGGCAACCGCCCTGAAAATCCACAATTCGTGGATTACACGACACGCCACACTGGCAGACCGCTCAGTCAGACTGTCGTCTATCGCCCTCTAAGCGACCTGCGAGGTATTCGTATTCCGAGGTTTGGTGCGACTGATTACGCCCCCAGTACTCTGTCCATCATTGTGGCAGTCATTTTCGGCCGCTCTCTGGGGGATCCAATCAGCCTGAATTCTGAGGAATGTGTTGGGACTCTGAGAGCTCTAGAAGCCATTCGCCGTCATGGTTTCGCTCACAATAACATCTACTCGGAAAATATTCCAACCGAGATTCCGAGACGTTTTCGCCAAATTTACGCCAGCAAACAAAGGTGCCTCGAACGGCTCTGGTCAAGAGAAGAAGGTGCCGCAGAAGCTCCTTGGATAGAGATAGTTTCAGCATGGATTCCCGAAGTTTTGCTTTACTCTACCTTATCATCAGCGAAGACCTGCGGAGCATAAAGGACACACAGTTGTACTATTTTTCATTGCCGGGTTGTTGTTACATTATCGTTTCTGTTAATACCTCCAGGCGTCCTGACTTGAGACTATTGCACACACACCCTAATCACGATATAACACTACACAAAAAAGTACTGGCACATGATCAAATCGTAATCAATGTAATTGCTCCCTCCCCCTTTCCCACCAAGAAAAAAAAAGAAGTACGTTAAGACTGGAATACATCCTTTGATTCTACCCTGGCCTCAGCCCTTTTTACTTCAAATCACCGCTTCCAAAGGCCACAGATATCTCCTGCTGATCGAAATGCGCCAGATTTACATCCCGCGGAAGCGTGCTATTACGCGACGCGAGAGATGCAATTCCCAAGCACAGCATGATAAGGCTACTGCATCCAGCTACAAAGCAGCAGCCGCTCAGAAGGTTCAAGTACCCTACCAAGTTCATTTAAAAAAAATCAGTAGTATATACCTCAGAGTTTATATGAAAATAGGTAGGGCGCTGTTGAATCTCACTGAGAACAAGCATCAGGCCATTTAATCATTTGAGCCTATGACTAAAGGCCATATCAAGGCCCTTGCATTAGTCCCTTCTGAGGTCTAAATTGCTGGGGGGACCTATGCCGATCCTAGCTTTGCCATGTACATGACACTGCCGGCAGCTTGCCCCACCCATAATCATTTCGCGTAGTTTTATTTAGCCTAGTCTTACAGACTCCTCCTAGACTCCGGTTAGTTTCAAACTTGATAAGAGTATTATGAAAAAGTTATCAACCACACCGTCACGTGTGCGTCAATCCAGAACCAACTGTGCTGATACATATAATCGATTGTCATCATACTAACGCCTGCCTGGTGAATTTAATGAATCCTGTAGATTATAGAAAAACACATCATATATGCTTCATACTACTAGTAGTAAATTGATTTTATGAGCGTGGTATGCACTAGAATAAACCCGAAAGAGAGAAAATTTGAGGAAGAAAATATCTTAATGTTGACGTCCCCGGCGAGCTAACCAGCCCACGGTATCCCCCCTCGCCTTCCCAAACACATCCCTACTCTCCATCCCCTCCGCCCACGTCGCGGGAGCAGTACCCGGCCATGCATCACACAGCACATAAACGCGCTGGCCCGTGAGATAATGCACTGCGGTTGGGATGCGCGTCTCGCTGCGGGCATGCACGAGCATCGGCGAACCGTCTTCGTTCATGACGCGCCCGACACGCTCTGGCTCGCCGAGCCAGACCATATCTGATGCGTTGCGCATGAGCTTGATTACGAGCATATCGAGGTTGGGCAGGTGTTGTTCAAGGGTGCTGGGACTGTTACTAGTGTTGCTGCTATTGGTTTGTTGTTGCGAGTTGGTTGTACTATCGCTTCTACTGCTACCCATGAGCAGTTCGTCTAACGCACGTGTCCAGCAGAACGATGCGGCGAGATGAGATAGGCTAGGGAAGAATGTAGAGAGCATGAGAAGGATGCGCGCGTTGATGGGGAAGCCGGTAAGATGTATGCGGCGGATGGCGCCGGTGAAATGGGGCAAGCACAATCGTTCTTGTGATTCGTCACCGGATTCATCCTCAGACTGCTGTTGTTGCTGATAACGCCGATAGACTTGTTCAAGTTCGTCCCAAACCCTGGGGTCTGATACATCGACAATGAGCTGCACACCTGACGCTTCACTGGTAGCAGCTGCTATTTCATTTGTTCGGACATTGAATTGGTCCTCAAAGATGTCCCCTGAGGTGCCATTGTCACCACGAGCGTCATCGGCGAGAGTCGGTCGTCGGCGCTCAGGATGAAGAGCATGGACGAGCTCTACAAGGGAAATGGCGACATTCTTCACGTTGGGGTACACCGCTATCAATTTAGCGAGCGAGATTGAGAGACCGTGTATGGCTTTCAAATCATCTTCGAGAGATGGCCGTAGCCGTACTATGCGGGACACCGAGGGGGAGCCCGAGGGTGATTTCAATAGATTGACGTTGACGAGTGCATCTGCTAAGACGGCGTTTTGCCTGGGGGGTGCCCAGAAGGTGTATGATAGGGTGGCTAGATCACGGTACAGGCTCGAGGGCTCATTGGCACTTCCATCGCCCTTATCGCGGTGCTCTCTGAGCCATAGCAAGAGCCTCTCATCGAGAGTTCTATATAGGTGGCGATTGGCAAGTCTGCGTATGCCGTGAGAGACAAGGCTGAGGGTGAGACAGAATGGACGTGACGAGGCAGCGCCAATATCAAGAATGAGGAGGAGTAGCTCAGTGGGTAGCTCTGCAAACTTGTACAAGGGAGCGACTACGATGTCTCCCAGTGTAGTGCGTGCGCTGTTAACGATGTTGTGAAGCGGCAAGGATAATTGGGATGGTGATGATGCCATCATGGTGCCAAGTATCTTTGCATACAATGCTTCAAGTACACAGCCGCGTTGGTGATGAGAGGAGATAGCAAAGGCGCTGTTCAAGCAGATAGGGCATTAAATATCACCAGCCCGCCAGCGAATAGGATGCGAAATAAGACTCTGCCTACTCATGGGCATATGACGTACAGTTCCATTTGAGGCATAGCTAGCCATCGATCCGCCTTGCATCATCTAGCCCTTCTATTTGTCCATGCCATGAACTCAGTCTGATATATAAGTTGAGGCGAATAGCATGAATAAATACAAGTTTGGTTTCACGCATTCCTTTTCCCCGGGCCGGAGGAAACGACAGATACCGCAAGAGGCATATGCAAAATACATCCATCTGATGGTGCCGTCGGGCGCTATGTTGTAATCTACTATGCTTGGGTCACCCTAGTGCAAATGTTGTGGCGCTCCGTCAACACATCTACTTTTTTTTTTCTTCTTTTCCGTAATATCTTTGTTAATCTGGGCTATATTCAGGTGCAAACACGTGGCCTATCGGCGGAATAATTAGTATCTAGATTTTCTTACGCGGTGTCAGCTTCAAGTTGACTCGGAACTCAGGTCAAGTGCCTTGCCAGTAGCACCCGTCTTATAGTCGCTGGCTATTCTATCGTAACATTGTCCTTGCCATGGAATGACACGTGTTTGTAAGCAAAATTGGAAGGATATAGATGTTGTACTGCATGTCTTCCTGAGTAAAATTGGATATGCCGCACCTCGTGTATTGCTTGGATCGGCGTTTTGACACGGTACCATTGCGGTTTGCATGAACGATAAGTATGCGACGTAGACTCCAACATGCAGACCCTGCAGGGTGACAGGATTTTCGTCACTTCCGTGGAAGACTCGGAGAATGTGCGTTGGCAGTTTTATACGAAATGTACTTTCCATCATTGGCTCAAGCGCATAGAGGTACAAACTACTCTCTTCACATAATTGCTCCATACTGCAATCACTTCTTATACATACATCATAAACCATTTAACAAGGGATGACTTGGATACTTTGATGGGTCGATAGTAGGCGTTCTTAGCCGCATTAAACCAGGACAACTGATGACCCTATTAGTATACGCATATACACACACACACACATGCACAACCTGGTGCTACACTTGGTTTGATTTCTTTTTCTAAACATTATACCCTACACTTCGCTTAAACTGTCGTTACGTACAAGGTTCATTTCCCCCAGCGTCATGTCATGATTGATGTCTTTACCTCATTTGTAAATTTTGCTGTCGCCAACGATGTGTATCATCAATGCGCACGTGTGAGTCTAAAGTTCCGAGCCCAACCTAGAGACAGACGGGGGGAGTTGTGGTTAGCACAATCCATGATAAATCATCCGAAGAAAACGCGTAATAGCGTAGTTGCTGCCGAGAAAACGGAGAAGAAAAGGCATGTAAGGATGAATAATAGAAGGTGTTTAATATATTCAGGTCTCTCTCTACGCGTGTGTGTTCTGTCTATGTGTTCTCCATTTATGGGAGTCATTAACAACCGAAGAAAGCGGACGGAGAAGAAAAGGGGTATGACGCTACGTCACTGATGCTTATGTCCGGAGGTACGGTAGGAGCAGGGCAGCACTGAGTGCAAGTGACGTGAAGAGGATAGCTGTCATGTATCTTTTCGGTTGCGATGATTCTTTTACAGTACTCTCCGAACGGGAGCGGGAAGTGGAAGAAGTGGAAGTAGAAGATGGCACACTGTAAGAAGTAAGTTGGACATACCCAATCGATCGTAAACCGTGAATGCTGTAAAGTGTGGATTGAGCAAGGTCAAGTCATAAAGGGTGAAGGTGAGCAACTCACTAATATCCCTCAAGATTCCTCTTGATCTCGTCTTCGGAACCTTTAGGGACACCGTCAAGAGCAAAGGTGACTTTCGTCGAGTCTTCAGCCTGCTCCAATGTGGTGGTCAAAGTTGCTTCGTGACCTGTTTGCATAATGTTAGCGATTGAACACATCTAAAGAAGGGTGAAGAGTGTAACCTGATGGCCATGTAGGACTTTGGAGCGACCATGTCTGAACGATTTCCGTTGGCGAAGTGAGAGAGACATAAGTGCCCTTGACACCACCGCCGAAGAGTACATATTCGCCGTTGGGCTGAGGAACAGACTGCAAGGTGCCGAGGGTTAAGTAGCGCGTACTATTCGACATGTATCATCGAAAATACCTTGGCAGCGGCGCGTGTCCAAATAGGGATTCTTGCTTCATCAGTCAAAAGCCCAAACAAATCTTGCGCGGCAGCCATGAACGTAGCTTCGACGCGGACGACCGAGGTGTTGATTGCCTTTGCCTCCTTCTGCGCAGGTTTCGAGGACGAGGGTGCCGAAGCAGCAGCTACATTGGCAGCTTTGATCGCAGCCGGGTCTGCGGGAGCGGGTGTACTCGCCCGACTGGGATCCCCACTGACGGTGAGATCCTTGCCGTGCGTCGCCACGATTGCTTTGGCAAACTCGCTGAACTTGGTCTCTAGGAGCTCTGGTATCGTCTTCTTGGCAAGGGTGTAGATGACATCGACAGTAGGCGAAGATGAGGTGTCAAGTCTCCAGTCCCACTAATATGCAAATATTGATATTTTTTATTGACATTGAAATACTCTTGGGATACCGGGAAGCCATACCTGATACTCGGAAAGACCATCGACGGTGATCTCATGGGAGACCTCCGGGATGGTCAGTTTTCCCTTGACATCCTTGCCATCTGAAGTCGTGCCAGCCCACTCCAGTTCAACTTTACAGTCAAAAATGGTGATCAGCCTGATACAACAAAAAAGAAAAGAGTATATGTTTAGAACGACAGAAAGGACGACCTAGGGCCTTCATATGGAATGCAAAATAGCGAAAAAAAGGGGTACAGACTTGGACTTCCTCTGGCCGAGCTCTACATCGCCATCGACATCAGTCACTCTTGAGATTGAGACGGACTCGCCGGCAGATTTGCCGTCGACCTTGACGAGGACAAGTTCGCGCTCAAACCACTCTTTTGCCCAGCGGGTGACGTTCTTGTTCTTCCAGTGCCAGTTTGCGGTGCTTGGGGGGAGAGCCATGGCGTATCAATGGAGTGGTAGAGTATATGCGGATGCGTGAGACTGGGGAGGAAGGGAGAAATGGCAATTAGGACTAAATTATGTGGGAAGGATTATTGCAAGGAATGGCCTGGAATGATGTGGAAAGAAATGCCATATTTGTTTTCTCTCATTTTCTCCAGATTTTTCGGATATCGGAACGAGCATTGGGATAGGTCTGTCTTGCAATTCAAATAAAAATGATTATTTCTTAAAAGAATATCACATATCACGTTTGCGCAGGCGCTGTAGATTGAACATTGTTGAGATACGAAGCCATAGTGGTGTTGGATGTCTGTTCCGGGATCGATACTCAATTGTGTGTGTTTTGCTTATGGCCGGAACTTTTCTTCACCCAAGTCGACATGATCGAATGCATTCTTTGCCCAAGACTTATTATCACAAGTACCCCGGATAAATTTGAACTTGAATGATGGGATTTATACTACACATGTCTTGTAACGAATATCATTATATTTGGCTCTCAGAGAAACCAATATATTGATCAGATTTGACACGTGTCAGTTAGCAGCACTGCATTGCATGGAGACTTTGTAGCCTGCCAATTGCTGGCTTGTTGCATTTTACTAGATTTTTTACTTCGAGTTGTTCTAGAGGCCCATCTCGGACACTTGCCTCTCCAAAGTTATTTGGGTCGCTTATTATCTACTACGGCGATAAGGTTGTGCAATTACTTATGCTACTTCTCTGAGTAATCTGTGGCTTTTTTCATTATTCTCTCCGTGAATCTCCTACCATTGGATGCCTTCTCCCATCTCCTCTGACTCCTGGCTCAAAGCGCGCCGGTTTGGTATCGTTATCGATGCGGGTTCATCTGGTTCTCGTCTCCAAATCTACAGCTGGATTGATCCTCGAGTCTCCCTCCTCGAGAAAGGAAATGATGCCCTAACCACCCTCCCGGAGATTGAGAAGGGCTCTACCGAAGAGGATGGTTGGGTGCTCAAAGTAGAGCCAGGTCAGTCCAAGGTCAGCTCTTAGTTCTAATCCAATGCTTGTTAAAGGTGATGTTATTCCATCATTTATTTATTTATTTAATTAGGACTTTCGACGTTTGGGAAAAATCCTGAAGGAATCCCGCGATACCTCGAGCCTCTGCTCGAGCACGCCCATAATCATGTACCACCATCATTGCAGCCCGAAACACCAATATTTCTGCTTGCCACTGCTGGCATGCGTCTCCTGACAGCGGAAGAGCAGGATAGGGTACTCGCATCTACGTGCGACTACCTACGCTCACATTCGAACTTCCGTCTCGACTCTGCCTCGAATCAGGGCCCGTGTGGCTCAAGCGTGCGCATCATATCCGGCGAGGAAGAAGGTCTCTTTGGCTGGATCGCCGTCAACTACCTCATGGATGGCTTTTCTGCGCCGGACAACGTTAGCACGACGTATGGGTTTCTTGACATGGGCGGCGCATCTACGCAGATAGCATTCGAGCCGAGTGAAGAGGAGAGGCGCAAGAACGACTCGGGACTGACCGAGGTTCGGTTAAGGCGGTTGAATGGGCAGGAAATCAATCACCATGTCTTTGTCACTACCTGGCTAGGCTATGGGACTAATCAGGCCAGGCAACGATACGTGGACAAGATTATAGGGGAGCACGATGACACCGCTGCTCAGAGCTCCAATCTCGATGCCGAATCTGTGCTGGACCCATGTTTGCCCGAGGGCCTACAGCTCAGTGAGCAATCCGTGAGCTCGGGATCGTCCGGACTTTCACGCAAACTTCTCGGCACGGGCTCCTTTGAGCAATGTCTGCTACACACTGCACCTTTGCTCAACAAAGACGCGCCTTGTGCCGACCTACCATGTCTATTCAACGGTGTGCACGTACCCGCCATCGATTTCTCCGCCTCACATTTCATTGGCGTATCCGAATACTGGTATTCTTCCGAGCACGTCTTTGGGCTCGGCGGCGCGTATGATTACGTCCAATATGAACATGCGGCATCGGAGTTTTGTTCGCGCCCTTGGACGGATATTGTCCGGCAACACACAGCACTCAAGGCTGAGGGCCGGCCCCGTCTAGGTGGTGACGGGGAGGTGGTAGAAGACGGTCGGGTCGTGGAGATGGGCAAGTGGGGGGACGATGTGGAGATACCTCGTTTGCAGATGCAGTGCTTCAAGGCTGCGTGGATCGCCAATGTCTTGCATGAGGGGATTGGAATACCGCGCATTGTAGATCCTGGAGGGAACGGAACGTCAGCCGGCGGTGATCAAGGCGCTGACTTGGCTGAGCAAGCCTCACGGAAAGGTCTTGGTCGACCTAGCTTCCAGAGCATGGACAGCGTTGGGGACATAGCCATCAGCTGGACTCTCGGGAAGATTGTCCTCGAAGCTAGTAAGGAAGTGCCTATCCCCCAAGGGTGGCAATATAAACCTATCGAGGATCCTCATGAGGACCGCTGGGGTTTGCATACACCTTTCTTCGATCTCAGACCGATAGAAGATCGAATATCACAGCATCTCCCTGCCTCACTTTCGCGCACATCAC
This sequence comes from Agroathelia rolfsii, assembly GCA_018343915.1. Lineage (NCBI taxonomy): Eukaryota > Fungi > Basidiomycota > Agaricomycetes > Amylocorticiales > Amylocorticiaceae > Agroathelia > Agroathelia rolfsii. The sequence goes on along the minus strand of JABRWF010000007.1, from coordinate 198,490 downwards.
TCGGGTTCTCGCTAGTTGGATTATTATTCTACATGCTCATTGTTGCACTTCTCGCTTTTGTGTCCTTCCGGATGCGGACCAATCTCCGGTCTGCTTTCAGGAGAGTTAGGCGAAAAATGGCGTCTCGCATGTCTATTTCTGAGGAGTATTCCATGGAGGAAGGTCGACCCTTTGACGAGTCATCTCAATCCATTTGGCAACGCCCTTTTTCGAAAATAAATCATGGTGCTCACCACGTAGTGTCGATGATGAGTAACAACAAGACATCTTCAAAACTCACCTCCCATTACAACGGCGGGCTGTCGACCTCTCAAAGCTTCAAGCCCCTCGGACGTGAACAACAACTACGAGCACCCCCGACACGATCTGTTTCCCTGTCTACAGCCGACAACAGCTCTGGCTTATCGTCATCACGAGCCCAACACCCGACAATCACCATTCCCCTATCCAACAAATCCAGCGCGGCCACCACCGCCAGCTCCTCACAATACAACTCGCGGCCGTCTTCACCAGCTATAGCATCAAAGAACTTCTTCGATGATGAATTCAAGGGCCGGGTCGTGGCAGGCACCACCGGCGGTCTGGCGTCGTTCTCGGCACGGTCGCGCAATGGGTCGCAAATCAGCTTGGCTGGCAGCTCATCTAATATGACGGGCTCGGATAGTTTGTCGGCCACGAGTTCGTGGACGGCACGGGCGACGTCGATGTCACGCGCGAGTAGTATCAAGAGCGTGTCGTTTGGTGAGGGCGATGATTGATTGGTTACAGTTATGGTTTTGGATATTGCGAGAACGCGAACCGGAAAATACTTATGAACATAGACGATTGCCTAAAAAGATTTTTTATTTTATTTGTAAGGACAAGTAGCAAGTATGCCAGACAATATTTGAAGTTGAAGTTGAAGTTGCGCGGTAGAGAGAGACTTTTTTTGTCGGTCTTTGGATGCAAAATCTATGGGACTACCGTTTTTATATATTTAAATAAAACACTGAATACTGAATAAGTACGAATACTGAGATCTAAGAGTCTGAAAAGAAAGGAGCTAGTCAATCACCGAAAATTGGGGTATCGTCACCAAACCATCACGTGACTACCAAAAAGTAGAAAGGGAGGCGTCGTCGATCTTTCTCGGTCTGTTACCATGGCTCTGCTTGTCACTACTTTAGACGCTATATCAAAGTCTCCATAGATAAGCGTCGAATACATTGAAGCACAGAATACTAGTAGGGGCCTATCAGATTGATGGCTAAGTTGCTAGCCAGTCCGAGTCGGAATACTCTGGAGGTAGGGGTCTACACTAGGTGATCGATACAGGTAACACGCTGCAAAAGAGGTTTACGGTAGGTACAATAGAAAAGGAGCATAGAACAAAGGCCTGCAATTAAACTTGTCTGACGTCATGACGCCATACTGCAGCGGATTAGCGACGGCCTCGTCTCGATCTACGCTCCGCCAACTCAGAGTTGAATATACGCACTACCACTGCCCGCCGTGATTATACCCATGACAGTACTTATTTCAAGCTGTGGACTCTTGCTTCTTTTTTTCCTTCTTTATGACAGTAGAAGGAGGGGGTGCATATCTGTCAATATACATCTCGACGGGTATCTTAGGCGGAAGGCATTTGTCGCAAACAGCGGCTGACTACTTGCTATGACTTTTCTGGATGGTATCTCTTCTTGGCTTCTGTCGTCGCTCTCATTCTCGCGGAAAAGTAGATGTCTGGAATTATATGCAATATTTCTTTTTTCCGTTCCTGGAAACTTGCTACTGGCTCAACAGAGCCAAGAGATGTACTCATATGTATTTTGAATCGTCCCAAGAATCTGTAGAGTGTGAAATGGATATATAAGATCCCCTCTTCCTGGCTGGGGAGGCATTATCGCATTGATTGCCAACTTCCTCCGCGCTGGCTGCTCCTTCTCCCGAAGTCGACGCTGGCTCCGAAGCCGTCTCTGACACACATGAGCAGTTCGACAAGCGTTCTCCGACCATCAACCATGATGATCTTTGGCCTATGGCCGGGCGCATCCGCAGCGGACCACTGGGCAATGCGATCCGCTATGAGCCGTTCCTGCATATAGCTTCCGGCTGTCAGTCGTATGCCGCCGTCAACGCCAACGGCCAGGTCAGCGGTGGTCTCGATAACACCGGTGCTTCTGCTGCTGGTTGCAACGATGACCGCCGGGGTCAGACGTACACGCGTGGTATCTGGCACAGAGGCCGCTATGCCATTATGTATGTGTGGTACTTCCACAAAGACCAGGCCTCTGAGGGTGATGGCAATCTTGGATATTATTACGACTGGGAGAACATTGTGATCTGGATCGACGACCGTGAGGAATTTTTTTATCGTGTTTATTAAATTAAATACCGACCAAGACTTTATCTACAGCGATAAATGCTGTCCCTCGCGTCTTCAGCGCAGCAGCTTCTGGTCACAGCAGCTATAACAAGACAACAGCACCGCAGATGCGCAATGGCAACCACTTGCAGGTGGAATACATGACGAGCTTTCGGACGAACCACGAGCTGCAGTTCAAGATGAGCCCCGGGTGGGACTTGAGTATGGTGGACTGGGACACGCTTTTAGGACATCGGCCAGGACTGCTCTGAATACGCATGACTTTGGGAAGACGACTGTTCCATTCAAGGACGATAAGAATACCTTCACGGCCAACCTCGACAAGGTTTGATATAAGAAAGGTGTTACGGTGGATCCATGGCTCCTTCCTTTTCTCTCTGTCTCTGAAATCTTGCCAGTGTTATATTGGTTTGGTTTAGTGGTAGTTTAGGGTCCTGTGCGATTTTATTAATTGGATTTTATACCTTACGAGTTTTCCTAGTTACGTATAGCCAAAACACTAGCACTAAGTGATTCAAATACCTTCCAATTAATGCAGAGCGAACATCAAATCGTCAATTGATCACAGAACTTGGCTCATTATTATAGACTTGGATTTCCTTTCAGAGTTGTCACGGAAGCAAAAACATTTTAACTGGGAGCAACGACGATGACCAAGGCCAACGGTGTGGTAAACGTATCCTATAGGACCTGTACCATCCTCGCTTGACAATCAACCATACACTTTATGTATTAGAACCCTCTCAGGCAGAGATCCTCCTCCGGGTCACCTCTGGTATCGCAGCTGAGCTGATCAAGGCGCACGATGAAAACGTCTCTGTATCTCTCAACGAACTCCGAGCCAAGATCAGCAAAAAATATGGGTTCGGGGGTGTACCCAGGCTAGTGGACATCATAAGTGCCATCCCAGATGATTACAAGAAAGCGCTGCTGCCCAAGTTGAAGGCAAGGCCTATACGGACGGCGAGTGGGGTGAGTGATGTTCCATGTCGGCATGAGCCTGAGATTATTGATTTTGATGTATTCCCTCTGGCCTTGTATTAGATCGCTGTCGTCGCTGTCATGTGCAAGCCACACAGATGCCCGCATATTGCTATGACGGGGAATATTTGCGTGTGAGCAGACCTTGCTTTGTTCGACTCGTCAGAATACTGATCTTTACATGTATGCGCAGGTATTGTCCAGGTGGCCCAGATTCGGACTTCGACTATAGCACGCAGAGCTACACTGGCTACGAACCTACGAGTATGCGCGCTATTCGTGCGCGGTATGATCCGTACGAGCAAACGAGAGGTCGTGTGGAGCAGCTCAAGGCTCTAGGACACAGTGTAGATAAAGTACGTCCATCTTTGACAAAATCTACCATATTACGTATCTTGTAATGTGCTAAACATGATCAGGTCGAGTTTATTATAATGGGCGGCACATTCATGAGTATGCCGGAGGATTATCGCAACAAGTTTGTTGCACAATTGCACAATGCATTATCTGGTCACACGGGGACTGATGTTGACGAGGCGGTTAGGTTTGTGTCTCGTTCATTTTGATAAAATGTTCATTTCTATAATGGCTGCATATGCAGATTCTCCGAACAAAGCAAATCCAAAGCTATAGGTATCACCATTGAAACACGGCCAGACTACTGTCTGCGTCCTCATCTCAGTCAAATGCTCCGTTACGGCTGCACACGACTGGAGATCGGCGTGCAGTCTGTTTATGAGGATGTTGCACGAGATACAAACCGAGGCCACACCGTCCGCGCCGTTTGCGAGTCTTTCCAGCTAGCGAAGGATGCAGGCTTCAAAGTCGTTGCGCATATGATGCCAGATCTACCCAATGTTGGGGTGGAGCGCGATTTGGAACAGTTCAAAGAGTACTTTGAAAACCCGGCTTTCCGCAGTGATGGATTGAAGATTTATCCTACTTTGGTCATCAGAGGCACGGGGTTGTATGAGCTCTGGCGAACAGGAAGATACAAGAATTACACGCCTAATGTACTGGTGGATGTTGTAGCGAGAATCCTGGCACTAGTTCCACCATGGACGAGAGTATATCGTGTACAGAGGTGAGTTGTGTTTATCTCACTTATTTGATTTGATCTCAAGCATCAATATCACCCCTCGAAGAGATATTCCTCTGCCTCTTGTCACCAGCGGATCTGAAAACTCCGGTAACCTCAGAGAGCTCGCGTTGAATCGTATGAAGGATTTTGGTGCCGAATGTCGAGATGTTCGCTTCCGTGAAGTTGGGGTGCGTAAACTTTCCTTAAATCAAAATGAAATACCATGGGGCTCATGGTTTTGCATAGATCCACGAGATTCACCACAAAGTCAGGCCAGAGTCGGTCGAGCTCTTACGACGGGATTATACTGCTAATGGAGGATGGGAAACATTCCTGTCATATGAAGATCCTGAACGGGATATTCTCGTCGGCTTGCTTCGCCTGCGCAAATGCAGCGACGAAGGGACGTTCCGACCCGAACTCGTCCGCACGGAGAAAGGTGGGTGTAGCATAGTGCGGGAGCTGCATGTTTACGGCACCGCTGTGCCTGTGCATGCCAGAGATCCCACGAAATTCCAACACCAGGTGAGTAAACACGTTGCCCCCGATCTAGGGACATGAATTTGAATATGCACTGTTAGGGATTTGGGACTCTTCTCATGGAGGAGGCAGAAAGAATAGCACGTGAAGAACATGGGAGTGTGAAGATTGCTGTCATTTCCGGTCAGGAGTATTATCCGCATGCATGCTAGCACAGGTTTGCTGACGCTACTGGTGTTTCCAGGTGTGGGTACCCGAGACTACTATAGGAAGCTCGGGTACGAGCTTGACGGGCCGTACATGAGTAAGATGCTTGTATGAGAGATGACGATTCAGATACGGACGTGTATTTTTATTTTCTGTGCATACCATTCCGCAAATGCCCATGCAATGATGATTATGAGCGAAAATGTAGCTGGTCCCGAACGGATTGCATCATAGATGGCCCACAAGCCGAGATTCGGCACGCTTTGCTGGTGTCAGAATCGATCACGGTTGGTCATTTCCCCGATTATGTCAGCTGAAACCACGCGTGATGTCAGCCATATAACGCGACGGGGTCGGCTGCGGAACATAATCTGGGTCATTTGCCGGCAACTTCAAACCCAGTGCTTTGCCAGAGACACACACTCACCGTCAGTGCTTGATCCTCGACAACGACGACAACGACCAGCAGCGCCAGTGCTTTCGGTCCAATGTCGCCTCGACGCTCGCAGGGCTCGAGGGGGCTTCCTCGTGCACCCCCTTCTCGCTTCTCAAGATTGATATCCTCACTTGCCAACTTTAGTGTCGAGGGTCTCTTTGGCCGCAAGCGCGTTGAGAAGCCTCCTAGGACTGTCTTCGTTAATGAGTCTCTACCCCAGGACTACTATGACCATAAGGGTAGGATCTTAAAGGACAAGGTGTTTCCTACGAACCAGATCATCACAAGTAAATATACCGTTATTACGTTTTTGCCAAGGAATCTACTTGAACAATTTCGACGAATCGCAAATATGTACATTGAGCCGTTTCCTTTGTATGTCATTTCCAGCTGAGGATCTCACTCATTCTCTCAGATTCTTCCTGGCTATCGCAATTCTCCAATTTTTCCCGACCTTCTCAACTATATCTCCTGGGCTTGTCATCCTCCCTCTCCTAATCGTCTTGGGCATAACAGCAATCAAAGATGGCTATGAAGATATCAAGAGACATCAATCCGACCGGCGTGTTAACAATACCAAGGTTCGCGTGCTTGCAGGTGGGGAATGGTCTAACCCCAATCCCATGACCGGCAAGACTCGCACCTTCATACGTGGCGTTCCCAACCCTAAGGCTCTTATTCCCTCGAAGCGGTCCAGTGACGTCGAGCTATCCGAACAGCAGCTCTCATCCGCCGATGTAGAAGGTGGAAAACCCGTCGAAGAGCCTTCGATGCTTCATCCTGATGACGAATCTCGTCCCCATTGGCGTCTGACGGCGTGGGAGGATGTTCGTGTTGGAGACTTTGTCATGATCATGGACCACGAACCCTTCCCAGCGGACATGCTGATATGCGCTACAAGCGAAGACGAGAACGTAGCATTTGTCGAGACGAAGAACCTTGATGGCGAGACGAACCTCAAGAGCCGCAACGCTGTTCCTGGATTGACACATCTCCGTACTGCGGCGGAATGTGCTAGCAAGATGGATAAATTTAAAGTTGAATGCGACAGGCCTGATGTGAATATGTACAAGTTGAATGCTGCGGTTGTCAATGACCAGGACGAGCGCATGCCAGTCGACTTTCAGATGACGTTTTTGCGTGGGACGGTTCTGAGAAACACCGCATGGGCCATAGGACTTGTCATGTACACGGGCGAGGACACAAAGATCGTCATGAACTCGGGCGTCACGCCTAGCAAACGGAGCCGTGTGGAACGACAGATGAATCCCCAAGTGTAAGTTGCACTTGCACATGCCATGAGCCTATGTCTTATTCACTTCCCAGATTAATCAACTTGGCTATCTTGCTGCTCATGTGCGTCGTCTGTGGCATCGTTGACTCCGTACTTGAACACGAGTACTATCCGAAAAACGCTCCGTGGCTGTATCTTGACAACCGTTCCGACGATAACCCCAGCATCAACGGCCTCATCACTTTTGTTTTCGCCACGATAACGTGCGTGGGGATGCCCTCCCTTTACAATGACTTAGCTAACATGTATACCATTAGATTCCAAAACATTATCCCTATCTCTCTATATATTTCACTCGAGGCTGTTCGCACATTGCAAGCCTTGTTCATATATTTCGACAAGGACATCTGGTATGAAAAGACGGATCAGGCGACCCTTGCCCGTACCTGGAATTTGTCAGACGATCTGGGGCAGATCGAGTACATCTTTAGTGACAAGACTGGAACGCTTACTCAGAATTCAATGGTTTTCCGTCAGTGCTCTATCGGGGGTAAAGTATATAAAGGAGATGATACTCCGCCCGAAGACAAGCGTCCACCTAGCCAAGATTCAACCCCAACGTCCACAGCGAAAAGGGACGATAACTCTGAAGACACTCCGAATCCCTTGGGAGCAAAGCCACCAATTCCAAAAGGGTCCAAGTTTCATGATCCCGCCTTGGCCGCCGACCTCTCGGCTGCCGGGAACCCTAGTGCAAACGACGATGGGTCGTTCCCGCGTATCCTGAACGGTTTCTTCTCTGTCCTCGCTCTCTGTCACACCGTTCTCACCGCAGTTGACCCTAACACGGGTGCGATCGAATACCGGGCTCAGTCTCCTGACGAAGCTGCGCTTGTACAAGCCGCTGCTGATGTTGGATATATCTTCCGTGGACGTGAACGAGAGATCCTCAATTTGCAGACACCGTTCAGTGACACTATCGAGCGCTATGAGCTTCTCAACATCCTAGATTTCACTAGCGCCCGCAAGAGGATGAGCGTCATTGTTCGTCGTGCGGATAGCTCGGAGGGCAGGGTGTTTTTACTTTGCAAGGGTGCAGATAACGTCATATTCGAAAGGCTGAAAAAGGGTAAAGACGAAGAGCTTCGCAAGGTTACGGAGAAGCACCTTGACGAATTCGCGAGCCAGGGTTTGAGGACGTTGACTTTGGCATTCAAGGCGATTTCAGGTACTTGGGCTTCATTTTCATTTCTGTGTTTCCGTCAGAACTGACACTCGGATTAGAGGAGGATTATGAACAATGGTCTCATCGGTACCATGAGGCCACCGTGGCCATGGAGAACCGCGAAGAACAGATCGAAGTTATTTCTAATGAGATCGAGCAGGACTTACGATTGCTGGGATCGACGGCGATCGAGGATAAACTCCAGGATGGTGTACCCGAGACTATTGCCGATCTCAAGCGCGCGGGTATCAAGATTTGGGTTGCCACTGGCGATAAGCTCGAGACCGCAATTGGTAACCTTTTTTCCTGTATGCGGCCGCGTCTTATGTTATTCTAACGATGATTCGCTTCACAGCCATCGCACAGACTACGAATCTTATCGGCCGTGAATCAAATATCATCATTATCAAGGGTGGTGGCGAGAAAGGTCGCCCTGTTCGTGAACAGCTCCTTGCTGCCTTTGACGAATTTTTCGATGGGGATGGTTTCGATTTGCCCTCCGAGGAGCAATCTTCCGGGCGTCCAACTTCGTTGCGTCGGGTGAACACTGGTGTTTCGTCTATTGTTGGCGCTGACAACGGAAACCGTCCTGGAGGGTTCGTACTCGTCATTGATGGAGCTGCGTTGACTCAAGTAAGTTCGTTTTTGCTTTTCTCCCAAGTCGCGTAAGGATGCTCATCTAATGCAAATCAGGCATTTGATAGCGACGACAACAAAAACTATCTTCTCGCTCTTGCCATGAAATGCGAGGGAGTTGTGTGCTGTCGAGTGTCGCCTCTTCAGAAAGCACTCATTGTCCGTTTGGTCAAGGACGGGATTGGTGCGATGTGTCTCGCTATCGGTGATGGCGCCAATGATGTCTCGATGATCCAGGCTGCAGATGTCGGCGTCGGTATATCCGGTGAAGAGGGTCTACAGGCTGTCAACTCCTCCGACTACGCCATTGCTCAATTCAGGTTCTTGAAGAAACTCGTCCTTGTTCATGGTCATTGGTCATATGCAAGGAATGGTAACATGTATGGTCCATGTCTTATCTCAAAACCAGATATGTTTGCTGACATATTGCTCAGGATCGTCAACTTCTTCTACAAGAACGTCATTTGCGTCGGTATATTGTGGTGGTTCCAGATATACTGCGCCTGGAGTGCTGAGTAGTGAGTAACATCAGGAAGAATTCTACGCAATATGAGCTCACCAAGGACAACACAGCGCTTTTGATTACACATATCTGCTGTTCTGGAATTCCTTTTGGACCATCGCTCCTGTCATTGCCATGGGCTTATTTGATCGCCTTGTCGGTGAGTTTAAAATCTAGTGTGTATTTCGTACAGAAATTCATGAGAAATGTTTATAGATTACGATGTTCTCATGACTCTTCCTGAGCTTTATCGGTATGGTAGGGAACATCGGTGGTTCGGCATCAAGCTGTTCCTCATTTATATGCTCGATGGTGTCTATCAGGTAAGTTTCCTTATTTTACTTAATTTACAATGTGACGACTCACCTGTGTATAGTCGGCCGTCATCTTTTTCTTGTGCCTGTACGCGTACTACACTACTACTGCGAGAGAGGACGGCTATGAGATTGGACAGTTTGAATGGACCACGGTAAGGGAGTCCCCGATGGATTAGGGACTCGATACTGATAGTAGCTTGTAGACTGCGATAATTGCGGCAGTCATGACGGCCAATTTCACCAACGGCCTGAATACCAAAGTGTGGACCGGATGGGTCTTCTTTGCCCTAGCCCTTGGTATAGTTCTGGTTTGGGCGTTCACTGTAAGTGCCCAAGTTGCCTGTACAGAAAATTTTCAGAACTGAAAATGGATTATGCTAGGCCATCTACTCGATCATCTCGCCTGGCTGGTTCGTCACGGACGTCTTTGGGAACGACTACCTCCTCTTCCACTCGGCATACTTCTGGCTTTGCCTTCCCATCACCATTCTTATCTCACTACTTCCGAGATACGTCGCAAAGGCCTACAAGTTTGGCTATGCACCCAACGACATCGACATCATGCGATGGATCAAGAAATACGACCCACAGCGAGATATTAGTCGGGATGCGGAGCGTATGAATGCTCTCAACATCTTACAGCGTTCTTCTTCTCGTGTGTCCCGCGTATCCCGGTCCACGTCTAGGCTGTCTCGCAGGCACTCCCGTATTGCAAGCAATCTGTCGACTGCATCGAGAGCAGACAGTTTGGGCGATATATCCTTGGATCCTCGGCGTCCGTCGATGGACATGCGCGTTGGCAGCCGGACTGATATGTCAACAGGCCAACAATTGATGCACCGCGGATTCGACTTCTCCACCGAAGAGCATGGCGTTGCCATGAGACGCATGCAGAGCAATCTGTCCGAGAGGCATTCGAGCCGATTGCAGCTCCCTACATCTTCGCCTCGACAAAATAAACTCCAAAGTCTCTTCCACCTGCGGTCGCCGGCGCGCAGGAAACAACGACCCGGTACATCCGACTCAAAATAGGATCCTTCCAAATACGTCGCCCTTCTTTTTTCTTTTTTCTTTTTTCTTGTTCAGCGGCTGGTGCGATCATGATATGGTTTTTGTCGGACTGATATCCTTATTTAATCTATCTTGCTCCTGATTGATGACTTTTCTCCCTCCCTCCCTTTGCGACGGTTTCCTACTATGGAACGTGTATTATTATGCGATACATCTGTATCAGAGACTATCTTCATTTATTCATACTATTCGATTTCTGCGTTGATAGAGAATGCATAATTACTTGACACACTCCTTCCCTTTGGGGCAAACATACACGACATCCATCAATAATACTAGTTAACCCATCTCCATGTATAGCCATTAGACCACGTGAAGATATTGCCCATATTTGGTAAGTGACTTGGCTATTGTGAGTCGCGCAACAGCGGTTGCTTCAATTTGTTCGCAGCGTTCACCGCCCGTCGCCTCGACTAGTCACTTCGTCGTCCCCACACTCACTACTCATACGCCCGTATTCAGACATGGCTGAAGCAGAGGAGATTCGCGCAACTTCCTACGTCGGCTTCGACTCCATCACCAGTCAAATTGAGCACAAGCTCCTCAAGCGTGGCTTCCAGTTCAATGTCATCGTTGTTGGTAAGGACACATACCTCTCTGCCCCTCGTCAGCTTTGAAATTGAGAACGGTTTTATTTCATTAGGCCCAACTGGTCTGGGAAAGTCGACGCTCATCAACACCATCTTCGCGTCCCACCTGATCGACTCCAAGGGTCGTCTGGAGGCAGACGAGCCTGTGAGGCAGACGACTGAGATTCAGGCCGTTTCTCATGGTGAGTACGCGTTTTCGTGGTCTATACCAGTTGTACTCAATCTACTGCAGTCATTGTTGAGAACGGCGTCAAGCTCAGGCTCAATATTGTCGATACACCTGGGTATGGTGACCAAGTGAACAACGAAAACTGGTAAGCCATCTTCAACGTAGCCACTCTCGTTGTTGCGTGATGTTGATGCATGGAGGAAACAGCTGGGATCCCATCGTGAAGTACATCAAGGACCAGCACAGCGCCTACTTGCGTAAGGAGCTGACGGCCATGCGTGACCGCTACATTCAAGACACGCGCATCCACTGTTGTCTATACTTCATCAACCCGACTGGCCACTCCCTGCGTGCCATTGATGTCATCGTGATGAAGAAGCTCAGCGAGGTCGTCAATGTCGTCCCTGTCATCGCCAAGAGCGACAGTTTGACCATTGACGAGCGTGAGGCTTTCAAGCAAAAGGTATGATTATGATACTTCTCGTATCTTCTAATGATGCACTAAATAGATTTATTTTGTTTCAGATCCGGGCTGAACTTGTATACAACAACATTCGCCTATATCCCTTCGATACTGATGAAAACGACGAAGAGGAGGTCCAGTTGAATGAGGCCATCAGGGTATGAGTGTTAGTATGATGAGGGGGTTTACCATCTGATATATATATTACACAGAGCATCATTCCCTTCGCAGTTGTTGGATCCGAGCGAAGCGTCATCATTGATGGCAAGCCCGTTCGTGGTCGTAAGAATAGGTGGGGCGTTGTTAATGTCGAGGATGAGACACACTGCGAGTTTGTTCACCTGCGCAACTTCTTGCTCCGGTTAGTTTATTCTTCTGAATCTTCGAGTCGCACCCATGCTAATGGAATTTATAGCACCCACTTGCAAGATCTCATTGAGACGACGGCCCAGATTCACTACGAGGCGTTCCGCAGCAAGCAACTGCTTGCGCTGAAGGAGGGTGTGAACCAGCGCCCAGCGGCGGTCTCACAGGTGCCTTCCACCATCTCCTGAGCTTCACTTTCTATTTCCTTTCATTCTATATTCAGCCAGATACCTTGTAGCTCTTTCAAGAGCTCGTTCGTTCTTTTATTACTCGTCTTGAACTTTTTTGGATTTCGTGCTTTTTGTCGTTATCTCCGTCTCTCCTTATAATATCATCCGTTCGCGTATTCCAAAAAAAAAACATAATAGTACGTACATATAAGTGATACATATGGCAAGAGAGACAGACATTATTAGAACTACGAAAAAAGTAAGTAAATGCGAGGGCTACTGGCTGGTTTAGTCTGCTTCGGCAGCCTTGTTGAGCTGATGGCGTTTGCGGGAGCCTCCTCTGTCGCATCAAAGATATTAGAGAGTAGTTCAATGATATGGTTTATGGGATACTTACGCATCAGTGTCCAAGCCTCTCTTTCTGCCAGACTTGGCCTCATCCAAAAACTGGTCGAGACCAAAGACGTCCGTCGCGTCCTTCTCGAACTGGACGGGGCCTTCTCGCACCTCTTGCTCCTTGGCGCCTTCAAACCCAACAGACGATCCAAGACCAAAGCGGTCATTGCTAAGTGCATTGCCAATACCCTCTTCCGTTCCGCCTCCAAAGCTTTCCTCATTGCCCTCAGCAATGTTGCCACGTGCCTTGTAAATAGCGGCAGCAGCCGTCGAACCGTGGAACAACGGCCGATCATAGAGGCTATACGACTCATCGTCCCCAAAGTTCTGCGACAGCTGATCCCGGTCGAACAGGCGATTATCCAACATCGACTCCTTGGACATCGTCGGTTTCGCCAACCCGAGCGCGACCTTTTCGGAGATATCACGGTTCTGTTGCCGTGCGAGCTGCTTCGCACGCATCTCGGTGCCCATGTTGCTCATGCGCATGTCGCGCTCGCGTTCGCGCCGCTTCTGTGCACGCATCTGGTCACGGATCTTGCGCGCCTCTTCGTCCTCTTCATCTTCGCTGTCACTACCACGGCTGCGCTCCTGCTCCGAGTCTGAGTCGGCATCGCTGCCACTATCGGAACCGTAGCTGGCCAGACCAGAGCGCATGGCGGCTTGGGTTTGTGCGCTGGGCTTGGAGGGCGCTGCAGCAATTCCGCCACGCTCTTCACGTGCGCGCTGGGCGAGTAGGCGTAGATTCTCTTCTTTCGCTGCCTTTTCTTTCTCAGCAAGTTTCTGTGCCATAATCTTGCGTTGGTGCACTTCATCACGAGCGTGGCGATCAGCGATGTGCAGCGCTTCAGAGAATTTAGCAAAGTTGTCGTTGATGTGCACCTAGGAATTTGATTAAATATTGAAAAGGAAGAATGAAAGTTAGGTAATGCGTATCACACACATCTTGTAATCCACGACCGTCGGCCGCTAATCGCTTATCAAGCGGGATAGTAAAACCCTTGTTGTTCTTCCAGTTCGAAATACAAGGAGGGATCATCCACTCCTTTTGCTCAGCGGCAGTGGCCTTTCTGGGCGGACTCCTGAGCACAGGTGGAGGCGGGCTGGGAGGTCCACGAGGGATCTTTTTGTGCTTGAACCGTGGTGGCTCCAGAGGATCCTCAACTACCTCACTCATCTTGATAATTCTCTGTTTCAATCCATCGGAACCGTTCTGCTGACCGGGGGTATACCGGATAAAAGCCGTTTTGCCTTGGGCATCGGGGATGTGCTTGGGTTGTGCCGCCTTTATTTTGCCATTGACCAACTTCTCAAGGGCGGCCCGTGTGCGCTCGGCTGTTGCCTGAACCTCCTCTTCTGATGGACGTTCCATTGCCTTGTCATCCTCTGCTAAATCTTTACGATGTGCCAGGGGGACGAGGTCCTTGAACTGTGACTGGACAACTTTTCCGTCGCGATGGCCTTGCATGGCAATGGCATCGTAGCGAACATTGCCCTCGCTATCGACCTGTAGGGCGAGCGTATTTCCTGAGGACGCCTACGTTGAGGTCAGATCACAAGCAACAAAATAATTACCAAACTCGGCAAATTACCTTCTTTTTACCCATTTCCAATGGATACTGAGCGATGTGGCATTCTGGATATGCACCACCATCGCCTAGGAAAAAAGTTAGCATTACAGATGGGGAGGGGAGGAGGTTTAGAAAAGCTTTACCAAAATCGCTGGGAGATATCGGCTTCCATCCCTTTCGTCTGCCATATGGAGGGATACTTGAGCGGGATATCAGCGCTTGCGAGGGTGCCGGGGCGTTCTTGGCCGAAGTGTCATCTTCGTCGTCGGACACAACAGGGTTGTGGATTGGCTGAGGTAATAAACTGTAAACAAGGTATTAGAACATAGTCTGTGTGCATTCTTTGACAAGAGGATGAAAGGCAATAGTAGTCAAGCTCCAGCGATATGGAAAATATAAAACGAAACCCTCTAAGTCTCTTAAAACAAGAACAGGGGAAATCAATGCGGTGTCATGAGTAGAGCACTGAGTAACAATGAATTCAAGTTCAACTCCATGACGACAGGAGACTATGACACAGTAGATGGCAAGTAAGGAGGGTCCATGAAGACACAGATTCGATATACAAGGTCAAAGTCAGACGGATGCGATGAATACTCACGCAGCAAGGGCAGTGGCCATAGTTGAGTTGAGAGACAAGTGCAGTTAGTTGGCTCAGTTACTCTCTCCGGTGGCTCCATCGTGGCTGTGCATCGGAAGTATTTGTGCACAGCCACAAAATCACCCAAACAGGCAACTGTGTCGCGTGATATATGGCACAGTCGCACAGCGCATCGTAATACATGTACCAGTAAGTTATATACGTGCCAGGGTCCGGGTACAGGATACCCACAAAAATAGAAGTGTGTATGATACTCTAAGTAAGTTAACAAATACGCTCAACTCATCGTCTGGAAAGTGGACTCTTCATCCATAGTGGCTGTCTGAATCGATTCTCGACAGTATTCCATCCACTCTTTACTAACTTTTAGCTGGCTAAAGTCCAGTCTAACTGTACGATCTCCAGAGGCCACAGATATGCCGCTTGGTCGCATCAGACCTGCCTGATACGCGTCTGTTGTCAGGAGAAAATACGAGGGAAGTGATGGAGAGATTATGGTAGAAGGGGAACAGCCACGGATTCGCCAGTGCATGCGTCCCAGAGTCGTACGGCGGAGTCATAAGCCCCAGATGCGATAAGCTTGCAGTCTTGCGACAATTTAACGGCAGTCATTCCGAAATAGTGACCATTAAGAGGACGGCAACAAGCTTATCAGGTCGAGTCAAATCCTATATCCAGAGAGCTAGGCCGCAACCAACAACCACATCATTTCCATCTCGAGAAAAGTCGACTGAGTGGTAACGAGCTTCAGATGCTTCAGAACCCCAGAGTGGACCAACGACTAGAGCGTGCATTCATAATGGTAGTGTTGAGGTCATGGCCATTATTGCGGCCGCATTCCTTGTAAGTTGTAGAGATAGCCCTGATTTCTTCGTCTCCAACCCAAAATCCAATGTGTGCATGTACCGCTCAGTTGCTAGAGCGCATATGATACTCTTCAAAGAGCTCTCCCGTACTCGAATCCCAGACAAGAAGATCCCTCTTTACCCCGACAGAGAAGATGAATCTGTCGTGCATGAGAATGCAATTTGAAGTACGGCATCCTGATGATGCATTAAAGGGCCATGGAGAAGAACCCCGGTATGTGCATCAACCACTGCAATATTGCGATCCAGGTAGCTTATAGCAAGACGTTTTCCGTCGGATGAAACTGCGATTGCTTCGATTCCTTTGCGAGGTGGGGGTTGTTGGTTATCAGAAGGACCAGAAACTAAAATATGTGCCGTATCAGCATCCCACACTTCGAAATAGGTAGTCGAGACCCTAGATATAGTCCGGTGTCCGTCAGGAGAGATGTTGACAGCACTAGTTCAGCCTTCAAAGCGATCTTCAGGCATTTTTTGGAGCTCGGCCATCCATTCGGCGACTTCAAAATAGTTCTGATCTACCCTGAGTCCACCAGGATACTTGAGGGAATATATCTAGAATATTGGTGATGATAATGGTACAAATGCTAAAGACGATAGGTAAATGTGAGGCGCGCTCATGGTCATCATTTTGCTGAAGGTTCAGATAAATTGCTCGGCATCGGTGATGAATGTGATCGATTCGTTGGCGGCATCGCATTTCTAATATGATTTATCAAAAAAAGGAATGGCTCAAGCAAGATTAAGATTGTATTATCATCTCAGTCCAAGTTTTTAGAGCTAACTCGGCTGAAGCCTGAGCAACTTCGCTCAACAAGCCCAATATTCCCAACCAGCTGAGGAACTTGTCATAAAGGAAGTTCTCCACCAAGGATTTTGTCGTCGATAGCATAGTGGGATCGTATGCGCAAAGGTTGAGGTGCGATGCAAAATAACGGCATGTATACGAGAGATGCTCCGAAATGTTTTCCTTTACATGAAGTGGCAAATCTTCCACTTCCTGGTTGAGGCAGAATGATGATTCCAAGCAACAAATATTGAATCGCAAGAGCTTGTTCATTTCCCGTAAGGAAGACACCGCAAGTGCCATGCTCTCGGATGCAGGTTTCACATGGAAATATCGGCTACGCTGGGGATCTAAAAGAAAATCGATGAACGAGGCGTGCAGTGGGTGGATAGGCTCATCGTTTGTGTCAACAACCTGGAGTAGTGAACCAAACGGGCGCACAATCTGTCGAAGATGTCGCTTTTGTTCCCCGTCAGGCCATAGTTCAGCAAGTGCTTGTAGAGACAACGGCTCTCGTAGCGATAGAATCCTTCCGAAAACGGTTTGAAATCGTCTGAACTCGACAGATTGTTCTTCTGTTCCGATTAGCTGGCGGAGGACAGTCGTGTATAAGTTATCGAGGGAATCTAGACGTAAGCTAGTTGGATGATCACGAAGATAGATGAAGCGATCCACGGGGTCAAAGTTTTTGTCTTTGACAAATTTGCGTGCGACGGAAGCCCACTGGAAGAGATGTTCTGCACGATCAACAAATAAGTCTAGCCATGGCTTGTCCTCAAAATTCTGTGCAAGAGCCTCAATCCCAGAAAGTTCCGAGTCGACATAGCACTTAATATCATCATCCATGGTTGATGCGGATATTTCACTTAGATCGCAGGAGAGAACCCAAGGCTTGTTGTCAAATACTTTTTTGGATATCATCTTCGAGCCGAGACGTAATGAGAAACCGGAAATGACCACAGTCCTTTAGTTCCTCGAGCCGGGAGAGCATTTCCAAAAGCTGGCTTCGCCTTTTCTTGGGGCCGCTTTCATCTAGTGCATCGATTATGACTAAGATCGGTCCAACAGGTCTAAACTCTTTCGCTGGTCTGAAGATAAAATTTCAAACTGAGTTCTCACGTCCAAAGTCTTCCGTAGTTCCCATTATTCCCTAGCAATGTCTACTAGAAACTTTTTTCCATCATGGATCGAGATCAGCAAGGCTGCGAGACAGGGTGCTAAACAGATGCTCGGGCACAGCCACAAGATGTTTCGAGGCGTCAAAGAAAAATGAGGCGCATCGTTTGACGCTCCTGAATTGTTCGGTAATTGTTGATGTAATTGCAGACTTGCCACAGCCTGAGACGCCATGTAGCCAATACACATGAGGCTTTTTTTCTTCGGGAGGTTAACTAATCCAATTGACGATTTCCTCCAAGACGGACTTGCGTGTGCCAGGAAGACATCCCTTTGGCGTTTTTAGACCCACGGGAGATTGCATATCGTCGAGCAATTGTTTATCGGCTGTATTTTTCATTGCGCCGGTGAGAAATAATCTTACAAGGTTATTGAGTTATAGTTACCGATATTTCCTATGGTTTCTGTTTCTAATGTACGATGAATGACGATCTCTGTTGCAATCCAAGTTTCTTTCTTTGAAACACTTTTTGAGCTTGATGAAAGCATCAATATAGCTTTTCACTATCTGGTCGTGGCCACTTGTTTCGGACTTCACGAGACGGCCAACCTGGACCCACTTAGTCAATAGACGTTCATAGTCATCATACTCTGCACGAACTTACCGAAGCCATAGCTTATGTATTGGCGGATGAACCACGCACAATCACAAGTTTGTTGAAATAATTGTCTTATGACCTTACGCCGAGGATCCACGGCATCAAGATCCTTTAGTGCGCTCGTATAATCAACTAAGTCATATGCATTGTTCATGGCGTCCAACAACGATGAGATCCCCTGGTCCCTTTTGTTCTGCAATATGAAGATCTACACAAAATTTGAGCACTGCATGAAGATATCAGAATATACCAGTAGGAAAAAACCTTCAGGATGGGCGATAAGACTGCCCACGCCATTTGAGCATATGGATAGATTTAGTTGACAGAAAATTAATAAATAGCTACTCCTAGTGCAATCCAGATTAATGAGTATATTACCGCAGCGATCTCATCTACTAGATTAACAGCCTTTTCGAGCATTCCAAATAACGACCAGCAGTCATTGTATCCATATTTTATCTCTTCAGCCATTTCATCGACTCCGGCAGTAGCCTTTATAGCTTTTCCACGGTGTTTAGCGAGCCGATTTTTCCAGCTTCTGTGAATTCCTCCGGTGATTAATAACTTTGGAAAGGAAGTGACAGGCAAGCCTTCTGTGAGTTCCAGCCTCAAGGAGAAAGTGATCGTTCCTGCGCCTTTCTTCTCATCAACCATGTCCAATCTCATCTCTTTAGGCTTTGCAGTGTTCTTGATGTTATATTCCTGACAGGGAAAAAGAGGGAAGAACCTCACGACCATGGATTTCCGACTTCAAATGGTCGGACAAATCAATCGGCGAGGCCAGGTCATAAATCAACTTGTCTTTGCCCAAGGTAGTACTCGACATGACTTGGATTATGAGATATATGGGTAAATCATAATCACTAATCGACGGGACCGGTTGAATTCGATCCATAATTAGTATAATAATAGTGTCTCAAAATTCAAATGCCAACCAACTCACAAATCAAGGACGGACAAGCCCTTCCATTGGTATGGATCAGTGTCAGATTGAGGGTTCACAGGGTTGTTCTTGCTGTTGCTACCTCCGACAGTCGCTTTCAGGTAGAGAGTCTTCGACTTTCTTTGAAGATACTCGGTGGATGGTATATCTGTTCCATCGAAGTGCTAAGATGAGAAAACTCGAAAGTAATAAATAGTGTCTAGATATGCATACCTAACACATGGAGAGAAAAACGCGGCGCATTCATGCCTGGTTGCTCTGAGGACGGAGGTGGAGTGAGGAGATGGGATATGCGAAGCTTCAAACTCTGTGTGCTTAGTTATAAATGCAAGCTGATCGCATAATAGTGCCGTACTCAGGTTTGTAGTAGTACTAGTTCCAACACTTTGCATATCCTAGTACAATATTCAGTAGCTGAAAACAACGGCTGCCATACCGGGAGTTTGTTGCGCGCACCTGGAGGCATGCATGTCGTGTCGCCGAGACTTGAGTACAATAAGACTGGCGACGGGAACTGCCAGCGTGATAGGACGACTTAGAGACTCGGAGCAGCTCTATTGTAAAGATGGTGACTTGCTGCATAACTAATTACAACGCTGCCGGAGGAACATCTCGATCTGCACCTTTGTTTGTGTGCCAGTAACAGCTCTTGCTATTGTATTTTTCGAACAATACCCTGGATACTGGATATGATAGAAACTATTGAATGATTGCGTCAATTTGATGCTGGCCTCAAATGATCGGCGAAGATCGTGGTTATAATCACGCTTACCATTGTTTGCGGTATGTGTTCGACTCGGACCTTCAAATATTCAGAACTTAACGCTTCAGCAACCTAAACCTAGGTCTCAAGGACTTAATAGATAAAGCACTCGTAGCCTTGTCACTTTGTCATAATCTACCAGCCAATTTTTTCTTATCATCACCACTGACAATCGAAAAACGGCTCGGAGAATTCTGCATTCGCCCTAGGTAATTAGGGAATTACAAGACCTTTAGTCCTATGGCCCGACTATTCCAAGCCTTTAGTACTTCGTGCATGTTTATCATGACGGTCAGTCGAGCTGACGTGCTTGGGATATGAATTCTGTGTGATTAGGCGCTGTGGACAGGCCATACTAGTTGTCATTAAAATTCTCAATCTGGAAATGTGAGGTGATGGTATTTTTATTCAAGTTTTGACTACCTTGCCAAAGATTAATCACACATCATGAACAGAAATTTACTGACACACAAGGGCGACGATTTCGAGTTGCAGCCACGTTGGTTGACAGAAGAAAACCATAAACTTCACATTCGTTCAACTTGAATCCTAGCCTCGAGAGTTATAACTTCTACGTTACCCTTCATTGTTATTTATAGCATTATCACTTCTATCAATATTACCTGGGGTCCTGCTAAGTGCGATTGCTTGAGCCCAACGAGGCTTAATATCGACTTTATACGGTTCAGGACGACTGGTAAAGTAGTCCTTCTGTGAGATGAAGCAGGAGATATTCATATATTTTACTACTTTCCTGATAATCCCCGGTGACATACAATGCACAGGTTCAACCACAACACCGTCTTTCATCAACTTTTCAATGTTGAATGCGGCTATGAGCCTGGCACATACAACGGGCATACTTTCATAAGCCAGAAGGCGACCGGGACAGATTCTACGGTTTGACTTGTGTTGAATCACCTAATCGGAATACAAGAAAGATTGAAACCTTACCTCCTTCCAAAACCGAAAGCCATTTGTCGAGGATCTCTCTCTAGATTCTCGCCGAGAAAACGCTCGAGATTGAAGCGCTCAGGGTCCTTGTACACATTGGGGTCTCTCAGCATGAAGCGTTGTCAAGTGCAAATGAGCAGTCCATTCATAGCAGAAAAGAAGAAGCAGGCTCACTAGATATTTGGAATCACTGCCGATCCTTTGGGGATAAAATACCCTGCGTGAACATCATCTTTGGTTGATTTGTGTGGAAGAGTTGAAATCAATGTCGATTCAGCAACTTTTTTTTGGAGACTTAAGCGATTTGATCAGCACGTACCTATGGGCGTGACAACATTTCATCGGAGAACCTCGCGAATGACTGCATCTATATAGGGTAGATGGGTCATGTCCGACAATAACGGAAGTCGTTGATCTCCTATTACAGAGTCTATCTCAGCTTGAGCTTTAACTAGTACATCAGGATAAAGCGTCATGGCTAGAAGAAAGCCGTGTATCGCAGATATAATCTATAGGGTGTACTATGTTGTATCAATGAGAAAAGTAGGGCTACTATATGTACTTACAGTATCTGTACCACCCGTATATGTTACCAGAGCTGCCCACTTGATATAATACTCTCCTTCCGATTCCATACCCTCTTCACTGAGTAGACCCAACACAAATGATGTGGAAGCGGTTCCTGCTGCCTGGTGATTAAGTAGAGGATTAGTGATATCATGCTCAAATGTGTATGCTCTCTTCGTACCATCTGTTGTTTGACAGGTTCAAAAGACGCTTCCGCAATCTCCTCTAGTAAAGCTTTATACACAAATTTAATCAAGGAATAAGCCATATTTGTATCAGACATAGGATCCTACTGGTCAACATGATCATTCAAATCTTGAGATGATTGTAGTACACGTCGAAGGAATCTGACTCTCCTTCTCAATAAGATTGTGGAATGACAAGAGGGCTGCTGATGTGCCTATGGTCTTATGAAAAAGTGTACGCTGTTGCTTAAAGCCCTTCCCAGGATCGGTCAAGTTTACCACCTTGGCCAAACCGGATAGTTTTACCATAGGAGTATGCAGTCTCCCAGAGTAAATGGCACCCTTGCCGTCCAGAATATCTGAAGCAAGCTCCGCCGAGTTTATGATTACGTAGACTTGGCCAAAGACAGTTATTGACATAATATTACCTTTAGGCATATTGCATTTAGTGAGCTTGGGTATAAAACAAACAAATTATCTTTACTATATTGTTCTTTCCATTTTGCATACATCTCCCATGCTTTAGGTGACGGAGCTTGGAGGGCATTACCAATTATGGGGAGCCCTCGAGGGCCTGGTGGAAGAGGTAGTAGGCGTCGATGAGCGAACTTGGGCCAAATGTGTCCAAGTATGTATATATACAAGAATCGCAACATAAATCAGTTCGAAAGACTCATGTTGAGTCAGCAGAGTCTATGGAGACGGGGAACTATTGAAAAGAACTCAATGAGGAATCGCAGTACGTACAATCACTTAGGTACCAGCTACCAGTGTGGAGGATTACGCAAAGGATGATCCAATTCCAAAAACCGGAAACCTAATTTAGGCGGAGAGATGGGCTATCTCGCATCATCTGTCGTTCGTGGAACCTTCATACTGAATTCTTGAGTGGGCTACAGGATGTCTATCACGAATTACCTTATCACTATCACAATTCGCAGGCAGTGCATTGATGATTGTTGGATAGACTCTTGGTCCGCGTCATCCAATCAAACTTTTAGACTGAATGGTTTTCGGTAGCGACGCCGTTTCCACAACGATATCAAAGATCATGGAAAGATAGACGATAGGCCATAGATGGATAGATTGCAAGTGAATGTGTACTCATAATGTTGACGTATGAATGAGCATTGATTCTCAGGTTTTCAAGAGCGATCAGTCGCAGAGAAGAGAAGCAAGAGCTAGAGTAACAGGTTTTTACGTGTTGATGTATTACCTAGAAATGCCGTACTTTAATTTGAATGTGCGATGTATTGGGGCATGACTTTGAATGAGTTCTCGAGTGTGTCTGCAAGGTATCTATCATGAACCACTTTATTACAATCACAACCCACGGCCAGTGTCTTACGCCGTGCCAACTTGTTATCTTCAGTTTTGATCATGACTACCATAGCTTGATATGCTGCCGATAATTAAACAGAGGCTGATTCTGTTGCTTAACTTGGGTACATTGTTCGACCCTTGGTCTGTATCATCTAAAAAAACAACGAACTTCTATATCAAATGACTTATGACGAGAGCACTAATTAGTTGCTGATTTCAGAGACAGATCGTAGGAAGGATCTGCCAGCATTACGCAGTAAGCCACAGAATAACAGATAGCTTCAAATCAGCCTTCAAGTTAAACCCTCCTACCAATGATATTGACGCATAAGTGAGCACTGATATTCTGGTAGTAGAGGGGAAATAGAAGGGCTAGTGCGGCAGCCTGTTGCTATTTAAATCATTGATAAGTTGCCCAGAAAACCCATGCTGCAATTTGAACATTTGGCGGTCCGGCGTATCAGCTTGTCGTGGTATTTCTGGGCCACTGATGTCATGCGAGTGAGTCACAACTAGCAAATGGCGGATTGCATCGGTCCAAAACTTTTGTCCTTGTGTAAGAGAAATCATAAATTATTCAAGTTGCAACGACGGCCTACGAGTGTCAGTGGGCGAACATGAGTGCGATGGAAAGAGATAGAGATTACTGTTTGGTTCCTAAGAAGTAGGCGAATCCGCCGGAAGCTTCCTGCGACTTTGCCTCCGACCGCTACCATCATCATCACTCGCACCCCTCGAATCCGACTCAGAGATCTTGCTGAACTGAACCATGGGAAGCAAACTGGAGGAGTATATTGATAGGTGTGTACAATAGCTTGCAGCGTCCCCGCTTGCGATCCTGACACGGTGCCACAGGATTCACTACTCAGACCGTTACTCCGACGACAACTTCGAGTACCGGCATGTCATCCTGCCCAAGCCTCTCTTGAGGGAACACATCCCCAATCATTATTTCCTCTATTACGACAAATCCAAGAACCCGGCGGACTACAAGTCTGGTCCCCTTCGACTCCTGACTGAAGACGAGTGGCGGGGGATCGGGATCACACAAAGCTTGGGATGGGAACACTATGAAATTCATGGTGCGCATTTATTGTCCTCTTTTTTTTTCGCATATTGGACTGGGTCCCTGACGGAATTCAAATCAGCTCCTGAACCCCATGTGCTTCTCTTCAGACGAGAAAAGCCTAAGCCTGCTCCAGCACAGACGACTACAAACGGGCGCACAAAGGTCACAAGACAAAAGTGATCCGTTTTATTGTTGCTTTTTTTTTTGTTCATTGCACATTTTCTTCATATTGTTTCCCTTTTCTTTCTTGTCTTTTAAATATTGGGTTGTCCGCTTCTGCCTTGCCATAATTTCGTTTCAGAATAAGTCCACAATCTCGCTTGACTCTACATGTACGTGTACGCATATTGTTGTTCCCTGTTCCCTCTCTTTGTAACTGTCTTTGATTATCTCCACTTGGCATATGGGATCGCGTACATTTAATTGTATTAGCGTGAATGTGTAGTAGAATAATCAAAAAACAGGACTAGTCTGTCTACCTATATACAACTAAAACTTGGCCACTGGCAAGTCACCCCACTCTACGAGTGGCTTGGGTAGGTCTGCCACCTGAAGCTTGCTCTTGAATCCCGCCACGTCGTGGATGACCTCTACATTCGACGCGTTGGCGGTGCTGCTCTCCGTGCTGTCCTCGGTAGGGTACGCTTCCATCTGGGCGGGGATCTTCTTCAGCAACTCGGCCGCCTCTGGACCGTCGCCCAAAACGGTTTCCCAATGTTTAGTAAAGTCAGTCAAAGGGATAGCGTCCGTGCCGAACTCGCTCCCCCACTCATCCGCGCTGCCCCTGAGAGCGAGCCCGGAGGCACGAACGAGGCCTTCGAATGCGGCCGCGGCCGCATTGCTGACCTTTGGAGGACGCGGTTTCTGCGATTTCACGTGCACCGACAACTTGGCGCGTTTCGAGCCAGCAGGATGGACCTTGTTCTTGAATAGAGCAAACACGTCTTCCTTGGTGATCTCATCCAAGAGATCAGCGTCTTCGGTGCCTGTATAGGAGCAGAATAAAAAAAAAACCCCCAAAGTCAGCTTCAACAAATCACCGATAGGCCCATAATCGTCATCCACGCACGTCTGTAAAAGTCCAACAGGCCCGAATTGATATGGGACCAGTACCGGTTCGTCTCCTCGCTGAGGTTCTTGGGCTTCTCCATCCACCTGCGCTCGAGGCCGCGTTTTTGCTCTGCAAACTCCTCCTCGGCCATGCCTTCGATCACGGCCGCCATCGAGTCCAGGAAGTGCTCGACGCGCTGCTCGAGGTACACCGGTGGGCGCTCGCTCTGGACGACGATGCGGATGCCGGCCTCGGTCGAGCCGGCGAGGTGCCATTGGGAGCAGGAGACGATGTAGCCGAGCTGTTCCTGTGTGCGCAGGACATTGAAGGCCGGTTCGGAGAGAATCTGGTTCAGGAGGGAGGCGGTGACGCGTAAGCGGGAATCTGTGAGTGGGCCCATGTGGAGGTAGTAGGTCAATGATGAATTGGGTTCGTTGACGTTGGGTGCCACCGTAGTCCAAGAGAAATTCGACGCTATAGAAGAAGAAGAAAAAAAGTCAATTTACATTGAATATGACAATGGTTTGGATATTACCTTCAGGTAAAATCAAAGCACGATCAAGGACTTCCGGTGATGGCAAAGCAGAAGCACCGATGATATCTTCGGCCATTGTAGCAATACGCAATGCCTCCTGTAACAAAAGTTCAAAATGACACCACAAAATAATCAAAGAGATCAAAACGCACATCCTTGTAGACGTTGCCAACCATCAGGATGCGGAAGTTGACCTCAGCAAGGAAAAGCCTGGCAAACTCTTCCACCTCGTGAGCCTCGATATCTGAACCACAATTTCAGCGATCACAAAAAAAAAAAAAAAGCACACAAATATAATCGACCCACTTGGCAAAATATCCAACTTCTCCTTCAACGTCCACTGTTTCTCCGTAAGCAGATACCGCCCAAAGTAATCCGAGATCTGATAACTCTGGCCGAGGAAAAAGTTCTCCCAGTCACGTTTCGCCTGCTCCTTCATGATTGCCAGCCGCTCAGGCCGCACGGCCAGCGAACGTACGCGCTCGAGCACGACACGGGCCAGGACGTGCATCTTGTCGTTGTAGCCGCTGAGGGACATCCATAGGCCGAGGGTGTGGTTGGAGAATTGGTAAGACAGGCCGGCCAGGTCGGCGTTGTAAGAGTATTCCGTCAGCGAGTCGTTGACCAGATCCGAGAAGAGTCTGAAGGAAAAGGTCAGCATGCGCAAATACATCAAGTGCGGAACGAAAAAAAAAAGTGGACCGACCGTGTCATGACTGAATTCTTGGCAGACGCGTTCGCCAAGGGGCTACGAATGTCGAGAATGAGTTGAACTTTAGGCACCCAATATTGGTCGTCTTTCTTGTGCCACAGAGTCGTAAGTGGGGTTTCCCGAAGGAGTGTAGGTCGTTTGGAAGGCTATCACAAAACAAAAGTCAGTTAGGAGATTGAGCACACATAGACTAAGCTACCTCGGCTACATCTCGTTTGTCAACATCAAGGTTTGTCGGGATGAACTCGTTGGGGCCAGGAAGGAATAATTCTGGGATTGTGTTGGAACTCGCAGCCTGAAGAACAAGTCAGGTTAGCAATTACTCAAGCAAATATCTTTTTAGAAAAACACACAGACCTCCTTGATAAATCCCTCATCCATTCTCACCACACTATACTCCGTCCCATAAACTGGTTCCTTCCTCCAATCCCTCGCGCCGTCGACACGCTCATGCTCCTCGCCCCGCGCCATGAGCACCGCGCGACCGTTGTGGACCGTCAGACCGTCCAGCATCCTGCGCATGACCTTTTCGTCCTCGCCATTGCTGTCCCACGCCTGCGTCAGCTGCGGTGCGGCAACGAACAGCTCCTCGGGCACGGGCCAGGCCATATGCTCGGCGATGTAGACCGCATAGTCGTCCGGGCGTGTCTTCTCCGTAAACCGGAAGCGGGTCGTGTCGATCGACACGATCTCCTGCTGGTTCCAGGCCGGGAAGGATGACGAGCGGAGGAGGTTGAGGTACTTGAACACGGCGAGGATGACCGATCGGTGGTTTTCTGGTTCGTCAATGATGAGGATTGTGCGTGTGGGTATATGGGATAGATACTGTACCGAATCCGTCCTTGGTCAGGTAAAGCGTCACCTTGAACATGGCAAAGCCACGGCCAAGAGACTGTGGGCCCGAGCTGAGACCGGTGACCCAGCCCTTGTTCTTGAGGTAAGAGTGCAAGGATCCTGGGCCTTCGTGACCGACAAAGTGGCCGAGGAACGAGCCAGGCTTGCTGTTGTAGTGCGGAGGCTGGTATTCGAGCGGGAAGGAAACTTCAACGGCGTGGAAAGACATGATCGTCTTGACGGAGACCAGCGTCTGGGAGGAAGCTCAAGTGTCAGCGATATGGAAAAACAGCTATAATAAAGCAAATATGGATTACTCACGCTGACTTCATTGGGACCAAAGGGGTGATCACTGATCATTGGCAAGGCCTCCTGACCTCGATTCTTGATCGGAGAGAAATACTTGGAAACCGTATCCGATAGTTCGTCCAATGGTTCTGTACTCTCAAGCATGAGCCAAGCAGATATATGTATGAAGTAGTTCATTTACCTTTTCCGATAACACAGAGCCGCATGCGGCTCGCACAGTATTCACGAGACCACCATTCGACCAGACGTCGCCGGGTTTCCCGACCGACGGCACCACCATCTGCCTCATTCTCGGTCGTTGTTGATACGTCCGATGGTGAGGGCGACGATCCTCTTGTGGAGCCCACAGGCGACGGAGAGAGGAAACCGTTGGTCGACAGGTCATCCTTGCCACCATCGCCATCGAGGATCAGTTTACCTTTGGCCTTGAGCTCTCGCCCAGCGCGGCTGAGACTTTCTCTGTTACCGCTCCCGAACTTGCTCCAGACATGGCCTGGCTTACTGAGATGTTTATTCAGCTGAAAGATGCGCCACTGATCGTTCTGGAGGTTCTTCTTGTGCTCAGAATCGACAGCGTTCAGCTCACGGCTGGTACATGACGGTGTGAAGAGTGGTGAGTGGAAAAATCCGGCAAAGCGTGAGAGGGCGCCTGTGAGAGCGGGCGTGGCGACGGAAAAGTAGTAGTTGGTATTGGATGTTGAGGTGTATGCGTTGGAGTAGCCGTTGTTCTTTTGGAGATACTGCAAGAGAGAGAGAGAGAGAGTCGGATATTAACGGTCTATATGCGGCTGGGAAACGCGGATATGAGCTATGTATATATATATATACCTCTGAGTATTCGTTTTCGCGGGGATATTCCTCGGTGCCCTGGTCACTTGAGCATTATTACGCCGAATTGTGGTGGATGAATAAGACTGACTGACCATGAACAAGAGGTGCTCACAGAAATGAGCGAGACCAGGCATGTCGTCCTGTTCAATGACAAGAGTGTAACGGTGCTTAGTCGAAGAGCATATATGCGAGTGGATGAGGCAGGAGACTGACTGGATCATAGAGATGGCCGACGGCGACATCCAAGCTGGCGGCAGCCTTGTCTGTCTTTGCGTCGTGGACGATCATGGCCTTGAGGCCGTTCTCAAGACGTATGACACGATAATCTCTGTCATCTTGCTGGGATTTGACGATGGGCTTGGTGTAGATGGAATATGCGGGGGTGGCCTCTTTGGCGGGGATGTGCTTCCAGTGTGAGGATGCGGGGGCGACCATGGCGAGACGAGAAGCAAAGACAAGCGTGGTCGTGGCAGATGGGTATTCTCGCAGCCTGGGACGGTGTGCTCTTGCGACGATGGTGGTCAGTCGAGAACAAGCGACACGCATGCGATGAAAATCTTATGTCCTCGAGCCAGAGGTGCCCAGGTGAAAGTGGCAATGGCAAGACCAGTCATCACGTGCAACTAGTGTGGTCCTCTCTTCTGCCGGTCACGTGATGCAGTTGCCGGGCCGACGATTCAAGTCAATGCTACTAAGTACTACCTACTACCTACTACCTACTACCTACTCCTACAGTTGACAGCCAACAATGTCCAGGTATGTGCTAGGTATGTGCATGCAATGTGTACAATATCATATACATTACAGGACCATAGCAACAATATCCATTAGAGAAAACAACCGCCCTTGTCTTTTTTTCTTTTCTTTTCTTTTCCCGGGAGAGTACAAGACCCGCCACGAGGCTGGCTGGCTGTTATCACGCCCTTTTGGCCTCACTGCTGGCTACAGGCAGCTCGCCCTCATCACACACTTTCTCCTCCACCACGTTGGATCCGTGTGGCTGCGGGCCCTAAGAGCGCCCTCTTCCTCGCCATCACAATCCCTCCTTGTCCTCTTTTACTATCGATCTTCACCTCTCGTCGGTGCCCCGCTCGCTCTTCCACGTTAGATGGCCAGTCATTCCCCCGTCCGCGCTCGAAAGCCCCAGCCACAAAACATGAATGGTATATATCCCTTCCATTTCTCTCTCTCTCTCTTGTTCTAGTGCCGAGTAATGAATCTTGTGCGTCATCGCTTTTAATCATGTCCCATAGGTCAACAACCATCCCGCGATTTATCACCCTCGCCCGACCCGCGCGATAGACAAAGGACAATAAAGGCGCAATCTTTACCTCTTATGCCTCCTCTCTCCCAGATCTATCCCACCATTACCCAACCCAACCCACGCCAGTCCATGCAGCAGACGTCATCCAATCCAGTTCGTCGTGGATCGCCACCCAACTCCTCCAGTGGCACCCTATCGCGTGAGGACGATGAAGGCCCACTGGCCGCATCAGCATCAGTACCAACAGCTCCCAGGCCCCCGCCCCCTCCCATGCATACCGCCAGCTCTTCCAACATTCACGATGCTGTAACCTCAAAGCCGCCTGCCCTGCCCCATTCCCAGAGCCAACCCAACGTCTTGCCTCATGCCCACCCTCGCCCTATCAATCGCGCCATGCCTCCGGCCTTTATCGATAGAAACTGGGAGCTCACTGCCGAATTCCTGGCCGAAATCGAGTCCGCCGACTTCCAGCAGTCTCGCGGCATCGTCCATGCTAGCCCTTCCTCCGGCACTGCTGGCCTTGCCTACGCTGGTGGCGCTAGTTCCAGCAACAACCTGCCTGCTTCCTCCCGCACCGATCAGGGTACTCCTCCACGTGACGCCACCCTTGACCGTAATCGAGGCCCAAATGATCTCTTTGCCGTAGAACAGGTCAACAACCGACGCAGGGAACGAGGTCGAGAGAGTCCCAAACCTAGAGTCCTCACCTCTTATCCCCAACAGTCTTCGTCCCAGCAACAACAACAACAACAACAACAACAAGGCCAGGCACGCACACCGGATCGCTCATCCCCTCAATATACCTCCCCGCTCAACACACCGAGCGAGCATCCGGCTCCATCTTATGTGCAATTCAAGAGGGTCGACAATTACCCCCGTGTGCCGTCTCCACTGTCGGGCCGTCGGGGCTCGTTATCCAACACTGACCCTCCTCGCACGACGCCACCCGTGGGAAATCATCGCAGTATCGCCCAGACCCCTCCCCTGTACACACAGAAGACGCGGGGCACGCCAGATAAATCTCTCCCTGTACAAGAGCAGGAGGAAGGCGATGACGATCGTCCTCATGAGGATTGGAACCGTCGCAGCCAGCAAGACTCCCGCGCGTTCGGCTCGCCCGTACCGTCTGCAGGTGCACGTTCCGATGGCTACGACCGCGATACGCGTCAGTCGTCGCACGACTCTGAATCACATCCGATACGGGAGGATGACTTGCCCCACCCAGGACGCGACTTGGATGATCGCCCTCCTCAGCCCCGTTCTGGACGTAGCAGTCGCCAGGCCCATCGTGAGGATGACGATGACGAGACCCTGATTAATACGCAAACCGAAGATCAAGATGACGACCGTCAGGACGACAACATGAACTCTCGTGACCGTTCTGACGGTGATGATAGTGGCACTCCCCGTTCCCCAACCACCGACCTCGTCGAACACCGGGCAGGAGGAGCAGCAGCAGCAGCAGGATTGTATCACCATCCAGCTGCAGCCCAGAGCCGTGCTGTTCTTCCCCTGAAGCACAGAAACGGCGCTCTCGACCGCCTCGGCCTGCAAGGTTTCCCCGATCCTACGTCGTTCAGCATGCCACCACTCGCCCCCAGGGGCAGAGGACCTCTACCACAGATGGCTTCATCGGCCGTCTCAGCTTCCGCCTACGATGATTCAAATCATCTGCCCATGGGCCACAAGAAGGAATACCCCGACGACTGGCAATCATACCTGGACGACCCGACCACTGCCTATCTCCAAGCCTATCTCCAATCGCCCCGTCCGCCGGCCCCAACTCCTGGCATCACGACGAACCCGGTCCCATCTCCCTCCCCCATGGTATCCGCCACGCCGAGTGAGGCCGGCGGGTACGCTCAATCCCAGCGACCCGTCGGCTCTCCTTATCCGTTCCCTTTCCCCTTCGACCACGTCCGGCGCCCGAACGCCTACTCGGCCAACTCATACGCCGCGCCGCCCTCGGCGCCGCCACCGGATAGCGGCACAGGCTCGTACGACCCAAACGACCCGGCGGCGATCGAGGCGCAGCTGGCGCTACAGGCGCAGATGTACGCGCTCAACAACTACGCGGCGACGTCGGACGTCACGCTCTCGCCAACAGGCACGCCCTTCCCGCACGCCGGCGGGCAGAATCCGTGGGCGTTCCTCCAGGCGCGCATGAACCTCATGGGCCTCGGCGGTGGGCTTGGGCTCGGGCGCCAGCGGCTGGACTCGATTAGGAGCAGCCCGAGCCACGAGCCGTTGCCGCTGCCGCGCCCGCCGCCGATCCGCGGGCGTGGGCAGAAGAAGCGCAGTGGACTGGGGAACAGCACCACGCGTGATGGGGGCACAGCCGGGGTGGGGAATGGCGCGAATAAAAAGGGCGGCGTGCAGGTCCCGCCGAGGGTGGATAGTACGCAGCCGCGGGACACGAGCCCGGAGCCGTCGAGTGGGGAGGAGACGAGCGTGGCGGGCGAGCATGATGATGAGGTGCTGGATCAGGTCGGTGTGGATGATCTCCCCGCCGGCTGGGCCGGCGCTGAGGATGATTGGATTGATGAAGACGAAGATGGGGACGAGGAAGATTTCATCGAGCTGGAGTATCATCCTAGCTATATCTCCAACGTCGACAAGCGTCGTAGGAGATGGGAAACGAAGCTGGAAGCTCTTACTCAGGCTGTAAGTTTTCTTTCTTTCTTTTCTATTGGAATCACATGACTTGTGCTCAATGCTCTTCCTTATTATCAGTTCCATGAATTGGATAGACAAACAGACGCTACCCTCGTCCTGCTGGCCTCACCTTCCCACTCGACCAGGCTTCATATCATGGCCTCTCGCTCCATCCGCCGTTCGACCGACCTCTCGCGCTCTGCAAGCTTGGCAGCCATGAAGGGCTCCTTCCGCCAGATAGCCGCCAGGCGCCGCGCCGCGCGCTCGCATCGCACGACGCTGTTCGATCGCCTCAGCCAGATCTCTTCGTCCTCCGGCGAAGGCTCCGACGGCTCCGAGAGCCGCGAACAGGATCTGAAGCGCGCACTTCAGGCGGCCCTGGGCAGCCTGAGTACCCTCAGCGAGCTGTATCAGCAACGAGAGGCTAGGTGGCGAGAGGAGATGAGACAGGTTGCGGAAGAACGTGAGAAGGTCGACCTCGTTCTGAGGCAGGCATTGGGTTGATCATCTGCTCTGCCAAAAAAAAAGCATGTATTGTGTACTGAAAGATGGACTGTTGCTACTTATTTCCGTGTGCGACTTCTGTATTGTTATATGTATGATCTATAGCGAACCTAGGCCTCCTCTCCGCTTTTCAATACCTTGGTTGCGTTTTCCTTTAGAACTATCATGTAATCGTTTTCTTTTCCCCCCTATGTGGGTTGGTGTATATAAATACATGTTTTATGACTATTGAATGGATATCCGAAGCAATGCTCCCCAAATCTACCTGTTGGACGAGGAGTCTGCAGACATGGCTAGCATCCTGAGACCGTGAAATGGTGAAGGGCACTGGTATACAGCCACAATTGGATCAAAAATCAAAAACATATCGGAGGCAAATTCCACTGGCAGGAGCTGTTGGAGCTCCATCGGTTTCATATGCCATCAATCCACCTTTGTTCAAAGCTCAGAATTGCTCTTGGCAAGTGGGAGCCATCGTTTATTAAAAGCAAATGTTGGAGCTTAAAGTTTTGCTGAGATGCTCAAGAAAATATAATGCGGGCTTTTGGACTGTATCCAAATCTTACGCTGGGATTACTTGGAAAATGTCACTGGTTGGCAGTGCTAAATTGTACAACATTTTTCTCGGTGCATAACTCTGGGGTATTTCTCTGCCAACATTCTCGTCATGTTCATTCCAGGTCTGTCTAAAGAGCCAATCAGGTCTTTTGCAGACTTGTGGATGATGCTGGTAGCGACACTATCCATACTCTTGTTCGCGCTAGTATTTATCCCCTTTTGTGACTGGTTGATCTTGAATACAATTAACGATCCCAACCTTGGAGCAACACGTTCATTTGCCAATCTGTGGCTCACATAACGTCACTCATGGCTATTTATATCCTAATGGCCACCATGTATCAACCAAGCCATGCTCTCCTTCAGACATTCCTTGACATTTATTCCTCTGAAACGTAAACTTTTCTCGCCATGAGTAACTTGCAGGATACTCTTAACCAGCCCGTTGGCATACTCGGATCTGGAGCTGCCGCGCTCATTACTGGTCACATCTTACTACGTGATGGCTTCACTTCCGTCCAGCTACTAACCCGGGACACATCCCCTGGAGGTGTCTGGGCCAAGTCTCGCACATACCCTGACATGAGGATTAACAAGTATGTGGTTTATATTTCTCTTGATATCGATTTTATTGTTAAATACTTCGTAGTGATTAGGGAGACTACGGATTCTCCATCCTCCCACAAGCAAGAGGTTCTGCGCCTGGTGGCAGAATCACGGGTCAAGATATGCAAACATATATGGAATTACTCACGGAAAGGTTCCTAAAAGGTCATGTGAAATACAATACCGAAATTCTGCATATATCTCGTAAGCCTGAGGACGAACTACCTTGGGCCGTCGAAGTATTGGATAAACCATCGGAAGAGAGGGGGATGTATCGTTGTGCACGTGTCGTGCTATACACTGGTGTATGGTTACACCCTTACATCCTAAAATTGACATTCACTAGGTTGTGCGATTACAGGGTTGCTCTGAACCATATGTTCCCGATATTGTCGCCGAAAGCAGCTGATCTAGAGCGGTTACACGTCCCTGTTGTACATTCTCACCATTTTACCTGCAAAATTGAAAACATTATACATACCGCCAAGTCAGCGCCACCAGAAAAGACAGTCGTAGTCATCGGTGGTGGCAAATCTGCTCAAGAGTTCGCTTTCAAATCTGCACTCGCAATACTTTCTTGGCTGATATATCTGATGTTATATATAGTATTTCTTCGTACTTGACACGACAAGGTATCCGTGCCAAGATGGTATTCGAGAAGGTAGATACCATCCTTGAGCGGCCCATTCCCTATTCCCCCCATGTCAGGAAATCCTGCCTGATGAGCGTGTTTCCCCCGCACATGACGTTGAACACCCGACTCGAGTCCGTAGTCGTCGTTTCTGAAATTCTGAACATTTGAGGAGTCGTTCTTACATCAGGCACTAGGCGTTTCTTGCATACTACTTGGCTTGGGTCTAAGATCGTCAAGGGGTTCTGGGACTACCTCAAATTTTTGGGTTATTATGGTGTTTCAGTCCCTCTTGGTTCGCCGTTACGGAACGCCCCATCGCTGTTTTGGATCGTTCGTATCAATGACGAGGACATGCCACAGCCAGTAGATTCCATCTTACTTGTCAATGAGGGAAAAATCGATCTAGTTGCCCCTGCGCAAGCGGCAGGATATAAAAGCGACGGTCGTGTGATAGTTGAAGATGGAAGAGAGCTTTTAGCAAGTGTCGTTATTCTTTACACTGGATACCAAAGTAGTTGGACCAATATATTTGATGGTGCTACGAGCAAGCCACCATCTTGTCATCTTACTCTTACTTTACTTATTCGGTTTGAAACAGATGCTGTTGCGGATGATATAGAGCTTATGCGTCACGCATCAAGTGCTCTCTCCATCTCCAAACAAAGACACTGGGACCATTACGAGTATCAACAGACACGATCTCGCTATTAATGAAGCTATAGTTAGTGCGTCTGCCCTCTCCTGTTTCAAGCACTGAGTCAGCGGCACAGTTCTCTATCAACAATGGCTATACTTTTGAAGTGACTGCACACTGGATAAGTTCATACTTCCTCTAGGACCCATTCCTTCTCAAGAATCTCCCAGCCACTCCTGAGGACGCCCTTGCTCAGACGGAAACCGTTTCTGCGTGGCTTAGAAAACGCTATCCATATCTACTTCTCTGGGCCAACGAAAGCTACAGCAGTCATATCTTGGGTTGTACGTGAGCATTGTTGTTTTCTTAATCATAAACTGTTGGGATTAATTTTTTATGCATATGTAGATGGCCGCAGTACTTCGATGAGCTTTTAACTGATATGACATTGCCCGCAGTACGAAGCGGTGGGAATTGGTTGCATTAGATTTTCAGTTATCAAACTAAGCGAGGTTGAATATCTTGGAGGAAAGAGCCGCATTGCGTCGTTCAACATGATTTGCCGAAATGTTGAAAGAGGGTGTATTGTAGACAGCACGAATGAAGTTCCCATTTGTCGTTGTACATTCTA
The DNA here is from genome assembly GCA_018343915.1 of Agroathelia rolfsii. Lineage (NCBI taxonomy): Eukaryota > Fungi > Basidiomycota > Agaricomycetes > Amylocorticiales > Amylocorticiaceae > Agroathelia > Agroathelia rolfsii. The sequence continues at coordinate 162,639 of JABRWF010000007.1, read as the reverse complement.
TGCATCCTGATCTTGAAATCAAGAAGGTTAGAGTGATGGAAAGCAGAACGGATCAGAAATATCCCCGAGGCAAATCCCCCAAGCAGTGGGGCTGGCCCGGGTACCAGTTTTTCTTGCAATGCCACACCAACTGTATACTTGACTCAGATATCGAATCTTAGAGATTGCAAGTGCAAGGCACTACCAGAGCAACCGGGTAGCTGTCAGGCCAATTTAGAGCTTGAAACCTTGCCCAGACGCTCAAGGAAAATATGGGCTTCTAGTGCTTGAATTATGCAGGATGATTATGTTAATAATCGGGGTAGCTTGAGTACACATCTCAACATCTGAAGCGCTGTCTCTGGCCCTCTGGAAGCCCTAGAATTCCTGTTGATTTCACATCTGCCTGACGAAACCAAAGGTGCTCAAGTCTTATATAGGCACAGCACTGCAACTTGAAGGGAAATCTGATCTTGGATGATGGCTGATAACAGCAGCCGTAGAAGTATCTATTCCCGTTCGTACATCTGAATTCCGAGTCATGAATAATTGTCCTTGTACCAAAATTATGTACTTGGCAAAAGCAAACGATTCTAATCTTGGAGTACATGCTCGATGGCCAATATATGGCTCATATCACGTCACTCACGGTTATCTATCCTATGTTCACTGGCTACTAGCCTGGCCATAATCATTCACCCCAATTCCAGGCTTTCGTTGGCGTTTATAACGCCCAGACATTCATTTGCTTTATGGGGGAGCCTTCCTCGCCATGAGTAACTTGCAGAATACTCTTAACCAGCCTGTTGGCATACTCGGATCTGGAGCTGCCGCACTCATTACTGGTCACATCTTACTACGTGATGGCTTCACTTCCGTTCAGCTACTAACCCGAGACGCATCCCCTGGAGGTGTCTGGGCCAAGTCTCGCGTCTATCCTGGTTTGAGAATAAACAAGTGCGCAGCAGCATGTGCCTTGGTCTTGATTTTATGGCTCAACTCTGCACAGTGCTCAGGGAGAGTTTAGATTTTCCGCTCTTCCACAGCCAAGAGGGTCTGCACTTGGTGGCAGAATCACGGGCCAAGATATGCAAACGTATATGGAATCATTTACGGACAGGTTCCTTGATGGTCACGTCAAATATAATACTGAAATCTTGCACATATCTCGTAAGCCTGAAGATGAACTTCCTTGGGTCATCGAAGTATTAGACAAACCATCGGGAGAGAGGAGGACGTATTTTTATGCACGTATTGTGCTATGCACTGGTGTATGTTTTCATCCTTACAGGATAAAGTATATTCTCAACATATTATGGCATTACAGGGCTGCTCTGAACCATATATTCCAAACATTTTGTCGCCGAAAGCAGCTGAACTAAAGCAGCTAAATGTACCTGTTGTACATTCTCAACACTTCGCGCCCAAAATTGAAAACATTGTGCGTACTGCTAAGTCAGCGGCACCAGAAAAGACAGTCGTAATAATCGGTGGTGGCAAATCTGCCCAGGAGTTTGTTTTCAAATCCAATCCACGATACTATATTCTGAATGATTTGTTTTGCATAGCATTTCTTCGTACTTAGCACGACAAGGTGTTAGTGTTAAGGTAGTGTTCGAGAAGACAGATGCCATCCTTAGCGGCCCATTCCCTATTCCCCCCTATGTCAGAAAATCTCGCCTAATGAGCGTGTTTTCCCCGCACATGACGTTGAACACCCGACTCGAGTCCGTAGTCATCATTTCTAAAATTCTGAACATTTGAGGAGTCATTCTTACATCAGGCACTAGGCGTTTCTTGCATACTACTTGGCTTGGGTCTAAGATCGTAAAGGGGTTCTGGGACTACCTAGAATTTTTGGGTTATTATGGTGTTTCAGTTCCCCCCAGCTCGCCATTACGGAACTCTCAATCGCTCTTTTGGAGTGTTCGTAGCAACGATGAAGGCGTCCCCCAACCGGTAGATTCTTTCTTCTCACTTGTTAATAAGGGGAAAATAGACCTGGTCGCTCCTGTGCGTGCGGCAGGGTATCAAAGCAATGGTCGTGTGATACTTGAAGATGGAAGAGAACTCTTAGCAAGTGTCGTTATTCTTTGCACTGGATACCAAAGTAGCTGGGCCAGTATATTTGACGGTAAGAAAAATCATTTCCTCATACCCCCTTTACTTTTACTCACTCGATCTGGATAAGATGCTGTTGCGGATGATATAGGGCTTACTCGCCATGTACCGAGTACTCCTTCCATCTCCAAACAAAAACAATGGAATCATTACAAATCGCTGGAAAATCCGCCACCGAGTCATGAGGCTGGAGATCTATGGGCCAGTAGTATTTATCGCGGCCTTGTTCCAGCAAAGAGCATTGATAGATATGATTTTGCTATCAATGGAGCCATGGTTAGTTTGTTCGCCTTCCCTCTCTTTTAAACATTGAATCAATGTCGTGCAGTTTTCTATCAACAATGGCTACACTTTTGAAGTGGCTGCACACTGGATAAGTTCATACTTCCTCAAGGACCCATTCCTTCTCAAGAATCTCCCAGCCACTCCTGCGGACGCTTTCGCTCAGACGGAAATTGTTTCCGCGTGGCTCAGGAGACGTTATCCAGATCTACTTCTCTGGGTTAACGAAAGCTACAGCAGCCAAGTCTTGGGTTGCACGTAAGCGTCGACAGTTTGCTAACAATAAACATAGATTTGAACTAAACATTTATGCCTATATAGCTGGCCACAGTACATCGATGAGCTTTTAACTGATATGTCATTGCCTGCAATGCGAAGCGGTGGAAATTGGTTGAACTGGATTTTCAAAGTCATAGAATCTAACGAGATTGGACATCTTGCGGAGGAAAGAGCTGCGTTGCGTCGATCAACATGACTGATATCTGTGGAAGGGGCTGCCCTGACTAGACATGTACCTTTCGACTATGATTCTAAAAAAAAAAAAAAAAATGACGGTTAAATGGCCATTGAGTGGACCTCTTAACTTTAGGAATGAGTTTTGATCTAGACATAAAGATATTGATTTTTCTCAAACAACCACCCAGTGCCTTTTAAGAAGAGCTGGTGCTGTTGATATGGGATTTTGAGTTCTAAACGGACCTTTAATATCATTCAGCCGTGTTTATCCATAATAGAGTAAGATATTTTCCATAAACTATAGTGTGCAGAGGATGGTTGATATTGATTCTGACCTGATAAGGACACACTCCGTTACCAGTATACCTGATTATCTTGTGTAGTGCAAACGAACGAAAGAGTGAAGTCCCAAGATGCTAGACGGAGACTGAAATGTGGCTGCGGAGACTGAAATGAGCAGTGGTGCCACAGTGGCGCTGGGAGCGAGAGACAGCGGCAGGCCGACGTCGTCGACGCATCCTCATCTCATCGCCACGATGAGCAATGCTCGCCATCCCAGACTGGTCCTTGCGCCCTCGGTGAACACAACGACGTATGCTTCTGTGCTTCAAACGACCATATATCCCATCTGAAGTGTTCATACACAGGGTAGTAACGACCACAACAACTACAACAACTTATGCGCCCATCCAATTGCCGCCTCTACCTCCTCCATCTTCGCCCAAAGATCCAAAATTATACCCCTTGCTTAATGTTCCGCTTCCAGACTCGCTGCGCCGATTTCCGCTAGTATTTCCAGGAGGCACACGCGCTACATTCTGCGACGCAGATGATGATCAAGATGACCCACTGGAGGACCAAGAAGCTGCCGTTGGTCAGAGTTGGAGGATACCCCGAAGCGATGGAGAAGGAGAGGAAGCCCGTATTGTTGGCCTTGAAGAGGCAGTTGAACGTTATGGCAGAAAGCGATCCCTCGGACCAGACACCATGATGGAGGGTGTCGAGCCCATAGTGGCACATCCTCGTAAGAGGGCAAAGCCAACGCAAGTGGATATCAACCCGGCTGCACCCCCTTCTCCTCTACCATCACCTCGCGCATCTCCAACACCATGGCCATCTGCTCCGCCAAGTGGTGCTTCTTCCCCTCAGCCTCAACCACCACTACAGCCCGATTTGGGCCTTACTACCCTACTCTCCCTGCCGTCCCTTCTCTCCCATTTCAACGCACTACCACCTCCATTGCAGTCTCATTTACTTTTGCAATGTCTACGGCAATCTCCTCTAAGCGTCATTCGCGACTTGCATACAGTTCTTACTGGTACCTTGGCCCGTGATTTCTTGACTCTTTTGCCCCCAGAGCTTGTGAGTCAAGTGCTGAGTTACTTGCCCTTCTCCGCTCTGGCTCGTGCATCTCGAGTTTCAAAATCATGGCGAAAGATCATCGATATGGATGAAGTCCTCTGGCGTGACTTACTTAAGGGTACCAAGATCTGGTTTGGTGGCGATTCCGAGCGTCTATTTGCCCACTACATTCATTACAGGCGGAGGCTTTTGGCACCTCCTCCTGAATCCTCACTTTCTCAACCCCATCCATACAAAGTACTTTTCAAATCAAGACATCTCTCTCGGACTCGGTGGGCCCAGAATCGCGAACCCAAACACATCTCCTTTCCTGCACACGAGTCTAGTGTAGTCACATGCTTACTCTTCTCTCGTGGTCGCATCATATCTGCCAGTGACGATTTTTCTATTCACGTTTACTCTCCTACCACCGGTGAACTCTTACGCTCCCTGGATGGCCACAAGGGCGGTGTATGGGCACTCTCCGCGACCGGAGACACCCTTGTCAGTGGTTCGACTGACCGTACGGTGCGCGTATGGAATATTGAAACAGGTAGATGTCTACATATCTTCGGAGGGCACACCAGCACTGTCAGATGTTTGGCCATTGTCAAGCCTGAATGGATCGAGGTTGAGAATGAGGACGGCATCATTTCAAGAGAAAAATGGCCAAAACGACCTTTGATAGTAACGGGCAGTCGAGACCATTCTCTTCGAGTATGGACACTCCCTCGTCCAAACGAGCCTGAATACCGAAGTTTCAGCACAGACGAGGCAGACATGGACGGTCCCGAGGTATACAATCCTGTTTCATCACCTCCTCTTCCTATATCTCACCTCACTTTACTTAGGACGCAAGTGAAAATCCATACCACAAACTCTTCCTTGAGGGCCACGAACATGCCGTTCGAGCCTTGTCTGCACGCGGCCGGACGTTGGTATCAGGAAGCTATGACTGCTCCGTGCGCATTTGGGATATCATTACGGGCAATTGCAAATGGGTTCTTACCGGCCACACGCAAAAGGGTATGGTTTATATTTTTTATTTCCAGCGCTCGATCCTCTAATATTTTGCTATAGTCTACAGTGTTGTACTCGATCTACCGCGTCACCAGGCCTATTCAGGCTCGATGGACGGTACCGTACGTATCTGGAGCCTGCGCACAGGTGACTGCGTGCACACACTTACAGGCCATACCTCTCTCGTCGGTTTGCTTGGTCTATCGCCTTCAACACTTGTCAGCGCCGCCGCCGACTCAACGCTTCGTGTCTGGGATCCTGATACAGGTGAATTGCGATGCACGCTTGCCGCCCACGTGGGCGCTATCACCTGTTTCCAGCACGATGAGTTCAAGGTCCTCAGTGGGTCTGATGGCACACTGAAGATGTGGGACATACGCGATGGCACAGTCGTTCGAGACCTGCTCACCGGCGTTCTTGGTGTTTGGCAAGTCGTCTTCGAAGGCCGCTGGTGCATGGCAGCGAGCAATCGAAACGAGGCGACGATGATAGACGTTTGGGATTTTGGTACCGAGGTCGACGACGACTGGGTTGGCGAGGTCCCAGGAGGGACGTATGACGATGAGACGAGTGATGAGGAAGAAGGCGATGATGAGGATGACCAAGCGGATGCCGATGCCATGGACGAGGATCTCGTTACGCTGATGTCTGATCCTGGGGTAGATATGCGGCAGACGGAAGACGAGTATCTGCAGGCTCTGTCGTCCCAAGAGGCCGACAGGGAAGATGATGATATGGGTCCCCTTGAGTCTGCTGGTCCATCATCACGACGACCGCCGAGATCGCGGAGGACGCCATCAATGTCAAGAAACTGGGCCGGACCCTCCACGCGACCATTCCTGCCTCCTTCTGGGCCTCGTCACGCGTTCCCTCGTGGCTTGCCATCCAACGATGAAACGCCCACGCGTCCTCGGATACGCAATGGTCTTCCCGTACAGAGAAAACAGTGATAGTTGGCAACCTTTGATGGATGGATTATTGGGATGTTTCTTGTTTAATGACTTTTTTTTCGTCCTTGCATTGTCTCTATATGCATATCGTTTGGGGACACTCTACTCATGAGCATATCATATTGGCTTCGTATTTTCCTTTTTTATTCTCATCGTTCAGGGCTTGTTATTCATACCTACACATTTTTTTTGCAATCGCTACCGTCGTCGTGTTCTTACTGTACAACTCATGTAAAATGGGTATTGGATATTGGATATTTGTGTAAAAAAGAAATAGTAAACACTGAGGTAATAAGTTAGGGCGATGGATAAAACAAGATGGTTGTGCATTCGCATACAGGTCAACACCATCACTGCACTGCAATTGATGATTATATACGTACTAGCATCACAAATGATATCCATGGACACACATAGCCACACATAGCCGACACTGATAGGCTCCAAACTATATCACCATCGTATTACCGTGATTGTAGACGAAGATTAACGTCACGAAAACGAGAGTTCAAGCTAATTAATCGAGGATAGGGTCTATATGTGCCATTCTCTTCGGTCAGCATATACAGAAGTATCTTAATCAAATCAGAGAGAGGCGAGCCCACTGGTATCTACACAACACCGCAATAAAAGAAAGGAAACACTGACATCCTTATGATGTCCAAATGCCCGAACGAATACCGATAAGCCCAGAAGATGGATGATAGAAAAAAATAGTTCGCAAGATAAAGCAAAAGCCAAGAGAACAGAGGATAGAAGAGAGCGACTAGGTAGCATTTACGCCTGTATCAATACTAGCAACACTATTGCGTTGGGTGGACGAGCTTCTTCTCGTTAACGAATCCACCTTGGATGCCTGTTGTATTCGAAGCTCTTCAGCAACCTCCTCCTCCCAGACACCGCCGGCGCCATTTGAACCATCGTCTGTGCCCTCGACGCCTTCGCGGAAGATCCTGACTATTTTCTGCACTGGAGTACTCTCGTCCTCGGCATCTGTCAGACCCTTGCCTGGGCGTGATGTCTTGGTCATTTTCCTAATCATCCCACGCACAAATGCACCAAAGATCTGCATCGCTTCCTCAGCATCATCTCCGACGACTTGAGCGGGCGTATAACATTTCCGGCCCTGTCGCGGCACTTCGATCCACGCCGCCTGCTGCTCCTTCTGCATCTCCATCTGTTGTGCGCGGCGGACTCGTAGCGCCTGGGATCGCGCGGCGATGCCGAGTGAGTATTTTTTGGTGCGGGGTTCGATATAAGGTAGGGGGGCGAACGTGACGCTTGCCGAACGTCGAATGGCACCAGACGACGGGCTGGTTGCTCTTGACCGCGAAGACGGCTTTTCATCCTCATCCAGGAGGATGGAAGACACGGTCGTGGCGAGTGATGCATCGGATGAACTAGGGATGGGCACTTCTAGGATATAGTTGGCAGCGTCGATGGCTGTGGTCGTATGCTGCGTTTCATCGGTTGTAGTGGACTCATCCGAGTTCATGGATGAACGAGAAATAGAAGGGGTGATGACCGAATCCAGAGTGGGCAAATTTGGATTGGTTTGTAAGGGATTATTGTAATTTATAGCAAAGGAGCGACTAAGAGTGTTGAGAGTAGTTGGAATAAGGTGAAATAACTGAGAGTGACGTCGAAGGTCGTGGTGGCAGAAGAGAAAGAGCAAGTCCGGTTCCGCTGCATGTTCTTTGCACATTTCAGCTCAGGCACTGGCATACCGGCTACACAGATTCGGAAGGCACAATCAAACATCTTTGCAATTACATATTGGTACCGGACACTTTTGCCAAAAACGTATCAATATTTGATCAATACTATCCGAAATACAGCCATGTTTTTCATATGTACACAAGTGAAGAATGAGAATTAAGAGAACGAGGGGACGGCGTTGTTGATCAACTACAAGCAATCGTGAATCCAAGGGAATAGCATGGAAACCAACAGTTGGACTCACCATCTCGAAGTATGCCTCGAACCAGGTTCCAGCCTCGGGGGCGGGCGTCTTAGCGTCGGACAGCGTGCAGTGGCTGTTGTAACGAACCATGAATCAACCCATACATTAATGGAATTAACAAAAAAACTTACTAGTCATACCGAGGAGAGCTGGTGTTGCTGGTACCGTCGCATTCTCCTCCGGGCTTGACCCAGACGATAGCATCGATCAAGCTGTCACCAGTGTTCGAGGTGGGGCGGAGACCGAAGCCGGCACCGTTAACGTTGCACCAGTCACCCCAAGCGTTGCGGATGTTTTGACGACCAGAGCGGCTTTGCTCAACGATGAAGGTTGCGGGGAAGCCAGCAGACTCAAGCAAAGGAGAAAGGGCCTATCGAGAAGTCGTCACAAATATGAATCATCTCAAATATGTAGATTGAGCTTACGTGGATGTAAAGACTCTCGTCGTAGTTGGGATCTCCAGAGGTGATGGGGTCAGGGCTCGACGTCGTGAGCGAGTTGTAATTGGCGACATCTGAATCACTGATTAGCGCAGGAATTGTCAAAGACGATCCATAACGTACTGGTAGCAAGACCCTTGACGTAGGCCGGCTTAGATGCGTTGTTGTAAACCTCGGCGAAGAGCGTTGCGGCAGGTTGCAAGTTCGAAGTCCAGCCGAGCCATCCAGCATGACCAGCATCCATGTACATGTAAACGCCGACCTTGTTCAGTTGGACCAAGGCATCTAAGATTTATTTAAATAAGTGAGCGCTTGTCGTCCGTAAAATAAATAATGAAAGCTTACAGTTGACGCAAGCAAGGTATGTAGTTTGTGCCTCGGCACACTAAAGAGGGGTTAAATTGAGATGCCATGTCTGTTTGCTGCGCATGAAACAAGACTGACCTTCTCAACTGACAGGTTAGTGACGAGGTTGGCCAGAGAGTCAGGCTCAATAACTGCCACGTAGCGGAGGCTGGGGTATTCTGGGAAAAGCTATGTTAATTCTTGCGTCGGCATATCCGACGGAAAAGGACCTACGCTTGATCTGGGCGACGATTTGATCGATGTAGTTGAACTGACGAAGACATGTTAGAGTGTCATCTGGGATAAAGGAGCATGATTCCATACGTAGTTCGCCTGGCCGTTGTCGGAGATGGAGAACTCGCCATTGGACGCAGCAGCAGCACAATCACGATTGGGAAGATCGTAGACAACGAATTGGATGAGCTGTTGCTTTCCAGAGCTCTTTTGAAGAGCTGTGGCGTTGGCTAGATATTGTCCAAACGTAGGCACCTTCTCGACCGTGTCGAGCCAGATGAAGTTGGGTACTTCGGCAACCTTGGCAGCTAGAGACGCCAGCGTCGAATTTGTCATGCCTGCGATCGCAGCATTAACCTCGGAGACGTATAACCTTGAAAAAGATTGAGGATCATATGTCGCCTATCTTCAGAAGTGATCACTTACGGGCTCAAGAAAGGCTATGGAAAGCGAGAGTTAGACGCGTTGGTTGGAAATTTGAGCATACAGAACAGCTCACAGTAGCTCCGACGAAAGGATTGATGGTCGTGGAGGTAGCGCCTGGTGCGGACGAGGTGCTAGTGCCGGTCTTGGATGTCGAGGTGCTGACGCTGGAAGTTGTGGTTCCACTTCCACCTCCGCCTCCGCCTCCGCTTGAGGAAGACGGGCTGCACAATACATAAGCCCTTGAGCAGGTTGCAGACGAGAATGTGAAGTACATACAGGCACTAAGGCAATCTATCAGTATCATAAAATATAACCCATAAATGCTGATCACTTACTTGAGAGTAATATGGGTTGCTGTAGACGCACTGGTATCGAGTTTCAGATCATCGAGTACATAACAGAGTTTTGGAAGCCTCACAGAATAACCACTGGTGCAGGTTGTTGCACCGCTCCAGCCTTGGCCACCACACTTGAACATTCAAGTTAAGTGTACGTCTCCAATGACCTAACAAAGCAGGTATATACATACCTGACCATATGCGCTCGACTGGGCGAGGGCAGGGACTGCGGCTGCGAGAGCCAAAAAGGCTACGGACTTGAACATGTTGAGATCGTCGAGTGGGGGTGGATCCTGACAAGTAAAGATGAGCTGACCAGGCTCTTATACGACCATGGCCACGGAGAAATTGACATGATGAGTGGTAACAACCCTCTACGGAAGGACTATTATATCCGGTGTTCACCCGTTATTATAGCAGGCGAGCCTTTACGGCTGTATATCGGCAAACATCACAAGTGTACCGTTCCAGCAAATCTTCGGCGGTTTATGTGCCTCTCGAGGTAGTCACGGGATGACGGCACTTATGGCCTCAGCCTATTCATCAGGAAGAGACACAGGCTTTCGTACGATGAGAAACTGGCGGAGATAATCCAGCATGGAAACTAAGCAATATCGCAGGAACAGTTGCTTGCAGTTGTCACCTCATGATCCAGCTCACGGTACCGGGTCAAAGTCGGTGTTGTCGTGTTAAGAATAACCATGCTGCATCCGAGAGAGCACATTTCACATTGCTTATTTCTGGTTACCATTGCATGGGAGCGAATGTGTTGTCGAAGGGAAGCATAACGGCACACTGGCAGGCTAGAGCAACAGAAGCTGCCTATTGAGAAAATTCAAGTTCTCGACAATATATTTCTTTACGAATCAGAGCAAGTAGCTAATAAACGAAGAGCGACGATGATAGATAATGCACAGGGAGTGGCTGCGAGATGGTGTATTGGTGTTGAGTTGTGTTGGCCGTCGTCGCCGTCGACGAGGCAGGAAACTGCATCGGACTCGGACTTGTCCATCTCGTTCATCTCCTAGATTGTCCATACGCTCTTCCATTCCGCCCAGACAATTCACAACTGAAACTCGGACTTTCTGGAGCATCCCCCTATGCATGATGTGATATAATGTCGACGTCGAGAGCAACATCTCAGCATCAGTTTGGCCGAAAACGCTCCAATACAGCCCAGTCTATTCTCCGTCCCGCTCCTGCGCCTCCTGCAGCCCCACTCCAAGTTGGAGACACAAAATTATTCACCGTTTGGGTCCACGATCCCAAGGAAGATCCCCATGTCATCATAAACCATGCAGCTTGGCCAGGTATCTTGCCTGGAGATGTACTCCACGTCACTAGCCATAATCCAGAGGCCTTCGCCGGCTTCTTCTGTCGTGTTCGTCCCGACGATGGCGTTCAAAAACCACAACTACAGGTCTTGAGATATATCTTCATGCGTTATTGACACCAAGTAATCATATCCCCCCCCCCCCCCCGGTTCAGATATCTGTCCCAAAACCTGTAGCTGAAACATTCGGCTTGCGCAACAATAGCGAGATATTGGCAAGAAAGGTATGTTCATCATCTTCGGGGCTGAAAGTACGAGCGCTTATCTTCCGGCCCAGGTTGATGAGCACGAACATGGGGCGGATTTTGTCGAATTAACCTTTCAAGATCAATATCTCGGTCGCCCCGAAATGTGGCATCTCGCCGAGCATTTGGCTGGCCAGTGTGTCTATGCTGGTATGCTTATTCAATTCCTCGGCTCGAGTACAGCAACCATTTCGGCGATTTATCGCAAGGGTGTTCAAGTAAGACTCTCACCACCACGGTGGATTGTAGTGTTTCTTAGTCGTCCACAGATCCAAGCCGCCGTGATTACGACCACCACGAAAGCCATTTATCGCTCCTTGTCAGCCAAAGTCACGATTTTTATTCAAGTTTGTCGCGAACTTTGGGAGTTCTCCGACGATGGTGAACGATATAATGAAAAGATTGTTCATTCCTTTCTTCCTGCCCTAATATCTAAATGGCGCGAAGCCGGTACCAACCATATCATCACGATCGTCTTGATATCCCGTGTGTTTTATGACGAGTCAGAAATCGGCTTTGCAGCCGGGCCTCTCCGGCAAGACGACGATGGGAGGTGGTACAAAGACTTTATGAAAGTGGTTACCGACCTCCAGGCCATCTATGAGTGGAAGCCCACCCTCGTCAGCTTGAAGGATTCTTTTTGGGACTTTCAACGAGATATCCTTCTCACTCATCACTACCATCGCTCTGCCCTTGAACCATCCGCCTATGGCCCTCCGGAGCAAGTACGACTAGTTGGACGGCTATCTGATGCCCATGATGGACCCATTCTCGAGGCTATGAACCTCGGTCTTAACCCTTCCGAAACCCATTACATTGATCGTTCATTATGCTTAACTGGTGTTGCAACCATTTTGATCACCCCGGGAACTGGATATTTTAGGGTTAACAAACATGTTCGTAGCATCATTTAATTTGTCTTAGCAGGTGATAACGATTAAGTAGCTCCTCCGTCTTACAACAACCCGTGTACTTGACCAAGGTTTTGGCCTTGATCTCATCTCTTTGGCAAAGCCACCACTCCACCTCAGCCCCATTTTCAGTTTCAAGGGTGTTGAACCGGATTTGAAGGACAGAGAGGCTCACCGCAGTGCTCGAGCAAGGGATCCACTATGGGGTGGGGATGACAGTCCAGCTGACGCCGCTGGACGTGACAAAACCGTATTTTGGTGGGAGCCGTTCTGGATATCGGTTAGCTTTTGGGACAAGCAGATGGATTTGCCATTTAGGGAAGACCGGTAGGCACATCTCTGGATTCAAGAGATGTCTGCCATGAATAATCCCTTGCATTTCTTTAGCTTCATTGCTCGGGCTAAGATGCATGAAATACAGATGCTCGGTCTACTAGAACACGATGTCCTCGCCAGCATCGAAGTGCCGTTTTTGCCCGAGTATGGTGATCCCACGTCCACCCCACGGGAATCCACAGGTCAGCACGCTCTGACAAAAGAGGAAGCAGACAAGTTCGATATGGATGTATTCGCCGTTCCTGTGGAACGTGAAAAACCTCTGATGCTGGCGAGGTCGTCGTATGGTTCAGTTGGCAGCGGATCCAAGTTAGCCTCATCTTATCGTTCACCGGTCAACAAGGGTCCTTTAGCATCGCATCGAAATTCTCTGGCCTCCGTACGGGTTGCACCCATCGTGCCTATAGAAGAAAGCCCTCGACGTATCTTACGAGACTTACCTGATGAGGGTCTGCCAAACGCTGAAAAGACGCCTCCTGCCATGAATACCAATCTCTTGAGCACATCACCGTCTCAAATGTCGATTATGTCCAGAAAGTCCAATCAATCTGGTCATTCCGGGAAATCAAATCTGTCGGGCAACACTATCTCTTCCGCGACTGAGGGCCGGAAACGCGATACGAGTTCTTCTCGAGGTTCTATTACGGCAAAACTTGCACCATCGTGGCTGTTTAACCCGTTCAGGAGCGTTCCGAGTCAGCCCCAAACATCTGTAGTTTCAGCTTCCGGTGTGGCCTCCCCAGCGAAAACAGCTATGAACAAGAGCGGAGATGGCGTCCAGAGCGCCCTCGGTCTAGCCCAATCACCAAAGCCAAAACCTGTCACCATTAGACAGGCGGCATCCAGTCGTGCGAATGCGGCCAGGGGTTTTGATGATGACCCGCACTCGCTGACTCCCCACCGCAACTCTTTCCCTCGGCATTCACCGTTAAACGTGTCGCCGATGAAAGACCCTCACTTCGGCAAGCGAAACAGCGTAGCCCTGAGCTCGACTCTGACGTCCAATTCTACCATGACCGCAATGCCATCGTCCCATCTACCATCTCATGCTAAACCCTTGAGGCTCACTACCGGTGTATCTTCCGTACAGTCTTCTCTTGCATCACGTTGGCAACACATGTTCCCGCGCAAGCTCTACAAACGAGAGATGAAGTGGCAGTCTCTTATCACTCCTGGATGTTTGCCTCTTACTGTGGATTACTTTCCGACTACGGGAGAATTGGAGACGTCCTACGATGTGGTCTCTTATCACTTCTTCGTCGACCCGCCCGAGATGAAGTCATTCTTCATTAAGCCTCCCGTCATGAAAGGTCACGGAGAACAACGTCGCCGTGCATGGGCCCTTGTGGTGATGAGGCAGATGGCGAGCATGCGCCTAGCTCAGGGTTTCCAGTTTGTCTTACGGCCTGAGACTTTTGACAATAGGGATACACATATGGACAGCCTAGCGAGTGCCAGCATGGGCGAGGAGAAAAATACATTCCGTGTTCGACGCTCATATTTAGAAGACAACAATGAGACGCCTAAACCAAGGGGAGCGGCAGAGGTGCTGCGTTCTGTCGATGAGCCCGTTTATCTAAGTATGTCGAACGAAATCCATAGTATCTCCTACAAGAATGAGTACATCGAGGTCAAACGATACCTGAGACGCATGTCGCCTTGTCAGCCTTACGAATACCAATGCCTGATTTGGCCGAAGTTAGGAGTGGGTTATACGGAATGGGCTACGGCTTTCGCTACTCAAGCCATGGAAGCATATGGATGGAATAGGTAAGATCATGATCCTGTGTTTCCTTTACGCTTTTGACCCCAAGTTGGACGTGTAGGTTGGACATGCTGATTGCTGGATATGAAAAAGACTTTAACGAATCACTCCGCTACTGGCGCACGCGATTTGTTGTCATCCCCACCATCGAGCCTCCGCCAATGATGATGACAGGATCAGGGTCCTCGGGCGAAAGGCTTAACGAAGAGGAAGTGCGTATCCTGGGTATCGATAAACTCGCCGAGATGTTCTCCAAAGTCAGATGGCAATTACCTGAGGATAAAAACGCCGCCTCACCTTCCATACGCTTTCTGCCAACGACACTTAGCCCTGTGATGTCTGTCACGGATGACAGCTTGATGGCAAAACTGGAGGAAATCCATGCAACCGGCCCACTACGCAAGAAACCAAATAGCCAGCGAGAGTTAGCCTCTACGCCTCTAGCCACCATTGCAAAACTCATGCGTGAAGATGATGGTGTGCCCATCAAGAGCCAGCATTGGCATAGCACGGTTTACCCCGATTCCTTCACCGGTTTCGATTTTGTGTCATGGCTCGTGCGCGAATTCTGGGACGTTTCCACGAGAGCGAACGCAACGGAATGGGGCGTCAAGCTACAGCAGCTAGGCTTATTTGAACATTGTCGCGGCCATCACGGCTTCTTGGATGGGTAAGAGAGATTGAATGCTATCTCCGAAGCATGTAACAACAGTCTAATCAAAGTTTGTAGACATTATTTCTATCGACTCAAGGGTGAATACGCCGTTTCCTCTACGCCGAGGACCTGGTTTCGGTCTCGACATGGGTCAGACACCCATCGAGGAAACAATAATAGCCCCCGCCGATCAAAGAAGCGGCTGATTCTAAGCCAAAGCATGGTTATTGACATTGATCCCAACAAGGTTAGTGACGTTTATTGACGTCTTTATACTGCGCTCAACTGACTGATTCGTGATACTCTCAGAGGAGTGATAGAGCAGAGCCTGTAATCCTCCATCACGATATCATCCACAATCCGGCTAACGTGTTCCATTTCGAGCTGCAATGGATCGGTACCACAGCGCGCTTGATTGAGGACCAGCTCAGACAGTGGGGCCGCGCGATCGAGGAATACGGTTTGACACTGGTCGAAGCTTACGTGACAGAAATAAGCGATGTCCGTGAGCGCAATGCGTTCCAATCGTGCTTTCCCATCCGCCTAGCAGCGCCGCCGCCCAGGGTGCCAGACCTCAATAAACTGCTGCCGGCGGGGACCGAGGGCGCAGAGACAAATTACTTTGAATATGCACTCTTGCGACAGTTTAACTTTATCATCGACATCGAGGCTGGGGACCTTTATCCCGAACAGATTGACGTAGTCTACTCGTACCGCCGCGTGCCATTCACGTATACACAGTTCGTCCACCGTACTGGCGTTGCATTCGTGCAGGTGCTCGAGAACAATAAGGGATTCCTTTTCCTTACCAACAGACTCGTGGCCCCCGGCCGATTGGGCACAGCGACCAAGGACAAAGGGGAGATGGCGGAAATGGCAGAACGAATTCGCTCTGAATTGAATGAATTCTGCCAAAATGCAGAGAAGCTCAACGCTTTCTACGAAAAGCAGCTGGCCAAGCTTGGACCCGTCCCAGAAGAACCACCTGAACTGAGCATATAAACTTGGCTCAAAATCGTTTTGTTTTTTTAGTTGTATGTACATTAGACGTGAGGTTAGATTAATGTACGGATTGTCCGCAACTTATCATGAAACTTCGTGTGCAGCCACGATAATCTCACGCCCATTGTGGCGGACTGACCGTCGATGAGGATCTCTGGCCAAAGGCTTGCGCATGTCTACATGGATTTTTAAAATAAATAAATGAATTAAATCATCAGAAAGATGGAAAACCCACCGAATGCATCTTCCTCATCCTTGCCGCCCTTTCCGAGTCCCAAGTTACCATAATACTCCTTTACTCTTCTGTACACGCTGTATCCAGATCCTTCGTACATATCCAAGGCAGAGTAGTTGGCACAGCGAACATAGAGATCAACAAAGTATCCCTGATAGATATCTTGCGAGACTGTCTCGAGATAATTAATCAGCTTGCGTGCGACGCCTATACGGCGATACTCTGGAGCCACGGTTACGGCTGTGATATGACCGTGCCATTCTGTGCCCTGGCCCTCGGCTTTTCCGATAACTGGAGAGGCGGGTTGGGAAAAGTTTATCTTTTTAAATGATCAAGAACAATGGGGAACACACTATATCC
Source organism: Agroathelia rolfsii (assembly GCA_018343915.1). Classification (NCBI taxonomy): domain Eukaryota; kingdom Fungi; phylum Basidiomycota; class Agaricomycetes; order Amylocorticiales; family Amylocorticiaceae; genus Agroathelia; species Agroathelia rolfsii. The sequence goes on along the minus strand of JABRWF010000007.1, from coordinate 145,902 downwards.
CATCATGCGACCATTTGTATCCTCTAAGACGGAGCATAGATCAGGCCATCGAGATAGATATTGGAGGTAGAAGTTGCCTCCATACTGGACTTTTGGCATCAGCGTCGAATGCGACTCTCGTGTGCTGGTGGACGTACGGTCTCCGTCCAGACATCGAGGTTTCTATGATGGCAAAAAATTGAAAATTAAAATCAGTCATCTCCATGATTCTTTTCTGTCTCTTTCATTATCCGTACACGTTGTTGAACCTGAACAGGTCAGTTGCTTTGAACGGCCTGAGGACGCTCATGATGATTGCAAGTGCGAAATGACAAGCAAGTCGCTTGGTTCAAACTCCGCTGTCTACTTCCCAACAAACACTATCACACTTGCTCTCTTCCTCCAAGACATCCGCAATGTCCCAGTATACGTTCCATGTCTCGCAGGGCTATAGCGCTCCTGCGCAGCCGCAGAACAATTATCCTGGTGCATACTATTACGCAAAACTACCGCTATCAGGCCCAAGCCATGTGACGCCGACACCAGCAACAGTTCCCTCTAAACAACAGGAGGAAGAGTGGCAGCAAGATCTTGTTATCCTCAACAGAACTGCTCAGCTCAAGTGATTTACTCTTCGATATGCATTGTCTGAATTATGTCCCTGAGTCCTTGCACAAAAATATGGAATATTGTTTAGAAAGCATGCGTTGACTCTGCAACTCCACACTGCTCGCATCATGTCTGCACACGCCTCGATAGAGGACAGGGGCAAGGCAATCCAGGATATTCGAGAACAAAAGAACAAGTCCGTTCCACGCGTCTGATATGTATATATGCAATTGAATGGATATCCTATCAGATTAGAGAGCGAAAGACAAAGATTGTTGAAGTGTCTTCAAGAGGCACGTGTCGTTTTCCCCTTCCCTTTGGCCGCAACTCACATCTCCACAGGTGAATGAAGACCGTGACAAGGTTTGCTGAGCCTTTGCCTCACTTTTAGTTCTGGCTCATGGAGTGATCATATTCAGGCCGATATTTTCGAGGCCACCCTCAATAAAGAGTACGCTAATAAAAGAACGTTGTCTCCCAATATCGGCCGCTCACCCTTTTTGCTCGTTTAGAACCGAAGAGCTGCGAGCGAAGATCCAGTCTCTGACTGATGGAGAGTATAGCACGGCGAAGGCTGAAGTAGACAAGCTGCGCAAGGAGCTCGGCCAGGACCCTATGCCCAGCCTGCAATCCCAACTTGAAGAAAGGGCTGCTTCGTGCGTCTGAGATTGCAAACCTGAAAATACCTCCCTCGGACTGAGTTCAGTCTTTTTACTGCCCTCTTCTTAAAGATTCCTTGAAGATCGCCGCCGAACTCTAAACCCTGATGAGGCATCGCCGACCGCGGAGGGAAGGCCGAAACGCAAGCGCGGACGCCCGCGCAAGGAGGATGCGGATGCCTGGACCGCCGTATCCGTTGCTTCAGCAGAGGCATCTTCGCCTAAACGGCCTCGGGGGCGGCCCAGGGGCAGCAAAAATAGATATTGAGAGGCGGCTGTTGGAGTATGTATGGTAGGTTTCTATCTCTCATGTCAGGCCAGTGTCATATTTGACTTTGCAGGTCTAAGACTCGGCTACGCTAGCTACGTTAGTTTTATCTTGAGACGATTATCGTATACTTCCTCCCGAATAAGGCGAGAAGAGGAAAACATGCAAAGTTCAAATGGACCATTGTTTCTTCTTTTGTTAATCTTGTACACTTGTTTGATGCCCTATCTTTGCTTGGGCCTTTGAAAAATCTTCTTACATTTGTAAGACTTGTATTCCATGCATTTTAGTTCGTTTGTTCAAACTATATATTACATCCCCATGACTTCACATAAGCATATATGCTTTAAACTTGTTTCCTGAACACGAGGCGCTTGCCACGTTTAAGCGAATCCACAGCGAGGAACATACGGAGAGCTTGGACGACATTAGCTTCAAACGTCTGTTACACCTTGTGGTAGACCAGGTACTGAGTGCAGCTACTACTAACTGACACAAGCAGCGCTGCCGAATAATAAAATACCCCAAGGAGAAAGTAAAATGGACTTCCGTCCCGAAAACAACAATGCAAACTTGAACGGCCTGATCAGCGACGACCGATGTTTTATCTCTTTGTACTTACTCGCAATTCAAATGTACTATGACATTTTTTTTGTGGCATTGCTTCTTAGACCGGCCGGCACGCGTAGTATGTGAAGAAAATTTCGTAAAACATGGATAACATATGGGATATCCGCGAAGTCGCTCGATATTGTAAACTATGTTTTCCCATAAGTGAACTTGAAACTAATCCGATGCCGTGCTGGTGGACAACGTGTTCATGAAAGTGAACTTGAAGAACGAGAGTGAAGAATGAAATCTAATGAGAACGCGTCGGTGAGCTTCTTTTTTTTTTTTTTTCCTTATATGCAAATGTGACGATTGAGGGGTGAAAACTCGTTGAACGACGTACTCTCATTCGATATTCGTTTCCAACTGATGTTATAAAGCACTAAATACTATCCGCTTGAACATTCCTGCTCAACCGCAAGTGCTTCATAATGAATCGTAAAGTTCGCGTATCTCAATATATATATATATAAGGCTGAAAAAAATGAAAACAATGAATAGCGTAAGCGAGCTCTTCTCGAAATTGTCCCGACAAAGGTAAGAAGAAGCTGTGCAGCGTCAGTTCATTTTGCTTCTTGCTGCATGTCGATATGTAACGTTGTCAAGCATGCTAAAGTATCAGCGGGAACCATAAGCTTGGCAAAAAAGCAAAGGCGAATGAAAAAGTGCGAGGAAAAAAAAAAAAGAAAAAAGAAAAAAGAAAAAAAAAGACTTGGGTACGTGACAGGGAGGTATGCCTGCGCTTTTAGAGTGAGCAGTGTAATGGGATTGTACGATAGTAACATTCATCCAAGTTTAACGGTCCACCCAGACCGTTAAATCCATGACCGGCACGGAAATCCGAGAGGCTGCGTCGACTAGCGACACGCACTAGTACTCCTCCGTAGGGAGTAGAATTTGTAAGCCTGGTTAAGCATAGTTAAGCAAATGGACGACGGCCACAAAAGGTCTAGTCTGAGTTTTGTATGCACTTCCGTTGATGCTATTATGTATCAGTAAATTCGGCCACTTGAAATACAACCCGGTGTATTACTGTTGAGCCTAGAACGAAAGCCCGTTCATCAGCCATCAGGGATCGTTGGTATCACCGTCAGGCGACTCCGAATCGGTCATGGTCTCGTGAGTGAATACGAGAAGTTACGGGGAAGGAATTTGACTTAGCAAGACCGAGTGGAGGAAGAATGAGCAGAGAAATACAGCGGCATCCTATCAAGTTTTGGATTACTCATTGCACAGTTTATCATTCTAATTACTTTTTCCATATACATACTCAAGTGCCGAGCGCCTCTTTCCACGAAAGGAAATGTGCGAATGTGATGACAGTGGGGATGTTGATGATGGTGACAATGCCGATAATGCTGACGATACCCTATCCGATCGGCGGCGCCAAGACCCACTTTTCGACCTTCGAGCGACCCACATCTATGTGTGCCCACCTTCCTGCCGCATCACCGCCACCGGTAGACCGCCCAAGAGAGAGAGAGAGAGAGAACGAGCGAGAGGCCCAAGACAATGGGAACGTGACTAGTGAGGAAGACTTGGCTCGCCGATTTTCCCCAGATGGGGTGTATGTGCGGTGATCCGCTACTACCGACGTCCGGCAAGGAGCAGCCCAAGCCAAAGATGCAAGAGAGACGTGGAGACCAAAAAAAGATCTGAGAGCGTTACTAGTGGCGCCATTTGGCGACGAAGCCATGACCAGCTCTATCAGCATCATCAGCATCATTTTTTGTTTCTTGGACTTGGCATGCCTATTAGGCAGTGTAAGGTGCATACTGTAAGCGGACCTAATGAGAAAAAAACATGTGTACTCGACAGCCAAACCTTCGGTTGTGAATCGGGAAGGTCGCGGGGATGATTGGTTAGCGGTACCTTGATGAGGGGTACATGCAAGGTGCAAACTACTTGCCAAGAGACACAATCTTTCTTGGGCGAAGCAATTGAGGTCACGTTGGCCTCACCAATGATATTATCATCATAATCAGATTATTCGCTAGAACACGGTGAATATAGTAGGAGGCGGCGCTCAAGAAGTTATTTAGTATAACGTCAAAATGATCACGATAATATTTAGGAGAGTAAGCAAATAACTGTACGGTAGCTCGGAATATGAGCGCGTGCCTCAAGAGTAAGTTTTTTTTTTTGTCTAGCTTAGACATGCAGTGTATAGCTTTATGCGGTACCCAGTCGGATTGTAACCAGCAGTGAAATAGGCTATTGCATTCAGGGTGGTAAAATGCCGACTTGCACGAATCACGATGGTGATGGCACATGGCTAGGGTGACAGCGGCGCTCACAGGTCGAAAGATTTTTTTCATACATCACAGAGTATATTCATTGAAATAGAATATCAGAGTTGGCCTTTTAGTTTGTATGTATAGGTTCAGGAGTCCAGGAGGCGGCACCGGCACAGCAAGGGGAAGATGCCTTGTCGTCGCAGTAGCATTGTGAGCTCATGTGCGATGCAATCGCCAGGGTTAACCGCGAAAGAGAGCGCACACTAGAATCCAATAGCCCGAGAAGTATCAATGTCAGTGGAAATAAGCCCAAATGTTATTTATGCCTTGGGAACTCTCGAGAGCTGGGATGATGGATCGAACGAGTGGATGTGTTGGGATCAACGTCTGTTGTCCCTTACCTCGATGAATCAGCGATATGTATTCAATTCCTGCCAATGACGCCGACATTGAGCTAGCCCAGGAGGAGAGTCCCATCATCTAGTCGGTTTAGAAGCACAGAAACAACGTAAGCTAATCAGTCCTAGAAGACACGCCTGATCCTTCTTATACCTATACCTATGTGCAGGACAGCGCCGTCGAAAGCGAGACAGCTTCTGCTTAGAAGTACTTGGCTGGGCGCACGGCCCTATAGAGCAGCCAGTTTGAAGCTGGTCAGGTGGAGCCTACTGGTCGCCAACTAGCAGCCTAAGAAAAATAAAATATTCGAGAAAACACGGATGGGTGGATAGCTGGATGATGTAGTGATAAGTATGCTCTGTGGTAGCTTCAATCGGAAATAATTACAGACAAAAAAAAAGCATCTGTTTATTCACCCCATCGGTGCATCATACAGGATACGGACAGAGTCGGTGATCAGTCGGAGAGAGGCGGGTTGACATTTGCACAGCGCCGTATTTACCCATTTTTGGATAAGGGGTTGGGAGAGGGTGAAGATCTATCTATTTTTTTTTTCATATCGACCACATCGGCTGTTGGCTGTCACAAAAATAACTGTTCTATCCTTTTTGAGATGATGATGGGTGTTGCTTTGAATGGCCTTCTTCAATCAATTGTACTTATTTTGCAACAATTGCAGGCAATGTCGGTCGCCGAGCTGGCGCGTAAGTACCGATTCGGTAGTACTGGCATTTCATTTGACGAGATGTTATTCATCTAAACCGAATGCTCTAGACGGTCCCGCATTCGTATAATACACGACGAATGAGTTAATAGCAACCTGATAGATGAACCATAGAACTGTGGTAACACTCCAAAGAGAAAGCATTCAATTACCTTGACAGCGAGCCCGTCCGGGGATGGCGATGATATCGCTCGTGCGTTGACATCGATGGAAGTCATTAATGACATCTGCATCTGTCCAAAACCAAATCGGCAATGGTGAGTAGCAGAGTAGTATGCTTGTAACAGTAAATCACTGTGTATACTATAAGCACTAGTACTGTTTCGCAGCGGCAGCGGAATTCGCGTAGTAGTATTACGCATGTATCATGTTAGTGTACCCACCTTGAGCTTCAATGACGTTGATGATGCAGCGCCTAACGACCTCTCCCGATCGGAACTGGGGCAGAGAAATCGTCGGACAGCAGCTCCAAATACAGATTCATTTTCCCCCAACCCCCCCGCAGATCGCACGGAGGGTACAGGTACGGCTATAGGCTGGCCAGGCTCAGACCCTTCAAGTTGCGTCGACGTCATGGCCTGCGTCGTCTGTTCCTTCTGCCCATGCGCTACGGATCACGCATTGTCATCATCGGGCCACCGTGCCAGCGGCCGGCACATCGAGGACTAGTTGACCTAAATGAGGTGGTTCTCGTATTGGGGCGTTTTATTGCTGACCGAATATACTGACAGGCGCAAAGCTTCCGGTTATTTAACAAATAATAATAATAATAATAATAGGCGCCCCCTGTGCAGTTCTATAGTTTAGGGCGAGAAGAGAAAACTAAAATATTCTAGCAATTGCATAGTGTATACAATTATCGTGGAGCGGGAGCACGAGACCTAGTACTAAGTGGCCATAGTAGTTGACTAATTGCACACCTGGAGTTGTTCAGTTAGAGCGGCTGCTGGGTCAGCGAGAATGCCCGGTCATGACAAAGACGACGCGGGAGGAAGAAGTGGGTGAGGGAAAACGATTGGGTGAGCAGGATTGAAATGGTCGGACCGAAGGCCGTATCCAGAAGTTGACAAAATTGACTAACGTGTCGGGTGTGAGCGGTGCAAACGCCGCAGAAAGGAAATGTGCGAAGAGGGGGAATAAAACAATCAGTTATAGACTACGGGACAGTTGTGCGACCGACCGAGACGAAACAGTACGACAACCAAGACAGTGGGCATGAGATGAGATGATGATGATGTCTTATTAAAAAATAATAATAATAATAACCTCTAACGACGGGAAGCGTCCTGAATTCGGGTGGTAGAGAGCCTAATTGTAACAGGCTCAAAGAAAGGAGTAAAACAAAATAATAATAATAAAACAAGGAGAAAATGAAAGGGTGACAATGTTGCCGAGAAACGCACCTGCCTGTGACTGTGAGGGACAAGTGAAAGAACAATGAGATGAGAAAAAAATAGATGTGAACTTGTTAATGCAACGTTTTGTTACAGTTGCCATGGACAGCCTCCAACGGCGGGATCGGCCAAGCCGCCCGTCATGAGTGGGTCAAAAATCAATTGTGGGTAATAGCAAATGATACATGCATGATAAGCGTTGGGGCAACGAGCGCCGAGCGCTTATTACACCATAATGTGGTCATCGAGGCCCGCTACTATTCCTGGCAGGAAAAAGCAAGCGGACGACGCCACCGCACGGCCACGAGACGAAATCATAGGCGCGCGACCAGAAGAACGAAGGCGGCGTGCGGTCCAGACAGGCAGTCTGCCAGGAGTAGACACACCCTATGGCATAAGATGCATTGTGTAGACATGCACTAATATTATATATTGATTATATACATGAAGAATCGATAGAACAATTAAAAGTAGAACAAGGCGTCGATGCAAGCAAGAACGTGTGCGCATACAGCCGCTGTAGCTAGAACGAAGAATATGTCAGCGTTGGCAATGGCATTGTCTGACTGATGAAGCCAATGATGAGAAAGGGAGTGGGGTTAATTGCGAGATTTCTTGGCCGAGCGCTTAGCATAGCTGTGTTCTTAGCCAGGCCGACGGGGATGACTCGTCAGCGTGTCAGGGAGAGGCGCCTCTCTCAGGCCACTCGGGACTCTCTGACTCGTCGGCAATCCGTCCCGGTCACCAAACTACATTGCGCCGCCGTGAGTGCATTGAACGGCAGGTCAGGAGAACGTGCAAATGCTGACGGCAGCAGCAGCAGCAACAATAGCAAGCAGCGCAGCAGGACATGTTCTGCATGCAAGAAGCAGCATATTGGCGAGTAGCACTGGCAGCAGCAGCAGTAAAGAAGGCCATACATAGCACACGTTTTTGGCGTAGGCTGGCAGCGCGCTGAGGAGGAACCGAAAAAGGAAATAGGCCGAATTAAGCCGGAAAAGGGAAAAGGAAACTCGGATGGGTGAGTCAGGGACGCTGACACGGGCGGGTTTGCCAAGAAGGGCAAGAGGATCGATCGGAACCGGATGAACGGGAGGATCTGATGGGGCAGATCTGGCCTTGACTGCTGCTCGATGTGCCAACGCCGGCCGCAGTGCCAATGTCTCTCTCGATGACTACACACTAAGCTGCTCTGCCCATCTTATTGCCCGACATGTATATATCCTCCCCTTCATCTCCCCTTGACCTCCCACACCGCCCGCCCCTCCACCTCTCCCATCCCATTGCCATCCTCCTCTACCTTAGCAATGCTCTACCATCCTGCCTCTCTCGTCCATCCCAGCTCACACTCGCCTGCCGTCCTTGAGCTGGTCGACATGAAGATCTCCAGGCCTGTCCTTGGTAAGTGCCTTCTCTCTCGGCTTTAGTCAAAAAAAAAACATGTCCTAATCCTCATCGCATAGATTATGTTGTCGATTGCGTCGTCGATACTGTCGACTATGCCATGAACCGCCCATCCACCTCTCGCGGTCGATCTGCTAAGCGCCAGACTCTCGAGAACCAATTCGCTCTCTTTGTCGACAACGTCATTACCCGTGCCGAGGTCTCGATGGCGACTCTCCTCTCCACTCTTGTTTACATTGATCGGGCCAAGCCTCATCTCCACATCGCTTTGGAAGAATGGGCTCTCGAACGTGTCTTCTTGGGCGCCCTGATGGCAGCCAGCAAGGTAGATATACCTATTTCCAATTTTGGCTGACGTGGGCACTCATCAATTTATTCTCTCTTCAGTACACCAACGATTCTACTCTACGCAACGTTCACTGGGCCATGTGCACCGGTGTCTTTGGCAAACGCGATGTCGGCCGTATTGAACGGGAGTTCCTCGAAGTCCTCGATTGGGAGTTGTCTATCAGCGAGGATGCCATCTTGGCTCACCACCCTTTCCTTTCTGCTCTCAATGCTCCCCCTCGTCGTCTCATCCAGCTCCACGATCAAAAACGCCAGGCCACCGCCCGCCCTCATCATCATCACCATCATCAGCCATCGTCTGGCTCCTCTCATCATTCACACCTTGCTGTGCCCGAGTTGGCACCATCCAGCCCTATGTCTGCCTCGTCAACACTGACGTCGAGCGATGACGACGTGCTAACACCCGAATTCGAGGAGCCCTCGTTTGCACCAGTCAAATCGGCTTCCAAGCCGATTCCCGTTCCACGCAAACAACGCAGCAGGGAGTTTACGCTGCCGAGCGTCGCAGAAATCATTAATGCGTTCCCAATCCCATTCTCGCAACACGCAAGGCATATGCCGGCACAGCGTGCTGTCGCTGCCTGATTATTTTTCTTTTCTTCTCAGCTTTATTTTTATATTCGTCTATTCTCGTCTTGACATTTGCAGCCCACATTATTCTAGTAGCGGCTCCCCACTCTCATTTCTCATTCGTCTCTCATCTATCATGCTTTAATTTTATTCCCTTCGTCTTCTCTCCACAACTGCATATAGTTTTTTTAGAACATCGCCAATGACGCATTTGCATCATCACACACTCACTATTTTGTCTCTCGCAATCTCTCTGTCTCTCTCGCCTATCTGCTTTGTGATATACTACTCTACAGCTCAACTTATGTGTACTACTGCCTTCGATTTCTTTTGTCATCTCTACTATTCATCGTCTCATGACGATCCTGATTAGCATCGTTTTACTATATACTCAAAAATGACAAAAAGATTTCATAACGAAAATTATTTTTGTGCGAGGGATACATAGTGAAAACAAGGCGGATAATAATAACATTGAGGAGTATGCGCAAGCTCAAGGCGAGAATGCAAAAATAGACGTGACTAATGTGATGCTGCGCTGAAGCTACGTGTATGCAACGAAGTCAGTGGAGCTGTGTATGTGTGCCTCAAAACCGCGCCAGCAAACCCACCGACGCGCAGCAAAGTGGATTAGAATAGTGTCATTCATTTTTCTCTCGACGATTCCCCCCCCCAATGAGTCATAACACGTACATCACATCGTAAGAGTCTGATCCACCACCGCCGGCTGTGCATCATACGTCTGTGTCTTTTTTTCTTTTTTTCTTTTTTTCTTTTTTTTTTTTTTCCCTTGTTCCGTTGACGTCGTAACGATTCGGATAATCCGCCCCCGCGGGCTCTCTGGACCAGCGATGCGTCCCATTAGTACTACCGGAGCTTGCTTAGCTTACCATTCAACCGTAGAATTAGCATCGCATTTTTGATTATTTCATGTGATGAGCGCTGAACTCTCGTTCCTGCGTCCGCCTACTGGGCAACAACGTACATGTACCATCAATGATGCCGGTCTACTTAGCTCCCTTCAGACACACGAAACAAATTCATATAACCTCGATGGTCTGTTTTTCTTTTTTGCGGCACATGATGATCTTTGGAGTAGTATTCCAAGTCATGCATGTATGTATGGCACCGGTTCGACAAAATGAACTGTACCCAGACGCCTTTGTATCGCCGCCAGTGCCCCACTGGCAGGGCAGTACCCCTAGTCCGGCGACGAACGGCAGCAGCACGACGCACGACACACCGTGAAACAACATGACAACGGGCTCGTGCCGCTCAGCCGTCGATTTCGATGATAAATGATGACGATGCTGGGTGGCGTGAGTGTTATAAAATACAGAACAGATCATGTGCCTAGCACACGATTATACGTGTTGCTGACAGGATGCAAGAGCGTGTGATGATGAGTTTATTGATGATGACGAGTATGATGCCCTGAATTGTGCCAGTTTGCCCGAAGGATGAGCGGGGCCGGACTATATCCAGTAGTACCAATCAACAATGAATATAAATCGTGCGTTAGTCAACGTCGGATCCTCGAGTCGGAGGCAACACATGTAAAGCCGAACATGAGTGGCATCGGAGCTGTTCTTCACCCAATCCGCATTCCTTAGGAGGCTTTAGGAGCCAACTGAGCCCGCAGTTGCCCGAATGGTTGAATGCAATCGCAGCTGCGGCCCAGTCCGCTGTTTCTGTTTCTGTTGTCTCTGAGTCTGAGAAGCTTGAGCCCGCTTCTGTCGGTTTGAGATATGGATAACCAAAGTGCTTAGGTCTTTCTTGGCCACTATTAAATGCTCCTTTCCATATTGACATTCTTGGTTTCTTGGATAGTGGCAGTTCAATACCCCAAGATGGTATTTTAGTACAGTGGGCGGGTAAAACATGCGCAGCATAGGCATGCATTTACTCAACATCCCCCCCCCCCCCCCAGTCGTCAGGCGCGCGGGGATCCGGGTACATAGAGGAGAGAAATGGACCCTATCAGCGCACGTGTGGTCCTCGTTGGTCATTCAGCTCGCACGCGTCAAACACGGTCCATATTGCAAGCACTGCACCGACATATTATGGGCTGTCATTTTATTTGCACGCGAATCCGATACAATTAGGATTGTACTGCATTGGGGGATATTTGTTCAATACTTGAATTTGGTTTCATAGCATAACATGAAAAAGTGTCGTTGTAAATAAATGAGCTGTGCTTGTTTGGCATTAAAAAAACAAAAACAAAAAATGATGATGATAAGATCAATCACGATAGCAGCGGAAAAGCACTCTGTGTCAAAGAAACCCTCGTCATCTCGTCCCGGTGGGTTCTCTGGATACAGCTTTTGTACGTGTTGCGGATCGCGTGAGCCAACATCTTTCCGGGACCGGGACAATGTGAGCGCCTTGGGGCAAGAGCTGGCTTCCTTTCTCTCTGTCCGCCCTTGGCCTGCCTGCTCTTCCTACGGTCCTCCGTCGGAAGAGGAGAGAATAGGAGGGGTCGGCTCCATTCTTCTCTGTAGCTCAAGCCGATCCACATTTCTATACAACAACTGTTTGCTGTAGCACCTCGGACTGTATTGCATAGCATGGAGCCCAATACGTCTCTATTACAATGCGGTCTCTGCGCCGGAATCTTAATAAAATATGATATGTGTGCTCTGAGATAACTAACATCTGCCGCGGCGCCCATAAATAGAGCTGTGGATCCAACAACTATGCCAGTGGCCCCGCGGCAGGAGAATCGAAGCCGTCTTGTTGCAATTTTTTTTGCCAATCTTCTATCTATCTACCTACTCTTCTCGCCTTGTGGGAAAGATCGGAAAGAACTATATCACAAAACATCTCTCAGTGCAAGCACATGGTTTTCTTTCCTGGTCGCAATCGATTTGCAGTGGCTATGTGAGCACGAGAACGCTTATGATGTGTGAAGAACTTGAATTAGTCTTCTATCACTGAGATAAAGCCCGGCAATCGGTGGGTCAATTATTTATTTCAATTCAACCGTATGGCACATCTTAGAATCCCACTTTGCACCGAGTATATCCCACTCGCGCGATGTAGGTAACCGGAGTACCCACCATAAACGAAGTTAGCGCTGGGTGGTCTGTCATCTGTGGGCCTGCAGCTTGACCGTCACGGGATGGAGCAGCCCAATGTGAGCGCCGAGGAAGCAGCCCTCGCCGGTGGCTGTGCTTACTCTGTACCTGCCACATGGATGTCTCCGGTCAAATAGGAGCTCCCTTGGGGCAGTGGCAGTGTTGCAAAACACAATGTTCACGCGTCATGCGATTTACTGTGAACAACTAGCGTTAACTAGCATTTAATATGCAAGTTGGACCGACTCTCTTGATAGCTCCGATTGTGACACACGTTTTAAAATTGCCTGCATGCCTCGTCCTATTGACATTTCAGGATGTGGTTGGAAATGGAATCGGCTCCTCAGGCTCGTACATACAACGAGTACGCAAAACGTGTAGCGAATGTAAAAATAAAATAAAATAATAATAATAAAATCAAATTTAAAACAGAGTCGACATACATAGTGAGCTTCCGGCTAAACCGCAAGGTCCATCGCGCAAATCTACGCACCGATGAGGGATACCCGCGTTCTGCGCTGCCAGTGCGGTCAGAGTGTTTTGAGAGTGCGCGCTCTGTATCTCTGTCCGTGATGTCCTGGCGTCCCTTGCCTGTCAGGGCACAGGGCGGCTTGTGATCGATACTTGATCTTTGATTGTTTGTGTTGAGTCGTGTTGCCAAGGATTGGATGTGTATATGTTAATGAACCATGTTGACGTTGTGCGTTCCTTACACTCCGAAAAAATCGAGACAACGTTCGCCGATGCCAAAATAGGTCATCAAAGGTAAGGCACAAGGGCAGGAGTGAGAAAAAAAAAAACATCACAACACGGTTTGTAGGTTTGATTGACGTAGGCTTTATTCAGCAACGCTCAGATCGGGGGAGAAAGACAGTCGTGCTACAATGACGGCGAGCTGTAGCTAGTTAGCGTTGGTTGATACTTGCTTTTTATTTATTTATCTGGATGCAATAAAAGCAATTCCCCCTCTGATTGAATGTGGTAATCTTTTTTTTTTGTCCTCTGCCTAGAATACCAGATATCAGCTCCATAAATAGCTGAAATAAAGCCAAACCATGACTGGTAGTTTGCTTGTTCAATAAAAGAGTGCAATGCAGTATTTGTCGCCCGAAAAACCATGTGAGTTAGACGATGATAATCCCGGAAGGCATCATTGGAGAGACGAATCGCATCAACGGCACACGGCACGTTATTGTGGCGTATTGGAGTGTTGAAAAGCAGGCCCTGCGTAATGTGCGAATTCAGTTTTTATTTATTTACTTATCCTGGCGTACCTGTCGCCGGAATTCTCTTTGGGCTGTGATGCATGTGACAAATAATACATATCAACTCGGAATACTTGATATTGCGAGAGACTTGTATCACTCTGATGCTAAATTGGGACACATAAGTAGCTCTCCAAAAATACCGTATAGCATCGACCGGGGGTTTCCCGAATTGTGAGAATCCATGCTGTGTGCGGCTCTTGTCACGGCTCAGATATACGGTGGGTATGCCCCAAACCGAAAATATTTGATCTGTCTGATTCGCGAGAGTGTCCACGATGATAATTAATTTAAGACTGGATAATGAAGGCAATTATGTCGCACCGGTCATATTTGAATCATCCTGCACGTTGGCGTTGACACTCGAAAATCCTCAGTCTTCAAACCCATCTTCAGTGAGAAGTCCAGTTGGTGCAGAATGCCAAAATGACTGAGGCCACTCAGACCAGCAGGAGTCAGCGCGATGGTCGAAGTCAAGAAGCGCATGGTTTACTTCCGGAAGACAGGCAAGGCATTGCCTCATTCCAAGCGGCGTTCAAGTCGCCGTGCCAGTGCAGCACTGGCACCTTTTGCCCTTGAACCACACCTGAACCGCACGCCCATACCGCAAGCAGGCTTGGTTTGGTGCTCAACGGCCCCTACTTTCACCGCAGCCAACTGCTCGAAGGTCTCCGTATAGACGCCCGAGTTTCTCTTCCAACACTCCTTGCACTGCATCTTGCATCGTCCTCCGCTCTTTCGTCCCGAAAAATGTCCTGCACCGAGATTCCGACATCGACGCTTTATACTACTGTCACCACTCAGAGCTCGTCCGTAAGCTCGTCACAGAGTGTGCAGACGGTCCAACCATCTGTCACGACAATCGTTTCCTCCGCTTGTGCAGCAACTGGTTCGGGCGCGCTCAGTCTTTGCTTATCATCTACACCGGTGACGAGCACGAGTACTATCAGTTGTGAGTGTCAATTAATCGCGTCTGCATGTCAATTCAGACATATCCTTCCGGAAACTGGTACATACAAGACCAGCCATAATTTATGGCGCTCATACACCTTTTCTGCATATGCCTTTTCACGAACCATCTACTAATAATCCTACGCAGCTGGTGGCGTAAAAACGGTTGATGTCCCCGTTACTGTCACAGTTCCTGTAACAACTGTCCAACCCACAGCTACCCTGTTCTCGACATCATGTGCCTCTAGCCAAACTAGCAGCACGACGTCTACATCTACCTCATCTACCTCATCTACTACAACTTCAACCTCTACAACATCGTCTTCTACCCACTCGTCATCTACTTCGTCATCTACTTCGACATCCACCTCGACATCAACTACATCAACCACTCCGTTCACAACTGATGCGACAGGCAAGGCAACAGGTTCTTCTACTACCAGCTTTATTGCTTCGACTACAACACCGCCGCCTACAACATTTACCACCTTGTCATCTAGCACGCTGGGAGATGGTAGTATTGTCTACCTAACTGTCACAGGCACTTCAACTCTCCCGGCGTCCGTCATTTATGTACCGACCACCTTGCCCGTTATGCAAAATGGCAATAGTACGTCGAACGACAATTCTAGTCACCTTGGTCCTGTCATTGGTGGTGCTATCGGCGGCGTCATTGGTCTCGTCGCTATTATATCTGCACTTTGGTTCTTTTTAAGACGCAAGCCCGATTTTGACGACTTTTTTGAGAAGGATCTTGCCATTCCAGCGGATGATGATCAACCAAGGCAGCGACGCAGTCGTAGGGTTGATTTATTAGAGGAAACCGAACCGAAACCGTATCAATACGGGTTAGTTGGGCACGTGCCACCACCACCGTCCAGTCATTCCCATGGCCATAGTCACACACCTTCTGAAATATACCTTTCTGCTCCTCCGTCATCTCATGGTCATACTCGGGCTACAAGTCCATCTATATCACGAGCTTCGACAGCTGGATCAACACAACCACTGATGAACCTTGGGGCACGTGGACAATCTACGTCTCCGCCTCCCATTGATCGCCGTAAGCCAGAGCCGCTTATCTTCGATTTGGAAGAAGGACCTGAGCATGCTCGTCGCGAGACTGAGGGAGATGGTAGTCCAACAAGCCTGCGCCATCACATTGGACTGCATCTCGTCAACCCAGGATCTCCTACGGCGAGTGTGCGCTCATCGATGTCGGCTCGCAAGGTTTCCCCCGATGGCGCTGAAAGATTATAGCTATCTTCATATATATTACCCATGGAAATAATCCCACATTCGTTCTCTTATCATTACCAGGTCTTTATTTCATCCTTCATTTTCAAATTCTTCCATCTACTTCACGAAACCGGCGTCTACTTTCCTTTGTTATTCTTATATAGCGCATTTGACTTTTACTGTGTCATCAAGAACATTCACTTATAACGTTTCCGGACTTTCTCTAGATTTCTACTTTTTGCAACACGTATACATATAGTTATATTTAAAGTCCCTCCCACACTTTGCACATTCATCTTAGCCAGGAAGCATGGTTAGTTTTTGCTCGAGTAATTTTTTTTTTTTTTTTTTTTTAAAAAAAAAAAAGTATAGTAAATATCAGCATTTGGATTTTATTGCCATTGTCAACTTGACAACGCCAAGTTAATTAGTTTACGTGATTGTGATTTGCTCGTGATGTCTCGTTACTTGTCACACTTCATACAATGATCTCACACCACATTTCAGTCCCTCTTGCAAGCTGCTCTCATCATGATACTCCTACTGAGGCCATTTTACATCTTACGACAGTGATACCTTGATATCCTCCGTGGAAGCAAAATAATACAAGGTTGCATGACAATGCCATTGCTCGAGCACGCTAGGCCGCATTTTGACCGTGCATCCGAAGAATTGAACTCCCGATGGACAATGAACAATTGCTTCCAAAACTGGACACAAATGCTTGCTCAAGACAATAGGACCTCATGGTGACAACGACAGTGTGAAGAGTATAAAGACCCAGGTGCCACTGCCTGGACCTCTCACCACTTCTTCTCGGCCTTTTGGGCTTTACCTGTCTCTTTCACCTTCTGTCCTTCAAATTCTTCCGGGTGCTGGGTCACCTTTTTCTCTTTGACTGTCTTATCATACTTCTGTGCCGTGCATAATATCTTTACTTCCAACGTCTTCTTCAATTGGTTTCTGTTCTTGAATACTTCAAAATGGCCATCAACATGCGCACCTGTGAGTCCTACTTGTCTTCATGATCCTATTTACGTGACCTAACTGAATTTGGATTCAGATAAATTCATCGGGCTCAATATCTTCCGGGCGCTCAGCCTTGTCGCTTTGATACTAGTCTTCGCTAGTAGCATCTTTACCATGGTCAAGGATGTTGAGGCGTACAATGATTTCGTGTCCGGAAAGCAAGCGGGCAATTTAACGTCGCAGGCTCTTGAGTGTGACTATATTCCGTATGTCATCTAGCAAAGCTGGCTGTGGCATTTCACTGATCCATTTGTTCACGGCTACAGTAATAGCACCGTACCCAATCAAGCCGGTGGCATTTTTTGGGCCGTTCTGAGCCGTGTCCTTGTCATCTGCCTACTCATTATCTTGGCTATATCCGAACTCGATATACTTGGTTCATTCTTCGAGCGATTTGTACCCATAATTGGTCCATCTTATGGCCTTGGTGCAATGGGTATCATTGAATGCCTGTGAGCATAATATCATCTGTGGCAGTAACTGGTTGGGTTTTGACGTTTATCTCATTTTTAGAATTGCCGCAAATGTCCTGTCCCATCATGTTGATGATTTTGCTCTGGTCTCTGCCATGTTCCTCTTCTCTCTGGGCTGTGTCAATATCCTGCTTGGCCTTTTATTCCGCGAGAAAGCCAAGAACTATCGCTCCATCAGCTCATGGAAAGAGGACAAGAAGTCTGTCTTCCAGGATATACCCCAGGCAACCGGCCCCTCTTCTTTGCCCTCGTTCATGAAGACGAACTCCACCGGTACGACTTTTGCTGATGAGAAGGTGGCCGAGTTTGGTACGTGGAATGAGAAGTATGCTGGATACGGCTTTGGTCGTCAAGGTGAAAAGGCAGCGGGCTTGAAAGGTAAGCACAAAATATGTTTGTTTCCTCTTTTCGTTAATCTGATTGCTTGACAGGATTCATTCTGACCAAGCCAGTTGAGTCGCTCCCTCGCTATGCGGCTCGTCCTCCTAGTGCTGGTAGCAGGCATTCCTCCCATCGTTCATCTTTGGAGACGGGAGAGGAGGAAGTCGAGCATCACTCTCGTCCTATCTCTCGCGCAGAATCTCAACGTTCAGAGTCGACGTCATATGCTCACCAGCCGCCTATGTTCAAGTCTAGCTCAACGGCTATTTGAGCTCTTGATGCGTAAACTTATGGCCCTTGTCTACTTTCATGATTTGTTACGTTGATGTATAGTATCCACATCGTCACGGACACGGACATTATTACCTCCCTTTCCATTCTTTCCATCACTGTCACATTATCTTCATTGCTGTCACTTCAAGTGTTTCCATCCTGGACATTTGGTATCACTTCATTTTTGTATATGTATATCCAGTGGGTTGTGAATTTGTAGCCTTAATCTCTGTTGCTCTGCAGCTGAATGTGTCGATCGCATCAGCTTGGAGTTGAATGTAACAATGAATTGCCACTAATTGATAAGATATAAGGAATAGGAATTCCGAAGTGCTGCTACCGGCGGTGTACGTCATTCGATCAATCATGCATCATGCATTGAACTATACATGTAGTTCGATCCGGGTAGCTGGCTGCCGGAATACCGGCATTTTAGTCATCAATGATCAACTCCTGCATGGATTTGTAAGTCATGAAGCAGCATGTTACCATCACAGCGAACGCCATGGACGGACAATCGGGTGATCAACAGCCCACTCTGTAAAGAGGGGGGTGACTAAGACGTAGAACTGTCCAGAAATAACTTTCCTATCGACCCCTTGTCGCGATCTTATAAAACAGTAATGGATTTGCGTAGTGTGCTTCAAGCACCCATACTATCTCCTATAGGATCTGAGTCTAGAAAAGCCTCAGTAACACACTCTCGTTGACGTTTGGCAAATAAAATTGCAAGGCCATGTCAAAAACCAGCGCTTCGAAATTATTCAAGCCAACAACTATTGGCAATCTGCACCTCAAACATCGTGTCGTCCATTGTCCCCTTACCCGTTTCCGCGCAGACAATGAGCACGCACAGACGGACCTCGTAGCCAAGTACTACGGACAGAGATCCAGAGAACCTGGGACTCTTCTCCTAACAGAGGCCACATTTATTTCACCCCAAGCTGGTGGATTCGCCCGCGTTCCAGGAATCTACACCGACAAACAAATCGGTCAATGGCGCAAGGTTCGTGCTATGGCTCTCTTAGCATTTCAGGTCCTAGGCCTAAGTAAGCTTACTCATAGGTAACCGACGCCGTACATGCAAATGGATCTTACATTTTCTTACAATTGTGGGCCCTCGGAAGGGTGGCGGATCCCACAGTCCTTGAGAAGGAAGGACCTTATCAACTTGTTGGTGCATCGCCTATCCCTTTCGAAGACCAAGCCACACCTCGCGAATTGAGCAAACAAGAGCTCAAGGAATATACCAATGCATATGCAACTGCTGCCTCAAACGCTGTTCATAAGGCAGGCTTTGATGGCGTTGAGATTCATGTACGTTGTTGGCTGGCTTCTTTCTGTGGCCCTCTCATGTTGATTGAGATGATACATTTCAGGGAGCAAATGGCTACCTTCTCGATCAATTTACTCAAGACATCACAAATCAGCGTACCGACGAATATGGTGGTAGTGTTGAGAACCGAGCCCGTTTCCCCCTCGAGGTAGCCAAGGCCGTTGTGGAAGCTGTTGGCGAAAGTAAAGTAGGATACCGAATCAGCCCTTGGAGTGGATTCCAGGGTATGTGTTGAATCCATCTCAATGTGTTAATCCTCAGACTGATGTTTGAGAAGGAATGGGCATGAAGGAGCCCCTACCTCAATTTACATACCTCGCCAAGGAGCTTAAAACACGATTCCCATCTCTCGCCTACTTACATGTGGTCGAGCCTCGCGTCGACGCTGGCATGGATCGTGCTGATGGAGGAGTTGCTGGGGCAACGAACGACCCCATTCGGGACATTTGGTCCCCTAAGCCTTATATTGCCGCTGGCGGATTCCAGCCCGAGACTGCATTCCAAACAGCTGACGAACACAACGACTTGGTTGCGTTTGGACGGTATTTCATTGCTAATGTGCGTAGCTTGTACTACTGTTCTTTCCTTATGATTAATCTGGACTCATCCTTTTCAACAGCCTGATCTTGTACAAAGGCTCAAGCATGGCTGGCCATTGAACAAAGGCGACAGAAGCAAGTACTACACCACTTTGGACGATCCTGAGGATGGATACACGAACTATCCTTTCCATCCTACTGAAGGGCAGCACTCGCACCTTTAGAGACAATAAACCTCCCTTCACAGGATGTACACTATATCTGATATTTAGTAGCTATATCAAATAGATTGTGATTTTCTAAATGCCATCACGGTGATTTACCGAGTCCGTTACACAGCAACGAGCTGAGAACGATCATGATTTTTGTTTATTATTTGATCCTGTTTCTAGTCATCGTCTCTTTGAGCCATTTGAGACTCCGCTGGCCAATCACGGCGAGCTCAGTCACCACAACGATGCTGGGGCAAGCATCAGCTCTCCCCATCTCTCCTTGACCATGAACCCCCAACAGGCCTCTGAAATTGAGCGTGAAGGTGCATTATCCATGCCTTACTTTTTCGTGGTCGTTTTTTTGCTAATACGCCATCTGTAGAACTTGTTTTAAAGCTTTTGGCGTCACTACCGAGGTCGCGTCTAGCAGGAATACAACGTCGCATAGCGCCCCTCTTGCAGTTCGATTTAGTTGGAGTATGCCGCAATATTGTGTTCATTCATGACCACCCACTCAACCAAATATCCCTTCTAGTCTCTTCCCGATGAACTTGCCCTGCTTATTTTGTCCCACTTGGCCGCGCCCACTCTCTTGGAATGTAGCCTCGTATGCCACAGGTGGCAGCGTCTCGCTAATGAACCATCGCTCTGGAAGTCCCTCTGTCATTCACGGGGCTGGGAGTGGAAACAACCATCAGCAAATAGGATGCTTGATCTTGTCCTTCAAGGTCAAAGTCAGCCGACAGACGACGAAGACGACGAGGGTATGGGTGACGACGAAGATGAACCTATGCATACAAGGCATGAAGTTGTTACCGCCCACGTCAATGATTCAGGATATGCATCTGCTTCCTACCCCTCATTGTCTCCTGACGTCAGCTTTCCTGCGCCCATGTCCTACGGCTCTCAAAGACTCAAGCTAAAGTCGGAACTCAGAATACGTCACTCTGCTCCCGCTTCTCTGCCAGCCCTCCAGCCGTCGCAGCATCTTACGCCCGATTACAAACTCTTGTATCTCTCACATACGCGGATTTACTCTCGTATTTTGTCCTCCTCTTGCCGCGTCTCTGTTCTGCAAACTCGTGCTACTGCTCTCCCGGGGCCTTCCTATCTAGGTCCTCACACCTCTACAATATATTGCTTGGCTCTTTATACCCATCCTCGGACTGGCGTGCAGACCCTATTCACAGGTTCTAAAGACCACACCGTACGTGAATGGGATCTACGCACCGGTACGGTGCTCAGAGTTATCTCTGGCATACATCAGAGCAGTGTGTTGAGCTTGGCAGTTGCGGATGGCTATGTAGCTACAGGTGGCAGTGATCGCAAAGTGGTTGTGTGGGAGCTTGAACCGGCTGACGGTGCGGAGTGCCGTCTAGTTGGTGTCATCGGCGATCATACGGACAGTGTGCTCTGTGTTCGTTTTGATCACCAGAGACTCGTGTCATGTTCTAAAGGTAAGTAAATCGTGTTGCTTGACCGGTGCCTAGGCCATCAGGATTTATTCATTTATTGCTACTAGATCGAACCGTACGTACCTACAAATTTCCTTCTTTGGAGCGGGAGCATGTCTTGGATGGTCATCGCGCTGCTGTCAATGCTGTATCTTTGGCGGCTGACTCGGATCTCATCGTTTCCGGATCCGGTGATCGTTCGATTCGGCTGTGGGATGGAAAAACTGGTGCTTTAGTGCGGGTCCTGGAAAACCATCATATCAGAGGGTGAGATTCTGTTTTTAAATGAGACGTTCATAGTTTTCTGATCTCGACCACAGAATTGCAGCTATTGATCTGCGGCTCCCTCATGTCCTCTCTGGGTCTTCGGACAAGCATCTCCGATTGTTTGACGTCACCCAACAGGCAGCTCATGACCATAGCTGGAGCACCGCTGAGCCGGTTCGCACCGCTATGTCTGCACCTGTCGTCTGTACATTCTGCGGCGCCATTGCGCCAGCTGCTACCGAGGCCGCTGGAGACTCCCGAGGCCATAACGACCTTGTGCGCAGTGTTGCCCTTGGTGAAGACTTTGTTGTCAGTGGGAGTTACGACTTAACAATCAAGGTATGGAACCGTAATACGGGTGCGTTAGTGGCCGACCTTACGGGTGGTCACTCTGGGCGCATTTTTTGCATTGCTTTTGACGGCACCAAAGTATGTTTGAATGATGTCCTTTGTTAACGCATTATTAACCCTCATTGATATGTCTAGGTTGTTTCTTGTGGAGAAGACCAACGAATCTGCATTTGGGACTTTGCACATGGCATGGACACTTCATTCATCAGGCTTTGATTATAGATATCATTGCATATTTCTTCTCTTGGTCTTATTTTCATTGCATAGTTCGCTTTATTGCATTTTAGCACGATAGTCCACATTGCCACTCGACGCTTTCAACAGTTGCATTACTACATTTGATACCTTTTGCATTGTTCCACTAGTATACATCCCCAGCTCATACAGTACATCCAATTTCACGGGTGCTATAAAGCCTCGATATCCGCATACACATTAAATACGATACCTACAATGTCGCATAGTAATACATGACGATTATCAACTCTTGAAATTGTTGGTCGTTGGTGGGTAAAGTGTACAAGCAAATCTGTTGTCTAAGTAGCTTTACACAACATTGAGCCTTGACAGTTCTTGGTAAAACGGGTAGTCGGTGTAGCCTTCCTCTTCCTGCGATGCCTTAACATACCACCGCTCCCGGATATCTTTGTTTAGTGGCCAATCATTCTTTAATCGCAAGACTAGATCAGGCTATTCAGGAACGACAAGATCAATATCCCATGATAAATGCTATCATTATGTTACTGAGAGCAATGATCCGACTTACATTAGCCATGAACAGCCGTCCGTATGCAACGAGCACTCCCTGAGACTCGGCCATTTCAATACCCTTTTCTCTATCGAACCCGGCGCTAGCAATATACCGTCGATCACGACCCCAAATGTCACGCAGGAACTGGTTCGAGGCGCCTGCGCGCATGCGCCGGTCAGTGCCGTGCATGTGCTCTTCGACGACGTGTAGATAGGCCAGGCGCGGGAACCGATCGCGCATATTTTTTACAAGGTGGCTGAATTGGGGTACGGGATCAGCCATACTCATCTCTATGTTATTTTCATTAGGGAATGATAATAGAAAATAATGAAGAAGGATACATGCCTTGATATTCGCTCCATGGGCTCATGCGATAGCCGACTTTGGTTTCTCCAACAGCATCAACGACAGCCTGGATCACCTCGAGCGGGAAGCGATTTCTGTTTTCGATGCTGCCACCGTAGCAATCGGTGCGCTGATTTGTGAGGTCTTGTACGAATTGATCAATCAAGAAGCCATTTGCACCCTGGAAAAGAGAAGATTTATGAGAAACAAGACTCTGTAAATTTATCGTCCTTTACTCACATGTATTTCAACGCCGTCGAACCCTGCCTGATGAACGGCAATGGAAGCTGCCTCGGCATACCATGCCACGTACTGCTGGATCTCATCTATAGTTAGCTCACGAGGTGCGCCGCCAGGATAAAAGGGCTGCTTCAGAGGGATAGGGGACGGCGCCACAAAGGAAGATATTCCATCTTTCTCTAGAGATGCTGGGTCAGCGCCCCGTCCGAGAGCCCATATCTGGAGAAATATATATGAGCCCTTGGCATGCACGGCAGCAGTCACCTTTTATTATTATTATTATTAAAAAAAAACCGTGCTGATGTTCAGCAATCAGCGCTCTATAGACATGTGCCTGCCGCTCACCTTCTTCCATTGAACAATCTGAAGATCAGTGTAGATTCCAGGACAGTTGTCGAAGCCGCCAGCCGGGGCAGATATAAAGGTTGCTTCGGTGATGAGGAGTGTGCCAGGGTAGCTGGCACGTTGTTCATAGTACTTGATAACGAGGTCAACTGGTGTATGGTCGTCGTAAGCACGCCAGCGCGTCATTGGCGCATGTACTATACGCGTGCTCAATTGACAGCCACCAACAGTGATAGACTGGAAAAGCTTTGGCAAGGGAGACATGGGAGAGGACTCTCGGAGAGGTCAGAGATTAGTGAGAGTATGTTGTTGGTCTTGTCTCATTTCTTCCCACCCCAAAAAGATGAAAAAAACAAGTGGAGATGAAGAAGCCCGGAAATCGGCCGGCCAGCGATAATAATAACGACAAGGCAAGAGTAGGCACTAGCGGATGACTCGTAAGGAGACATAGGCATATAATGCACAGATGCTTTGAAGGAAACGTAAGTTGGATCCCAAGATTTAGTGAGATTTCCGGGTGCATATAATGATTGGATAGAGCGCATTTCAGCCATGCCATTCTAGCAAGGAACGAGGAGGATAGGATTCCACAGGAATGGGAAGCAACCGTCAACAAGTAATTCGCCATAGGAGCGACGAATGAGCCCATTATCATTCGTGTTCATGATGGATGACGAAATGGGCAATCTGGGAAGGAGCCACAGATCGTTTCTACCTGGAGCTGATGACAAGAACAGAACTCTTGATGAGATAGAAGTCTTCAAGTTACACTTTGGGCAATTCGAAGATGGTGGTGTATTGCATTTGTTGCCGTCATTCCAGATATATAGTTAACTAGAAAAAAGACAAAATGATAATATGCATACATTGCTTTTGCCGTGCCAGTGCAGTATGAAAGTGTTGGGGGTTCTGGGTGTAGATGATATTGGTAGTAGACCAAGAGATGTTGCTCACTTCCATGCCAGTCACGGTGGATGATGGAATCCTACAAAGAAATTATTCCTCGCCATTTCTCATCATCTCACTTTCATCATGCCTCAACGTATCCGACAACGAGGACATACTGGAACCATCCTGTATCAAGGTCCTATCGAAAGCACGGCCGGCGCCTGGCTCGGCGTCGACTGGGACGACAGTGCGCGGGGCAAGCACGACGGCTCGCTCAAGGGCAACCGCTATTTCTCCGCATCGCGCCCCACGAGCGGCTCGTTCATACGCCCCAATGCGCCAGAGCTCGAACTGGGCAATAATTTCCTGGCGGCACTCAAGGCCAAATATATCGATGGCCTTGTCGGGGGTACCGAGTCTGTCCTCCTCGGTGGCTCTGGCGGTCTCATCGAAGTCGATGCGACAGGCCTGGACAAGATCAGGAGCAAGTTTTCAGACCTGGCCAAATTAAAAGAGGTCAGCCTGACCGATGTTAGCAAGGCAGAAGACGTTGACGGTGCCATCGCGCAAACTTGCCCTAGTCTGTCTCCTCCTGGCGCTCTCTCATCATTGTCTCTCATGTGTTGCTAACGGTATGCTCTGGTTTCATTTCTTCTGATCTCATGTGCCAGACGTCGAGGGCTTGGATCTCTCCGAATCTCTCCTGGCCTCCTGGGATGAGCTGTCCAAGATTACTCGAGAACTCCCTCGATTGCAACGTTTAGTCCTCAAGTGCATTTACCCTCTTTCTCTGGGCAGCACGGCGTGCTGATCAAAACATATCTCTGTTTCCCCCTCACATGATATAGCTACACTCGTCTATGTCTGCCTAAGTCAACTGGGGCTGATCTAGGCCTGAGTAACCTTACAACCCTCACACTTGTGTCTGCATTGCCTGCCCCCCACTTCTCCCTCTCCCTGGTCCGAAAAATGATTTTGCCCTCAACACCACGACTGAAGCTCTTGGAGGTCGGCGCCAACGATTGGTCTTCCCTACGATACCACGATGAAGAGGGCAATATGACGTCCTACGGCGGTGGCACGAATTTGGAAACCATCAACCTCGCCTCCAACGCCTTTACACATCTCGACGACGTGCTCACTTCGCTCTCCACATTTCATCTACCTTCGCTCATCCGGGTCGTATTGGCTGACAACCCGATCACGACACTGTCATCTTCACCTGCTCGTGAACCGCTCCAAATCAAGCACCTTTCGTTGGCTGGCACTGCCCTATCACCAACGACGACGCATCGAACATTAGCAGCTTACCTAAACCTGCGTTTGCCAGCCCTCGAATCACTCTATCTGGCGGGTACGCCGTTGGCAGGTAACTTCGTCCTCATCTTCAGTGCTGTCGATGTGCCCCCCAAAAGACTTTGACTCAAAAGGATATTAACAGGTGATGGGAACGTTCGACCTCAGACGATAGCACGCTTACCTCACCTCAAGTTCCTCGATGGCGGCGAGGTGACGGCTCGAGAACGCACCGACGACGAGCGGTGGTGGATTAGCTGGATCCAGAAACAGCAAGAGAATGTCCAGAGCCGTGCTGCAGATAGCGCCGAGGGGGACGATGCGGGCAAGGCAGAAGAGGAAAAACGATGGAAACAACTCTCCCTGAGTGGGTATTAATTATTTCTATCATATGCGCCTTCACACTGAAAGGCGCAATCAAATTTCAGAGCATCTTGGCACAATTGAGACGCAGAGGCACCAGACCCCTAACATTCACGCTAAGGATAACATGGGTAGTCGGTTGATCAGTAAGTTTTCCTGTATTTCATCGACCATGGCATGGATCCTCAACTTTATCGCTTCAGATATCACGGTCGTCCACTCAACATCTCCACCTGATATACCCAAGGCTTTAGATGCATCTAATGGGTCAGTGGAGACAACGCTCAAAATCCTTCCCAGCATGCCCCTAAAGACGCTACGTTTGAAAGCGGCACGGTCACTTGCCAGCGCTTTGAGTGCGCAACAAGGGAAAGCTGTAAAACCAAGTGGGAGCGTAAAGCTTTGGTTAGAAATGCCAGATGGCATGATGGAACTTCCAGGCAAGAGCAGCACCGAGGATAGTAAAGATGTAGGATGGTTTGGAATAGAGCCCGGCTCAAGAATATGGCTAACTTACGCTGATTATTAATCATGTTAATGTTTTCCAACTTCAAGGGATATGTACGGATAAGGTCTGATCACAATTGTATTTGATTTAAGAATGAGTAAAATGATAGCAGGAGTACTGATGTAGATATTGTTTTTTTAGTGATTTGATGAGTGAAATGCAAATTGCCTGAGAAAATGTCCCCAGCAAAAAAGGTAAAACAAGAGAACAGCGATACAAGAACCCCACGCCCAATCCACTTGGATAGAATGTAAATGAAACTAGTCCATTCGTGCAAGTTAAAAAGGTCATGTTCTTTTAGGATTCTTCTCCGTTCTCCACACAGAGGAAGTGCGTTTAGTTGATGGCGAAGACAGGGCTGGTGTTGCCGGAATCGCCAAACACTAAGTTATATGTGTGAGTGAACCAGCTGAGATCCGGCATAGGAACAAATGATACTTACAGACAAGCTGGTAGGTGTCGCCAGGGAGGACCCAAGGGACGGTGATCTCGACACTTCCAGACAAGAGATCGAAGTTTTCAGCGAGGATCACTGTGAGATGATCAATTAATCATGAATGCGTGTCAAATCAAGTCTTCTCTCTCGAAGACATACAAGGAGTACTGATGTTATTGTAGCTGAGGGTGATGAGACCCTGGTATCTGCCGGTGACGGTTGCGGGATGGTTGGAGGTATCCCTGTGTAGATAGTGAGCACAGAGAATACATATACAAACGAGTGCAGACACTTGCCAGATGACACTCTGGGTCTGGTTGGTGTACCAATGGATGCCCGTATGGGGAACGAGTACACGGGGGTTGAATATATCTCGTTTCTCATCTGCGACGGGGGTAGAGAGTGCAGCTGAGAAGAAGAAGCCAGCAAGGGCGAGAAGAGTCTTGGGAGCGGTGATCATGATTATTATTATTTAACTAGGGGCGCGAGCGCGTCAGAGATTGCTTGTAAAAAGGATTAAGAATTGAAGAGAGAAAAGCAAGTCCTTGATGGGGAGCAAAAGCAGTAACAGGATAGCTGGCTTATATAGGCACTGGCATATAAGTACCGGCATAAGAGCCACGGCCAGAAGAGGCCACCACCGTCATTACAAATGCTGGCGGATGTGTGTCAAGTGTAATCGAGTTATACACGTATTCCTTTGAACATAGGATCCTCGCCTGGGGCTCGGATCATTAAAAAAGAAGCCAAAGCTGGGCGGCCTATTCTGAAGCGGGGAAGGGATAACGTAGACAGAGGGGTCTATAATAACGGGCAGTATAGACCGAATTAAATTCTTACATTCCGCACATCGTGTACAGGTTTCATTAGAAAGATGCGTACTATCGGAAATGTTGAATGTGAATGACATGACTGGCTGGAAGACCGATTCGGCTGTGAATTGAAGACAACGAATGCTGGTCTGTGTCAGGCTAAGGGAGACATAAGCGAGCGTCAGAAAAGGCTGGGAACTTCTTCTTGGACCCAAGGTCAACACTCAAGTACCAACCAGAATTGTGCAAATCCGCCAACAATCCTGGGAAAGCTTTGGCAAGAAAAGGGGAGGTTCGTTGAGAGAATGGCAAGGATATGTTAGTCTCATTCCATTCACGCATCTGCAAGGATAGGAAAACAGGTGGGAACAAAGAAGCTGAATAATTGGCCGACCAGTCATAACAGCGCAAGCTAAGATAGACACTATAAAATGGTTTGCGAGGAACATAGCCTGAGGTCAATTAATACACAGGTATTATTAAATTTAAAACCCTCAAGTTAACGAGCCATTGAGTGAGATTTCTGGTTAATGGAATGACTAAATAATGTGTATGTATGCTAGGCCATTGTAATATGAGTCAAGGAGCTCCTGGAATGGGAAGCAGTCATGATACTATATAGTACTAGCATCAACATGCGATTTGCCACAGGGCCAATGAATGAGCCCGTTTATCATCTACGGTCATACACCCACTGAGAGGTTCCCCAGACCCTATTTAGTCCCAGCAGGTCTTTTTTTTAGCGTGAGCAAGTTAATGTTTGATTTATTGAGATGCTGGTCGTTTGACGAGATGCTGGATACTATTGGAGTTGCAATCCGTTCGTTCAATCACAGCGGATAATTTTATCACGTGATTAGATGTATGCTTTCTGCCGAAGGAGGCACGATGCTGGCATAATTATAAGCGGTGTCTTTGGCGTGCGCGTTGTTATTACCAGGCGCAAAAACAGCAGCAGCAATAATACCCAGATTTGGCCACAGAAAAAGGCATCATAAATGCCTCATCACACACAGAGTACGAGTAAATCTTTAAGCATATTGAGCTCAAGATGTGAGTGCATTGAAAAAGCGAGAGCCAGCGGAGGATGCTGGCGATTCCGGAGAGAGGCTGGTAGTGTTTCATGGGTACAATCTTGGTAACTCTTAACGGGCGCGAGCCGCCAGCAGGACCCTCGAATACCTGTGACAACCTTTTTCGCAAGTCCAGAAAAATTAATATTCAAATTTGGGAATTTTCCAGAGATACCACCTATCACAGGACATCACATGTCACGTCGAAGCTTTTTTTGGGAGAGTTGTATGCTGCGAGGCCCAAAATCGGTGCCAGCAAAAAGTCACGCTTTCCGAGCAAATCAGGTCATTTTGGACGAAAAAGGGGTACCTTTTTTCGTTTCCGGACAAATTGGGCCTTATAGGGCCGATTTTGCGAAAAAGGTTGTCACAGGTATTCGAGGGTCCTGCTGGCGGCTCGCGCCCGTTAAGAGTTACCAAGATTGTACCCATGAAACACTACCAGCCTCTCTCCGGAATCGCCAGCATCCTCCGCTGGCTCTCGCTTTTTCAATGCACTCACATCTTGAGCTCAATATGCTTAAAGATTTACTCGTACTCTGTGTGTGATGAGGCATTTATGATGCCTTTTTCTGTGGCCAAATCTGGGTATTATTGCTGCTGCTGTTTTTGCGCCTGGTAATAACATCGCTGCATTCCTCGTTATTCCATACCATGGCTACACTTGCCGTTCTTGCCCATGTATTTATTGCTGGGCTTTTGCCGCTACTGCTACTGCTGAGCGTATGCCTAGTATTTCATACCAAGGTTACATTGCCGTTTTTTTGCCCATGCAGTTATTGCTAGGATTTGCTGTTGCCGAACATATCTAGTATTTCATACTAAGGCTAAATTACCGTTTCTTGCCCGTGCCCATGCACTCTGGGCTTTGTCACAATTTATTTGTGCCTAGTGAGAGGGCGTCATAGCTGTGCACTAATTCACACCCGTTTCTATATGCATTGAGATAATGGCACGGCCGCCTGATAACTGTGGTAGTCTAGTAACAACCACCATCTAAGGACTGCATCTCCTAGATGTTATGGGGATCAATGCTGGCACGATACGTCAATGCACTCCTACACTACGGGAAGCACTGCTCACCTATCTCTCCATAGGTTTCTATTTAGCTGGGGGCTCGAAAAGCGCTTCGCGCCTTTCCCCCATCCACCGCCGCCGCTGCTCTCTGCATGCAGGCCAGCCAGCCCATTAAGCAATGCCAAAGGTTGTATTTTATCCGGCAGAATTTTTGTATCTCTACCTGTTTGACTGCATACCACCGCATACCACGACAAACAGAAATTTTATTCGTGTTGTCTACTGTTGGCTGCAATCGATCCCCTTTCAACATTTTAACAGATAAGCAATGCTTCAAGTTGGTGTGGTATATGCGAGTTCGGCGCAGGTGAAGATAGATACGAATAGCGCGGCTCTTTACCTCCTACTAATAGTACTCTCTTATCATTTTAAAGTGTCCGTTAGCCCCCTCCCCCTTTCTTACTTATTGTCTTCATCCTTTACATTGCAGTTACTGGCCATTTACACTTTCCCGTCTTGTTATTCTCTCTCATTTCCGCAAATTCTGGTGTGGGACCGCATCTCACCTCGGTCATTTGGTTATCTTTCTAGTTCATGAAGAACAATTATGATGATATGCCAGTGAGCAAAACCAAGTGGGATCGTTTCTATTCAGTGTCGATAACGAGAAACAGCACTCTTGACGAGATAGAAATATTCAAGTTGCACTTCAATCAAGTTGGGGCTTAAGATGGTAGCGTGTTGAGGCAACTAAACAAACAATGTATTAGGAATATGATAAAGCAATAGCATGTATGCATTGCTCTTGCTATGCTAATATGTGCCAGCATGGGGGTAGGGAATCCATTGATAATCGAATCCAACAAAAAAGCTAGCTCTTGTCATTACCGGTCTTCTCACCTTTATCATGCCAGAGTATCGAACAGCGAAGCCAGGTCGGTAATATCCTATATCAAAGCCCTGTTACAGACACCAATGAAAAAAATGTGATCATGATTGGATTTTTATGACTTAAGAAGGAGTACAAAGTAGCAGAATTATGGGTACATCAACATTTTGGGTGTAATGTCCCACAAAAATGTCCATAGCAATGGTTGAAGTTCCAAAGCAAGTGTCCGAGAAAATATCCACAGCAAGAAGGAAAAACAGAAAAGAGAACAACAAGGAACATCGGAGCAAGATTCGAGAAATAATCTCATGCCGAATTCACATGGATAGGGTACAGATGAAACTAGTCCGTTTGTGCAAATCAGACAATCACGAGAGTAATCATGCTCTTATAGCATGTATCTCCATTTTCCGCGTGGAAGAAGTGCGCTTAGTTAATGGAGAAGTAAGGGCTGAAGTTGCCAGAATCGCCAAACACTAGGTTATATGGGTAAGTGAACCAATTGAGACCAGGAATGGGAATAAATGGTACTTACAGACAAGTTGGTACTCAGTGCCAGGGAGAACCCAAGGGACGGTGACCTCGACACTTCCAGACAAGAGATCGAAGTTTTCAGCGAGGATCACTGTGAGGTGATCAGTTGATCATGAGTGTTTGTCCAATCAAGTTACCGAGAGAAAAGACATACCAGGAGTGCTGTAGTTATCGAAGCGGAGGGTGATGAGACCCTCATACCTGTTGCTGACGCTCGCGGGATGGTTGGAGGTATCCCTGTGTAGATAGTGAGCACAGAGAATACTTATAAAATCGAGTGCAGATACTTACCAGGTGACATTCTGGGTCTGGCCGGTGTACCAGTGGGTGCCGGCATGGGGATAGAGCACAGGTGGCGTAAATATATCCCTCTTCGCGTCTGTGACAGGAGCAGAAAGGGCAACCGAGAAGAAAAGGCCAACAAGAGCGAAGAGGGTGAGGAGGAAAGACTTGGGGGAGGCGTTCATGATCATGATAAGATAGCTAATGGCGTGAGCTCGTCAGAGGTCGTATGTCAATGAAAAAGGTAATGAATAGAAATCGAAGAGAGAAAAGCAAGTCCTCGATGGGGAGCAAGAGTAGCAGCAGGCTAGCTGGCTTATATAGGCACTGGTATATAGACACCGGCGTAGGAGCCACGGCCAGAAGAGGCCACCGCCGTCATTGCAGCCGCCGGAAAACGGCGCCAAGGGTAATCGAGTATATTCTTTGGACATCACCGGGTCGGTCTTGATTCGCCTGGGGTTCCGAGTCAGATTATTACGCAAATCATGTATCAATACACTAATTCCGCCGATTCTTGCCATGGTTCACCATCAGTGGCTAAACAATTCTGGCTCATCCAAAAGATTAAAATCAAAGTAGAACCTTCTGGGCGACCTCTGAAGTGGGGAAAGGATCTATCATAAGGTCATAACGGGCAATGCAGACCGAGTTAAATTCTTACGTTCCTCATGCCGATGCAGAAGCTTGATTAGAAGGGCACGGACTGTCGGAAATGGTGAAGGTAAATGTCACGACTTGCTGGGTTCGTGCCCGCAAACCAAGTTTGGATGTAAATTGAATTGAAGATAAGGAATATTGATCAGCATCAGGTTAAGGGCGATACAAGCGAGCGTCATAATAGGCCAGAAACTTCATCGATCCACAAGTCAACACCTAAGCACCAGTCAGAATCGTGGTCTTGTAAATCCACCGACAATGGTAATAGGCTGGGAAATCTTTGGCAAGAAGTACATGGGGGAGGGCTATCGGGTATCCGGGGAGGTTCATTAAGAGAACGGTAAGAGTATGTTGATCTTGTCCCACCCCCTTATCCACAAGGGTAGAAAAACAGATGGAGATGAATAAGCTAGAGAATTGGCCGACCAGCTATATCAGTCATAATAATGCAAGCCTAAATAGACACTAGGAAATGGCTCGCGAGGAAACATAGCCTGAGGCCAGTAATGCAAACTTGAAAGTTGAAGGAAACTTGAGCTGCTGGCCTTGAGTCAAGGAGCCATCCAGTAAGGTTTTTGGTGAGTAGGATGATTAGTGTGTGTTAAGCCACCTTGGTAGGGACAAAGAGGTCTTCAAATCTGTAGGAATGAGGGGCAGCAATGCTATCACTGGCAGCATGCAATTCCCAGTCGTCACAAGGCCACCGGCAATGAATCAGCCCATTTATCATCCGTGGTCATGCACTCAGTGCGAAACTCCCCAGACCTATTTGGCCTCAACCGACCTTTTATGATGTAAGCAGGTCAGTACTCGATTCAATAAGGTGCTGGACTTTTGATGAGATGCCGGGCACTTCAGTATGAATAGTGCTTGATCTGATCTATGTAAGTTTATCGTAGGCGAAGATAGATATGTAGTATTATATACGTATGACGTGGCTGTTTACCTCCTACTCTCTGGTCATCTTGAAGTATTTGCTAGTCCCCTTTTCTTGCTGTTGTCACCCTTCTGATAGGTATCTTTTGTTGGTATAGGCAATCCATGCCTCGATGGGAGTGACGGAGTCACAGTCACGCTCCGCGTGACTGTAGTATGTAGCTACGAACTTTTGTAGTAGTTACCTCATTCGTTTGTCCGCGTACCGCGTCCAAGTACAACGACAAGCGTAATTCAATCTAGCTTTGGACTTATTACTGGCTGGCTCGCTCTTTTCTCACATCTTTGAGTTTTACTTTGAACAATTTGAGACTCAAGGTAGTAGCGTGTGTTGTTGTTTTCAGGCCAGACAAACAGTTTACTATAAACATGATAAAGCGATAGCATGCATGCATTGCTCTTGCCGTGCTAATATGTGCCAGCGTGAGAGTAGGAGCTACTGGATACGGATGGTAACAGATCAAGATATATTACTAGTACTTCCAAGTCGTGGATCCGTGGGTAATCGAGTCTCAGAAAGAAGCTAGTTCTTGTCATTACTCGTCTTCTCACCTTCCTGATGTTGGAGTATCAGACAGCGAAGCCAGTCCGGCAATATCCTCTGTCAAAGCCCTGTTTCAGACATCAATGGACAAAATGTGATCATAATTGGATTTTATGTCTTAAGAATAAGTAAAAAAAGTAGCATACATCTACATCAAATGTTACAAGTCTTTTTTGGATGTAATTTCCCACCAAAATGTCCATAGAAATGGTTGGAATTCCAAAGCAAGTGTCCGAGAAAATATCCACAGCAAGGAGAAAAAAAAAAAAAAAAAAAAAAAAAACAGAAAAGAGAACAACAAGGAACATCGGAGCAAGATTCGAGAAATAATCTCATACCGAATTCACTTGGATAGGGTACAGATGAAACTAGTCCGTTCGTGCGAATCAGAAAATAGTGGAAATAACCATACTCTTACAGCATGTATCTCCATCGCTCACGCAAAGGAAGTACATTTAGTTAATGGAGAAGTAAGGGCTGAAGTTGCCAGAATCTCCAAATACTAGATTACATGGGTGAGTAAGCCAAAGGAGATCAAGCGTAGGAATAAGAAGGACTTTGACACTTACAGACAAGTTGGTACTCGTCACCAGGGAGAACCCAGGGAACCTGGACCTCGATGCGTCCGAGCAAGAGGTCGAATCCTTGAGCGAGAATCACTGGGGAATAATCAATTGACCATGAGTATGTGCCCAATCAAATCATATGATCATCAAAAGGGAGGACATATAAGGAGTACTGAAGTTGTCGTAGCGGAGGGTTATGAGACCCCCATATCTGTCGGTGATTTTCGCAGGACGGTTTGAAGTGTCCCTGTGAGGATAGTTAGACCAAAAAATGCATACCCGTTGAAAATTTGGGGTAGATACTTGCCAGGTGACGTTGTGGGTCTGACCGGTGTACCAATGGGTGCCGGCATGGGGGTAAAGCACAGGCGGCGTGAATATATCTCTCTTCAAGTCTGTAACGGGGGCAGAGAGAGCAGTCGAGAAGAAGAGGCCAACAAGGGCAAAGAGGGCGAGGAGGAATTTCCTAGAGACGGTGTTCATGATTATGATAAGATAGCTAGTAGCGTGAGCTCGTCAAAGGTCGTTTGTCAATGAAAAAGGTGGTAATGAAGCAAGTTCTTGATGAGAGCAACAGCAGCAGCATTAGGCTAGCTAGCTTATATAGAGACTAGCATAAGCACTGGCGTAGGAGCCACGGCCAGGAGAGACCTCACGAGTGCTGGCATACCGCGCCAAGGTAATCGAGCATATTCAAGTTCTTTAGCCCCTTGAATCGCCTTGGGCTCGGATCATTGCGCCGGTTATTGTCGTTTCCGAAATAGATGGCGCGCGGAAGAAAACTTGGCAATCTAGTCCCCGTTACATCTTGAGTCGTGAGCGATGCATAACTTACTCGATACTGGGTATATATGTCTCTTTACATTTGAAGGGGCATATAATTTTTGTCCTGTGGAAGTTGGTCACGTGACCAGAACTTTTTACTAAATCCTTTATCCAAAGTAGAGGGATTCAAGTTTGTCAAAAAATTGGTAAAAACCACCCTTTTCTTTTGAAATCGCCAGTGTTATATGTCTTCTTTTGTGCAACCATTGATGTATACTTGACTAGAATTTAACCAAACAAACGGTATTCTCCACTATGCATCTATATGGAAAGCTGCATGGAGCTCTAGCTATTAGGTCGTTAAATAGTTCTATCTAGTTTCACGTAATTACTCTCGGAAATGGGCCAGCAAGGGCTCGCGCACAGATGGGGGGGGGAGTTGGTAACTTCAAGCCAATTGCCTGATAAAGACCGAGGCCTCAAACTTCGAATTACTGGGTAAAAACCACATGGGGCACTAGCCCCTTCAAATAAAAAAGAAACACGTATGAATTTTTTGAAGATATACCCGGTATCGAGTGAGTTATGCATCGCGCATAACTCAAGATGTAACGTAACGGGAGTTAGGTTGCCATTTTTTTTTTTTTTTTTTGTTGACACGTCGCGCCATCTATTTTGAAAACGGCAATACATATAATACTGATTCATACCGCGGCTCACTACACGTAGCGCTCACTCTTGGGAGATAAATTACTCCGGCTAACCCGAAAAATTGAAAATGGAAAACTCCTGAGCGGCCTCTGGAGAGGAGATGTATATCATGGCGGGTAGTGTAGACCGGATTATACTCTTATAGCCCGAGTCTTCATGTGGCATGCCGAAGCTCCATTAGAAAGACGCGATCTATCGGACGGTTTGAATGCTATGGCTTCCTGTGCCCGTGCCTACAGATACAGATCAACTTTGATTGTGAATGATAACGAACGCCGATCAGCGTGAGGCCAAGAGCGGCATGAGCAAGTGACAGAACAGAATCGGAAATGGCCAGGAACTTCTCCTTGAATCCAAATGCCAACACCTAAGCACCAGCCAGAATCAGGGGAATTCATGACGCAATTTAGAGATCGGTATAAATTCAGGGACAGTTGTCGAAGCCGCCAGCTGACCGAAGTAGAGATCAAAGTTGCTTCAGTAATGGGTGTACTGGGGTAGGTAGCATATTGTTTGTAGATGATAAGGTCGACTGGTGCTCGGTTGTCGTAAGCACGCCAGCGCATCATTACCCATGTGCTATGCATGCGCTCACTTAACAGCCACCAATAATGACAGGCTTAAAAAGCTTTGGCGATAAAAACATGGAGGTCCGGTGAGAGATTGGTTAGGGAACATAGCATGCGCCGACAAAATGTAATTATAATTGGATTTTATGACTCAAGAATGAGTACAAGAATAGTAGAATTATGTGTACATCAAATGTTACAAGACTTTTTTTTTGGTATTTTCGTGACTAATTTTCCACTAAAATATCCATAGCAATGGCCGGAATTTGAAAGCAAGTGTCCGAGAAAATGTCCACAGCAAAAAAAAAAAAAAAAAAAGAAAGAAAGAAAGCAAAACAGAAAAGAGAAGAGCAAGGGACATCGGAGCAAGATTCAAGAAAGAATCCCACGCCGAATTCACTTGGATAGGGTACAGATAAAATTGGTCCGTTTGTGTAAATCAGAAAATCGTAAAAATAATCATGCTCTTATAGCATGTTTCTCCATTCTCCGCGCGAAGGAAGTGGATTTAATTAATTGAGAAGTAAGGGCTGAAGTTGCCAGAATCGCCAAATACTAGATCACATGCGCGAGTAAGCCAACGGAGACGGAACACAAGAAAAACTTTGGCACTTACAGACAACTTGGAACTGATTACCAGAGAGGACCCAGGGGACGGTGACCTCGATGCGTCCGAGTAAGATGTCGAATCCTTGGGCGAGGATCACTGCGGGGTAATGAAATGATCGTGAGTATGTGTTCGATCGAGTCATTGAGAGAGAAGACATACAAGGAGTAGTGAGATTAGCATAGCGGAGGAGGATGAGACCTTCTTTGTTGGTGATGTTCACGGGATGGTTGGAGGTGTCCCTGTACGAATAGTTAGTATACTCGATGCATGCGTGGTTGGGGCAGTTACTTGCCAGGTGACGTTGTGAGTCTGGCCAGTGTACCAGTGGGTGCCGGCATGGGGGTAGAGCACAGGGGGCACAAAAACATCCCTCTTCACATCTGTGACGGGGACGGAGAGAGCAGCCGAGAAGAAGAAGCCAACAAGGGCGAAGAGGGTGAGGAGGAAGGACTTGGGGGCGGCGTTCATGATCATGATGAGATAACTAATAGCGTAAGCTCGTCAGGGGCGGCGAAAAGAGTCGTTAGAGGTCGTTTGTCGATGGAAAGGAATAAGTTCGAAGAGAGAAAAGAAAGTCCTCGATGGGAAGTGAGGGCAGCAGCCGACGGGCTGGCTTATATAGGTACAGGCATAGGGAGGCACTGGCACGGTCAGGAGAGGCCACGAGCATCATCACGGGCGCTGGCATACTGCGCTACTACAACTAAGGACTAATCGAGCACATTCTTCATCCATCATGATCAGATCGGTCTTGGATCGCCTTGCGCTCGGATTATTACGCTACTACTAGTCACGTGTGATACATTTATCTCATTTTCCTCATCATATTCACTAATATTATACAGCTCACGATGATAATACTAATCCAATATATCAGTCAAGAACAATCCGTATCGTCCTCAGGCAAACCCAACTGCCTTTCTCCTCTTTTTCGATGGTGGCGTACTCATATCGCTGGCGCCAGTGGGCGTTATTGATGACGTCGTCGGCAGTGCCCCGCACCGATCGGGCGTGCGGTTCTCATTTCCAGTGGCCACTGCGCGGATTGCCTCCGGAATCGGACCTTGCCTCTCAGGCTGTATTTGCTCCGCATCATCATCCAAGAACCGAGGGCGGAGCAAGGGAATGTCGAGACACACCCTGGGCACACCTGGCGCACCCTCTGCCCGCTCCTCTGGAAGAAAGCGTGGGTTCTGCAAATAAAGCCATAATCAGCATTCATTGTCATGCTGCTTTCATGTATCTGCAACTGACGGCGATAAAGTCACGCATGCCCGCCTCGTTGATCATGTCCTTGGCTGTCCACTCAATCTCGCCCTGCCCCTTGAATGCTTGGCGCCTCTGCACCATGGCTTCTTCTGCCGTATCGCGGATGGCCAGCGTCTTTACTGTGGAGTAAAGAGAGAGAGAGGCAAACCATATTAGTATCGGACAGCAGCCGGACCTGCCGGGCGCCGCCATTCATCGTCGACGACGTCGCACGAGTTCATTCTTACCTACTAACGGTCGTGTCTGGCCGATACGATAAGCACGCTAACGATATCATCAATCAGTTGACTTCGAACTGGTTACTTATTATCGTCAGATTGTAGTGGTATATGCTTACCATGATCGCCTGCAGTTCGACATCGGCTTTCCAAACTGGCTCGCAGAATATGATTCGTGATGCCGAAATTAGATTCCTAGGGAAGGGAATGTATCATGAGGTCACGGACGGGTAATGTATACCGAATAAAACTCTTACAGTCCTCGCGCTGCATGCCGAAGCTCCATTAGAAAGACGCGGACTGAGTCAGAAGTTTCAAATGTCATGACCTGCTGTGCCCGTGCCCGTAAATCAACTTCGGTCGTGAATTGGAGATAGGGAGCGCCAATCAGCTTCAGGCCAAGGGCAACGTGGGCGAGTGACAGGACAGAGTCCGAGAAAACCAAAAATTTCTCCTTGGATCCAAAAGTCAACACCTAAACACCAGCGAGAATCAGAATCAGGGAGATGCCTCAAAAAGAAGACTGCATTTGGAGAACCTCGTTCAGAATGTAATTGAGCTTGTTAGAGACAGAGTTCCCAATGCGGACGTCCTTCAGCGCACATTGATCCCAAAGCCCTTCGGGGATGGTCGCCGCTGGCTCTAGGCCAAAGCCTCTAGCTTTGCCTTCTTCATCCTGGAAGTTATACCCCGCGTCTTGTGCTCTTGCCATAGCATCATCTTTCATCTGAGCGAGGTAGTTCCTTTTTTCCTGGCGTCTTATGCGAGAGTGAGCCCCCCGCCCACATTTCTCGTGAGGGGAGTCATCTGCGATAATTTCTTCGTCGCCGCTCCTGGAGGCCTCAGAGCTCCTCTCCTCCCGTGACTGTCGCAGCTCTTGTTCAAGCGCGTCCAGATGATCGTGACTCTGTTTTGGGTTCTCCTTGTGCTCATGGGATCGCTGCCCCTTTCCCCTCACTTTCTTCGACACATCTAAGACGGTGATGGCATGCGTCAGCATCTGAATATGCGCATGTCTTTGGCCGTATTCAGCAAGCGTATCCTCGCTGATGAGTGGTTTCAACTGCACCACTTTACGCATACTGATAAGTCGATCTTGCTGCATAAACGCCTCTCCCGGCATCCACGAGTCCGTTCTGTTATCATCGCGTGTTTCCGGTGGAGGCTCCATACGCGACCAGGCCCTGAAAATGGGCGGTGACAGCCCTTGGATGCTGAAAGGTACATCGAGCTGTTCGTGCATCCCTTTCCAGACATGATCCCCGTCCAGAGTAAGCCTAATACCCTCTTCGTGTCAATGACATTAAAAGAAGGCACGGTCCAAGGACTCACATGTAATCATAGGTATTCTGCAGAAGTTTAATATCCTCCTCAGTTGTGCCTTGATCTTTAGCCTTGGACAAATACTCTGCAGATCTCTTGAGCGCTCCAGAAATATCAAACACATCTTCAGAAATGCCATAGAATAGGAACCTATCACAGTGTTATGGTCGTTTCCATTATGAATTTGCTTGACACAAAAACTTACTGTGACATATTGAGCGTGGTTTCCTTCATGGCTGCTACATTCTAAATAACATGCATGAGGAAGACCACTCATTAGAATCATGAATCCAATGCATACATCCGGATGGAACATATAATCCGTCCCAGTTCGTTGAGATGTGACGGCATTGAGAGCTATGATAGCTTGAAGAGCGTTGTAGCTTTTGACCGCATATGGATGTAAGTCAAGATAGACAATTTCTTCCGTCTTGGGCGGTAAGACGATGTCTTGTCGAATATCTTCCATTCTGGCCATACGATGTATCAGCATAGGTCAGTACTGTCTGATTCGTTGTGCTAACCGATGTCGCACCATAAACATCTCCATCACCTGCTTCAGCACACGAACCGCACCCACATGCGGACCACGGGTATTAGTGAGGCCCTTGATCATCTGCTTGTTAAGTGAGTCACGGCCTTCCGAAAATAAAGGCGCCTGGAGGAATTCGCGCAGCATGTTCGTGAGACGCCTTAGGTCTCCATAGTAATACCGCCAAATATGAGTCATGGGTGAATTGGGGTTCATTGCTCCATCGGTAGGACGTAAATCCATCGTTATTGGACTACCAGCAGCCATGTCTCCAAGACCTTGCGTATCAAGTTCCTCATTTATATCATCACCATCATCGATGCTAATATCCACTTCTCTATCACCAAGGCTCAGTCCAAGGAGATTAGTCGTTGGTGTGCCAGTAACGATCCATCGCCGTTCCGCGCTCAGCTTGGCGCATATGTGCACCAGTTGCGTGTCTGCCGCTCCAGACACGTGACCTTCATCCATCACGAGCCGTTTCCATCGAATTTGCAATAGAGGCGAGATCTTTGGATGACCTGGACAGGTGCAAGGTTGGTAACGAGGACAGATACACGGGCGTAATTTATACAGTGGTTCGAGATCCAGGCCCCTTGAGGCTTCCTGAGAGAGGCCTGCGTTGGGTCAGTAATCAGTTATGTTATGATGAGAAGAATGAGTCTGCTAACGTGAATGTGGAAGTAGAACAATCTAGGAGTTGTAATTATTTTAGTACATTTTCATCGGGGCAACAAAAACTATGGGAAATGCCAACATCATATAGTGAAGTAAGTTCTTGAGCAGGAGGCAACTCCTTCGCCTTGCGCTCCAATACCAACTTTTGCAATGGATAAGATACATGTTTATTAATCTCGCGATCCCATTGATCAACCAGATTATCCGGGACTACGATCAAAGTGGCGGTTGTCAGGTACACTGTTCTGTCGGATTTTTGTGTTCTCTTTCGCCCAGACCTCATGACACCCGTTTCTGGGAGTTCATGATGGCTGTAAAAGGGCGTCGTGATCTGAAGGCGATTCCAAAGGTGTGATGGAAGTTGTTCCTGTATTTCCGGTCGTATTTGTCCACAAGAAGCAAGGCGATGTGTAATCAGGTCGACGAATGAAGGCACTAACATCTTTTCTCGAGCCAAATGATGAGGGCTGAGTAAGCGTGAAGTAACAGGCCGAGAATCTAAAGGCGATTCTTCTGGCTGAGGCAAAATATTACGAGTTGCCAAGATTAACGCAAGGATCATGACGGTCTTCCCGGTTCCTAGTTATGTTAATCAGAAAAAGTACATAAAACTTAAGAGGCAACATGCTTGCCTAATTCTTCACAAAGTAAACCCCCTTGAATTCGAGACGTATGTGGAGGATCTCTGAGGACGGTCATAGTGGATGGTTGAAGATAGAATGTCTTGTATGATGCTGCTTCATTGAGGGGTAGTCCAACTAAAGAAACGTATAATGGATTGAGGCACGGTTTGGGAAGAGACTCCATTTCTAGCATTTTGGCGACTGAGCGGCGCTGATACATGTAAAGCTTACTACGAAGGCCAGTAAGAGAATCTATAGCTTCCAAAAACCGGGGCTCGGGATTTGGGGAAGTAATTTCACCATACAGCTCTGACATGGACTGCACCTAAAGAGGGGCTCGCATTTCAACTACTAGCGCACGGGAAAAATAAGTATTCTGACGTTTTGATCCTCCAAGAGCAAGGGAGGAGGCGGGGAGCCAGTCGGGCACCCATCATCTTTACTATACCAGGCGACGATATCCCGATTAATGTGTGACAGAACAGCTTGCAAGTAAAACCTTGCTCTTGGCACCACATTCGTCGGTCGTTGGCGGAAGAGATGACCTGCATTGGGGAGGTCTTGAGGTATGAGATATACCCGAGCAGTAACGGAGCCTCCATTAAAATATTGAGCAGTTGTTACATGAATATAGTGATGCAAATGCAAGAAATCAAGAGCCTCTAGTAGCTGCTGCTCGAGTGCAGTCAAGACAAGGGGAAGTAATTTTTGTCCCTGGAAAATATGGCAGCCACTGGCATCCGACGCATGGGAGTGATCGCAATCTA
Source organism: Agroathelia rolfsii (assembly GCA_018343915.1). Taxonomy (NCBI): domain Eukaryota; kingdom Fungi; phylum Basidiomycota; class Agaricomycetes; order Amylocorticiales; family Amylocorticiaceae; genus Agroathelia; species Agroathelia rolfsii. The sequence goes on along the minus strand of JABRWF010000007.1, from coordinate 103,302 downwards.
TATCATATTCCTTCTTCAAGGTAAAATGAATGGTCCCGGTAGGTAGAAAGTCTTCAATCTTTTCCCAGGGGTTCATTGCAGTTGGGGACAACCCAAAGGCAGCTTGAAAGCAGCTCGATTGTGGAGATGGAATTGCCAGGAGGTTTTGAGATGGGGAAGGCAGTTGACGACTCGAGTTGAGTTCAAGTTTGCTAGTGAAGCAGGCCCGGCTTTGAACTTGAAGCTATTTCTCCGAGTCAGTCAATGCCAGTGATGACGAATCGGAAGCGCCCATCGGAACCAAATTGTGGTTTGCTTCCGTCACTTTAACGCGACTCTCGCCATTTACTACTAGAGCGTGTTCATACGGCTCACTCTACTTGAGATTCATTTGCTGGTCGAATACTAGTAGTAGAAAACCAGCGGACCTATTCGATATGTCTGCCCCAAGACAGCTCAGTGGTCTCATAATGAGGCCTGCAATACGCCTCACAGCGCCACCTAGGACACTCGTCGCACATCCCTCGTCCCTCTCTCAACTCGCACGCCTGAATTCTACAGTTTCCCAGTCGGCCAAAGAGAAGCTTACATGGCCAGAATATTTGAAGATTCGCAGCCAGAAACGCAAATGGGAGACTGTGTGTCCTCTTTGCTTTGATGGCAAATACAGCAATAGCTGACCGTTTGCTTCGGTTGTAGGCTGTCACCATCCCATGCACTATTGGCACTTTCTTTGCCGGCCTATCGTACTTTGCCTCTATAGAGGCTGATCCATCTCAGCCCATTATGGTAAATACTTCTTTTTCTGCTAATAGACTATACTCATGGAAAATGCATAGGGCATCGATCCATTCATGTTCTACGGTTTTTGCTCAATTAGCTGTGCCGGTATGTCCCTCGTTTGTTCACTTAGATAATTCGTACTCATGCGTTACTGTTCATCATATGTAGGTGTCGGCTATCTCATGGGTCCCTCAATTGGTGCTGCATTCTGGCGCATGACGCACCGCAGGACAATGAACCTGATTGAAGTCAAGGATCGCCTGTTCCACCAACACATTGTACGGAACCGCGTTGATCCCAGTCAGCAGAGCGCTCGCAACCTAGTGCCAGACTACTACGGTATTATGCTGTCTTTATCTTATTTTCCTTGCACCAATTTATCATGTCCTCAATCCAGGTGAAAAAATTGGTAACTTGAGTCAATACAGACAAGTAAGCTGAATATACGATGATGATGGCATGGCATACTTATTTATATTTCCTTTAGTGGCTAAGAGACCAAAGTAAATTCAAGAAAAAGGCTCTACTACCAGAAGAATAGACGACTTGAATTGCTTTATACAACCGTCCTAATGCATATAATATATCTGAATCTAAGCTTTCAATATCTCATATTCCAAGAGAGTTTTGAAAAATCTGTGAAGTAAACTGATATGGTATATTGACATTTCAGCTCGATGGTATGAGAGGTACGCGACAAACTACAAGGTCCGTAGTAACAAGCACAAGCATAAGAACGGCCGAGATAAATGTTAGAAGGTTCTGGCTAGCAGTAAGATTTGTGGGCGCGCCAGCGTCATAAAATAATCATAAACATGTTGAATGGTAATAGTGAATACGCGAAGAGGAAGCTACCGTTGCTGTGCCACGGTCAAATAAATAGGCCAAAGTTAGGTAAAGATGAAGGGAGTAAGTAGAGAGTGAATCATCCAGGAGTGTACCTGTAAACAAAAGAGCGGAGGGCGGCTTACAAGCCGGCTAAAGCGGTGCAGAATAGTAGGATTTTGATCCGACGCGGTCTGTGATAGGTTATCGTTGACGAGGGACCATTTCCTGTCGTTCACCGAGACAGAAACGAGGGATGACACCTTTAGGGGCGTCAACCTTGCCTATGTGTTGGACAAGACACCACTCGTCTTCATACTCCTATGGAACGTACAGCAAGTCAGAAGGACAAGGACGTATAAAATCAATGAGTAATGGTTTACCTCGATGAGCCTAAGGGTCTCTCCAAGTCTTACACGCAGCTCGTCCTCAAGGTTGGGTTCGAAGGTTTGCGCCACGGTCATCAGTCGAGGGAAGCGCTTTGACCCCTTGGATGGCGCAACAGCAGGGTTCACGGGGAAAGATGAAGTGCGCAAAGGGCTTCTTGGGTTAATCGAACTCGCCTTGCCGTCAACAGAGCTGGGCTTCACTTTGAGCGAGACGGGAGGCGTAGGGGGAGTTGGCACACGAGTAAGGGATTTTTTCTCATCCTCCTCCGAAGGCATAGGTGGGAGTGGAATGACGGGAACCTTTCCATCATGGTAGTTTTGTAGTGGAGAGTACCCTGGGATGGTGATATGTATGCTCCCAGATTTGGCCCGTTCATTCTTGGACCATCGGGATGACTTCTTTTCGTTGGGCTTGAGGGGTGCGATACTAATGGGAACACTGTGAACTGATCTTATTTGGGGTACCCATGCTGTGCCCGGAGCAGCCTTAGGGGGCACGAGCACGGCCTCCTGGGGCTTCTCAATATCCAGATGGGACGACCCCAGGCTGATCACTTTCTCGCTCACATATGAGGACGAAGACATCGCGACCACAGCGGCTCGGCGTCTTATCCTTGTACGAAGCCTCCATCCGACGAGACCTGTTTTACATTGATGAGCGCTTTACTACCTGGAGTAAAATTGAGGACAAGACCGACCTAGGATGAGAACGGCAAGGACAGTGACAATACCAACCAATGCGCGAACCGTGGCGCTATCAAGAGGTGGAAGAGATTTTACCGCACTGGAAATGGCAGCACTAGTAGTGCTGGGTAAGGCAGAAGACGTTCCAGACGAAGATGAGGGCGAAGAAGCGCCTGCAGCTTGCTGAGGCGAGCGACGCTCCAGGGCACGAGCGAGCCCGCGATCAAGTGCCCGGGAGTGCGATGTAATAGCAACCATTCTCGTTAGCAGCAGCTATCGGGTGGGTTTGATCAAAAAGAAAGGAAGATCTCTGGTTAAGGAGACCGCTGGGGGGAGGGAGGGAGGGAAAGAGAGGAAGAAGTTGAGAGGAGGAATAGCTGGTGTTTTCAAGCCTTGATATTCAGCAACGGCTCTGGCCTTTCGGAAGGTCCACCGGGTTATTGATGCCAGCATCCAGCGTCCACAATCAATATCATGATCGATTTGACTACAAATGATGGCGCTTCACATGCTTTGCATGCATGACGTCCGAAGATCCCAGGACCGCTATGAACATCTATAAGGGTAGTTTTGATTTATAATCGGTGTGTAGGATTAAAGGTCCAACCGTGGCGGTTTGAGATGTTAGGAGAACCTGTTCAGCATCCTCATGTGCTATTACAGTAGAATGTTGGGTGCGTCAGGATAGTAGCAGATCCGTGTTCGTTAATCGAACAACTGAGATCCCACCGGCACCACCATCAGGGAAAATGCTGGGCTGTGTCTACGGCATCATAATTGTGAATTTGGATGGGTTGAGCATTTTCTATGAGCAAACGCATGTTGGTTGTGGTAGAAGGGTAAGTTGTCAGGGAGAAGTGTAGACTTGTTTCAGAGCCATTTGTTGTGATACCGGTATTCCACTGACATTTTCCCATCCAAGCCATCTGCTTCAGCCTTCAAGTTCAATCTCTCTGTTTCAGCTTTATCCAAGACTTTCTAAACGGTCCTGATCTTGCCTTCTCCGCTTTCAGAAAAAAAAATCTACGTTCCTTAGTGTTGCTGGTGATACTATACCTGCAAAATTATGCTTCTAAACAGTCGTACACAACTTCGCATAAACTCACTTCACGGACTCTCGAAACGGCCAACTTTCGTCATTAGAAGCATGACAATGAACATTATATCCTGTTGTCGTCGGGAATTATCTATACATGCGCCAAATGCTCCGAGAGTGCGTACTGCCAACACCCTTAGGTCGCGGTCCACTCTTTTTGGCTCCAAGCCCATTTCAAGACACTACAGCGATTCATTACACTTGCCGGGCATTGAACCTCGCAAAGGAGATCCTGGTAAGGCATGCCATTGTATTATGAAATGTCTCGCAATTCATGAAACCCATCTCCTGGCAGTCGTCATAGCCATGTCTGGAGGCGTTGATTCCTCCGTAGCCGCCAAAATCCTTGCTATGAAAGTGTGTTTCACTGTACTGCTATGCCATACTACTACACCCTCATCTGGTTCCAGGACTATGATCTTCGTGCTGTGTTTATGCGCAATTGGGATGAGCGAGATGAGTCTGCATCTGACTCAGGCTGCACTTGGGAAAAATCCTGGGAGAAAGTCCAAAGCGTCTGTAGAATGCTAGATATCCCTTGTCAGATGGTATATATATACTATTTCAATGTCGAGTTTGCTCAATGTGTATCCTCAACAATTCTCAGATCGATCTGTCCAGGGAATATTGGACACGCGTCTTTCAGCCTGCTCTCGATCTCTGGGAAATAGGACACACGCCCAACCCTGATATTTGGTGCAATAAGTGAGTAGGATTTGCTACACTCGATCATCTCTCTGAGAAGCATCATGTAGAGAAGTGAAGTTCGGCGCCCTACTCAACCGAGTGGATACACTATATTCTTCTGGTAAGTCAACGGCAGTTTCGTTGCTATCTCATATTTGAACACGCCAATCTGATTATACTCAGACATCAAACCGTGGCTAGCAACGGGTAAAACGCGTCTCATGCTTGATTCAGCGACTTTCTTACGTTGTATAGGACATTATGCGCGAAAGGGTTGGACATCCTCGAATGGCATTTCCTCGCCCCGGCCACAGTTGCTTCGTGCAGTGGATGATACCAAGGATCAGTCATATTATTTATCCTCAATCCCTGAACTATCACTCAGCCGGGCACTCTTTCCCTTGGGTGAACTGAGAAAATCGGAGGTGCGTTAACTATTGAACACTATGCTTTCGTCAAGCAAAACTTTGACATTTTTCAAGGTGCGAACTCTGGCCAGAGAATGGGATTTGCCTACAGCAAACGAACCTGAGAGTATGGGGCTCTGTTTTGTGGGGGAGAGACGAAGATTTCATACATTTATAGGTACACGGTTTGTTACAATGTTCATTTCTTTCCTTGACCTTGAGCATAGGGCAATATCTTCCACCGTCGCCTGGTAATTTCGTAGACATATCGGAGCCTAATAATCGTAAAGTAATTGGTCAGCATAACGGATTATGGACCGCCACAGTTGGGCAAAACGCACGAATTAGCGGCCAGAAACAAAAATACTTTGTGGTGTCGAAAGATGAAGTTACGAATGAAATCCTTGTCGCAGAAGAGTGGGTGGCTATATTCTCTCCATACGTTTATGTGAGGACCTGACCGAATGTATAGTGATAATCCGGCGCTATATTCTCTAGGCCTGACTGTACAAAACTGGCAATGGATATGGGCAAATGAACCGCATCATAATCTCTCAAAAAATGATACTCCAAGCCTCAGAACGGGATGGTCCTACTCCCATCCAACAGCCCAAGGATCGTCAAAAAACCATCCGCCTCTTTTACCCTCTTTCCGAGCACACGTGAAGCATAGATATAGAATGGAAAGTGTGCCATGCACAGTGAACAGGTGAAACAGCTTGTTCCCTAGTCATTGTTGGCTTTCGCTGACCGAGTATCTTGTAACAAGTATTCCTGGTGCCGAGAGTGGCATGCAAATATTATTCGACACGCCTCAGAAGGCGGTTACTGTTGGACAAGTGGCAACACTCTATCATGAGGATTGGTGTTTGGGATGTGGATTAATTACCAAAACTGAGTCCCAGTATTAAACGCCAGGTGTGCATTCTCTTTTATGAACGCGAAGCGACTCTTCATATCGCACACTCTTCTTGGCCTGCGTCCAATTTCTTGTATGACTTGGCCAATATCCTCTCAGTTTGAACAACATACTTTAGAAATATTTCCTTACCCTACTAATTGTATAATGCGGTGATGGATGTCTGACCAGAACCGGGTTATTCAGGTTTGACAGAATATTAATAAAGACCGGGTTTGTATTTGAAGACAAGCAGTAAACACTGAGAGCAGGTAAAACTTCCATTGCTTCAAGGCAATTTGACTCATTTACCCAAACACGAAATATTCTGGCCGATGGATTGTATTACGCAGACAGTTCTGTTAATTGTACACAGTTACCAATGCAATAGAATCCCATAGACGTGGATTTAATACTACAACCTAGAACATGCCTACAAGCTTAGTATAATACTTTGCTCAGCCTTTGTACTGAGTTCAATAATATATCCCCTTGTCGTACAACGGTCTCGTATTGCGCATTCTTCAAAGATGGTCGTGTTGTCTCAACAACCCCATTGACCTTGTCAATTGTACAATGTAATCTCCCGTTCGCAATGAAACGCGATAGCTCACTGTTGTGCAAGATCAATACATACTCTTTATTCGTGTAAATGAAATAGAAAGCTACCTATCCACAAATTCCTGTGTCACGCCGAATGCGTTGCTCAGGCTCTCGATAGTGAGACTGCGGTATGATTCAAGAAGCTGGCTATAAGCCAAGATGCGCATCTCGCGCACATAGTATCGTGCATGTGGCGAAAGTAGTCGAGATGGGAGCAGATGAGTTTGTTCCAGAGTCGCTACATTAAAATCAGAAGAGAATATACTTTATCAGATAATAGTCTACTAACCGAGAGCAACAAAAAACTTGTCATAGAAACAATCGTAGAGATTTTTTATCAAGTCGCCCAGGATGGGTAATTCAGGCAGAACTTGATTTACTTCTGGAGCGGCGATCACCTGAAGGAAGTGAAAAAATCAGGAGGAGCTCCAGCATACAAAATAATGGTGCGTCAAGACCTTTTTCTTGAGATCCACTCGCTTGAGAGTGAGAGTATTGGCGATGACCGTGAGTGTAACGAAATCATTAAAGGAAAGAAGCTCGGTAGCCGTAAAAGTCGATAAAGCGTCAATGAACAGCTCGCCGCCGCGCTTGAATTGTCGGATAGAAATCAAGTGGAGACCACGGTAAACCTTGAGTCGATTTCTGCGATCCCAGTCACCGCCTTCCTCGATCAGCCTAAAAAATGTCAATTAATAGTCCTGGAAAAGCGAGTTAGAGACTATTCTTACTCATTGGCTTTTTCCAAATAACTCGTCAATAAATCATTATCGCCAAAGAAGAACCCGATACGGACTAGTGTAAGAGAAATATCGATACGAGATCCAAGTCCCGGTGTCTTTTCCAATGCGAGTTTCTGCGCCGCTATAGCGGCCTCCTGAAGCAAAGATAAATCAGGATCATAAGTAGGTATTGCCTGCTAGGTCGTACCTTGTCGCCTATTCTTGTCAGATAGTTGGCCCGAGCTTTAAGTATATCAGATATCTCAGATTCTCCTTCCGTCTCCTCCGCTTCCTTTAGACGTTCATCTAGTCTCTTTAGCTCTGCCTCATTTTCCGCCTCCATCGACTTGAGCAGCGATTGATCTAGCTCGAGAACACCTCCACTTGTTACGGCGCGATAGAAAGGGGACATGGCTGTCAATTCAAGTAAGCAAGTAAAGACAAAGTGGGATTTAGTATGGTCTTGGACTGTGCCAGGACGTGTAAAGGTTATTGTCGAGATTACTGTCCTCGGTCTGTAATATCAAGGAAAGGCTGCAGCAAACCTTAGGTCCTGACACAGCCTCTATACCCGATAGATCCACACAGAAAGAGAAAGACGCGTACAGTCGGCTTTGATGCCTTGAATGAGCTCTTTCCGAGCATTATCATGCAAGTGTGAGAGAGATGGCGTGGAGAGGATGAAGTACTGTTGGGGAAGATTCAAGTTTGGGATAGGGAGAACGACTTCGTCTGCCATAGTAATGCCAGATATATAAGATCCAGATGCAACAGAGAGCAGAGAATGTGGAGGAGGACAAAGCAGGGAGGAGATGAAGAGCAAGAGTAGCAGCAATACAGAGAACACACAATGACGCGTCGCGTCGCCTCTTTGCTTACAACACTCCATCTACTATACTTGTCGACTCTACTCCCCAGCTTGTTGTGCAAAACAATCAACCATGTCAACTAACGCAGAGCTTCTGAAACAAGCAGAAATTTTGTCTGCTTCAGATCCCAATGGCGCTGAAAAACTCTATAAGCAGGTTTTGGGCTGTATGCGCTTTTAGTCCTCGCCATCAATTGCCAGGCTAACTCCTACGATCGTTGTCCAGCTGCAAAGGAACAATCTACAGCAGACCAAGAAGTTGCTCTAGTCAAGCTTGGCGAACTCTACAGGGACCAGAAGTACGCCATAGGCCTCTTCAAAGAAGTTGATCTTGTCCAAACGCTTAATACAGGAATGCAAACGGTGTTGCTGAAGTCATCACGCTTTCTCGATCATTCATGTCATCAACGGCTAAGGCCAAAACAGCAAAACTGAGTATGATTTTATAGCTCCTTATCCTAGAGTGTAGCTGCTGATTGTGATGAAAGTACGAACACTGCTCGACTTCTTTACACCCATCCCCAACAGCCAACAAATCCAGATCCAGGTCCTGAATGACAACATTGCATGGGCAAAGCGGGAAAAGCGTATATTCCTAAAGCATAGCTTGGAAACCCGGCTTGCTGCCCTGTAAGTTATTTGTTATCTCATTTTCATCGCCTACTCATCGATTCTGAGGTAGCCAATTAGAGACACAGCAATACAAATCGGCACTCGCGCTTATTGATGCGCTCTTGACAGAATTGCGAAGGCTTGATGACAAGATGATACTTACGGAGGTACATTTGCTGGAAAGTCGTGTATACCGCGGTATTGGTAATCTCGCAAAAGCAAGGGTACGCCGTTTCATTTATCTTCCTGTACTCAAACCTGTATCTTAAGTGGCCACATCCCGGTAGGCCGCCTTGACGTCCTCTCGTACTGCTGCAAATTCGATCTACTGCCCGCCCCACCTCCAAGCCCAGCTCGATCTCCAATCAGGCATTCTTCACGCGGAAGACAAAGATTATGTCACAGCATACTCCTACTTCTTCGAAACATTTGAAAACCTCAGCTCCCAAGACGATCCTGGCGCGCTTGACGCCCTCAAGTACATGCTTCTTTGCAAGATCATGTTGAATCTTGTAAGTATTCATGAAAGTCAACGCGTCGTAGCAGGTGTAACAATCCTTCTAGCCAGAAGACGTCACCTCCTTGCTGTCGATAAAGCTAGCGGCCAAGTACGCTCAACTACGTGAAGTCGAAAGCATGCGAGCCATTGCCAAAGCCCATCAATCTCGTGATCTGGCTGATTTTGAGAAAGCCAGAAGAGACTATCACAAAGGTAATTTCGAAAGCTCTTGATGCTTAGATAAGACAACTCAGTATCTAACAGAGCTCTCTTCCGATCCAACAATTCGTTCACATCTCGCTGCTCTATACGATACTCTACTGGAACAAAATCTGTTGCGTATTGTGGAGCCGTACTCTGTTGTAGAAATTGAATACGTCGCCAAGACTGTTGGCCAGCATCGACAAGCCGTTGAAGCAAAGTGGGTTCATTCGAGTTTTGTGACTACTAACCTGCCTAATTAAAAACCTGCCTTTCAGACTTTCGCAGATGATCCTTGACAAAGTTTTCCATGGCGTCCTCGATCAAGGCCGGGGCTGCTTACTGGTCTTCGATGAACCCGAGGTCGACGTATGTTAAGCTGTTGGTATCTCCCTGAATCAATTCTGATCCCCGCTTGCAAATAGACGACGTACGGCGCGGCGATCGAAACTCTAGAACAGATCAGCAAAGTCGTCGATTCATTATACGCCAAGGTATGTGTTGCCATAGCATGTCCCTGTTACATTACAAGATTTATCACCTTCAACAATATAGACGGTCAAGATCGCATGAAATCTCCTACGTCATATGTACTAGTTTTCAATTTTTGTCCCTGTCCTGTCCTGGCGTGTATTTCAAGCTACGATGTTATGAATTGCATAAATTACATGCCGCTATTTGAACAGTTTGACCCTGTCAAGAGCATTGCTTATTACAGCCGACGATATTAAAGGGCTTTTTTGTATTTATTGTTTGCCTGGAAGTACTGAGGTGTGGAACGCAATACCCCAGTAGTTTATCTATATTTGCAGTCTGTTACGCTTCATGGCGGAAGATTTATCATTCAATCTCAATAAATTCACCTTCAAAGAAAATTTGTCTCATATGTTGAGGGTAATCAAATTCAGGACAGGCCAAGACTCGGAAAAGAAACAGGGGCCGAGTATTCTGGAACATGAATGTGGGTGGCATGGCGATTCAGGGATAGAATTGACCGATTGTGATTCGCATTATGATAATTGCTATTCTGTGTTTTAGATGAGTGAGATAGGACAAGTGCTAGATTAGGGTATCGTCCGTAAGAGAAGGGATAGATATGTGAGTCAACTGGAAACACGCGAGTTATGGCTGCGTTCCAGCAGGCTGCCAGAACCATCCTATCACTTTATATGCAAACCAAAACCCAATGATAGCGCAGACAATATATGCAATCACTCGCATTTGTCGAACACCGCCAGAACCAGTGAGCCCAAACGCCTGTCTAGCCCTGTGGGAAGTTTGGGATAAGGACGCAGAAAACGAGGAAAACGTGTCTCCCTAATTCAATTATACTTTTTGAATTCACCGGATCGTGAATGGACCTGGATATAAGAGAATAGCTCACCGTCTCGTCCAATGTTAAGTTCTGGCGCTCGACGTCGTCGTGGATGTCAGTCGTCACCTAGGCGGCAGTGCTTCTGGTGAGATAATTGCAGCTAGGGAAAGAGGCAGGGCGGTGTATTTACTCCTCGTAGATTTCTTATTTTGGCGTGCAATTCATCTAGTCTTTGATCATTTTGTGATTCATAGATATCTTCCGTGCGACGACTGGACGACATCGTCAATCTGAGTTAAGCAGGAATCTGAGAGAAGCCAAGGAGCGTGAGCTCAGCCACCGCCACAGCATATCCGCCTGTGGGGAAGCCATCGGTGCTGCTAGTGTTTGGACTCGGACGCGGAGCATTTCTGTATTCTACACATCCCACATTATACTTCGGCAGTAAACTAGTCTTGGCGATAACTGGTCTTTGTTCTATACTGTGTCATGGAAACGTGATTTTTGACATGCAGGTGTAGAAATTGCTTGTTGCAGCTCTATGAAAGCCTATGCACTGGCCTGGGCGACGTCATCACTCGGACTCGGCCATGTCTGATCTTCCTCCCCCCCCCCCTCTCCCATCATGTGCAACGAATTAGTTGGTGCGAGCTGGATGCAATGAGGTAGACCTCGATCAAATTAGTAGATGTTATGTTGAATACTATTGCCTCTGGATTTTTGACCAAAAGTCACAAAAGCCGGGAACAATGTTGGACCGACAGGGCTAGTAAGCGGCCCTGTTGTTGGCAGTAGTCTGAGTTTATGTGGTCATCTGCGATCTTTTGCGCCGATGTGCTAGCTATTACAAGTAGTATTACTACTACAGACTTGTTTCACTCGCAAGTACATGCCATGGACCCGGAGTGCTGAGTATAAGGATGATTTAATCCATGGGATTAATCGATGATCGGGTTCAAGTTATCTGTAGTGTTTCCGAAACCATCGGCTCGGTTTGCTCCCGGAGGGGAATTGGCATCACAGACCTAATGCTGCTTATAAACCAGTGCTGTAATATCCCAGACAGCCTGCCGAAGCACACTCGCAACCATCTCTCTGACCATTTTCTTCCAGATCGTTAGACACTTTCATTCATGGACTCAGCTGAACTAGGTGATCCTCGTCACGATGGCAGCAGTCCTACCAGTGCTGCTACACCCCAAGACACCCCCGCCAAGAGAAAAGGTGGCCGGTTGGCCACCGCATGCAAGGAGTGTAGACGTCTCAAGTCTCGATGTGATGGCTTAGTGAGAATAAGAACCATCATTTGTTGAATGAGGCTGATTTGATGCCATCCAAAGGTCCCTTGCAGTACCTGTCTAAAGAAGGGTGATTGATTCAATCTTAACATTATCTCGAGCCTCTGTTAATGGGCAGTCATGCATAGGATGTCCGGAAATATGCCCAGATGGTGCGGATGATCATTTTCATTATAAATGGAGATACTGAAGCATTTAGCTAGGTACCAAGGCTAAGCGGTTAGTATACCATATTGTTCTCATTGGTAATATTTTGCTGGGGTGAGCTTAGACCGCATACAGCAATAGGGAGGCAGAGGCATTGCAACTGAAGAATCAGCGTCTCGAAGCCCGAGTTCGGGAGCTTGAGGCTTCTTTACATGCCGCCCGGCAAGAGCACAGTTCCGGGCCACCACCTCCGAACGTTGTGAACCATCATTTGGTTGATACTCCTATTCCTGGTCCAGCGGCAGACTCTCCATTGTCGACCGACTCAGATCGCTCAATGCTTGCAAGTAGCAACGATGCTTATGAGGAAGATAGCCTAATCGAGGCATTTGGTATTTCCCCTCCGATGACAAGACTCTATACGTTGCTAAGGTAATCCCAGGCACTTTGAACATCGGCCCCGTTGGAGAAGCTGTTTTTCTTGGTCGAAACGCTATGTCTGAGGTTCACAAATGTCTTGCATCTTTTTTGCTTATAATTGACATGGCTTCATTAGTATCTCGTGGAGGTGCGTTAGTACAACCAAGGATTGTAATCTAGCGCTTGACATATTACGTCTCCAGAAAAACTATCTCCGCTGCAAGCCATTCGATTTCCCGCACTTTAGCGAACGTCTCCGGACTGCCGCCCGACGAGAGTTTCATATTGACTTTGTCGACCATGAGCTAGCTGATGAAATATTTAGTGCTCTTCCCTCTAAAGAAGTTGCCATTATGTTGTGCGATTTTTACATAGATGCTGGAAAATATCTGTAAGCTGTTCATCATGTTTGTACCTTGAACTTGGGAAGCTGAAACAGAGGAGGTGGCATCCCATTACAAGGGAGGAACTGATGACTCACTATGTTAATCCTTTATATGAAGCAGGGTATGGATTTACCCAATCTAAACTTCTCTTTTTCCCTAATCTTCTTTGCAGATCATACACTAGTCTTCCTAATCCCTATGTTCTTTCGGGTTTGTTGAGCTGCCTTGCTCTAGGAATGCTGGGGGACTTTACTAGAGAGGAGAGTCTAGTTGAAGCACAAGAACTTTATCTTCTTGCTTGTATATCTTTGACGATTTCACCGCTTGCTACGCATAAAGTCACGCTGGAGATGGTGCAAACATTTATTCATCTCGCATGGTTCGAAAACATCATAAGCCCAGGCATCCAGGGTCCTAGCAGAGCAACCGTGAAGGCTACAATCGCTTTGAAGCTGGGACATACGGTTCGTCTTCTGTTACCAGAGAAACAGGCATTCTCATGAAGTCACTGTTGTTTTCAGATTGGTTTACGTATGCCTCTTCCGACCCGTCTCTTTTTTTTCTACGAACTGATATTTGGTTGCAATGATAGATCTCAACGGCTCGAGATGGAGTCTTTGCTCCGATTACGACATTAGAAGATCCAATACATTCTGGTCCGCATTTCTCCTAGATACCTGGCTGGTAAGCTCAATCATCAAGTTCAAAGCGTTAACCAACTAGGACTTAGGCAAAAACATGAATAGAACTTCACTCTAGGTCGTCCACCCACAGTATCACCCGCATTTATTGATTGCGCGCTCCCACCGGATATTGACCCGACGATGAATACAGAAGGAATCCTTGAGATGAGCTGTATGTGCTACTTTGCCGCTTCGCTAAGTCCTCCCTATGGAATTGATGCGAGAGAAATCCAGACAACGCTTGGTTGCTGCGCTATACCATAGCTTTGCATGATATTATCACGTCCGTTTTCTCGGCAAAAGTCCCAAAGTATTCTAAAATCTTAGCATCGGATATGGAGATACGAAAATTTCCTGTCCCAGAGCATCTCCGGCCCATGGGCAAGAACCGTCCTCTCAATGAAGTCAAGACCCCAAAAGATCTGGATGTTATCATACAAATGTGGAATGTACTATCCTGCAAGGAAACTGGTAAAAAGATTTTATGCGGTCGTATACATTACACGCTCTTACTAATCCATAATAGTGCTTCTGGCTATTCATAGATGTTATTTCGCCCAGGCACTGCAGGATTGCAGAAGTACTGGTCAAGATATCTTTTATCATAAATTCGGACCGAGCGTCATCGTGAGCCTATTGCCTTTCTTATTAGTTTTGCTGCTCCATATGCCCCGTCGTTAATCGAATTCTTCATAAAGGCTTCATATCGATCAGCGTGGCGTCTCATTGAATGCTTCCAGTATCCGATAATGCACACATTGCATATGCTGCGACATATGTACTTTGCTTGGTCGCAAGCTGTGTCCGGTGCGGTCAGTCGCATTTCCTTATCATTCTATTACTCCAAACATGAGGAGGCTAACTTGATCCTTCCTTTCACCCTAGATTGTAATGTGTCTTCTTGTAACATGCGCTCCGTACTCCAACATGGCGCCATCTGCATTCGAACAATTGAAGAAGTTAACTGAGATGTTTGAGAAGACAGCACCAAGTGTTCCAGTGGCAGCTTACCATCTCGTAACTTTTTTTCCCCTTGAATTCTTTCCACCGGGAATGCGGATTGAAAATAATTGCGTTGCTGCTTTTAGGACACAATACAGCGGCTGAAGCGAAGAGCAGAAGATATTATGAAGCAACCAGCCTGTAATCATCCACAATACCACTACGTGAATGGAGAATATAGCGCTATAAGTGATACCGAGATTGAGCGTTGGAGCGGCAAGACACATTTGATTCACAACATGAAAAGCGCTCCAGAGGATGCTCCCTCTACCATTAATCATAAAGGATTACCCGACGAATGCGCTGCGATGGCGACTTCTCTGGATACCGTGTCTCAGAGCAACCTGCATCCCACCATTATCGAGGATATGCGCGCGTTCGATGGTGTGCACGCTTGGGATCCTAGTGTAGACCACCTCTTCGACTCGACTTTACCGGCGAATATTGATGTCTTCAGCTGGCATCCCGCAGCATCCATCTTCCCATCTACTTCAGATGCAGCCTTGCATGGATTTGGATTAATACCACAAACCGAGGGTCAGGGAGACTTCAATCTAAATTTCAATATCGGCATGCCTACGCTCCAAAGTCAGACAGCACCGGCACCAATGGGCTCCTCCTATCCGGCTGCAGAAAGGTCACCTCGTGGACCAACAGACGATGTCTGGTTCAAATTCATGTCCGAGCTCGGGCTACCATCGACATAAATGGGAGAAAAGAGGGATGTGCTATATTAGATGTGCTCGCTTCTCAAGTCGGCTTGCAATGGAGCTTGGGATTAGGCAAGAGGCCCAGTTGGAAGTGATGAAGCCATTGTTTATCTACGAACAACATGTGGACGATAGTGGATACGATACACGCGGGTGGAACGTCGTGAGGATCAATTATAATATACGCAAACTTGGATATATCAACGCAAAGATACAGTCTATTTGGCCTTATACTATGTCGTATAATTCATTTTATCGCCCTTGACCACACTTTCAATTGACTATACAAATGGTCCTGAAGGCTTGTCCTTATCTCCACATGTGCGACACTTGACAGCAATCAGTGGACATCAGGGAGGTTCAAGGCGGCCATGCCAGTTTCGAGCTTCTTTTTTGGTGTGGGTCATGTGGACCATCCTTCTCGTGTATAGAATAACTCGGCCCAAATGAACGGTAAGATAAAGACGACAATTTATTCCATCCAAACCATGGAAAGAAACAAGAGGCACGATGGATATCTGAGACTGAAATGCGGATGGCGTGCAAATGGAGAATAGAAATGATATCGTCATCCGCACTTGCTCTGATGGAAAGCAATAACAGGACCGTCGAGGCCAGCCGACGAGGGAGTGGGTCGAGCTCGTCCATGTGATCTTGGTCTGACGTGGTTACTCCAAGTGATGTTGCGACGAGAAAATGATGGTACACTACCAGCAAAGGACAGGGATAAAAACCATCGATTGCGAGTGAAAAGATAAAGAAATAACTGGCTTGACTATGGCGTGAATTGATTATCACTCACCAAGGTAAAGCAATGTGTTGCATTGATAGATGGGCATATTCGGTGCGCCCATCAAGATCAAGTATTCTTCGTGCATTCTCTTTGAGCGGCATCTTTGCATCTTTTTTTAGGCGTAGACGGGAATGAGATAACTAGTTCTCCTGTGCCGGGCGCCGAGCCAGATCAAATCCTAATTGCTGAGCACTCGATGCTAAGGTCGAACGTAGGGGAAAACTCGAAGGGGGAAGACGTTAACGACATCAATCAACAAAAGCACCTCAGACTCAATTATGTTCATGTTTCTGTGATATTTGTTCTATTAGACTAGCTTAATGAGGGACAAATGAAAGAGAAGTAGCTGTCTCTGTATGAACACAGCAGCTCTCACATTCTATCTAAAGGTACAATAGTGATGGAGTGTTGTCTATAGGGATGAGATACACCATCAATGAAACTATGGGGATTCGCAAGGAATAATTAGGCTGGGGCTGAGCAGGCTCCCTAGAAGTGGTGATGAGTCGTTATTAGATGTATGCATCAACGATGTTGCTATTGATTGAAGCATAGCAGGAACGGTCGACTAGGGCATAGCCTACTGGCAAAGCCTGCCACGGACAAATTTTACTGTATTGGCAGCAACGACATGTGGAATCAGCGTGATCATCCATCAAATCAAAGGAAAGACAAAAAAGACCAAATATCATCAAGATCAGGAAGGGAATCGCAGCCATTAGCGAGGCTGAGGAAGACATTTAGATGACTTATCGAGATCAATGCTAGCATTTGATGTGAAGCAGCCAACCTGGTCGATTGACCGCTCAAAGGGCGGCACTACCATAGCGGTCAGTGTTCCGAGAGGTGCCTCTTTGGCCGCAATCATGGATGAGAGCGACTTCACCAGCGACTGCCAAAAGCCGTGCAAAAAGCGATACGGTTGATTACCGGAAAATAATAAAACAGGTCTTGTGCGCCGAGATATTGACCATAGAACTGCACGAGACCTAGATGTTGAACCGGCAACCGAAGGGTCGCCTGCAGCTTCAGCGGATCTTCCAACCTGTTCCCCAAGCAGATATCTGCTTCTTTCTCAGACGTTGCCATCAATCATCCCATGCAGTGAAAACAAGCGTCAGTCGATGAAGCGCGTGACGGCGCCAGCCGCGACCAAGCACAGTGATTACATACACTTTACGTAGTCAGAACCCGGTCCGAGTCCAACAAGCAAGTCCCCGACTGGGAAGCTCAAAATATAGATGTGCTGGCACTGGGTGACAATTCACAAAGTTCAATATATTCCACTGGCATGCCCGCAGCAAAAGTGCTGTCAGTGACTTAAACTGAGTCTGGCATGCGATGGCCTTGTCCAGCAAATGCAGCGAGGAACGCCATGACCGCGGAGTCGGAGTCTGAGATGGCCCCATATCTGTTGGGGAGACTCGGATACTGTCCTGAGTCCTAGTTTGTGCTATTAGATGTGTTCCGTGCATCTCGAACTTGAAGAATTGATGCTTAAGAGGCCGTTTCAAGAACAATTCACCGGCCTTGATCATACAGTACTAATGCCTCCATCATCGACACGACCAGAATGGACAGAGTATATAACAGAGGAACTGCATAAATTATTGCATTTGGATGACATAGAGGTGAGAATAGCGAATTCGATAGGGACTCGCTGCGGTGGTTGAAGGTGACTCGGATAGAGCGCCGCATTCATGAATGCCATCATCAAATTATTCTGAGTCCGAGCAGCCACGGTTGTTGTCTCGCTAAATATCGCTTGTCCAGTGAGAATCGCATAACCAATGATCGGCTTTTCCTAGCGCAGAGGATAACGACATCGTGTATGTTTTCTTTCTGGATGCCGTACTAAGGATCTTGTGAAGGAATAATCATAGCAGCCTAACTAAGGAGCGCGCTGGCACCTGACGCTTAGTTGAAATGCAAACCGTTGGAGCGAACCCGTGGTCAAGATATTGTGATTTTCGCCGCTTCAATCTGATTCATATCATCCTCTCCCGGCAGAATGGAGCCGAAACTTATCGAGTACTTGTCATCAGTTGGCTACCACACTAACATGACAGAACCAATACTAGATTATTGTGCTTAGCAGGGCATGCGTGGAGTGGACTGATGCCGCGGTGGTTGCATTCAATAATCAGTGGATCAGGACACATCATAACTTAAACATACGTGTGATCAGTGATAAGAAATGCATAGACATGACAAGCCATATTTATGGAATACTTGAATAGCAGAAATGGACGTGGAACTTAGTTGAAAGAAACCGGAGGCATGCCCGCCGGTCTGTGATGGCAGTAACCTTGGAAATGCAACATATACATGTATAGGGTTTCCAGACCGCAGTATCTGGCGGAGATGCCCTCGGAAATGGGCCAAAAAAAAAGTATATTCAAGGATTTCGCGTGATCTTGTGTCCGTGACAACATGAAAGTCAGAAATAGTCTGCCAATTAATCAGGAACGTGTGAGCAACCAGACTCACAGATATATTTGCCAGTGGGAAACGAGAAAATATAGTAGCACGGCCGTAAGTTTGGTCCATATTTTTTGGATGAGCCCGAATGTTAACGCTATCATGGGCGCTGGGAATTAGCCAGCACACTGCATCGCGTAGCTTAGCATAACGAGGGAAAGAAATAGGACGTCAACGTCAGAGCGATCATTTTTAGAACATCGTGAAACGCAGTCTGGTTTCAACGAGCCCGTAATTGAAGCTCGTAATAGAGAAATAAGATACATAGCAAGTAGAGTGGAAAATGAAGGAGAATGGATGTAGGATGCCTGTAAAAATCTCCATAAGGGGCGTTAACTTGAAGAATCGGGTTGCCAGTGATCTACTTGGGGCCTGGTTCGAAGCAGCCGTTTCATTCATCATCCCATTTCAACGAGGTCAGTTGGATGGTTACTTCAAGTTTATATTATTTCTGCTTTAGTATGTGACGAACGGGGCTCAAAATCTTGTGCTGGTTGCGGGTGGTGACGGAGCATTGCACTGCCTAACTAGATAAATACAGCAAGCTTGCGTAACCATGACCTTCGGGTCAACATACGTGGAATTTAAATGTTTTGATCCTTGTTAACTTCGCGTCTTGTGCATCGATTTGACTCGGGGGCCCTCGGGCTGCCCTTCCCACTGGGTTTATGGACCTTTTGGAAAGACTCAGTTTCGAAAAGGAACGTGCGGGGACATGGTACAGATGGCAGTGCTTGATCGAGCATGGACCAAAATGGCGACATAGACATATTATCTTTGTCAAGATGTTTTTGGGGCCATTCATATCCGCAGGCTATTTTTGAACGACAACACTGACACGACGCACGGCGGTGTAATGATCCTCTGATAGAGGGCTCTAGCCTCTCGCGCCTTTTTGGAAAACAGAGATAAAACTCCCGGAAGCGCCTATCATTTAATCGCACAACGCCCCTGTTCTTTATCACAGGCCCAGAAATATGAGGGCCAGCAAGGAGAATACTACAATGAGATATTCTAGTCCAGATTACGAAGGCATGAAAACTGGTCTGCTACAGTCGACTAGGGTGAGCATCTGTTGGCAAGGTCTGTCGCGGGCCCGGAAATGCTCACAGTTCGGCACGGCGCCCGGCAGCTGGAATAATACAGCTGACGAGGGGCAGAGTGTTTGATTGCCTGTTCCGGTCGCCGTGCACGCAAAGAAGAGAAGCTGTTGGAAATGATCAGAGCACTCGTTTTGGCAACTGGATGACGAATGTCGATAGGAGATTGAACGGTGCCCAAACGATGCAAAGATTCCATTGGAAATCCGCTGGAAATGCATGTACGTAGGATATGCATTTATTTGTTTATTTTTCGCAACATCGTCTCTCACTAGGCGATGGTCCGTCAAATTCTATGTGTGGCGGCGATCCACGACATAGCGGGAAGCGGCTAGCGGGATTTGGTATGAAGGTGGGGGTAGGAGACTTGGCACTTGAAACACAAAGATAGGCTAATGAAGAGCATAGTATATACAGAATCATTATTGATATGATCAACATCATGTCCATCTACACAAATGGCATATTTTGTATGGAATAGATGGGAAATATGAGTTGTATATTGGTCTACGAGATGATCAGATCAAATTGAACGGCAGTAACAAGGCGCGATACTATCTCGAAACAGCTGCTCTTCAGCCGTTATATTGCGTAATAATATATGTTAGCTAGCTACATCACATCGCCTCCCCTTGCAACATGTAAGCTGTGCCGCTAATCTCGCTGGCTCAGACTTGATTGCAACGATAGAAGTAGAATAGCTCTGCTGCTACGTCATAGAACAAGAGGAGGTAACGAGCCTATTTGGTCTAATAGAAGTAACTCATAGTGGTAATGATAGTTATCGGCGGTAGGTCAAGATAGAATAAGAGGTGATAAATCAAGAGGGGCCGGGGGCGTATTGCACAAGACGTAAAACATGACATGCAAGTGCAGCAGGAGTCCATGTGCTACGGGAAGCATGGTGATTTGAGCGGGTGATCGGGGGGGAGGGAAGAAGTAGAAAAGTTGGGATGTAACGTCCCTTATAATAGTTGAAACAAGAATACGCAAGTACACGATAGCTTGGTGAGCATGATGCAAGGCAGCGGCATATGGAAGTTGATTTGAGTTGGAGAAGGGCGGCAGTCTGGCCCTAGAAGCGGTACCCAAGATTAGAGGGCAGGGGGAGGGAGACTACTTGGGATGGTGATGTGATTGATGGTGATTAGCTCGGAGCGGACAGGCCCATGAACCAGTGAACGAGCCAGAGGCAAAAGGGAACTAGGGGTGAAAAGGGGGGGGGGGGGGGAGAGAGAGAGAGAAGCGGAAGGAATAAAATACCTGAAGCCGCACGGAGTATTTGCGGATAGAATCTGAAAATCCAAAAATGAATTCTTATATTATTTTGGTAATGAGGGTGGAAGGGGGGGGGGGGGAGAGATTAGACCTAGAGAGGGGCGTAGCCGCGTATCGAACAAACAAGGATCCGTACATACGGGACCGACCGTTGGGGGATGATGGCGTCGTCTGATGAAGTCTCTGGGATAGAAAGAGGATATATTGCGACGGAGACACCAGTCCCGGATGAATGCCAGTGCACTAGTCGGGTAGCCAGAGGCAGTTACTTACTTCGTAAGTTGCTATACATCATGTACTGCAGTAAGTAACCAACCAGCCTGAGAGGAGGGATGCCATGATGGCTGGCAGTGTGGAGACGAACCGGTGCAACCGGGCGAAGACGAGCCGGACCGGATCAGAGAGAGATCGTAGAGCGGGTGTAGAGGTTCCCAAATATGGTATAGCTTCCATATAAGGGATAAGGACAAAACGGACGAAAAGGACGAAAAGGGGAGATTGGGGCGGGATATAATGGCAGGCGGAATGATTCGCTCTCTCGTCTATCCCTCCCTCGACCACTGCGCCCGCTGCTCCCGTTTATGGTCCTTTGTTGAGGCCCATCCTCCTCCCCCTCCCCCCTCCGCTCCGTACAACCCCCTGCCGACCCAAGGATACCGCCTGTGTAAGCCCAGCGACCCACAGAACCATCTTCCAGTCTTTTGCTTACCCTCCATGCCAGATCTCGCGACCCTTGGAGGCCTCTACTCTCCCGCCTAACCCCCCAACTATCCACCTCCTGCCGCCCATTCTCACAAAGGACCCAGAAGTACGCTTGAGCTCCGCTCGCGACTTTTGAAACATAAACGTTGCTCTCCCGCCCTCGTCTATCATCATCGTCAACCCACAGACCTCACCCCGTGCACACAAGGCGCCCGCTTGAGTAATCGCGAACCTTGTCTGTATCTCACTCCCGCTCCCGCTTTCGCTCTTGCCAATACCACAAACCTCATCTTCTAACACACTCGTCGACTCTCACTTCTCTCTCACTTCCATTTCCTTCTTTTGTTCTCGTGATTATTGGTCTGGCCTGTCCACAATCCGTTGTATTAGATTCTAAACACTTTTCTGTATCATCATTATCATCAACACCCCTCTTCTTCTACTAACATGACGCTCCCAATTGATATCCCCACCTCCTCTGCTGGCAATTCCCCCATGTCTGATGACAGCTCCCTCCCGCCTCGTACACCTACCTCGCCTTCGATGCAGGCCTTACCTATAGCTGCATCTCCCGAGTCCTCTTCGGCCGCCTCCGCTCCGGTTACTACCGCTGGCGCCGCTGCTGCCCAGGTTAAGCGCAAGCCCAGTCGTCGTGCCAACACGGCCGAACGCCGTGCGACTCACAATGCAGTCGAGCGTGCACGCCGTGAAACACTCAATGGTCGTTTCCTGGTAAACATCACATGTCATACTCCGTACGGTCGGTTTTTTAACGACAAATCATTTTGTAGGACCTGGCTGCCCTGCTCCCCAACCTGAGCCAGATTCGCCGTCCATCCAAGAGCTCTATCGTCAACTCGTCCATCGCTCATATCCATGCCTCACGTCGTCACCGTCTCCTGGCCTCCCGCGAGCTCCGCCTCGTCAAGATGGAGGCGGATGCTCTCAGGCGCGAGCTCAACGAATGGCGTGATCGTGCTGCTCTCCCCCGCGTAGAGGAGCCAATCCGTGGTGAGGGCTTTGCCATGGTTCTCGCTGGTGAACTTGAGGTTATCACCGCTGTCCAGGAGGAAGACGAAGATAACGATGATTACGCTGATGACGACTTCCCTCCTTCTTCGCTGGCACCGCCGCCAGCCCAAGAGCAGCAGTCTCACTTCCCTGCTTTGGCTGCTGCCAAGGCCGCCGCCGCTGCCGCTGCGGTGCATCCATTTGCCTCCAATGGCTCCAACTCTGCCTCCTTGCCGCCTCTGAACATGGCTGCCGGCTCTGGTATGGGCTCCAGGCCTGTGTCGCACGCAGGCCCTGGCCCCATGATCGCATCCAGCCCAACTGCGATCAACTTTGAGAATCCTGTCATGCCCGCCTTGTACGAGCCATCGCATGCTACAGGTCCGTTCGCACCCTTCATTTCGCAAGCACAGGCCATGCCTGATGTCGACAAAGTCGCCGCCTGGAATGCACATATGTTCTCCGCTCAGCAGGCTCAGTTAGCCGCCCAGCGCTCCTTGCTTACGCCTCCAGGCTCTTCGCACGGTATGCCTAATGCTGCTACTGCTGCCGCTGGTGCTTTTCCCGACGCAAGCCAGGCCTTCTTTGCCAACTTCCAGCGTCACCAGGCTCAGATGGCTGGTGCGTATGCCGATATGGAGGATGCTGCTGCTGCTGCTGCCGCAGCAGCTGTGCGCGAGCACCGTGCGCACATTGGCCGCGAGCGTCGCGGCAGTGGTAGTGGCTACGGCTCGCCCAGCGAAGCCAGTAGTTACGAGATGCCCAGTGCCATCAGTGATTATGCCGCTGGCCGTCGTGGCTTGCATGTTGGCACGAACTTTGATCCCCTCACTATGGGTATGATGAAGCAAGGACTCGCTAGTCCGACAACAACCGGTCGTGTTGGTGGCGGCGGAGGTGGTAACGCACACGGCTACATGATGATGATGTGAGAGGCCGAGGAAGCAAAGATAAAAGAGATTATCCATTCACCTTCCCGTGCAAGTCCATTTTCCTTCGAACCATCACATTTTTGACGAACCCGGGCACTGGTTGCTTTCCCAAACATCCTATAATCTCTTCCTCATCTGTCTTGCACCGGCATCCATCTACTTATTATCATCTTCGTGTCTCTGATATACCCCCCCGGTGCCTACCCTGGTCGATCACCTATTCTGGTTTTGCCACCTCACCGGGCATCTCTCCTTGTTAACTATACCTACACTTGTGTCGCTATCGGTTATTGTATTAAAAAATTTCAAACTTACTCACTTGACCTCATTTCTCCAGTTTCCTGATTGGCGATGCTGACGATTCGCACCGCAATCCGCTTCTTGGAGGCGATCCCTTGCTCCCGTCCAGCGTAGCAGCCACTGTGTTTCTCCTTGCCTGGCATCATCGCAACCTTGTTGAGTTCCTCTGGTACATGTATGTCATACATACTCACGCTCGTTATCTTTATTGGTTTTTTCATTTTCATCTATTATTTTACGGTGTTTTTCATCCGGACTTTCTTTCATTATCACTCGCTGCTTGCTTCATCTTCCATGGCTTCTACCCTCTTCTTTTCAAAACAAACTACTTGTGCTTTTGGTCGCTTGGTTGTATTGCTTGTCGCATCTTTGTCTAACATATTCATTACCTTCAAGAAGGTGTAGCCGCCGCCGCATCTCAGTGGTCTTCAGTTTCATCTCCGTTTCCATTTTCTTAGTTTGTGATCTTACATTATTAGTTCCGAGCGTTGTTAAAATAATACGTCATATCTCCGTAAAAAAAAAAAGGAGGATTAGCCACGCACTTGCAAATATAGACTTCTAGATTAGGAAATTGTATTTTTCAAGTCCTGATATGGTGGTATATTTTTCCTTGAGGTACCACTATAAGAAACTCACCTTGTCTATGCCTTGCTTGCGCCTCTATGGCTCGGACTTGTTGAAAATCTTCTATCCTTCTAAGTGACACCCACCGTGACGAGATGAAAAGATGAAAGGTTCCAAAGTTTTTATCTCCAGATGGCAAAGGCGAGTTGCCGCTGATTCTGTTAATTACCGCTTCGACACGCCATTTCGGGGGGTTTTTTTTTTCTGCTTACCGTACGTAGTTCTTTTTATTTTCTACATCCGTATTGGGTAAGCTGGCATCAGAATCAGCATAGAAGCAGGTCTATCAGTATGCATCGGTGCTTCTTTTACGTCGCATGAAGTGTGTGACTTTGGGGATGACCTGTTGCAGTCATTCCTTTGATAATGTACTGATTGCTTTCTTTCCCACTTACTAACCAACGCCAAGACGGGATGGATTGCACTTTACAGGCGTTCAAAGGGGGAAAGATAGAGGTTACCAGTGTGAACTGAAGTTATGACTGGTTATGGCTCCTACCAGGCTCCAGTGAATTTATCGTTACCGTCTAGACGACCATCAGAGCGAGTGTCACGAAGCTAACGATTTTGCCCGTTAGATCGGTACCTGTCGCCTCCATGCATGTTACGCATTGCCTAGAGTTCAAGCTTTTCAAGTTCCCCTCCCACTTGGTTTTCTATTTGTTGAACATTGGTACAGCACGCTTCCAGAATTCTGTGAATTTTTATCATAATTTGGGCCGAAAATGATCAAGCATCCCGGGGGACACTTAAGCTCCTGTCTCACATGTACTTATTACCGATGACGTTAACATTTGCTCATAACTTGGCAATGCAATATTAATAATTATTTTATGTTTACTTTTAGTATTAAAGATGAATACGCTAGTATATAAGTACAAATCTCCTTTCGACTGAGTCATACACTTATGTCAGTCATCATGCATCATGAATTTGGCCTTCTCAATATTTCGAGTGTGTTTATCCAACGCTCTTATGATCTATAGCTAAGGATTGCATACAAATACGGCAGAGGAGCCCAAGGCATGCGAGTCCGTCGAGAGGGCATGGCGGCTATTGACAACCTGTTGAACCGACGAAACTCTCAATTATTTGCGTCTATTTGGCCAAGTCGCAGAACCATTGTGCATCATCAGCTTGCACTTGCTTCCGGGCTAATTGCTCCTCCCAGTCCGAGTCTGAAATTTCTGCCAAAGTTACTACTATCGTACTACACCGATTTCTCGCCGCCCAGATATCTCTTTAACTGCACAAGGTTGGAGCTGATCCTATCTAATTGCTATTCCTTTCTGTTCTTTGGCCTGCATCATTTCCTCTTTGTTAATATTTATAAGAGAGACGGTTCAACTAATGCAATTTTCTATGATCAGAATGGAAGCCGAACTGGAAGGCAAGGCGTTTGTAGATGCAGTTCAGCAAGTGACAGCTAGTTTATCGTCCGCTCGAGAATCTCTGCGAACACTTCGTTCAAAGTGCGTGAGCGAGTAGATCTTTATTTATTTATTTCCAACCCAACTGAAAAGCACTAGGGATTTGGATACGTCGGCGGGTATCTCCCTGCTAACAATCAAGCAACATCTCCTTATGTCCTACTTGCGGTCTCTCGCGCTATTGTGTGCGAACAAGGCTCTGGGTCGCTCAATTACAGCGCTTCCACCCGTGAAAACTCTTACATTCAATGATGCAAACAGATCCTCCCGTGGAACCAATCCTGGTGCCTTAATAGACTCCCTCATCGAGAATCGCATCGTACTAGAAAAAGTTCGTGCGTTAGAGGCCCGCATGCGATATCAAATTGAGAAGCTCGTCAAACTTGCTTCTGAGGATGATGGCTCATCTTCCAACGTTCTAAACGGTGCACTTTCACCACCTTCCTTCTTTCTAGTTTCCCTGGATACTCACTATCCGTATTTCCTTTACATAGATCCCCTGGCCTTCCGACCCAACCCAGAAAGCCTCATGGGTACATCAATCCTTGACGGCCCTAGCGCTGAAAACATTGATGAGGATAACGAAGCATTGAACTTCGATCCTCGAGACCGTGGCGATGGCATCTACCGACCTCCAAAATTGGCACCAACACCATACCCTACCACTTCTAAGAAAAATAATGGGAGCTCCGGTCCAGCCCCTAATGCACTGGCATCATTGGCTTACACTGATGCATCAAAACCTTACGCAGAGTCAGCATCTGGTCTCGGCGGGAATGCCTCGGGCATCAATGGTTCCCATCGTGCACGCGAAATTGCTCGCATGACAGAATTTGAAGAGGAAAACTTCACACGTCTAGTAATGAACAAGAAGGAAGCGAAACGGCGAGCGAGGGATGAAGCCAACATTGCACTTGGCGGAGTCGGTCTTACTGGTGGCAGGAGAAGAGGGGATGGGCTGGCAGAAGAGTTTAGGGATGTGCTCAGAAGTGGGGAAGGAAAAAGTAAGGCGATTACAGGCGTCGATGATGGATATGAACAACTTAGACAAAGGGGAAAGAAGAGGGCTGTACTAGAACGAGCGAGAGTCGGTGGTCATAACTGGGACACATTAGCTTTGGATGAAGGGTCTAAGAGGAAGAAGACGAGGCTAGATCGTGATGCTAATGCTCTGAAGAGACAAATGAAGAGGAAAGCTAGACGGTAACTATCCTTGGTATCATGAGGTATCAAGATTCGTTCATGTAGACTGTAACATCTTCAGCCTATAGCTCAAGCTTGATAATAGTTGGATAGGTCCTATTGATAATATGTTTTTCACGTATTACTAAGAACAAATGTGTGCATTTGTGTGCACATCGAATACTCTCTTGAGTCTTATGATACTATTTGGCAGCATCAAGATCCAGATTCGCATAATGGTGGGCCCGACTTTTGGCCTGGGCCCAGGCTTCTTCAAGGATTAACACAATATCCTCAGGAAGTGGACCGCCCTCACTATAAAGAAAAGCCATTATGGTTAAAATATGTATATCTTTTTGTGGGGGAGGACTGGAAGAAAATCGACCTGCCTATATTCAAGGTTGCCTTTTAATTGTTGGATACTACTTGCACCTACAATGATAGCATCTCCTTGCTCCGGAGAAAGAGAACTGTGATGCTGTAGCCATCGATACGCTGCGGCTGGTAGGGCAATATCATGCTTTTTCTGGAATGCAATAAAGATTAATTACGTGATATGAGGAGGGGAGGGGATGTGTTGTTCACTTACAAGGGTTTCTTTGAGTTGAGAAATTACAGGTAGCAACGGCTTATATTTCCATCTTAAAAACGGGGAAAAGGGACCTTCGCCGTCGAACCGTCCTCCATATTTCTGCAGATCTTCAACAGTGTTGGCAGTGTCAATAGTAAAAACAGACCCGCTATTTTTCTTTAGATTAAAGAGAGGCTAAGAGGGACAAGTAAGATGGGCTTACGCTAGAGGGCTATACGCATAGAAGCGAATACCAAACTTGCGAAGGCAAGGGAACAACCTGATAACTCCACAATTAGAATACAAGCGCACTGGAATAGACTCTAATTTGCTTACTCCGGTTCTACGGTGCGCTCCACAGCATTATACAGTCCTTGATATACGGTTGGCTCAACCCATCCGTTCGCGCGAGCAGTGAGGACGATCTCGGCGACCTGTAGCGTACTTAGCAAGTAGGGTGTTTGAGAATATATAAATGTCTTACTTCCCACGACGCGAAGTTGCTCAACCCGAATTCTTTGCTAAATCATAACTTTGTGTTAAATCCCACAGATACAGGCAAAGGGGTGGAAGAAACGAACAAATGACCCTGCTTGTGCAGATAATCAACTTCGCGCAATGTATCAATATAGGGCACACTGTGATCCGGCGCATGAAGATAGAATATGTTGATCTTCTTGTCACCTAAAGCTTTTAGACTCTGGTGGAAGACAGAGCGAAAGCGCTCCGAATAATTGTCCTGGGTGCCAAGAGGGTATATTCTGATAATTGATTTCACTGGTCTCGGCAAAACATGAAGGTTGAAGTGATTTGAATATACATACTTTGTATCAACGAGTGCTCCTTGAGTGTCCAGTTGCGATATAGTCTATTGGATATCGGTATTCATTAGAACGATACAACGAAAATATATTAGCTTGCCTCCTCGGATTTTCCATTCCCGTACACTCTGGCCGTATCAATTTCAAGATGCCCTTTACTGAGGAAGAGATCTACCAGCTCTTGACATCCAGTGACTTTGTCGAGATTACGCCCAGGTTTGTTGCTCGGCACACCAAAACTTCCGGTGCCCTCATAGACAATTGTCTTTAGTTCAGGAAGTCAACTGCCATGCCTGCTAAGAAAGAGACTCACAAGAACTAGCTTGATACGGGAAGTCATAATTAAGAGCCTGAGAAGCTACGAGTTTAGAAACGTGAAGGGCTAGTAAATAGATTGTGAGTAGAACTCAGAGGTATGCTAGTGACAGGTGGGCACTGGCATACCTGCAGCCTTTATGCAAAGATTATTTATTCCATCGTGATACGTGGACTGCGACAACACATGATACTGAGATTCATAAGAATGAGAAAGGAATCCCGTCGACCGGGGATGACAGCAACTTGAATGTATTCAATTTGAGGTTTGTCTGCCAGTGTGGTACCAACGCGTAGGAGTATTAATTTAGAATCAGAGAAAATACCATAAAAGATCATACGTAAGGGCTTAGTAATTACAATTCACTGTGTTCCCAACATGGCCGAGTGGCGTCAGTCCTCGGCGCACTGACATCAGCTTCTCTTTTCGGAAATGGCAAGGTCACACAGTTTCACCGAGCTACCACGACCAGTAATCCATCATCATCACGCAGTAGTTGACTGCTGGTCCTCTGCGCTCGATTTTCGAAAGCATATAAATCATGTCTGAACCCGAGGTCTTCCCCTTGGCCCAAGTGCCTATTACTTCACATGCATTCAATGCCGACCGTAGTCGTGTGTATCACGCCTTATAGCATCCCATTTGCGGTTCGATCACTAAATGGCATTGTCCTTAGAACTCGCCGTGAGTCTCAACAGCCACGAAGCAACCATCTTTACACGCCAAGGGTCCGAATGGAAAGATAGTGACGTTTTATCCGAGGTACATAATCGCGCTCACACTATTCATCCTATCTCTCTTTAATCATTTCCAATCTTCCATAGCATGATAAACTGATTACATCCATTGACTGGGCCCCAAACACAAATCGAATCGTAACAGCGTCCCAAGATAGGAACGCCTACGTTTGGTCGCTCACACCAGAAGGCAAATGGAAGCCAACATTGGTATTGCTGCGCATCAATCGTGCAGCAACTTACGTGCGTTGGAGCCCCAATGAAGACAAGTTTGCTGTGGCAAGTGGTGCTAGGTTAATGACTTACACGGGGTCTTCAATGTAAAGAGCTAATGGTTGTCACAGAGCGATTGCCATCTGCTCTTTCGATCCAGAGAACGACTGGTGGGTGAGCAAACTGCTAAAAAAGCCACTGCGATCAACAGTACTCTCTATCGATTGGCACCCTAATAATGTGTTACTCGCCTCGGGAAGTGCCGACGCCAAAGCCCGAGTCTTCTCAGCATATGTAAAGGATATCGACAAACGGTAAGTCCGAGTTGTTGTCCCTCTTCCGAGGTCCTCATCAGATCCATAGACCTCCGCCTTCGGTCTGGGGCGAGAAGCTTCCATTCAACACTGTCTGTGGCGAGTATGCTAGCCCAGCTGGCGGATGGGTTCACTCTGTTGGATTCTCCCCCTCGGGAGATGTTCTTGCTTTCGCCAGTACGTACCATGCAGACACTTCTTTCCGCTCGATGCTTCGATTAACCATCAACACCTGCAGGCCACGATAGTTCTATTTCTGTCGTCTATCCATCCTCCGGTCAGATATACACCATCCGGACTACATCTCTCCCATTCACGACTCTAGCTTGGACCTCGGAACAATCGTTTGTAGCGGCTGGTCATGACTGTCAACCTATCGTCCTCTCCGGCAGTGAAGTCGCACAATGGTCGGTGACCGGTACACTAGATGAGGCCAAGGCAGGAAAGTCTGGCGGCAGCAACAAGGCTGCTGTTGCGGGCAGGCTCAATAGTGCCGCTTTTAATACATTCCGTAATGCCGATTCGCGCGGCGTCGTCAACGCGCCCACGGGCACAGGAGAGACCGAACTTGGGACCATTCATCAAAACACGATCACGAATATTCGCCCTTATGAAGGTGGCCCAGGGGCCATCACGCGAGTTAGCACGTCGGGTGTCGATGGAAAGTTAGTCGTATGGAACCTGGATAGTGTGACGGCGTTGACAGGCAAGTTGGGTGCTACAAGTATTCGGTAGATGGAACGAAAGATAACGAGGTAGTATCTATGTAGACCCAAAAGAACTATCTCATCATGGTTGTATCATTAAATGATTCCTGTGTGTCTATGACTGGTTGCTCATTTATTACACCCCAAACGGACGCTTTGAACTATAAAGTAGGTTTAAGATGGTAGTGAGCACGAAATCACAAACGCAAGGCGTACTAGTGTCAACACGAGTCCCATTTTGCGTTCTAGAAGTCTCAGTCTGTTTAGCAATCGTTCGTCAGGCACCTGCCCTACACGTCGGAACTCTGTAGTGGCCTTTGTCATGCAAAGGGATTATCAACATTGATTCTAAATGCTGATCTCGCGGGTACTATTATAACAAACTAACTATCTGGACATTCTTTGCTAGTTTAGCGTACTCCCAAAGGACATCGGCTTCATTCTGCGAGAGGCTAGGATGTGATTCATAGGGATTGGTGGTGAATATGTCGATAGATGAGGACGCCATAGTCACGGTGGCATCCAAGATGGAAGCTGCAAAGCAATTGATTGGATTACGTCATATCCGAAGAGTCTTACATAACCGACGCCGCCTTGATCTTAGCTGAGATTTCGCCTTGCCAGTTGTGCAAGCTACCAAGTACGAGAAATAATCATACAGATCAACGGTGGTTGTGAGTCTTATCGGCCGCCCACAGGCAGCGGTCAAGCCCAAGCCAGGTGAGCACAGAAGATGAAGCTGCCAGTGGCCGCTGCAGCAGGAGAGGAGTATGCTTAGCTAATCAGTAGCACCTACTCTCGTCCGCTCACCGAGCTCAGCTCCTCAATCCAGCTGAGTGCACTTCAGACGGTCGACACCACTCAACACTTGTGTACTCCCGTCTACAGGTTGTTGTCACACTCGACAATGGCAACTTCCTTCGCTGCTTTTGCTTCCCAATATCTGAACAAGAACCAAGCCCATGGCAGCTCCTCTCTTACTTCCTCACAGCCATTGTTCTTCTCATTTACCGACGATGGATCGCGTGCTCTGGCTAGGTCCAACATCGACGATGGCGATGACCCACATTTACGAGCCCTCGACGACGACCGTGACCTCGAGACTCATCAAGACTCCGATGATGATGAGCCTGCTGGTTGGTTAGCACACCAAGCAACCCCGTTGCGCTCTCCATCTCCACCTCCTTCAGACCACAGCACCGACAACTCATCTGATTCCCCCTTACACCGGCCAGCTTTGCAATCGGTAGCGCCCCCGCCACTTACGTCCCTGTCCTTAACAGAGTCTTTACTTCCTCATGACGGCACAGATGTATTCTCCCTGCCAGATCCCCGTCATGTCTCTCGAAGTCGTCGGCGATATCACGATTCTGTCTGGACAACAGTCTATCTGACACTGTTCTCACTGTGTCTTTTGGGCTCTTTGCTTCTACTCATTTTGGCGCGTAGACCCAAGCCAGGAATACCAAATGCAGCCATACCGTATATGAACCTGCTACATACAGTTCCATTGCTTACCATTCTCACATTTACGAGTGCTGCTGTGGCTTACATACATGTCTGGTTGTTACGTGTATTTGTCAAACCTGTCATGATCGGGACTTCAGTATTTATCCCCTCTACGTTATTTTTATCGGCCCTCTGGGCATTCATTGGTAGCTTCATGTGGGATGGTGATAAAGAGCCAACCTGGGGCGAGACTGTTGGGTACGCGTCTCAATTCTATATCTATTCATCATCGATCTAACGAATATCAAGTCTCCGGCTATTTTCTCTCATCCCGTTGGGCCTTTCGCTGCTCACTGCGCGACGGCTGGCAAACTTTCCAAGGCAACTTCATAGCGCTTCCTCTTTGCTATCTCTCTCCACCAATCTTCTTATTTCTCATCCTTTCGTCCTTGCTCTTTCTCCTGTACTATTACTTACAACACTTTTGATCTCTATTCCTTTTGTCACACTCATCTTCCGACTACTTCTCATCGGTTATCCCAGTAAACCTCCTGGCGGCACGTGGGAATGGCACATAAAGGCATGGGCTGACTGGGCCATCGCAGGCGCAGTCTGTGTATGGTTATGGACATGGGGAATTGCCCGTGGCATTTTGCGTGTATCAACAGCAGGTGTAATTGGCGCCTGGTACTTTGCAGAGCAAGTCTAAATTTAAGTTTTTTTTTTAATAGTATATTTATCTGACTTTTATTTTATTCAGCCCAAATCTCCCACCGCCTCCGCCTTTTTCGACTCACACAACACATGCAGCACTTTTTCGCGCCACACAACCGTCTTTAGGGACTGTGATATTTGCCTCATTGCTCCTTACGCTCATCCGCATGCTCACCGCTTTCGTAACGATTTTGCGAATGCTTCCTTACTACATCCCGGTTGTTACCGGTGCCGTTGCAATAATCGTGGGATATGCTGAGAACATTACGAGTACACTCAGTGCATACGCACTCGTCTATGTTGGACTCACTGGTGATCCATTTCTTCCTAGCGCTAGAAGAGCGCGAACGCTTGTCGCAATGTCAGCGGCTAGCTCAGGAAGTAAAAGGCGATTCAAGACTGAGCGTACGTTATGGCTTCAGAGCTCCCTTGAATTCTCAAATATCCTAACGATTTTACTCCCCTAGCTCCCTTGACATTGTTAACAATCGCGCCCCTCACGTTGGCCTTTCCTTTCGCTTTGATCACATATATCTTTGTGGCGCACACACTAGGAGCACCTGATTCAGCACTGGGTGCTGCATTGCTGGCCGGTGGCGTGACCAGCCTTGTGGGGAAATTCTGCATTGGTGTTGTTCGCGATACGTAAGTTGTTCTCAACATCTTTTCGAAATGGATGTCTGTTCCTGAACTTGCACTCAGAGCAGATACACTCTATTTATGTTATTGCATCGACAAGGACATAGGGGAGAAAAGACGGCCTGAGGTCTTTAATGTTGTACGTATATAACTTTGGCAATCATCATGGGACATTAGCTAATTCATCACCACACCAGTTTGAATACGAAATTCGTCCCCAGGCATCAGAACCTGATGAACAAACTCGGTCTTCTCGTCCATCTTATGTATCTGCAACGTCACGAGAGGCACCTTTATCCCAAGATTCGGCGTACCGCGGTGATCCTTTGAGGCCCACGCAACCATTGGCACATCCGTCACAGCCAGGGTTCCTGGTTCCGACCTCTACATCTCCACGGATGCCCCTTGCCTCACCATCCGCAAACAATCCTACTGGACTTCATCTTCAACCCGGAGAAGACTCGGAACTATCTCCCTCCCCTCTATTGCACCAGCCCACGGCCAGTGCTGGGGCTGATGAGGATATCGACCCTTTCTATCATGAGCAGGACCCATCAAATGATTCCGAACGCAACCCAATACATTCCCAAGATTTACAAAGGTCTTATGGTGTTGGGAGAGAGGATTCACTGGATGATAGTGATATTGAAGACCAGGAAGAAGAACAACTTTTCCCTGGATCGGACTTTTTTTAGGTCTTGATGTGTCCATCAGAACGATTATATTATCTTGGATCTGTAATGGGATGCATACCATGCAGCTTTTTGCTTTCGTTGCGAGTTAAACATTGATATCAATTTATGTATTTGCTATCGCGATGCTATCTTCGTGCCGTCATGGCGATGACTTTTGCTTTGACAACAATAACCTCCGGCGTAATGAGCACCAAGATATCTCTTCCTTGCTACATATACCAAGAAAACGTTGGTCGCTAACCATGGAGAAATAAACACTACAAATGTTTATTAAATTGTCTCCATCCGGTATAATTCGATAACGGCTTCTTCGTACGGGTGGACCTATTAGAACATTAATTAAAAGCCGAACATCACAGTACATTTCTCAACACCTTTTTCACTTCGTCGATTATAGCTTTCAATCGATCGGCTGATCCTACGTTATGAATGGGAATTTCGACCTTATCTTCTTCAACGTATTCTAGCTGTCCTACTGTCCCTATCACTGGTTTGGCACTTGCTAATGGTTTAAATTGACCTGATAACTCTTGAGTCAAGGTGATTGGGTGGGTTTGGTCAATTGTCTTCAAGTCACCTTGTCCTCTAGTGAGAAATGCAACTTGTTCATACTGTCCCACGATTCCCATAGTATCCGGAAAGGTTGCAAATATGTGGTTAAGCACCTTCCGGGTTGATAGCGTAGGGACAAAGAAAACTAATTTGTATGAAAAATTCATGACGTTTTGTAAGTGTTCAACTGAAGTTGAGATTGGTGTCAGTGTTGATGGTGTTGCTAATAGTGCTACTATGGTAAACGGAAGCAGCCAGCTTGTCTCTACTAGTAATACCTACTTTTGTCACGGTTATGATCCAGGGAGTGATCCTAACCACCAAGTACACCAAGTACCAAGTTTCATAATACTAGTACTGAATCTACTGATGTTTATCAATCCAAGCTTGAACCCGGAATACGTTTCAAGTACATTCGACACCATATGTACCTACTAGTGTTCAAGTTGGCAGTGGGCATTGTAGCACTAGCACTAGGCCTCACCGTACCAAGGGCTTAACGAGCCTAAACTTTCCCTGACCTTCGTCTCTTTCAACCAGCCATCCTCGCTTCCTTAGCCAATTCCACATGTCGGTAAATTTATCTGGATAAGTGCAGATACTAAGCAGAGTGAATCCCAGGGCGTCTTTGCATTGCCCTTCGAGCAAACCCATCATTTGACCCAATAAGCCTTCCTTTCTGTAATCCTCGCGGACACCGGCAATCCATACATGCATTCTTTCTCCACTAGGAAATGCGAAAAGTAATGCGACCGGAGCAGGGCACGGAGCCTTTTCAAGTACATAGATGATAGTGGCTTGTGAATGCAAATGTAGGAGCCGAAGCCATTCCTCTGGAGATGAATGACGATCATCTGGTGCAGTATCGAAGACTTGTGCAGACAACGCTGCTAACACTGGGACTATCTGCTGTTTATCAAAATCGGGGTCTGATCCCCTGACATAATGGAGGTTCCCTGACTCAGACAAATGATCTGAAGATGACATCGATATCCAGTTTCGGGGTCTCAGAATCTATATCCTAAGTGTCTGTTTGGTAAATGGGGAATGATAAGCCATGTATGAACAGTAGGCATGACTCGGAGCGTACACTAGGAAGTTTAAACAAAGCGTTATCCGAGTCAACTCATCTAACTCGTACTAGTATGCTGGCTTATCTCATCACTTTGATGAAATGACGATGGCAATAATGAGATTCATCATGACATATGATCTGTTACGTAATCTAATGCATTAACCTGGATGAGGAAATTCTAAAAGCCTTGAGTTAGGTTTAAACTATCAGCAGTCGATTTCTTCTTGCATCTGGAAACATGGAAAAATGAGTATATGCCGCATCTGTCAAAATAAAAGTTCTATACCCATGGCTTATCATTATGACTGTATTTCCTTGGAGGCCTCTCAAAGCATGCAATCCGTTCAAGACTATCCCTATCCTTCAAAGGGAACACAACTCCCATTTCAAAGTTGATATTCTGGAGAGGTCAATATCTGATGACATCTTCAGAGAGTGAGAGCAAGAGACTTACATTCATGACAGGGTTGAAAGCTGATCCACTCAAATTACCCCATGCAGCAGGTGTAAAATTATGAGACCCGATATAAACCCAACCGATAGGCAAATTGTCTACACTCAAAAACACGGAATTAGCAGGGCGGAAAACATAGGAAGGAAATATTTGCCTTCGACAATCTCGATATCTGAATCGTCATCTTCGGGAACTTCTATAGGTTCCTGTTCTTTGTCTTTGAATGTGGCGATAATCATCTACTTAACACCATCAGCTTCGCTTGTGAAACCATACTATCCTATAGCGCGCCTTTGAATGCATTAAAACCGGCCCTCCTTTACTTTTTGAATCATGAAATAATTCCCTTGGGAAATTCGCGGCATACCACTGACGACGTGAGCAAAAGATAGTCCCACCTCCCTAAATCATCTTAGTTTTAGGAACAAGCGTATGAACGAAGGTGTTGAGAAACCTGACTTGCCCGAACTCCCAGTGTACTCTCTTCGATAGTTTTCCTACTAGGAAAAATAACTTTGATATCGATGGGGACCGGAAGCTTAGCTCGTCTAGTTTTGGGGGTATCAAGCCTAGATTTCCGGGAGTTTCCGTTCAGAAAGAAATATTGAGGACTAGATACACTGAACTCTTTGTTCTCGACATACCATGTTTGGGCAGAAAGCCCTTTTGCAGAATGTAAGAATTCGTGGAGCCATTGCGTAGAATATTGGCCGATGGACGAGCCCTTTGTATAGTGTCACCAGCCCGAATCAACGAGATATTTATACACCGAGTTACGATAAAGATAAGGGAAACTGACCTGACATTCCAATTTTACGTCACCACGACTTAAATTCATCGTTATTAATGCTTTCATCAGCCTAGTATGACCCGTTCGAATCACGCTGGGCCAGCCCTCCCGTCTCCCGGCTATACTTGCGACTAGTGCAACTTTAACTCGAGAAAAATCATATGTAGAGAAGAGGTCTGCAAATATAGGAAGCCCAGAATGCTTTTGAGAAGGGTGAGTTTTTCTATAAGTGTATGAAAAGATAGAAAACCAACATCCATTCTGAGAACTTCCCATGCGTTTGGTAAGTTCAAGGCCGTTAAAACCTCCCAAATCATCGTTTCGAAATTTTCGGAATTTCCATCTTTCTTGGTATTTCGCTGTAGTAGCGGCTTTGGGTTTGAAGATGAACAGTAGGGAAGGTCTTGAAGCCACACAGTCTGTTGAAACGCTACATCAGTGGCAAATTACAATTGACAAAGCGGAAGGAAGAGTGCTCTATCTTCATCAACATGAATTATGTATAACCCAGATCGTGAGCCATTGAAAGCATGGCATTAGGCGTAATCAAACGCCAGTTAAGAAAATAAAGTTCAAGTTACTCGTACATTTTCAATTTGTTCCCAGTCTGTAGCCACAAGATTTGCCGTGGGAATGGCAATGCGAAGGCGGCCTGACTTGTAGAATAACTGACGATGAAAACATCGCCGGATCATCGGAATAACGAGTGCACGGAGGACAACAAATAGCGCATCAATTTTGGTATTGTGGATGATGTTTATCCATCAATTCTGAAAAATCAAAACCAACTGACCATGATTAACTAGAAGGTTGGTGTCAGATGAGCCACTCTCCTACAAAGTGGGCACTGGTTCGGCCGACCTTAATATGCATACACCCTCTGCCACTTGGACCTAAGCTGGGTGTTGTCAGGACCCAATTCGGAAATGCGTATCTCATACTGGCCCCAGCGGGGCCAGGCTGAGTAACAATGACTACAGGTGTTGATGGCAGAAAAAAATCATATATCCATGGAAGATCAAGAGAATATGAGCATAGTATAGCATGAGAAATGTCCGATTTCTGTGCTCCATCCGACGGATTGTGTCATATGTTAAGAAAAATACATAGCAGAAATATAATTAGGAGGTAGTGTCATGGGCTTAGCAAACATACTTCATGCTCACGTTTCCAATGATTTCACTTAATTCGAAAGTTTGCCCTCTATCTTCCCTGAGTTTGCTCATGCATGCTGTTTGCCTTATTTCCCCGTCCCAGTAGACTGCATTCTGATGATCGGTTGAGACTTGAGTGGTTAAATCCGACAATTCTTTTGATAATGGCCCGATAGTTCCCTCGATAGGACTGGGCGAGCGCGAGTCAGCACCGCTGTCTGGACAGAGTGGAGAGGCGCGTTGCCTCTTAGCTGGGCAATCTATGTGGTTTTCGAGAGCACTATCTTGAATGATATCTGGTCTGAGTCGTTTTTGCCTCGTAAGTCTTTCCTGCTCCAGCTTGGCGCGCTCAGACAGAAAAGACGAAGGTTGGGATAGTTGAGGTTGTAATGATCCAGATGTGTCCATCACACTGGACATCGCATTTGTGGCAAGAGTGGAGGCAGTCCGCAATTTTTCGCCTACGTGCTGTGCCGAGAATACCTGATGTTCGTTATGTGCCTCTACAGCGCCTGAAGCCTTGCGGGATTCTTGTATCGCTTGTTCGATTTGTCTTTGGAATATGAGTTCGTTATCGTTTTGAGAGGATGCAATTGACGGGTATTGATATTCCTGTAGACTGAGTTCAATTGCTTTTCTGAGCTGCTCATCTTCAGTTTTATCGGCCATTTCTGGGGCAAATATGACGGTGTGATATAGTAAACAATAGTGATGGCGGGGCAGATTCAATAATATAGCACGTTCACAGCTTCACCTCAGAGCACGTGACAAACCGTGGCTGGAGCGGAAGTATATGATGAATACGAGGGTGCGTGCCATTTGGCCACGGCTCACTGGCAGCCACTTGCAATTCCATGTCAATCTTTCGTAGTGCCATACATCATGCAATCAAGGACTCTGTTGTCGAATCAGACATAAAGAAGTTTTGCGACAAATATGGACAGCAACAGACCTCCAGCCGTGCTGGGGCGTCATCTAATGTTTCAGAAAGCAACAGTTCGTCGAGAGACTCGGATAGCCGCCTCCGCAATCAAGGAGATCGAGGTACATAGCATTCCTCGAATAGCAGAAGTGGTTTAGAAAATTCTAATAAGGGATCCGAAATACTTTCTCTTCATACAGAAACGTCAGCTCTATATCTTATGTCTCATATTTGCCTTGCCGATATACTAATGCCTCCTAATTGAGTAGGTTACAGAAAACTGACCTAGCACGTAGCACCCACCCCGCAGATCTTGGAGATGATTATATTCCTTTCGCTCCGGAGTCTGATCCTCCGTCTGAGTCCGTGCAACGTTCACCGCCCGAGGAAAAAAGCCAGGAAGTAGAAGCAAAGATGACAAACAAGCAAGACCCACCCAGAAGAGTACACAAACGAAAAGAAACAGGGACAACGACTGGTAGCAAACGCAAATATGACTTGGTCTTCGATGATAATGAAATGATCCAGTCGAGGAGAAGTCATTTCATCTCACAGGCTCCATGGATCCACGGCGTTGATTTCCTGACCTGTCGCAACGTGGCCGAAATGTGGGTCTGATATCCTGTTGCAACTCAGACAAGTAATGACTATGATCAAGGCTACATCGAGAGGTCGATGCATTCGTGACATACATTTCCCCTTCCTCAACCGAGGACAAACTCCGCCATTTGACAGTCAAGCTCATTGAACAAGTGATCATCGCGGCCTTTCCCGACGCTAGTGTGTATCCTTTCGGTAGCTTTGAAACAAAGCTCTATCTTCCTCTTGGGTAAGTTCACTTTTGTCGATGATTCTCTTCACGGCTACAAGATTCCATAGCGATATCGACCTTGTCGTTAATTCGGATGTCATGGCGCATACAGAAAAAAGCACTGTCCTTCGCTCATTGGCAAATGTTATCCGGCGCGCCGGCCTTACTAGTAATGTTACTGT
Organism: Agroathelia rolfsii; assembly: GCA_018343915.1. Lineage (NCBI taxonomy): Eukaryota > Fungi > Basidiomycota > Agaricomycetes > Amylocorticiales > Amylocorticiaceae > Agroathelia > Agroathelia rolfsii. The sequence continues at coordinate 63,136 of JABRWF010000007.1, read as the reverse complement.
CATCGCGAAGGCCAAGGTTCCCATTGTCAAATTTGTTACACTCCCTCGGCTTGGCGGATTCAGCGTTGATATCAGTATGAATCAAGGAAATGGCGTAACTGCTGGCAAGATAGTTACGGGATTCTTGCGTTCAATGCGCCATGAGAGAGCTATAAAAGCCCTTGTCCTTATCACCAAAATGTTCCTTAGTCAACGCTCCCTGAACGAAGTCTACAGTGGTGGCTTAGGTAGCTACAGCATCGTCTGCTTAGCTATCAGCTTTCTGCAAATGCACCCGAAGATCAGGAGTGGGGAGATCGATGCAGATCAGAACCTGGGCGTTCTTATAATAGAATTCTTTGAATTCTATGGTCGCTATTTTAATTATCGAGAAACTGGTATTTCGCTTGTAGGAGGCGGAACATATTACAACAAGAAAGAGCGAGGGTTCTTCGACTTCAAACGCGATTATCTTCTGTCTATAGAAGATCCTATTGATGAATGTGCGCGTTTCCTCCGCGAGATCTACTCAAATATTTCTGATTATAATAGCATTTATTCACAGCAAACGATATACCCAGGAATTCCTTCAATATGCCCAAGGTTCGTGCGACCTTTGCTGGTGCGCATGATATCCTTACGTCCTCCGCATTCAATCTTGCTGGGACTTTGTCTGCTATGAAGGAGGGTCGCTACGTTAGTTTGCGGTCACCACAAGAACAATCACCAGAGGACTTTAGCATGTTAAAATCGATTCTCCGAGTTCCCCAAGAGGTATGTAAAAAGATCTCAATTCAATTGTTTCTTCTCATGTTGTTCAGATTGTCAATCACCGTCGACTAGTGTCACAAGTATATACAGATGGCACTTTGCATGCGCGACTCGGCCTCGAAAAGCCGCACCCTATACCGGACATGACGATGGTAGCAAGACAGTCTTCACAGGCCTCACGAATCCGACGTAGTCCTTCTAAACGTGATGATGCCACCTCACAAGAGCAAAAGATTCATAGCTCTGAGACGTTATTTCATGGGGAGGCAAGTATGGATATTAGCTCGGACGAAGAATGCACCAGACATCATTCTGAAGGCGAAGAAGAAGGACGATATGACATTGGCCGGACACAGGAACTGCTCTCCAAACGACGCAGGGTTGATTTTCCACTCGAAGTGCTCCCTGTCTACACGACTGACGACGATGAGTCAGAGAAGGAGGGCGCCACAGCTTCCATCGAAACTTCCGAGCGTCTGCCAGAGACAAGAGGACGTGCTCACGGTAACGGAGGCCCTGAGATGGTAGCAGCGCGATGGGATTACTGGCTGTCAAAGGGACCAGCAGGAAATAACGATGACAGCTTATAGTGTGTGTAGTATGGGGCAAATGAACTCGTAGAAGAATGTACATACCTTACTTTATCCTAACTGAGTGTAGTTATAAGAAGGCCATACACACAAGACTTCACGGCATGGCGGCGGCGGAAGAATGTGTATTGCGTAACGAATTCATAATAAAAAGGACTACGATTCTCGGCGCTTACCCATACAAATCCTCACTCGTTCTTCAGTTTCCACCGTGGTCCAACTCCCGAAACATTTGGGTCATTGCTTGCCTGGCTGGCTAAACCACCGATACCATCTATCCTTCTATCCTTGTGCCCTGAATATCGCAGTTGAGATCAGGGCCAGCAACTTTCCTTACTTCCTTACTATCCCAACCAATCCCTTTGATGCAGTCGCTGGTCGCTCTGTTCGCCTTCTAATAGCACCACCTATTCCTCATCCCATTCCTCGCTCCTTAAACTATGTAAGTAAACGGTTCTCGAGCCGTGCGTTTCCTGGTCTAATGTGTTTTATATCAGGCCAGGAGGTCCACCCCCACCCGCTAATCTCAAAGAGAGGATAGCAGCACTGCAGCAGCGCAACGTCACACCGCCTACGCACAAGCCGACTGGTTCACCACCAACCGTCCCACCAGCAGGTGCTGGTGCTGGTGCTGGAAATGCTAATGCACTGAGAGACAAGATTGCCAGGTTTGAAAAAAAAGGCGGCGTTCCCGTTCCACGTGGAAGCTTTGGCATGGGCGCACCACCTACCCAGCTTGAAGGAAACAAAAGTAAAGAGCTATATGGCAATCGTATACCGGGATATGCCAGGAGCACCAGCGGCACTTCTGCGCTCAGTCAAACAAGCAGTCGCTCATCCTCACCCATGCTACCGGACGAGTCCCGTGTCGCGTCCCCGTCACCAGATAGCGCATCGCCAGTCCTCGCTTCCACCAAGCACGACACTCCCATCACGCCCTTGGTCTCACCAATTTCCAATACCCTTTCTCTTCCACAGTCTCCTCAGTTCTCTTCTGATGCAACAACGTCACCTGCATCTCTTCCCAACGAAGCCGTTGGGCGTACATCTCATCAAGACAGGATCACTGACAAGATATCCCCAGACATGACCGCTTCTCTGTTGAACAAAGGTGAGATAACGCTTGCGGATTTTACGAGTACTATGATATTTGAGACCACTTATATTGGCTTGCCATAGCATCTATTGATAGATCGGCATCTTTCGAGTCGTCCAACAAGGATGTAAGCCTGTCGAATGCAAAGGGAATATCTGGTTTTTCTGTCTCAACGGTCTCATCTCCCGATCATCCGATTCTTGAGTCGGAAAAAACTCCTACTACCTCTACGTTCAATGTGAAACTTAGTCCAGCGCAAGACTCAATGTGAGTAGGTAATTTCAATCTTTCATTCTGACGTTTTAACATTTGGTGTCCAAGTACCTCTCCATTTGAGGGTGCCGACGCTTTGCCAGTGGCTTCAGTACCTATAACATCTCAGTTGGAGATGTCAGATCGTGAAGTGTCTTCGTCTTCAATCAAGCCCCAAGTTGTCAACGAGACTTCCTTCTCTGGATTGGAAGCGGAGACTAGTGTGGGTGATTTAGATCTGACAAGTTCGAGTATCAATATCCATTTCAAACCGGTTGATGTTCGTGTTGCATCACGCGTTATCCAGCCGACTAGCCGCGCAACTACCGTTGTTGTCTCCCCCAAGTTGGATGACCATGCTAACTCAGCTGCCATGGTGTCTACGACTAAATCAATATCTTACCCACCACATAGGATCTCACCGCATGACATCAGAGGTTCTGCCTCTAATGCTACGATATCGGAAATCGCGACCTCCGAAGAACGCCAGGCATCTTCCGAATCTTTATCTACGACGCGGCATAGTGACATCGAGTCTAGCGGTGTTGAATCCAACAGCAGCGCCGCTGGCAGCAAAACACGGGAAACCAAATCATCCTTCAAAGCCGTAGTTCATCGCAAAGTTTCCGAGCCTCAGCCTGCCACGTTGCCCCAAATTAAGACGGGATCTGCTATACCCTCCTTGTCCGAGACATCTCAGCCATCTGGAATTCAACGGACTGCTGCCGGAAGCTCGCAGGCTCCGTCGACACCTGGCTACGGAGATCTGGAAATGCTCCTGGAGAATGCCGCACTACTGGAACTACATCTACAGGAAGGCAGCGACTTTACCGAAACAGCCCCAGCGGAACCATCTGTTGACCCTATTCCTTCTAAACGATCCCCATCACCGAATTCAGATGCCCCAGAGTCTTCATACGAAGAAATTTCTGTCGGTGTAGCCCCTTCGACCGTAGAACCCAAGATTATCACCCCAGGACCTCGTTCGACTAGTTTGCTGCAGAGTGACAGTTCCCTGACATCTACCCCAGATGTACCAATTCAGTCGAACACTAAGACGGTCACACCAAAGGCCGTACCCACCATCGTAACTCCCGAGCAGTTGAACTATCTGGAGCCCTCTTCCGAAATCCAAGCAACTTCCCAGGGTGAAACCGTAACTAATATCCCCTCCAAACCTTCTGTGCCGCGGTATTTTTCGACCTTCCGCAAGAAGACTGACGGTCGCCCAGTCTCGGCATACGAAGCTTCCGCCCATCACAGACAAAGTATATCAACTACGTCCGAAACATCCTATGATGACTGTTTGGTAACGCCAGGTGACGATTCCTATGAATCATCTTTACACCCCACAGATGCGATGTCTGTCAAGAGTGGACGCGCCTGGTCTTTGGCAAGAAAGAAAAGTGGTATGGGAATTGGGCGTGCAGCTAGCTTTGCTGGCAAATTGTTACAAAGGAAGAGGACCAAGTCTGGCGCTAGTACCTCTGGTATGTTCTTTTGTACTCGGTTCGAGATTTTGTCTCAAGTATCGACCGACTAGATGATGCATCCATTGCTTCCGACGTTCCTTCCATGCCCTCTCGAGGGCCATCACTGGACCCTTACTCGTCGACTCAAACCCAAAATTCCCTCATTTCTTCACCTTCGGACCCTACCACAGACAGTCTTGCAGATGGTTTCCACCGCCCTAGCTCGTGGTTGTCACAGGATTCCTCTTCTACCTTCCTTCCAAGCCCTAACTCAACCGGAATATTTGATGAAAGCATCTTTGACGCCTTTCCCTCCGTTCCCCAGAATTTGCCCGCCATTTCTGAATTTAGCTTGAGTCAAACCAACGGTCGCCCACATACCATTTCCTACGGCGGCTCGAGAACTTGAAGTAGCATCTATAAGTCCCTATGTTATCGGTACTCGTCCCTTCGGCAAGACTGGTTCCGTGATCATGTTATGCGCTGGAGTCAAATAGTTGCAACTATCTACTTTGATCCATATCTGATATTAATACATTTTCGTGGAATTTGATTATACGCTTATCTTCTGAACACATGCAAGTTACACTGCCTTGGCTCGTCTACAATACTTCACCCCTTTCTCATATTCGTATCTTGTGTTGAATATATTTTGTTTGTCCCATACGCTCTTTATTATTAAATCTGTTTTGTTGACGTTTCCTTTATGTTGCAATAGACCATGCATACCAGTATAAGACCACCAGTGAGGTATAATATGGACCGCGTCGATTAGTATCAGGCATTATTAAACCGAGTAATATGGTTGTCGTACCGGGCCGTAGAGCGCTACTTGAGTTGCTACAGGCGCCGTTCACCGCGACGAGTCCTAGTCGCCCAGCACAGCTCCAAGGTTTCTGCAACACTTTTCAAAATTCACATTGCCATCTAGCAATATTTCTATTGGACGTGTCTCCTTAAAATTACCCTCTTCACGCAAAATAACAACTATTCACCGGCGGCAATTCCGTTCTTCCAGTTCCCTGGCCTATAACAACCATTGCGAGCCAATGGCAACCGAAAGTGTGCAACGCTTGGTATCTACCATTTAATGATGACAACGATCAGACCTATCAGATCACTTGGTCTATCCATGGACTCGGATGCACCACTAGGCGACAGATACTATAATGCCCTCCTGGCCCCTACTTTCTTTCGTCTCTCTTCGCCCATCTCTCCCAGTTGACCTCTGGGCTTTGGTCTTTCTTTTTATCTTTTTATCTTTCATATCTTCTTCGGGTCCTCTCAAGAGCAGGCCTCTTTTGTTGTTTAATTTTGGTTTTTTTCAGTTATCTGTGACTTGTAATTTTACGCCCTTTGCATTATGTTTCTACTCATACAACAGAACCGCACTTCCTTGGATAATACGTCTCGCAGAGAGGTCATTGTAATCGAAAATCCAGCCGCCGGGACCACGATTACTACGACAATAAATGATGCAACTCCTACGCAGTCATCAGGGAGAAGTACACAAACCGCCGAGACAGGATCGGTTACTACGGATGCCACTACTCGCCCAAGCGCGTCTGACTCCAGGTCATTTCCATCTTCGACGGCTAGATTGTCAACCCTGGCCACGTCATCGAATACAATCAAATCGAGCTTTAGTACGACTGCCGTCCCCAGTTCCAGTTCTATACCCGCGACCACAACTGGGTTGGATACAAGCGCTATTGGCTCTACACAGACACCCGTTATCACGAGTTCGACCGCAGCTCTATCATCCCCTTCAGTCCTGAGTGATGCTAGTAGCTCCGGGAATCATCAACTCTTGAGCAAATCTCATGTTGCTCTCATCGCTGGAATTACCGCGCCTGTAGCGTTTCTATTCTTTTGGGCACTTGGATTGACGATTTATCGTCGCTGTGCAAGACAGAAGAGACAGGACCGCAGAGATACCGTGACATGGCCTTCCGGCCCCGACATTCCCGCAAACGACCGTGACTCGGAGAAGGCATTAGAGGAAATCCAACGAAACTTTGATACGCCCTATTCACAAGGCGCATCTACATACCAGATGCCATATTCTTCGTCTGCGCGGATGTCTCGGATTTATGATCATTCTTCGGAGATAATGGTGGCTCCAGTTATGCCACCAGTACCGATAGACAATTTTGGCAGTGATTTTGATCTTTCACCATCCGTCACCAGCCCATACGACCATCCTACCATGATCAGAATAAGAGCATCTACGCCTGTCCAACGTTCGAGCACACCAGTATCTCTCACTCCTGGCGGTAACCCTGCGCGTTTCGGACAGTCTGTCGTTCCTGCCATACCTAATCCAACCCCGCCAGTTCGTGTACCTGAAGGAACAGTAGCTTCGATCGTGGCGGAATTCATTCCGTCACTTCCTGATGAATTACCAATCCAAATTGGAGAAACAGTTCGCGTTCTTGCCATATACGATGACGGTTGGGTGTATTGTGGCAAAATCAATTCTAACTCGCAAGGCATGATCCCTGCTGAATGTTTGGCTATCCAAGACACCAGGATTAGCAAGGATCTCATGAGGAAGACTTCATTGAAGAGAACGGGAAGCCTTAGTTCTAAATATTAGCATGGCCAAATTGCTGTGGCTTTCATCCTCTGGTAAGATAATATGTGCAGAAATGGAATCACGAAATCATAGTATTAACAATCTTTATCTTCATGTAGGTTCGGCAGGCATCGCTGATTAGCCCGGCTGCAGTACATACATACACATGGACTGTCTTATAAGTTTTCTGAATAATCCCATCCCTTTCCAACTGATTCTACAAGGGCTCCCCAGAGCCCCTACGAACGCGAAAGAAAGATAAACAAAATACCACTCAATTAATATGAGGCCGGCGAGCATCGGCTACATATGGGTTAGTAAGTGACGCGCTGTTATAGTACCTAGGTAGCTAAGCGATTTGCTCCTTCTCCCTAATCATCCAACCATGTCCATAATGTCTCAACCCCTTCCTCTTTCCTCTGAATGCTGTCTTAGACACTGCCACAACCAAAGTATCATCAATGGATATCAATCACTTCTTGACGCTCAGGAAGTTGCCCAGAAAAACAAGAGCATGGAGGCCATTACGAATATTAGAGTTATTGGTTTTCTCTTGATATCTCTTTTTGAATTCCGAGGAACCTTTAGAGGTGGACTAGTCATGAGAGTTTTAACTGAGATAGCTTCCTCAAATACTAATGATTCTATCAACAAACTAGGCATGCACTACCATGAAAGGCTTCTTTGCACATGTATAGTGTTCAGTCTCCTGGGCCTTAGCCTTGATGATGTGCCTAACTGTTTTTATATTTATAGTCTATTAGTCAAAGGGACAATTAATGACATTATTAGAATGTCCCTCTTGCCCCTTAGTTTACTAAGTACTTCTAAACAGCAATGTCATGATTTTTCTTATATTTTATGGAACAATTTCCTTTTCTTACTGTTTTTGTTGCACTACAATTCATGTATCTTGGCATATTTCCCCTTTATTTTTATTTTATTACCCTAAGAGAATGGACTATAGGTAGTATAGTAGTCACATGAATTGGCCCTCATATATATCAAGCTATGTATTACAGGAGTAATTGTTGATTTGTCAAGCCAGCCAGCCAGCCAGCCAGCCAACCAAGACTAAAGCAAAAGCTAGAAATATGCCATTGAAGGCATCCGCTTGTCGTTGTATATGGACACGGTACGCAGACAAACGAATGAAGTACATACTACAATGCGTGGTTACTCTAAAGACCTGGTCACGCTGCGCGTGATTGTGACTATGTCACTCCTATCCTCTGTAGCAATGGATTGCCATTTCAACGGTAATCACAGGCTGTGCTGAAACTTCCTTTTTATATTCCTATGTATAGCCTGTTGGTATAGGCAATCCATGCCTCGATAGGAATGATGGAGTCACAGTCACGCTCCGCGTGACTGTAGTATGTAGCTACGAATTTTTGTAGTAGTTAGTTTATTCGTTTGTCCACGTACCGGCATATAGCTAGCTAGCTGGAAACCAGCTAGACGCACATCACGGCATGGCAAATACTTATATCACGTTATGGCGGCTGCGAGGTTTGGCTTACATTAGAATCATGCTATGCTTTTCTAATTACTCATATGACAGACTGCTTGGCAATAGCCACCCAATATAGAGATTCTAGTCAGCAGTACGCTCCCTAGCGTGTTCAGGACTTTACGGGTGAGCTTGCCGAGTAGGAGGTGACCTACACGAGCGAAATTTCGGGTCTGAAGTGCCTCATGGCGATGCTTGAGGCGCGCGGCAAGCAGGTGGCCAAAATCATGTCTGACATTGAGAACCAATGAGCGGGCATGGGTGAGGTGGTTGAACGCCGCGAGGCGACATTGCGTGAGGAGATTGCTAGGGAGCGTCAAGCTCGTGAGAAGGCGGAGGCGCACATTAATAGGCTCGAGACGGTTCTTCAGCGTCTAGAGACAGGCAAGCTTCCTGTACCATCTGCCAGTGCGACTCCGGGCACGCCTGTGCATGATATCGTTGCTGAGTCGATCGCGGCTGGCACCATCAGTCCCACCATGGCGCTTGTAGGCAAGGTCGAACGGGGTGGGAAGACATTCGGTTAGGTCTACCAGGATTATGTACAGTTGCAACTACACAGCCGTTCGAATTCCGGGTCAAAATGACCTGGTCGCAAATTTAGGCTCCGTGCCTGAGGACCGTCTTACAACTGGATGAAATATGGACTGGATCCTAGACTGAATATGTAATGGAAAACGACCGGAGAATTTCAATCGATTGTGAGGGTAATGGCATCTGCTCCTGGAGCTAGTGCATCTGACTCGCGTGTGTCGACTGCAGCGCCTTGTGCAAGCTTTCGAGCACCTCTTATGTTTGTTCGAGTGCGTCGTGTGTGATCTGGAGCTCAGCTAATTCTGCATGCTTGGTGCGACGGTACTTGATCAATTCCTTGGATTTGACAGCCAGCTCGGACGCATTGCACCCCGCTTCAGACTACGCCAACTCGAGCTGTTGCGGAAGTGACTCGAGCTTGAATTTAGTGGAGACTTTGGTCAACTGCAGTTCACACCCTTGGGACTCGGCGGTGAAGAGATCCTGGCGGGCTGTTTTGAGGCTGGTGCATAGGGTGGATATTTCTTCCTCGCAGTCGGCGCTCTCGCTTTGGAGTTTGCCTACAACGGCAACAAAATTGCATTTTTCACACTCAGCATCTTCGATATGATGCTTGGGGTTGGAGGCTTCCGCCGAGGATGTGGATTGTGTAGAGCTGAGCACACTGACCTTGTTTTGTAGCTGCTTGTTAGACGACACCGTAAGTACCAAAAGATGTAAGTAACAATTTTTGATGCAAAAATCAACCACCTGAAGGATAAGCAGCGGAGTAAAGGACAAAATATATAGTCACGGAACACACGAAGACACAAGGGGGCGGATCACTGGTGTTGATTCGACGAAGAGCTAATGGTGCTCTTCCAGCAGACTATATATACATGTGTGAGAACAAGAGGAATGGATAGCTACTGAAGCCGATGGTGTAATTGAATTAGTAAGGTGCTGGGACTGAGACCTGGAACAATCACGAGGTGTCGAGTAAGCTAGCATAAGAAATAAACAAAATGAGACAGAGATGAATAATGACAGAAACCAGTCAAAGAAGCAATAGAGTAAATTGCGACAAGAGATAGAGGCTGAGACATAATGAAATAAGAATGGAGATTGAGTCGGAAATCAAGAGAGGAATGATGACTAACGACTATGCCGTTAGATAGAAACTGAGACATGGTGAGATAAGAATGGAGCTTAGGCAGGAAATTGAGAGATGAATAATGACGAACGACTGCGTCGTCTTATGGATCGAATCCGCGCGGCATGATGACAAGGTGGTCATGACATTTAGATGTAATATAATGGCAGGGCAGTAGTAATAATGCAAAGGAATAAATTGTAACTGAGAGATGCATGCTAAAATCATCTCCACTAGCAGGCCATTGTATAGCAAAACCAGAGGAAATAGAGCACTGCGGTCTAAAGAGCAGCATTCTCTTAGCTATACTGGACTAGCAGGGGATAGGTGGCGTCGGTGACACAGCCACGCTTAGGCCCCACCAAAGTGACATCACCTGGTTTTCGAAAGAGGAAGCTGCTTCTAAAAGAGGAAACCGGATATGGATATCAAAACTTTTGTGCAAGCGTCTATCCATTCTCAATCAGCAATAAAGTTAGAGAAGAGCAATTATTTTGACTTCCAAAAATGGTAGTACATAGCCACTTCATGAGTATGCATCACTGGCATTGCGCCACATTCTTGACGTATAAATACTGGCAAGCACTCAGCTTGGTCCTGGAAATACACTAGCGTCTTGAAACCTACTTCTTATAAGCATTCTCTCCAATGTCTACTAACAATACTTTAAAACTTAACTACCTCTTGTGGCATGAACATAGCCTGCCACCAGTCTATGCAACCTACGTCTCCTATGACCAGTCCATCTCTGATCTCATACACAACATACTTGAAACTCCAGAAGCTCACAAATATAAAGCGCATGGCATTCTTCTTTTCAAATGCTCAGCGATTCCAAGAATCCCCAGAGCAGCTTTGAAAGACGCAATCAAAAATTGGTCCCCTTCCGACGATGATATGATCTCACCAGCAGACGAAGTTTCGGAATGTTTCCCCGATATTCCATCCAAAGGACATGTGCACTTCATTGTCATATCTCAAACACTCACTCTCAACTACGTTTTTGTTGGTTCCGACGATATGGGCCCTTCTCCCATCGAGATATCCAGGAATGGAAATGTTGAAACGCTCAAGAATATGATCAATGCAAAGGAGAAACTTAGTACCAATGCGAACGCACTCCAATTATGGAGGCTGGGGGAATCCATCGATATCAATGACACAGAAACACGACAAAAACTGTTACAGGAATGGCCAAACCCTAACACACCCTCACACCTCACGGCCTCTCAGTGTCTGGACGATATATTCCCCATAGTCATTTCTCGCAATGTCATTCATATTATTGTTAAGGCTCCTTCACCCCGTAAGTGGCATGACTCCCTCCACAAGTTGATCTCATGTATTTCCACAGCCCAAAAAACCAAGAACAAGACGATCACTGCCTCAGATAAGCGACTCATCCCGCTTATGGTTTATCGCAACAGTACCACATGGACGATGCAAGATGTGAAGCTTCCTCAAAATAAACTCACATTGGCTCCAATTGGCACCCAGAACTGTGACCTCCCATTGCAAACGGTCAACTTAATGAACATCCTTTCTAGGACAAGACAGGCATGTTTTGTCTATCTGTCGCTTGTCAGTTTTAATAATCTATTCACCGGTTAGGCGCCGTTGCTAGCAACCCAGAAGGTTATATTACGTAGCCTTACTCCGGAGCTATTTCGCCGCTTCTACGGGTCTGAGATGTATGAGTCACATCAGAACACAGGAACCAGCGAGGAAGAGGAGTGCGAAGAAGATCCAGAGGTCTTCGCCTTTATGCATTTATCACAAATTTACAAGCGCATCAAAGAAAGTATCAGCTCAAGAAATTCGTCTTCTTCACTTAAAGAGGCGGCCTTCTGCAGCGTGTTTACCATCCCAACTCTGCTTCTAGCTCTGCTGTCGGATGGTGTTACCTACAAACAGTGAGTCTTCTGTCACTCACTTGACGAAAGTTGTGTCTACCAACTCACTTTCTCCTTCTTTAAACTACAGGGACCAATCTTGGTTACATCCCATATTGGTGTATGTTTTGAGACGAAACGGCGGATCCGATGAATACAAGTATCTTTTCAGGAACGATTTTAGCTTGATCCTAGGGGACATCATTCCTTTTGTTGTCGGCGAAGTTGTTTCTGATGCTGATGCTGAGTCGGATCGAAATCGCATGCTCCTCCAAGCTGCGGTTGCAGCACGTATTGCAGCATACCTGCTCAAGGACTCGTCCGAAACGTTTGTCGTCATGGCCATATACGTCACGAAAGATCTTGTTGCTGAGCGATACTTGGTGACTCAGATGGGGTCAGATATGGTGCGTTCTTTCCAAGCGAATAGGGCAACTTGACCTGAGTCAGCAATGAAATGCCTTATGACAGCACGTGCATATCGCTCAACGGAATTTCAACTTGCTTGACATGAAGGAAGCCGTAGACCTCTTGTTGTCGCTTTACAACTATCGGGAATACGTGTTGCAAAAGAAGGATAGCTTTGATCATTCCAAGGGCAAGGACTTTCATACAACCGCTCAAATTTACACGAAAAACATCCCATCACTGAGCACTCATCGGGCAAGAACCGTGGGCAAAACCGACACGAGCACACCCAGAGATTTAAACTCAGTGCGGGAAGAGAGAGAGTCTCCTTTCGATTCTCGTCATGTTCGACATCATTTGGAAAAAATGGCATGCGAATATTTGTATTCTTATGTGAGCTCGAAATCCTACTTTGTTGATATGTCTAATTCTGTCCCGTCAGGCACCCAATGTTGCATGCGTCCTTCACAAACCCACCGATTCCAAAGTGGTCCTGAAATACATACCTCCTCACAACCTAGAAGCAGACATTTTGGACCACTTGTCTCAGCTCAAGTCAGACAATAACGAGAACCATACAATACAGCCTGTATCAATTTGGAACATTTTCGGCGAAAAATTTGTTTCAATGCCAGCTGCCGGCTACGCGCTCGATAGAACACCACCGGTTCTCGACTATCCTTTACTGTCAATTGCCCAACAACTTGTCAATGGTGTCGAATTCATGCATCAACACGGAGTTGCCCATCTGGATCTCAAGCCCAATAATGTTCTTGTCGACCCGGAAGGATACCTATCAATCATTGACTTTAGTGTTTCTGAGTGGGTTCGCGGCGTTGAAAGTATGACGGAAGGTTTCGTTGGGACAAAAGGGTATACAGCACCTGAGATTGGGCGGGGACAGTTCAGTCCGATTCTAGCGGACGTATGGGCCTGTGGACACTTGGTGAATCTTATATGCAAGCGGCATGAAGCATTCAAGTGCGAGCCATGGGTTCGCGAGACTGTTCTTCAGATCGGCGCTAAGCTTATGCATCCTGATCCCCGTCAGCGACTGCGGCTTTCGGATGCTTTAACGCGGTTACGCGAAGCTGCGGCTTCAAAGGGCGACTCCTCTCCTACTCCGACACGTTACATTCCGCCATGGTCAACAGTGATACCGTACTTGGTCATGGCGTCTTGACGTCTTGAAGAGTTTCATTTTTTTCTTCTACTATACCGTCGAAAATAATTAGGATGCACCTGTTTAGATTAAATGTTGTTGCATGTAATCTTTTGATTGTCTTAGTTTTTGTGTTATATTAACAAAAGACTTGGGATAGTTGGCTTTGCAAGATAGTTTTAAGGGCAACTTGGACTTTACATAATTCTATTAGCATTGTGGCCTTGAGATTTTAAGACTTTAATGTTAAAGTTTAGTAGTAATATAATGTACATCAGCAAAATTACAAGTAAGACTTGTAATGAAATACAAGCTTTAGACCAGTTTAGACACAGACTTAGTAGAGAATAGAATTCCGCTTGTCTTATACAGTGTTGTTATATGGAGTCAAATAGATTAGTAGCTACTACAAAATTTTGATGCTACTCTAGTCTATAGTCACATATGTCATGAGAAGGGCATTTTTGTTGATTATTTTCATGTATTATTTGAACCATTATTTAGTTAGTTATGGTATTTTCTTTCCTTTTCTCTTATTTTCCTTATGAAAATTACCCTTTAGGGTGTGGACTATGGGCAGTGCAGCAGTCATGTGATTGGCCCTCACGTGTCTCAAGCCGCACGTCACAGGAGTAATCTCGGGGCTGCATGCACTTTCCATTTCACCATCGCGCACAGCCTAGGAACATAGCCTTCCTCCCCTGAACAATTCCTAGCAATTACCAGTATCGGTCCGGAAACGGATCTCCACATGGATGCCCGGTGGAGTTAGGGTAAAAGTTCTTTCCCTGCATTGCCACCATTTACACTTCTATCTCCCTCTACACACAGACCAACAAGGCTGCGCACGGACCATTTCATAGTAGTATAAATAGTGCTTGTAACTTGTCCTGAAGAGCTTAGCTTTAACCTCTTTGCCTTCAGGCAAGTATAGGTTTTGTATCCCATAAATAAAGATTACTAATAAAATACTTTGCCTTCAGGGTAAATTCCTTAGGCCTAGGCCACATGTCCTAGCCCCTCCCCCTTTCCTCTCCCCCTCCTTCTCTCTTACTTGTGGGTGGTGCAAATCCCTCTTTGTGTGTGTGCGTGATAAGAGCAATCGTTATAGATAAGATAAGAAAGTACCCAGCGTGCCCTCAATAGATAAAGGGTTTGCGTATCTGTGGGAACACTTGTCTGTAGGTACTTCATTGTCTTAGTGTTAAGAGTGTGTACTGTTTGGTTGTACGCACAAGTAGGCTCCCCACGCCCAATGTCGTATAGTCAAGGAGTATACCCTTGACAACATAACTGTTACATTTCATGATGTTTGTCACAACCTGCCAATACACCCGGCTGCCGAATGTCCCAATCGCACACATCGATATTCGCTAACACTTACGACGGAGTCACCGGCGACGTCCTCCCTTCTGAGTCACCGCGTATCCCGTGCATCGGATGTGTTTCCAATGTGTCCGCCAACGTTTCCCCGGAGCCATGTGTTGAGGGATACAATCCAAACATTTACATTTGTATATATCTTAATTGTTGCCCTTCTATTTTGTTTCTCTTTTATTTCCTCTCTTAATTGACGAGCACCTACGATACATGTCATATGACTTTACATACTAAATCCGTATGCTTCCGACTCATGCCGCTTCAGTTCATTGTTATTCACTGAAGCGTGCGTATGCCTTATTATAATTTTTCTCCTACTTTTACTAACACTATTGTAGTAACTTTGTATTAGGTATAAATAATAGAGTTCATTGTTATTCACTGAAGCTAACTTTGTGTTAGCTTTGCCTTTCATTCAATAGGTTATGAGCACCTCAACGGCTTCCAGCGCATCCAAATCAAGCCCATCAACAGTGTGGATCACGAAGCTTGACGAAAGCGGCGAAAACTGGCTTCTGTACTCCCACCAGCTCAAGTTATACGTTATTGGACGTGGTCTCAAGCAGTACCTCTCTGGAGAAGCAGCCCCACCCAAACGTCCCTCCACCACCCTCGACAAAGAAGGGAATCCCATAAAGGTTGAAGATCGCAATCTCACCGAGTACCAGAAGATGTACGATGCATGGGAGGTGAAGGATGAGCAAGTACGAACAGTGCTATATCAGACCATCCCAGAGACTTTGCAAATGGACACCATTGACTGTAGCACAGCTGCAGACATATGGAAGAGCCTATGTGACCGCTTCTCAGAGGACGACGACCTTATACAGGCAGACTACAGTGGACTCATCCACTCCATGAAGTGCCCCGAGGGTGAAGACCCACGGAAGGCAATAGACGAGATGCAACGACTGCGTAAGAAACATGCAGCTGCTGGAGGCACGATGTAGGACAAAGAGTTCGCGGCAGCAATCTTACGGGCTATGCCCAACTCATGGCACGAATCAATTCGAACCTACCAACAGCATCAGCGAACAAGCAAGATTGCTCTCTTGTTAGTCGATGTCATCAAGACCATTCGGCTTATGGCCCAAGATGATGAAACATTGATGAGAAACTCACACTCATCAACGACAACGTCTTTAGCACTTATGGCACGCACGGGCTCACACCAGAAGGGGAAGTCTCCTCTCACCTGTTCGAACTGCAGTAGACCAGGTCACGCGATTGAAGACTGTTGGTCGAAAGGGGGAGGCAAGGAGGGTCAGGGCTCAAAGCGTTTCAGGCGTCCAAAAGGAAAAGGAAAGGCCAATGCAAACGTGGCTACAATCAATGCTCAACCAGCTGCTACAGCTGAAAATGAGTATGCCTTTATAGCAACAACAGCTAGCGTGGCAAAGCCTATGGACAGCAAATCTGGGGGTCAACATGTCCGTTTACTTGACTCTGGAGCCTTACGTCACTTCGAGCCGGTACGGGAGAACTTCACCACATATCACTCGATACCCCCAATCACAGTCATGTCTGCCGATGGTCACAACTGTCAGGCCATTGGCGAGGGGGAGGTTCCTGTCAAAATCCAGACAAACAAGGGTGAGATTACCCTGCGCCTGTTACGAGTGTTGCACGCACCTTCGATGTCCCAATCACTCGTCTCCGTAAGCGCAATGACACGAGCAAAGTTTGCCATGCATTTCAAAGGTCGAGCCGCCCACATCTACTCCCCCGCTGGTGACGAAATCACCTGTATCCCCGAGAAGGAAGGCCTATACCCTATTGAGGGCTAGACCACCACCGTACTATCAAAATCCACACCCGTCAAGCCAAACGCACCTACCGCAATAGCTGTTGCACCAACCAAGGTGTCAATAGCTGAGTTCCACCGTCGCATGGGGCATGCCAATGCTCCAGCCCTGCAGAAGATGATCAAAGACGGCATTGTCAATGGCGTAGAGATTACAGATAGAGACTTGCCTATCTGTGAACCCTGCATTCGTGCCAAACATGCCCGCAAACCATGTCCGCAGGAGAGCATCGCACCATCATGCACACGCTATAGTGAACGCATACACAGCGATGTATGGGGACCAGCACAGGTGAAATCGTTGGGTGGGAAGAGCTACTATTGCTCATTTATCGATGACTATATGGATGAGGTGGTCCTGCACTTCATATCAGCAAAATCTGAGACTTTCGATCGATACAAGGCTTACGAGTCGTGGGCCAAGGTGCAACGTGGAGCTCCTAACATCAAGGAACTCCAGACCGATCGAGGGGGAGAATACACCAGCGATGCATTCAATCGCCACCTCGAAGCCGCTGGCACCATACGTCGTCTTGCGGTGCATGATTCCTCGCAACAAAATGGAAAAGCAGAGCGGCTAAACCGCACGCTTGTCGAGCACATGCGCGCAATGCTATTAGATGCAAGTCTACCACAGTTCCTGTGGGCAGAAGCACTGCGATATGCAGCGTGGTTGAGGAACAGAACGACAACAGCAAACACACCTGGCTCAACGCCCTACAAAAAAGCCACAGGTCAAAAGCCTGATCTCTCGCACCTCTGCCATTTTGGTGAGACCGCTTGGGTACGACTTGAGAATGCCGGCAAGCTGGAACCGCGTTCTGTTGCTGCACATTGGCTTGGATATGATACAGAGAGCAAGGGCCATAGAGTCTACTGGCCTGAGACTCGTCGCATCTCTGTTGAACGCAATGTCCGCTTTGGCAGAAGAAGGCCAGGGGCCGTCGTACGCATTGAGGGGGAGGAGCAGAGTGTTAGTTCCAACTCGCACGACAGCCAAATGGGCGATAAAACCACCGCACCATCACAACCATCCACCAAATTGCGTCCACCATCTCCTATCAAGGGTATGGCCGACCCACCACAGCCCTCAGCTGACAACAGCAAACCGACCGAGCCTGAAAACCAACCGGAACCGTCTAAGAAAGGTCCAGAACTGGCTCCACCGGCGGTTGAGACTATGGAGGAGTTGGGGAGAGGAAAGCAGACCAAGAAACCCTCACCTATCCTGAAGGCCATACAGCAGGGGGAGGGAAGCACAGGCGATAAAGTGACGAAGAAAGCTGACAAGACCCTGACTACACCGAGTGCAAAAGCCGCAATCACCAAGATGATCATGGAGTGGTTGGTGGAAGACGATGGTGCTGATGAAGTTATTCCAACAGTGATGGCTGCAATGGCTGGCGACGAGCCATCTTTTCGAGAGGCTCTTGCTGGACCCAACAGAGATCGCTGGATCGAGGCATGTGAAGCAGAGTTAACGGCGTTAGAGAAAACGGGAACGTTTGAGCTAGTTGCGAGACCTAGTGACGATGACGTCAACATCGTTGGTAACACGTGGGCGTTACGCCGCAAGCGTGACAAGAATAACGTGATTACCAAATACAAAGCCCGGCTATGCGCACAAGGCTTTACGCAAGTGCCCGGCCTCGACTACCACCAAACGGCTGCCCCTACTGCTCGCACCTCATCTCTCCGCTTGATTCTCTCAGTCGCCGCTATCGATGACCTGGAACTGCACCAGGTAGACTTCAAGAATGCATACCTCAATGCCGATCTCGACGACGTGACTATCTACATGAAACAGCCAACTGGTTTCGAGCACCCCGACAAGCCGAATCATGTTTGGCAACTCAAGAAGGCGTTGTATGGACTCAAACAGGCTGGGCACCAGTGGTACCGCAAAGTCTGTGAGTTATTTCATAGTGTCGGACTAACACGGTCGAAATACGACCCCGCCGTGTTTTTCAAGATCACACCTACGTCTACTGTCATTGTCGCTGTCCATGTGGACGATCTCACCATTGCAACCACGACAATCAGCGAAATGAACACACTCAAGAAGCAGCTCGCCGATCGTTACGAGCTTGCTGACCTCGGTGAAGCTCGTTGGCTTCTGGGATTCGAAATACGACGCGATCGTGCTGCCCGTACACTCACCATGTCCCAGGGGGCGTACATCGACCAGCTCTTGCTACGAGCTGAGATGCAAGACTGTCGGACGCTTGACACGCCGATGGACGTTCATGTCCACCTCTCCACAAAACCACCAACCGAGGACGAGCATGAAGCTATAAAAGAGAGGCCCTATTCGGCCCTCGTCGGCTCACTACTGTACGCGGCTGTTGGAACTCGTCCAGACATTGCGTTTGTGACGTCCCAACTAGCCCATGTTCTCTCTTGTCCCACACCTGCGCATTAGAATGCTGCACGCCGCGTTATTCGATATCTCAAAGGCACACGCGACGTCGGGCTCACATTCAGTGCAGCCAATCATGCTGGTCTCGAAGCATTCACGGACGCGGATTGGGCCGGACAGGAGGACAGACACTCTATCTCGGGTGCTGTCTTTATGTACGGTGGAGCCGCTGTCAGCTGGTCTTCAAAGAGGCAATCTTTAATTGCTCTCTCTTCAACTGAGGCCGAATATATTGCCGCGACGGATGCGTGTCATGAGCTATCATGGCTTCAACTACTTATCAAGGAACTCACCCATCACGAGCTTCCTAACACCATCACCCTACACTGCGACAACCAAAGTGCCATCGCCCTTGCTTGCAACGGACTCTACAGCGCACGTACAAAGCACATCGATATTTGCTACCATTATATACGTGAGGCTGTGGCTCATGGCGACATCAACCTACAATATCTTAACACCAATGAAATGCATGCGGATATGTTCACCAAGGCGTTACCAGTATCAAAACTTGATTATTTCAAGCATTTGGTGGGTTTAGGCACGGATTGAGGGGGAGTGTTGAGGGATACAATCCGAACATTTACATTTGTATATATCTTAATTGTTGCCCTTCTATTTTGTTTCTCTTTTATTTCCTCTCTTAATTGATGAGCACCTACAATACACATCACATGACTTTACATACTAAATCCGTATGCTTCCGACTCATGCCGCTTCAGTTCATTGTTATTCACTGAAGCGTGCGTATGCCTTATTATAATTTTTCTCCTACTTTTACTAACACTATTGTAGTAACTTTGTGTTAGGTATAAATAATAGAGTTCATTGTTATTCACTGAAGCTAACTTTGTGTTAGCTTTGCCTTTCATTCAACACCATGTGCAAGGCCGCCCTTCACGCTTCCTTCCCATCACTGGCATGCTTCTGTCCATCAGAGCACTCCACATGATGACAACACTTCTCGAAGACATTCCCTGAGTCACCATGTGTGTCAAGAGCTACCTTCGTAGCTAGCTTGGGCGGTGCAGCGATGCCCCTGGAGTGCTAGTTGCTAAGTAACTCACTGCCAGATGGCAGCCCTGTGGGTTTGTGGAGTTGCCTCTTCAATATCTCGGGGCTTGCGGTGATACGGGTGACGCGGCGAGCAGTCATGGCGTTCGGCAAGTTGAGCGGGTGGTCCAGTGAGATTGTGCGTAGACAGAGAGATCAAGCAGGAGACGAGATACTAGACGAGATACTCGAGGACGCTCGAGTCCACAGGTTGACCGCTGGCTATGCAGCGGGTGTAGAGCTTGTTTAGGGCTGAACACACTTAATTTTCCGACTACTGTATCTACTACATCAAGTATAGTACTATATACTAGAATACAGTAGTCACAGAAAGATAAATAAAGAAATGGGTGAAAACAATAAAGACAATAGGTAATAGCGCGTACCGCGCACTCTGGTAGTCGTGCCACACTGTGCACAAAGTCAGGATGCGTTCCTTCGGAACCATCGGTGGTCTGATCGTCGATTAGAGCGCAATCGTGGGGAGAACCAAGCGCGATCTTCCCAGATGGGAAGGATCTGCTGGTGCGGGCTCATGGCGACTCGGGGACTGATATCAAGAAGTTCAGTTGGCATATAGGACGCTCTGATGAATAGAAGCACCTGGATGATGGAGAAGAAGCACAAGGGATGGCCATGCACATGGCTCCGGGGAAATGTCGGCGGACACATCGGAGATGCATCTAATGCACGGGGTGCGCGGCAACTCAGAAGGGAGGACGTCGCCAGTGACTCCATCGTAGGTGTTTGCGTATGTCGATGTGTGCGATCAGGATGTTCGGCGGCCGGGTGCGTTGGCGGGTCGTGACAATGTGCCCGCACCAGCAGATCCTTCCTATCTTGGAAGATTGCACTTGGACTTCCCCATGATCACACTCTAATCGACGATTGGACTGCCAATGGTTCCGAAGGAAGGCACCCCCGCCTTCATGCACAGCATGGCACAATGACCAGAGTGCGCGATGCGCGCTATTACTTATTGTCCTTATTGTTTTCCCTCTATTTCTTTATTTATCTTTCTGCAACTACTGTATTCTAGTATATAGTACTATACTTGATGTAGTAGATACAGTAGTCGGAAAATTAAGTGTGTATTGCCCTAACCCAGCCTACACCTGCTGCATAGCCAGCGGTCAATCTGTGGACTTGAGCGTCCTTGAGTATCTCATTCTGCTTCTCATCTCCTGCTTGATCATCTCTCGCTCTATGCCTGATCTCGCCAGACCACCCGTTCAACTTGCCGTGCACCGTGACTGCTTGCCGCATCACCCATATTGCCGCAAGCCCCGAGATATCGAAG
Organism: Agroathelia rolfsii; assembly: GCA_018343915.1. Classification (NCBI taxonomy): domain Eukaryota; kingdom Fungi; phylum Basidiomycota; class Agaricomycetes; order Amylocorticiales; family Amylocorticiaceae; genus Agroathelia; species Agroathelia rolfsii. The sequence goes on along the minus strand of JABRWF010000007.1, from coordinate 41,801 downwards.
AGGCAACTTCACGAACCCACAGAGCTGCCATCCAGCAGTGAGTTGCTTAGCAGTTAGCGCCCCAGGGGCATTGCCGCACCGCCCGAGCTAGCTACAAAGGCAGCTCTTGACAATGTTACAGATTGTACCACAATACACCCCCTTAATCTGTGCAGAATAGAAAGTGCTCACTGTTACAAGTCAATTGATGTACTATAATTTTATTTAGATTTTTTCATTATTTTTCAGAATTTTTCCTGATTTTTCTCGATTTTTTGGTATATATATATTATACATTATGTAAGCAGGAACTCGGATGATTAAGCAAGTTATGTAACTAGTTAATCATGTGACTAGCCATCATATGACCACTAGTTATATAATATATTATATAAGCAAAGTCTAGAGCATAGGTCTAGATTACAACACTATTATAGACTTATTATAGTATGATATTATGCTATACTTAGTATTATAAGCTGATCATTGTATAATAATTTTATTTCGAATTTTTGGTTATTTTTCTGATTTTCCCCTGATTTTTCTCTATTTTTTGAGGTATATATTGTATATTATGTAATCAGACTTTACATAAGCACTCTGCTGACTAATATGAAAGCGGCGTATTGATTTTACTCTCTTTATATTTTTCCAATAATTCCAATAAATACTTCAAATAATCCTCTAACATTATATTATACATGATTATTTATTTTATGATTTTACAACTATTCATTATTGAGATATTATCAAATACATATAGAGGCAGAGCTCCAGAGATATAGTGTGGAGCTTTGGAGATTGTCAAGAGCTGCCTTTAATAAAAGGTTATATATATATTATAGACAAGTGTAGTGTATCTTTATGTACACTACTGTAGACCTTGTTTAAGCAATTACTTACTTGTGTAGAAAAGTAAAGGCTTGAGATTTCTTTATAGATTTAAGGCAAATAACTATAAAGAGTGGAAGCAATTAGTCTACCTTGTAATGCAATCAAATATTAGCCAGTACCACTTGTGGTTACTTACTTGATGTAGTTTCTTGACTACTAGGCTTGATTTGTCTTGCAAAGACTTTGGTAAGTCCTAATGAGTTGATTAGTTAGCTTGATAGCTAATGTAGGGACTTATCCCTGTTCACTCACGATTTCTGATGTGAATTCAACTTGTATTTTCATGCTATCTACTACAGGGTTTATATACATTTCCAAATATTCAATTTTACATGATTTTCTGTATGTAAATATAGGATTGCTATGCTCCTATCTATTATTATCCTTATCTCTGACTTAGAATGACTCACTCCTGTGCATCTAGGTTATTCTTAGTCGCTTTCATGTGTGGATAATCTATCTATAGTGTTATCTATGACTCAGAGTGACTCACTCCTGTGTAGATAAGCTGTATCTATATAGATCAGCTATCTTTGGCTTTATCAGTGAGTCAGGATGACTCACTCCTGTGTAGATATGCTAAACATAGCTTTTATCAGCTGTGCATCGATTATCTATAGCATCAACTGCTGTACAGGCTATATTTACTTTATCACATGCTATATAGATAAGTTTATACTTAGATATCAGTGAGATAAGAGATATTAGGACTGATTAGGATTGATATGGATCAGATAAGGTTTTATCTTATTACTGTAGTAGATAATCAATATCTTTTACATAGTAAAATTGCATATATTCATTTAAATATTCATTTATTTGACTATATGCTATATAGACTAAAACTTATTTATCTCTGTAAGTAAAATCCGGATAAATTCAAATAAATTTGTATAAGTTCATAAGATGGTCTTTTATTTATTTAAGTATTCATTGTACATATATATGAAGTTGTTTCATTGTAATAAATACAACTTTCAACACTCCCACTCAATAAATGCTTAATAGTTTTTATTGACTTTGATTATACCATCTAAAATCATTTATAATACCTACTAGCTTTGAGAAATTGCTATGTTTAATTTCACCTAGTGGCTTAGTGAAAATGTCAGCTAGTTGGTTATTTGTATTTATATATTCAAGTTTTATGTTTTTCATTTCAACCTGATTTCTTATAAAGTGGTGTCTTACTTCAATATGTTTAGTACCTCGTCCACCATGTTTAGGATTATTTGAAAGACTTATAGCTCCTTGGTTGTCTGCATATATTTTTGTAGGTTCACTTATGTCTTCTCCAATATCTTTGAGTAATTTTCTTAACCATAAAATTTGTTTGGCTGTTTCTGTTAGTGCCATATATTCTGCTTCAATACTGGATAATGCAATTGTATGCTGTCTTCTGGTTAACCATGATGTAGCTCCTTTGCACATCATTGTGATATATCCAGTGGTTGATTTGCGATCATCTAAATCCATAGCCCAATCTGCATCTGAGTATGCTTCAAGTTTCTTAGATGTTTGGCCTTGATACAGAATGGCTTTGTTTGTGGTTTTAGATAAATATGAAAAGATATGATTTACTGCTGTAAAGTGTTCTTTACTTGGGCATTCACTATATTTAGCGCATTTGTTTACAGCAAATGTTATATCTGGTCTTGTTATTATAGTTAAAAATGTTAATGACCCAATCATGCTTTTATAATATGTTTTATTTGATTCAGTGGTTGGGTTCTCACTTTTTCTGAGTTGTATGCTTGCTGACATAGGTGTTTGGAATCCTTTGGAGTTTTCTTTCTGGAATTTCTTTAGAATACCCTTACAATATTCCTCTTGATCTATTGAAAGTAATTTCTTTGATCTATTTCTTTTTATGTTTACTCCTAAAAATGATTTGGCTGGTCCAAGGTCTTTCATTTTATATTTCTTTTGTAGTTGGGTTTTTATTTCATTTATTTTCCTTTTGTTTTTACCCATAAGTAATAAATCATCAACATATAGTATTAAAATGATTTTGTCATTTGTGTCTCCCACTTGTTGATGTTTTATATATATTCCTGCATCTGCATGTTGTTATGAGTTGGACATTTTTTGCATTTTCTTTACGAATCTGTACATATTTTTATTATATTTTTACGATTTTTATTGACTGAGAAATGGACGGAATACCTTGCAGGCAACATCTTGACGTGCATGTGACTAGCTGTATTAGCCCCATGTGACAGGAGTGCTTGTGACAAGAGTATATTAGGAAGGTGGAGTCTAGATCATTCCTTTTCATCAAAAGGTCTAGACTCAGGAACCAGGGTCGTTCCGATCACTGTGCGATTACTAAGGAGTACTAGACTCATCATTCCAATCGGTTGCTCATCGGACTTAGGCATAAAGCACTGCCCCTGCATTACTGTCATTTCCGCTTATGAACCCCGGCTGTGCACAGACCATCAGTGCTACGCACGGGCCCTTCATTTTATGTATAAATACAAATCTGTAGCCCTTACCTGAACCTTAGCTTCGACCTTCTCGCCTTTAGGTAAGGGCACCCCATTTGTATACCTACATAAATACTAATATATGTCTCGCCTTTAGGCTTGTGCTCGTCCTAGCCCATCACAACTTCCCCCCTTCTTTCCTTTCTTATTAAGTGTAAAGCCTTTAAGGTAGCTTAGTAAGCGTACGCGTAGACCTTGATACAAGAAGGTCATAAGTCTTTGTGAAAGTCCTCAATACATCAGGAGGCATTGTGAGTGAACAAGTCCTATTCATTTAGGCCAGGGCAGTAACAAGACCCTGCAAACATTGGTGACCACGGTGGGCTAAGCCGCCTGTCTATCAAGGCTTACGTGCTTGACTCTACCAAAAGACACAACCCACTTGTAAGGTACGTGGGCGGGCTGTAAAGCCGGGTTTTATGTGTACTGCTAGTTTGGTAATTGATCAGACGCCCACGTGCTCCCGTTGCTGCCTTTCATAATAGGACACTCCGATCTCTACTTTGCTAGGGTCATGTTTGGTACTCTAGCCAAGGGCTTCCCATGTACTTCCTTCATGTCAAATAGATTTCTTAGTGTTTCTTACTGAGGACAGGCGGCTTAGCCCTCCGTGGTCTACGTAACGTCTGCTAGGTCTTTTTACTGCCTAGGCCTAATTAAATAGGGCTTTTGTGTTCACGCGCAAATGCCTCTGTATATTGAGGGCTTTGACTCCTTGCTGCCTTCTTATAACAAGGCCTACGTATACGCTTACTAAGTTGCCTTTAAGGCCTTACACTTAATAATGATATAAAATGAATGAGAGGGGAGGTGGGCTAGGATGTGTAAGCCTGAAGGTGAAAATATATTAGTTCTTATATAGGTATACAAACGGGGGGGTGCCCTTACCTAAAGGCGAAAAGGTCGAAGCTAAGGTTCAGGTAAGGGCTACAGGCTTGTATTTATACATAAAATGAAGGGCCCGTGCGCAGCCTTGATGGTCTGTGCGCAGCCGGGGTTTGTAAGCAGGAACATGTAAAATGCAGGGGTAGTGCTTTGTGACTAAGTCCGATGAGCAACCGATCAGAATGATGAGTCTAGTACTCCTTAGTAATCGCACAGTGATCGGAATGTCCCTGGTTCCTGAGTCTAGACCTTTTGATGAAAAGGAATAATCTAGACTCTGCCTTCCTAATATACTCTTGTCACAAGCACTCCTGTCACGTGGGGCTAACACAGCCAGTCACATGCGCATCAAGATGTCGCCTACAAGGTATTCTGTCCGTATCTCAATGAATAAAAATCGTAAAAATACAATAAAAATATGTACATGGTCGTAAAGAAAAGGCGAAAAATATCCAACTCATAACACTGTCCTCAGTAAGAAGTATTTAAGTAACCTATTTGACGCAAAGAGAGCACACGGGAAGACTTAAAGTCTAGAGTACCGAATGCAATCCTTGCAAAGTAGGGTACTAATATACACTATTACAAAAGGCAGCAATGGGAGCATGTGGGTGTTCATCAAAGATCCAACCAAGCAATACACATAAAACCCAGCTTTACGGCCTACCCTCATACCTTACAGAGGGTTGTGTTTGTTGGATAAGTCAAGCGCGCAAGCCTTGACATTAGGTTGAAGCTAATACCTAAACCACTTGTTGAGCCTTGCTCCAGGTGTGCAGTTCCAGACATCTGCCAAATTAGCATAAGCCAAGAACCCCTTTATTTTTCTTATTTGTAAGCACATAAGAAACCCCGAACTGTTTGTGGAAGCAATTGGTAGAGATTAAAACCCTCTATTCAACCCATTAAGATTTAGGCTTGTTAGTACCTGTACTTCCAGGGAACACTTGTATCGTTACCTAAAGGCACTAGTGTGGAGTTAGTCCACTGCTTCTAGGGACACCTTACCAAAGGTGTAAAACTGCTTGGTTTCTGTGCACATTTTACTATACTCTTTTCTTTACATTACCAGAAGGTGGTTGGCTTACCGCCTTAAGTTTGAAGAAGAAAAATCTGTGTGTTGAGCCTTCACTCCACTGTACATGAGCCAGTCCAGAAAAGGAAAGGCACCCGCACAACCCGCCGCTAAGACCTCTGCTCGACCATCCGTTTCTGCTCCCGCCCCCCAGCCTACATTTTCCCAGCCCCCAAATGTCAAGGGTGTACTCCTTGACTAAGTGATGTTGGGCGTGAAGTGCCTACTTGTGTGCTTAACCAAACAATATGCTTGCTTAACATGTCATAAGAAGGAAATTTTTGCCGATTTTTTGGTTATTTTCTTGTATTATTTGGACAAGTATTTAATTAGTTATCATATTTTCTTTCACTTTTTCCATTTCTTTTTATAAAATTACCCTTTAGGGCGTGGACTGTGGGCAGTGCAGTGGTCATGTGATTGGCCCTCACGTGTTCAAAGCCGCATGTCACAGGAGTAATCTCGGGGCTGTGCGAACTTCTATTTCACCATCACGCACAGCCTAGGAACACAAGACTTCCTTCCCTGATCAATTCCTAATGGTTACCGGTACCGGTCCGGAAACAGATCTCCACACAGATGCCCGGTGGAGTTAGGCTAAAAGATCTCCCCCTGTGTCAAGAGCACACCAGACTCTTGTCACCAAAACTCAACCTAAGCCTACGTCAACCCCTTAAAGGTATGGGGTAGCCAAGTAATGGCTTTTTTACAACTCCCAAGGCTAGGGACGCACGGGTGTACACTTCCTTGCACTGTTGCAGCTGTCACGCAAACTAGAGTCTTTGTATCACCGAGCTTTACTCCAAGTCTACAAGACTTTCAAGCAAGGTCTATATGCAGAACACCGGTTGTCTTGTGTATGCCACTAGGCGTGCAATGTATCTTAACCGCGATAAGCACAGGGCAATGCCTTTACTTACTTGAGTACACTAAGCACTATGTGTGTGTTTACAGAGATGCAAATGGTCACCCAAAGGGCTGGACCTGTCTTATGCACTCTAACGTAGAGGGGCACAAAGCAACCTCTAAACAACCAGTAGCACGGAGCACACTAGTTACCTCCTAGCACGAAGCAAAGAGGATTTTGTGGTGGAGAGAGAGGGGAGGGGAGACAGGCAATCATGCCTTTGAGAGGTAGTGGCTCTGAAGATGAAGTTTTTATTATGTTAGCATATATTTAATACAAAGCACTACTGTGCTTACCTGAAGACAAAGAGAACGAATCTGAGGTCTTCAGGTAGAGGCACTACAGGGTTATATACTAATTCTACCTGGTCTGTGCACGGTTACATGGTCTGTGCGCAGTAATGCTAAGTATGGCATGATATTGTGCCATTATTTATTATAGTGAGTCTGAAGTGGTATCATGGTCCGGACCCATGTTCTAGACTCTGCTTACATGATATGTTACATGACTAGTGGTCACATGATGGCCAGTCACATGGTCGACTGGTCACATGACTTGCTTAGTCATCAGAGTATCTGCTTATGTAATATACAATATATACATCAAAAAATAGAGAAAAATCAGGAAAATTTCAGAAAAATAGTAGAAAATTCGAAATAAAATTATAGTACAATGAGCGACTCGTAACATTACCCCCTCCTTAGGGGCAATCCGCCTCGGGTTGCCATTCCGTCAAGTTCTCCCAAATCTGGAAGGGTAAGAGGCCAAAGGTTGCTGCACTGATCTTTCTTGGTGCACTGGGGTTGGATTTATAGAAATCTTTGATAGCGTCGTCTGCATGCATATCAGATTCTCTGACCTAGGTTTGTTCACCCGGATATCCTTTCCATGTCACTAAGAATTCCAGTTTTCCGCGCCGCAATCTTGAGTTGAGTACTTCCTCTATTTCATACTCTTCTTCTCCTTCCACTTCTACTGGGGGCAGCAGTTTCTGGTGGCAATCTGAGGCATGATGGGGTTTTAGCAAATGGACATGGAAAACATTGTGGATCTTGAGGTTGTCTAGAAGATCCAATTGGTAGTTTAGGTCGTTCAGCTTCCTTTGTACTTTGTAGGGTCTAATCCACTTTTGACTTAGTTTCTTGGATGGTCTATCAAGTTTTAAGTTTCGTGTATTAAGCCAAACTTCCTGTCCTTCCTCAATGTCCGGGAACATCTTTTTTCCTTTGTTGTACGATTGTTCCATTTGTTCTCTTGCCATCCCTAAAGCTGCTTGAGCCTCTTTTCGTGCCTCCTTGGCGTTTTCTATCCAGTTGAAGGCTCCCAGAGTTGGATCTTGGATATCTTTGGCTTCCCAATTCGGAACATAACCATAAGTAAGTTCAAAAGCACTTGTGCGTGTGCTTTCGTTTCTTCTATTGTTATGCATAAATTCTGCATATGGTAACCAGTCCACCCAATTTGTCTGTTGGTGATTACAGAAAATCCTGAGGTACTGTTCCACCTCCTGATTCACATGCTCAGTTTGTCCATCGCTTTGTGGGTGATATGCAGTGGACAATGCAGTTTTAATATGTAGACTTGCGTGTATATCTTTCATCACCTGACTTGCGAATTGGGGGCCACGATCCGAGGTCCAAGTTGACGGTGTACTATGAAGTTTGAACACGTTTTTAACATATAGTTCGGCTACGTCTTTGGCAGAAATGTTCTCATTGCTTGGTATGAAATGTGCCAGTTTTGTCAGCCTATCTACTACCACTAGAATTGAGTCAAATCCCTGTGACTTGGGTAATTTAACAATCAAATCCGAGGTTACATGTTCCCATGGTTTGCCTGGTACAGGAAGGGGCTGGAGTAGTCTAGGTAATGCTTGTCTGCTAGGTTTATTTGCTTGGCATAGTAGGCAAGAATCTACGTATTGGTTTATTTCTTTTGTCATATTAATCCAATAGTAATTTCTGCTGATAAGTTCTAGCGTTTTTGTGTGTCCCGGGTGTCCTGCCAGTGCCGAATCATGGTATTTGGCCAAAATCTTTTCTTTCAGACTCTTATTAGGGGGCACAAATACTTTTTCTTTGTATAGCACTAGTCCGTCTTCTGTTTCCCAATCCTGTAATCCCAAGGCAATTTGTCGTGGACCTATCTTGACAATCTGATAGAGGGATTCCAGCAACTCGGTGCTCTCCCGTCTAACTTCTGCCAGGATCTCCTTTTCTCCTTCAATCAAGACATGTCCTCTTTTTGCAGCCATGATTTTAAAATGGGAGGGTTGTAAGACAGTGACATTGAGATTGTCCTGAGAATCTTCTGTGTAAAAATCTGGTCGTCGGGATAGGGCATCAGCTCGTCCATTGGTCGATCCTTTTTTGTAACACAGGGTAAAATTGTATTCTTGTAGGATCCTGTACCATTGTGCTTGTCGTCGACTCAAATGTTGACTTGTTGCCCAATACTCCAAATTCTTATGATCAGACCAAATTTCTACCGGTTTGGGCAATCCAATGATATAATGATACCATTCTTCCAATGCTCGGATAATTGCCAGCATTTCCTTATCCCAGATATCATAGTTTCGCTGAGCATCATCCATGGACTTGGAATGGAAGGCAATAGGGTGCCATTCACCATCATCCTGTAACTGGGAGAAAACTCCACCAGTTGCATAACCAGAGGCATCAGTTTCAATTCAACTTTCTCTCTGATAATCGTATATTGCCAACACTGGGGCTGTAGTGAAAGCCTTTTTGAGATCATCAAATGATTTCTGTTCCTCCTTTTCCCATTTCCAAGCACCTTTGCCTGTTAATTTATTGAGGGGCTTAGTAATATCGCTGAACCCTTTGATAAATCTCTGGTAATAATTGGCTAGACCTCTGAATTTTTGCACATCTTTGACTGTCTTAGGGATGGGCCAGTCTAGGATTGCTTGCACCTTTTCATTGGTCATCTGTACACGGTTGTAGCTAATTATTACACCTAGGAATTCCACCTCCGGTACTTCAAATAGGCATTTTTCTAGGTTCGCGAATAGGTTGTTTTCCGCTAACCTTCTTAAAACCTCATATACCAGTCTTCGATGTTCTTCCAGGTCTGCAGTGGCAATGATGATGTTGTCTATGTATACGTACACTAATCCTTGTGCGATTAGGTCTACAAATATTTCATCTATCATGGCTTGGAATGTGGCTGGGGCATTGCATAAACCAAAAGTCATTACTAGGGGTTCAAAGAGTCCTCGAGGGGTTATGAATGCTGCCCGCTCTTGGTGTCCTTCATTGATAAGTACGTTATTGTATCCCCATTGTAGATCTAATTTGGTAAATATCTTAGCCCTAGAGAGTCCGTCAACGATAGAGGAAATGAGCGGTAATGGATAGGAGTTCTTTATAGTGATATTATTTAGTCGACGATAATCCACTATCGGTCTTAATTTTCCATTTTTCTTGGGTATGAAAAAGAAAGGCGAGGCATAAGGACTTTGGGATTTTCTTATGTAGCCCTTTGCCAGATTCTCCTCCAAGTACGCATCTAGCTCTTTTAACTCTGGGATTGACAGGGGGTATACCTTGGCTCGTTTCATTTCTACTCCTTCTACCAGTTTGATTTTATGGTTATATGGTTTACGGGTAGGAAAGTGTTAAGACTCGGCCTCGGAAAATACCCTGGCATGTTGTTGGTATTGGGGTGGCAAACCCACAGTTGCAGCCAATTTTGGAGGGGATTCCTCATCTTTTATGATTTTATTAATTTTTTTGTATTCCTTATCTTTTAGCAAGTCGTCCATTAAAGTTACATTTCCCTTTTTCCAGTTAATGACAGGGTTTTCTAGCCTTAGCCAATCAATACCTAAGATTACATCCTCGGTACCAATATCCACTACTAAGAATACCAATCGTCGTTTTTCCTGTCCTATCTGGGTCAAGAGCGTAACGTATTCTGAAATGAAACCAATCACATTGGGAGAATTGTCTATATTGTACAAAGGAATTTTTTTATGTAATTGTGAAGTTTTTATGTTATGTTTTTCTACAAATTTTTTATTTATAAAGGTGGAGGTAGCTCCAGAATCAATCATAGCTGATAGAGAAATAGTAGAGAAATATCCATGGAACATAATAGGTATATTTAGGTGTTGTCTATGCACACCTTGTACAGAAGAGGCAGAAATAGAAAAAGAGGAAGACGTAAAAATTGAAGACATTTTATTTTGTACAAATTGGTCAGTAGCATTGGCCGCATACTCTGACCGATTTAAAAACCCAACTTGTCTTTGAGGGCTGCAATCATTTGACCCTGTTCTTGGATCATGTTAAACATGTCATCCTGGGTCATCGGGCTGCTGGTTAGCCCTTGGGTTGTTGGTGGTGGTTGCACTGATATTGGCGCTGATGCTGCCACCACTTTTTGGAAAGGATTATTTGAGCTGCCTTTGTCAGCTTTTGGACTCCTGCAGTCCCGCGCTACATGCCCTTTCTTTTGGCAATTGTAGCAGATAATGTCTTTCCGCCTAAACGGATTGTTGGATTGTGTGGTCGAGTTGTTTTGCGTTGCAGCCACTTGCAACGGGGAGGTCTGCTGAGCAGGACCTGTACTCAGGAATGGGTTTTTTGATGTATTGGGTGTCCTTCCCAATATAGTAGCCGAAATATCCATTGCATCAGGATCATTTCGCTGGAGGTCTGACTGAGGGTTATTGTTATACCAGTATCTCTTACTGGACAACATTTCTTCCTTCATCAAATTGACTTCTGCATCGTATGCTGCATTCATCAACTTGGTTAGGGTTGAGGTATCCCTATCCCAGCCTGTGATAATACGTCGTAGCTTGACGTTCATCCTCTCCAGGTACTTTTCTCGAAGGTCATCATTGGATAACCCTGTCCTTTTACCCAGCAACATAAAGGCTATCCTGAAATTTCTTGTGGATGTAGTGCCTTGTCATAGGTGACGCAGCTGATCTCTTGCTGCTACTTTTTCATTAAAAGCTCCAAATAAGGATTTGAAACTTTCAATTACTTCCTGGTATGTTATGGGCCCAGGTACTTGGTTCTGTAGTCCTAATTCAGTGTACCACAGGCTAGACCAAGCCGTGGCACCTTCCACCATTAAACCCAAAAGGTACTTGACCTTTTCCTCATCCGTGACGTACACCCTCGGATTCAATTCCAGGTAAGCTTGAAACTTCTGGAGGAATGGGTGATAATTGACCCATTGTCCGTCAAACGTAGGCGGGGCATGACCGATCTCCTTTGGTTTCCCTCGTGACTCGCTTTGCTGCTGCATCCATTGCATCATCATGGTTTGGTTCTGGATGAGCTGCTGCATGAGTGCAGCATTGTCGACTTGTTGAGCCATTGGAGATTCAGGGCAAGGTGATGCGTGAACTGAGGCTTGTGCTGATGCGTGAGCCGATGGGAATGGAGGAAAGAATGTAGGATTTTCTTTGTCGGAGGATTTAGCTTCCGATGATTCAGCTTCGGAGGATTCCTCTTCTGACTCAGGATGAGGAGGGGTGGGTTCTCGAGGTGGGATTTGGTGTGAAATGATGGGCAAGCTCAACAGTGAAAACTGGAGACTCCCAAAACAGATTTGTATATAAAAATTTGTTTTTGCCCTTAAAGCTAGGCCTATTCTACTTTAAAGGGTTTGCTTTATATGGGCTACTTGTGTCGGCCGGAGCCTTTCATGTCTATCCACTCGGGTTGCGTTCCCTTTAATAGCTTGTGAAAACTGATGCACCCTTGGTTTTCTAACACCAAGTGCAAGCCAGCCAAGAATTTCCCAAAAATAAAGAAACGTGTGAAATTTGAAAACTACTACTTTTGTAGGTAAAGAGTCCATGGTAGTCTACTAAGTTTGCGTATGTAGTGTGTTCTTTTGCTTCAAATAATGAGGCTCGTTACACCTCCTCTAGTGTACAAAGCAACTAGCGCAGAAAGATGGTGGGGGAGATTCGTTCTAATGTCAAGAGCACACCAGACTCTTGTCACCAAAACTCAACCTAAGCCTACGTCAACCCCTCAAAGGTATGGGGTAGCCAAGTAACGGCTTTTTTACAACTCCCAAGGCTAGGGACGTGCAGGTGTACACTTCCTTGCGCTGTTGCAGCTATCACGCAAACTAGAGTCTTTGTATCACCGAGCTTTACTCCAAGTCTACAAGACTTTCAAGCAAGGTCTATACGCAGAACACTGGTTGTCTTGTGTATGCCACTAGGCGTGCGATGTATCTTAACCGCGATAAGCGCAGGGCAATGCCTTTGCTTACTTGAGTGCACTAAGCACTATATGTGTGTTTACAGAGATGCAAATGGTCACCCAAAGGGCTGGACCTGTCTTATGCACTCTAATGTAGAGGGGCACAAAGCAACCTCTAAACAACCAGTAGCACGGAGCACACTGGTTACCTCCTAGCACAAAGCAAAGAGGATTTTGTGGTGGAGAGAGAGGGGAGGGGAGACAGGCAATCACGCCTTTGAGAGGTAGTGGCTCTGAAGACAAAGTTTTTATTATGTTAGCATATATTTAATACAAAGCACTACTGTGCTTACCTGAAGATGAAGAGAACAAATCTGAGGTCTTCAGGTAGAGGCACTACAGGGTTATATACTAATTCTACCTGGTCTGTGCACGGTTACATGGTCTGTGCACAGTAATGCTAAGTATGGCGTGATATTGTGCCATTATTTATTATAGTGAGTCTGAAGTGGTGTCATGGTCTGGACCCATGTTCTAGACTCTGCTTACATGATATGTCACATGACTAGTGGTCACATGATGGCCAGTCACATGGTCGACTGGTCACATGACTTGCTTAGTCATCAGAGTGTCTGCTTATGTAATATACAATATATACATCAAAAAATAGAGAAAAATCAGGAAAATTTCAGAAAAATAGTAGAAAATTCGAAATAAAATTATAGTACAACAAGCGACTCATAACACCCTGCATTGCCACTTTCATACTTCTATCTCCCTCTGCGCACAGACCATTAATGCTGCATATGGACCATTCAGTAGTAGTATATATAGTGCATGTAACTTGACCTGAAGAGCCCAGCTTCGACCTCTTCGCCTTCAGGCAAGTAAGGATTTGTATTCATTAAATAGATTACTAATATATCTTCGCCTTCAGGGTACACTCTCTAGGCCTAGGCCATACGTCCTAGCCCCCCTCTTTTCTCTCTCTCTCCCTCCTTTTACTTATGGGTGGTGCAAATCCCCCTTGTGTGTGCGTGTGAAACGTTAGAGAGCATCGAATACGCGTGAGCTAAGAAAGTACCCGGGCATGCCTTCAATAGAATTAAGGCTGTGCTATCTGTAGGAAAACTCACATATAAGGTACTTCATAAGATTTAGTGTTAAGAAGTGCTTTCTTTTGATTTGAAGACATTTGTGGGTGTTGACCCGTAATTTCGTCAAGTCAAGGAGTACACCCTTGACATTAGGTTGAAGCTACCAGGATCTCCCTCAGACTTCCACAGTCTGAGAAGAAGCGAGTAGCGATCACTTATGAAGAGCAAATTCTCATTTTATAAAAAAAAAAAAAACACTTTCTAAGCACGTAAGCAGTGAACTACTTCAGGAAGACATTGTGCAGCGCCCTTCAAAGCCTGTTTACAACCCTGTTTAGACAAGAATAGGGTATACACTCTACCCGATTTCTTGGCTGTATCCGAAGCATAATACAAGCCTAAAAAGCTTGGTGTTCTAGGAGTCCCTTGTGGGGATTAAAGTTTATCACTGCTAAGCGTGAGTGGCACTTTTACCACCCTCCCCTGCCATTTAAAATTTTTTATGTGATTTGTGTGACTACTATACGAGCAAGCTCTAGCCCTGGACGAAGAAGAAAATCCTGCTAAACGCATCAGGAAACCGGTACGACCACCGGTGACAAAGAAGACCGTTACAAAAGCTCTGTGAATGAGCACATACAAGGGCACATCTTACCAGCCCAAAGAAGTACCGGTCCCCTGGGCCGCTAAATCCACCGCATCCCCCCCCCGAAGTCACAAGAGAGGTTGCATCAAGCTTGGCTCCGCACATTTCAGAAGAAGAAGAAGAATCAGGAGAAGAAGAAGCCCTCTCTACACAAGCATCGCCCCCCAAAACACCCGAAGGGCAAGAAGAAGCACCCTCTGAGTATCCCTCCCCCTCCGAATTCCGCCGACGTTACACTACAGAGGCTTCCTACCCCAAATCACCCATAGTACCACATCCTTCACCTTCTAAAAGCTGCTGCAAACGCCGCTGAGAAAAGCATAGAGAAACCACTGAAGAAGAAGAACCAGCAACAATATCATTACCGCAAGAACTAGGCCAAATCTTGGCACTTCTCCAGGCTAACCAGGCCCATATCCAAGTCTCCATGGAGCAAATGCAAGAAACCCAGGCACACTTTGCCGATCTCCTTGAGCAAGAACAGCCCACCCCTACCACGGTTGCATCATCTTCTACTCCAAAAGAGATTGGACAAGCCCCAGAGAAATGGTCAGGCGACTAGTCGAAGTACCAGTCCTTCATCTTTGGGTTTAAAAATCATATCAAACTCAACCCGAGGATATACACCTTAGACTACACAAAGGCACGCTACTTTGTGGGTTTGTTAGAAGGAGCTCCAAAGGCCTGGAGTCAAAAATTTGATGACGCAATTGACACAAAGGGGTTCAATTTTGAGAAGGACCTCTACTCAAAGTTCAAGGCTCTCTATGGCGCAAGGGATTTTGGGAGGATAGCCCTCCAAAAATTACAAGATCTAAAACAGGGGACCTCTTCTGTGGCGGACTTCATGGCTGCCTTCTCCACTCTCACCAATCAGACCAAGTTGTCTGGAGAAGACCTTTGTGTCCGCTATTGGCAGGCCCTTTCCCCAAAAATCAAAGGTGTCATTGGGGGATATCCGAAAGAATGCCGTGATTCATTGGAGCACTTAATGGAAGTGGCAGTTGACGCCAAGGAAGGACTACGGGATGTAGGAATCTGGACGGATGGCTGGAAGCCTCGACCCTGCTTCCAAAATCAGGGGATGGCAGCAAACCCAATTACTATCAATGCGGCATAAGCACCTACCCCTCCAGCCCCAACGGCATCACAAGGAAGCCGTCGCCCTCCTAGGGATCTAAGCACCGTGCAGTGCTACAATTGCCAACAATGGGGGCACTTCGCCTCCAACTGCACAAACCCTCAAGTTTCAAGGTACTAAGGATCTAGACCAAGGGTCTAAGCAACCACGACCTCGTCTCCAGCCCCTCCTTCCGCGGATCAACTAGGGACCTCTGCAGCCTCTGACGACATCAATGAAGGTGCATCCACGATGACGATGGCTGACCTGCAGGCTCTTGTAGAACAACAGGCAATGGCGTTAGCTGCTTTCAAAGATAAAGTGGGTTTTTAGAAGGGTCGACGGAAAGGGCCATTTTGGCCGACCCTTATTTGTCAAATTGTCTTTCTTCTTTTCTTTCTTGTAATTCTGTTTCCATTTCTAGTGTGCATGGACAGCACCTTCATATTCCTATCATGTTCCATGGACATTTTTCCTCTCTCGTAACACTAGCAATAATAGACTCTGGTGCTTCCTCTTCTTTCATTCATTTCCGTTTTATTAAAGAAAATAAAATAAGTACAAAAAAATTACCTTGTTCTATACCTGTACATAATATAGATAACTCGCCCAATGCTCAAGGGAAAATCGAAGATATTGCCATTCTCGAAACAAGCATAGGAGGAATCCGAAAGAAACTTCCCTTCCTAGTCACGGACATAGGCCCTGAAAATGTGATCCTCGGGATTGACTAGCTCCGGTTGGAAAACCTGGTAATAGACTGGTCAGCAGGAAAGGTTACGTACCCAGACCGCCTAACCATCTCCTCAGGTTTGCTACCAGAATGGGCATCTGAATTTACTTCAGTATTTTCCAAAGAGGCCTCTCAGAGAATGCCACTTAGAAAACTGTGGGATCACAAGATTGAATTGAAGGATGGTGCACAATTAAGAAGAAGCAAAGCATATCCATTATCTATCAAAGAAGAAGAAGCACTTATTGACTACCTAAAGGAAAATCTCAAGAAGGGTTACATCCGCAAATCAGAAAGCCCAATTGCCGCGCCCATGTTCTTTGTTCCCAAAAAGAATGGCACGCTCCGCCCGGTCCAAGATTACTGCAAACTCAATGCCGAGACAATTGAGAACGCTTATCCCCTCCCCCTTATCTCCGAACTTCAGGATAAGATGACCAAGTTCAAAACCTTCTGCAAGATTGACCTGCGATGGGGGTTCAATAATATCCGTATCAGAGAAGGCAATGAGCATAAAGCCGCCTTCATCACAAACAAGGGTTTATTTGAACCAACGGTCATGACGTTCGGTTTATGTAATGCACCAGCAACTATGCAAACTATGATGGATGACCTCTTCTATAAGTTCAACCAGCTTGGGTGGTTGGTTCATTACATAGACGACATCATTATTGGGGCACAAACAGAAGCCAAACTCCGCACACAGGTTCTAGAAGTTTTAGGAGTCCTCAAAGACAATGATCTATTTGCCAACTTGGAAAAATTCGAGTATGATGTCCCCAAAGTTGATATTCTAGGCGCCTTAGTGTCATTTAGTTCGATCCGTATGACTCCGGAAAAGGTCAAGGCAGTTTTGGAATGGCCTATACCCCAAAAGGTTTCCGATGTCCGATGTTTCCATGGGCTCACAAACTATTACCAATGTTTCATTCAGAATTTTGCCCAGATCTGTAAACCTCTAGATAGGCTCACCGGCAAGGTTGAGTAGAAATGGGGCCAGGAAGAACAAGAAGCATTTGACAGCCTGAAGAAAGCGTTTACTTCTGCACCAGTACTTGGTGCATACTCCCAGACAGCAGAAACTTGCCTTGAGACTAATGCTTCCAACTTCGCAACAGGCGCAGTCCTACTTCAGAAACAAGATGACAATTCTTGGCGCCCCATTGCCTTCCTCTCATAAGCTATGAATGATGCTGAAAGGAATTACGACATATGGGATAAAGAAATGTTAGGAATCATCCATGCCCTGGATGCCTGGCGTCATTACCTCATAGGTCTCCCTCGTCCCTTCAAAATCTGGACCAATCACAAGAACCTGGAGTATTGGAAAATGGCTAGGAACCTTACACAACAACAAGCAAGATAGTCTCTTTTCCTATCCAAATTCTGATTCACGATCTCTTATCTCCGAGGCACTGAAAATGGCCGTGCCGACCCTCTTTCTAGATGCCCAGACTTCCAGCAATCAGACAAGGAAGACAACCTTGATCAAGTAGTCTTAGATCCTAAATTGTTCCGAATAAACGCCGCAAGAAGGGGGCATGTGAAAATTCAAGGGGAAAAGGGAATCCTAGATTAAATCCAAAGTAAGGCAAGAGATGCCGAAATTGTGAACGCTTTAGGATTAGTCAAAGAGCTTGGACCAGTCAAATTGCAAAAGGGTCTAGAAGAATGGAACAAAGAAAACGGGCTGATCTTACACCTGGGAAAAGTTTATGTACCACATGACATCCCTCTACGCAATGACATCATACGCCTTCACCATGACATACCGGCTGCCGGCCATCTAGGCCACCACAAGACCCTGGAACTTGTGTCAAGAAACTACTGGTAGCCGGGACTTACCAAAGCGGTCAACGACTATGTGTCCTCATGCCCAGACTGCTGTTAAGGCTTGCGCGCTTGACTTATCCAACAAACACAACCCTCTGTAAGGTACGAGGGCAGGCCGTAAGGCTGGGTTTTACGTGTATTGCTTGGTTGGATCTTTGACGAACACCTACGTGCTCCCGTTGCTGCCTTTTGTAATAGTATATCTTAGTACCCTACTTTGCAAGGATTGCATTCGGTACTCTAGACTCTAAGTCTTCCCGTGTGCTCTCTTTGCGTCAAATAGGTTACTTAAATACTTCTTACTGAGGATAGGCGGCTTAGCCCACTGTGGTCACCAATGTTTGCAGGGTCTTGTTACTGCCCTGGCCTAAATGAATAGGACTTGTTCACTCGCAATGCCTCCTAATGTATTGAGGACTTCACGAAGACTTACAACCTTCTTGTATCAAGGTCTACGCGTATGCTTACTAAGCTACCTCAAAGGCTTTACACTTAATAAGGAAGGAAAGAAAAGGGGGGGGGGGGAAAGTTGCTATAGGCTAGGACAAACACAAGCCTGAAGGCGAGAATATATTAGTCAATTTTATGTAGGGGATACAAGATGGAGGGTGCCCTTACCTAAAGGCAAGAAGGTTGAAGCTAAGGTTTCAGGTAAGGGCTACAAGCTTGTATTTATACACAAAATGAAGGGCCCGTGCGCAGCCTTGATGGTCTGTATGTAGCCGGGGTTCATAAGCAGGAACATGTAAAATGCAGGGGCAGTGCTTTGTGCCTAAGTCCGATGAGCAACTGATCGGAGTGATGAGTCTAGTACTCCTTAGTAATCGCACAGTGATCGGAACGTCCCTGGTTCCTGAGTCTAGACCTTTTTGATGAAAAGGAATGATCTAGACTCCGCCTTCCTAATATACTCTTGTTACAAGCACTCCTGTTATGTGGGGCTAACACAGCCAGTCACATGCGCGTCAAGATGTCGCCTGCAAGGTATTTTGTCCATATCTCAATCAATAAAAATCGTAAAAATATAATAAAAATATGTACAGGTTCGTAAAGAAAATGCGAAAAATATCCAACTCATAAGAACTGCCTTGCATCCAAAACTTCCAGGTCTATGCCAATAGGTCCTCTGTCCCCTCTACCAACTCCGGAATGACCTTGGGAACACGTTACTTCCGATATGATTGTCAAACTTCCAACATCTCAAGGTTTTGACTCTATTCTAGTAGTAGTAGACAGACTAACAAAGATGTGCCACTTGATCCCCTGCATGGAAGCCATCACGGCATCAGAAATGGCGGACCTATACCTAACACACATCTTCCGGCTACATAGGCTACCCAAGCAATGGACTTCGGATCAAGGGCCTCAGTTTGCCGGAAAAGTCATGCGAGAAATCCATAAGCGGCTAGACATCAAGACCTCTTTGTCCACCGCTTATCATCCGCAGTCTGATGGACAGACGGAACGACTTAATCAAGAAGTTGAGGTCTACTTACGAAATTATATATCCCATTGACAAGACAACTGGGCAGGCCTTCTTCCCCTTGCAGAGTTTGCCCTCAATAACAGGCAACAGGCATCAACAGGCACTTCTCCTTTTGAGATGAATTACGGATTCTCCCCGCGAATGAACCTCACAACAGCAGGGATCCCAAGCACGGAAGGAGCACAAGTTTGGACAGAAAGGGTTAAGGAACTACAAGAAGACGCTAAGGCAGCATTAGATCATGCGGCTAGCCGAATGAAATATTTCTTTGATAAACACACAGCGGAAGTACCAAAGTACGCTATTGGCAACAAGGTTTGGTTAAGCACTGAGAATATCAAACTGGCCCAACCATCGAAGAAGCTTTCGGCCAAATGGATTGGCCTGTATAAAATCATGGAACTTGTGGGAAACCGAGCGGTTCGGCTTGCTATCCCCAAGAGATGGACCATCCACGATGTCTTTCATGTATCATTAATCAAACCACACATCCAGGTCGAGTCCAGACCACTTGCCCCTATTCCAGAAGTAGTCGAGGTGGAAGGAGAAGAAGAACATGAGGTACTACGCATCAAAGATAGCCGGTTAAGCCCGAGGACGAAGAAGTTGGAATACCTGGTTGAATGGAAGGGATATCCAGGAGAAGATTTGTGGGAAAAAGAAGGCAACATCACTAACGCCCCACAATTAATCAAGGAATTCCACAAAAAGAACCCTAAAGCACCTAAATGCCTTTCGGCTGCAGTTTTTGCGGATCTCCCATTCTGGCCAATTGAAAACTTCACGGAAGCAACAGAAAAGATTGGAGGAACATGGGAACTAGGGATGTTCCGGAGGAAATCCCCTTAGGAAGGGGGTAATGTCATGAGAAGGAAATTTTTGCCGATTTTTCGGTTATTTTCTTGTATTATTTGGACAAGTATTTAATTAGTTATCATATTTTCTTTCACTTTTTCCATTTCTTTTTATAAAATTACCCTTTAGGGCGTGGACTATGGGCAGTGCAGTGGTCATGTGATTGGCCCTCACATGTTCAAAGCCGCACGTCACAGGAGTAATCTCGGGGCTGTGCAAACTTCTATTTCACCATCACGCACAGCCTAGGAACACAAGACTTCCTTCCCTGATCAATTCCTAACGGTTACTGGTACTGGTCCGGAAACGGATCTCCACACGGATGCCCGGTGGAGTTAGGCTAAAAGATCTCCCCCTGCATTGCCACTTTCATACTTCTATCTCCCTCTGCGCACAGACCATTAATGCTGCGCATGGACCATTCAGTAGTAGTATATATAGTGTATGTAACTTGACCTGAAGAGCCCAGCTTTGACCTCTTCGCCTTCAGGCAAGTAAGGATTTGTATTCATTAAATAGATTACTAATATATCTTCGCCTTCAGGGTACACTCTCTAGGCCTAGGCCATACGTCCTAGCCCCCCTCTTTTCTCTCTCTCTCCCTCCTTTTACTTGTGGGTAGTGCAAATCCCCCTTGTGTGTGTATGTGAAACGTTAGAGAGCATCGAATACGCGTAAGCTAAGAAAGTACCCGGGCATGCCTTCAATAGAATTAAGGCTGTGCTATCTGTGGGAAAACTCACGTGTAAGGTACTTCATAAGATTTAGTGTTAAGAAGTGCTTTCTTTTGATTTGAAGACATTTGTGGGTGTTGACCCGTAATTTCGTCAAGTCAAGGAGTGCACCCTTGACATAACACTAAATCTAGTACCTATACAAGAGTGTTCCCACAGATATCCAACCTTTATTATATTGAAGGTGGACCGAGTACTTTCTTAGCTCTTATATATTCAATGCTCTTAGGTTCACACGCGCATAAAAGGGGGATTTACACCACCCACAAGTAAGAGAGAAAGAGGGAGAGAGAGAAAGAGAGGGCTAGGACACGAGGCCTAGGCCTAAAGAGTATACCCTGAAGGCGAAGTTTGTTATTAGTAATCTTTTACTTAATGGTTACAAAACCTATACTTGCCTAAAGGCAAAGAGGTCGAAGCTGGGCTCTTCAGGACAAGTTACATGCACTATTTATACTACTACTAAATGGTCCGTGCACAGCTTTAATGGTCTATGCACAGAGAAGATAGAAGTACAAAGAGTGGCAATACAGGGGAAGAACGTTTACCCTAACTCCACCGGGCATCCGTGTGGAGATCCGTTTCCGGACCGATACTGGTAATCATTAGGAATTGTTCAGGGAAGGAAGGCTATGTTCCTAGGCTGTGCACAATGATGAAATGGAAGTTTGCACAGCCCCAAGATTACTCCTGTGATGTGCGGCTTGGTTGTACGTGAGGGCCAATTATATGACCACTGCACTGCCCACAGTCCACACCCTAAAGGGTAATTTTTATAAGAAAAATATGAAAAATAGAAAGAAAATGCAATAACTAATTAAATATCAGTCCAAATATTACAAGAGGATAACCGAAAAATCAGCAAAAATTCCCTTCTCATGACACCAAAAGTTCCAACTCTGCCTAAGGTCCCTTCTCCCCCTAAATCCGCATCTCCAGAGGAATCAGAGGAAGAAGAAGACAAAGAAGAGGTTGAAAAAGAATTGTATCCGTCCCCTTCTGAATACAAGAAGCCAGAACCAGCCCCTGAACCAATTGCCTCACGAACTCGCTCCCGTGTACCAACCCCTGCCACCATGCCTAAAATCCACACACCCATCCCTACCCCTCGCACCCGAACTCCCGCTGTCACTCGTCCCCCGTCACCTACCATGTCAGGATTCAAACAATTCATGGGTCAGATGCTGGAAATACAGCGTCAGACCACTGAAATGATGCATCATATGACTGAGACGCAACGAAAACTGGTTGAGATCGCTGACCGCCCTGCTCCTGCTCCTGTTCCCCCCCCTGCTCCAGCACCTCAGGTCGTCATGGTGGCCTCGACAAAAGAAAGAGGCAAGGAACCCTCCAAATTCACGGGCGACCGTGAAAAATACAAGGACTTTATTTTGGGGTTCGAAAACTACCTCGGTCTAAACCCCACCCTGTATAGTACAGACCGAGACAAGGGAAGATTGCTGATCTCATTGCTGGAAGGTGGTCCGAGGAGATGGTCGGAAAAATGGTCCGACAAAATACAAGAAGAGGAAGAAGTCAAGGGAGCCGCTCCCTTTGTTTTTAATGACTTCTATAAGGCCTTCCAAGGTCTTTACAGGTCATGGGACTATAAGCGTTTAGCCCTGGACAAGCTGAAAGGGATAAAACAGGGGTCGCATAGCACCTAGGATTACATCATAGACTTCTGGTCTATAGTGCAGTAGACCGACCTCTCGGAGGAAGATTGGCGTGTGCATTTCCTCGATGGACTAAACCCCAAGATCCGGAATGTATTGGGAGTATGGGACCAATCCAACCTGGAAACAGTCCAAAAGACAATGGATGCCGCTCTACAAGCTGAACAAGGCCTACGTTCAGCAGGTCTGTAGCAGGACACATGGCGACCATGGGTCCCTGCTGTTGGTATAGCAGCAAACCCCATCTCGATAAATGCGGCCCAAGTTGTTCCCCCTTCCACCAGTCAACCCTCTTTCCAGGGAAGACCATTGTTCCCGCCCAGGGATTGGTTGAAGGTGCAATGCTTCCACTGTGGACAACTAGGCCATCCAAAGCAACGTTGCCCCCTTCTAGGGTATAAGCCAAGGACGTTTGCGCCACCTGGACAAGCTTCGGTCTCGGCTTCGGTCCAGCCCGCCCAAACCTCGGTGCCTGCCACTATTCTCCCGCCTCCCTCGTCTGCAAGCCCTCCGGCATACACGGTTCCTGATCACATAATGCAGATCATGGAAAAACAAGCAGCGGCCATTGCTGCCCTCAAGGATCAGATGGGTTTTTCCTAAGGTCAGCTGAAAGGGCTATTCAGTCTGACCCATATGTTCAGAATTGTTTTTCTTCCTTCTCTTCTTGTAAAAATATTTCTATTTCTTCCTCTTCATATTTTTCCCTTGCTGGTGCGAATGGACAGCACCTCAAGGTTCCTATCATGTTCCATGGACCTTTTAGAAACTTTTCCACTTCTGCTATGATCGACTCCAGTGCTTCCTCTTCTTTTGTAAATTACCAATATGTAGAAAAACACAAAATCCCTACAAAAAAATTACCCCACCCTATTCCCTTATATAACATAGACAACTCTGCAAACTAGATAGGAAAAATTAAATCCGTTGCAATCCTTGATACCACGATTGGTTCTGAAAGGAAATATCTGCCACTCTGTATAGTTGACATTGGCCAAGAAGACGTTATTCTTGGAATCAACTAGTTACGACTTGAAAATCCTGTGATTAATTGGAAATCTACAGAGGTTACCTTCCTACCTAAAAAGGAAGTTGTACAGGCCACTAGTACCATGCCCGCAGGATATAAAGACTTTGCCAATGTGTTCTCTGAGGAAGAAGCGAGTAGACTACCTAGTCACAAGTCATCGGACCATAAGATTGAGTTGCTTGATGAAACCAAGCTCAGACGAGGGCGTGTATACCCCCTTAGCAGCAATGAAACTGATGCACTCAATGAATGGATCGATGATAACCTGGCAAAGGGGTACATTCGCAAATCTGAAAGTGAATTCGCTGCCCCCATGTTTTTCATGCCAAAGAAGAATAGGAAGCTCCGTCCCGTACAAGATTATCGCACCCTCAACAAGTAGACAGTCAAAAACGCTTACCCTCTTCCTTTGATCTCCGAAATTGTTGAACACATGACCAAGTTTCAATGGTTCACTAAGATTGATCTATAAGCAGGATTCAACAACATCTGGATTAGGGAGGGAGATGAGCGCAAGGCGGCCTTCATTACATCGCGCGGACTTTTTGAACCCTTGGTTATGCCCTTTGGGCTTTGTAATGCTCCATCTTCTATGCAGGCATTGATTGTCATGACCCGCCAATGCACCCGGCCGCCGAACGTCCCAATCGCACACATCGACATGCACAAACATCTATGACAGAGTCACCGGCGATGCCCTCCCTTCTGAGTCGCCGCGTACCCCGTACATCAGAAGCGTTTCTGATGTGTCCGCTGACATTTCCCTAGAGCCATATGCATAGCTGCCCTTCGTGCTTCTCCTCCATCATCGATGCGCTTCTATCCA
Organism: Agroathelia rolfsii; assembly: GCA_018343915.1. Lineage (NCBI taxonomy): Eukaryota > Fungi > Basidiomycota > Agaricomycetes > Amylocorticiales > Amylocorticiaceae > Agroathelia > Agroathelia rolfsii. The sequence continues at coordinate 17,336 of JABRWF010000007.1, read as the reverse complement.
TCAGAGTGTTCCACATGCCAACTGGACTTCTTGAAGACAATCCTCGAGTCGCCATGTGTCCCCACTAGTGGATCCTTCCTATCTAGGAAGATCGTGCTTGGTTCTCTCCATGATCACACTCTAATCGATGATCAGACCACCGATGGTTCTGAAGGAAGGCACCCCCGCCTTCGTGCATAGCGTGGCACAACTACCAGAGCACGTGGCACGTGCTATTACTTATTGTCTTTATTGTTCTTCACCCATTTCTTTATTTATCTTTCTGCAACTACTGTACTCTAGTATATAGTACTGTACTTGATGTAGTAGATACAGTAGTCGGAAAATTAAGTGTGTTCAGCCCTAAACAAGCTCTACACCCGCTGCATAGCCAGCGGTCAACCTGTGGACTCAAGCGTCCTCGAGTATCTCGTCTAGTATCTCGTCTTCTGCTTGATCTCTCTATCTATGCACGATCTTGCCGGACCACCCGCTCAACTTGCCGTATGCCGTGACTGCTCACCACGTCACCCGTATCGCCGCAAGCCCCGAGATATCAAAGAGGCGACTCCACGAACCCACAGGGCTGCTATCTGGCAGTGAGTCGCTTAGCAGTTAGTGCCCCAGGGGCATCGCCGCACCGCCCGAGCTAGCTGCGAAGGCAGCTCTTGACATTGATGGACAATATCCTCCTTCGATTGGTCCAACTAGGATTTGTTCGGGTATACATCGACGATGTTATCATTGGAGCAGAGACTAAGGAAAAGCTGCGTGAAGTCACGCGGGAGGTCCTCTCCATTCTATGGGAACACAACCTGTATGGCAACCTGGACAAATTTGAAGTCAAGAAACCTGAGGTCAATATTCTTGGTTTCATTGTCTCCCATTGTCAAGTCTGTATGGATCCAGAAAAGGTTAAACCTATCTTGGATTGGCCAACACCAAAAAATGTTAAAGAGGTCCAGAAGTTCTGCGGACTAGCCAACTATTATAGGAGATTTATTCGAGACTTTGGAAGGATCTGCAAACCTTTGGATTGCCTTACGGGTAAGGTGGATTGGACCTGGGGTTCAGAGGAACAAGAAAGCTTTGAGAATCTCAAGAAGGCCTTCAGCACCACCCCTGTGCTACATTCCTACAATCAATCGGCCCCGACTCAAGTTGAAACAGATGCTTTCTCCTATGCTACTGGCACAGTTCTAAGCCAGAAGGATGAGTCTGGTGCCTGGCACCCTATTGCTTTCCTGTCCTAATCTATGAATGATGCTGAGAGAAACTATGACATCTGGGACTGTCAAGAGCTGCCTTCGCAGCTAGCTCAGGCGGTGCGGCGATGCCCCTGGAGTGCTAACTGCTAAGCGGCTCACTGCCAGATAGCAGCCCTGTGGGTTTGTGGAGTTGCCTCTTCGATATCTCAGGGCTTGTGGCGGTATGGGTGATGCGGCGAGCAGGCACGGCATACGGCAAGCTAGTTGGGTGGTCCGGCGAGATCAGGCGTAGAGCGGAAGATGACAAGCCAGAGGGAGAGAACTGAACGAGATACTCGAGGACACTTGAGTCCACAGGTTGACCGCTGGCTATGCAGCGGGTGTAGAGCTTGTTTAGGGCTAAACACACTTAATTTTCTGACTACTGTATCTACTACATCAAGTACAGTACTATATACTAGAATACAGTAGTTGCAGAAAGATAAATAAAGAAATGGGTGAAAATAATAAAGATAATAGGTAATAGCACACACTGCGCACTCTGGTAGCCGTGCCATGCTGTGCATGAAGGCAGGGTGCGTTCCTTCAGAACCATCGGCGGTCTGATCGTCAATCAGAGCGCGATCATGGTGGAAGTCCAAGCACAATCTTCCCAGATAGGAAGGATCTGCTAGTGGGGATACATGGCAACTCGGGGATTGGCATTGAGAAGGGTTGTTGTCATGTGGAGCACTTTGATGGACAGAAGCGCATCAATGATGGGAAGGAAGCATGGGAAGGTGCTGTGTACATGGCTCCGGGGAAACGTCGGCGGACACATCGGAAACGCTTCCGATGCATGGGACACATGGCGACGCAGAAGGGAGGATGTCGCCGGTAGCTCTATCATAGATGTTCGCGTGTGTCGATGTGTGCAATTGGGACGTTCGGCGGCCGGGTGCATTGGCGGGTCATGACAGGGACAAGGAAATGCTCAGAGTCATTTGCATACTGGATCATTGGTATCATTTACTCCAAGGGTTACCTGAACCATTCAAAATCTGGACAGACCACAAAAACCTGGAATATTGGACAATGGCTCGCAACCTAACCCAACAATAAGCTCGCTGGTCTCTCTTCTTGGTGGATTACAATTTCCGCATTCACTACTAGAAAGGCGCTGAGAACAGCAAGGCTGATGTGCTATCCCGTTGACCTGACCTTCAGATTTCGGATGCTGAGGACAACCAAGATGTAGTACTACTTGACCCCAAGTTGTTCCAAATCAATGCTGCTAGATGAGGTCATGTGCTGATGGAAGGAGAGTCCGAACTGCTAAAGAAAATCCGGAATGCTTCCCCCGAAGCAGAGGTTGCAGAGGCACTTTGGTTAGTCAAGGACCTAGGCCCCGTTAAGCTGCAGAAGGGTCTAGAGGAGTGGAATCAGGAAAATAGCATCATTTTGCGACAAGGAAGGGTCTATGTGCCGGCAGACAAGGAAATCCATACCCAGATTATCTCCATGTACCACGATAGCTTACTTAGTGGCCACCCAGGTCAACATAAGACCCTTGAACTGGTATCATGCAACTACTGGTGGCCTGGCATGACCAAGGCTGTTAACAAATACATCGAAACCTGTCAAACCTGTATCCAGAACAAGGCATCTCATCTACCTGCATTTGGTCCTCTTGAGCCACTTCCTATGCCCACCAGACCCTGGGATCACATTACAATGGACATGATAGTCAAGCTCCCTGATTCCCAAGGCTATGATAGTATTCTGGTAGTAGTTGACCGATTCTCAAAAATGACCTATATCATCCCTACCACAGAAAGGATCAATGCTATTGGGACAGCAGAACTGTTATAGTCACATGTCTTTAAACTCCATGGATTACCGTCCCGGATTACTTCTGACCAAGGTCCCCAGTTTGCAAGCAAGGTCATGAAGGAGGTTCACAAACAACTAGGGATCACTATGGCCATGTCTACGGCATATCACCCACAGACCAATGGACAATCCGAACGAGTCAACCAGGAGTTAGAAGCTTACCTCAGGTTCTTTGTGTCATATCGACAGGATGACTGGGCTCGATTACTTCCTTCCGCCGAGTTTGCCCTGAATAACCGACAGCACTCAGCCACCAAAATATCACCCTTTAGGATGAACTATGGATTTGACCCACGGATGGATTTTTCCCTAACTGGTATCTTTGAAACTCCCGTGGTAGAAGATTGGTTACACGTAATCGCGGATGCTCAAGCCAATGCCTCATCTGCCCTTAATCTGGCAGCCGAAAAGATGAAAGAATCCTTTGATAAACATGTATGAGAATCACCTCAATGGCAAAAAGGTGATAAAGTGTGGTTGTTCACTGAAAACCTAAAAACATCTCAACCCACAAGAAAATTATCTGCTAAGTTCGCTGGACCTTATGAAATACTGGAAAGAATTGGTCCTCTTGTATATCACCTAAAGATCCCTTGTACATAGTCTATTCATGATGTCTTCCATGTCTCCCTCCTATCTGCACACAAGCCATCTGAATGAGATCAACCCCCACTGGAACCCATAGAAGTAGAAGGAGAGGAGGAATGGGAAGTCGATAAGATCAAAGATTCTAGGATTTCTGGATGACCCAAACGGCTTGAATATCTGGTCAGTTGAAAGGATGCCCCTAGAGAAGACAATTGGGAACCTGCTGACAACCTGACACATGCCAAGGCTAGAATACAAGAATTTCATAAAAGGCACCCCAATGCACCTAAACGCTTAAATGCTACAGTCTTTGGGGAATTACCTTTTAGGCCAATAGAAAACTACACTAAAACTACAACAAAGGAAAATGCTGGATGGAAACTAGGGAAGTTCCGGAGTAACTCCCTTGAGAAGGGGGTAATGTTATGAGTTGGACATTTTTCGCATTTTCTTTACGAATCTGTACATATTTTTATTATATTTTTACGATTTTTATTGACTGAGAAATGGATGGAATACCTTGCAGATGACATCTTGACGTGCGTGTAACTGGCTGTGTTAGCCCCACGTGACAGGAGTGCTCGTGACAAGAGTATATTAGGAAGGCGGAGTCTAGATCATTCCTTTTCATCAAAAGGTCTAGACTCAGGAACCAGGGCCGTTCCAATCACTGTGTGATTACTAAGGAGTACTAGACTCATCATTCCGATTGGTTGCTCATCGGACTTAGGCACAAAGCACTGCCCCTGCATTACTGTCATTTCCGCTTACGAACCCCGGCTGTGCACAGACCATCAGTGCTGCGCACGGGCCCTTCATTTTATGTATAAATACAAACCTGTAGCCCTTACCTGAACCTTAGCTTCGACCTTCTCGCCTTTAGGTAAGGGCACCCCATTTGTATACCTATATAAATACTAATATATGTCTTGCCTTTAGGCTTGTGCTCGTCCTAGCCCATCACAACTTCCCCCCTTCTTTCCTTTCTTATTAAGTGTAAAGCCTTTAAGGTAGCTTAGTAAGCGTATGTGTAGACCTTGATACAAGAAGGTCATAAGTCTTTGTGAAAGTCCTCAATACATCAGGAGGCATTGCGAGTGAACAAGTCCTATTCATTTAGGCCAGGGCAGTAATAAAACCCTGCAAACATTGGTGACCACGGTGGGCTAAGCCGCCTGTCCTCAGTAAGAAGTATTTAAGTAACCTATTTGATGCAAAGAGAGCACACGGGAAGACTTAAAGTCTAGAGTACTGAATGCAATCCTTGCAAAGTAGGGTACTAATATACACTATTACAAAAGGCAGCAACAGGAGCACGTGGGTGTTCGTCAAAGATCCAACCAAGCAATACACATAAAACCCGGCTTTACGGCCCGCCCTCGTACCTTACAGAGGGTTGTGTTTGTTGGATAAGTCAAGCGCGCAAGCCTTAACACATGTATTCTTTTAAATCCCATGCTTTTCAGTGTTTCATGTATTTCAAAGTTCCATTGGCATCCTGCTTGTTTTAGGCCATATAGAGATCTTCTTAGTCTACATACTAGGTCTTCTTTTCCTTTTATTGCAAAACCTGTGGGTTGTTCCATGTATATTTCATGGTCTAATTTGCTATATAAGTATGCAGTTGTAACATCCATTTGGTCAATTTCCCAATTTTCATGGGCTGCTTCAGCTAATAAAACTCTGAATGCTTCATATCTTGCAATAGGTGACCATGTATCATCATAAGTATCATCTGTTTGTAGATCTCCTCTTGCTACATATCTTGCTTTGTATCTTCCATCTGATTTGATAGTTAATACCCATTTTCCTTTAATGACTGATTTGTTTTTAGGTCTAGGTACTAAATTATATACTTGTCTTGTCTTTAGAGAATTCATTTCTTTTTTCATTGCTTCCTCCCACTTATCATGGTCTGGGGAGTTCATTGCCTGTTTATAAGTTCTGGGAATATTTTGTACATCAACTGCTAATGTCAATAAATGATTTATCTTAGGTTCAGAAATATCATCTATAAGTGTATTCTGATTTAGAGTACTTGAGTCCATCCATTCAGAGGTATTATACCTTGGATTGGGTTTTCTTTCACGTCTTGGTCTATCAATATTATATGGTTTTAGTTGAGCAGTTGATATAGATTCAGAACTTTCTTCTGTAGACTTTTCATTTTTATTTTTCCAAAGATTAGATATACTACTACCAATTTCTTGTGGTGAGTTTTGTTCAGTATCTTTTAAATCTTCTATATAGTCAATGTCTTCTTCATCTTCAAATGATATGGGATTTGTGATATCTCCCATTTTAATATATTCTTGACTTTCTGTATCTGATTCTGGAATGTCTTTGGTTCTGGGATATACAATTTCTTCAGATTGAGAATCTAATTGTGAGATATCTGCCTCTGATTCATCCAGCTGTAAGAAGTTGCCTTTTTTCCTTGAGTGAAATGGAAAAATATGTTCATCAAATCTTACATCATAACTATCCCATGTTTTGCCTGTTTGGATATCATATAATTTCCATCCTTTTGACCCTTCTGGGTATCCTATAAACACTAATCTTCTAGCTTTGTTTGATAATTTATTTTTTCTAGCCTCTTTAGGTATTGTCATCCATGCTTGACATCCAAATACACGTAGCCTAGAAATATTTGGTTTCTTTTCATACCATAATTCATATGGAGTCTTGTAATTTTGGACTTTTGATGGTGTTCTATTATAAATATATACAGCTGTTTCCATAGCTGCTCTCCAGAATCCATTTCTCATTCCAGCATGTTTTCTCATAGCTTCAGCTTTTTCATGTATTGTTCTTTGGAATCTTTCTGCTCTGCCATTTTGTTGGTGAGTATATGGAATAGAGGTTTGTAATTCTATACCATTTTCTTCTAGGTATTTTGTGAATTCTTTTCCAATATATTCTCCTCCTCTATCTGATCTTATTTGCTTTATCTTTTTACCAGTTTGTCTTTCTGACCAATTTACATATTTTTTAAAATAGTCTAATGCTTGACTTTTGTGTGTAATATAGTACATAGTTCCATAAGATGTAGCATCATCTATAAAGGATATTACATACTTTATACTACTTTTTATAGCATTTTCTGGTAAGGAATATATATCTGAATGTACAAGATCATTTGGGTATTTGCTTCTTTCTGGAGATAGTTGGTGTGATGCTCTTATAGATTTTCCTAAAGCACATCCTTCACAAATATCTCTAGGTTTTTGTGATATCTTCTCTAGTGCACCTTTTGTATTATGCTTGAGTTTGTGTATTACTTCCTCACTAGCATGTGCTAATCTCTCATGTAATAGTTCATATGGGAATTCCTCTTTACTATTTAGGGTTTTTCCTATAGAGTGTCTAGAGATTTTTCCACGCAACTCAAAGTTATTGTTTGCATTTATATGTGTACTTAGTATTTTCTTTTTATCAATTATTAATTCCATGGTTTTTCCATTTCTTCTTATAATCCAGTGCCCTTTTGTCTTTTGTGATATTTGTTGTGGGCTTATCAATCTTTCTTGTGTGTCTGGAATATATCTAACATCTGTAATACTTATGTATTGTTCTTTTCCACTTGAGTTTGTGTGATGCATTTTTACTGTACCAGTTCCTAAAATCTGTAATTTTGAACCATCTGATAATACAGTATTTTTAATCTTTCCAGGGGGGAATGCTTTGTATTCATGAAAGTCATTTATATCAAATGTAGAATGATGACTTGTACCAGAATCTATTAAATAATGGAATTCATCATCTAATAATTTCTCTGTTTGATACAATGACTTTGTTATATCCTCTTCATCATTTTCTATTTCTGATGAATATACTTCATTATCATTCTCATCATCATCATTATGACTTCCTTGATTTGTTTTTGACTTTCCTTTGAATGATTTTGGTTTATTCCCAGGCCTATTAGGTAGTTTCCAATTATCTTTATGTTCTTCTGTAGTATGTTTTACATACTTTTTGCATTTCTTACAATAATTCTTTCTTTCCTGTTGATTATTGGTCCTTGATGGTCCATTAAAATTCTTCTTTTTGCCTTTTAATCTTCTTGATTTTGATAGGTTGGTTTTACCTTCATTTTGGCCAGTGTGCATATATTGACGTATTATTTGTTCCTGTACTAATTCTGCATAAATTTTCTCAACAGTTGTATCTTTTATTCCACCTACAGACCTAAGGATAGAGCTCTAACTTAGTCTGTATGTATCTGGTAGAATTCTAGCTAATTGTGCAATAAAGTCTTTTTCTGTAATTGACATATCACTAGCATTTACTCGTGATTGGAGATTTTGCATTTCAGAGATCTGTGTACCCATATCTTTATTTTTATATATTCTATATAAATAGAATTGGTTATGGTATTTAGATCCTTCTTGTATGTGTTGCTCTTTATATACATTATATATTGTTTTCCACATTTCAGCTGCTGTTGGTTTTTCTATGAGAATATTTGCCCATGTTTCATTTACACATTCTCCTAATAAACCTTTTGCTCAATCATCTGCTTGATCCCATGCATATGCTAAGATCATTTTCTTGTCAGGTGTATATGATATTCCTGCAACAGATGCTAATTCTGGTGTTAAGTCTTCAGCTGCTTGTGCAGTAGGTCTTAGAATAGGTGTTGGTTCTTCTTTAGGCAATGCTTTTGAATACATTCCCCAAATTCTAACTTTTTTGGCTAGGTAATAGAATTTGAGTGAGAATGTTGTCCAATTTGATCCATTGAATAATAGGAATCCTGTAGGGATTTCTTTTGTGAATGTGTCTCCTATTTTAGATATTTTCTGGGTTTGTAAGATTATCTTCTATAGGGAATAGATATGTTTCAAAAAGTTCATATATCCTCCCTACTTGGTAATTTATATAATCTTTATATGTTTTCTTCCAGAAAGTCTCAATATATTCTAATTGGTAGTCTGTTTTTATTTCTGACCAATCTTCTGTGAGATAACTGAGAATAAATTCTTTTTTCTTTGAACTTATAAGCTTTCCTATTTGTTCGTTTATCTCTCCTTGAGAAAAATATGGAAGGCTCCAATTACTTGGTGTTGGTGTTAGTTGTAGGATGTATTGGTTATGAATTTTCTCTCTACTATATAGTTCTTCCTGAGAGTATTCTGCTGAAGATAATATTTCTTTTTCCCAAATACCACTTTCTTTTGCTAGGAATATTTTCTGGATGAAATATTCTTTTATTCTCTCTTGAGAATCTATTGACAAACTCTCCCACTTAAATTTTGAGTGGTCTAAAATATATTCTTCTGCCTCTTTATATAAGGTAGGGTCACAATGGTATGGTATATATTCACTATAGAATTCTTCAAGTTTTATTTTCAGGGAAATATGACCTTGTCTCCTTAGAGATTTGCAGTTTTTCTTGTCTATTAGCTTCTCCCTTGTTTTCTTATTTCTCCTTTCTCTTTTAGATTTAGAACTATTGACAATATTTGTATCTTCAAGTTCTTCTTCAGGTAAGAAGTCAAAGGGGTTTTGTGTCTGAAAATTCTCTACTAACTCTGTTAATATTTTCTGTACTTCTTCGTCAGAATCCACCTTATCTATGTTTTTTATACCTTAGAATTATTATTACAATCCTGAAGATAATATATATAATCCTTAAGAGATTCAAAATAGCAATTTTTAAAGGCAATCTTATTCCCCCTTTTTTCTTTACCTTGTGAAAATTTCTTAAGTGATGTTTTGGACTTGTATATGCAAAGAATTTATCCAAGCACAAATACAAATATAATTTTGAGGTTTTTACAAGTATTTGTATACAAGTAAGCACTTTCTCAATACAAACTTCCAATCCACAAGATTTTTCAGAAAAATAGGAGAAAATATAGCAAAAGATATAAGAGAAAATTTTAGAAATTTATACAAGCTACAAGTTATTGTTTAGTAAGGGTTAAATCTAATAGCCCTTTTCTGCTTGGTAGCTTTTCCTCCTCTGTGTGATACACCTGTCTGATTTTCTAGGATTTTTCTAGACTGCCTTTCAAACCTATCTTTAAAATCCTTGTTGAATTTCTTCTGCTCCTCCTTAAAGTCTAGAAGGCTAATCCTAAGGTTGTGAATCTGCCCAGGATAAAAGTGGGTCAGCCTTGTTAATTCTTTGAGTTGTTGGTCTACAAGCTCAAAGTGTTCATTCTAGCTTCTAGTGATTTCAAGAGTCCAGCCAATGGATGACTGTAAGCCAACAATTTCTTGACGTAGATCTTCTACTGTTGTGCGGAACCACTTGTTCTGCTCAATAACTTCTGCAGAATGATTAACAAGTGCTTGTACTTATTGGAGTAGAATGCGATTGTGGTCTGAATTTATATAAGCTTTTTATGTATAGCTTAATAAAATATTTGAGTACCTTCTGGCTCTGATGTGTATTTCTTGAAAGCCCACTTATTGAGGGTGCAATTGCCTAGGTATGCAGAAGATGGGATAGGGGATGCAATGGGGGGTGTCACTTGAATGAGACTAGCTGATTTGCTGGGTGGTGGTGTATTTTGTTTGTTTGGCAAAAACCAGGATGAGGTATTGTTACCCCAAGAGCGTATGTCGTTGATTGTCAAGGCTTGCGCTCTTGACTGATCTAACAAACACAACCCCCTGTAAGGTACGGAGGCGGGCCATAAAGCCGGGTTTTACATGTGTGACTTGGTCAGATATTTCTCAGGGACCTACGTGCTCCCATTGCTGCTCTTTGTAATAGGGTACTCTATATGCTACTTTGCTAGGCTTGTGTTTGGTACTCTGGACTTGGCGTCTTCCCATGTACTCGCTTTGCGTCAAATAGCTTATACAATACTTCTTACTTGAGACAGGTGGCTTAGCCCACTGTGGTCTATGAAATCCCTGCAAGGACTTATTACTGCCTTGACCAGAATGAACTGGGTTTGATATCACGCACAGTGCCCCTTATGTATTGGGGACTTATGACTTATCACCTTCTTGTAACAAGGCTTATGGGAACGCTTACTAAGATGCCCTAAAGGCCTTACACTTAATAAGGAGAGAGTGTGTGAAGTGGGCTAGGGCGAACAAGCCTGAAGGCGAGAAATATATTAGTTAGTATAAGTATACAAGAGAGGGGGTGCCCTTACCTGAAGGCGAGAAGGTTGAAGCTAAGGTTCAGGTAAGGGCTACATGCTTGTATTTATACATAAAACAAAGGGCCCGTGCACAGCCTTGATGGTCTGTGTGCAGCGAGGTTTGTAAGTGGAAATGACAGTAATGCAGGGGCAGTGCTTTGTGCCTAAGTCTAATGAGCAACTGATCGGAATAATGAGTCTAGTACTCCTTAGTAATCACACAGTGATCGGAATGACCCTGGCTCCTGAGTCTAGACCTTTTGATGAAAAGGAATGATCTAGACTCCGCCTTCCTAATATACTCTTGTCACAAGCACTCCTGTCACGTGGGGCTAACACAGCCAGTCACACGCACGTCAAGATGTCCCCTGCAAGGTATTTCATCCGTAACTTCATGAATAAAAATCGTAAAAATATAATAAAAATATGTACAGGCACGTAAGGAAAATGCGAAAAATGTCCAACTCATAACATTGATGTTGAGTTCTAGGAGGTTCTGGAGTTCCTTATAAAGCCTTATAAACGTTTCTGAACAAATAAATTCAAGTAAACTCACTTGAACTTCCATTACAGTCTTATCAAGGATATTGCTGACTTTCTTGTCGATGGGGGATCCTGAGTGAGGTGATAAAATAGGTGATGATAGCTCAGGGTCTTTATCCTTGTTCAGTGATTCAGCAAAGACTTGGGATAGACCGTATGTAGATGACTTGGCTTCAGAGGGTGTTCTGGATTTGAATAGTGGACCAGATGGGTTGTATCTTTCTTTTTCTCTATATAGGTCTTCAATAGACCAGCATGTTAAAATGAGAGAACTGTACGATATCAAACTTCAGTCGTGTACAACAAGACTCATATTAAGTACCTGTACAATATCAACTAATACATGATAAGAATCAATAATGAATGAACAACAAATTAAACAGCTTACACTTCAGTCGTGTACAACAAGACTGAAGTGCATCGTTGATGAAGTCGAACCATGTGTACGAACGCAAGTCACATGACATGAACTGTACAGTGTCGTCATTTATTCGACACAACTAAAATCGAAGCATTATGTGCGGCATAATAAATAAGAATAAAAGCGAATAAAAGAAGAAAAGAAATAATATTGTTCAAATCAGTTTGTAATCCAAACACTCCCCCTCAAACCAAATTCAATCCCATTAAGAACCTGAAGTAGGTGAACTTTGAAACAGCGAGAGGTTTTGTGAGAATATCGGCAATCATTTCATCAGTCAAGATGTACGTGAGATCGATGACATTGAGTTTGATGGCTTCGCAAATATAATGGTAGCGAATATCAACATGCTTGAGTTTGGTGCTGAAAAGTCCATTATGAGCAACTTTAATAGCACTTTGATTATCGCAATAGAGAGGAATCGTAGGTATTTCTTGATGATCCGGAATGGTTAGTTCAAGAAGAAGAGATCGTAGCCATACGAGTTCTCAAGTAGAGTCGGAAGCAGTAATATATTCTGATTTGCAAGTAGATATTGCGACTAAGTGTTGATGATGAGAAGACTAACTAACAGTCCCACCACTATAGAGAAAGATAGAGCCCGAAATCGAGTGTCGATCAGATTGTCCTCCATAGTCAGCATTGGAATAGGCTACTAGGCCAATGTGATTATCAGCGCTATAAGTGATACCGATGTCATGAGTGTCTTTGAGGTATTTTATGACTTGACGAGCAGCATTCCAATGTAGAGGAGTGGGGTCAGATAAAGATCGAGCGAGGAGGGAGGTTGCAAAAGCAATATCGGGATGAGTTCCTATAGCAGTGTACATGAGACTGCCAATGAGAGTGCTATAGGGCTTGCCTCGCATAATTTCTCGTTCGGTGTCATTAGCAGGTCTTGAAGAAAGTTGGGAGCTTGGGTCCATAGGAACTACAAACTTTTGGCTGTCGGTCATTTGAGCATGTTTGACGATTTGATCGATATAGGCGGTTTGTTTAATGATAAGTCAATGATTGGAGCGATCACAAATGATTTCAAAACCCAAAAGCCAGTGAGCTTCACCTAGGTCAGAGATTTCGTATTGCTTGCTAATTCGTTGTTTTGTTTCTAGCATTAAAGCTGGGGTTGATGTGACAATCATGCAATCATCTACATGTACAGCAATAATGATGACACAGTCTGTGGTAATCTTGAGAAATACACCAGGATCATAAGACGATCACGAGAGACTGATGCCAGTGAATAGTTCATAGACCTTCTCATACCATTGACAACCAGCTTGTTTGAGACCATATAGAGCTTTGTGAAGCAGACAAACAAAGTTTTCATTATTTGAGTCAATGAAACCTTGAGGTTGTCATATATAAACAGTTTTATCGATTTCACCATTGAGATAAGCATTCTTGAAGTCAACTTGATGAAGTTCGTAGTCGTTTACAGCAGCTATAGCAAGAATGAGACGGAGAGATGTAGTACGAGCCGTAGGAGATGCAGTTTCATCGTAATCAAGACCAGCTACTTGCGAGAATCCTTGAGCGCATAAGCAAGCCTTATACTTGATGATATTGTTGTTCTCGTCACGTTTACATCTAAGAACCCAAGTATTGCCGATAACATGAGCACCTGGAGGACGTTTGACAAGTTCGTATGTCTGCATCTTCCTGAGTGATTCTAGTTCAGACTCGCATGCCTCGATCCATTTCTCTCAATCTGGTCCATTCATAGCTTCTCTGAAAGATGGTTCATCACCGGCCATTGCAGCCATTGCGTATTCTTTTGTTTCGGCAATTTCTTCATCTTCCCCATTGTTCCATTTTCCTTCATCATCATTTTCTAATTCAACCATTCCTGCATATTTGTGTTTCTTTGATGCTTTTCCATTACTTGAAGCTTCGTCGCGAATAATGGCTTGCATCTTTGCTGATGGTTTCTTCTCTCACATACCACGACCGAGTAACTCCCCCTCGACTTCAATTTCTTTTATCTCGGGAGTGATTGTCTTGGATGTGATTTTATCAATATCATCTGATGGTCGAGAAGATTAAGATGTATCCATGGTGAGAGTACCATTGTTGACAGATGAAATAATACTTTGCTCCCCCTCAACCATGGTAGTCACAGCCTCGTGGAGAAAACGGACTTCACGTTTGGTCATGACCTTGTTTCTGTTGGGCCAATAGATTCATTCACCTTTGCTTTCGGGGTCAACGCCAACCCAATAAGCTGCGGAAGAATGCTTGCTAAGCTTTGTAGCGCCGATTGTCTTCACATAGACTTTCTCACCGAAACGATGGAGGGAAGAGATATTGGCCTTTTGGCCCGTCGCACGTTCGATAGGTATTGATCTAAATGAAGCAGCAGTTGTTGAATGGTTTCAAGCATACAATGCAGTGCAAGCAGCCTTGGCCCAGAGTGACTTTGGTAAGTCAGAGTCAAACAGCATAGCACGAACAGCTTCCATGATTGTGCGATTGAGACGTTCGGCCTTGCCATTTTGTTGAGGAGAATTATGGTTGGTTAGGCGACGAACAGTTCCAGCATTGTCAAGATGACATTGAAACTCAGAGCTCATGTATTCGCCTCCGTGATCGCTTTGAAGCTCTTTGATGTTCGGTGCACCACGTTGGACCTTAGCCCATTGTTCATAGAACTTGTAGTACTTGAATGTCTCAGATTTATTTGTCATAAAGAAAATGACAGCCTCATCGCTGTAGTTGTCAAGAAACGAACAGTAATAGTACGAGCCACCAGCAAGTGATTTGTTTTCAGCTGGTCCCTAGACATCACAATGAACACATTCACCATAGCGAGAGCATGGTGGACTTGAACGGATTTTCGGATAGGAAGAGCGAGCATGCTTGGCTTCGATATAGACCTCACATGTTGGCATTGTTGTCGAAGTAAGTTTGACGCCATCAACAACACCATCCTTGACCATCTTGACTAGACCAGCACTATTAGCATGAGCCATACGTTGGTGTAATTCTTCTAGAGAGAGATGAAGAGGTTTGTTGATAGTAGCAGCAGCAGCAGCAGCAGCTATAGCTGTGTAAGAACGAACTAGTTTGACTTGGAATCGCCAGAGACCACCCTTCAGAGGTAGACAAACAATGGATTTGCCGTTGGGTGTAAGAATGTTTGCTGATCCATCAGAGGGGTCGAAATTAACGCCGTACTTTTGTTTCATAAGACATGATATAGAGATGAGGGGAGAGACCATAGCAGGGACATGTAGAACGTCATGAAGAATAATTGTAGCATGCCCAGTTTTAGTCTTAAAGCGCATGGGAACGATGCCTTTGCCTGAAGCAGTGAATGTTTGACCATCAGCAAGTTTAACCAAGACAGGAGTACACTGTCGAAAGGTTGTGAAACAATCCCAATCAGTTTCGAAATAACGTGAAGTACTGGAATCGAGAATACGAGTCATTCCATTCATTGTTTTTTTGCTGTGATTAGTGCTTGCTGCAAATGCATATACATCTTCATCAGATTCAGAATCATTCTCAATAGTTTCAGCGACAGCTGCAACAGGTTTTGATGAAGATGACAATGATTTGTTCCCTCTGCCTTTTTGCCAGGGAGCGAGTCCTTCCTTGCCACCTCCTTTTGCGTAGCATCCAGCCTTGTTGTGACCAGTTTTGCCACAGTTGTCGCATGGTTTGGAAGCATTCTGCATTGTGTTGTTCTTGCTAGAGCCTTTCTTCTTGTTAGATGACAATCCCAAGTTAGAACCAGTATCAGCCCTCAGAGCAACAGAACCAGAGGGTGATGTATCAAGGCCTTCATCTTGCTGAGCAAAAGTCTTGATTTTCTTGATGATAGATGCAGATGATGGCAGTTTGCCATCTTTACCATTAGCAGACAGATAGTTGGAAGCACATTTGCGATAGGACTCGGGTAGAGCATTGAGAATGATGGTAGCATAAGTTTCGTCTTTGATATTGCCACCGACTGCCACATGATTGTTGTGCATTTCTTCGAGTTCGGTAACTGTATCACGAGGATCGTCACCTTCAGCACACTTAACATCAAACATTGCTTAAAGTTGCTTCACACAGATGAGAGGGTCAACAGTGGAGAATTCCTTATAAAGGAATTTCCACATCTCAGCAGCAGTGTTCATGTTGATCACCTTTATCTGCAAGACATGAGAGATTGTATTCATTATAATAGTTTGTACTTCGTTATTGTTCTTCAACCATTTCTTGTATTCCTTTTGATAACTCTCGAGATCGCTAGTCAATGCTTGACCGATTTGTCCATTCTCTAAAATTGGACCAGTGGGTGCAACAGGAGCTTTTTCGGATCCATCTAGGTACCCTAAGAGATTACGAGAGATCAGGTGCGATTGGAAACATTTCTTGAAGAGTAGCCAAGTCTGGCCCTTCTTGTCAAGGGTTGGGATGCGAATGCGAAAGGTGCTGGTAGACACCTCGACACCGTTGGACGCGTTGGAAGACGTAGACGCACTCATAACCTATTAAAATGAGAGAACTGTATGATATCAAACTTCAGTCGTGTACAACAAGACTCATATTAAGTACCTGTACAATATCAACTAATATATGATAAGAATCAATAATGAATGAACAACAAATTAAATAGCTTACACTTCAGTCGTGTACAACAAGACTGAAGTGCATCGTTGATGAAGTCGAACCATATGTACGAACGCAAGTCACATGACATGAACTGTACAGTGTCATCATTTGTTCGACACAACTAAAATCGAAGCATTACGCGCGGCATAATAAATAAGAATAAAAGCGAATAAAAGAAGAAAAGAAATAATATTGTTCAAATCGGTTTGTAATCCGAACATAGTAGGCGTATGTATCTGGGATTTCAAAGAATTCACAGAATCTGTCAGAGAAATTTGATATCTCCCTTGTAATCCAATGCTTGATGTGATCAAGATCCTCTGTGCCAACAAGTGCTTTTTCAAGGTATTTCAGAGCGGCAATGTAGCTATTGAGGTTGTCTTCTCTATAGATCTTGTCAAAGAATTCATGGAAGTCCTCGTATATAGACCAGGCCTCTGTTGGATTGATCTCTTGCTCTTCTTGAGGTGGTGTAGGTGCCCTAGGCCACTGGTGTTCCTCAAATATCTATTTGATATGCTGTTCAAGCCTCTTTTGTTCCCTTGTTGGGAGATTCTCTTCTTGCTCCGAATCTTCTTCCTGCTTAATATATTTGTAATCTGTGTAGTATTGGATATTGGAATCATCAAAGTCTTTGTCACTGTCACTATCACTAAATATGTCTGCCTCAGTGATGGTTGGGAGATGAGTGAGGACTGTTGGGGCTGTAGCAGGGTATTGGAGCTGGGGTTCCTCCTCTTGGTTGTAGGAGCTGAAGGTGTAGGCTGGGGTGAAGAGCTTGTTGGTGAAGAATGACACTAAATAGAATAATTGTTAGCCTATTTCAAAATATTTAAATGCCTTTTAGGCAGGGCTCATAACCTAATAAAAGGTTATATATATATTATAGACAAGTGTAGTGTATCTTTATGTACACTACTGTAGACCTTGTTTAAGCAATTACTTACTTGTGTAGAAAAGTAAAGGCTTGAGATTTCTTTATAGGTTTAAGGGGTTAGGGGGTTAGGGGTT